>CM059426.1:194793512-196120662 GCA_030390025.1 Squalus acanthias | reverse complement strand
TGCATGCCCGAAACAGGGTGAAAATAGGCAGATGGCTGACTCCAGGCAGGCCAGTATCAAATGACCCAGAGGCCGCCCACCGGCATCAAGGTAAGTTGTGAGGGAAGGGAATCAGGGCCATTTTGCATGTAGGAAGGAGGGAAGAGCCCAGGCCAATAGAGGCCGAGATGTTTCTTATGGGGCCGAGAGAAAGCTGACGGTTGGCATGTATGATAATTGCACCTAAATCTTTTCTCTTTTCCACCTACCTGGTTAAGACTTCTTACATACAATTGTGTAGAATCACGAGTGTAACTTATATACTGGTGCAACCAACTTATTCAATTTTACAGTACATACATGATTTGGTAGCCGAGACTTTGTTTTGAATAAATGTAAATGCTGTAAATGAAAACTGCTTGACTTCTTCATACAATGTTAATTTATTCAATAATTTTCCTGTACTTTGACCAGGTATGCATTGTCCAGAAAAGAGATACAAAGAAAATGTACGCTATGAAATACATGAACAAACAAAAATGCATTGAGCGAGATGAAGTACGTAATGTTTTCAGGGAACTGCAGATAATGCAAAGACTTGAGCACCCTTTTCTTGTGAATCTATGGTAAGTAACTTCTTGTAATAATTAAATCAGCTCATAAAATGTGAAGATGGAAAAGCATGTCAAATTAAAATACTACTCATACAGTGCAAATGCTTCTAAATAATAATTATATTTAGTAGCTTGAGTGTAAAAGTATTTTCGTATTATTAGCATGTTATAAAGAAATGACCTGGACTTGAGTATAGGGAGTACAATTTTGAAGTTTGTGGATGATATAGAGTCTTAGGGCTGGATTTTGCCAATGGGGAGCTTTTGGAGGTGGGACTCCCACTTGTCGGGTTTCAGTCCCGCCTCCATCGACTTCTGGCCAACCCACGCTATTTTCCCTTGATTGACTTTGTTAAGCCCGCCCAGCGGGCTTAGCAGGCCAATTAAGGGAAAGCCGGTTACTGGTGACGTCAGTGAGTGACGTTTCATCTGTCAAGAGCTTTTGACAGATGAATTGTCATCATTTGAGAGCTCTGTGAAGCAGTCAAACACTGACAATCTGTCTTCTAAGTTGAGAACTGGGACACAGGCTCACTTAGAGATATCTCCTGAGCAGAAAGCAGAAGGCTGATGCATTTGAGAATGCAGCGGCCATTCTGCTTTCTCTGCCGGTGAGATGAGGGACTCCCGAGACCTGAAGGGTTGAAGTCTGGAGGAAGAAGCAAAGGTAAGTAAAGCTTTTAAAACACTTAAGACTCACCTCACACACTTACCTCTGCACACTGGCACCCATCACTCACCTGCACACCGGACATTTCGGCCCCTCTGACCCCCGCAGACCCACAGCTCGCCTCGCTGACCCTGGTGATGTTCGGAGCCATCGGGAAGCCCGCACTTTAGAGCTCAAAATAGGGATTAACAGGCAGTTAATTGGTACTAATCCCCTTCCTGCCTCGAGGAGGCGGCTCCCAGCACAGTTCGGGTACCCGCCTCCTGGGAAGATGGCACGGAGGCGGGTTGAGGGCGGGATGGGTACCCGCCCCCAGATGCTGCCATTTTCCCAGCAGTCCCGCCTCCATACCTGCCTCCCCAGGGCTGGCAAAATCGCCCCCATTGTGATAGTCATAGGGCTGGATTTTATGAATGGAGACGTGTTGGGGCGGGACTGCTGCTTGCCGGGTTTCAGTTCCGCCTCCATCAGCTTCTGGCCAACCAACGGTATTTTCCCCTGATTGACCTTGTTAAGCCCGCCCAGTGGGCTCAGCAGGCCAATTAGGGGGAAGTCAGTGACAGAGCACGTCAACGAATGACTTGTCATCTGTCAAGAATTTTTGAAAGAAGAAATGTCATCGTTTGACAGCTCTGTGAAGCTATCAAACACTGACAATCTGTGTAGTTTGATGAGTCCTGAACACAAGGGGCTCGATTTTACCAGGCCCGAGGAGGCGGGATTGGAGGCGTGTGAGGTGGTAAAATCACAAAAAAAGGTGGGCGGGCCCGATCCCGCCTCCATCCCACCTCTGAGCAATTTTCCCACATGCGTGTTTTCTGACCCCGTTTCCATCCCGCCTCCAAGAGGCGGGATAGGCCCTTAAGGTCCTTAACAACCACTTAATTGCCTCTATAATCCCATTTTGAGAGGCCTTTCTGATTTTAACACTTTTCCCATGTGCTGCACGTCTCCTCCGGAACACGCCAGTGAATCCTGGCGGCATCACAAGTGGATTGCTTACTAACAGCTGCAGCTCCACCATTAAAAAGTAGTTTTCAGCAATCATCATTTGCAGGTGGCAGAACTTTGTTGTCTCAGGTCTGGGGGAACTTTTAGCAGGCCTACTCATTGTTCTGGAAGTTTGGAGCCTGACACCCATCTCCAGTGTGACCTCCTGGGAAACCCCTCTCCCCACCTTGAATGAGCGCTTCCTCAACTGAGGTATATACCAGAAGAATGGGAACCATTTATTTCCTTTCCTCCTGGACATCAGATTCAGATGAAGACCAGCCGTGGCAGCAGCAGAACCCTGAACAACAGCAGCACCAACTGCAGGAGCAACAGCAGGAGCTCCAAGCTGCTGCTCACCCACCTGAAGCTGCACAGGCCAGAAGGCGCCAGCGCATGGAAGCACGTCGGCGCAGGAGATACCCCCAAAACAGGGTCTACAGACAGAGGATCAGCTACCTCAACATGACTGAGCAGCAGTGCCAAAGGAGGCTCCGACTTTCGCGAGAGGTAGTGGGTGATATCAGCGCAATGCTGCAGCAAGAGCTGGAGCCCAGAGGAGCAGGTGGACACCCCTTACCAGTGGCCGTCAAAGTCACCACCGCACTCAACTTTTTTGCTTCAGGCTCATTCCAGGGATCAGCAGCAGACATCAGCAGCATCTCCCAGGCGGCCGCACACACTTGCATCATGCAGGTAACCGATGCCCTCTTTGCCATCGCTCATAATTACATCAATTTCTCCAAGGATCAAGCCAGTGTAACTGCGCGTGCGGTTGGGTTTGACAATCTGGCAGGCTTTCCAAGGGTGCAGGGCGTCATTGACTGCACACATGTGGCCCTTAAGGCACCCCATCACAATCCAGGTATTTTTGTCAACCGCAAGGGCTTCCACTCCCTCAATGTACAGCTGGTGTGTGACCACAAGAAGGAAATTTTGCATGTTTATGCCAAGTACCCTGGCAGTTGCCATGACTCCTTCATCCTGCGCCAGTCTAGTGTGCCTCCGCTCTTCAGTCCGCCAGACCAACTTTTCAGATGGCTACTTGGAGACAAGGGCTATCCCCTGAAGACGTGGCTAATGACGCCGTTGAGGAGCCCATCAAACGAAGCTGAGGAGCGCTACAACTCCAGCCACATTTCCACCAGATCCATAATTGAACAAAACATCAGCTTGCTGAAGATGTGCTTCAGATGCCTTGATAGATCAGGTGGAGCCCTGCAGTACTCAGCAGCCAGGGTCTCCAGAATGGTCGTGGTCTGCTGTGCACTTCACAAAATGGTACAGCATCGTGGCTTGCAGATGCCTGAGGAACAAGTGGCTCATCACATAGCCTCCTCAGATGAGGAGGTGGAGGAGGAGGAGAGCGACAACGAACAGCTTGCAGAGGCACATCAACCAGCAGCAGCAGCATGCGAGCACATTGCTGCCCGGGATGCAAGGGACGCACTCATCTTGGCCAGATTTGCTTAGCCTAGACAATCAAGCACTTTTGCCTCGCCGCTTCTTACCAGACCATCGACAATGGCCAAGAGCCTGCGGATTCCTATCACTATGACCACCATACTGACAATTGCAAGTCACCCTAAGCCCTCAATGTGGAAGTCCCATTTGCGAAATGACACAGCCCACAACTTCAACAGTTTAACACCAGCATTTTTTAATCACAACAAGGAACTGATGGCATTTCAAAAATAAACACAACATGACACCCAAGTGACTACCCTTGTGACTACTTGTGCATTATCTTCCTCTTACGCGTGCTCCTACGTGGTGCTTCCCCTGTGGCTTCAGCAGATGTGGAGGCCCCTTGCTCACTTTCTTGCTGCTCCTGCCTCGACACCTTTGACAGGCGTCCTCTGGGGTTGAGAGCTTGTGAGGGCTCGCCAACAGTCTGCTGCTCCTGCGGCTGTGCAGGGGTTGAGACGCCGATCTCAGTTGGGTGGGGACTCTGGTGGGGCTCTGACCGAGGGCGCTGCAGTGGCATGGTCGTGTGAGCGCTTGGAGAGGAGCCCCCACTTCCTTGTTGTCTGCCACCAACATCCCTCTCATGGGTCAGCCCCACTTCAGACCTAGCAAGTGGCTGGATAGCCCCTTTCTGCACTTTAGGGGGGCCATGAGGACCCGTTTCTGCGCTGGAAGTCCTACTCCAGAGGACTTCCATGAAGGTCTGGTTTCTCTGCTCAATAGCTGACCATCGCTCCTCAAGAGATGTCAGTCTATTCTGAACAATGACCATGTTTTCACAACCCTAGCGACTAAGATCCTCCATGGCCGTAGCCAGCCTCTCCTCTACTGTAGCCATCCTCTCCTCTACGGTAGCCATCCTTTCCACGGATGTTGCCATCCTTTCCGCGGTGATGCGTTCATGCGCCAACGCCTCCACAAAGGCTCTGCTCATGTTAGCGATGGACTCCTCCATTCACTCCACACTCGCAGCGACCCTGGAGACAAAACCTGCCAGAGACTCCTGCATCTGTTCATGGAGTTCCAGCACCGCTCTTCTGGATGGACCCGGAGGCACAGGGTCGACATGCAGCCGAGCTGGGCTGGCAGAGTCCTGCGCCCTCCGACGAGGACTCTCCACTGCTGTCCCTGTCTCCACCATCTGCTGATGCTCAGTTGTGAGCTGTGATACACCAGGTGACAACACTACACTATCTCACGCAGTTCCCACCGAGGTGTGAGTGTCTGCGCTGGTGCTGGGTGCACTGAATTCTGCTGACGCTACGCCTTCAAAGGTTGCAGCTTCCTCTGAGGAGTCTTGAGGCTCAGGCTGTTCCTCCTGGACAGTGGGGACGAGGGCTCTCGATGGTCCTGTGGGGGAGTAAAGGAAAGAGTTAGAGATGTGAGGTAAAGTTTGCATGCACATTGAATTGTACAGATGATCATAAGTCAATCTGTTAGACCTTCAGAATCATTATCAGTTACTCATGCAATATCAATGAGAGAGATGCAAAACTATACTGTCACCAGCTTGCTGTGATGCATCCATCTGTCCGTCCCCCACTTGCGCATCCTCCTCCACTCCCACAATCTCCAGGGCCGCCTCCTCTACAGTGGTGAGCTGGGCTACTGAGGGTGGCCCTCCTCCTGTCCTCGCCTTCTCCCTCTTATTGTGGGCTCTCTTTTCCTGCAATGAGGGCCACAAGTGGAGTTTGAGTGAAAATGAAGGAGTGAGTGTAGAGATTCCATAGCAGAGATGCTTAGAAGGAGACAAAGATGGAGTGAGGTGCCAAGACCAAGGGCCCTCCCTGTGTGTTGTAAGTTGTTGTCATAGCATCACAGCGATAGGGAGTGTGAGGGCTGCATAATCGAATAGTTAAGTGAATGTGAACATACAGAGAGAGGGAATGGATAAGGGTGCAGGGATGTCAGTGTCAAGTGGGATGTGGAGGAACAGGTTGGCAAAGCTGAGTGCTGGTGAGGAGAGGCGATGGGGATCAGATTGAGGGTGATGGGAAAGTCATACTCACTTTTCCTGTGCGGAGAAGGTCATGAAACCTCTTCCTACACTGCAGCCAGGTTCTGCGGCACATAGACATTGAGTTGACCTCCTGGGCCACTTGCATCCACACAGTTTTAGTCTGCTGGGGAGGCTTTTTCCTCCCTGAGGAAGGGAAGAGCACCTCCTTATTTGATCTTGCTCCCTCCACCAGAGCTTGCAGGGTAGCGTCATCGAACCTTGGAGCACACTTTGGCCTACTGCTGGACATATTTGCTGAATGAAGCGATCACAACAATGAGCATAAAGTTTGCAGTCTCCAGAAGAAGCATGGCTGCTTGCAGGCCTTAAATACAGCAGCACTGATGATGTCATCGGAGGCGACTTTCAGGATGGAAAGACTCATTGGGCCAGGGGTTCCCACACGCTGGAAATCAAGTGCCCAATTAGGGGGAAATCGCATTTTTTTCCTACTTCACATCGGAGTCAGGTTCCTGACACGAAAATCACCTGACATGCCCCCAGCCCGCCCCAATGGCAAAATCCAGCCCAAGGACTCATCAATCTACACAGAATGTCAGTGTTTGCCTTGTGTTCAGGACTCATCAAACCTTTCTACTTTGTAGAAATCAGCTGGCTGTTGTATCGGAGGATGCAACAGCCAGTCTGTGATCTCTACAATGGAGATGTCGGGGACTCCGGCTCTACAGCGGCTGAAGGCTGTAGGGAGAAACAAAGGTAAGTTAACATTTTCTAACACTTTACACTCACCTCACATACTTACCACTCCACACTTGCACCCATCACTCACCTCTACATCGCACTTTCAGACCCCTCTGACCCCCGCAGACCTCCTACTCACCTCCTACACCCCGGCGGGGTTCCCCCAGGTCAGGAAGCCCGCACTTCAGGACGAAAATTGGGGATAATCCTATTTTCTGCCTGTTAACTACCTTTTTACAGGCAGTTAATAGGCTTTAATCCCTTCCCGCCTCCAAGGAGACGGGACCCGGGGTGGGACGGCTTCCCGCCTCCTGGCAAGAGGGCACGGAGGCGGGTTGGGGGCAGGTTTGCCACCCCCCCCCAAATTCTGCCACTTTCCCGGCAGTCCCGCCTCCATACCCGCCTCCTCGGGGCTGGTAAAATCCAACCCATAGAGTCATAACGGCACAGAAGTAGGCCATTCGGCCCATCGAGTCCATACCAGCTCTCTGTAGAGCAATCTAGTCAGTCCTACTCCTCACAGCTCTGCAAGTTTATTTCCCTCAAGTGCCTATCCAGTCTCCCCTTGAAAACATTGATTGTCTCTGCTTCCACCACTTCCGTCGGCAGCGAGTTCCAGGTCCTCACCACCCGCTGCGTAAAAAAGTTTTTCCTCACATCCCCCCTGTATCTCTCGCCCAAAACCTTAAATCTGTATCCCCTAGTCCTTGTACCATGAACTAATGGGAGAAGCCTTTCTCTGTCTAGCCTATCCAAACCCATCATAATCTTGTACACCTCAACCTCATTTGCTCTAATGAAAACAAATCCAGCCTCTCCAACCTGTCCTTGTAGCCAAGATCTCCTATCCCCGGAACCATTCTGGTAAATCTCCTCTGCACCCTCTCAAAAGCCTATTATAAAACTAATAAATAGTAGGATATCTGCAGACTTCAGGGGGATATAGACAGACCGGTGAAATGGGCAGACATATGGCAATGCAATTTAATGCGGATAAGTGTGAAGAGATGCACTTTGAGAGGAACAACATGGAGAGGCAGTATAATCCAAATGGTACTATTTAAAGAGAGGTGGAAGAGCAGAGGGACCTCGGGGTGCATATTCACAAAACTTTGAAGGTGGCAGGGCAAGTTGAGAAGAAAGCGTATGGGACACTTGGCTTGTAAATAGGGGCATTGAATACAAAAACAAGGAAGTCATGCTAAACCTTTACCAAACACTGGTTAGGCCTCAGCTGGAGTATTGTGTACAATTCTTACCACACTTTAGGAAGGATGCCAAGGCCTTGGAAAGGGTTCAGAAGAGGTTTACCAGGATGATACCAGGGATGAGGGACTTCAGTTATGTGGAGAGATTGGAGAAGCTGGAATTATTCTTCTTAGAGCGGAGAAGGTTAATGGGAGACCTAATAGAAGTATTCCAGATTATGAGGGGTTTTGATAGAGTGAATAGGGAGAAACTGTTTCCTCTGGCAAGTGGGTTGGTAACCAAAGGTTATAGATTTAAAATAATTAGCAAAATAATGTTTTTCCACAAGAGGGTTGTTAGGATCTGGAATGCACTAACAGAAAGGGTGGTGGACTCAGATTCCATGGAACTTTCAAAAGGCAATCGGACATGTACTTGAAGAGGACTCATTTGAAGTGGTTATGGGGAAAAAGCTGGGGTGTGGGATTAAATTGGAAAGCTCTTTCAAAGAGCCAGCACAGACACGGCGGGTCAAATAGCCCCCCTCTGTGCTGTAAGATTCTATGATTCTATGTTTTATTCAATTGTTTCTTAATGTATACAGAAGAAAAAGTCGCTAGAGTAATTATTTGCAATATATAAAATGTAATTCACTGTCAAAAATGACAGTGTAATACTGTGTAATTTATTTCACAAATCTGAGACTCCTTCAGGAATGTCATCAAATGAAACAATAAAGAAAATGGAAATGTATTATATCAATGAGAAAAAGTATTATAATAGGAGAGAATGAGAAAAAAGGAAAGAAAGGGTGAGCAGAGTAAAGTGCTTAATGCTTTGTTGTTTGGAATTCTGTTTTATGCAATTTTTGGAGTTTAGAGATAGCAGTATAATTAATAAAGTTTCTTCTGTCATGTTTATTGTCACAATGCTTGATCTAAACGCTTTATTTTTTTAAAGTTTCATTTCCCTGGATCTGTCTGCAGTCGAAGGGTTAGGCAGCAATCGAATCTGTGGGTTAAGATGACAAATGTAAACCATTCAAGCTTCAATCTCATGGTTTATTGCTTCTTCCGGACCCTTTGATTGGATTACTGTCATGGAAGTGCAAGTAATGAAGTGGTACGCAGCAGGTGGAATATACACATAGAGGCAGAATTTCCCTGATCTCCCACCATAACTTTGGCAGATCGGAGCTTATCCCGGAGAAACAGTGTAAACGGCTGTGATAGTGGAGGACTATGTCTATGAAGAAAATCTTTTAATAGGCTAATTTTTCTGAGATGGGCCATTGTGAAGTAAGACATTAATAAGCAAAAATCATGTGAATTGTGGAATTCAATTAAACACTGTTGTGTAAAAGTTTGTTTTTCATCACGTCATAGCTAGACCTTCTCTGCTAACATTTCTTTCAGTCCATCTGTCCAAGATGATAACAGTAGTATTTTTTAAACTAATTTGTTACGTTTCTATTAGTTATCAACAAATTAGGCACTGTAACCGAAATAGTGTTCCATTCCCCAGCACTGACATATTTATGAGCGCAAATCTTCACCAAAGAATATAAATGGAAGAATAAATTAGAGTTAAAGCTGAAGATAATTCCAGGGTAAATACTGTAAATGTCGAATATTTTCCTTGATATAATTTCTCCCAATTAAAAGCCGCCTGAAAATAATCACAATTACAATTGAATAATTGATCCATGCACTGTAATGACATCTGTTACCAACCGCCTTTTTCTCGTGTTCACTGCTAGACTGCAGTTTCCATTAGCAGACTGAGTCCACTATGAACTCAGACTTTTGTCTTAATTCTCTGTCGGGCAGATAGCCCAGGTCTATTAACCCTCAATCACAGTAAATCGCTCACTAGAGAATATTTGGAATGCTCATCGTGTTCTCCCGTTATTACAGAGAGCAGAAAGATAACGCTACTAGACCACTGCGTACAAGCTAAACTAATTGATCAGAATTATTTATGGATGAGATAACATATTGAACCAAAAAGATAGACGAAGATCCAAAAATGACAGGCAGGCAAACTGGTCCATCAATCCTGCCCCACATCATGATGGCTGGAGCGTCGTGGCTAAACACACTACTGGTATATGGTAATATACCAAACAGCACAATAGCTATGCAATCAATCAGTCCACAAGGGGTTAATATACCGTTTTCAAGAAGGCACATTTTTGGTAAGATGGGGGCAGATTTGAATTCTGAGCGGTTCTGGCAATAAGCCACTCCAGCGAGTTTATTTCCCCTATATAACAACAGAAAACGCTGGAAAAACTCAGCAGGCCAGGGCAGCATCCGTGGAGAGAGAAACAGAGTTAACGTTTCAGGTCGAAGACCTTGCGTCAGAACTGGAAAAAAGCAGGAAATGAAATAGATTTCTAAATGAAATCTCTCCACGGATGCTGCCTGGCCTGCGGAGTTTTTCCCAGCGTTTTCTGTTGCTATTTCGGATTTCCAGCATCCGCAGTATTTTGCTATCAGTTTATTTCCCCTCCCCGGCAGAGGTAGCAGTGGGCCATGGCGATTTTAAGCGGTGGGTCTCACTTAAATGCTGCCGGTCCACTTCCCACCTGGAACACGCGCGAAGAAGCTGCCGGCAGGTGGTCAGGTGGCCTTTGACTGCCCGCCAGCTTCCAGCTGACTGGCGGGGAGTGGGTTTCAGGAGTGTCATGCAGGAGGGGAGGGGTTGTGGGTGAATCTTTTATTATTATTTATGTGATGGCCGGGGCAGGAGGGGAGGGGTTGTGGGTGCGATGTCCGGGGGCAGGAGAGCGTGCGCCTTTCCTTGTGGAGCCTGGAGGAGGACTTCTGCTGCTCCTGGCCCCACAAAGGAAAGATTTACACTTACCTGAAGGGCCTTTTCTGTCTGCAGACCCTGCTTGTGCCGAGCGGAAAAGCCGCCGCCGCCGCGGCTTCCCTGCTCAGGTCCTGTTTAAATGTCATTGGGGTCCTATGGATATCATAGGATGTCAATTAGCATTTATGCATCAGACTCCCGCCTCAGTCCCACGGGCGTCTCATTCACCACTAAAACTAGCGGCGTTAAAGTCGGGAAACCGGGAATGTTCACCATGTTCTCCCGTACGGGAACAGAGCAGGAAATGGAGCTGCTGCATTTATAACTGCTCACCCACACCGTTCCTGCCCAAAGGGAGAGTTAAAATCAGCACCTCCCTCCCACTCACCGCATGGTCTCTGATGGAGTTTCATGTGAAATGATTGGTCACAGGGTTCCAATTCCACACCTGGTATAGACTAGGCGAAGTCAAGGACAGAAGACCATGAGAAGGTTATATGGATGTCCTTCCTTTGATATGAAAGCACAACTGGATGATCAGCTTCGATTTATTTAGTACAGTGTCTTACTCGGATGCTTTAAAATCAAGAGCGGAATCGCCCGCCCTTTATAGAAATGATTTTCATTTAATTAATGTTAGTGGAATAAAAATTAAGTGGGTTCTGTAAAGGGTTAGTGATCTGCCCTGTCAGATTACTGTCCCGGCAGTGAATCTCCTCTTAGGACTGGATTTTCATTGACCTGTGGAGGTGGGTTTGGAGGCGTGTGTGGGGTTAAAATTGTGAAAACTGGCGGGCGGGCACAAGCTCGCCTCCATCCCGCCTCCACGCAATTTTCATTAAATCGTGTCTGCTGGTCCCGACTCCATCCCGCCTCTAAGAGGCAGGATAGGCTGTTAAGGCCCTTAACAAGCACTAAATTGCCTCTATAATGCCATTTTGAAAGGCCTTTGTGATTTTAACCCTTTTTCTACGTGAAGCACGCCTGTTCTGAACCACGAATGTGAAACCTGAGCACATTTGGATAGCTGACTATCTAGTAGGCAGGCTGGATGGATGGATGAATGACATATCTAGGAGTGGTGGAGGATGGGAGACATATCTGGGAGTGGTGGTGCAAAAATATCTGGGAGCAGACTTAGGGCTGCTGCTGCTCATTTTGCATCCAGGTCCTCTCACAGCAAAGGCCAGGCAGTCTTTGCAGACCTTCAATGCAGCAGCAATGATGACATCATCAGAGGCGACTTTCAGACTGAAAACACTAATTGGGTCATGGGTTCCCACATGCTGGAACTCAATTGCCCAATTAGATGAAAATCGCATCAATCTCCCACATCCAATTGCAGTCGGGTGGATAACACGAAAAGTGGATGACACGACCCCAACCCACCCCAGTATCAAAATCCAGCCCTAGGTCTCCAACCAAGGGCGACACGATCTCCCATCAGCGGATCGCAGTCTCACACATGCAGGGTTGGCCCTGGTGAATCTACCCCATCGTGTATCTGCAGACAGCTCAGTTACCAGTGAACAATAGTTGCTGGCAACCACATAATTCAAAACAACCAATGACAGAAAGATCTGGTTACATGGTTCCCACCATTGGAGGTCAGATGGAAAAAAATGACATCAAACATAGACACAAGTGCCAGGAATTTCCTCAGGGCTTCTCCCACTTTAATTTTGGTGGAAACTCCTTTTTTGCATGTCAATAGCTATCCACTGGGCTTTTGCTGACATAACAGCAGAGCGGGAGCAGCCCCAAGGAAATTCCTGGTGAAAATTTTTAACAATATAGATAGATGGAGGAGGAGCTACCAAAGATAGCGTACTTATTTGTTCTTGACAAGATGGTTTAGGATAAATACTTAAAGATGGCTATTGATTTTCCTTCCTCAGCAGCCTGATGTCCTGGCAAGGCACAAGTCCGTGCTGAGTAAAATGCACAGACAAGTGCCCACAAAAATATGGTTGCATGAGCTCCCTGTGCACAGCAGGCTGACATCCAGAGCTCCTGCAGGAACAAGGAGGTGAAGTTCTGTTGCCTGGAGGCAATCAATGCTTCCTTAAGAAGATCTGCTAGATTAGCAAGGCTGTGAAACAGGCCGCATACAAAGTAAAACTGGCATACCTTTCAAGGGCTTTCTTAGTGGGGTCTTTGAGTGCTCCAGCGTTAATTTTCCTGCGGCATTGTTTCTGTTGCTGCCATTGTTTTGGGGCTACATTGATGGAGATGGCAGAGCGGATTAGGCAGTGGTCTGTCCTGCAGTCGTCATCTCCTGCCATGGCGCGGGTGATGCGGATGTCCTTGCGGTCCCTCACTCAGACGATGACGTAGTCCAGCAGATGCCAGTGCTTGGAGCGAGGGTGCTGTCATGAAGCCTTGTACTTGTCTCTCTGATGGAACAAGGTGTTGGTTATGACAAGGCCATGTTCTAAGCATTTCGACAGGAGGAGGGTACCATTGGAGTTGGCTTTCCCTACACCCTCTCTGCCAATCACACCTCCCCAGAGGTCTGTGTCCTTTCCAACTCTGGCGTTAAAGTCGCCAAGGAGGATCAGCCTGAGGCCTTGTTGTTCTTCAGTTGTCAGATGGCCTTTTCAACCTCATGCCGGGCTGGGGTTGTGCTGAGATGGTGGTGGGTAGCATGCTGCGGATGGAGTTGAAGACACTCGCGTCGAAGACAGAGTCACGGTTAAGGAGATCTTCGAAGTGCTCCTTCCAGCGGGCACTGACTGCCTCTCTGTCCTTGATGAGTATCTCTCCGTTCTTGGCCCGCAGAGGGGTAGGGCCTTGGGTGCTTGGGCCGTAGATGGTCTTGACTGCGCTAAAGAATCCACGCACGTCGTGGTTGTCGGCTAGCTTCTGGATCTCTTGCGCTTTCTCCACCCACCATCTGTTCTTTAGGTCGCGAGTTTTTTGTTGGACCTCGGCCTTCAGGCATCTGTAGAGCTGCTTTCTTGCTCTCGAGTTCTGTTGCTGTTTCCAGATCAGGAATGCCTTGCGCTTGCGGCTTATTAGCTCCTGGATATCCTAGTCGTTCTCATCGAACCAGTCTTGGTGTTTCCTGGTCGAGTGACCGAGCGTCTCTTCACAGGTGCTGATTATGGAGGCCTTGAGTGCAGACCAGGCGCTGTGGACACTCTGTGTCTCTGCATCACTGGGAGTCATCAGGTTATTTGTGAGGCGCAGGCTGAATAGGGCTTTCTTAGCGGGGAACAGCACCAACCGCTGTACATGGCCTTCTTTGATCTCACAAAGGCCTTCGACACTGTCAACCGTGAGGGATTATGGAATGTCCTCCTCAAATTCGGCTGCCTGCAAAAGTTTGTCATCATCCTCCACCTGCTTCACGACGACATGCAAGCCATGATCCTGACCAATGGTTCCACCACAGACCCAATTCACGTACGAACCGGGGTCAAGCAAGGCTGTGTCATCGCACCAACGCTCTTCTCGATCTTCCTTGCTGCAATGCTCCATCTCACCCTCAGTAAGCTCCCCACTGGAGTGGAGCTAATTTACAGAACAAACGGGAAACTGTTCAACCTCCGTCGCCTCCAGTCCAGATCCAAGGTCGTCCCATCCTCTGTCGTCGAATTACAGTATGCAGACAACGCTTGCGTCTGCGCTCACTCGGAGGTCGAACTCCAAACCATCGTCAACACCTTCACCGAAGCGTACGAGAGCATGGGCCTTACACTAAACATCCGTAAGACAAAGGTCCTCTACCAACCTGCCACCGCCACACATTACTGCCCGCCGATTATCAAAATCCACGACAAGGCCTTGGACAATGTGAACCACTTTCCATACCTCGGGAGCCTACTGTCAACAAGGGCAGACGTCGACGACGAAGTCCAACACCGCCTTCAGTGTGCCAGTGCAGCCTTTGGTCGCCTGAGGAAGAGAGTGTTTGAAGACCAGGACCTCAAACCCGGCACTAAGCTCATGGTCTACAGAGCAGCAGTAATACCCGCCCTGCTGTATGCCTCAGAGACATGGACCTCAAAGCACTGGAGAGGTACCACCAACGCTGCCTCCGCAAGATCCTGCAAATCCATTGGCAGGATAGGCGCACCAACATCAGTGTTCTTGCTCAGGCCAACATCCCCAGCATCGAAGCTTTCACCACGCTCGATCAGATCCGATGGACGGGTCACATTGTCCGCATGCCCGATACAAGACTCCCAAAACAAGCGCTCTACTCGGAGCTTCGGCACGGCAAGAGAGCCCCAGGTGGGCAGAGGAAACGCTTCAAGGACACCCTCAAAGCCTCCTTGAAAAAGTGTAACATCCCCACCGACACCTGGGAATCCCTGGCCCAAGACCGCACAAAGTGGAGGAGAAGCATCCAGGAAGGCGCCGAACACCTCGAGTCTTTTCGCCGGGAGCAAGCGGAAGCCAAGCGCAGGCAGCGCAAGGAGCGCACGTCAACCCAAGCACCCCACCCACCCGTCCCTTCAACCACCATCTTACCCACCTGTGACAGAGACTGTAGATCCCACATTGGACTCATCAGTCACCTGCAAACTCATTTTTAATGTGGAAGCGAGTCATCCTCGGTTCCGAGGGACTGCCTAAGAAGAAGAAGATACCTTTCAAGAAGTGCATGATGGCACCTTTGCTAATTGGCCTAATCATCTGAACCATACATGTAGCATTGAAAATGTTTGATTGATGACACTTTCTGTGCCATACAGAAAAAGAACACTTTTGTAGCTTGCTGCCTCAGGCACTGCCAAGATATCTTCACACCCCACACCCATCGACCAACACTTAAATCAATATGTAATTCTATTCCTATTACAAATTAGTTCATTAAAACATTCGCGCTCAATTCACCTCCTTACTCCAGCATTTCCTCATTAATTAAATTACTTTCCAAGCACACCGACCAACCTTATAATCATTAATTCAGTAACACTACCCAAATGACTTTCCAAAAATATAATACATTATTATTCATTCTGTTCTAACTACTAATTATTTATTTTAGTTTTCACACTTATTTTCTATGCTTGCTTATTACTTTTTTTTCAAACGCTTTCTAAAATATGTCTATTCGAAAAGAGAGCGTTCCTTAAAACTTAAAAAAAAAATAGACATTGGACCTGATTGTTCTTCTCCCGGAGCATGGATTCAGGTACAAACACTAATTGCACCGGTTCTCGGTTGCCGATAGCAACCAGCATCATTCCATTATTTCAGCATCAGTGATAAGAATTGACTGCTGGGTATTTTGGGAGGGGGAGGCATTTTGATCCAATTTAAGAGATTGAGTGACCACGGTCAGATTTTTGCTTTCATGCTGGCAATCAAAATATCAACGGCAAAAATACCAGATAAAGCTTGTCTGATTCCTGAAGAAAATATTCACGTAGAGAGAGAAAAAAAAACAGCTGGCACATGAACCCAATGCTCCCCGAGAGACGCGAGCCCAAATCAAAATCTTTTCCAATTAATTGTCTTTCTGCTTCTTTGCAAAAACATGGCAACAAACCTAATGTATATGTAAGACAAAAGTGGCAGTCAAGGTGGGAAAAATCCACCGAACAGCCTGTGATAGAAATATGGATTTCTGTACTTATTTTATCTGTTTTTAAATCGCTCATG
The DNA here is from genome assembly GCA_030390025.1 of Squalus acanthias. NCBI lineage: Eukaryota > Metazoa > Chordata > Chondrichthyes > Squaliformes > Squalidae > Squalus > Squalus acanthias. The sequence continues at coordinate 196,104,620 of CM059426.1, read as the reverse complement.
TCAAAATGTCGACAGTTTTCTCTTCATTTTTCGAAATTGGAAGATTGAAAGACAGGAAATAGGATGTCTGCAGGAGCTGGGCAAGACAGCGATCTGGAAATTAGTCAAGAGAAATGGGTTTTGTTCTAGTGTAAATTGAATTGTACAATGTCAGGGACTGAGCAGGTGTTCAGGATCTAGATGACATGATTAATTGTTCATTGGCATTCCATGCAGTAGTCCCTATAAACTGAGCTTATGATCACAAGTGATTGACAGCGCAGTCTTCAAAGACTCCTGAACTGTCTATGGCTGTGGGATTCTCCTGCAGTCTTTAGTTATAGTGCAAAAGGAACAAACTCCATGACCCCGATTTTTATGGGGAGGCAGGGAGGGAGAGGGGGAGCGTGGCAGCGGAGGGGAAGTCCGGAAATCCCGGGGACGTGGCGACCAGATTGACAGGCAGTAGGCTCAGGATCGGAGCTTGGCGTGGGTGGGGGGGGGGGATGGTCAGAGCCCGGCAGTAGGCTGGAAATCGGGGCCGAGATTTTCCGGGGGGTCAGCAGGCGCGATCAGTGGCGGGTCGGGTGGGAATGTGTTTTTTCCCCCCAGCGGGTCAGGATCAGCTGTCAACCCGCCACTAAGTGCCTTTCCCTGAAGTCGAGTCTGTCAGCGCTGAGCAGACCCTTCGCGCAGCGGCAGGGGACCCAATTCAGGTAATTATGACCTGCTTCAGAGATCATTAAGAATGCATTTGAGCTCACCTTTTTATTTTACCAGCTCGCCCACTGGGTCCTCCCTGCTCGGTGATCACATCTGTCAAGCTGAGGTGGGAGTTCAGTGGCCATTGAATTTGCTGTTGAGTTGACAGCTTCAAATATACAGTAAAAGCTCCCACCTTACAGAGATATCTTCCCTCAGCCACAAGCTCTACCTCACTGCATTTCCACAACAGATTCACCATGCTGCAAGTCTTTACACAAGTCTCCATCCAGTCTGACCTCATTACCTCTCCCACCATTGACAGATCGCTTCTGTCAGCTCTACTTTACCTGCCATCTATTCCATCAGCATGGGTGCGGTTTATACTCTTTCACCTTGGTCCTCAGAATCGTACCACGATCAGTCCACACACCAGCACCACCAGGCACACCAGCAGCACCAACAACAACACCAAACTTCTCCACAATCAACTGATGCTGTATAGGACAGAGGGCATCAGCACCCAACCACATTGCTGCCTGAGAGGCCAGAGATGGCCTCACCATGGCCAGATTTACTTCACTTGATACTGTACACCCTGGCTGCCAAATGATGCACCAGGTTGGCACCACCCCACACCAACATCCTAAAGCATCCCTGCAATGCGCAAGCCATTCCTTTCACACTCATGACCATTGCGGGGGGCACTGTTATGTCTCACCATTCACTGCAACTCACTAAGCCACTTCCAAAGGTGCACACAAATCTGTTCAAGAACGCAAAGTGTTGAAAATAAAGGTTTCAATGTTTGACACCACATTAACAAAAACTTGATATGAACATTGCATAAAACACCCAAGTACCTACCCTTGTGTGTTGTTAGTTGATATGATTGCACTAGGATGAGGGTGAGTGTGAGGGGTGGTTAGTGAGATGGGGAAGTGATAATGTAGATAGAGAGGGATGGGTGGAGGTGCAAGGTAAGTTGGTGTGAGTAAGGATGTGCAGGAGTAGGGTAGGAAAGGCAGATTGATGGGATGTGATGAGAGGCACAGCCGGATGAGGTTGAGTGCGGCTTTGCAGTAACGTTTCGTGATCTACTGAGATCATTGAAACGTTTGCGGCACTGCACCTAGGTCCTCCTGCCAACATCCCTGCTTGTGTCCTCCTGTGTAATGTGCAACCAGGCTGCGTTGGTCTCCTGGGGAGGTCTCTTCCGCCCATGGGAATGGAAGAGGACCTCCCTGCGTGCTGTGCATATGGAGGGAGTAATGGGAGAGCCTGGGTGCAGCCGTGCACTTCTGTGCGGTGCTCGTCAGTGTTTGCAGCACCTCAATGCTGTAGAACACTGACAGCACAAATGGCAAAATAAATTTTCCATGGTCCCTTTAAGGAAACCGTCTGATGACGCGTCATCAAATGATGTCACCAGACCTGCTTCCTCTAATTGGCCGGGAAATGCGCTGGGTGGACTTAACAAGCCCTATCAAGGGAAATACGTTTCAAACAGCGGGACGGAACCAGCAGCGGGGTCGGGACCCGCCACCGACGTCGCCCACCACGGACCCGCCGAGGTTAGTAAAATCGCGGCCTTGGTGTGGGGATGGGGAGATGGTCAGAGCTCAGCAGTGGGCTCAAGATTGGTGTTTGGTGGGGGGGTGGGGGGCGGTCAGAGCCTGGAAATAGGCTCGAGATCGGGAATTGGTGGGGGGGGGCGTCGCCGATCACGGCAGCGAGCAGAGGTCGTGTTTGGCGGAAGGTTGGCACTCCTGCTCCTCCTGGCCCACAAGGAATGCTCTAAAAAGCACTCACCATTTCACTGTCGGGCTTCCCGAGCCTTGGGAAACGCGACCGGCAGCAGTTAAATTTAAATCAGGCTCCCAATTGCAGTGTGGGAGCCTGATTTAAATATGATAATGAAGTGTTCCGCCTCTCCAAGACACTTACACGGCAGCCAACCCGCCGCCATAAAAATGGCGACAGGCACGTATGAGGCGAGGTTGGGGACGTGTTCCCTGATTTTTCATTTTTAAGCCCCCTGCCTTGACCCTTCCGCACCTGTTGGGCGGGGGCTGAATACCAGATCTCATTGTCCATCTCATCTTAAAGACATATGAAAGTGAGAACTCAACTATTCTATCCAAAGGTAGTTGCCATTAGTCTGTAAGAAGAGTCTTACTGAAAAAAGGAATAATTAAACAAGAAAAATGTTCACATTTATTTTGCACCTTATCACATCAGATCCTCAAGTGCTTCGTAACCAACTAATTACTTTCTGAAGTGTAATCACAGTTGTTCTGCAACCATACTTGGCAGACAATTTATACACAGCAGTGTCTCAGAAACGGCAAATGAGATAAATGACCTTTACAACTGATGAGGGAGGAATGTTGGTGAGGACACCAGAACTCCTCACTCTTTTTCAAACAGTGTACTGCAAACTTCTATCTCCACTTGTGCAGGGCCTCAGCATAACAACCCATCTGAAAAACCTGCAACAACGCAGCACTTTCTCAGTACTGCGCTGAAGTCTTAGTCTGGAATATATGCTCAGATTAAGGAATGGGTCTTGAAAAACAATGGTTCCGACTAGCGATGTGTCCTATTAAATGTCCCAAACTGATATTTAGTAAATAACAACAGAAAATGCTGGAAACACTCAGCAGGCCAGGCAGCATCCGTGGAGAGAGAAACAGAGATAACGCTTCCGATATGTCTTCCTTTTTCCTCAACCGAGGATTCCCCTCTACGGTGGTTGACACGGCCCTCGACTGTGTCCGTTCTATCTCCCGCACTTCTGCCCTCACCCCTGCCCCTCCCTCCCGGAACCATGATAGGGTTCCCCTTGTCCTCACCTTTCACCCCACCAGCCTCCACATTCAACGGATCATCCTCCGCCATTTCCGCCACCTCCAGCATGATACCACCACCAAACGTATCTTCCCCTCCCCTCCCCTTTCAGCATTCCGTAGGGACCGCTCCCTCCGAGACACCCTAGTCCACTCCTCTATCACCCCCAGCACCCCTTCCCCCTCGCCCGGCACCTTCCCGTGCAAGCACAGGAGATGCAACACCTGCCCTTATACCTCCCCCCTTCCCACTCTCCAGGGCCCCAAACACCCCTTCCAGGTGAAACAGTGATTTACTTGTACTTCTTGCAATCTAGTATGCTGTATTCGCTGCTCACGATGTGGTCTCCTCTACATTGGGGAGACCAAACGCAGATTGGGTGACCGCTTTGCGGAACACCTCCGTTCAGTCCGTAAGGGTGACCCCGAGCTTCCGGTCGCCTGTCATTTTAACTCAGCGCTCCACGCCCACTCAGACCTCACTGTCCTCGGCCTCTTGCATTGTTCCACGGAAGCTCAGCGTAAGCTCGAGGAACAGCACCTCATCTTCTGATTACGCACTTTACTTCTGGACTGAATATCGAGTTCAACAATTTCAGATCATAACCTCGGCCCCGACCATTTTTATCCCCCCTTTTGGTTTGTGCCTTTTCCCTTTTTTTTCTCTCTCTCCCACATGGCAGCTGTCTTTCATCCTGCCAGCGCATTTCACACTTCTGAGCCATCTTTTGTTTCTTAACCTGTCCTATTACCATCTCGTCTCGCCTTGTGTATCTCTTAATGTCTCTACGTCTCACAGACCTTCCCTTTTGTTCTTTTATTCCCTCCCCCAGCCTCCAAACTTGCTTTTTCATCTGTTTCATTTCCTGCTTTTTTCTCAGTTCTGACGAAGGGTCTTCGACCTGAAACGTTAACTCTGTTTCTCTCTTCACGGATGTTGCCTGGCCTGCTGAGTTTTTCCAGCGCTTTCTGTTGTTATTTCAGTTTTCCAGCATCCGCAGTATTTTGCTATTGTATCATAATGATTTCAATTGGGTTACCCACCGCTGCAGGTCGAGTTGGCTCCATGATGATAAAAACATGTTGATTATACCAGCTAACAGATTGATGGAGATTGTGTTCTACTTGAAAAGCTACTGGTAAATGTTAATTCAGAAATTCCTGAAGGGTAAGTAAGTGCTACCCTGGATGGTGAGGGAAATAGATTTTTCATTGGCCATTCTCGGCTGTTGCCTTCCAACCCAACAGTAATTGCAGTGAATTGATCTGCACTATAAAAAATGACATATACCATTTAAATACATTTTTGTGTTGTTTCTGGTCAGGTTTTTCTTAGTACTGTGATTGTCCAATTACACATTAAATCAAGTCATCAACCATAACAATTTCATTCTCAGCACTCATTCCACTGATTCAATTTGCTTTCGGTCCCTGAATATGACTAATTTAATTTTTCAGTCTGAGACTTTAGGGTGAATTTCTGCGAGGTCCTCTCACTTGTCCATTGTTAACTTCAACGGAAGAGCTGCAGAAATCCCAGAAACACATTGTAAGCACCACTTACACGGTTTGTCAGGGATTCCACAGCTCCCCCGCTGACCTTGCATAAGATTGTAAATCCACCCCTTTACAATTACATTTAAAATCTGCTTAATTTTATGTATTACCTATACACACACATCTTTTATTTGTACCAGTTACTGATACAAAAGTCTATGGGGGAAAAATTCGGTTGCTTTGCACAACCTGAGGGGGCGCTAACGGGGCGCAAAGCATCTAGCGCCCGGGCGCGGCACCGCTTGCGCCTCCCGCGAAATTCAGTGGATGGTTAGCGGCGACGGTAGCCGGTAGAACCCTGCGGCAGTGCGCCTCTGGCGATGACATCATTGCCGTGTGCAGCACCCCGCTCATGCCCCCTGACCAACGCCGGACGCTATGTCCAACAGGGTCAGGGTGGCTTTTTTGCGGTCGGGGTGGCACAAATTAAAGGGCAGGTGCTGGGCGGCCTTTTTTTTTTGGGCGGCCTGCCAGCACCTGTCCCTTCTCGCCTTCCCATGCAGGGTGCTGGCCGCGATCGGTCAGCCCGGCACTCTTCTCTTTTGCCGGCACCCCTCTCCACGGTGATCCAGCAGGGCCCTTTAATCAGGGGAGTCTTGCAGTACCGCGACGCTTATGTGCCGGTGTGCGTGGCGCTGCAGCAGGTAGCATCACGATATTAAATGGGAGCGCCCCAAGAGGGAGGGGGAATGCTTCCAGTAGCACCCCGCCTCCTGCTTGTGGCGCTCCCATTCAATTTCGGGAACGGGGGCACGAGCCAATTTTTCCCCCTACAGATTTGTGACTGAAGCACCAATAACTTCCCAATTAATGTACTTATATTCTTGATAGTATTTGTAGATGGAGTCATGTTAGTTAATGATAATAGTATTTAAATATTTCTTTGTCACTTATAGATAACTTTTATTATATTATTATACAGTAAAGATTCAACACCCACTATGTTAGATTAAACTTAAAATTTAATGTGGCCAGGGTCCCTTTAAGGGTCCCGGCTTAAAACGTGTCATGAGTGACGGTACCAGACCCGCTCCATATAATCGGGCCGGGTAACGCGCTGGGCGGGCTTAATAGGCCCTATTAAGGTAAGTTAATTTTCTACAGCGGGATGGAGCCAGCAGCGGGGTCGCGACCCGCGGTCACCGACACCGGCCGCACCAGACCCGCCGAGGTAAGGAGAATTCCGGCCATAATCTTCTAAATCTTTAGCTGGAAACTGTTTGAACTTAGGATAAATATGACAAGCTTTCAGCAGGTTTTTTTTAAATTCAGTTCACACTGTTCTATAATGCGTATAGGTCACTGCAGTTAGGCAAGACTCAATGGGGGTAAAATTCAACTTTAGTGGGGCATAAAATGAGTGGCAGCATACAACGTCCCCCCTAAGCTGCACTGCCTCCTGCGCGGCCCAGTCAATTTTTTGCGGTCGTGCGGTATCTAAAATGGAAAAGCCGGTGAGCGGCCTGCGTGGAACCTTGTAGGTGACCCTGCGGCTGCGCAGCTTAGCGGAAACATTGGTAACAAATCGGCCGCCCATTAAACATGCTGATTATTTTCTCCATTGAAGTCAATGGAAAGGAAATCCAGGCGGGGTGCACAATGGGCAGCCAATCCCTTACCACCTGTATCGCAAATGTAACGTTGAATTTTACCCTCCATGAATGCAATAGCGTTTGTTTATATGAAAAGGACTGATGTTATTTTGATATCAGGAAGCAGTTTTATTGTCAAGAAATTGAGCATTGTGTGACTATTTTCATCTGCTGATTTATTCTTGCTTGAATGTAATTTTACTTCTTACCGTAAACTCATTTAGTAGTTTTTGGACTGGAGTTTGCAGGCTCAGTGGGAAGGCTCCTCATTTGCATGGGCCAGGCACTCGCAAGCATCACTGTGGGCACATCTCCACCACCTGCCTGCCCATGACTGCTGGAAACTCCGGTACCTGTCCCCGAAAGGTGGGGTTGCTCAGGCCCCTCTCCCCACCCTCACCAATGTTCTTATTAGTCTCTTGAGCATTGGGCTAATCTGGCCATATTTTTTTTAAAAAGAGTTCAGATTCTTTAGGAGCCTTGGCCACTTGCCTAGCCTAGATGACATCAGTAGGGCCCACATATGTCTTTGTGGAGGCCAATACGCCTAAACTCACTCGACATACCAACTGTTACTGCAACACTGGGCCCTGACTCAGTCTCAGATTTGGAAACTCCTGGCTTAGGGAGTCTCTGCCCTTGGCTGCCATGTGCCTTGTAACCTGGGGATGAAATTGGTGTTCTGCAGTAGCACAAAATAAGCGATAATGAATTGGCAACCCATTTTATGCACCACCCGATTTTTAAGGAATATCGGGCACGGTGTTAAATGGGCTGCCAATTCATTATCACCCATTTTGCACGACTGCCGAAGTCCAATTTTAAACCCCATCCCCGGTCTCCACCATTTTCCTGGCAGGTTCCATCGGTTTCCTACGAGATTGGCAGAATCCCCATGGCATATGGCATTTTAAGCCCTGATAAAAGTAACCGAGGAGCCTTTATGCAATATATCTTAGAATATTAAAAGAAGAGTCTGTTATAACTAATGATATGTACCATGTTATGACTGACAGCCAAGAAAATAATTATCTAGGCAGCAAAGTTGTTTATGCCTAGTAATCCATCAAAAGTGTTTGCTAATTTTAATAAGAGCTATAGTTACAATTTCCATAGAAGGTTATAGATCCCAGTGGAAAATACAAGATAATTGAAGGACTTCTTGGAAGAAATGAGCTAGGAATATTGGATGTATTTATTCCCTGAGTGGGGATGACCCAATTTTTTCCATCCAACTGCAGCATCTATTTTTTTCAATTAACTTATCTATCAGATGCTTGGAACTAGCTTTAACTATATCCTTCATTATTACCAAGGCAATGCTAATCAGAGGTTTTTTTCCATGATCTAGCTCATGGTTGCGCTGATGGGGGTAAATGGAGGCTGCAGTGATATTGCAGCTATTGGTCTCAAACCAGTGTTTATAGAATTCAATATGCAGTCGGCAGACTGGAGTTATACTACCAGCTGTGCATTGCATTAAATGGCAGCACTGAGGTCAGCTACCAAGGAGTGCCACTTCTGGGCAGCTAACCTTTGGTAGGAGAGCACAGGTAGGACTATGCACTTTGCATTAACAATAAGACCATTGAAAAAGTAGGTTTGCAAAGTGCTCGGGAGGTCCATCAAACTCTTAAATTGTATTTTTCCACTAAGCTGAAGTTGTACTGCACCCAGTGCAAACACAAATTGGTGAGGGACGGTATTCTAAAGGACATGATATGCAAGTTATGCTACCACTTTCACTCGATGCATAGCTGGAACTCTATGAAAGTGGCTGTACAACTACACCCAGAGAGACAAGCTTATATGGAGTATGGAATCTACAGACCTCACAGAATCACCACAGTGCAGATAGAGGCCATTTCGGCCCATCGAGCCTGCACCGACACATATCCCACCCTATCCCCGTAACCCCATGTATTTAATCCCCCTAACACTAAGGGTCAATTTATCATAGCCAAATCAACCTAACCCGCACATCTTTGGACTGTGGGAGGAAACCGGAGCACCCGGAGGAAACCCACGCAGACACGGGGAGAATGTGCAAACTCCACACAGACAGTCACCCGAGGCCGGATTTGAAACCCGGGTCCCTGGCGCTGTGAGGTAACAGTGCTAACCACTATGCCACCGTGTTGCCCTCCAGCTTGGGATAATTTTTGTCTCCCTCTCATAATTCAAGAACTGATTATTCCTTAGGGAAGATTGAAGTTCAGTAATTCGTATTAAATATTAACAATATTGTCCTGGCCGACATGTATCCCTTAACCAACACCACTAAAACAGATTATCTGGTTACTTACCTCTTGCTGTTTTGGGGCCTTGCTTTGTGCAAATTGGCTGCCGCGTTTCTTACATCACAACAGCGACTACACTTCAAAAGTACTTCATCACCTGTGAGGTGCTTTGGGATGCCCCGAGGTTGTGAAAGGTGCTATATAAATGCATGTTCTTTAATTGAAAGGTAGTTGTTGCCTACAAATAGCTGTAACATTGAGAGAAAGTGGTGGACGGATGTCTGTTACACTTCAAAAGCACTTCATTGGCTGTGAAGCGCTGTGGAATGTCCTGTGGATGTGTCAGTCCTGGCTCAGTAGGTTTGCAAAGTGCTCAGGAGGTCCAACAAACTCTTAAATTGTATTTTTCCACTAAACTGAAGTTGTACTGCACCCAGTGCAAACACAAATTGGTGAGGGACGGTATTCTAAAGGACATGATATGCAAGTTATGCTACCACTTTCACTCGATGCATAGCTGGAACTCTATGAAAGTGGCTGTACAACTACACCCAGAGAGACAAGCACTCTCACCTCTGAGTGGTTTGAGGCCTCACTCCAGAGACTTGTGCACATAATCTATGGTTAAAACTTTAGTGCAGTACTGAGGGAATGCTAATCAGGAGCGAGTTCTAAATATCTTGAACTTCCTCAACACCCAATTAACTGGGAGTGGGTATTCAAGAGGGCAGGAGGCGGGGCGAGCATTAAACCCAATCCTCGACGGCATCAGTTTCAGACCCAGGCTATTTTAACTCCTGGGTCTCGTATTCATCCCACCGTCAGGCGAAGATCAGGCAGTCCAGAGGCCACCTACTGGGACGCAAGTAAGTCGTGGGGGTGGTTTTGGCAGACTCTCCTGGGCAGGAAAGAGATCTAGAAAATCAGGTTTGAGATGGTTAATTCCAGTGAAAAACAGCCATCCCATATTTTTAGTCATTTTTCTACGAATTTTCCCTGGTTGTTTCTGATTTGCTGGTTCACAGGTTGAGGTCTTTGTGTAGGTAGCTGACGTTGTTCATGATGCAGGTGAATACCATAAAATTTAAAAACCGAAGCAATTGTATTTCTTTGTGATGATGCTAAATCAGTTGTATTTAAAGAGGGCCCAGTGTTAGAAATCTTATTCATTGATAGTTGTATAATTTGTGTCTGATAATGGTGCTGAATTTCAACATTTTCTATATATTGAGCTCCTCAAAATGTTTTTTTTTCACTAAATATTTAAATCTAATTTTCTGGAAGTCAGCCTGCATTGCATAAAAGGAGCCAATTCTTTCCAGATAGACTAATCAGTCATTTTTGTGCTTCTGGATACCATTAACTTTATACTTAAGGGCATACCTTGTAAGTCAAATGGGCTTCCAGCAGGGTTTTATCGATTTACTTTTTAGCTCTTCAATCTCAGTGCTCTGTGCCATTGTTGAACTTTGATATTGGTGAGATGGTAGGTGCCATGTCAATCATTGTCTCTAATTATCCGGTTGTGGAAATCTGGGAAGAATGCCATGCATGTTTAAATTGTGGACAATTAAGCATCCTGATTAAGTACCAACTGCAAGGTACTTATTAAGGTACTACTTCTGAATTTACAGAAGGTTATTTCATACTTGGAATCCTGAGTTAAGTTGATTTACGAAAGGGCAGCTCTTCTGCTGATGGTCCGTATTTCAGTCTTTATTGTAAAATGTGTCAACATCCTTTACTGGTTGATGTAGAAACATAGAAACATAGAAACATAGAAACTAGGAGCAGGAGTAGGCCATTCGGCCCGTCGAGCCTGCTCCACCATTCAATACGATCATGGCTGATCATCCAAATCCAGTACCCTGTCCCTGCTTTCTCACACAGAATCCCCATCGAGCCTGGACCAACACATATCCCACCCTATCCCCGTAACCCCACGTATTTAATTCCCCCTAACATATCCCTTCCTATCCTATCCCCGTAACCCCACATATTTAATCCCCCCCTAACACTAAGGGTCAATTTATCATAGCCAAATCAACCTAACCCGCACATGTGGAGAAAGTTTTCAGTCAGTACATTCATCCTCTGGTCTCCCACATCAATAATTTAAAATTTAGCTAATCTCTCATTAAAGAAAACCCAGTGCTTTAGAGAAATTTTGAAATTGCACCAGAATAAAAACCATTGAAATTGTCTTTCTGATATTGGTGAGAAAGTGAAATGGGAAATGTCCTTTGTTCTTTCCTCTGCTTCTTTGCCCTTTTGGCTCCCGAGCAAAACTCATTCCTTTGAATCTTAGAAATCTCTGCCTTGAAAATAAGTTCTGTTGATCGCAATATTTTGCTATGTGATTACAATATTCTTTTAGTGAATAACACGTAATGCAATGCTCTTTGTCCCTCAATTCAGCTATCTGTTTGAGCCACTACAGCAGCAAGGGGAGTGGAGGAGCTGACTCCGTATACAGCTAAAATAACGATCCTGTAGAAAAATCTTTTTTTCCACTCTCTGTAATAAATTGGTGTCCTGCGATTATTAAACTATTTATGTAATCAATCTTATTGCTTCAACCATAAGTAGCAGATGATCCAACAGCCAATTACTTTACAAATCAAAGGTAGTTTAGGTTGGTGCCTCCCCTACCCCTCCATTTTTGAAGCTCGAGGATAGTGGAAGTCACTGAGGTAATGTTTATCCATAGGACTATATCTTAATAACAACAATGTGTTCTTATATAATTTTTCAACACTGAAGTGGTTATTTACAACAAAAATTGAGTTATTAGAATTTTTCTTTACAAAATGAAGAATGGTGCCTCATATATCCTGGATTCTATTACAGCCCCCTTTGCTGATACATTTTTATTAGTTTGTTAAGATGACTATTGGAATACAATAGTGTGTACTTAATCAAAATACATCATTGTGCTGCATATTATTTCTGTACTGTGACAAACAAAAAAGGGAGGGAGCAAAATTGTAAATCCATTTTTATAATGAAAACATTTACAATTTCACTGCACTTAATAAACAGCGATCTATTCCGCTGATATTTTGAAAGGGAGTTAGACAAACTCTTGCAGAGGAAAAATATTACAGCAGATAGCTCTGATGCGGATCTAGCACTGGCATAGGTATGATGGACCAAATAACCTCCTTCTCTATTGAGTCTATGATCAGATACCTTGAGCAAAATTTGCAACAGGTTAGCTATGTAATGCATTGCAGGCCATTTAAGTTGAAGAATTAAAATCATAGAATCATAGAATGGTTACAGCACAGAAGAAGGCCATTCGGCCTGTCGAGCCCGTGCCGGCTCTCTCCAAGAGCACTTCAGCTAGTCCCACTCCCCCGCCCTTTCCCCATAGCCCTGCAAATGTTTTCCTTCAGGTACTTATCCAATTCTCTTTTGAAAGCCACGACTAAATCTGCCTCCATCACCCGCTCAGGCAGTGCATTCCAGATCATAATTACTCGCTGCATAAAAAAGTTTTTCCTCATTTTGCCTTTGGTTCTTCTGCCAATCACCTTAAATCTGTGTCCTCTGGTTCTCGATCCTTCCGTTAATGGGAACAGTTTCTCTCCATCTACTCTGTCTAGACCCCTCATGATTTTGACAATAATGGTTAAGTTGTCAAGGCTACAGGTATCCCTGAATTATCGAGCCACATTATAACTTTGTCTAAAATACAGCAAGTTGGTGCAGGGGCGGGAGGGAAGGAAATAAGGTTGTTAACAAGGTAGTCAATTGAATTAGTACACTATCCACTAGACTCTGGGACCTGGAATTAAATCCAGCCCAGAATGATAGGACGAAAGACTTCTATCTGCTGGCAGGCTCCCATCTGAAGTAACTCCAAGTCGATGTGGCGCCAGAGTATAAAACTGTCCTAATTTGTCATTCAATTAGAAATCTCACTCAGAGGGAACACAGCAACCACTAGTGTAGTAGGAATGCCCTTCTGAAAATGGGGTATGACACATTAGCCTCCAATTACTATTACAGATGTATTAGAGGATGATTGCATAACATGTTCATGGCATTCCTTTTACCACAGACATTAACCCAATTTAAATGGGTTAATGCCTTCACTAAAATAGTGGACAGAAGAATATTATATGAGCAGTTAAGTAATATCACCAATGATCATTTCCAGGCTATTGTTAGGCAGAGTAAAGGGAAATCTACTCTACAGCTAGCTGTGTTATACCTGAGTTGGGACTGCTGCGCTGAATATCAGGTTGGCCCATTTGCTGCAACTCTTGGGGCGGGATTTTGCCAGCCCTGGGGAGGCAGATATGGAGGCGGGACTGCTGGGAAAATGGCAGAATCTGGGGGCGGGTGCCCATGCCATCTTACCAGGAGGCGGGTAGCTGACCCGCACCGGGTCCTGTCTCCTTGGAGGCGGGAAGGGGACTAGTGCCACTTATCTGCCTGTTAACAGGTAGTTAACAGGCAGATAAGAGGATTATTCCCATTTTACCCACACAAGTGCGGGCTTCCCGAAGGCTGCGAACCCCACCAGGGTCACCGAGGCGAGCAGTGGGTCTGCGGGGGTCAGAGGGGTGCAAAAGTGCGCTGTGACGGTAAGTGATGGGTGCAAGTGTGGAGAGGTGAGTATGTGAGGTAAGTGGAAAGTGTTAGTAAAAGTTGACTTACCTTTGTTTCTTCCTGCAGGCTTCAAGAGTTTGATATGCGGAGAGTCTCGCACCTCCGCGGCAGAGATGACAGATGACCGTTGCATTCTCCAATGCAGCAACCATCTAATTTCTGCTAAATAAAGAGGTTTGATGAGTCTTGAATTCAAGAACTCATCAAACTACAGAGAATGTCAGTGTTTGACAACTTCACAGAGCTGTCAAACGATGACAATTCATCTGTCAAAAATTTTTGACAGATGAAACGTCATATGTTGACGTTCTCTGTAACCGGCTTTCCCTTAATTGGCCTGCTAAGCCCGCTGGGCGGGCTTAACAAGGTCAATCAAGGGAAAATAGCGTGAATTGGCCAGAAGTTGATGGAGGCGGGACTAAAACCCGTCAAGTGGGAGTCCCGCCTCCAAAAGCTCCCCATTGGCAAAGTCCAGCCCCTTGTCTCTGAGTTAAAAGGTTGTGGATTCAAGTAGCACTACAGATATTTTCTAGGCTGACACTTCAGTGTAACACTGAAAGAGTGCTGCATTGTTGGAGGTGCCGTCTTTCGATTAAGGTGTTAATCTGAGACCCCCATTGGCCTGCTCAGTTGGACATATGAGGCTATACACAAGTTCTTTCTTCACTGATGCTGACACCAGAAATAGAAAATTGTTCCATTCTCCAGTGTTAATGTGCTCACCATCAAGGATGCAAAAAATCACCAATTAAAACAAATTAATTATTAAAACAGCATTCTGTCTGCTACATTTCTGGGATTCGCTGATCTTCTCCTTTCCATTTTCTACAACAATGATGAGAATAAATTTGTGCCTATTCTCAGGACAATCAATCTGATGGAGGAATGAATAAGCTATTATGATAATTATCACTTGTGATGCCTGCAATTCGACTCTCCCATTCCAAAAGAATGATTCAACTTCACATCCGTTTCATTCCAGTTGTAGTTCTGAATTCATAATTCAGGGTTATTTTATTTCATTACTACAGAAAACTGATCTTTTTGGAATGCCAATGATGGCCGCAGCATGACCCTCTCATGAGTCAAGGGCACTTTGTAATGTAAAAACCCCAACCTCCATTTATCAAATAGCAACTCTGAACAAAATTTCCTTTGGTCTCACGAGCTGCGATCGATTCTCTTGTTTAAAATTAAAGGTGCAATGCTACATTTCCACGCTTTTAGCACTGAAAGTGACAAGTCTCCGGTTCTGTTAGAACTGTCAGTGTGATGAATAGGAATTTCCATCACATTTTAAATTGGAATATTTATATCTCTTTTGATATCTATTTGAGAGGTAAAAGGCTACTTCAAATTTATCTTACTGTAGTTACTAGTCTAGCTGAATATACAAGCATCACCACGGATGCTAGTTCAGATTTAATATCAGCAGAGTTAGTGAAGTGTCATGTCTTTTCTTATTGTTGTACCTGAAGGGGGAACATGAGTTAAAAATGCCCTAAAAATAGTGCAAGCTGCTATATTGTCTATTATTACTGCTTACCTAATACTTTTAATAAACCTGTTTTGTATTTCTAGCCTAAACCACGGTCTGAAAGTGTTTATTTTTCTACTATCTGATGGCTGGAGGATCACATCAGTGCTCTTGCCATATCATAGGATTACATAGGATATACGGCACAGAAACAGACCATTTGGCCCAACCAGTCCATGCCGGCGTTTATGCTCCACTCAAACCTCCTCCCGTCTTTCCTCATCTAAATCTATCAGCGTAACCCTCTCATTCCCTTCTTCCTCATATGTTTGTCCAGCCTCCCCTTAAATGCATCTATACTATTCGCTTCAACCACTCCCTGTGGTAGCGAGTTCCGCATTCTCACCACTCTTTGGGTAAAGAAGTTTCTTCTGAATTCCCTATTGGCTTTCTTGGTGACCATCTTATATCCACTAAGTAAAATACAGTTTCTGTTTGACCCATGGGCAATGCTACAATATTGTACACGTAAAGTCGCGCTTCAGTGTATAGGAAGTGAGGGATCATTTATGATAGTGGTCCTTGACGCTGAGCACGAGAGAGATATCTGAGTAAAGCCAAAAAATGTAACATTAAATAAACAGTGGAAAGCGACACAAGGGGAACGAAATTGGACATTGATGCACCTATTTTTTGGGCATGAACTAGGAAAACAGGGTCTAAAATTGGATGGACTGGGCTTCTCACTGGAGGGATTGGCTGGCTGGTCCGCCTACTCCACGGCCCGATAGTTAAATTGTCCCCTATCACTTCTTACTCATCAGCATATTATCTCCTGAATTAGCTTTTGAGTTTCCTCAAACTTGGATAGTAATCTGATTTGCATGTTATGAGAATACTTGTTTGAGTAGTTTTTGATAAATTCTGTAATTCTTCTTTTGACTCTCGCTAGTATCTAAAGGCTGTACAATGGGTTTCTGAGTGGGAATCTCACTTTACATGATATACTTGGTAGAGGAAGAAGACCAGCTGGAGGCTGTAAGGGAAGACAGATTAGTCAGGCAGCATCAGAGGAAGTGTCAGTCCAGCCCCGCACTACCCAGCCAGCAGGCAGTATCAGCCCAGACATACTTTCTGAGACCATGCAATGAGCTCTGACTCAGGAGGCTGTGTCTCCTAACCTTCAGCCCTGTAACCTTCACTGCTGTCCTACCAATTTCAATTCATCTCTTCATTTCATAGTAATAATGTCATTGTTCCTCATTTTGATGGCTGTGCCAACCTGCACAAAGCCAGTGAAATGCTGTGTTGATACTGAGCTTTGGAAATGTAACCCGGGGTTAGTAAGTGAATCCACAAGTATTATTTTCTGCCATTTGGACAGATCCACAACTTTAATTATTTTTTTATGCAGCTGGAGGCACGCATATTGCTTTTCACTGCATTAGACACATGGGGGCGATTTTCTGCCGTCGGAGGAGGTGGGTTTGGAGGCGGGAAAGGTGGGAAAATCAGATTCAAAGAGGCTGGGTTCGGAACCCACCTCCAACCCGCCTCCACGGGATTTTGCCGGTGCCAGTTTTGGAGGTCGGGAAACGGTCCCGCCTCCAGCTGGCTATAGCGATACTTGTCATCATTAAATGCTCGTTAAGGGCCTCTCTAAGGCTATTTTGAGAGGCCCTCGTGATTTCTCGACGATTTTGGCGTGCTCACGCACCTCCTGAACCACGCCAGGTAAACCTGGCGGGTTGACTCGTGGGTGGCCTCCTCACAGCTGTAGGTCTACCGAGACATCCTTTATTGCAGCAAGGATTACTTGCAGGTGCCAGACCTTGGCTTTAAAAGGTCTCTGAGCACTTTTAGAAGGCCTTCTGAAGTCGGAGGTGCTGCAGCTTGACTCAGTCAACTGTGGGACCTCCTTGGAAGGCCCTCTCCCCGCTCGCAATGAGCGCTTCCCCAAAGGAGGCATCTGCAAGCAGCATGGGAACCATTCGTTTTCTATCTCAGATGAGGATGAGGAGGAGGAGGAGGAGGCTGAGGAGGAGGAAGAGGAGCAGGAGGAGAGAGCGCAGTGTATCGACCAGCGGCAGCGGCAGCACGCGAGTTCATACGTTGTCTCAGTGTCTGCATGGTCTCGCCGATGTATCATGCTCCGGTGCATCCTTTCCTGCAACGTATGAGGTAGACAACATTGGCCGAGTCACATGAGTATGTACCATGTACCTTATGGGTAGTGTCCTCACGTGTGATGATGGTATCTGTGTTGATGATCTGGCATGTCTTGCAGAGGTTGCCGTGGCAGGGTTGTGTGGTGTCGTGGTCGCTGTTCTCCTGAAAGCTGGGTAATTTGCTGCGAACGATGGTACTTTTGAGGTTAGGTGGTTGTTTGAAGGCGAGTAGTGGAGGCGTGGGGATGGCCTTAGCGAGGTGTTCGTCGTCATCGATGACATGTTGAAGGCTGCGAAGAACCTCCCAGTCGGGGAACACTTCAGCAGTCAAGGACATTCAGCCTCGGATCTGCGGGTAAGCGTTCTCCAAGGCGGCCTTCGAGACACATGACAACGCAAAATCATCGAGCAGAAACTGATAGCCAAGTTCCGCACCCATGAGGACGGCCTCAACCGGGATCTTGGGTTCATGTCACGCTACATGACGTAGAGTCATCCAGACTTGAGTCGTCGTTGGCTTGTTCACAGATGTGATTTCCAGTAAAAAAAAGTAAAACGTGTAAAGTTTATGGTTTTCCATACTGACTGCATTTGACACATTAGACCCCCTGTGACCCCACCTCATTGTCTTAGTTGTATCTTGCTATGTCTTTGATATAATGCCTTCCTGACTGACCTGATTGTTTCTCTGCCGAGGTGTGATAAAAGGCAGTCAGAAAGATTAACTGTAGTTGTCTGACATTGTACGCTACACAGGCTTTGTTCTCTGTCTATATATGCTTTGCCGATTCGTATTCCTTCACTTCACCTGACGAAGGGGCAGCAGCTCCGAAAGCTTGTGATTTCAAATAAAACTGTTGGACTATAACCTGGTGTTGTGCGACTTCTCACTTTTGGCCACTCCAGTCTAACACCGGCATCTCCGCATCATGACTATTAGAGTTGTGACTGGTTCAAATTACTAAGAAGTTCTGCAGCACATTCCCAAATATCTATTTTATTCCCTGAAAATAATTAGAGTATTAATTCATCAAAACTCTAAAGGTTGAGCTACAACACTTTCTAAATTGTTGGGTACAGTCTAAAATTGATCCCGGGACGCGAGAGTACGCACTGCGTACTCTCGCGTATTCCCACTCCAATTGCCGGTTTTCTGCATGCCCTGCGCATGCGCTGAAAACCGGCAATTGCTCTTCTGAAAAGGGGGCGGGGCCTGGGTGCATCGCGTGCGCGCTACAGGCTGCGCGCACGCTGTGCACTTCATGCTTTGGACGCGCAGGTAAGTAGGGAAGATTTTGGAAATGTAAAAAGGAGGAGTAAGACCCGCTTTTAAGAAGGTAAGTAGTGAATTAAGTATTTTTTTGAATTTTTTTTTACAGGTATATCTTTTTTAGAGACTTTAAAGACAGGTAAGTTTATTTTTATAACTTTTTAAAAGATTTTAAATTTTTTCAAAAATTTAATTTTTTATTTAAAATGGTTAATTTAATTAACTATACTTATTTTATTAATGTGATGGGTTTTTTTTTTAATTTAATTGAGGTTTAGCTGTTATTTTGGGGGGGTGTAAGATTCATAGATTTCACAGCCATGCTGTGAGACTTATGAATGGAAGATGGTGTGCTGCCATTGGCTCTAACTGAGTCACGTGATCCCACAGCTTGCACGAATTCACTACGCCGCTGGGATACGCAAGCCCAGCACAGCTGATGTCTGGAACATCAAGTTCGTGCGAGCTGGATCTGAAAAAGCATAAGCGAGGTGAGACATCGCGGGGAAGGCTTACCCCCGCAGGAACAGAGCGAGATCAATTTCTGGGCCAATAGTTGTGATTCAGTTGCCCAGTCCCATTATTGCATTTTCTTCCTGTTGTTACACATTGGTACAATTGATTCAGTTATACATTTCCTTTGTAAATTACAATTGAGCTGTTCCTTTAAAATCTTGTGCCTCTTTCATTTCACTAACTCCAATTCTGGATGTAAGTTCAGGACTTGCTTTTCACAGATATTTCCCAAATGCAATTCTGTATGAGTTTCCCAGGATAGTCCTGCAACAAGGTCCTAATATGCAATTTTTGTTTTTTGCTGATTTCCTTTCACTCATGTTATATGGGCGCGAGACACAGATTAGTTGTAATATTGGGCAAAAAAGCTGTTGCTACAGAGCCCACAGATGAGGAACGTTTCTGATTTGTTGTAGAATGCAATCTGGTGTGCTCTTGTTTTCAATTTACCTTCACATTTTTAAGCTGGTAAGAAGCTCACAAAGGTAGAATTGCTTTGTTTAGTTAGTGTAGGGAATTACACAGATTCCCTTGCTACACTTTACAAGGGCATCCCTTTGGTGAGTGATTAATCTGCACCACAATCAATATTTAAAGTTTATTTTATGTTAGCTTGTTTTGGAAAAATGAATCTTCGAAATCAACAGCTAAATTAAAACTGTTAAATTATGCAAAACACACATAATTGCCCCCAAATAATTTTCTATTACCTAGGTTTATAGAAACTGACATCTCAGTTATATTGTACATGAATGAAATTCACTAGGAAAATGTGTTTAAAATAAGTAGCCGCCCCCCGCCTCCCCTTAACTAACAGTGGCTTTTAAATCTTTTCACTATAACAAAATACATGTTGTACTTATTTTTAGCAGCTGGCTATTTGTTCGGCAGTTTTTTTAAATTGTTAGTTTATATATAAGCAGGGAATTCTTTGTTGTAATATTGATATGTATTTATTCAAAACTCAATCTAGATTATGTATGTTTACCAAGTAATTTCAAAATATCATTTCCGTTAGTAACGGGGTTAAATGAGTACAGCTTTACACTTGGCATCTGGAAGAATGTTTATAAACTATTCTGGAGCTGGTGAATCAAAATAAATCTTACTCAAAGATTTTGTTAAAAATTCTATTTATTGGAGATTTCTAGGTAATCCTTTCAGTATCAGTGAAATCACAACTCCAGTCTTATGAGTTGGCATTTGAGTGGCAAAATTGTGTAATATTCCAAGAGGAAATCACTGTTTTGAAGCCTCGGTAGAGCCACATTTTATCAGCAAGAGATCGTTATCACTGACAAGACACAGTTCTAACAGAAGTTCAGCTTTCAGTGAGGACTTCACTGTTCTGCGTGGTTGATACCATCCCAGGCACATGTGTTGCAAACTGAAGATGGAGCTTATCATTGATAATCTTGATTGCGTCACATGCTTAATCTTGTATGAGAATCGTATATCGAAGAGATTTTGTACGAAGTTGATTTCCGAGCTTTTAGAAAGCAGAAAGAAATGTAACCACAGGTAAAGAAACAGTAGGAGATGGTATCATACCTGTAGTCATGTTGAAAAGTTCACTTTCCCTCCATCATTCAGTAAGATAGCAGGTCGATGGTACTGGGGGCACAACGAAAAGTGAGGGCATACAACTCTCCTTTTTTACCTAACACATAAGCAGTAATTATTGTAACATATCATCACTTAGCTATACATGAAATTCCTTAAGTCCAACACCAACATTAATACCACAATACCATTCCTGTTCAGCTAGTATGAACAACAATTGTCTTTCTTTACAGAGTGAAAAATATTTCTGATGTTTCTTCATTGTAATTTAGCGTATAACAAGTAACATTTGGGGGTAGCAGTTCCTATGTGCTATTTTTAGCACCCTGGCTAACCAGTTTGCATTAAATTCCCATCTGTGCTATTTTTAATAAATGTGGAACACCTTAATATTTAGAAATGTAGGATAATGTGTATTGGTGCTGAAGATAACAATGGATACAACCACTAAATAAAGTGCATCAAGAAAATGGTTTAGTTGTGCTGGTTGTCCAAATGCTATACTACACCATGGGGTTTGGTAGCATAGTGGTTATGTTACTAGACTAGTAAGCCAGAGGCCTAGGACTAATGATCTGTGAGACATGAGTTCAAATCCCACTACTAGCAGCTGGGAAATGTAAATTCAATTAATTAAATAAATCTGGAATGAAAATGGTGATCATGAAACTACTGGATTGTCATAAAAACCCATCTGGTTCACTAATGCCACTTTAGTGGAACGAAATCTGCTGTCCTTACTCGGTTTGGCCTATATGTGAATCCAGACCCACAGCAATGTGGTTGATTCTTAACTGCCCTCTGAAAAGGTCTAGCCACTGTTGTATAAGGCAGCTCACCACCACCTTCTCAAGGGCAATTAGGGATGGGCAATAAATGCTGGCCTTGCAGCGACACCCACATCCTGTGAATGAATACATTTTTAAAAATGCCAAAGGAAATAGAATAGTAAGTTGACCTTTCGAGTACAGATCTGAGGAGAAGTATTGGTACTTTATAAAACATTGGTGAGATTATTTTGTCTATGCTCTCCAAACAAACACAGCATTAGAACGGTTTCAGAGCATAAACAGCAAAAGTTAGAGCTTCCTTGATGGCTCAGTGGGTAAATGCACAATATGGTAAGATACTGAGACATACAGGAAGGTTTCAGATTTAATCCCTGGTCTGTACTGAATTAGAAAATCTCCGTGACAGCAAGAATAGAACAATACTATTGGTCTCAACATCCCTGGGTTGGAGAAAAGAAAAAACAGCTAGAACCCTTGCACTTGATCGTTAGCTGGAAGTATGTTACATCGGATAAGGGCAGGGCCAGATTCAGCATTCAATCATTGGAGAACTAATGTGGTACACAGCCAATCCCTGGCATTGGCATGTGATATTCTATCCCGTCCTCGGGGATTCCTGCTGGTATGAGGTACTTGGTTTTTAGCATTAATATGTGCTAATTTTCAATTCTGTGCTGATGGAGTGCTGGTAGGTGATACTTATCCATCCCTTGGAGGATTAGCAATATGTGGCACTTACTCAGTCTATGGTGATCAAGTTTCGGCATGTGTTATGTATCCAGTCCATAATGATATAGGCCCAAAAATTCGGCTGAATATGGGAGAGTACGCGCTGTGTACTCACCCGTATTCGTTCCTGAAGTGCCGGTTTCCTGCATGCACTGCGCATGCGCGGGAAACCGGCACTTCCGGTATGGCGAAGGGGGCGGTTCCTAGGTGAACCGCGTGCGCACTAGAGGCTGCGCGCACGCAGCACACTTAGGTTTTTTTTCAGGTTTCAACGCGAGGGTAAGTATGGAAGATTCTACACAAGTAAAAAGGAGGCGTAAGACCCCTTTTGAACAAGGTAAGTAGTTAATTAAGTATAATTTTAAATTTTTTTCAACAGGTTTATCTTTTTTAGAGCCTTTAAAGAAAGGTAAGTTTATTTTTATAACTTTTAATTTTTTTTTAAATTTTTTCAAAAATTTAAATTTTTGTTTAAAGTGGTTAATTTATTTAACTATGGTTATTTTATTAATGTGATGGTTTAAAAAAAAATTATTTGAGGTTTAGCTGTTCTTTTTGTGGCCTCTTTCAATTCACAGATTTGACAGGTCTCCTGTCAAATCTATGAATGAAAGATGGTCTGCTGCCATTGGCTTTCCATGGCCCACGTGATCCCAGGAGTCACATCGCACTAACTGCGCCCCTGGGACACGCAAGCACTGCGCGCCAGCACTAGGGAGAGGCCCAGGACCCGAAGTTCCTGTGGGGGCAAACAAGGACGACAGACGCGGTAGGTGATATCGCGCGTGATCCTTACCCCCACGGCAAGCCTCCGAGTCAAATTTCTGGGCCATTGAGTTGTTATATGGCCGCTAGTGGTATAATCCCATTGTATGATATCTATCTAATCTCAGGTGGTACAGTTATAAGTTATGGTATAGGTACAGTTAAGAGGTCAGATTTTTCGGTGGGTATGACATCATACTCTGGGAGTATGCCGTCATACCGCCTTTGAAATGGACCGCAAGTTAGGGATTGTGCATCACAAAATCCTGAACTTGCGATCTGTCAAGTTCTGACTTGACAGATGATCCGCACCGACAGGGAAATCTTAATTGCTGGCACAGAGTTGGGCTAATTTCCCACCGACTGCCCAGCAATTACACCTGAAAAGTTTACAGCTGATGCAAACAGGCACATGGCCTGTTTGCATCAGCGTAAGGAGATACCTCCTGACAAATCCAAGCAAATTTAAAAGCTATATGAGGCCAGAAATGGAAGCATTTTTGGATTTTGTCCATGAAAAGTATTTATTGTCCATGGAAAGTTCGGAGGAAGCGGTAGCTACATTGAGGGTTTTATTTCATTTTTGGAATCTGTGTGGAGCATAAGCGTAAAAAAAATCTGTTCAGAAAGTGGAGGAAAGGGAAAACAAACCCTCATTACTAGAGCCGTTTGGGATTTAATGTGTATAAACATCTATTTTATAAATAATGAGAGACCCATTCTGTTTGCTGATTGGAGCACCGGCCCACGTTATCCCAGGTATGTTATCGCACATGGTGCGCCCCTGGGATCCGTGGGCTACTACGCTGCCCTCCGCTATGCAGTGTCTGCCAGCAAGTTCTCGAAGGAGGGTCCCCAGCAGGTAAGTTCGCATTCCATTCAGACGCCGGCAGCGTAATCCGTAGTTACGCAGCCGACCGCAAAATCCAGGCCATTATGATTTACAGAGCTTCACTGGCAGTGTAGAGCTTCATTGGAGTTGAGTGCAGGTCATGAAATCTGGCACACGAGCTAGCATGCCCGATTCGCAGTGTGCCACATTTCATAGCCAGGAAAAATGTAAATTGAAAAATGTAAAAGTAAATAGGCACATAAGTATATTTATCTGTACAGTGTATGTCAGGCGTTTTCTACTAAATGTAGTGTGTGTGGCTAAAACTGTATTGCCATAGCCTCTCCTGTGGCTAGTCAGCAATTTCTATTCGACAACACGGATCTAATCTTTACTGGTGTAGTGCCATTTTATAAGATTTATACAATCGTTAGTAGTATAATGCCATTGTGTGATGTTCATTGAATCTCTAGCGGTGTAGTACTTGTGTGACATCCAAAAGGTTCTTATATTAGAATGACACCAGTAGGTGGTGTTTATCAAATTTTTACTGGTGCAGTGCCATTATGTGATATCTATACAGTCTCTGGTAGTATAGTGCCCGTTATGTGGTACCAATCCTATGCTTGGGTCTGTCATCTCAATATGACCTCAACATTGCTTTTTTGCAAATATCTTTATTTTGATCCTTTTCACAAATCCAAATAATTTCATTATCAACTCTGCCTAGTATGATTTTGTAGTAAGTGAATATTATTTTGCTTTTTAATTAACGCTTACAATTTTGCTGCAAACTGTGTATAAAGGTATACCTTGGTGCATGCAAATCCACATTATATAGAATCATTTGTGCTGCAGTACTTGTTGATATAACAGCATTGCAATCATTTTGTTGAGATCATACATTGAGGCTTAAAAGGTCACTGTTGTTATGGTAAAGTGCCTTGGACGTTGTATCAAGTCTCTTTACAGAGGAAGGGTGTGATGACAATGCTCTGAGTGCAAATGTCATTGTGACATTCTATCACAGATCATAACTGGCATTACGTAACTGTTGACCGTTTTATTGTAAGCTGAAAGAAAAATGTGAAAAGAAATGTGCTACAGATTATACAGGATCAGTTCAAGCATTTCCTTTTCCTTCCATAAGTTTTTGATGGTGTTAAGCAAATTATAGTAGATACCATGGAACCAGCATTGAAGATGGTTCTGATTTTCTGGACCAACATTACACCTGTGAGTGAAGTGTATAACCTTCAGACTCAGAGGCAAGAGTACTACTGAGTGTGTCACGCTGGCACCACAGAGCAGTTGAAAACTCCTTTATCATTTTCTACCAGTCTTGCTTACCCATTTAATCATGTCTACTTTTTCATAAAAGCTAACATACAGAGAAAATGTGGCCGTTCGTGAGCAATATGATTGTACAAAACGCAGGTGCCTGGAATTTCGTCATGCGCTCTCCAGGCAGGAGATTGACGGAACCCCTAGAGAAATGGCGTAAGTGGATAAAAATGGCCGTTTATGCTGCTTTTCCAGGAGCTCCTGAGATTTGCCGCCAAAGGTATGGCAGGAGATCGGGAAAGCCCCACAGCAATTTAGGCATCAGGATTCCAAGATGCAAACTAATTCAGGCGGAATGGCACTCCCAGATCATTGTGCCACAAAATCTCTTTTGCATTAAAATGAGCAGCATTTTTTTTTAGAAAACGAATGCCTCTTCATACAACAGGAATCTGACAAAGTTATTTGTTTTTTATTTATTTTCCCCTGATTGGGCTTGTTAAGCCCGCCCTGCGAGGTTCCCGGCCAATTAATAGGAAGCGGGTCAGACGACATCATTTGATGACGCATCATCAGCCGGTTTCCTTAAAGGGGCCATGTCCAAATTTGATTTTGACAGTTCAGCTGTCAGTGTTCTGCAGCATTGAGGTGCTGCAAACACTGACAAGCACTGCACAAAGGTGCATGGCTGCACCCAGGCTCTCCCATGACTCCCTCCATATGTTTATGGAGGGGGTCACAGCACGCAGGGAGGTTCTCTTCCCTTCCAATGGGCGGAAGACACCTCCCCAGGAGACCAACGCAGCCTGGTTGCACATTGCACAGAAGGGCCCAAGCAGTGGCGTAAGTCTTTCAATGATCTCAGTAGATCATGAAATGCTACTGCAAAGCCACACTCAACCTCATCCTCCTGTGCCAATCATCACATCCCTATCACTCTGCCTTCCCTACCCTACTCCTGCATATCCTTACTCACACCAACTTACCTTGCACCTCCACCCATCCCTCTCTATCTACATTATCACTTCTCCATCTCACTAGCCACCCCTCACACTCACCCTCATCCTAGTGCAATCATACCAACTAACAACACACAAGGGTAGGCACTAGGGTGTTTTAGCCAATGTTCATGTAAACTTTCGGTTAATATGTTGTCAAGCTTTGAAATCTTTATTTTCACCACTTTGCCTTCTTGGACAGATTTGTGTACATCTTCGAAAGTGTCTTAGTGAGTTCCAGTGAACGGTGAGACATAATGTCCCGTCCCCCCCCCAATGGTGATGAGTATGAAAGGAATGGCTTGGACATTGTAGGGATGCTTTATGGTGCTGGTGTGGGGTGGTGCCAATCTGGTGCATCATGTGGCAGCCAGGGTGTACAGTGTTAAGTGAAGCAAATCTGGATATGGTGAGGCCATCGCTGGTGTCCCGGGCAGCAATGTGCACGGGTGATGATGCTGTGTGTCCAGTGCAGCATCAATTGATTGCGGAGAAAGTTAGTGTGGATGTTGGTGCTGCTGGTGTGCCCGGTGATGCTGGTGTTGGGGCTGATCGTGTTGGGATTCTGAGAGCCAAGGTCAGATTTTTTCAAGGGCACCAATGCTGATAGAATAGATGGCAGGTGAGGTTGAGATCTGTCAATGGTGAGAGAGGTTGTTCCAAGGAGGTGACAGTGGATAGAGAGATTACTCCAAACACTTCAAAAGTGCATAAAGCTCAAAAGTGGGTTCCAAATACTGAAGGCTTCTGAGATTGGAAAGTGACCAGCTGTGAAATGGTAGCTTTTAGACCACTTTTGCAGCTGTCACCTAATGAAAGAAATGGAGAGTTGTTCAGAACCCGACATACTTACCTGGCGTGATCCTCGAGCAACGGGAACTTGGGAAAATGCTTTGTACCTGGTAAAATGCTGATTCAATTTCTTTAAACACCCTCTCAACTAGCACAATTGCATGACCCGCTGCTTAGTGCTGGGTCTGCAAAGCGCAGGCAGAGCCAGCACTCGGGAAATTCACAAGGAGGCGGGTTGAGAGCGGGATACCGCCCCGCTGTCAATCTTTTGGATTTTGACAGCGGCCCTGCCTCCGAACCCGCCCTCTGAGTGCCAGCAAAATTCAGCCCAAAATTTTCTGTTCAGTAAAATTTCCCCCTGTACAATAACAGATCAGCATAAACTGTCATTTTATCTCCTTCACAATCGCCATTGTGTGCAAGCCGAATAAAGTAAACCAAGAATTCACGTTATTTTGTTTTAGCATTAGCACCTAAAACCATGTTTCAATTGACTCATACAAAATTTCTTCCAAAATCTGTTTTAATGGCCTTTTAAGTACTTACTCACAGTTTAGTCACAAATGCCATTGCTTTGATTTTTCTCTTAGAGCTTACTGTACACATTCTTACTTTAAAAGAAGTGTCTTTTCTTTCAGGTACTCATTCCAAGATGAGGAAGACATGTTTATGGTGGTAGATCTTTTGCTAGGTGGAGATTTACGCTATCATTTACAGCAAAATGTACATTTCAAGGAAGAAGCAGTGAAACTCTATGTCTGTGAGCTGGCATTAGCCCTGGACTACCTGCAGAGCTACCATATCATCCACAGGTTAGTAACATTTGAAATATATAGTTAAAAGCTGCCTATCCTTGTTGAATTAGTTTTCATGAAGATCAGACCCAAATATCCAGGATCCTCCATACTCATCAAAAGCTATATAATGAGTGATAGGGCAGATAACAGATCTGTTGGTTTAAAGTAATGTACTTATCAAGGAAATGTGCTAATGATGGAGAGATTATAAATTTCTAAACATGCAAAAAGTATGTAAAACAATTTTCTTTAACAGAACCGGTTTAACATATAATTTTGTTGAATTATCTTTCTAGATGTATATTGAAATAGACTGTGAACATAAATGGAGGTCTTTGCACTACTAATAGTGAATTATTTGATTGATTTTACAACTGTGGAAAAAATTGATGAGTGGCAGAGGTGTGAATAGTTGTGTAGTCTTTCTTACAAGTGAACTAAATGCTAGTTAGTAGTGAAATATTCTATTAGGTATACATCTACCATATAAAGATGTTATTCAGGAAGTCCATTAAGGAAGAACCAGGTATACCTTACAGGGGTTAAAAAGGTCTGCTTTATTGGTAATAGTCATTTGAGTCTCAAGATTTCTAAGAACTTTCCTTATCTGCGCACACATTAGGCTCTACGCACACAGGATTGGGAACATTTTAATATTTAAAAACAGTGATGATGATACCAATCGACTGCAACAGGACATAGAAAGGCTAGCAGAATGGGCAGACAAGTCCCAGATGGAATTTAATACAGAGAAGTGTGAGGTGATACATTTTGGCAGAAGGAACAGGGAGAGGCAATATACACTTAATGGCACAGTTTTAAAGAGTGACCTGGGAGGACCTGGGAGTTAATGTGCATAGGTCCCTGAAGGTGGCGGGACATATTGAGAGTGGTTAGCAAAGCATATGGGATATTGGGCTTCATAAATAGAGGTATTGAGTACAAAAGTAGAGAAGTTATGCTGAACCTTTATAAAACGCTGGTTAGGCCACAACTGGAGTATTGCATCCAGTTCTGGTCACCACACTTTAGGAAGGATGTGAAGGCACTTGAGAGGGTGCAGAGGAGATTTACCAGAATGGTTCCGGGGATGGGGGAGCTTAGCTACAAGGACAGGTTGGAGAAGCTGGATTTGTTTTCATTAGAGCAAAGGAGGTTGAGGAGTGATTTGATAGAGGTGTACAAGATTATGACGGGTTTGGATAGGCTAGACGGGGAATGGCTGTCCCCACTAGTTGATGGTACAAGGACTAGGGGACACAGATTTAAGGTTTTGGCCAAGAGATACAGGGGGAATGTGAGGAAAAACTTTTTTACGCAGCGAGTGGTGAGGACCTGGAATTCGCTGCCGACGGAAGTGGTGGAAGCGGAGACACTCAATGTTTTCAAGGGGAGACTGGATAGGCACTTGAGGGAAATAAACTTGCAGGACTATGGGGATAGAGTGGGGAAATGGGACTGACTGGATTGCTCTACCGAGAGCCGGCACGGACTCGATGGGCCGAATGGCCTCCTTCTGTGCCGTTATGACTCTATTTACAAACATGCTCTTATTTGGCCAAGAAACAATTGCTTTCAGGATGGTTTTCAATAAACACTTAATTAATTTGAGTCCTAAATTCTGAAAAATTAACTGGAACACTCTTTAATGGAAAGAAAAATAGGACAGAATATACACCTGTTGAAACAAAATTCCAAGATGTAAATAAAGGATATGTAACAGCAGGGTATTGAAGCTATAATGAATAAGTAATTCAACTTCGCAACCCTAAAGCAATAAAGGTAAAGTACGTTGCATCAGCAAATTATAAGTAGAATACTTTTGATTTTTACAGCTTGCTGTTATATATTCTATTTAAGCAATGAAAATGCTGTCAGGTATTATTTAAATAAAGATCAAATTTGTGGTAGAAGTACTTGATTATACAGCCCCAGTGCTCCACACTAACGCGGTTAGATGTACGCAATAACAATGGCATGTTGTTCGGTTCTAGATGATGCAGAAACCCATGATATTCAAACGCTTTTGGAGCACTTCCATTTCGTAAAATTGTATTCAGTAAGTCGTCAACCAAAATGACAACATTAGTAAAGTGATTTTGCTGTTAGAAAACTTTGTAAGCTATCGGGCTGATATCATAGTAATGACATTGGACATAATGAGAAGACAATAAGGCTGTTTCCCTAATGGTGCACTCAGAGAGTAGTGTAGTTACAGATATTTACAAAGTCTACACCCATTCATGCATCTCATCAAATTGGACAACTATACCCAATCAACTGCTTTTGCTAGGTGTTGAATTCTGTGATTCTAAAATCGTTTTTGTTTTTTTGGATGCTGCATTGAGCATGCATGCGCCTCATTATACCCCCAGATTTCATTCAGTGTTATTCAAAAAGGTGCCTCAATGAATTCCATGAGTTTTCTGATCTCTTAGCATTGTTCATTAGTATAAAATATGAACATCAGTACTGCTTGCTTGAGACCGTGGATTCTAAAACTGAGACTAAGAGCTTTGTACCACGTTGTAATTTAGTTTATTGCTTGACTTTTCATACTGCTGTCGCTGCATTATTTTTTCGCATTACTTTATTATTCTGTTTGCTGCTGAATCTGCAAAATAGGACTCCCTTTGCGCAGATCTGCAGCCACAGCATTGTTGTTGCTGGCAGCTGCAAACCTTAGCTGTAATTTCACTAATCAACATAGCCATTTCACTGGGCCTTTCACTGGCTGTTATAGACTTATGATGCGGAGATGCCGTGTTGGACTGGGGTGGACAAAAATGAGAAGTCGCACAACACCAGGTTATAGTCCAACAGTTTTATTTAAAATTACGAGCTTTCGGAGCTGTTGCTCCGCTCCAAAAGCTCGTAATTTTAAATAAAACTGTTGGACTATAACCTGGTGTTGTGCGCCTTCTCATTGTTATAGACTTAGAGGAGGGAGAGGAGTAAAGGCAGAGGGAAGAAATAAGCTTGCATTTTAGAAGTCTGGTGCCTGCATGGACTTGTCCCAGAACTCAAATATTCCAACCCAGGCACACTTGCAGCACAAGAGACCACAGCACTTTTCCCAGGTGGCATGACTCCTTAAAGTGCAGGGCCTCATCGATGGCAAACATTCAACCAGCAAGGCTCCCAGCAACAGCCCCATGGATATATGAATAGGAAAGGCTTTCATTCCACCAATGGACAGGTTTAGGACCACAGGAACAGCGTAGAATAATATAGGCGAATGCACGATGCCATGGCAACAGCCATGACGCCTTCATTTTTGCAGCAGTCTGAGGCGACCTGCCGTCGTTCTCTCCATTTCATGAGGAAGGCTGTCATCTAGTTATGCCATCTCCTGGAGCCCAACCTGCAGACAGAATCCAGCTCAGGGACAGACCTGCCCATTGCTACAAAGTTAAACCCACAGCCTCGGATTTTTATGTGGCTGGACACTTTCAAATCGCCATCAAGACCATTGTCATGTTAGTCAGACTGCAGTGCATCGACGCACCAAGCAGGTGACAGAAGTTTGGTTTGCCAGAGAAAACACTTTTGTCCGTTTCCCCATAGAAAGGAGGCAACAGCACAAGAGGGCGCAGCACATTTACCAAGTGGCAGGCTTTTTTGTTTAAGGTGTATGGCTTCATTGATGGCACTCGTATAGAAATCAAGATTCTCATATATATGAATAGGAAAAACTTGCATTCCATCATGTACAGGTGTTAGACCATAGGAACAGGATAATGTCAGTGAATGTGCAGTACCTCTGCAACTGCGGCAATGCCGTTGTTACGTGGCAATCCATTTGCCAGCACTATTTCAAAGAGCAGGCAGACTGGACAGATGGCTGCTGGGGGTGAGCAGGTATACCCCTTGAAACCCTGGCTAGTAACACCAGTGAGGAACTCGTGAACATAGGCCAAAAGGAAATACAATGAGGATCATGATGCCACCCAAATTCTGCTGGAATGTACACTTGGCAAGTTTAAACAGAAATTCTGCCCTCTGGACAAATCAGGTTGGTCACTGCTTTATAGGCTTGTGAACATGAAAACATGTTGAAAATCACTAGCAGCTGCTATCCTGCTGTAAATTTGCAATACATGGAGGGGAAACCCTTCAGCCAGAGGGCCAGAAGGATCCTTCAGCAGCCTTGACAGACGAGGAAGCTGAAATGGGTACGGCTGATGTATAGCCAGGAAGACTAGCATCAATCATTGATTGACAGGACCTTCTCTTAAAATCTGTAAATGTGGCCCTGCAGGAACTGTCCTGTGGTGTTCTTCCCAGGAACAACATGCTCTGCTTTGTCACCACTTGTCACCATCCCTGTCTGCAATCCAGCCCCACGCAGCATTAATATCTCCCTTCTGACAATAAATCTACACAATAAATTCCTAAGAAGGTGCAACCAGTTTATTTCCCTATTTTATTATCCTGTGTGCTTGTTTCAATATCTGCTTCCCTGGTG
Organism: Squalus acanthias; assembly: GCA_030390025.1. Lineage (NCBI taxonomy): Eukaryota > Metazoa > Chordata > Chondrichthyes > Squaliformes > Squalidae > Squalus > Squalus acanthias. Next base: position 196,072,631 of record CM059426.1, on the reverse strand, counting down.
CTTGACCTTGGTGAGAGTATATGGTGCATGACCCAACTGGGTCTATAACCCAATCTTGTGCTCCTTCTAAGTGCTACCTCAGTAACTGTGATGGCAGCCCACTGCTCCTCAAAGGGGACTACTTATCTTGATTGGGGCACTGTACCTTTTCATGCTGGGTCATGTGATGGTCTCCAACTCCTGCCAGCACTTCGACCTCTGCACGGGCGAGCTAGCTGCTCCGCTTTCCTACTTGCCAAACCTTCTGAGGGGAATTCCACAATCCTGCCGAAAATGGCCCGGAGATGGATGCATGCGCAAGAACACTTGTACCAGTGAAGTGGCGATCTGACCTTGTTGGAATCAGCAGGGACAGCTCATTTAAATAATTTAAGTGTTTCCAAAGTGCAAGGGAACATTACATCTGCATGTTGGTGGGGAATAAGAAGAACTGGCTTTCTCTACGTATGCTGTTTGTTTTGCCTGCTTCTTGTTGCGGGGTTGGGGTGGGGGGCGCTTGTGGAATCTCACCAAGGGGCAGGTGCCAGAACTGCTCTCTTTGATGAGAAGATAATGGATGTTTTAGAGGTGCGCTATAGGAGGGTATCCATATTCGGGACAGAGAGGAGTCCTCTTCTGAGACCAACTGTGCAGCCTGCATGGCAGGAGGGGGCATGGAAATTGAATGCTGTTTCCCACATCCAGAGGCCGTGGGAGCAGAGGACAAAGACATTTTACAGTCTGAGGAAGATTTCCAAGGTAACGTTGCCTATAGTTTGCCAACTCAAATTAAATATATGCACTCAATATGCATATTACAAGCACGCTGCACAGAACATGGTGCAGCATCAGCAATTGACACGACCCCCTCCTCAACATCTTGCACACCTAAATGTCTAGTCTGTAATGCTGTAACTGGTTTTACTATTTCGATCAAGGTGAGTATGCCACAGCTATTAAAGGTGACTGTCGTAAGATAAGATTGGTCCTATTACTTTCATCTGGAAGGAGCTATCCAAAATTGCCATCTTTTCCACAAAAATACAAAGGTTACTCTTTAGCTTGCCCCTTCCCTTGTCCAAAAGCCTACTGCAGGACATGATGATTGACCATTTATCATACGTGTTTCTGCTTGCAGCGAGAGCACAATCCAGAATACTCTTTTGTACTCGAAAAAATATTGAGAATTGTGGATGGCCCCGAAAATCAGCTACTTGTTTTACATGATTGAGTTACTTTATGTGTTTATGACACTATTCAAATTAATAATGTGAGGCATGGTGCTATTTATCTCTTTTTATTTTGTGTATAATACTAAGACGAGTATGAAACAATTTGCAAAATGAGGTACCAGTAAGAGATTTATACTTGCCTGTCACAAGTGCAAGTTTTCTTTTTGGCTCCATTATCTTTTAAAATATGACCTTTCTTTATGCCAACTTTTAAAAATCTTTGTGTCAGTTTAATAAATCATTCTTTTTTTACACGTAACAAATGGGTTTAAGGGTAGTGTGGGAGTTTAGCATTTGAAATCATGTAATTAAACTTTTATCATCAAGGGTTCTCGTGCTTGCGGGAGGCTGACAGTTGATGACTTTTATCATTAGCAGTCGATACGTGGGTTGCATCATATGGGAGGAGAATCTGGTGTCAGCAAACACCTGATGCCTGGTTTGTTTGCCCAGGCATAGACTCTGAGGGGGGTGGGAGAGAAATTGGTCCTCATCGCGCTCATTTTGTGGGCGGAAAATTTAGCGTTCGGGGATCAAATTTGGGGTGCGTTCTCTCGCCTCCCACTCCCCAATCTCCCCCCCCCCCACCACTACCAATCTCCCCCCCCACCACCCCCCAATCTCTCCCCCCCACCCCCCCCCAATCTCCCCCCCCACCACCCCCCAATCTCCCCCCCACCACCCCCCAATCTCCCCCCCACCACCCCCCAATCTCCCCCCCAACCACCCCTCTCTCTCTCCCCCCTCCCCCTCTATCTCACTCTCCTCCCCCTCCCCCCTCTATCTCACTCTCCCCCCTCCCCCTCTCTCTCTCCCCCCTCCCCCTCTATCTCACTCTCCCCCCTCCCCCTCTATCTCACTCTCCCCCCTCCCCCTCTCTCTCTCTCCCCCTCCCCCTCTATCTCACTCTCCCCCCTCCCCCTCTATCTCACTCTCCCCCCTCCCTCTCTCTCTCCCCCCTCCCCCTCTATCTCACTCTCCCCCCCTCCCCCTCTATCTCACTCTCCCCCCTCCCTCTCTCTCTCCCCCCCCCCCCTCTCTCTCTCCCCCCTCCCCCCTCTCTCTCTCCCCCCTCCCTCTCTCTCTCCCCCCCACCCCCCTCTCTCTCTCCCTCCTCCCCCTCTCTCTCTCCCCCCTCCCCACCCTCTCTCTTCTTCTCCCCCTCTCTCTCCCCCCTTCCCCCTCTCTCTCCCTCCCTCTCTCCCCCTCCCCATCTCTCTCTCTCCCCTCCTTCCCCCCTCTTCCCCATCTCTCTCTCCCCTCTCTCTCCCCCCTCTCTCTTCCCCCCTCTCCTCCTCCCTCTCCCCCCCTCTCCCCCTCCCTCTCCCCCTCCCCCTCTCTCTCTCTCCCCCCCTCCCTCTCCCCCCCCTCCCTGCCACCTCTCCCTGCCTCTCTCTCCCCCGTCTCCCCCCTCTCTCTCCCCCCTCTGTCTCTTCCCCCCTCCCCCTCTCTCCCCCATCTCTCTCTCTCCCCCTCTCTCCCCCCTCTCCCCCGTCCTCTCCCCCCTCTCCCCTCCCTCTCCCCCTCCCCTCTCTCTCTCCCCCCCCCTCTCTCCCCCCTCCTCTCCCCCTCCTCCCCCCCACCTCTCCCCACCTCTATCTCTCCCCCCTCTCCCCCTCTCTCTCTCCCCACTCTCTCCTCCCCCCTCTCTCCCTCTCTCTCTCTCACCCCCTCTCTCTCCCCCTTCCCTCTCTCTCCCCTCCTCCCCCCCTCTCTCTCTCTCCCCCCTCCCCCCTCTCTCTCTCCCCCCTCCCCTCCCTCTCCCCCCCATCCCCCTCCCTCCCACCTCTCCCCGCCTCTCTCCTCTCCCCCCTCCCCCCCTCTCTCTCCCCCTCCCCCTCTCTCTCTCCCCTCCCCCCTCTCTCTCTCTCTCCCCCCCTCTCTCCCCCCTCCCTCTCTATCCCCCCCTCCCCCCTCTCTTTCCCCCCCTCCCCCCTCTCTTTCCCCCCCTCTCTCCTCCCCTCTCTTCCCCCCCTCTCTCCCCCCCCCACCCCGCCCCCCTCTCTCTCCGCCCCCCCAGCCCCCTTCTCTCTCCCCCCTCTCTATCACCCCTCTCTATCACCCCCCTCCCCCTCTCCCCCCTCTCTATCACCCCCCCCCCCCACCTCTCTCCCCCTTCTCTCTCCCCCCTCTCTATCTCCCCCCCTTCCCCCTCCTCCCCCTCTCTCTCCCCCCCTCTCTCCCCCTCTCTCTTCCCCCCTCCCCCTCTCTCCCCCATCTCTCTCTCTACCCTCCTTCCCCCTCTCCCCCCTCTCTCTCCCCCCTCTCTCTCCCCCTCTCTCTCCCCCCTCTCCCCCTCCCTCTCCCCCCTCTCCCCTCCCTCTCCCTCCCTCCCCTCTCTCTCTCCCCCTCCCTCTCTCCCCTCCCCCCCACCTCTCCCCACCTCTATCTCTCCCCCCTCTCCCCCGCTCTCTCTCCCCACTCTCTCTCCCCCCCACTCTCCCCCCCTCTCTCCCCCTCTCTCTCTCTCACCCCTCTCTCTCCCCCCTCCCTCTCTCTCCCCCCCCTCCCCCCCTCTCTCTCCCCCCCTCCTCTCCCCGCCTCTCTCTCTCCCCCCTCCCCCTCTCTCTCCCTCCTCCCCACTCTCTCTCCCCCTCTCTCTCTCTCACCCCCTCTCTCTCTCCCCACCTCCCCTCTCTCTCCCCCCCTCTCTCCCCCCTCTTCCCCCCCCTCTCTCCCCCCCTCCCCCTCTCTCTCTCCCCCCCTCCCCCCTCTCTCTCTCTCTCCCCCCCTCTCTCTCCCCCTCCCTCTCTCTCCCCCCCTCCCCCCTCTCTTTCCCCCCCCTCTCTCCCCCCCTCTCTTCCCCCCCCCCCCTCTCTCCCCCCCCCACCCCGCCCCCCCTCTCTCTCTGCCCCCCCGGCCCCCCCTCTCTCTCCCCCCCTCTCTCTCCCCCCTCTCTATCACCCCCCTCCCCCTCTCTATCAATCCCCAATCCCCTCCCCCCCACCCATCCAATCTCCCCCCCACCACCACCCACCCAATTTCCCCCCCACCACCACCCACCCACTCTCCCGCCCACCCAATCTTCCCCACCACCACCCCCACCCCTACCCACCCAATCTCCCCCCACCCACCCATTCTTGAAGGCCGATAAATCCCCAGGGCCTGATAATCTACATCCTGGGGTACGTAAGGAAGTGGCCCTAGAAATAGTAGATGCATTGCTGATCATCTTCCAACATTCGATGGAATCTGGAACAATACCCATGGATTGGAGGGTAGCTAATGTTACCCCACTATTCAAAAAAGGTGGTAGAGAGAAAACGGGGAATTACAGACCGGTAAGCCTGACATCGGTAGTGGGGAAAATGCTAGAGTCCATTAAAAAGGATGTAATAGCTGAGCACTTGGAAAACAGTGACAGGATCGGACAAAGTCAACATGGATTTACAAAAGGTAAATCGTGCTTGACTAATCTACTGGAATTTTTTGAGGATGTAACTGGTAAAATAGATAGGGGAGAACCAGTGGATGTGGTGTATTTGGACTTTCAAAAGGCTTTCGATAAGGTCCCGCATAAGAGATTAGCGTGTAAAGTTAAGGCACATGGGATTGGGGGCAAGGTATTGACTTGGATAGAGAACTGGTTGGCAGACAGAAAGCAAAGAGTTGGAATAAACGGGTCTTTTTCCGAGCGGCAGGCAGTGACGAGTGGGGTACTGCAGGGATCGGTCCTTGGACCCCAGCTATTCACAATATATATTAATGATCTAGACAAGGGAACTAGATGTAATATCTCCAAGTTTGCAGACGACACAAAGCTGGGTGGGCGTGTGTGCTGTGAGGAGGATGCCGAGAAACTCCAGGATGATTTGGATAGGTTGGGTGATTGGGCAGAAGCATGGCAGATGCAATATAACGTGGATAAATGCGAGGTTATCCACTTTGGTGTCAAAAACAGGAAGGCAGATTATTATCTGAATGGCAATAGATTGGGAGAAGGGGAAGTGCAACGAGACCTGGGTGTCCTTGTGCACCAGTCGCTGAAGGTAAGCATGCAGGTGCAGCAGGCGGTTAAGAAGGCAAATGGTATGTTGGCATTCGTAGCGAGAGGGTTTGAGTACAGGAACAAGGATGTCTTGCTGCAGTTGTACAGGGCCTTGGTGAGACCACATCTTGAGTATTGTGTGCAGTTTTGGTCGCCTTATCTGAGGAAGGAGGTTCTTGCCATGGAAGGACTTCAGCGAAGATTCACCAGGCTGATACCTGGGATGGCAGGAATGACGTATGAGGAGAGATTGGGTCGATTGTGCTTATACTCGCTGGAGTTTAGAAGAATGAGAGGGGATCTCATTGAAACTTATAAAATTCTGACAGGACTGGACAGACTAGATGCAGGAAGGATGTTCCCGATGGTCGGGGAGTCCAGAACCAGGGGTCACAGTCTAAGGATAAGGGGTAAGCCATTTAGGACAGAAATTAGGAGGAATTTCTTCACCCAGAGGGTGGTGAACCTGTGGAATTCTCTACCACAGAAGGCAGTAGAGGCCAATTCATTAAATATATTCAAGAAGGAGTTGGATATATTTCTTAAGGCTAAAGGGATCAAGGGATATGGGTAGAAAGCAGGGACAGGGTTCTAAATTTGGATGATCAGCCATGATCGCATTGAATGGCGGAGTAGGCTTGAGGGGCCAAATGGCCTACTCCTGCTCCTATCTTCTATGTTTCTATGTTTCCCCCCCCACCCACCACCACCCAATCTCCCCTCCCACCACCCACCCAATCTCCCCCCCCACCACCCACCCAATCTCCCCCACCACCACCCACCCAATCTCCCCCACCACCCACCCAATCTCCCCCACCCCCCCAATCTCCCCCCCCCCCACCACCATCCACCCAATCTCACCCCCACCCCCACCCCCACCCCCACCCCACCGCCTGGAAGGAGCAGGAGTGCTCAGCCAAATACTGTGAGCTGTGGCTGGTCAACCTCGCACCCCCCACACCCCCCCGTCCGATTCGCCTCCCGGCGGTCCCTGCAGGCCAGCTCAGCGTCGGAGCCGGACAATTTTCCAGTTGGTCATCTCGTTGCAGCTCCCCTTGTTTTATGCAGCTTCCCAGCTCAGGCTACTGATTAAATAGCAGCTGGGCCAGATGGTGTCCTCAGACCCCACCGTTTTTTGTCGGGTGTCCTTACTGCTTGGTCGGAAGGTTAAAATTGAAGACTGTGGGAAGGGAACGACATGTTGGCGGGTAAGTCTCCTGGGCACTTTTAACTGCCCGCCCACCCAGTTTCTGCCAGGTGGGCAGGGTTAAAATTCCCCCTATTTTATATATAATGAAGATTAAGGGACAAAGAAAAAATGGGAAAGTGAAACATGCATCCCGCCTTATAGGAGCCAAAATATCATTCTCATGCTGGGGAGGATTATGAAGGGAGAATATAATTTGTTAGAGAAATGCAACTGTCCCAATCTTCGGACAAATATATGCCTACAAAGTGAATTGTGCAGTAGCTGTGTTTCAGGTGAGAAACGCGCATATAAGGGTCCAATATGGCGTGCGGCATGCTCAGTCTGCGCCGGGAGATCGCTGTATGCTAAATTGGTTAGGGCGCCCCTGAAACTAGCATCAGGTCCATTGCCTGTGCAAATGCAGGGTCTAAAGTTTTCTCAGGCCTAAAGCAGCCCTTAAAGGGACAACTGGAGGCTGCCACCAGAAGGTAAGTAAAAGAAAAAATGTACTTGCCTGAATGTGGAGCCGAGAGGAGCAGGAGTGGCTCCAGATTGAAACTGCGGACCACTGCTGGCCATCAATCGCATCCCATTTGATCTCCTCACCCCCCAACCACCCCTGGAATTGCCGTAGGCCTCTTGGCCAGCCGACTTCCCTCATTTTCACGACCAGCCCCTTGGAGCATGATTAGTGTCCCCACCAAGCTGATCGTGTCCTGATGGTGCAAGACCAATTTCCCATGGTCCTCTCGTGCATCAATTTCGGCACGGCGGTTGAATTCTGGCGCGAACCAATTTCTGGCTGTTGAAGACTTGGAAGCTGTACTTTATCAAAATTATACTTTTTTGTGTTAGAGAAGGCAATTTGTGTGTGCTTGTCTCTGGGTTCATTTGGGATTAAGATGAAAAATGGAATATTTTGATATTCCTTTCATTGATCTGATCCATTTCAGCTTGATTCTAATGTAAGATTTCGCATAAGAATGCCATTTTTAACCTCATTTAGTTTATTTTGATTTGTTCTATCTTTTAATCATTCCAAAATCTATTTAATTCAGTATACCACAGATGTTGAAATTAAACTGGATGGTGCATATGGTTTGCTCCAAAAACCTCACATTCATGAGTAGTAAATTATGTCGTACTTTTCATGTTTAGCATTGTAGAGGAGATCAGATTGAAGTGAATGACAGAATAGGCTTATCGGTCTGCAGTGGTGCTGTTAGAAGAATAACATTTTGATATTCAAGTTACACCAACAGAAGATTTGGGTTTAAGGGCAAATTTAATGTTGAGAAGATTTTCACATATGCTCAGAGGTTGATGAACAAAAAATGAGTGGCTTATTAACAACGGGAGATTTGATGGTGAGGTGCAGACTAATGCCAGAGCATCTCAGTGGCTTGTTGCTTAACAATTACATTACAACAGTGACTACATTTCAAAAGTACTTCATTGGTTGTAAAGCGCTTTGGGAAGTCCTGAGGTCATGAAAGGCGCTATATAAATGCAAGTCTTTCTTTTCAAGTCTTTCTTCAACAAATGAAAGTGTGTGAAATCTTCAATGCTGGTGGGACAAAGGTGGGAGTCCTGCCAGCAGGGGTGGGGGGGGGGGCAGATATGCCGGAGGAGCCCAGGAAGTTTGGGAAAGGGGCAGAGCAAGGACTCTATGCAGTCAAAGGGCTGAGCAGGCTCTCAAAAGAGGGGTGTAATGGCTTGAACTTAAAAAACAAAATGGCGACGTCTAGCTTTTCAGAGACTGCTGTTGAAGTGATGCTGCCCCAAATTACACAAAGGAAGGATGCAACAGCTGGAGTACCAGGGGAGAGAGCATCATATGCAGCAGCACAGATCCTGTGGAAGGAGGTGGCTGTGGTTGTGAGTGGGACCTCAATAACCCCAAGGACTCTTGGGGGGGGAAAAATTGCGTTGCACTACTTTTAGTGCCCCAAAACAGTTAGCACCCCCACGCCGGAAATTGAATGGTAGCGCCCCAACCAGGAGGCGAGGCGCTACTGGAAGCGCTCCCCCTCCATCTTGGGGCGCTACCATTCAATATCGCGGAGCTATGTGCAGCAGCACCATGCGCGTCGGCACGTAGCCCTGCGGTACTGCAGGCCTCCCTCCCCTGATTAAAGGGGAGGGGCCTAGTGCAGCATGCACCGGGGCCCTGCTGGACCACCGGGGAGCGATCGCGGCCGGCAAAAGAGCCCAGCACTCCGCACCCCGCAGGAGGAGGTGAAAAGGGGCAGGTGCTGGCAGGCGGCCCAAAAAAAATAGTCGCCCAGCACCTGCCCTTTAATTTGCGCCGCCACGGCTGCAAACACGGCACCCTGACCCTGTCGGACACAGCATCCGGCGGTAGGTCAGGGGGCGCGTGTAAAGTTTGTGGCCGGGGTGCGAGCGGGCACTGCGCACTGCCGCTAACCTCCTGCTGAATTTCACGGGAGGCGTTAGCAGCGCCGCGCCCGGGCGCTAACAGGAGGCGCAAAACAACCCAATTTTTCCCCCTTGCAGTTTCAGAAGAAGTTTAATTACTTCACTAGATAAGCAAAGGTAACAGTGTTGTCAGATGAATAACCCACCGGATTACTAAATGACAGAGAAGTACCTGGGTATTCTCTAGAACAATATTCAAGCCTTATCCTTCAGGGCATCTTGTTCCTTGTCCTAGAAGCAAAGTCACTTGTCAAAACTCATGTTAAATGTCTTGCCTTCTGTAATGCATGGTAGTTCACTGAAGTCTCCCAACATAGGTCCTTGCTTTCTTACAACTACCATTGCAAGCTTACACTCCATGCATCCTGACTGATTGTGACTGTAAGAGCTGGAGACTGCAACAGCCAGTTAACACTATGCATCGCAATGGAATCTTCCTGCTGATTTTCTGATGCCCTAATTACACCTCCCCTCCCCCTGAGAGAGTTCACAGGCCTTGCAGCCCCCCAACTAAGAGATTTTAACGACCTATCAATCTCTCCATACCCCCAACAAGTGTGTTGGCCTCCACCACCACTGAGATTAATTTCCATTCACTTCACCTACCCCTCTCTTCAATCTTTCCCCCTTTCCTCCATCACACTCTCCTGTCTGTGTTCTACCTTTCTCCATCCTCTTCCTCTGCACTTACCCCCCACTCCCCCACCCCACTGAGAAAGTTTCCAAACCTCGCACTTAGATAGCTTGCATTACAAGAGGATCTTTGTGGAAATCTTCTGATGCCCCGACTCCCAATTTCCCTCCCTCCCTCCCTCCCCAAACTGAGAAAGCTTGCTGGCCTTGCACCCCCTCCAGCTAAGATGACTGTTTCCCCATAATTCCCATTCTGTTTTACGGCCATCCCTACCTGCTTTTGATCTCCATCACCCTCCATTTATCCCATTGCACTTCTGTCCCCATCCCCTTCCCTATCCATCCCCTTCCCTATCCATCCCCCCTCCTCCATCCCATGTCTCTTTCCCCTGTTTCTCTCCTCTTCCATCATCCCCCCCTTATCCAACCTCCTCTGCCCTCCCCCTCTCCTTCTCTCCAACTCTCTGCCAGTCTCTCTCCACTCTGCCTCCTCCCCTCTCCCCTTTTCCTTTCCCACTTTGATTCAATTATCCTTTGCCCTCTAACCCTACTTCACCTGAATACTGCACTTGCCCCATGTGCAATGTTACAGGAGATTAACTCCTGTTTACAAACTTCCTCCCACCAGGTACAGCAGCATGCCTTCGCCTGGTATGAAATCTTTTAAAATGCAATGATATGAAGTCCTGAATGACATGAATATTTTAAAATAGTGAAACAACCTTAACATCAGTGACCCACCATTTGGAAAAATTACAGAAATAAAAGGGAGAACAATGTTTATTAGATTTGAATCAACAAAACTTTTTTTAACAATGGTTCAAAGGCTCACTTTAAACTACACAATAGCCCAGCTCAAAGCCCAATTATTATTTAACTCTAGACTAGCCACTGCTGTCTCATATTAAAACTACAATCACATAAGTTCACAGGTTATTCAGTTAGTTATTTACAGAAAGGTTTCCAGTGCAGCTTCTACCTCCTGCTTGACATTAAAGTGAAAGATGATGTAATATTCCTTATTTTCACACAAACTTTCCTAACATTTTGACCACAGCATGTCCTTATGTTTACCCATCTATCAGAATTTTCCAGCTAATTTTTGACCATCGAGCCTCCATGTCTTATAGCTCATTGAGTCTCCTGCCAATAAAATTGAATACTTTTGATTAATTTAAGGCAAAATAATTATATAGATAAGTCTAAATATATTGACCCTGGTATTCTTCTGATGTGCGCTACAAATGCACCTATTTCTACGTGGCAAAGCAAAAAAGGGGTAGGGATCCATTATGTTGGGTCCCTGTCCCCCCTTTGTGTTGCTCAGGGACTTCTGAGAGCTTCATCTGAAGTAGACTGGAATGCCTGCAATGGACACAGGCATAGGTACAGGCCTCCAGTCCTGCACCATGTCCTGACTGAGCTGGGCAAGTTGGAACTCCTGGTGTAGGCATCCCGCCACTGCCAGCATAGGCCTCAGGGCCTCCCCTGTAATCAGTGGGGGGAAGATCCACCCCTTACAAGGCTGCATGGAAATTCCCACAAAAGACAGGGAGCCAGCGCAATAGGGCCCTTTGCCACTCTCTGGGTGGTCCTGCTGTAGTTCAGGTGGGAGTCTGGCAGAATCCCCCAGGAAATTCAGGGCCATCATTTTATGGTAGTTAAATAACTAGTTATCCTTAATACTTCATATTATTGCAGCTGTGGCCCAGTGGGTAGCACTCTCGCCTCTGAGTCAGAAGGTTGTGGGTTCAAGTCCCACTCCAGAGACTTAAGCACAAAATCTAGGCTGACACTCCAGTGCAGCACTGAGGGAGTGCTACACTGTTGAAGGTGCTGTATTTCGGATGAGACATTAAACCGAGGCCCTGTCTATCAGGTGGATGTAAAAGATCCCGGGACACAATTTCGAAGAAGAGCAGGGAAGTGATTCCCGGTGTCCTGGCCAATATTTATCCCTCAATCATCATCACTAAAAAAAGATTATCTGGTCATTATCACATTACTGTTTGTGGGAGTTGGCTGTGTGCAAATTGGCTGCCACATTTCCTACATTACAACAGTGACTACACTTCAAAAGTACTTCATTGGCTGTAAAGCACTTTGGGACGTCCGGTGGTCGTGAAAGGCGCCATATAAATGCAAGTCTTTTTTTTCATAATGAGAATTCTTGTTTTTAAAAATACTTTATTAAACTCTCTAATGAAATAAGCTTAAGGTAACAATGTACCATACAGCAAAGAAAATAAGGTATTTTATTTTTATAACCCACATAGCCTCATCAACACAGAGATCTATTTAGTTGTCACCTCTGAGACTCTAGGAATAAGAGAAAAAGGAGCTCCCCTACTGCTATCTTTGAAACTTTTCTATCTATTGTTTGCTCTCGCAGTCAAATAACAAAAAATAACCAGTTAATATACCTTAATGTACCTTTTATGTGTTATTTGGAAAGTTAAAATCTCATGTCATCTAAGTAATAAGAAGTAGTGTGACAGAAATACTTTGAGCCTAGGGAAATTTTGCATGCTGTCATGTTGTGACTATCAGTGGAGAATTCAGTTAAAGATGCATATGGACTTCAAAAACATATAATATAATTTTAAAAAATGTATTTGCCTAAGTATAGGCTTATGTCTGAGATTTCAAGGAGATTGAATTGAGGTCTTTAAAATAATGAAGGGAGTAGACTATTTCCACATGAATAGACTATTTTGCGTTAGATAGGTTAGGGAGGACCAGGGAACATGCATACTTCCTTAAGCATTGAACTCGATTAGATGTCAGGAAGTCCAGTGAGTACAGATTCACTGAAAGTGTTCAAAAGGAAGCTGGACAAGTTCCAAACTATGGCCAATAGTACAGGTCATTGGGCAATGTGTTTCATGGCCACTGATCTCCTGGAACTTTTTTGATAACCTTTGGGGGGTCAAGAGAGGATTTTCCCTGAATTGTCCAAGGGTTTTTCTCTTTTTTTGACCTCTCCCAAGACTTTGTGTGGCCATGAGAGAGTGGGGAGGGGGCGAGGGGATAGGCGTCATGATTGCTCAGTTGCATCATGAAGATATGGGATTCGCTCAATGCACCAGCTGGTCTTCAACCGTCTGCCATTTTGTATGTTCGCTCACTACAACAACACTGGACCCAGAAAAACACAGATGTTCCGAGTGCCTAGAGTCACTCGGGTACAAATGACAGGAAATATGTCAGATGCTGTACTTCCATCCTTAGCATATGCTTGCCCATATTTGGGTGGATATATTGTCCTTTTTTTATTCGTTCATGGTATGTGGGCGTCTCTGGCCAAGGCCAACATTTATTGCCCATTCCTAATTGCCCTTGAGAAGGTGGTAGTGAGCCACCTTATACAACTGAGTGGCTTGCTAGGCATTTAAGGTGGGTCTGGAGTCACATATAGGCCAAACTGGGTAAGGATGGCAGGTCTCCTTCCCTAAAGGACATTAGTGAACCAGATGGGTTTTTACGACAATCCAGTAGTTTCATGGTCACCATTACTGATGCTAGCCTTTTTAGTTCAGATTTATTTAATTAAAGTCTAGGATCATTAGTCCAGGCCTCTAGATTACTAGTCCAGTAACATGACCACTATGCTGCCGTACCCCTAATCCTCCATCATCATCATCCTCCTTCACTTCCAGTAGAAATTCCAGGAGCGGAGAAAGACAGCAGGGAACCAGCTGGACGGCTCCTGGAGCAATTTCCCACCCATGTTCACACGTGTTACACCATGGAGTCAGTATAATTCCAGCAGAAAGTCCTGCCTGTTAACATTTCAGAGGGGACCATTCAACAGAACTTAGTTTGTAGTACAGCAGTTATGATATGACTGCTTTGTTTGTGTAGCATTGGATCAGTTACTTTGCTTTTAGTTTTACTTATCACTCAAGACTGCTGCAGTGTGTTATGGAAATTAAATCAGATCCTTGCTTATTCTGGGATTAGTTACAGCTATGACAAGAATAATAATGAAGAGGTAGAAAGCTGGATTCTTGCAATACATGAGTTTAATCAAAGTCAAATTAACATCTTAATCGTACTTCCAAATAATTTTGTAAAAGCTGTCAGAAGTGCTTTCTCGGTTTTTGTTTGCTTCATCCTTGAATCCGAAATATGTCTTTTAAAATGAATGTCTACATTGGCTGCACATTTTAACTGCTAATATGATCAAAAGGTTTATGCACAGGAGACCACAGCTTCACTGCAATTGCCAGCACTAAATGTTTAATGGATATTGCTGTTCAGGCACTAAATAGCTAGTGTACAGTGTTTCTCCGCAGGCCGAGGTCTTATTACACATGATCAGTGAGGATGGTGATTTAAAAACCTCCATCTATCAATAGTGCAAATTAAAAAGTGCAAAGAACATCTTAAAACTATACACAGCAGCTCGAATGCCGTTATTCCAGTCCAGTTTCTAATCCATAAATCCACACCAGTGGTTGGATCAAGTAAAGCTCAAGTGTAGAATGTTGCATGGTTCCGTGGCATAATGTGCGGTGGTTATAATTGGTTAGCAATGGCTTTTTTAAAGAAACAATTTCACGGTGTAACTGTTTGCAATTCTTGAACTGCTTCCATTTTCACAATGCGCACCTGCTTCAAAAAGCAGTGTAATTTGCATAAAATTTCAAACGTTTTCCTATCCTTGCTGATTTTCTGTGATCCCATATTCTGAGTTTCTTTTATCAACAGAAGCTGTCAGCTAGAAAGTAATCTTTCAGTGTTTCAGCCCTAAGTGTTTGGATGGCTATTTTAAGCTCACTCATCTACAAAGTTTCATTTTGTACTACAATGGATAATAAAGATAGTTATATGAAAGTGCATAATAAACCTCTACTTTTCATGCTAATTGCATGCAGGCAGCCATTTAAAGAAAATAGAGATTTTGGCCTAGAACTTCTATGTGTTTCCTGCATAATTGCAGTATATAATCGGGGCAAGTAATTTTTCTTGGCAGTAAAATGAGGCAGGAGCTGTTTACACTGGTTTTTTGCCCCCAAATCAATCCCCGCCCCCCAAATTATTTGGCTTTTTAGCACTTCCGCCCACCGAGTCCCGAATATATTATAATGTTTCCCTGTCTACACGGAACTGAGCCTGTGGGCCCAGCAGGAGATTTTCACCCACCCACAGTGAAGGCTTCTCAGGGGCAGGTATGATATTCGCTATGCCGTTATCATGGAGGAGGAGGAGGAAGAGAAGCTCAGGATGGAGCTAAGTAGAATCGGGCAACATTTCTGGAGGATGCACCGCACCAGATGGTACCCCCCACCCCCCCCCCCCCCCCCACCCCCCGTAGAATATACAGGAAACCCAGGTTCTGTGAGGACCTTAGTGAGGAGTTGTGTATTAGGAGAAGTGCACTTCACCAAAGAGGCAATAGGGAGTGTGTGCCACGTGGCATGGAAGAGCTGATGTAAGAGAACTGGCATCACCGTGTTAAAGGGGAAGAAGAGGTTTTTAGGGTTATGCAGGCAAATAACTGTTGTAAGAGGAAATAGGTAGCTATAGTGCCAGATCTAGAGATAGTGCCCACCTTAATCAGAGTGCATTGTGAAGGGTTAGTTGTACAACCGTTACCTTTGGAGGGTGAAGAGTGTACTGTTGCCCAGAATGCACAAGGAAGAAAAGGTAGAGCGGCCAGTGTGATACCTTGCCTGCCCTGGTCGTATCATTGAACTTTATGCGGGACCTGTCTGTTGTCCGGGGGGGTGGGGGGGGGGGGCGGGTGGCAAGAGAGTTGGCACTCAGTGACAATGCCACCTCCCTCCATATGTCACATGATACCCCACTTACTATACAGAGAGTAGAATTGGTGTAATCCTGGAGGGTTTGGGCCAGAGGTATAAAGGTAAAAAACACAGACAAGACAAGGTCAAAATGTGGGATCAATTTTTGTGTGGACTGGCTGCTCTGCCTGCCTGATGATGTCGGTGAGAGGCTTAATCAATTTTTATGATCAGTCCTTATTAGCATTGAATAGGCAAGCTGCAAGTGTCAATCACTCTGCCTATAGGCAGCTCGCTGTTTGGGAGGGTGAATAATCCAGTGGAGCAAACAATAATCATGGGCTTGCAGCGACACCTTAAGTGCCACCACAGTGGGAGGAGTAAGTTGGTAGCAGCATGCTGTTTTTCAACGGGAGCCTCTTGACTTAACTGTGGCACATCTTTCTGTTCATATTATAGCTGTGAAACTTCTGCAAGCATTTCAGCCCTTGTGCTGGCTGGTTGCTCCTGTCCACTGTCTCCCTCCTCTTCAGCTCTTCTTAGGGAAACAGTTGGATTGGGCAGATGAGGCTTTATACTAAGAAGTAATGGCCTCATCCATGTCTCTTATTGATATGCCTCAGCCCCTGGGTGACTTTTGACCGTTGGGGTTAGACCGTTGGCCACCATTAAGGAACGTGAAGCACACCATCGAGTTACCATCAAATCGATTCCTTAGCCTCTCAAAGCCTGAAGTGAGAACCTCCTCTAAAGTGGAGTCCCACATCTCAGTAGCAGCAGTTAGAGCACTGGTCCACCAAACTGCATCTGCACTTTGACCCTCTACCCTCGAGAGCTCGCTTCCTCATGTCCACAGAGTTGTCATTTGCTCCATGGTGGACTGCAGGTTTCTGCAAGCCAATTTGCATGCCTGCACAGATGTTGGAGCTGCAATTCTGCATAATTTCTACCATACCATGCAGAGAGTTTGGAAGGCTGCCTCACCGGGTGAAACCTCCTGACCCTCTCTTTCAGAGTCCCCCAAGGTGGAGGTACGTGCCTGATGCTTGCATGGTCAGGAGTGCTTAACGGGTGCTCGTGTGAGGTGATAGCTTTCTGCTCATAATTGTTGGAGGCCCCTACACAAAGAGAAAAGAAACCTGTGTTAGTATAGAATGTGTGGGGAAAAGGTTCTGTGCACAGTAGCAAGGCCATAGTGCTATGCCGTTGCTAGGCAGATGTACCAGCAGGTTCCTGAGTGAGGCAAGGAAGAAGAAATTGAAGAGAACCAAACTCTCCCTCACCCACACCCTCTGTGGCCTCCACCCTGACAATTTGATAGGTGACCTCTCATGGCAGCACAGGTTGGCAGGGCTGTCACCTTTGCAAGTTCTCTCTTGGTGTTTGTGCAAGCCTTCTCCCTTTAAAAGCTTTCATTTAGGTGCCCCCCGCCCCCCCCCCCAGTGCCCAGTCTACATTCCACATTGTGTGAAAGGATGACGACACGGCAGGCAAGTAGTTTGCGGTGCCATATGGACTTGGTGGAAAAACATACAGGCCCATAAATTCGATAAAGCCCAAAAACTGGTGGGGCGAGGTTTGCTCGTGCTCGCAAAAAGAGCGCAGGCAGCACCGTTATTTTGGTGCTGCCTGCTGATTTAAATGGCCGCAGCGTCGAACCTACTGTGCAACACGCTGTTTCAAGCGCTGTGCTCAGCAGAAGGTCAAAGGGCAGATCTAAACTATCTGTGCTGCTGATCAGGAAATCGAGATTTACGAAACTGAAGTGGAATGTTTCCAATTATGTTTCTCGTGTTTTGTAGGTTGACAGAGAGGGTATGCAAGATAAATCAAAGCCTGAAAATACACTAATCTGTCAGATTTTAAAGAATGCAACCTGCAGTTTAGCTGAAATCTATGTTTAATTCAACTGCTGACACACTCAAATATTTAGCCGGCTAATCTGTCAAGTACAATTATTAATCAAAAAAAGTAATCATTAACTGATTAAATGACTGCAATTTGGGTGGAATCATTTGAGCAGTTTGAGGTTCCAAATACTTGAAGTTATGAAAACACATGTTATATGTGTCATAACATTCCTGATTACACCATCTAGTGCAAACATTGGGCCAGAAATTCGGTTTTCTGGCTTCCTGCGGATGCAAGCATCGTGCGCGTACTTACCTACCGCGCCTGCCATTGTGTTTTGGGCCCAGAAGAACTTCGGATCCTGGGCCTCCTCCAGCTGCCGGTGTGCAGTGCTTGCGTGTCCCAGGGGCGCAGTTAGTTCGAAGCGTCCCCTGGGATCACGTGGGCCATGGAGAGCCAATCCTAGCAGGGCATTTTCATTCATAGATTTGACAGGAGACCTGTCAAATCTATGAATTGAAATCGGCCCCAAAACCACACTTAAACTTCAAATACATTTTTTTTTTAATCACATTTTTAAAGTAACTATAAGTTAAATAAATTAACTACTTTAAACAAAAATTTAAATTTGAAAAAATTAATTATACTTTTTAACGGTGCTAAAAATAAACTTACCTTTCTTAAAGTATCTAAAAAAGATAAACCTGTTGAAATTTTTTTTAATTGTAATTAATTAACCACTTACCTTGTTAAAAAGGGGTCTTGCGCCTCCTTTTTAAAAGCGCAGCTTCTTTCATACTTACCTTCCCGGAGAAACCTGAAAAAAACCCGAAGTTCGCTGCGCACGCGCAGCCTCTCCCGCGCACACGGTTCACCTCTGAACCCCTCCCTTCACGAGACCGGAAGTTCCGGTTTCCCGCACATGCGCAGTGCATGCAGGAAACCGGCACTTCAAGTGGCCTTACGGGTGAGTACACAGCGCGTACTCACCCGACAAGCGCCGAATTGTCTCAATTATTTGAAACAGTGATCAGTGAAGAATGCAAACCTGTCACAGAGCCTGGGTTCAGTGGGGCTGCACATACTCTGCATAGTTATTGAAGACTTAGAGATCTATAGATCTCCACCACTTTCTCCCGGATCTAGGCACCGGCAATGGCTGCACACACGAACGTGCTTTGGAGAGGGCGTTAAAAGGAGCGGCGATGTCCAAAATCGCTCAGTGTGCGTCAATTCAGAAGTTGCACGCCGATTGACGTCACGCTCTAGATCATTAAAATATTTGAGGCGAGCACAGGCAACGACAGCTCCACCGATCTGCCCAATATGATGGCCGCCGCGTTCCACGACAATAGTGGGCGGAAGCGAGGCGGCCGCCATTTTTTCTTCAAAACCGGTCTTAACAGCAGGTGTTAAAGGTCCCAATTTCTAGGTCACAACAGGTATGTGGGGCAATGTACCTAAAGCATTGCAGACATGCTAGGTTGCAAGATGTGGGAGATTGTGTCACCACGTAGTTCATGCATAGCACAGGCAATTATTTCATTTGGGTTGTCAAACTATATTCAACTGCACCTGGCAATCTTCTTCAACCCAGAGAATTCCTTCCTCATCTGCTCTCACAACGATGGAATAGGAAGAGTGTTGAAATTCCGGGCAACATCATACCATGCTTCTACACATTGGCTCTGAGATTCAGTCCTTCCCCTGTTGCACCATCTCCAGTAACACCTCGATACTCTGAAATTCTGTTGGGGGATTCCACCGGTCTCCTACTGTAACTCCAGCTGGTGACCGGCAGATCCCCCAGGGAAATGGCGTAAGTGGCTGAACATGGTCATTTGAGCCATTTCCTAGGGGTTCTACCAATCTTCCACTGGAGTTACAGCAGGATACCAGTAGAACCCCTACGGCATTTCAGGGCCCTAGTGTGTCTACATTAAATTGAGCGGTTCTGCCACTTGGCCATTGGCGACACTTCATCTTCTTGAAATGTATTATACTTATTTGTTTAAAACTATTTCCCAGATATTTTAAGTTCTTTGGGGTAAAAATTCAGTTGGTTGCGCCTCCCGTTAGCGCCTTAAGAGGGTGCTAATGGGGCGCAAAGCCGCTAACGCCCGGGCGCAGCGATGTTTGCGCCGCTCGAGAACTTAACTTGAGATTGTGCGGCGGCGCTAAACCTTACCGCTGCGACCACCTGCGCGCGCAGATTGTGATGTCATTCCATGGTGCAACGCCCTTGTGGCGCCCTGGAGCGGAAATTGAGTGGCGCCCCCTGCCTTACCGCCTGGCGCATCCAACGACCAGAAGACTGGAACGCTATCAATCGCTGTGGGGCTGGGGGGGGCACTAGTTAAAGGGGGCCTCTTCCTGTCTTTTATTGTTGGTGGCATTTTTGAACTACGCATTCTGAGAGAGAGAGGGAGAGACTTCTGGAGAGATTCAACGTTGTGGGAAGGAGTTTTGGGTACTGAGCAGCACTTTGCAGGTTCATTTTGATTTGCCCTTCCTTGTATCGATTTAGCAGAGACTGTGGGAGCTGCACTCTGAGCTCTTTGCCTGGTACTCTCCATTGTTCTTTCCAGCACATTTGATGTGCAAGTCTCTCCAGGCCGAGATTCAAGGCTGCAATGAACAGGATGTGGATGGAAAGCAAGATTAACCATCCCCTTTAAGAACTGGCCCGTGCCATTGTGTGTGTGTTCCATTGCTGACTGACATTACATGAGCTTCGCCAGCGCTCTGAGTTAGCGCCTCACTCCTTGGCCTTTGCGCCTTAAGACAGGTGTGCAGCGCCTGCTTTAGCGCTCCACTCACCTCCCGGGGCGGTAAAAGTGAAGTTTCCAGTCAGTGCCGATAATTAGCGCCAGGCGCTAATATTTGCGTCCAGACGATATTTGCGCCCCAAATGGGGCGCGACCTAATTTCTACCCCTTTATCTCATATTGAGACTGTCTCGTTCTGTTTTATTGTAGAACTTTTCAAATTCAAATAGGATCCAAAAAAGGGTTGCATGAAAAGAGAGATCTGGGAGTTTAAAGCTTTGAAAGTGGCAGGACAAGTTGTTAAAGCTGTTATTAAAAAAAGCTTTGGGGATCCTTGGCTTTACAAATAGAGGCATAGGGGGAAAAATTCGGTTGATTTGCGCCTCCCACTCGTGCCCTAAGAGGGCGCAAACGGGATGCAAAGCAACCAGCGCCTGGGCGCGGCGCCGCCAACACCTCCCGCAAAATGCAGTGGGAGGTTAGTGGTGGCGACCCAATTTTGCCCCCATAGAGTACACCGTCATCGGCGTGCGCAGTGCCCCGCTCGCGATCTTCGATAGCACCCCCTGACTTACCGCTGGACGCTATGTCCAACAGGATCAAGGGGGCCTTCCTGCAGCCGGAGTGGCGCAAATTAAAGGGGCGGTGCCGGGCGGCCATTTTTGTTGCTGGTCACCTGCCAGCACCTGCCCCCATTGCTGTCCCCGGTCTCCTGTGCAGCCCCCCCACAGGGTGCTGGCTGTGCTCCGTGAGCCCGGCACTTCTCTTGAGTGCCGGGCTCTTTTGCCGGCACTCCGATCCCTGGTGGCCCAGCTGGGCCCCGGATCACGCTGCGCTAGGCCCCTCACCTTTAATAAGAGGAGGAAGGCCTGCAGTACCGCGGCACAACGTGCCACAGTGTGTGGCGCTGCGGCACATAGCGCCGCGATATTCACTCGCAGCACCCCAAGAGGGAAGCGGTGCGCTTCCAGTAGCGCCCCACCTCCCTCTTGGGGCGCTACCAGTGAATTTTGGGCGCGGGGGCACTAACTAAAAGTAGCGCCCCGGCAAAGTTAGCACCCCAAAGGGAGCACGACCCAATTTTGCCCCCATAGAGGACAAAAGCACAGAAGTTATGGTAAACCTTTACAAATTATTGGTTAGGCGTCAGCTAGAGTAATGTGTCCAATTCTGGGTTCCATACTTTAAGAAGGATGTCAAGCCCTTAGGGAGGGTGCAGAGGAGATTTACCAGAATGATACCAGGGATGAGGGTCTTCAGTTATGTGGAGAGATTAGAGAAGCTGGGATTGTTCTCCTTAGAGCAGAGAATGTTAAGGGAAGATTTATTGGAGGCTTTCCAATTATGAGGGGGTTTGATTGAGTAAATAAATGGAAGCTGTTTTCCCTGGTGGGTGGGTCAGCAACCAGAGGACACAGATTTAAGATAATTGGCAAAAGAATCAGAGGGAAGATGAGAATTTATTTTACGCAGCAAGTTGTTATGATCTGGAATGCACTGCCTGAAAGGGTGGGGGAAGCAAATTCAATAGTAACTTTCAATGGGGAATTGGATATATACTTGCAAAGAAAAAATTTACAGGGCTATGGGGAAAGAGTCAGGGAATGAGACTAATTAGATAGCTCTGTCAAAGAGCCGACAGAGGCATGACAGGCCGAATGGCCTCCTTCTGTGCTATAAGATTCTATCCAAGTTAAAAGTGTCAATATTAAAAGCTATTGGTTTCAGAACAATGAAAAAGAGAAGCAAATGCTGAAAGACCTTGGGCTGGATTTTCATTGACCCGTGGAGGTGGGTTTGGAGGCGTGTGGGGGGTTAAAATTGCGAAAACTGGCGGGCAGGCACAAGTCCGCCTCCATCCCGCCTCCACGCAATTTTCATTAAATCGTGTCTGCTGGTCCCGACTCCGTCCCGCCTTTAAGAGGTGGGATAGGCTGTTAAGGCCCTTAACAAGCACTAAATTGGCTCTATAATGCCATTTTGAAAGGCCTTTGTAATTTTAACCCTTGTTCTACGTGAAGCACGCCTGTTCTGAACCACAAATGTGAAACCTGGCGGTAACACATTTCCAAAGCTGACTATCAGCTGCAGGTCCACTATTACAACGGAGTAGTAGTAGTAGGAGTAAAAATATCTGGGAGCAGACCTAGGGCTGCTGATGCTCAATTTGCCTTCAGGCCTTCAGGTTCTCTCTCTCTCTCTCTCTCTCTCTCTGACTTAGGGCTGCTGCTGCTCATTTTGCCTCCAGGTCTTCTCACAGCAAAGGCCAGGCAGTCTTTGCAGACCTTCAATGCAGCAGCAATGATGACATCATCAAAGGCGACTTTCAGACTGAAAACACTAATTGGTTCATGGGTTCCCACATGCTGGAACTCAATTGCCCAATTAGGTGAAAATCGCATCAATCTCCCACATCCAATCGCAGTCGGGTGGATAACACGAAAAGTGGATGACACGACCCCGACCCGCCCCAGTATCAGAATCCAGCCCAAGGATAATTAGAGTAATTTTCAAAGTCACTGGCCAAAATGTGACCCAAATGTTTGAATGATATATCATTCACATTAAATCAAAATCTTTTCAAAGGGAACGTTGCAGCTTTTCTATTCGGACTGCAAGCTGATTATTGTATTTTATTCTCAGTTCTGTTGAATGTATCTGAGATTTGTTAATAAAATGTTTGACATTGATACCTTACACAGCAGCAAGAAAAATATCCATCTTTAATCTGTAAGAGTTTTTTCATCATGATTGAACGTGTAGAACCGCAGCCAGTCGTGAACTGTCTCCAACTGGCTCAAGCATCTCATACCTAATTTATAATATAGAACTGCTTTTCAAAATGGCTTTGTACATTTCCAGTTTTGCTCTCCTGCTGCTAAATCCACCTTGACTATAATGCAGGTCAGTTTAAACCAACAGGAGGGATGAAACTATGGCCAAAGTACATGATAGTTTCAGCCTCCTGCCTACCTCAAGTCCCCTCCCATTCCTAACTGTACTGCATCTGAAGCAATCTTTGGAATATTTACTCTGCGGTGTCTCCTTCAGGTAAACACAAAAAAAGTTAGAAGTTTAGAACTTATTTATTAAAACCAGTTTATCTCCTATGGCATTAATCACAAACAACACTTTAAAAAAAAAAATGATGGCCCTGAAATTCTGCAGGAGTTCTACTAGTCTTCTGCTGGAAATCTAGCAAGAGACCAGCAGAACCCCCAAGGAAACAGTGTGAGTGGCTGAAAATGGACGTATACGTAGTTTTCTTTTTGGCTTCCGTCTCTCTCCTGCTGGAGTTACAGCGGGAGACTATTGGAACCTCAATGGAATTTAAGGATCTGTGTCGCTATCTTCCTTTAATTATGTCTCTTGTCTGTCACTCCAATTATTTCTGTTTTTTTTTAAAGATTTCTGTAATCCTCTTTATTTTTCACCTGCTTTTTCTTGATGTCATCTTTCTTTGTCCATGACTCGTTTTCTCACTCTCTGGGTGTAATTTTGGCTTTGTGCAGTAGTGTAGAATGGGCGATAACAAATTGACAGCCCATTGACTTCAATGGAAATGAAAATCGGGAGAGATGTAAAACAGACTGACGATTCGTTATTGCCCATTTTACACTATTGCACAACCTCGAAATTACACTCTCTCTGTGTAAATCGCTGCTTGTCTATATTTCCTCTCCTCTGTATGTAGGTCTCATTGGGGTGAAATTGGGTGCCCTTGCGCCTCCTGTCAGCGCTCCTAATGGGGTGCAAATGGCTTTGTGACCGGGCGCGGTGCTGACATCAACTCCCGCCATATTCGGCGGGAGTTTTGCTGCGGCACTACAGCGTTGAACCCCGATCTCCTTCGCCCTGAGATCGTGACGTCATCGCCGTACCCCAGTAGCGCCCCAGACCCGAAATTGACGTCTCCTCCCTGCAGCAGCACCGGTCGAAAACACCGACAGCTGCAGGAGGCATGCATCGGGCGGCCGGCCACTTCAGGGGCGATGATTAAAGGCGAAGTGGCCGAGGTAAGTAAAAAAAAAAAGTACCTTTCTTTTTGCAGTTTTTTTCATGTGTTCCTGCCCGCGATCAATCAGCCTGGCACTCTGCTTGAGTGCCGGGCTGATCGCGCGGGATCGCGGCTGCCTCGGTGGTCCAGGTAGGTACTTTTTCTATTGCAGAGTCTGCAGCGATGGCCCTTCCCTTTAAGGGAGGGAAGGAGCCTTTGAACGCGGCAGCGCTGCTGAAGTCTCTGCCCCGCCTGCTGCTGATTGCGCTCCACGAAGGAAGTGGAGTGCTTGATTTCGTGCTCCACTTCCTTCTTGGAGCGCAAACGGCAAATTTTTCAAAAGATTGGAATCGTTAGCGCCTGGTGCTTACTTTTCAAACTTTTAAAAATTAGCGCCCCAAATTGAGTGATAGTGAATTTCTCCCCCTTTGTCTCTCTCTGTCCTTCACATATTTCTCCTTCCTCGCTCGCTGCGGGGGGGGGGGGGGGGGGGAAATTGCACCCCATTGGGACCATCTTTTGGATGCAAAACGGGCCAAAACAAAATTTCGCAGGGCTATGCCCTGTGCTTAAACAGCACCAGAAATACATCTGATGCCATATTGCACCAGCCGTGCTCCGCTCATTTTTGGGGGTTATTTTGCAGCTTAACCAACAGTACTTAAATGGACAGCTGGAGGCCACCAACAAAACCATAAGATTCTGATTTTGACCTACCTTAATGTGATGCAAGAAGGAACATGAATGCTAAAATTAATTAATTTGGCACTTTTTAAGTATTAAATGCAAAATAAATTTGCATACAGTCATTCCAATTGGCATTCTAAATTATAACGAACTACATCAAATAGAAATAGTTCTTTTTGGTTTAGTTATCAGTGCTTTGGAATCCATCTCATACTTAACTTGAGGTGGGGCAACAAAAAAATAATTGTGACTTTAATTTCTGACCATTGAACTCTCTCCAATAACTGTGGAAGGTCCATATTGACTAGCAATACCAAAACAACTATTTATCTTGCTATACTGGCTCTGTTACCACCATTATTGAGAAGATTAACCATCTATTGAAGTACCAGTTGAGGCTGGAGCACGGTTTCATTTACCTTACAACGTTGCTATCGGAGCCAGGATTTCTACCGGCATAGTGCTATAAAGTAACTGCAGCAATAGGTTGCTTACAGAAAATCAGCTCGGCAATATCCAGGTCAACCATACCTCCTGCTGACTTAAACAGAAAAGCCTGGCCATTTATGCTCCTAATTAACAGGGATTCTTTAAAGCCACCTGGGGCAAAGTAAAGAGGAAGGACAGAAGCATAATGCAAAGGTCACAAATGTTGACAACAAAGAGTTTTCTCTGGCGAGTACCCAGAGTGTATCGTCTTTGATGTGGTTGTGTGGTGCCCAGTATTATCAATGAGCAAAGGTTCCAATTCAGTTTTCAGAAGTTTAAGTAACCTTTTGTTTTGTTGTCTAAGTCTTGCATTGTAATATAGTGAAAAGAGGTTGATTATCTTACAAAGTGCATTGCTCATGCATTTAAAACAAAAAAATAAGGTAGTGGTGGAAAAATGGATGAGCAAATCAAAATTTAATTTGTCATTCGACAGTCTAGTGTTCCCATATGTATAAATTGAAATGTAAAGTAAAAGGTTGTATATAGTTCATGATTACCTGTGTGTTTGAGAGCTGTGCTTTGACACTGGTGATATAAGTTCACAATATCACAGGACTTACTCTGAAAATACCTTCTTGACACTTCCTATACACAAGCACTGGTTTATGATTAAGGCTGTTCATGAATTCTGATTTTACAAAGATGCATGTTATAGCAAAATTGCAATTGTGATGTATTGTCAACCAGCAACCGGAAGAATTTTCAGATTGCGGGAAGAGATAAATTACTGCCGATCTGGGGCCATTTAGTTGTCAATTAGGCAGCATTATACCAATGGTTGCATTGTGCTGTACTGTCTGCTAAACTCTGTTCTTGAATCAAAGAAAGCAGAGAAGTCTGTGTGCATATTTAAAATATATAGGCCCAGAATTTCTTTGGAGGTTTTGGCATAACTGTGGCATAAGAGCGGTGTTGCGCCATTTTTTAATCAAAATTTGCGCGCAACTGATTTTCGACGGCTTTGCACTGAATCAGCAGTACGAGCGAATTTACTCGATCGTTGGTGCTGCTTCGAAGATATGTCTGTTGAAATGTTCTGATGCTCATTTACATGGCAAAAGACCAGCTCACGCGAATTTCCTGGATTTATGCGAATAACGTGTTTGCATAGATCTACACCCAAAGATTTAGGTGCAGCACGGCCCGAAGTCACCTGATATCAGCGTAACTGCGACTTCTGAGGTTTGAAATCTGAGAGCTGCACTATACTTGACCAAACTCAGTCAGTCTCGGGCACCCGAGATTTTTCAGAACCTCGCCTCCACCCTCAATGCTGTCCAACATTTATCCCTCAACCAACATCACTAAAGCAGATTACCTGGTCATTTATCTCATTGCTGTTTGTGGGACCTTCCTGTGTGCA
Organism: Squalus acanthias; assembly: GCA_030390025.1. Classification (NCBI taxonomy): domain Eukaryota; kingdom Metazoa; phylum Chordata; class Chondrichthyes; order Squaliformes; family Squalidae; genus Squalus; species Squalus acanthias. Next base: position 196,046,263 of record CM059426.1, on the reverse strand, counting down.
AATTGGCTGCTGCGTTACTACATTGCCTACACTTCAACAGCACCTCATTGATTGTGAAGTGCTTTGGGATGTCCTGAGGAGGTGAAAATATCAACGCATTTTCTTTATTTTCTTTGCAACACAGAATTTTACAAACAGCTTGGATTATAATGAGGGATTACATTAGCAGTAGGAAAACCATATGAATCTGTAAAAGTCAATCACTGACAGAATGATTTGGCATTTTCTGCTTCTGTCTGCTAGACGTGACTGGTGTGTACCCTGAACTCATTTCAATTTATCGCTCAATATTAATGCAGCTGCATCCTTCTACGCAAACATCTGTGCTGTCTCTGCAGAACCATTCTCTGCCAGATCTTGTATGAGTACTTCTCAGTTGCTGGAATTCTCAGAAAACAACAATTACAGTTAAATAAAAGCAAATATATTAAGTATGATAAGTATATATTCTCCGGTTATTAAAATGTGTGCCAAATATGAGTGGGAAATTAATCAATTTTCGGTTCTCAAAATGTTTTAAGTGGATTCTTGCGTTCATCAAGATTAAGGATTTTAATATGAGAGTGGAACATGTTCCTGTTTAAGCAACAAGCACTCCCATATCAGGTAAAGCACTGCCAGCTGCAATGTAAATTTCCTACTACTCTGGCCCAACAATGCGCATTAGCCCCAACCTCTGAAGAGAACCTCCTACTTTACCACTAACATTTTTCTATTTTTCACCTCCGCTATGCTGTGTCCTTTCTGGGTGGGTTTGCCTATTTATTTATTTATTTGTATTAATTCCTGGGATGTGGGTGTCACTGGCAAGGCCAGCATTTATTGCCTATCCCTAATAGGTGGTGGTGAGCCGCCGCCTTGAACCGCTGCAGTCTGTGTGGTGAAGGTACTCCCACAGTGCTGTTAGGGAGGAAGTTCCAGAATTTTGACCCAGCGACGATGAAGGAACGGCGATATACTTCCAAGTCAGGATGGTGTGTGACTTGGAGGGGAACTTGGAGGTGGTGGTGTCCCCATGCGCCTGCTGCCCTTGTCCTTCTAGGTGGAAGAGGTCGGGGGTTTGGGAGGTGCTGTCGAAGAAGCCTTGGTGAGTTGCTGCAGTGCATCTTGTAGATGGTACACACTGCAGCTACGGTGCGCTGATGGTGGAGGGAGTGAATGTTTAAGGTGGTGGATGGGGTGCCAATCAAGCGGGCTGTTTCAGTACCTATCTGTACCTAATTATGTGTTGCTTTGTGCTGTGGAGCCACAAACGCATTTTACGTGGGACCTTTACAGCCAGCGGAGAGACTTTCATCACATTATTCTGGGTATGAATTAAACCCAGAACCTTGAGGTGAAAGAACATTGTGCCACCCTGTCTCTAACTTTAGGATTTTAGATTGAAGATAGAATATTCACAAATTTAATATGATTCAATGCTTTTTCCCTTTGGTTTTGCATGATATGTATTGAGATGTCATGATTTGTTTTTGAAATATTGGATCAAAATTAAATGAATATAATATTGGTTTCTGGAATTGAAGGATTTGTCTGCATTATTTTGCAATGGTGTCAGCCTTGGCTCAGTGGGTAGCACTCTCGCCTCTGAGTCAGAAGTTTGTGGGTTCAAGTCTCACTCCAGGGACCTGAGCATGAAATCCAGTCTGACAATGCAGTGCTGTGCTGAGGGAGTGCTGCAGTGCTGAAGGTGCCGTCTTTCGGATTAGACGTTAAACCAATATCCCGTCTGCCCTCTCTCTGGTAGAAAAACGTGCACAAGGAGGTCCTACGTCTACCCTGATATTTTTGCCCAGGCTGTGACTGCTGAATTTGGATTGTGTAATCTGAGCATAGGCGGTTTACCTAATTTCCCCAATATGAATAGTGCCATTCAGTTGGCTGCATCGATGGGATATTTTTCTGTACTTGCGAGCACTTTCTGTCCCTTAGCTTTTTAAAAAAAAAAATTTGAAAAGCAAAGGACAAACTTGAAAGCTTTACAGAGATAAAAGTTATAATGAATACTTGTGTGTGAAAGAGAAAAACGACAGTGTTCTGAAAACACACCTATTGTAGTATTTGTTTTGTTTTTTATAAACTTTCGAACGTGTCTTAATATAAGAGAGAGACTGGGTGAGAGAGAGAGAGAGAGAAAGAGAGCGACAGTGTGCTTTCTTCAATTTTCAAAATTACACCAGTTGGATTTTAAAGCTAACCCTTATCTGTTTAGTTGACAGAAGAGGTCAATGCTAATCGCGTACACCAGTGAGACAGAGGTTCTAATTGCTAACCTCAATCAGAGACAGGTGGAGAGAGAAGAGATGGAGAGAGAGTGAGAAGGAGAGAAAGGCAGTCAAGCAGTTTTTTTAAATTCTAAATTGGTTGGTTTTTTTTTTAAAGGGAAAGATTTGAATTTTACAAGCAAACAGTTAGAGAGGAAACTGGTTGAAGGTGAGGGGACCTCTGTCCTCTCACTATTTACCATTGGGAGGAATGACTGGGAATAGTGGAGGGTGGTTGGAGGGTTATTGGAGAAAGGGGCGATACAGGGATTTAGTGGGTCATACAGAGAGAAAGAGGGAGTTGTAGTGATGGGAATGAAAGGGTTGACTGGAACAGGAATGTGTAGTGGGAAGGTGAAGTGGTAGGGGTCAAGATGGGAGCAAAGGGGTGGACAGAAGCAAGAGTGATGGGGGGAAGGGATAGGAAGGGAGCCGCTGAGGGTCCAGCCCCCAGCTCAGATGCAGAGTGCAGCCATTGATGATTCCTTTCCCCACCGCACCACGTGACTAACCAACCCCCACCCAAAATATGAAGCCAGAGAGAGAAGCTGAAGAGAACAGAGAAGAGGGAGGAGAAACAGTAGAGCATAGAAGGGGAAAGACTGAAGCAGAAGAAGAGAGACCAGGAGAATCAGCAACACAAAGGCAACAGATAAGAAAGTGACTGTATTCTCTGACTTTCCATGTGCAACACTTCATTATACATAAATTGAAATAAGAACAGAAAATGCTAGAAATACTCAGCAGGTCAGACAGCATCTGTGGAGAGAGAAACAGAATTAACGTTTCAGTTTGATGACCTTTCGTCAGAACTGTGACAAAAGGTCATCGACCTGAAACAATGGCCCAGAAATTCGGCTCCCTGGCTTCCCGCGGGTGCAAGGATCCCGCATGCACCTACCTACCGCGCCTGCCGTTGACCTCTGGGCCCACGGGGACTTCAGCTCCTGGGCCTCCCCCAAGTGCCGACGCGCAGTGCTTGCGTGTCCCAGGGGCGTAGTTAGTGCGATGCGTCCCCTGGGATCACGTGGGCCATGGAGAGCCAATGGCAGCAGACCATCTTTCATTCATAGATTTGGCAGGACCTGTCAAATCTATGAATTGAAATCGGCCCCAAAACAACACCTAAACTTCAAATAATTTTTTTTTAAAACCATCACATTTTTAAAATAACTATAAGTTAAATAAATTAACTACTTTAAACAAAAATTTAAATTTTTGAAAAAATTAAAATACTTTTTAACAGTGCTAAAAATAAACTTACCTTTCTTTAAAGTATCTAAAAAAGATAAATCTGTTGAAAATTTTTTAAAATTGTAATTAATTAACCACTTACCTTGTTGAAAACGGGTCCTGCGCCTCCTTTTTAAAAGCGCAGCTTCTTCAATACTTACCCTCCCGGAGAAACCTGAAAAAGAACCTAAGTTCGCTGCGTGCGCACAGCCTCTCCCGCGCACGCGGTTCACCTCTGAACCGCTCCCTTCACGAGACCGGAAGTTCCGGTTTCCCGCGCATGCGCAATGCATGCAGGAAACCGGCACTTCAGGAGGCCTTACGGGTGAGTACACAGCGCGTACTCACCCGACAAATGCCGAATTTTTGGCCCATTAACTCTGTTTCTCTCTCTCTCCACAGATGCTGCCTGACCTGCTGAGTATTTCCAGCATTTTCTGTTTTTATTTCAGATTTCCAGCATCCGCAATGTTTTGCTTTTATAAATAGAAATATATTTTGACAGCTTGCTAAGCTGAAGAGCCACTGACAGATCCCTGAGACATGCAGCTCCAGCTTACAGACCTCAATTACAATGGCCATATTTGAGAGTCAAGATTTTTTGTAAATTGCTTTCAAGCAAAATTTGCATTCTCGCTGTGAAATCAGAGAAAACAAATGTTGTTGTTAAGCTGCCTTTATCGTGACTGGATAGGCACTTGAGGGAAATAAACTTGCAGGGCTACAGGGATAGAGCGGGGGAATGGGACTGACTGGATTGCTCTACAGAGGGCCGGCACGGACTCAATGGGCCAAATGGCCTCCTTCTGTGCCGTTATGACTCTATGGGGGTGATTTTCCCAGCCCTGGGGAGGCGGGTCTGCCGGGAAAATGGCAGAATCTGGGAGCGGGTACCCATCCCGCCCCCAACCCGCCTCCGTGCCATCTTCCCAGGAGGCGGGTACCCAACCCGCGCCGGGTTCCGTCTCCTCGAGGCGGGGAGGGGATCAGTGCCAATTAACTGCCTGTTAACAGGTAGTTAACGGGCAGTTTTTTGGCTAATCCCTATTTTGAGCCCTAAAGTGTGGGCTTCCCGACGGTTCCGAACCTCGCCAGGATCAGCGAGGCGAGCCGTGGGTCTGCGGGGGTCGGAGGGGCCGAAATGTCCGGTGTGCAAGTGTGGAGAGGTAAGTGTGTGAGGTGAGCGTAGAGTGTTTTTAATAAGATTACTTACCTTTGCTTCTTCCTCCAGGCTTCATCCCTTTAGGCTGCGGAGCTGCCTCATTTCTACGGCAGAGATGACAGAATGGCTGCTGCATTCTCTGATGCAACAGCCATCTGATTTCCGCTCAGGAAAGAGGTTTGGTGAGTCTTGAGTGCAAGGACTCACCAAAGAACAGAGATTGTCAGTGTTTGACAGCTTCTCAAATCTGGATAGTATTCGACTAAAAACAAGGGCATATAAGGTAGCGAAATCTAGTGGGAGGACAGAGGATTGGGAAAACTTTAAAAGGCAGCAAAAAATAACAAAAAGATTGATTAAGAAAGGGAAGATAGATTATGAAAGTAAATTAGCAAAAAATATAAAAACAGATAGTAAGAGTTTTTATAGTTATATAAAAAGAAAAAGGGTGGCTAAAGTAAATGTTGGTCCCTTAGAGGATGAGACCGGGAAATTAATGTTGGGAAATATGGAGATGGCAAAAACACTGAATGAATATTTTGTATCAGTCTTTACAGTAGAGGACACTAAGAATATCCCAACACTGGACAAACAGGGGGCTATAGGGGGAGAGGAGCTAAACACGATCAAAATCACTAAGGAAGTGGTACTCGGTAAAATAATGGGACTCAAGGCGGATAAATCACCTGGACCTGATGGCTTACATCCTAGAGTCTTGAAGGAAGTGGCGGTAGGGATTGTAGATGCATTGGTAATAATTTTTCAAAACTCCCTGGATTCCGCTGAGGTCCCGGCAGACTGGAAAACTGCTAATGTAACACCCTTATTTAAAAAGGGCAGTAGACAGAAGGCTGGTAACTATAGACCGGTTAGCCTAACATCTGTGGTAGGTAAAATTTTGGAGTCCATTATTAAGGAAACAGTAACAGGACATTTGGATAATCATAATTTAATAGGACAAAGTCAGCATGGTTTTACGAAGGGGAAGTCATGTTTGACAAATTTGCTGGAGTTCTTTGAGGAAGTAACATATAGAGTGGATAAAGGGGAACCAGTGGACGTAGTGTATTTAGACTTCCAAAAGGCATTTGACAAGGTGCCACACAAAAGATTATTGCTTAAGGTAAAAAATCACGGGATTGGGGGTAATATTCTGGCATGGATAGAGGATTGGCTATCCAACAGAAAGCAAAGAGTTGGGATAAATGGTTCATTCTCAGACTGGCAATCAGTAACTAGTGGTGTTCCACAGGGGTCAGTGCTGGGTCCCCAACTCTTTACAATCTATATTAACGATTTGGAGGAAGGGACCAAGTGTAACATATCAAAATTTGCAGATGATACAAAGATGGGAGGGAAAGTAGTGAGTGTGGAGGACATAAAAAACCTGCAAGGGGACATAGACAGGCTAAGTAAGTGGGCAGAGATTTGGCAGATGGAATACAACACTGGAAAGTGTGAGGTGATGCACTTTGGCAGGAAAAATCCTAGAGCAATTTATTATCTTAATGGCAAGAAACTGGAGAGTACTGAAGTGCAAAGGGATCTGGGGGTCCTGGTGCACGAAACTCAAAAGGTTAGTATGCAGGTGCAGCAAGTGATTAAGAAGGCAAATGGAATGTTGGCTTTCATTGCTAGGGGGATAGAATATAAAAATAGGGAGGTATTGCTTCAGTTGTACAAGGTATTGGTGAGACCGCACCTGGAATACTGCATACAGTTTTGGTGTCCTTACTTAAGGAAAGACATCCTTGCTCTCGAGGCAGTGCAAAAAAGGTTCACTCGGTTAATCCCGGGATGAGGGGGTGGTCATATGAGGAGAGGTTGGGTAGATTGGGACTCTACTCATTGGAGTTCAGAAGAATGAGAGGCGATCTTATTGAAACATATAAGATTGTGAAGGGGTTGGATCGGGTGGATGCGGGGAGGATGTTCCCGATGACAGGTGAGACTAGAACTAGGGGACATAGTCTTAGAATAAGGGGCTGCTCTTTCAAAACTGAGATGAGGAGGAACTACTTCACTCAGAGGGTGGTAGGTCAATGCATCTGTCACAAATTTTTGACAGATGAAATGTCATACGCTGACGTTCTCTGTCACCGGCTTTCCCTTAATTGGCCTGCTAAGCCCACTGGGCGGGCTTAACAAGGTCAATCGAGGGAAAATAGCGTGGGCTGACCCGGACGTCGATGGAGGCGGGACTAAAGCCCAACAAGCAGCAGTCCCGCCTCCATCACGCCCCATTGATAAAATCACCCCCATTGATAAAATCACCCCCTATGACTCTGACTTAGACACGTACCCTCCAAGTGATAAGTGACTTGAACAACTGGGAAGTGGGACTTTGAAGAGAGAAAGATCTCACTGTTCTTTAATGTAAACATCTTTATTTTTTTTTCAGCAGTATCACTATTGTGGCAATGCCACCGAGTTTGTACCCACCAATAGTTATCATTTTAATGGCCAGTTACAGTGCACTGAGTTAGTTCATATGAGAAATGCGTTAAGGTGTAGTGCTTCTAAATCATAGAATGAAACAGCACAGAAAGAGGCCATTCAGCCCATTGTGCCTGTGCTGGCTCTTTGGGCTGGATTTTGCGGGGGGTTGGGGGGTGGGGTCAGCGGGCGCAATCGGTGGCAGGTCGGGTGGGAAAGTGTTTTTTTACCCCAGCGGGTCGGGACCCGGCTGTGAACCCGCCGCCATGCGCCTTTACCAAATGTCGGGTCTGTCAGCGCTGAGCAGACCCGACACGCAGCAGCGGGGGAGGCAATTAAAATCATTAGTGGCTTGTTTACAGCCACTTATCAATGGTTTTTTCCCAGCTTTTCGGATTTGACAGGTCGCCCACCGGTTTCCCGCTGTGCCTAGACCTCGTCTGTGAAGCTGAGGCGGGAGGTCAGTGGCCATTGAATCAGCTGATGAGTTGACAGCTTCAAATGTCAAGTCAAAGCTCCCAGCTGATTGAGAAATGTTCCCTTAACCACTAGCTTCTCTAAACTGCATTTCCACTACAGATTCAGGATGCTGCAAGTCTTTACACAAGTCTCCATCCAGTCTGACCTCATTACCTCTCCCACCATTGACAGATAGCTTCTGTCATCTCTACTTCACCTGCCATCTATTCCATCAGCATGGGTGCCCTTGAAACTCTCTCACCTTGGTTCTCAGAATCCCACCATGATCAGCCCCAACACCAGCATCACCAGGCACACCAGCAACACCAACAACCACACAAACCTTCTCCGCAATCAACTGATGCTGCACAGGACACAGGGCATCAGCACCCGACCATATTGCTGCCCGGGAGGCCAGGGACGGCCTCACCATGGCCAGATTTACTTCACTTGATGCTGTACACCTGGCTGCCACATGATATGCCAGGTTGGCACCACCCCACACCGACACCATAAAGCATCCCTACAATGCCCAAGCCATTCGTTTCATACTCACCACCATTGCGGGGAGTACCGTTATGTCTCACCATTCACAGCAACTCACTTCTGTCCCTTAGCTAATTTCGTATCCACAGTGTCGCTGTCCCTTTAATCGCATGCGTTTTAATTTTGCTAACAAGTCTATCATGTGGTACTTTATCAAATGCCTTTTGAAAGTCCATATACACAACATTAACCGTTCTATTCTCATCAACCCTCTCTATTACTTCATCAAACAACTCAATCAAGTTAGTCAAACATAGTTTGCTGACTTTCATTTATTAACCCATAATTTTCCAAGTGCTAATTAATTTTATCCCAGATTTTTGTCTCTAAAAGTTTTCCCACCACCGACGTTAGGCTGACTGGCCTGTAACTGTCGGGTTTATCACTCTCCCCTTTTTTAAATAGGGTGGTAACATTTACAATCCTCCAGTTCTCTGGCACCTGCACTATATCTAAGGAGGATTGGAAGATTGTGGCCAGAGCCTCCTCAATTTCCACCTTTACTTCCCTCAGTAACCTAGGATGCATCCCATCCAGACTAGGTGACTTTTCTACCTTGAGCACTACCAACCTTTAAAGTACCCCCTCTTTATCTATTTTTATCCTATCCAATATCGCTACTACCTCGTCCTTTACTGCAACATTGGCAGCATCCTCTTTAATGAAGACACTAACGGGAGGCGCAAAACAACCGAATTTTTCTCCCTCTGTCTTTATTCCCTCAACTACATCATCCACTTCCAGTGCTATAATAGTTTCTTTGATCAATACTGCCACCCGCCTCCTTATTTTCCTTCCCTATCTTTCCTGAATACATTGTAGCCAGGAATACTAAGTTCCCAATCCTCCCTTTCTTCGAGCCAGGTCTCTGTTTTTGCCACTATATCACTTAATTGTACTAGCTAATAAAATTCCTTAAAGGTTATTTAGTTTTCATTACTTAAGATAAATAATAATGTGATGAAATATGCATTAAGTAAGATGAAATGTAATCTGGAAAAAAATATTATTTGATATACTATAAAATTAGGAATTAAACACATAAGAAAACTAAATAATTTAGAAATAACTATTATCCAATTTCTGAAATTTGGACAGTTCCATTTTCATTATTACATTATTTTTGTCAAATGTCAGCAGCTTAAAGATGTTTACCATCAATCCGATCTGCAGCATCGTAAAGTGCTGGCTGATATTGTTCATTGTCTCTTTAAAACCTGTTTGCACAGCTCCTGTTAGATTATATCATTGGAATTCTCTTTTCTTGCAGTCAGTAACTTAATTTTGAAGTCTAGCTAGATTGTTTTGATAATAATTCTTTGCCTGAAACTTGCAAAAGAATTCCAGGTGTAATAATGAGATCATGTCTGACATTTACCTACTTAGGAACTGCTAATAGTACTTCAAAGTCAACTTAGTGTGATAACATCTGCAACAGTTTATTTTAAGTCATTATTATTATTATTATTAATCTGGCAAGCTGAGGTGAGCCAATTAAAGCAAAGTACGCCTGAGAATACATCTGAAGCATATTAAAATGCTTGCATCCTCTTCAGGCATCAGAACCAGATACTCCTCCATGTCAACCAGATATACTGTTGCTAGTGTTTTGTGGGTTTTTATTGCAGTATAATTACATAGTTGTAGGGGATGTGTGAAAGCACAGTGACAGAGGGTTTATGTTGCACAGAAAGTAATAATTTTCAATTATATATCGGTGATTATACTAACGGAAAGATGGCAGTTCAGTCGACCAAAGTAATAGTGTGCTTTGATCACAAGAATAAGAAACCAAGAAAAGATCTGCAAGAGAAAACGATGAAAGGGATTATTAAAAGTAGAATTGAGTGGAGTTGATCAGCAGTAAGCAAAGAACTATCATATTAATAAATGGCTAGCTTGAGGAGGGTAACATTGATATCAATGACTACTGTGTACATGAAGAGCTTGAAAACTATTTTTGTGCGTGCTGCACTCAACCCTGTTGAGTTCGGTTTCAGATACTCCAGGTTGTGTTAGATTTCTAAAATGGTCATCTCTCGTAATGTACATGTATTCGGCATTGGCACCCCAATACTTATCTCCTCTGCACCTGGGGAACGCTCAGGAGACGAAAGAGGGGAGGAGACCTGCAATGTTAGATCTCTGCCCCTTTGATACTACTTGAGGATTTCCTGGGCTTTGCCTGGGGGGGGGCGGGGCACAGTCCGCCTGCACCTACAACAGTCAGCGGCATTGTGATCACGTGCGAATGAGGGGAAAGGAGCCTAATGGCCCCTCCCACCTATTTTTCACTGGGAATCCATTTAGATGGGCACCCGAGAAAGCTGCTGGTAAGCCCATGAACCTGGTCCTACCTCCCCACCCCCCACCCCCCTCCCCGCCCCCTCAGAAGAGCCTGAGAGGGGCAGGCAACAAGATCAAGAGCCTAAAAAAAAAGTGGCCTTTTCCCCACCGACCTGGACCCATTGTGGCAGGAGACCTTCTGGCTGCTGTTTTTGGATAGCAGCCAGAAGGCATTAAAACTGGATACATGCAGACGTCTTGGGCCTGCAGAGGCCGCTGGATCTGAGCCGCTGATTCTGGGTGCAAGTGTCTGCTCGGCTGTGGGGCCATACTAATTATTTGAATCTACAAATCCAGGTAGCTTCAAGATAGGCAGGGCACATCTCATGTGCACTAATGCCCAACCAGCGCCCAACATTTTAATTTTTATACCCAGAGGAAGAATATGCCCAGCTGCACGAAAACAATCAAGAAAAAAAAAGAGCCAAGAGCTTAGTGGACTGGACTTAGTGAATTGAATTATATCTTCACCAGTGGAATCCTACAGTACCTTACATGTATTAGAGAAGTTTTAGGGCAACTTGTACCCTGTTTCACATATTTTACGGCTTTCCACATGCCCGACAATTTTGAGTTATATTGAGGGACGTCAATTCCATTGTGGGCTTATTTATAGGATCACTGTCGCCTGGGAAAACTTTTCGGACCATCCCAATGACCTACTTATTCACTTCATTCCCCACCTTGCATGGCAATGTACTCCAATACTGTGATGACAGGGCAGTCTGACCAGCATGAACTGCCCGGATCCAAGAAATGTTATAGGTAAGAACGTAAGGAAGTATTGAATGAGGAAAGGTCATTCAGCCCATGAAACACGTTGGGCTGGATTTTATGAATGGAGACGTGTTGGAGGCGGGACTGCTGCTTGCCGGGTCTCAGTCCCGCCGCCGTCATCTTCTGGCCAACCAGCGGGATTTTCCCCTGATTGACCTTGTTAAGCCCACCCAGTGGGCTCAGCAGGCCAATTAGGGGGAAGTCACTGACCGAGCAAGTCAACGTCTGACGTGCTATCTGTCAAGATTTCTTGAAAGAAGAAATGTCAGCATTTGACAGCTCTGTGAAGCTGTCAAATACTGACATTCTGTGTAGTTTGATGAGCCCTTGTGTTCAGGACTCATCAAACCTTTCAACTTTGTAGAAATCACCTGGCTGTTGGTTCAGAGGATCCAACAGCCAGTCTGTGAAATCTACAATGAAGATGTCGGGACTCCGGATCCACAGCGGCTGAAGGCTGTAGGCAGAAACAAAGGTAAGTGAACATTTTATAACACTTAACACTCACCTTACATACTTACCACTCCACACTTGCACCCATCACTCACCTCTACATCGCACTTTCAGACCCCTCCGACCCCCGCACACCTCCTTCTCATCTCCTCCAACCTGGCGGGGCTCTCCGAGGTCGGGAAGCCTGCACTTGGAAAGGTAAAATGGGACTAATCCTTTTTTCTGCCTGTTAGCTACCTGTTAACAGGCAGTTAATAGGATTTAATCCCTTTCCCGCCTCGAGGAGACGGGACCCGGGGCAGGACGGCTTCCCGCCTCCTGGCAAAAGGGCACGGAGGTGGGATGGGGACGGGTTTTCCAGCCGCCCCCACATTCTGCAACTTTACCGGCAGTCCCGCCTCCATACCCGCCTCCTCGTGGCTGAGAAAATCCAGCCCGTTGTTTCCACAGACCGTGTAAAGTCTGCTTATGGACTGTGCCCAACCCATTTATTGTGGAAATATTGTACATCTATATAACTGTAAATTGTTATTGATGTTTTCTCTGCTTCCAGGTAAATCAGTGAAACTCTAGAATGTGTATCGAAGCTATTTGCCTTGGCAGGACAGTTCAGGAACATAGGGGTAAAAATTCAGTTGGTTGCGCCTCCCGTTAGCGCCTTAAGAGGGCGCTAATGGGGCGCAAAGCCGCTAACGCCCGGGCGCAGCGATGTTTGCGCCGCTCGGGAACTTAACTAGAGATTGTGTGGCGGCGCTAAAACTTTACCGCTGCGACCACCTGCGCGCGCAGATTGTGACGTCATTCCATGGTGCAACGCCCTTGTAGCGCCCCGGAGCGGAAATTGAGTGGCGCCCCCTGCCTTACCGCCTGGCGCATCCAACGACCAGAAGACTGGAACGCTATCAATCGCTGTGGGGCTGGGGGGGGGCGCTATTTAAAGGGGGCCTCTTCCTGTCTTTTATTGTTGGTGGCATTTTTGAACTACGCATTCTGAGAGAGAGAGGGAGAGACTTCTGGAGAGATTCAACGTTGTGTGAAGGAGTTTTGGGTACTGAGCAGCACTTTGCAGGTTCATTTTGATTTGCCATTCCTTGTATCGATTTAGCAGAGACTGTGGGAGCTGCACTCTGAGCTCTTTGCCTGGTACTCTCCATTGTTCTTTCCAGCACATTTGATGTGCAAGTCTCTCCAGGCCGAGATTCAAGGCTGCAATGAACAGGATGTGGATGGAAAGCAAGATTAACCATCCCCTTTAAGAACTGGCCCGTGCCATTGTGTGTGTGTTCCATTGCTGACTGACATTACATGAGCTTCGCCAGCGCTCTGAGGTAGCACCTCACTCCTTGGCCTTTGCGCCTTAAGACAGGTGTGCAGCGCCTGATTTAGCGCTCCACTCACCTCCCGGGGCGATAAAAGTGAAGTTTCCAGTCAGTGCCGATAATTAGCGCCAGGCGCTAATATTTGCGTCCAGACGATATTTGCGGCCCAAATGGGGCGCGACCTAATTTTTCCCCCATAGAATTTGATCATCTCAATCTGTATTTAACTTATAAATCTCAGCAGATTCCTAACTAGATATTCTTGCAGCTATTCCTAATGGCACTAATTAAAGCAGTATTAACTATTTTATCTGTGAGTCTATTTTATTCATCCACTAGTCTTTAGGAAAAATTAATTTATTCTAATCTCAAGTCTTACTTGAGGCTTGTTAAATTTATGTTCAAGTCCTCTGGTTCTCCACCCTTGGTACAAGTTCAATTAAAAGCTTGTATCTATATTAAGCATTCCTTTCAGCATTTGTAGACCTGAATCATGTTGCTTAAGGTTTATAAAAGACCATTCATCACATAAAATCTTATTTATATAACTCTCTGGGACCAATATCCTCGCGGGGGGTTGCTAGTGCTGTTGGGGAGGGTTTAAAATAATTTGGCAAGGGAATGGGCACCAGGATGTAGCATTAGAAAGGAGAAACAAGATGCACAAAGCATTGGGAGAGATAGATAGCACTAGAGTAAGAAATAGTGCGGTATTAGGTGGAGGTCAGACTAAGAGAGAATACAAGAAGGTCTATGTGCATGTGCGTAAACGCACGAAGCGTGATCAATAAGGTTGGTGAGCTGCAGGCGCAAATAGCCACATGGGAATATGATGTCTTGGCGATAACGGAGACCTGGCTCAAAAAAGGACAGGATTGGGTACGAAATAATCCTGGTTGTAAGGTGTTCAGGAAAGATAGGGAGGGAAGGAAAGAAAGGAGGTGGGGTGGCAGTATTGGTTAAGGAGAATGTTACAGTGCTGGGGAGAGAGGATGTCCTGGAGGGGTCAAGGACAGAATCTATTTGGTTAGAGTTAAGAAACAATAGAGGTGCCATTACACTACTAGGTGTATTCTATAGGCCACCAACTAGTGGGAAGGATATAGAGCAAATTTGCAGGGAAATTACAGTGAGGTGCAAGAACTATAGAGTAGTGATAATGGGGGAGTTCAACTATCCTAATATAGACTGGGATAGTAATAGTGTAAACGACAGAGAGGGGGAAGACTTTCTGATGTTTGTTCAGGAGAATTTTCTTGATCAGTACATTTCCAGCCCAATGAGGAAGGAGGCATTGCTGGATCTGGTTCTGGGGAATGAGGTGGGTCAAGTGGAGCAAGCGTCAGTAGGGCAACATTTAGGGAACAGTGATCATAGTATCATAACGTTTCGATTAGTTGTGGAAAAGGACAAGGAGCAATCTAGAGTAAAAGTACTTAATTGGAGGAGGGCCAATTTCAGTGGGTTGAGAACGGATCTGGCCCGGGTAAATTGGAATCAAAGATTTGCAGGCAAAACTGTAATCGAGCAATGGGCTGGACAGTGGCAGCATGGATACGGAATTGGCTAAGTGACAGAAAACAGAGTAGTAGTGAACGGTTGTTTATCGGACTGGAGGATGGTATACAGTGGTGTTCCCCAGGGGTCGGTACTAGGACCACTGATTTTCTTGATATATATTAATGATTTGGAATTGGGTGTACAGGCCACAATTTCAAAATTTGCAGATGACACAAAACTTGGAAGTATAGTGAACAGTGAGGAGGATGGTGATAGACTTCAAGAGGACATAGACAGGCTGGTGGAATGGGCAGACACATGGCAGATGAAATTTAACGCAGAATATTGCGAAGAGATACATTTTGGTAGGAAGTTCGAGGAGAGGCAATATAAACTAAAGGGTACAATCCTAAAGGAGGTGCATGAACAGAGACACCTGGGGGTATATGAACACAACTTGTTTAAGGTGGCAGGGCAGGTTGAGAAAGCGGTTAAAAAAGCATACGGGATCCTGGGCTTCATAAATAGAGGCTACGGGCGCGATCTTGCCAGCCCTGGGGAGGCAGGTATGGAGGTGGGACTGCCGGGAAAAAGGCAGAATCTGGGGGCGGGTACCCATCCCTCCCCCAACCCAGGTAGTTAACAGGCAGATAAGAGGATAATCCCCATTTTACCCACACAAGTGCGGGCTTCCTGAAGGCTGCGAACCCCGCCAGGGTCACTGAGGCGAGCAGTGGGTCTGCGGGGGTCGGAGGGGTGCAAAAGTGCACTGTGAAGGTAAGTGATGGGTGCAAATGTGGAGAGGTGAGTATGTGAGGTAAGTGGAAAGTGTTAGTAAAAGTTTACTTACCTTTGTTTCTTCCTGCAGGCTTCAAGAGTTTGGTATGCGGAGAGTCTCGCACCTCCGCGGCAGAGATGACAGATGGCTGCTGCATTCTCCAATGCAGCAACCATCTGATTTCTGCTAAATAAAGAGGTTTGATGAGTCTTGAATTCAAGAACTCATTAAACTACAGAGAATGTCAGTGTTTGACTGCTTCACAGAGCTGTCAAACGATGACAAATCATCTGTCAAAAATTTTTGACAGATGAAACGTCATACATTGATGTTCTCTGTAACCGGCTTTCCCTTAATTGGCCTGCTAAGCCCACTGGGCGGGCTTAACAAGGTCAATCAAGAGAAAATAGCATGGGTTGGCCAGAAGTTGATGGAGGCGGGACTAAAACCCTACAAGTGGGAGTCCCGCCTCCAAAAGCTCCCCATTGGCAAAATCCAGCCCTATAGAGTACAAAAGCAAGGAAATTATGATCGACCTTTATAAAACACTGGTTCGGCCTCAACTGAAGTATTGTGTCCAATTCTGGGTACCGCACTTTAGGAGGGATGTGAAGGTCTTAGAGGGGGTGCAGAAAAGATTTATGAGAATGATTCCAGGGATGAAGGACTTCAGTTACATGGATAGACTGGGGAAGCTGGGGTTGTTCTCCTTAGAGCAGAGAAGGTTGAGAGGAGATTTGATAGAGGTGTTCAAAATCATGATGGGTCTAGACAGAATAGATAGAGAGAACTGTTCCCATTGACGGAAGGGTCGAGAACCAGAGGACACAGATTAAGGTGATTGTCAGAAGAACCAAAGGCGACGTGAGGAAAAACTTTTTTATGCAGCGAGTGGTTATGATCTGGAATGCACTGCCTGAAAGGTTGGTGGAGGCAGACTCAATCATGGCTATCAAAAGGGAATTGGATAAGTACCTAAAGGAAAAAAAATTGAAGGGCTACGGGGAAAGGGCGGGGGAGTGGGACTAGCTGAAGTGCTGTTGCAGAGAACCGGCACGGGCTCGACAAGCCGAATGGCCTCCTTCTGTGCTGTAACCATTCTATTATTCTATGATTCTTATCAGTACATCCAGCTGTATTTACACTCTGAGTAAAGAAGCAAAATAAGACAACAGTAATTTTGCCTCTATTATTTTGCTTCTTTATTCATAAAGAGTAAATGTTTAGAATAATTTAGCAATAAAGGGAAAAATATCCAGGTTATTAAAAAGACAGATGGCAGGAAACTATAGGCCAGTTAGCCTAACATCTGTCATTGGGAAAATGCTGGAATCCATTATTAAGGAGGTAATAGCAGGACATTTAGAAAAGCATAAGACAATCAAGCAGAGTCAACATGGTTTTATGAAAGGGAAATCGTGTTTGACAGATTTGCTAGAGTTCTTTGAGGATGTAACAAACAGGGTGGATAAAGGGGAACCAGTAGATGTAGTGTATTTGGATTTCCAGAAGGCATTCGATAAGGTGTCACATAAAAGGTTACTGCACAAGATAAGAGTGCACGGGGTTGGGGGTAATATATTGGCATGGATAGGGGATTGACTAACTAACAGAAAACAGAGAGTTGGGATAAATGGGTCTCTTTCCGGTTGGCAATCAGTAACTAGTGGGTTGCCACAGGGATCAGATCTGGGGCCTCAACTATTTACAATCTATATTAATGACTTGGATGAAGGGACCGAGTGTACTGTAGCCAAATTTGCTGATGATACAAAGATAGGTGGGTTAGCAAGTTGTGAGGAGGACACAGAGTCTGCAAAGGGATATAGATAGGTTAAGTGAGTGGGCAAAATTTTGGCAGATGGAGTATAATGTGGGAAAATGTGAGGTTATCCACTTTGGAAGGAAGAATGAAAAAGCAAATTATTATTTAAATGGAGTGAGACTACAAAATGCTGCGGTACAGAGGGATCTGGGGGTCCTTGTACATGAATCACAAAAAGTTAGCATGCAGGTACAGCAGGTAATTAGGAAGGCTAATGGAATGTTGGCCTTTATTGCAAGGGGTATGGAGTATAAAAGTAGGGAAGTTTTGATGCAACTTTACAGGGCACTGGTGAGACCGCACCTGGAGTACTGCGTACAGTTTTGGTCTCCATATTTAAGGAAGGAGATACTTGCATTGGAGGCAGTGCAAAGAAGGTTCACTAGGTTGATTCCTAGGATGAAGGGGTTGATGTATATAGAAAGGTTGAGCAGGTTGGGCCTATACTCATTGGAGTTTAGAAGAATGAGAGGTGATCTTATTGAAACATATAAGATTCTGAGGGGGATTGACAGGGTGGATGTTGAGAGGATGTTTCCCCTCGTGGGGGTATCTAGAACTAGGGGGCATAGTTGCAAAATAAGGGGTCGCCCATTTAAGACGGAGATGAGGAGGAATTTCTTGTCTCAGAGGGTTGTGAATCTTTGGACTTATCTACGCCAGAGAGCTGTGGAGGCGGAGTCATTGAATATATTCAAGGTGGAGATTGAGGTATGGGGAGAGAGCGGGTAAGTGGTGTTGAGGACAAGATTGGATCAGCCATGATCTTATTTAATGGCGGAGCAGGCTCGAGGGGCCGATTGGCTTACTCCTGCTCCTGTTTCTATGTTCTTAAAATACAGTTGGATGCTCTGATGGAACAGTTAATTTGCTGGAGGTATAAGCTCAGTTGGAATAATTGGCCTTTTTCAAACCCTTTTCTTATGAGACAATATCCAGACAGATTGCTCCAAATATTTACATTCTTTGGGGGAAAGATTGGGTTGTTTTGCGCCTCTCGTTACTGCCCCCAGGGGTGCTAACGAGGCGCAAATCCTAGCGCCCAGGCGTGGCGCCGCTAACGCCTCCCGCGAAATTCAGTGGGAGGTTAGCGACGGCTGGCCTATCACCGGACGATATGTCCGACAGGATCATGGTGGCGTTTTTGCAACGGCGGCGGCGCAACTTAAAGGGCAGGTGTCGGGTGGCCATTTTTATTTTGGCCGACTGCCAGCACCTGCCCCCTTTCCCTTTTTTATGTGGGGTGCCAGCCGCGATCGCTCAGCCCAGCACTCCTCTTGAGTGCTGGGCGGTTTTCACGGCACCCCGCTCCCCGGTGGCCCAGCAAGGCCCCTGGTGCGTGCAGCGCTGGGCCCCTCCCCTTTAATCAGGGGAGGAGGCCTGTAATGACGTGGCGCTACGTGCCGACGCGTGTGGCGTTGTTGCACGTAGTGCCGTGAACTTCAGTTGTAGCACCCCAAACAGGAGGTGGAGCGCTTTCCAGTAGCACTCCACCTCCTGCTTGGGGCGCTACTACTGAATTTACGGCGGAGAGGCGCTACCCAATTTTTCCCCCATTGAGGAAAGACATTTCTCTTGAAATCAGTAAATCTTTTCAGTAATGAAAATAAATTCAGTTCTGTTTTTGTCCCTCTTTGTAACCTAGACCGTTAGTTCCTAAAGTCATCCTTTCTTCAAATCCTGGCCAAGGCATCAATGTCTTTTGAACATAAGGTGCTCACAACTGCACCGAAGTGTGGCCTTACTAGAGTTCTATACAAGGTTACCATAATTTGTTTCAATATATTATCATATTTCCTTGGCAATCTTTGTATTACATGATTATCTGTGTTGATAAGGCCTTCATATGGACTAGATTCATTCATTGAATGTTTAGTAATCATAAATCATAGCTTTTCTTTTTCCACCTTCACTAATAGATAGCCCTTCATTATGTATACGTTTGCCATTTCCTGTTCCAATGTGTCTCAATTTCTATTTATCTACATTAAAGTCCATCTGCCACTCTTCGTCCCTTCTGCTTATTTGGCCCAGATTGCTCTGAATCCTATCAATCTCACTAATATTTGTCACCAGGCCACTTAGCTTTGTGTCAGCACCAAATCATAAATTAAATTAGATACATTTCTCATATCAATTATGAAAAATGCGAATGGCAGTGAACCCAGAACAGATCTCTGTGGAACTCTAGTAGTCATTGACCTCCCGCCAAAGCTTTTTTTTCCCTTTTATCATTCTGCTCTCTGTCACTAAAGTAGTTACCCATCAAATAAGTTAGTTTTCCATTAATTCCACAAACTTCAGTCTTCTTTGGAAGCCTCATATGTGGAACTTTCCCACTTAGCCACGTGCCCCCTGAAAATCTAAGTAGGTATGCCCATTGAATTGCCCTTGTCAACAAATTCAGTTACATTCCAAAGAATAGTAGATTTATGAGGCATGAGCAATTGCTTCAAAGTCCATGCTGTTTCTTAATGGAGGTGGTAATGCAATCTTTAGTGCCCATAGCACTGCTGCATTTTGGATGCCAGTTCCCTGTATTATGGGGTGTTGAGGTCCCAATGTGCACTGTTACAAAATAACTCAACTCAGAACTGCCCAAGGAGCTTGTGCGGTAAGTTAATTAAAGAAGAAAGAAAGACTTGCATTTATATAGTGCCTTTCATGGCCACCGGACGTCGCAAAGCGCTTTACAGCCAATGAAGTACTTTTGAAGTGGAGTCACTGTTGTAATGTAGGAAATGTGGCAGCCAATTTGCGCACAGCAAGCTCCCACAAACAGCAATGTGATAATGACCATATAATCTGTTTTTGTTATGTTGGTTGAGGGATCAATATTGGCCAGGACACCGGGGATAACTCCCCTGCTCTTCTTCGAAATAGTGCCATGGGATCTTTTACGTCCACCTGAGAGAGTAGACGGGGCCTCGCTTTAACATCTCATCTGAAAGACGGCACAGGCACTTCTGACAGTGCAACACTCCCTCAGCACTGTACTGGAGTGTCAGCCTAGCTTTTTGTGCTCAAGTCCTTGGAGTGGGACTATGAACCCACAACCTTCTGACTCAGAGGCGAGTGTGCTACCAACTGAGCCACAGCTGACTCAGGCCAAGCTCTGATGCAAATCAGGGGGGTCCCCATAATACAAGTGCAGAGCCTGAACGGTATTCCTTGGTTCAGTGGTAAAACTATCATTTCTAAGTCAGAAGGTTGTATGTTCAAGTCCTATTCCAGTCCATAATCTAAAATGGCACTAAAGGAGTTCTGCATTGTTGGAATTGCCATCTTTCAGATGAGATGTTCAGGTGGATATAAAAGATCCTATGGTACTTCTTCAAATAATTGTTGGGAGTTCTCCCAGTATCCTTGCTAACACTCATCCTTCAACCAATGCCACTAAATCAGATTAACTGGTCATATATCTTGTTGCTTTTATGGAATGTTGCTGTATTCAAATTAAATGCTGCATTTACCTAATAAACAACAGTGACAACAGTTCAAAAGTAATTCATTGAAGAGTTTTGGGTTGTCCTGAGAACACAAAAGGCACTATATCACTGCAAGTTATATGTAAAAAGTTATGTTTTTATTTCCTTTTCATAGGCTAAGTGCCCATGGAAAATGGGTGCTGCAAGAGAGGCTTTGTCCCTTCTGTTCTTAAAAATACATTGTTAGTTTTGGCTTATCTGTTTGCAAGTCACTGGGGCTGAAATTGCCTGAGGCCCATTTTCGCACCCCAACAAAATTGGGCCTCAGTTCTCACTAACACTATTTGGAAGAGCTGTGATATATTTTCCTATTGTATGTTCCATGTCGTGGACTATTTGCGTGTGATCTTCTAATGGAAAGGCTGTCCTGAGGTGTCCTGTTTACAACTTTGGAATTCTGCCAGCACATGACCTCTATTTGCTCTGCCAGCAGGTCTGTCTGTGCTGTTGGACTAGAGATAAAATACTGCTCTTAGGAGCACCTTGTACCATTTGTGCACAACCTGGTGCTGGCACAAGTTTGACATAGACCTGAGAGCCAGCTGCTTGTTTTTGTGCTGCTGTACATATGTCATTGTTCAAGACAGAGTCTTCATGTTACCAGCATTTTGTGCTTGCACAAGATCTCTGAATCACTCTCACATAATAGCCTACAATATAACTACAATTTTGTTAAAGCTGGCTATTATAGTGCAATAGATGTTGTCCCTCAGCATCTTGAAAGCAGCAAGGAGAAGAGCCATGAAAGATGCTTCTCCTGCATTACTTGTGTGTGTCGCAGAGTTTTCACCTGTAGGTGCCACTAACCTTGGCAGGGCAGTAAACTGCTCTGTCAAAGCACCACTTTGTTTATGGCACCAGAGTTCTGAACAGCAGACTCCCTCACACTATTTAGGCTAGCTTGCAACATTTGATTTGCACAGGCAACTAGTTGGTTTGTTACTGTTCATGCAACATTTTACTTTTGAAATCATGGTGCCACCGGTCACCATGGAGCTTCTGTCCAGCTGTTTCCACCGCCTTCAACACTTCATCATCTTTGCATCATGCATTATCCAATAACCCCATCTACAGTATCACTATCCACAGCTTCCAGAGTGTGGATAGGATTTGACCAGCCACATAAATGCTGTGGCTACAAGAGCAGTTCAGAGGTTGGGTATTCTGCAGCGAGTGTCTCACCTCCTGACTGCCCAAAGACTTTCCACCATCTACAAGGCACAAGTCAGGAGTGTGATGGAATACGCTCCACTTGCCTGGATGAATGCAGCTCCAACAACACTCAGGAAGCTCGACACCATCCAGGACAAAGCAGCCCGCTTGATTGGCACCCCATCCACCACCTTAAACGTTCACTCCCTCCACCACCGGCGAACCATGTTTGCAGTGTACACCATCTACACGATGCACTGCAGCAATTCCCCAAGGCTTCTTCAACAGCACCTCACAAACCCGTGACCTCTATCACCTAGGACAAGATAAGCAAGCGCATGGGAACACCACCACCTGCAAATTCCCCTCCAAGTCACACACGATCCTGACTTGGAAATATATCGCCTTTCCGTCATCGTCACTGGATCAAAATCCTGGAACTCCCTACCAACAACACTGTGGGAGTACCTTCACCACACGGACTGCAGCGGTTCAAGGAGGCGGCTCACCACCACCTTCTCAAGGGAACTTAGGGATGGGCAATAAATACTGGTCTTGCCAGCGATGCCCACATCCCTTGAATAAATTTTTTTTAATTCACCTCTTTGGGGCAAGGTTCCGTTGAGGCACATTTCCACCCATCTCTCTGAATCTGCCCCCACCCCGACCCAGCAGGCAATGGTTGGGGACAGAATGGAGGGAGAGGAGGCTGCTACAAAGGAGAATCCCAGCCTCTCTGTCTCTGTGCGGATGCTTACAGGATATGATGAAGTCACTATGTGATGTGCTGCAACTTTGCCAATGGAAGATCTTGCAATATCATCCTTGGGTTCTGGCATCTCTGTGTAAAGAAAAGATAGCACAAAATGAGTAAATATTCATGTTTCTGTAAATACCTACAGCTTAACCTTTTAATTTTCACCACTGATGCTTAGTCACATGAATGCCCAAGATAAGGTCCCACTTTTAGATGCATATGTGTATAAAATGGTCAAAAATAGAGGTTGTGCATTATACTCTAACTAATGCCTTGCCCTCTCCTTCCAAGGCCTCAGTTACTAGATTGTCAATATAACTCCTTATAGGGGGGTTAGTGGACACTGTTGCTACCTCCACTGCATTTCCTAGTGAAAGCCAGCTTCTCCTGAAAAGAGAGGAAGGCAATAATCTCTACCCTCACTGCCTGGGCAGTAATGTGGCGGATTGGATCGCCCACTCGTTATAGAACTCATCTGATTTTCATCCTATTGGTTCTACAAAGGGATGGTGATCCACTCCACCAGGTTACCACCCAGATTGCGAAGTTGAAAATTACCCTCGACAAGTCCTGGACACAAAATTCACACTTTTAACTAAAGTCTCCCATGCTTGCCTTCTGTACTGTAGTATTCTCATCCGGCCACCTACCCTGATTATTTAAGTTCTGTGCTCCATTGCCAACACTGCAAATGTTTTGACTGCTTTGCTGAAAAGCATCACCTTGCGCAGTTGCCTAGCAATTGCCATTGCCGACCGGTATTACTCACCCCTCAGCCAGTCGGATGAACTTTCAGGCATTTCATGAGAATTTCATGACCACTAAGGGAAAGGATTGGGTTAGAGGCACAACAGACAAAATTGAAAGCGGGTACAACTTTATTAATGGAAACAACAGTTTAGGTTAATATTGGATGCAGCACGCTTTTTTTTTCTCTGCTAAGAACAATTTCTAAGCCTTTGAGTTTCACTCAAATCAAATTATTTTCTTTTGGTGTTTTATGGATCAACAGGCCGATCTGCAACTTGTGATTTTACTAACTTTAATTTGCAGAGTAGCTGTTTGGTAATTTAATAATGCAGTTTTATGCAGGGCAACGGCAAATCCCCTTGGCATATTGTATTTATAAATGCTAATTTTGCAAATCCTTCCATCATTTTGATGGTGCCAACCTGGGATGATCTACAAACTGAATTTGAATTTTAATCATAGATTATGACCCAATTTCAACAACCTGGAATGCAGATGGGTCTGTCTTAGAATCATAGAAGAGAATCATAGAATGGTTACAGCACGGAAGAAGGCCATTCGGCCCGCCTTCTTTAAGAAAATAGAAGCTTATATCCATATTGCAAACAATTTACAAATTATAGTTAATTCATTCTGCGCACTTGCTGAATTATAGTGGTATTGAGCCAAAATTTAACACACCTTCCAGTTTAGCAGGATCCTGCCCAATGTGTCGGCTGCGGGCTAACCTCATTAAACTTCTTCCCGTTCCACTCACCTTATCTATCACTGCCCCCCTGGACTCTACTGGCAGATCAACAATCACTGCCCCTCTCTGCATTTCCCTACAGAATGTCCTTTGGGTTGCAAGCAAACAAGGCCCATGCTGTCCATAATTGTGGATGATTGTATTGGTATTCTGGCTTTGAGTGAAACTTGGCTCAAGGGTGGCGAGACTTTGCAACTTACCATAGCCTCCCCGCCTGGCTATACTTCCATAACCTGCCCTGCACAAACTGCCACAGGGGTGCATTCGTCCTTATCACCTTAGTCTTTCCCCCTACATCTCTGGCATCTTCTCCTCCTTCAAGCTCCTCACCCTTTTCCACTATTTTCACCACTCCTTTAAAAAGAAAGAATAACGCCTTTCATGACCTCAGGACGTCCCAAAGCACTTTACAGCCAATTAAGTACTTTTGAAGTGTAGTCATTGTTGTAATATAGGGAGGTGGCAGTCAATTTGTGCACTGAAACTTACAAAAGAATTCCAGGTGTAATAATGAGATCATGCCTGACATTTACCTACTTAGGAACTGCTAATAGTACTTCAAAGTCAACTTAATGTGATAACATCTGCAACAGTTTATTTTAAGTCATTATTATTATTATTATTATTATTAATAATCTGGCAAGCCAAGGTGAGCCAATTAAAGCAAAGTACACCTGAGAATACATCTGAAGCATATTAAAATGCTTGCATCCTCTTCAGGCATCAGAACCAGATACTCCTCCATGTCAACCAGATATACTGTTGCTAGTGTTTTGTGGGTTTTTATTGCAGTATAATTACATAGTTGTAGGGGATGTGTGAAAGCACAGTGACAGAGGGTTTATGTAAAAGAAAGTAATTTTCAATTATATATCGGTGATTATACTAACGGAAAGATGGCAGTTCAGTCGACCAAAGTTATAGTGTGCTTTGATCACAAGAATAAGAAACCAAGAAAAGATCTGCAAGAGAAAACGATGAAAGGGATTATTAAAAGTAGAATTGAGTGGAGTTGATCAGCAGTAAGCAAAGAACTATCATATTAATAAATGGCCAGCTTGAGGAGGGTAACATTGCAAGGTTCCAAAAACAGGAATGTGATAATTACCAGATAATCTGTTTAATGATGTTGACAACTATTGGCCAGAACACCAGGGGGAACTGCCTTCTGGAAGTCCATATAAATAACATACATAGACATTCTCCTGTCCACTACTTTAGTCACCTTTTCAAAAAATTCAATCAGGTTCAATCAGAAATAGTGCCGTGGGAACTTTTACATCCACCTGCGAGGGTGGACGAGGCCTTGGTATAACATCTCATCCAAAAGACGGCACCTTCGACATCATAGCACACCCTCAGCACTACACGAGTGTCGGCCAAGATTTTGTGCTTAGGTCTCTGGAGTGCGGCTTGAACCCAGAACCTTCTGACTCAGCGGCAAGAGTACTACCACTGAGTCACAGCTAATAGCTCATTGTCTACCATGGCTCCCCTGAGCTGGAATTTCTCCCCACGGTATCTTCCTTCCTTTCCTCACTCTGCCTCTGCACTCAACAATTTCAATCTTCATTTAGCTTCCCTTGCACTATCTCCTCTGAACTCACTGCCGTCCTATCCTCCCTAGACCTCTCCCTCACGAAAATGCTCCTACTCATATTCTTGGCCATCTTGCCATCTCTCATAGTCTCTTTACTCCTGCAGTCTTGATCACTGACAGGGCTATCTCCAATCATTTCCTTGTATCCATCACCACATACACCCCCACTACCTTCCAACCCCATTTCCTTCCATATCCACCCACCCCAGAAAAAACATCCCCCAAGTCACTTAAAACTTCACTTTCAAGTTGCCAGCTGCCTATTTTTTGGCCCTCCATTCGTCACAATCCCTCTGCATCAATGGATTTGCTTCAGCACTCCCTCACCTCCTCCATTGATGCTGTTGTCAGCAGTAAAACTTTCCCTGTATCCCATTTCAGTATTCTCTGTGGTTATGGTCCCCATCTTCACTCCCTCAAGTCAAAGGGGTGCAGACTTAAGCATATCTGGTGCACAACAGGCTTAGCCATTCATCACCAGATCTGGCTGGACCACATCATTCTCTACTGGGCCTCACTCTCCTCTGCCAAAACCACCCAGGATCATCCAGCAGAGCAAAGATTATCCCTCCAGCTTCTTTTCTCCATTATCAACTATCTCCTTAAGCCCCTCCCCTGCCCTTCCACCCTCACCTGTAAAAACATATGCGAGAAGCTCATGGACTTCTTTGTCATCAATATAGAGACCATCCGTTCAGCTACCTTCTCTGCTTCCTCGCTTCCATTTGTCCACCAAGCCAAATGTCACCCCAGCCCCCTACGCAATTCTGAAGTCTCATCTCTTTCTATCTCCCTTTATACCCTCTTCAAGCTCCTCTGGTCCATGAGACCCACTTCCTGTTCCTTTGACTTCCTTTCCACTAAATCACTAACCACTCAACTTCCCTTCCTGGCTATAAATAGTTCCATCTCATCAAGCACTGTCATCGTCTCTTTTCAAAAATTCCATCAAAACCACCCCCAGCTTGACCTCTCTGCCCTTGCAAACTACCGCTCTTCATCTCCAATCTCCCTTTCCTCTCAAGTCCTTGAATGTGTTGTTGCCTCCCAGATCCATGCCCATTGCTCCCGCAACTCCAAGTTTGAATCCCTCAAATCAGGTTTCTGTCCCTTCCAAGTCAGCTGTGGCTCAGTTGGTAGCCCACTCGCCTCTGAGTCAGAAGGTTGTGGGTTCAAGTCCCACTCCAAGGACTTCAGCACAAAAATCTAGGCTGACACTCCAGTGCAGTGCTGAGGGAGTTGTCGGAGGTGCCGTCTTTTGGATGAGATGATTAAACCGAGCCCTGTCTGCTCTCTCAGTGGACGTAAAAGATCCCATGGCACTATTTTGAAGAGGAGCAGGGGAGTTATCCCCGGTGTCTTGGCCAATATTTATCCCTCAATCAGCATCACTAAAACAGATTATCTGGTTATTATCACATTGCGTTTGTAAGAGTTTGCTGTGCGCAAATTGGCTGCCGCGTTTCCTACATTACAACAGTGACTCCACTTCAAAAAGTATTTCATTGGCTGTAAAGCGCTTTGTGATGTCCGGTGGTCAGGAAAGGCGCTATATAAATGCGAGTCTTTCTTTACTTTTTCCCAGAGCACCAAAATAGCCCTAATCAAAGTCAAGAGCGACATTCTTTGTGACTGTGACGGTCCTACATTACCTCTACTCGACATCCTCAACCGTTCTGCAGCCTCTGACACAGTCGACACAACCGATAGCTTCATAGTTACTTTTACCGGTACCAGCTTGTTATTTGCAGATTTTTTTTAAAAATGCATTCAAATTCTCAAGCTGAAACTCGTGACTCGTGTTATTTGGATTATTCATTCAAGGCGCTGGATTACTAGTCCCGTAACATAACCACAATGCTACCGTACCCGCCAAAACTCAAAACTCAGGGTTAGAGTTTTGCTCTTTTCACAAATCGCTAGCCATCCACAGATTGTGTTAATGCTGGGCACTTATGTACATAGCAGGTGTGAAGTTGAGCAGCTGCAACTAATTATTTAAGAATTCAATTTGCACCGTCTGTTCAATGCATTGAATCATCACATATCATTCTGCAACTGACAGGTATACTCTGTACAGAGCACGCGCCTGTTTTTCATGCAGTTTTATGCAACAAAGATTGACCTGGTCATGATCTACGGCGTAACCATATCTGTCTTAAAATTTAAGCTTGCAGTTGGCTGGAAAAGCAGGCTTCAAAACTGGCTCCACCTGCCTGTTCAGGTGGACATTGAAATGATCACGTCACTACTTGAAGAAGAGCAGGAACTTCTTAGTGTCCTGATCAACATTCCTTCCTCAGCTAGAACCACCAAGAAAAGGTCTAATTGGCCACTCATCTACTTGCTGTTTGTGGGATTTTGCTGCATGCTAAATGGCTGCTGCATTGCTTACAGAACAAAGGTGACTTAATTCATTGTATGTGACATGCTTTGGAGCATCCTGAGAGACGTAATAAAAATATTTGAATTTATACAGCGCCTTTCATGACCACCGGACATCCCAAAGCACTTTGCAGCCAATGAAATATAATCACTGTTGTAATGCAGGAAATGCAGCAGCCAATTTGCCCACAGCAAGATCCCACAAACAGTAATGTGATAATGACCAAATATTCTGTTTTAGTGATGTTGATTGAGGGATAAATATTGGCCAGGACACCAGGGATAACTCCCCTGCTCTTCTTCGAAATAGTGCTACAGGATCTTTTACATCCACATGAGAGAGTAGACGGGGCCTCGGTTTAACATCTCATCCCAAAAGATGGCACCTCCGACAGAGCAGCACTCCCTCAGTACTGTACTGGAGTGTCAGCTTAGATTTTTGTGCTCAAGTTGCTGGCGTGGGATTTGAACCCACAACCTTCATGACTCAGAATTGAGAGTGCTACTAACTGAGCCACGGCTGAGCACTAGCAGTAAGGTGCTGTGTAACTGCAAGTTCTTTCTTTTGCTATCGTATGTAACTAAGTGGGCTCGGGATGATCATTTTGGGTTTACTGATGTCTGAAAGTATTTCAGATAAGTGCTTCACAGAACTGAATTTCACAGCTTGGTTTTTCTTCAATTAGAGCAACAGCAACAATTGCGATTCTCCTGGGGCAGTTTCATTTTAAAACACAAAATTGGGTATTTAGTAACAGTCAAAGGAATTGAGATTGTCACACCAAACCAAGTAATAGGGGGAGCACAGAAGTGGAAACGTATCTTACTGTGTAGTGTTTTGTTCGTCTGTAATACTCATCCATGGGTTGGATTTCCTGGAAGCAGTTATCAGTGATGAATTACTGGAAGCAGTTATCCGTAAGTGCCTGCTGTGTGAATCCTGCTGGCTCGACCTTTGTTCCTTCCATTTCCTCTTCCTTTTTCTATCTTTCTCCTTTGCTATTGCTGTACCTCTTCATTCTATTACATGCTTACTCCTCTTTGTATTATAAAGTGATGTAACGTGCAGCAGACCATGATTATTTTGGACATCTTTGCTGGGCTATTGAGGGGCACTCCACCTCAGCAGTCCAAACAGCAGAATCTTTACTTTAGTATCCCAGCAGTAAGCTCTGCAGTAATTCTGGTTGAGGCATCGTATTCACATTCTGCTGCTCTGTGTCCATGCGTCTCTTAGTCAGGCTATGAGCCATGGCTGCAGAGGGGAGCCTTGTTCGCCCAGTAGATATCTGTTTAGGTGGAGGTTTGGGGGAACCATCACCTATCACCAGTGCTGTTATGTCCTTTAAAAAAAAACCACAAAAAATGATAATGACCTTTAGTCACCATTAGATGCAATCAACACTAGGTGGTAGCATTAAGACTATAATGGGTGTGACGACACCAAACAATTATATTCTATGTAAGGCTTTTAGTGGCACAACAGCATGTAAGGATATCATTGAATGAACAATTGCAGGTGAAGGCGGGGGTGTAAAAAGCAGTACGCTATCTCCCCGGCATTGATGGTAAGCCATTTAAGTACTTTAACAGTGAGAGCGAGGTGCAGGCATGCTGAGCCCACTACATCCTTAGAAGGGGTGAATGATACCTCTCAGCTTGCCTGACCTGGTAAGATCACTAAACTTCTTCATACACTGCAGTGGCTGCGTTGGCACTAACTATCCTGGCTACCACCCTCCACTCGGGATGCTTCCCACTGTTGTTCTCAAACAGAGCCTCCTTCTTTGCCCAACCTCCTGGAGTAGCACTTCCACATTGGAATGAGTAAACTGCAGAGCTGTGCCCCGCAGCAGACATTTCCCATGTCTTTGCAGGTGGATATTTCTTCTGTGCCACCAAAAGTATTGGAAGGATGCCAGGCCCTTTAAGCATTTAGATAATGCAGCAGCATGCTATTATTGCCTGCTCCCAAATGGATGAACTCCCATAATGAGAGGCATTTGCAATGCCAAGAGCTAGCCCACCTTATTAAAATGAGGCAGACCTCAGAAGCTAGGGCAGGGTCAGCATTCCTGACATCAGACCAGCAGAAGCCCTGCCCCACCATACTTCTAGTGGCTTAGCCTTGGAGGCTGGCAAAAAATAAATTGGATACTCTAGCGATGTAATAGGTACCTTCTGACAGCTGACAGATTTGAATGAACTCAGGTGGACCCAAATAGACCTATGCCGGAGACAGGTGCCACATATAGTTGGTGAGTCCATTTTCACAGATAAAAGGGGATAACCGCAACTCAAAAAAAAACAATATACATATTGAATAGGAGTAAAACATTTTGAAGCAACTCCTAAATCCATTTGATGTTTCACTGTTGAGTTTCGAGCTACCAACAGCCGTAACTCAGCTGGTTTAATATCTCCAGGGAGTGCAAGTCACAATGTGTTTATTCTCTCTGCAGCAGATGTTCACTAAAAAAAAAAATCTGATGTATCTCAGTGTTCAAAAATAGCACTCAGTGGAAAGATTGTATTGTCCTACAACATATTTGAACTGACAAATATGTATGGCGAATTACATGTGTAACTAAAAGCTTTTGACAGGCATTACCTGTGGGGTTTTAAAGTGGTTTTGTGCCCTGCAATGTCAAATATATTTAATATACCTTTGTTAATTTACAAACTAAGCATGACTAAGAAAATAGAGCTGCATAATTTTATGTTATTAGTCTGGATAATGTGATTTAGTTTTAGGCGTCCTGTAAAACTTGGAACAGATCATACACACTTCCCCCTCCCCGCCCCCCTCCCGAATAGGCTAAAGATGGGGGTTATATGCTATAAACAGATACTAGAATGAAGACCATTTGCAAGAAGCTCAGGAAAGGAATGCTGTCTGGAACTGACACAATAGCGTATATTTTCTCATTGCCACCAGTGGCACAGTGCGGGGGGCGGGGGGAACAATTTGTCAGAGAACCTGATCACCAGGCCTCTGGCCATAGAGTATCATAAGGATCCTTCCGGGGCTTGGGGGGCGGGGGGGGTGGGGGGTGGTGGGGTAGTGAGTGGAGGGAGAGGGGGGTGGAGGAGGTGTAACACGGGCAGATGAAGCTCTTATAATGGAATCTAAATCAGCACAAGAGGAACTCCCCATGATTCTTTCTGGGGATGTGCCGGGCATTACTGCAGTAGTGTATCCGGTAAAAAAGGAGGTGTTGCAAGGAGAACTGACTGCTCTGCACTGACAGGATGATTTAAAGGTGACTGGTGATTTGGAAATCCTGTAAATTGAATCAGAAATTTAAGTGAAGATTTTTGTTTCAGATCACTTTGGCAGCTCCTTTTATGCAAGGCTATTTTTGTAGGTTTTGAGCCCAGAGATGTTGTTGCAATTGTAATTTAAAATATGAGCATGCTTATGGAAATTCCATTATTTCAGTTATTTGAACAGAAGTTAAGGGCAGTTTTTCAAAGTAAGCTGCAAGGGGATATTAATAAGATAGGGGAATGGGCTAAAAAGTGCAGCTTGGGTGTCGGGCATTTTTTGCACCAAAGCCCATTTTGAATTAATATAAAGGAAGCCCTGGGTATTTTTTTAAATTCGTTCCTGGGATGTGGGCGTCGCTGGCATGGCCAACATTTATTGCCCATCCCTAATTGCCCTTGAGAAGGTGGTGGTGAGCCGCCGCCTTCTACCGCTGCAGTCCGTGTGGTGAAGGTACTTCCACAGTACTGTTAGGGAGGGAGTTCCACGATTTTGACTCGGCGACGATGAAGGATCAGCGATATATTTCCAAGTCAGGGTGGTGTGTGACTTGGAGGGGAACTTGGAGGTGGTGGTGTTCCCATGCACCTGCTGCCCTTGTCCTTCTAGGTGGAAGAGGTCGCGGGTTTGGGAGGTGCTGCCGAAGAAGCCTTGGCGAGTTGCTGCAGTGCATCTTGTAGATGGTACACACTGCAGCCACGGTATGCCGATGGTGGAGGGAGTGAATGTTTAAGGTGGTGGATGGGGTGCCAATCAAGCGGGCTGCTTTGTCCTGGATGGTGTTGAGCTTCTTGAGTGTTGTTGGAGCTGCACTCATCCAGGCAAGTGGAGAGTATTCCATCACACTCCTGACTTGTGCCTTGTAGATGGTGGAAAGGCTTTGGGGAGTCAGGAGGTGAGACACTCGTCGCAGAATACCTAACCTCTGATCTGCTCTTGTAGCCACAGTGTTTATGTGGTTGATCCAGTTAAGTTTCATGTCAGTGCTGACCCCCCAGGATGTTGATGGTGGGGGATTCGATGATGGTAATGGCGTTTAATGTCAAGGGGCCGTGGTTAGACTCTCGCTTGTTGGAGATAGTCATTGCCTGGTACTTCTGTGGCATGAATGTTAATTTTAATTATATGTGTGCTTTTGGAATAACCTTTGGGGAACAATGTTTATTTATTCATTACTGTTAGCTTGTTTTTAAACACACTGCAAAAATAGAAGTGAAGCAGTTATAGAACCTAAGCAGAACAGGAATAGATGGAAAAAGAGAGCCTATTAAAAAGAACTGCTCCAATATCAACTTTCATGGGAGAAATGCCAATGGTACCTAAAACACAGTAGTGATTTTCCAAAAGGTTTTCCAATCTAGCACAATATTTAATAGCCTGGTATTACTTTCATCATAGAGCTAGGAATGGCACAGATGTAATTAAGCAATATAATTGAGAAACTTTGCTTCCATTAGTAACTAATAACCTCTGTTTCTACATTTCTGTTTTAGGGACATCAAGCCTGACAATATTCTTCTTGATGAACATGGTAAGTTGTTAAATCTTGTTTTTCTTGACTTGAACCCTGGGTGGTGAAGACAGACATTTACCCCCATTGTCTTTCAAATTATGCTGTGGGATAACAACAGATTAACAGTTCCACTAAAATATCAGGAAAAGGAATTTCAGATGATTACACTATTATTGCAAAGTGTAACTTCAAGATTGTTTTATTTAATTTCAAATTCTTTGACATCAAGAATCTCCATATCAATCCTTATATTTTAATGATGTATCCTCTTTCTCTCCCACTGTAGTATTGTCATATTATACTGTTACAAGTTTAGGGTCTGTCTTAGCTATTCTCTTGGATACAGCACTGCTTCCTGTAATTGGTTTAAGCATCTTATGTTTAGGGGTGTCCTGTACTGCCCATTATCAAACTGTACAATAGCATAACCCAGGGGTGTAACAAATAGTACCCCTTGTAATCTGTACTGAATATTTGTGCCTTTTGCACATGCGCTTCTTTAATGTCATGGTAGGATGAGACCATTATGCATCATTAAGTTATCTTATTTCACAGTGACTGAACAAACGGAACAACATTTATGATGAGATTCACTTCATGCAATCAATACAACTTGTCTTGTGTAATAATACAAATAATGAACATGCCATGCTTGCTCACGTCAGTGGCTTGTTCTGCTTGACTTTAGTAACTTCTAATTACTCAGCTGCATTCTAACCTTCTTGCAGACTTTGCTGGATCTAACTGCTTGTCCGTTTCTCTTTCTCTGCTTTTTTTTTTATCCTCCTCTGTTCACAACCTGAGGGGTACAGTGGCTCGCCAACACAGTGGAAGTGAGGTGTTTAGCAATTGACAGGCGAATAAATTGCCGATTATTTACAGTCTGAGAAAACCACATCAAAGCTTTTCTCATTATCATTTTAACTACCTATAATTTCAATGCTTTTATTAAAAACTTGCGTGGATACACTTTGCTTTTAAGACCCAACATTTAAAAGTAATCTTTTTCCAAACCCTTTCTGTGGAAAAATAGTCAAAAAATCTTGAAGTGGAACATATAAATTGCATTGTACAATTGAGCTATTAGGGAAAGGCATGATCATTTCAACATGTTTTCATATACTTTAGAAAACTATGGCATGGCACCTTGACTACATGACTTTCAAAGTATTTTTAATAGCAAAACCGTCATTGAGCCAAAATGGTGTAAATGACAGTTTTTATTCATCAGAATTGCCACACCTCCATTTGTAGAATAGTGTTTGCA
Organism: Squalus acanthias; assembly: GCA_030390025.1. Classification (NCBI taxonomy): domain Eukaryota; kingdom Metazoa; phylum Chordata; class Chondrichthyes; order Squaliformes; family Squalidae; genus Squalus; species Squalus acanthias. Next base: position 196,012,237 of record CM059426.1, on the reverse strand, counting down.
ATTAGCACATTCTTGGCTCAACACTAATCTACAGCTCCACCACTGAAATGCATAAATGGAATAGGGCGGTCTGGCAATCAGATATGTATCTGAACAGATTCCATCCAATGTTTATATTTGAATTGAGTGGCTTGGCTCCTTCCTCAAACAAGTTGCCTGGTGGCCAGCCAACAGACCATCACAAAATTGTATCTAGTTAATCTTGGATACAATTTCTGTAAGTGAAGGTGGTTTTTAACTCCTTACGTACCACGACAGAATTAAAGAAGGCAATGCCAAGTTAAACATTAGACAGAAATGTTTTGAGTTTTGTTACCGTATTTGTACTATTTTGGAAAATTATTTAGCATCTTATAATAAAATAGAAAAAAAATTATGAGGGAACATAACCAAAAAAGGGTGTAATGGATAGATTAAGGTAGTATGAAATATTTGGATGTTAGTTGTGTAAGAAGGGAGACAGAGAAGACATCTGTTCAGTCCACTAATACCCACAGCCAAAGCCCAGGGAATGCTGGCAGACAGTGCTGGCAAGGCATCCTAGTAATTCATGGGTCATCTCACAAGGGGAATTACTGTAATACTAGGGTTTGTGCCAGTGTTATAGTATGTGAGCTGAAAACTTTATTAAAAAATGGCTTGCACAGGAAGTCTGAAGCTGCTGGCAATGTAGGAAATGCATTTTGGAAATTTTAAAGAAGAAGATTGACATTTTTAGTCAGTTCCAAATGCCCTTTCTGGTGATATTAGTGTGTTATTTAAAGTGAGAGGACTGTGATTAAAAAAAAGTAATAAGGGTACAGCTTCATTCAGAATTGAAGCAGACAAAGGTCTGGTCATAAAATAAAACTAGAAATGTAAGGTTAATAGCAAATAAAAATGAATGAGTAACCTAAATGTCATGATCAGTAAATTGGAATGATTTTTAAAATAGAAAATTAAAGGAGCTGTCCAAAATAAGCAATCAATGTTATTTGGCTGAAAGCTGATAGAATTCAATAAATGGCACTGAATTGATTGTTTGAAAGTTAGCAGACGCGGCTCGTGGGGTGAGACAAGTGAGGCACTGCCTCACCTAGAATTGTGTGTGTGTGCGGGCGAGAGGGGAGTCGGCAGCAGCTCGAGGCCCGGGTGAGCAGAATGGAGCCGAGCAGTGGGGCCGGGCTCCACATCGTGGAGGTGGGATGCCGTAAGAAGGGCGGCCAGATGAGTGGTGGGGCCGACTCTGAGCCAAGGTGTAGTGGGGGGGGGAAATGTGTGCTGGGAGAGAGAGGTCTAGGCTGGTAAAATAGAGAGAGGGGTGGAGGTTTACAATGTGCATATCGGGAAGGTCAAGTTCAAGAAAAGGAGCTGGCTTTGAAAAAGAGATTATTGGCTTCCTCTCCTCCCATCTGTTTACTGGATTCCCTCGGACTCTTTCTTTTGACCTGGCTTTCTTCGTATAATGAAAGATAGCTATGGACAAGAAAATAAAACACATTGCACATGCATGAAGGGCCCATTGCCATGGTAACATGCTGGATGGTTAGGCATCTATAGCTGTGCTTCACCTGTCAAAAAGGTCACCAGCCGCCACTGAAAGATAATGTTGACATTTAAGAATCAGTGGCAGATGTAGCCCTACTGAAGAAAATAGCAATTGGATTAACTCAGTGAATAGAGTTCATTAAAGGTACTTGGATCAAGTTGCAGGTTGGCAGAGCAAAACATTTTGTGTAGAGCATTTTGAAAACCAAAGGGCAGTCATCATTTGAAATTCAGCAGTGACTATATTTTTTCCAAATGAATGAAACTATACCCTTGAAAAGATAATGCAAAATTTATTATTTTGTTCAGAGAAAGAAAAGGTAAGATTCAAATGAGCCAGCAAATAAGATATTCAGTAATGCATTATATTTACATTCTCCATTGCAAAAGAAGTGGTAAAGGAGCATATATAACGCATATGTTTCACGAGTACTAAGAGTATTGCTTTCATCCCTTGTTACTACCAAAAATGTACAATGAAATAATGACAATCATATTATGTATGTGGAGCATTAACATTCCACGGAGTACTGTTTATAGAGAAAGCCCCAAAACAACCAGAATTAACATATTGTATGAGAATGAAGAGCAGAAATCTATATTTAATTGGCACAATACTTTCTACTCCTGGGGGGCGCTAACGGGGCGCAAAGCCCCTAGCGCCTGGGCACAACGCTGCTAACGCCTCCTGCGAAATTCAGCGGGAGGTTAGCGGTGCCGGTAGCCGATAGCGCCCCGCAGCGCTGCGCCTCCGGCGATGACGTCAACGCCAGCCGCAAACTTCGGTCGCGCCCCATGACCTACCGCCGGTGCTAATTAAAGGGCAGGTGCCAGGCAGCCATTTTTATTTTCTGGCCACCTGCCAGCACCTGCTCCCTTCCGCTTTTTTATGCGGGGTGCCGACCGCAATCGGTCAGCCCAGCACTCCTCTTGAGTGCCGGGCTGTTTCCACGGCACCCCGCTCCCCGGTGGTCCAGCAGGGCCCCGGTGCGTGCAGCGCTAGGCCCCTCCCCTTCAATCAGGGGAGGGAGGCCTGCAATGACGCGGTGCGACGTGCCGACGCGCATGGCGCTGTTGCGCGTAGCGCTGTGATATTCAATGGTAGCGCCCCAGAAAGGAGGGGGAGCGCTTCCAGTAGCACCCCGCCTCCTGCTTGGGGCACTACCACTGAATTTACGACACGGGGCGCTAACTTTTTCGGGGCGCTAAAAGTAGCGCCCCAAAGGGGGCGCCAGCGAATTTTTTCCCCTAACAGTTTCATTCGTTAGTTGTTGTTAAATTGTTCAATTACACTTCTAGTGCCAGTTTAAGCTTGTGATGTAAAACTGAGGGTGGATATATTTGTGTACCAGTCAGGTGTGGCCAAATACAAATAACACAAATTGCAAATCCCACATTACAACAGTGACTACACTCCAAAAAAGTACTTCATTGGTTGTAAATTGCTTTTGAGACGTCCGGTGGTCATGAAAGACGCTATATAAATGTAAGTCTTTCTTTCTTTCAAATGCATTCTGAAGTTGGGTCTTTCTGTTGGCTAAATATCAGATCCAACAAGTTCCTTGACATATTTTTATCAGCAGAAGTAAGCACAAATAATACAGGAGGCCTGATCGCACAGATACTGTCCACTGAAGCAGGAATTGTGGAGTGTGAATGAAAGCAGCGGAGTATCAATGAGAAAAATTACACGACTGGAAAGTTGCTTAATGTCTACGATCCCTGTGCCTGACAAGATTAACTTGAAAGAAATTAAGTTCCTTGATATTGTTTGTGGTTTAGTTTACATGACTGAAGTAAGGGTTAAACAAAATTAGATTTAGTTCTGCAAGATGTCTACCATGCAGATTAAGAAACATTGGGGTTGAAATCACACTGTGCATTAGTAATTACGATTTGTATGACATTTCTTTGGCGGTGTTTTAACAAAAGTCTTATCCCATTTATTTTAAGCTGGTCAATGGCCTTGTTAAAATAACGGACAAAGGAATTTGATTCAAACACATTCATGCATTTATTGCTAAAATCGCACAGCGTGAGTTCAATCCAAATGAATTCTGTTGAAAGGTGAAACCTGTACCTGTATTTTTAGGTAAAGCTAGTGACTGATGGAATAATTTAATCAGGCATTAGAAAGAAAAAAATGACAAAAGCAAAAATTGGATTAGTTTTAAAATGTAGAACTTCAAAAAATATCAATTTAATTTGCAACAATTGACCTTTAAGTTAAATACAGTAGTCCTGGTCCAGGTTTAAATCCTCTGTTGGCAATACTCCAACAGTTGATAGAACTGGATTACTTTGGGTGGATATATCTTGGGCCAAATATATCTGTTAGAAGAGTAATCCAATCAAGTATACACATTCCTTCCATCTTATTACTGGATAATATAGATAGAATGATAACGGTGGGGATTTTGATGTTTTTTTTTCTTAAAGTCTGCTATTTCTAAATAGGCATAACAGAATGTTATCCAAGAAGACTAAAACCACTTTCCTCATAAATTTTGCTGAAAGACGTCAGTTTGATGACATGGTGGTGTAGCGTGTTCATACTTTCAATGTGTTCTTCCTCTAACCAAATTAGTCCAGGGCAGATACTAATCCCTTTGATTGCCAAGTTTAGAGGTTGTGCTGGGCACAGTTGATTAAAACACAGCAATTTACTTAGATGCACAAAAGGGCAGATTATTGTTCAGTACAGTCAAGACCACAACTCAAGAGATCGGTTCAACAGGCCATGCTGGAAGCAATTTCATCAGTAAAAACATGACGCCGATCTTAGCAGGCTGCAGTCCAGCCTGTACACATTTAAACAAGCCCAGTTGGGAGTTCGGGATTACAGTTATACATTTCTCAGCTGGATCCAACCCTCAGGATGCCAAAAGCTGGAACACCAAAGCCTGTGCCATCTTTCAATTTAAGTAAGAGACAGAGTTTGAATCTGAATCTTCAGTTTCTCCTCCAACAAAGCTGTCCTTGAAATTTTCATTCACAGGTCACCTGAGACAGTCACCCCAAAAATTGTTGCCTGCCAAGTGACTATGCCAAAGTGATGAGAGAGTAGAACTAAAAGAACCCATTTGCTCATTATGACACCCTTTAGATCATTTTCCGTCATCACTCTACTGGTGGGAAGCTTCACCAGCCCACGGTCCAATAGACATTGCAGGGAGCGAGATGTAAGAAAATGATCCCTTTTGTACCAGCAACAGTAAAATCCTTGGGGGCGATTTTCCCTGGATACTTTAGGTGCTTAAGAGCCTCCAAGGTGGCCAAGATGGGGTCTCAAGCTGCAACGCCGGTTAAACCTGGGCTTAGCGCAAGACGCCATCTTGGTAAAGGAGTTGAAGCGCGCGCTAGGAACGGCCGCCAGGCGGATCGTTGGGGGCCCGATTGCCAATTAAATTGCCTGATAGCACTCATTAAAGAGGCTGCACGGCATTTTGGTAGCTAAAGCTTGAACTAACACACTCTCCTAACTGTGACCAGCTGAACAGGAGTAAATAAGTCATTGCTGAGGATTTCGAGCGCTACTTAAAGGCATACTCAGCTTTCACTGTTCACTTGCTGCTGGAGGGCTTTTGAAACACATCGGGAGACTTTCTGAGACACTTTGTCAAGACTTCACCAACACTATCAACATTTATTCTGGAAATTCTCTGAGGACTTCACCTAAAAAGAGTAAGTGCTGTGCTACTCTACCTTATTGGACACCTTATAAGAGTCACCAGGAGAAAGGGAGTGCGTGGTCATCGACATCTTGCCAGGGGTCCCCCTTGAACTGGACCAGGAATGGGAGGAGGACATGAGGTCAGGCAGAGCAGCACCAGCTGCTGCAGGAGAGAGGAACAGGAGGGCGAGGCGGGTACAGGACATCCCTCCTCCTCTGGGCTTCCTCCACCAGGACCTCCAGTGCCGCGTCCGAGAACCTGTGCGCCCTCTCTCTCGGTCCCTGAGCCATCCTGAAACCTGCCGGTGTGTGTCAGCCAGCACACTCCATGCCTTCAGTGGAAGTGGGTGCGAGGAGCCCACAGATGCTGCTCCACGAAAATGTCTTCGAATCAGCGCTCGAGCGCTAAACCTGCAGGTGTCTGTTTTAGCGCCTCCAGGAAAATTCAAATTATGGTAATCAGCAATCAGGCCCAAAATTACATGCTAAAACCAGCCTTTCAAACAGGCGTTTCTTATTAGTACAGCACCCATTTAGCACCTGTTTTCCCCCTTTCACCAAAATAACCCTTTGAGTTCTTAAAATATCTCTAATCTTGAACCACTAAATCCATTAACAGTCTCTCCTGGAAACCATTCCTTCCCCTTTTTAAGAGAGTAAGTTAAATAGTTGTCTACCCTTTAAAAATACCCTTGACTGGATTTTAGAATCAAGCAGGAATCCCAACAAGCATTTGCATTTATATTGCGCCTTTAATGTAGTAAAATATCTGAAGGAACTTCACAGGAGCGTTATCAAACAAACTTTGACACCGAGCCACATATGAAGATATTAGGACAGATGACAAAAAGCTTGGTCAAAGAGGTAGGTTTTAAGGTGTGGCTTAAAGGAGGAAAGAGAGGTAGAGAGGCAGAGAAGTTTAGGGAAGGAATTTCAGAGCTTAGGGCCTAGGCAGTTGAAGGCATGGCCACCAGTGGTGGAGCGATTAAAATAGGGACGTGCAAGAGGCCAGAATTGGAGGAACGCGGAGATCTCGGAGGGTTGTAGGGCTGGAGGAAGTTACAGAGATAGGGAGGGATTTGAAAACAAAGATGAGAATTTTAAAATTGAAGCGTTGCCGGACTGGGAGCCAATGTAGTTCAGCGAGCACAGGGTTGATGGGTGGATGGGACTTGGTGCGCGTTAGGATGCAAACAGCAGAGTTTTGGATGAGCTCAAGTTTATGGAGGGTGGAATGTGGGAGGCCGGCCAGGATAGCGTTGGAATAGTCAAGTCTAGAGGTAACAAAGGCATGGATGAGTGTTTCCGCAGCAAGCAGGTTGAGGCAAGGGCAGAGTCGGGTGCTGTTACGGAGGTGGAAGTAAGCAGTCTTGGTGATGGAGCGGTTATGTAGTCGGAAGCTCATCTCGGGGTCAAATACAACACCAAGGTTGCGAATGGTCTGGTTCAGCCTCAGACAGTTGCCAGGGAGAGGGATGGAGCCAGTGGCTAGGGAACGGAGTTTGTGGCGGGGACCAAAGGCAATAGCTTCGGTCTTCCCAATATTTAGTTGGAGGAAATCTTTGCTCGTCCAGTACTGGATGTCGGACAAGCAGTGTGACAAATTAGAGACAGTGGAGGGGTCGAGAGAGGTGCTGGAGAGGTAAAGCTGGGTGTCGTCGGAGTACATGTGGAACTTGACATTGTGTTTGCGTTGATCCGATAGATCAATGGTGGGTTTGGCTTTTTCCCACCTGTCCCACTAAACACTGTCCCTAGCTCACCTTCCGGGTCAGGCTCATTTGCATGTTGGTGGCAGACTCACGGCAGTATTTGTGACATCACCAGGTCGCCTGCTTCAGGCTGGGGAGAGAAAAATGACGGTGGAATTTGCTGCAGTGCAGCATGGCTGATGTTACAGGCAGAAGAAATAAGTGTAACATTTTTTTTAAAAACTCCTGCCTTGCCGAGTGCAATTGATCGCGACGCTAGTCCCACTCTAAAGACCTGAGCACAAAAATCTAGGCTGACACTCCAGTGCTGTACTGAGGGAGCGCTGCACTGTCGGAGGTGCCGTCTTTCGGATGAGACGTTAAACCGAGGCCCCGTCTGCTTTCTCAGGTGGATGTAAAAGATCCTAGGGCACTATTTCAAAAAAGAGCAGGGGAGTTATCCCTGGTGTCCCGGCCAATATTTATCCCTCAATCACCACCACCCAAACAGATGATTTGGTCATTATCACATTGCTGTTTGTGGGAGCTTGCTGTACTCAAATTGGCTGCCGCGTTTTCCTACATTACATCAGTGACTACACTTCAAAAAGTACTTTATTGGCTGTAAAGCGCTTGGGGACGTCCGGTGGCCTTGAAAAGCGCTATATAAATGCAAGTCTTTCTTTCTGTTTAAATTTGAACATCACCCCGCTACTGCTAAGTATAATATAATATAATATTTTTTTCCAGTTGCTTCTTAGTTCCCTCTCCCTCCAGCCTTGGAACAGTCCGCTAATGAGTTAAGATGCCTTTTAAACTTTTCCAAAGTCTTTTAGAAGTTTTGCCTCCTATTGTGCTATATCGCTTTAATTGTCTCCATCTGTTTGAATTTCACTTACAAACTCAGTTTTCTGTTCCCATCAATTGTGTGCTCTTGAACCCAACCACATTTGCATCCGGAGCTGTGCTAATGCACTGACCTCAAGAAATTGGATGGAAGCAGCACACATCCCTTTGAGTCCGTCTAAAACCCGTTTGTAATCATTCAGGTCTAAAATGTAGCCATATTAGAAAATGAAGGCCACTGAGCATATATGTACATCACAGTATGAGGGAAAATAAAATAAGTTTGCTTTATTTCAGCTCGGTCATGAGAGTTCACTTGGAATAAGGTGAAATGGATGGTAGTTGAGGTAGGGTAGAGGTCAGTGCTGGGGATAGTGTATTGGTCCACTCTATAACAAATAGGACTCTTTGTGCTTTGCGTGGTACAGGAAGTTAAGTGAAATTCATTAAAGCCTGTCTTAAGACCTTTCCTTTCTCCAGCTGTGGTTTGGTAGGAGTGTTTTCAGGTCCAGTCTCATGAAGAGAAATTGGTTCTTATTGCGCCCATTTGATGAGAGGAAAACAGGGGCAAAAAGGATCAATTTTGGGGCGCAAGACAGAACAATTCTGTGGCGGTCTCCCTGGTGAAGAATAGGCAGCGAAGATAGCCCCATCATATGTATTTAAGTAGCTGTACCTTGGTCTGTTATCTAGCTCAGATGTAAATGCACCTCGCTCTCAACCTTCTGCAGATCCTGCTCCAAAAGGAGAACATATGGAGGTATAAACAGTGGGAACCTCCTCATCTGAATTATGGGTGTGCTGCCATCAAGTACATATGCAAAATATGGCACCCAAAAAAATGTACAAATCTAATAGTAAGCCAAAACGCAAAGTCAAAAGCCCATGCAATTCAATTTTGCAACAAAAATATCCTACTATACACTGATTATTTCAGGAAAGTCAACTTATGAGGGTAATAAACACATTCACCTCTAAGAGTACACTCATCAAAATGTCTTCACAATCCTTCTCTTCAGCAGCGCTTAATGATATTGGTGCATTCACAGCAAAAGACCTAGGAAATGGTGCTTCAAGGTCATTTAAATAGATTTGCAAAAGCATTCTGTGTTGACATGTTGACATCAGGACCTGGCTTTTTTTTTAATTGAATTTTTCACGGGATATGGGCGTTGCCGGCAATGACTGCCTATCCCTAATTGCCCTTGAGAAGGTGGTGGTGAGCTGCCTCGTACAACTGAGTGGCTTGTAGGCCATTTCAGTGCGGCAGTTAAGAGTCAGCCACATTGCTGTGAGTCTGGAGTCACATATAGGCCAGACCAGGTAAGGACGGCAGATTTCCTTCCCTAAAGGACGTTAGTGAACCAGTTGGGTTTTTGTGACAATCCGATAGTTTCATGGTTGCCATTACTGATACTAGCTTTTTATTCCAGATTTATTTAATTAACTGAATTTAAATTCCCCAGCTGCCTAACCACTATGCTACCGTACCCGATATGCCTTATTTTGGCTACAAAATAAGGCACTGAGCAAAATAGATAAGAAGCAGCCCTTTTAACCTGATCGCCGCCTGTGCTACTGGTACACTCAGGAAATTGGCGCTAAGAGGTAAATGCACAAGGAAGACACATTAAACACACACACACATATATTCACTTTCACTATAGCTTACACTGTATTCATTAATGGTCATTATGTTCTAGTTCTCTGATTTAAAAATATCAACTGTACTATTTATTTCCATCACTGCTCTGGTAATAGTTCAATCTTGCTCACAAATGCCACATCCAGCCTGAAGTGAAATACTGTAGTGACTTGTTTTGTGAAGCTGCAGAAGTTCTTCATTTATGAGCTGAATAAGGCCTTAATGGAGAAAAACATTTTTTCTAACTTTTCAATTTAATTTTTGAAGGAGTAACAATGGTCAAAACATTACTAAAGACACGGGTGAATAGTCTGTTAGTATTTTCTACATACATTCATGCATTTTTTAAACCCATGTATTTTTTTAAATTAAAATTAGTGAAGGTAGCAATTTTGGCTGTTTCGTTACAGCATCGGTAGGAAATTATCCATTAAGAAAAGATTGCATCGTGCAGACAAGAAAATTCAGTTTAGATGAAGTGGATATTTTTTTTGAACTGCCTTTGCAGCATTGGGAAAGGAAATTAAATAAGAGGTTTCAGATCATTAGTTTTTATATTATTGTTATTATTGTCTAGAGAATTTGATCCTTCTGATGTGATAGTGCCTGAGGCCAAGTCACTAAAGCAAAGACTTTACCTTAAATGACAGCGTGACCTTTGTGGCTGAAATTCTCATATAGGAATTCACATTAAAAAATGCAATTTCTTGACTGTTATTCACCTAAATCCCTGTACTGTTGTGAGACAAGCAGACTTAGAATTGTGTTTAAGGCATCATTGCTCCAAAGCTTATATCCCCTGTTCAGAAATCCATAAACCTCCCAGAGCCAGTGTTCGTGCAATTCTTGGAAATCAAATTGGATGGTAGCCTACATCTTGAGAACAAATTGTACAATCTGTCAAAAAACAATCTCTCCTACTGCATGCAACTTCTAAGCTATTTGTTCATCAATTCTTTACAAACTTAACTACTGACCACTCTTCTGCAATATGATTCCATTCGATATTGTTGGATAAAATGTACATTTTCTTACTTGCACCATTTTGTTTTTACAGAGAATTTCCTTTTAAACTAAAAGCAGTATTTTTTTTGAAGGACATGTTCACATCACTGATTTCAACATTGCAACTGTGGTGAAGGATTCCGAAAAAGCCACATCTATGGCTGGGACCAAGCCCTACATGGGTAAGCAATAAGCAGTATGATAAATTAATACTTAATTTTCATAAGAACTAAGCAATAAAAATAATGATATAGAGATAATATCACAATGGGGCATCCAAGATTTTAAGGAGATTTGAAAGTGGTGAAAGCTATCAAAATCAGACATAACTAAAAATATTATAACTAGCATATACCTCAGTTGTTGAAAACTGATGAAGTCCTTTTCATAAAACTATGATTTTGAGCCTGAACCCTGGTGTTAGTTTTTGGCTGCAGTGGAGATTTTAAACTGATTTTTTTTTTAAGGGGACAGGGTTATGTTTTTGTACTCATTCATTTTAAAGGTAAAGAGTACTGGGGAATGGAAAATATTTCATCATTACAACCAGTGTCAGCTTAATTACTCTTGGGTCAGATGTCACATGGGTCAGCTAGAATATCATCTAAATTGCATCAACAATGTACCTTGATCCCAGACTCAGATGAATAACCTAATATTACATAATTCTGATATTACACAATTTATCGCTGAAGGAGTTAATGTATTAAAAAGGGAAGTAAAATGAATGGAGACTATAAGGGCTGGATTTTCTCAGCCCCATGGAGGCGGGACTGCCGGGAAAGTTGCAGAATTTGGGGGCGGATGGCAAACCCGCCCCCCAACCCGCCTCCGTGCCCTCTTGCCAGGAGGCGGGAAGCCGCCAGGCCCCGGGTCCCGTGTCCTTGGAGGCGGGAAGGGATTAAAGCCTATTAACTGCCTGTTAACAGGTAGTTAACAGGCAGAAAATAGGATTATCCCCGTTTTTGGCGCTGAAGTGCGGGCTTCCCAACCTGGGGGAACCCCGCCGGGGTGTAGGAGGTGAGTAGGAGGTCTGCAGGGCTCGGAGGAGTCTGAAAGTGCGATGTAGAGGTGAGTGATGGGTGCAAGTGTGGAGTGGTAAGTATGTGAGGTGAGTGTAAAGTGTTAGAAAATGTTAACTTACCTTTGTTTCTACCTACAGCTTTCAGCCGCTGTGGAACCGGAGTCCCGACATCTCCATTGTAGAGATCACAGACTGGCTGTTGGATCCTCCGACCCAACAGCCAGCTGATTTCTGCAAAGTTGAAAGGTTTGATGAGTCCTGAACACAATGACTCATCAAACTACACAGAATGTCAGTGTTTGACAGCTTCACAGAGCTGTCAAACGATGACACTTCTTCTTTCAAAAGTTCTTGACAGATGACACGTCATACATTGACGTGCTCTGTCAGTGACTTCCCCTTAATTGGCCTGCTGAGCCCGCTGGGCGGGCTTAACAAGGTCAATCAGGGGAAAATTCCTCTGGTTGGCCAGAAGCTGATGGAGGCGGGATTGAAAGCCGGCAAGCAGCAGTCCCACCTCCAAAAGCATCCCATTGAGAAAATCCAGCCCTAAGTGATTGTTTATATGAAGTAACAATCATAAATTAACCTGATATCTAGCATCTATGTTACATTCATGTCTTCAACCACGCCTTCAGTCACTTCTGTTAATTCCTGACAAAGGCTTGTAGGGGGCGGGGGGGTTGCAATTTTTCTTGGGTGGTAGTGTGAAACGGGCGTCATCGAATCAGGAGCCTGTTTTACACCCCGCCTAATTTTCTTTTCCATTGGAGTCAATGGCGAGGGTGTAAAATGGGCTGCCAATTCGATGTCGCCCATTTTACACTCGCCTTGCGTTAGCGCCGAAGACCAATTTTCCCCTCTTGCTGTCCATTCGTCTCATACCCTGCAATGCTTGGGATGTTTTTCTACATTGAAGGGGCTGCATAAATGCAAGCTGTTAATGTTATGCAGCATTAGCAATACTTTTAATTCTGTGACTAAGTACTATTAATAAACTACATGGGTACGGTGCAGGAGTGTTGCATGAGTCCAGGCTTACTGGGGATGCTGTGACTAAGGTGAATGACCTAGTCCACAAAAACCTGCAAGGACAATCTCCATCTTCAGTGTGTAACCAGTGACAATGAAGGTCACCCTCAACTTTAATACCAGTTGGGCCCTGCTAGGCACCAGCGGAGGATATCTCAGAAGTCAGCCACTTTGTTTGGCGTTGTTTTTTTGTGCACAATGAAAGTATCACAGACCGCAAGATATCCAAAAAGTGAATTTATTTTATCCAATTGTGTGGTGGTAGTGATGAAGGATTAATGCGTTTTACTGGCATTGTTGCCTCTTGTGTGTTGTAAGCGTCTCAATGCTGGTTTTGCATGTGCGGTACTATTAAGTGCTCCCCCAGATGGATGACTGCAATAACCAACTGGTAAGTTGCCAGGAATCCAGAAAGCCTGTTCTTTAAGCTTCTTTCCCACTTCTGTTCAGCTCGTTTCTCGTGCTTCACACACAGTCCATCATTCTTGTCATGTGTTTCCACACATTCTTCCTGCTTTGCGTATTTGAGGGCCAGCTTCCTGCAACAAAGTTGTTCTTGTGACACTCCATGATGAGCTTCACGGGACCTGGAAGGATTGCTTGGTTCTTTGCTGGCGTTAACACCATTTCCTACTACTATTGTGCACTCCACAGCTGGATTAATGAATTTTCCAACACTTCCACCAGTCAAATGGTTCAGCACGTGCTCAAGGAGTACGAAATCAGCTTTCTTTCGCTATTGCTAATAAAATCACATCGTCAAGAATCGTGCATTTCAGTAACGTACGTTGCTGTATTTTTATGTTAATTTTGACAGAAAAACTGATATTTTGCTCAAGGAATGTCAGACCCGAAAATGAGTCTTTTCTATGAGAAATATAGCAGCTCTTGCTTTTTCACCGGGAAAATGGATAGAAAAGTTCTCAACTATTTTTATCATTGCTCATGGGGGAATAATTTAATTGAAAGTACGGGGGGTAATTTTAACCTAACCCACTTGGTGGGAAATTGACGCAGTCAGGTCGGCCACCTGTTTTACATACTGCCCAAAGTTAATGGAAAGTAAAATCAGGCAGCGTGTAAAATGAAAAGAAAGAAAGACTTACATTTATATAGCGCCTTTCACGACCACCGGACATCTCAAAGCGCTTTACAGCCAATGAAGTGCTTTTGGAGTGTAGTCACTGTTGTGATGTAGGAAATGCGGCAGCCAATTTGCGCACAGCAAGCTCCCACAAACAGCAATGTGATAATGACCAGATAATCTGTTTTTATTATGTTGGTTGAGGGATAAATGGAAAGCTGATCTGATCATGTCAGTCTCCCACCGTGCAATTTAGGTTAAAATTACTCCCAAGAGACGAGGTCAGAGTGAGAGTGTAAGAATGAGAGAGTAAGGCCCCATTAATAACTGTGAGGTGGGGGGGAGGCAAGTACGGGTTTTTTCGGCAGTTCCTGATTTAAATTTTTTGCATGAGTTTCCCAGCCACAGCCAGCCAGATTCCCATTTCTTTTATTTTTAACCCTCCACCCACCTGCGCCCACACCTATCCTGGGTGTTTAAAATTCCCCATAAAGACAGATAAGGGACAACATTAATGCTGCACGCCTGGTGAAAACTGGGCGGGCAGTTAAAATCGCCTGTGGGACTTACCGCCGACAGCCCATCTTTTCCCACAACTAGGATATTAACCAGCTCCTCCAAGGAAGCACGTCCACCAGAAACCAGTGGGGTCCTTCTTTAAATATGAAGACCGGGCTCTGATGATGTCATCGGACCTGACTGCTATTTTAACGATGTGCGGGCCTGAGTGGGGCAGTGGTTGTGGCTTTCGGGCCAGGTAAATTTTTCTTTACTTTATTTGACTTTCCTTTTGGGGCTAGGAGGAGTAGGAGTGTCCCTCTGGGCTCCACAAGGAAAGTTTAGGCCTCCCCTGCCCTCAGTTCCCTCCACCTGCCCCCGCCCCGATTGTGAGGCCATCCTGAAACCCCCTCCCATACCCGCGACTTACCTGAATGCCAGGGACTGTTCCTTTGGTCCCCTTGCAATGTCCTCCTGCTGCCCAACGTTGCTCTCTCATCCATTGGCCAGCTGCCAGTTTCTGGTGGGAAACTGAACTGGGGCATGTAAGTGAGGCCCGGGAATTAAAATCGGCGGAGCATCACATTGGTGACGTCAGAGGGGTTTGCCGCATGCCACCGCCCCCACCCGCCCCCACCCGCCCGATTCCCTCCGCAAGTTCAAATCGGGGCTACAGGTGCAAGAAAACAAACCAGAATAATGATGGAGAAGGGCAGACAGGAGAAAGAGAGCTCTGGCAAGGAGAGAAAGAAGTTTAGAGATGGAGAGAAGGAAAAAGACATCTGGAAAAAGATGGAGAAAGACAACTATGGAAAGTAACGGGAAAGAAAGATACAGGAACCAAAATTAAGAAAAATAAATGTAATGAGTGAAATAGATTTTGCGATTGATTTCTAATTTAGTGGCACAGCAGATGTAGTATGTATAGAATCAGGAATATAATTGTTCCAAAGTTGTTCCAACAGTGGAATACATTTTCCTCTATGTGATATGTATAGCAAAATAATAAACATATTTATAAAGAATGAGTTTATGCTTTCGCTACTCATAGTACACAGGAAATCTTGGCCAAATTTGGCCTGATTACTGGTGCCATCAGAAATTTGGTATAACTTGTGACATGAATCTTGTCATTCATGTGGAAATGACTTATGAAATAATACTGGGCGGCCTGCTGGTGGCGCTGTCCAGGGAGAGTATAAATACTCGGGCATGGGCCCAGCTTGCTCAGGACATTCTTTAACAGGAACTAATGAGGGACACAACTCGTCCTCCATGTTGAAAAACAGTTGATTAAAGCTTTGTTTAACGCTTAGACCAAGTGCCTCGTCGTTTTCTTACGTCAACTTGTAACTATAAAGGAAGTTTAAACAAGTAAATTAGATGGGGCAATTCTCTGCTGTGCCACTGGTGGTCCTAGTGCAGAATTGGAGAATTACCCCTATGGTGCACACCGTCAATTCAATATAGAAATGTTAACAACTGTGAAAGTCACAAAGGACATAATTCAACTGATATTCTTTGACTATAAACTGATTATTTTAACTATAGGCTTTTTATTCCAAATATTTCACTCTAATTTGATTTTGAAAGAAGACATTTGAATGCCATACCTGGAAGTCACATGAATGAAATATAGCTGCCTTATCTCCTACTTAGTGATAGTAAAACAGTAGCAAATGTAAAGAGACTGAAAGTAGATTAGATCACAGGAAAGATAAAGATATCCCGTAATCCAAGAGAATCTCCACGGCTAGATAATTTATTTCTGATAACTCATCAGTTGGTGAATGTTGAAATTACTGGCAAAGTACCAGAGATATGTCCTCTTTAATGCCAGCTGCTGTAATTATATGTTACCTCAACTAGAAAACTACAAGACTAAGTATTTAATACTGAATTACACCCATCTATTATCTTAGCAAACATCATTACTAGAGATCTATAAAAAACTGCAAAGTAGTGTATAGATTCATAAAAACTTAAATGCCTGAATAATAGCAAGCAATTAAGCGAGCCATGTTTAATCTTTTTAGGCAGTCATACAATTAAGAATATTAAGAGTTTGCCATTAACATAAAATGATTGTACATTGAAATACTCTGATCTAAAAACAGAAAGGGGCTCAAATTGTTCTGTGCCCTGAAGCTAACCCACATGCTAAGTGTGCATTAATGTGTAGTCATTTTGTTTGTTAGCATTAATAAGCTTTCACTGATTTTTTTCCTCATGCTCCCAAGACAGAACTATTTTAACGCGCGTTAATGTAAAGACCTTACATTAAGTTTTTTGGGTAGACTTTTTAAATGGCAATTAAAGGCAGGCGTGCAAATTTTAGCACGCTTATCTTCCAGCCTAGTTTGTAATAATGATGCTGGCTGCAAAAGTGGTGTTTATGGTAATGGCACGGTTCAGTAAAGATCTAGTACAGAGTACAGTAGAAGAAATTGAAGGAACAACACATCAGCAAGTCTCATTATGCTGGACATGTTGGACAAAAGAAGCCACAAAAGAAGGTCATAGAGGTCCAAGGTGATAAACTTTTATGCACATGTTGTCATGTTGTGGTTGTATAAACAATACATGGCATATTTAGCAGTGCACCACATACTTGCTTCACGCCTGGTGAATGAATGAATTGTGAACCTTGTTATTTCCCTGTGTTGACCACCAGTCTTCTTTTATACTCTCTCTCTCGTTTTGCTTCTCATCTATAATTTTTATATTTCTCATAGTTTTGTTCTGTATTATCTCTCCTACATATGTAATGTGGCCCTTTTTTGTTCTAATCTCTTCATTTATCCATGGAACCCCAGCCATTGATGCAACCTCTTTACTCCTAGTCAGAATGCATTTAACTCCCATAAATTGAGCTCATATCCCCTATGAACCTATCCACTATCTAGATAAATGTAGTGAAACCCAGGTTCATACAGAGAACACTTGCCATTATACTTTGGGTAGGAGAGTTTATATGGAGGGAGAGGTTTGAGGAGAACAGAAGGATGATGAATATGGTTGAAAGAGGGCAAT
This sequence comes from Squalus acanthias, assembly GCA_030390025.1. Taxonomy (NCBI): domain Eukaryota; kingdom Metazoa; phylum Chordata; class Chondrichthyes; order Squaliformes; family Squalidae; genus Squalus; species Squalus acanthias. The sequence goes on along the minus strand of CM059426.1, from coordinate 195,995,179 downwards.
GGTTTGGGCAGGCCTGATAGTGGAAAGTATAGTCAGCTGGGAAGGCTTCAGACAGTGTAAAGATGTTGCCTCACTGAGTCAAGTTTCAGCAAAGCCAGGATTCTGAAAGCCTTTGGAACAGTTCAAAAGGCACCTCAAGCCATTAGCAGCATTTGCCAAGGATGAAGGAGATGGGGACTAAAAAACAAGAGGCAAAAATGAAGGAAAATTAAACTACAGGTGACCGAGCAGCCCAGCCTCTGACCCCTTGTTTGATGGTTGCTGAGTGGAGGTGGTGCTGTGGGAGAGTGTTGCTAACAGGATTGCTCTCTTTGCTACTCCAGGACACCACCTCATGTCACCATTGCAGCATGCCTGCAAGAAAATGAAACCAAATTTCAGAGCACCGATGACCTTTACTGTCACTGGATGTGCCAGCCTTATGCAGCATGGTAACTACAGTGGTTCTTGAGGCAGATGGTTCAGCTTTGCATTCGGCTGTCTGATGACCTAAGCTGTGGAAACAGTTTCAAATAGGCACTGCCAGGTAGGTGTGCCAGAGCCTGCAGATATGTTGATTATTGCAGTCCATCAGGCTAGATTGATTGCTGATCAACCTTACATCAGTGCCACCAAAGCACGGCATACTGTGATTGGCTTGTTTCCGAGGAAGCATCCAGCATGACAGTCAGGCATTCACATATTTGATGCCATCTGTCATGCTATCCCAGCTTCCTTTGGGACTCGAAGCCTCCACATACATTAAACGTCTGCCAAATTGAGGTACGTTTACCGCTGTCTGCAGATATGGGTGGGAGGGTACCGGCAGGTGGGCACAGACCACATTCTTTTACCGCAAGACTTGCCTGGGATGTCTCCACTGGTCGCCATGGGAGATTCCCATTGGGGAACAAAATTAAAACAGCAGAGAAATGACCAGAAAAGCTCATGAACACCCAAGTGCAAGTAGGAAAGCAAAAAGAAAATTGTTGGAGAAATGACCTAAAAACTGTTAATTTAATATTCTTACTATGCCCATTTAATTGAACTTCTCTGGCTGAAGCAGATCCCCTAGCTACCCTGGAAGTGACTTTGAAATATGGGTGTGATTATCACTGGCAGTGTACCAGCATCATGGCCAGAAAATGACACAGGAAACATTATGACATCACTCCTGCATCATTTCAATGGGCCTTAATTTGTGGTGGGTAATAACGGCGAACTAACAGCGTTTGCCGTTATTACCCCTTTTGAAACTGACCGTAACTTCAGGATGTAGCACATGCGCATCCTAACGCGGAAATCCTGAAGTTGCGGTCAGTCATTCACTGCTCCGACACTGGCTGCACTGTGGATGCGCCACTCCCCCAATTGTCGGTAATCAGTGAAACTGACGAAAACTTGGGCTTTTCCACGGTAATATTGCTGTTAAATACCCCATTAAATGTTACATGGAATAGGTGTAACTGGGGTTTTAACAGTGTATTGACTGGTAAACAAACAGTCTGGCCCTGTAAAACTAATTTTTATATTTCTGGAGTGTCAAATTTCTCTATTAGGATAAAAATTACAATTTAAAAGAATTTTTTTTATAAGTTTTTTCATGATATTTTAGGTTCTACCTTATCTCTGTGTGACAGTCCCAATTGTTTCACTCTCTAACATTTTTTAAAAGTCCAGATAAAAGCAGCTTCTGTCTGTGAGAATTCTGCAATGTGATTGGCTGCTTAGACAGCTTGTTGCCGTCACAACAGCACCGCACTAGGGATTCCCACTGCAGAGCGCTGAAATCAAATGAACGTCAAAAAAGGCAAACTTCCCGATCGCGAGATCTCTGTGGGCAGCTTTCTTCGGGGTTAGCGATGAATACCTTTGTTTCGCCGCTGACCGCAAATTACGGGCCAATATCTTATTGAAGCTCCCAACCATTTTACGCTAGAGATCCCTGGGTTCCCAGACCAACCTAAAATGCACAAACGGGGCTCAGATCCACATTACAGGTCTTCTGGCCCATCATACCGCATGTACTGTTCATATGGGCCGTAACTGGCATAACAACCAGCCCCACGGACTATTTCTGAATCGCTTTTTTATATTTTAGTTTTGACAAAGCTCTGAGACTTTGGACAAATTTCAAAGCTATGAAAAGTTGTATCATAACTATTAAAAAGCTATTGATTGAACTTGTATGAAAAGGCTTAACCATGTGAAAGTTATATTTAATATATTAAAAGATCAACAGAAACTATGGATCCTAGAACAATGAAGTGTCCATACGTAGCATTCTACACCAGTATATAAGTTCCATATGAACTAAATATCTTGAAACGCAAGCCACTATTGCAGCCTTTGCTATTCATAACCTTGATAAACCACCTTGTGACGTCAACAAGCTATCTAAGCAGCCAATCACATTGCAGAATTCTCTCAGACAGAAACCGAGAAGCTGCTTTTATCTGGACTTTTTAAAAATGTTAGAGAGTGAAACAATTGGGACTGTCACACAGAGATAAGGTAGAACCTGAAATATCATGAACAAACTTACAATTTTAAAAAAACTTCAAATTTTTTAAATAATTTTTATCCTAATGGAGACTAAGCAGAATATCTAAGTTTGGGTAACTGAGATACTTTTTCTGTTAACCTTTTATTAAGCTTTCCATCATTTTTCAAAACAGCCAACGTGCACCAGTAAATTCACACAGGAGCAAGTTATAAAGAGCTCACTTTGTGATAATAGATTACAAAAATCTTATTTTGCTCCAGGGCAAGTTCCTCCACCGAGATGTCTACACCAATGTCATAGATTATTGAAGGCAAAACATGTTAATAAAAATGATATGATTGTTACCCAGTGCCCCTGCTGGACGTGTGTACACATGGACATCAAATGAGGATGGGATCAGGTGCAGCTATGGTGTTCTCCATCATCGAACAGCCTGTTGACTTTCAACACTCAAACCTGAGCAAGGAACTAGAGGGCAACCAGCTCCCTAGGAACTGGAGTCTAGAAAGGAGTTGCTGAGTGAAGGGAAGGGCGGAAATTTAGCTCAGTCTCATTCCCACGTCTTTTCCCCATAACCCTTTTAAATTTTCTGATTCAAACCTATATCTGTTTCCCTTTTAAAAGCTATTATGGATTCTGTTTCCATCACTGTTTCTGCTAGAGCATTCCATGTCCTAACAACCTTCTGTGTAAAGAAAAAAAACCCAAAAACCCAAAATCCTTTAATATATGAACTAGAGCATTTTATTTAGTAACACAAAGTGGGGTCAACTTTACAAACTTGTGCTCTCAGGATGGAGTTTCATCCACTGGGAACTGAGGTTGGAAATTCCAGTGTCAGTGGACTTTGCAGGGTTGTTCATCTATATTAATTTTAATGGATGGACCATCCGGCAGGGCCTGCTGAATTCTGCACCAGAATTCCTGTCAGTGGATCTCAGTGGCAGGAGTGCAAATTTATAAACTTTGTCTTGCTGTGGTAGATTTTCACCTTCACTGCCTAGGCAGTAAACTGGCAGAGTGGATCACCATGCTCATTACGGGACCTAGATTTCTATAACAGGCAGGCGATCAGCTCCGCCAGTTTATCCACCAAGACAATGAAGATTACTCCCACTGTGTGTCAATAAATTGATCTCTTAAGTCCGCCTATCTTTGTTAAAGTTTAGTATACAGAAGATGCCTGCCAACACGTACTGGGTCAGTGATTGGTACTGGAATCAGGTGCGGACAGACTGCCTGGAAGCTGGTACAAGACACACAGATGAAAGTTAAGTAGGATGGAGGCTGACGCATGGAGGGAATTAGCAATCATCACAGTTAAAGGCTTCAATGAGGTAGAAATGCATCCTATGATTCATTTAAGCCGAACTGACTGAAAAATGGCAAATTATGTAAAAAGTCGAGGCAGCCTAGATCTCGTGAAATAGAGGATGAGTATGGTGAAAGAGATAAAGACTAGGAAGACCTCCATTTTTGGAGCTGGCATAAATGGTCACAATATGTGGCTTGTCTGAGAGAGATTGCTGAATGTTGAATGCGATCTTCAGGAATCAAAGAATCTGGTACCTCAGGGAAAAGTTTCATGTTGTGAAGAAGGCTGCCAGGCAAGTAAAGCAAACAATAAGAAGTGATTCTGAGTGGCTGAAGGAGCTCTCTGAAGTTGAAAGGAGGCTTGCACAACTTTTCAATCTTGAGAGCTTGAAGGGTTTTGATACGGTTGGTGACACTCTCCAGAACAGAGGTTAGTAAACGTCTTTGTAAAGGATGTGTGTTTCTGTGCAGAGCACATATTTTAACTCCCTTGAACTGTTAACATAATAACTGAAACTCCAAAATACATCTGATTGTTTTTATTTGTTGCAGCAAATTCCTAACAACAAAGGAAAACATCTTTATTTTGTGATGTGGTTATGAAGGTAGTGCAATACAATCTAATCTAACAGTTTTCAGATTCCGGACCATCTGGAATGGAACCATATAATGAATAACTAAAACAATGCACAAATCCCACAACTGCAAGCACCAGAATAGGGATTGTAGGGCTTGCTCCACCACATTACACTGGGTCACCAACACACAAGCAGGCACTTGGCACAGAGGCTGCGACAATACCAGTGAAGGGAAGGAATTGGGGAAACCCATTTTAAACCACAAACAGGCAGGCCTGAGACACATGCGGAGAAGCAGGTGGCCACTAATAGCAGCAGGTACATCTTTAAAGCAAATGTATTGAAGCAGCAGCAGGATATGCCCAATTCTCTTGACCGGTTTAGAATTCTGTGAATTTGAGATTGGAGAATATCAAAGGCTCTCATCGCTGAGATCCATTGGATGCTGATGTAAGAGCACTGTGGAGAGAATATCAGCTGACGCTCTGGATGTGAGGTTGTAAATCCCATTTCAAGATTAAAGTTTTTCTGCATTCAGTTGCTATGTATATTCTTCTCAGTATTTTGCAATAATCTGGATATAACCACCAAGTTGTATATTTAAGATTCAAGGCTAAATGCTGTAGATGAGGCAAACAGAATCCATTTTTACTTTTGTGTCTGCAGTATTTCTCTGCCATTTCTAAGGGCCTTGCCTTTCCAAAGAAAGCTCAGGAATAATCATCTGATCTTTAAGTGCTAATATCGATGAGCTTGTCAAGAAATATGAAGACTTAACTGAACCACAAAGCATGTATGCTTTACTCTGCCCTGTGAAGATAAGGAAATATCCTTTCATTGATCCAAACCCTTTTAAGTATTAGTAATGACTATAGACATCTTGGCTTTCAAAATTGTATGTGGCTTGGAATAGTAATAATACCTAAATAAAGCACTTTCAAAGATTATGAAGTAAAATTAGAACCTTTGATATCATAGACATCTCCAATTTAGAGATTTGACCAAAATCAGAAAATAATTCGAAATGGGTTTGGCGGGGAGGCAATTGAGGTTTTAGGATTCTGAAGCCACAGAAGGATATCATTTGAATAGATCAAGTATCATTTTATGACCTTACACAAGACGCTGGATGTGAGGATCGATACTTATAGCAGTCAGTCTCATTTGAGGATTTCAATTTTCCTGCATTCAGCCTTGGTAAGTATATCGGCCCGAAAATTAAACCTAATACGCGAGAGTACGCACTGTGTACTCTCGCGTATTAGGTCCCGAATTGCCGGTTTCCTGCATGCATGCGCGGGAAACCGGCACTTCGTGTATTGCAAAGGGGGCGGTTCCTAAGTGAACCGCGTGCGCGCTACAGGCTGCGTGCACGCAGTGCACTTAGTTTTTTTTTCAGGTTTGAACGCGCAGGTAAGTGGTGAAGATTTTACACATAAAGAAAGCAGGCGTAGGACCCCCTTTTAACAAGGTAAGTAGTTAATTAAGTGTTATTTTTAATTTTTTTCAACAGGTTTATCTTTTTTAGAGACTTTAAAGAAAGGTAAGTTTATTTTTATAACTTTTAAAAAGATTTTAAATTTTTTCAAAAATTTAATTTTTTGTTTAAAGTGGTTAATTTATTTAACTATACTTATTTTATTAATGTGATGGCTTTTTTTTAAATTTAATTGAGGTTTAGCTGTTCTTTTGGGGGCTTGTAGTATTCATAGCTTTGACAGCCCTTGCTGTCAAAACTATGAATGAAAGATGGTGTGCTGCCATTGGCTCTAACTGAATCACGTGATCCCAGAGCTCGCATGAACTAATTGCGCCTCTGGGACATGCAAGCACTGCACGGTTGCAACAGGGAGAGGCCCTGAAACTAAAGTTCGTGTGGGCCCCAAACAAAAAGGTAGGCGCGGAGTGCGATATCGCGGGGAATCCTTACCCCCGCGGGAACCATCGATGTTTAATTTCTGGGCCATCCTTCTCCCCAGCAACTTGCAATGATCAAAGCAGCAAGACTGGATGGAACAGCAATATTTGCAGTGTTCAAGGCAGAATGAGGGCAAATGGCTGATTTCAAACCTCTTAATTTTCAGAATTGTGACAATTCCCTTATGGCAATTTCAACATACCGGAGGAAAATGTCACACATTTACACCTACTCTGTTCTTTAAAATCAATGCTACAGGACTCCCTAATGGTCCTTTCTGCTCCTTTTGACATCAAAATCCCCAAATTTCCAATACAAGTCGTAAAAATGTGTATGTCCGCATCATAAGCGTATAACTTATGTTAATTATGTCCACTGGGAGGAGGATGTTTGTGACTTTGCTAGAACTTGAAATTTAGAAAAAAAAACTGATGGGGAGTTTCAAAATAAACACCCAAACTAAGTACAAATTTCTGTTGTGTTGCAATCCTATGAAATTACCTCATATTAATGGTGTAAGACATTGGAATCTTTAGTCACTGATTAAAATTGAAGGCTAACAAGTTCAAATTTATAATTTGTCATTATCACCTTTATTACACAACTAACGAGTTTAATAGAAACTCTTAGAGGCTTATTCACAAATTCATATATTAACAAATTTACAAATTGTATTCTGAAATAATGGAACTCATTGCTTCTATGTACAGCAACTCATCCGGTTAGGAACAAGATTAAATCATTGAATTGATTGTCTATTAGCAAGCTAATTAGAAAGTCTAATACTTTTCAGATTTGCAAATGGTATCTAGTAATTGGTCTCCTAATTAATCCACTGAAAGAAATTGCATGGAATTTATCTAGTTTCCCTCCCCCCCCCCACCCCCCAAATTGATCCCAGTGTTAAAGTGCTTTGCAAGGTAAGATAGAGGAGATATAAACAGAAAATGCTGGAAATACTCAGCCGGTCAGGCAGCATCTGTGGAGAGAGATGCACCACATGGACTGCAGTGGGTCAAGAATGAGGCCCACCACCTTCTCGTGGGCAACTATGGATGGGTAATAGAAACATAGAATCTAGGAGCAGGAGTAGGCCATTCGGCCCGTCGAGCCTGCTCCACCATTCAATACGATCATGGCTGATCATCCAAACCCTGTCCCTGCTTTAATCCCCACAGTACACATATCCCACCCTACCCCCATAACCCCACATATTTAATTCCCCCTAACATATCCCATCCTATCCCCATAACCCCACATATTTAATCCCCCCCTAACACTAAGGGTCAATTTATCATAGCCAAATCAACCTAACCCGCACATTTTTGGACTGTGGGAGGAAACCGGAGCACCCGGAGGAAACCCACGCAGACACGGGGAGAATGTGCAAACTCCACACAGACAGTCACCCGAGGTCAGATTTGAACCCGGGTCTTTGGTGCTGTGAGGCACCAGTGCTAACCACTATGCCACCGTGTTGGCCTAGCCAGTGATGCTCACATCTCGAGAATGAATTTTACAAAAAAAAGATACAGTCAGTAGGGTGCTGTGATAGATCAGTTGCATGCAGATTCTTCTGAAAATGTGAAAATAAATTGATATTCCAGACAAGCAGTGCAAAGCATCTCTTGAGGTCATCCTTTGTAAATGACTCCATTAGAATGTTAAACCTAACACATTCAGGCAATGAAGATCAGCACCAGTTACCATGGCTGCTGCTGCATGTCATCAGGAATTCAAAACAATGTGTAAATATCTTTAGTGATTGACATTTCAAGTGTCCATCTTAAATTTAAATGCTTTCTTTTTTGAAGGTTTTTGCTTTGTGCTAATTTCTAGGGGATACCTTGTTTTCCAAGATTGGGAAATTAAATTCTGAATAAGTAATTTTGTCTTAAAGAAAGATACATTCAAGTAGTTTAAAATAAAAATTAGGATCTTATCTTTTTAGGATTTCTAAATGCTAACCATCCTCTGTGTGAAATCCCATGTGTTTCCCGCTGACATTTATCTTCTGTCACCTCATCATTAGTGTAAACTCCACAAATCCAGTCAATTCTGACTTAGCTCCGATAATGAGATTTTCACATTTCTGAAGCGGCTTAGCAACCACTTATATACTGCTTTCGGCGTAATTTCAGCTCATATTCGGGGCGACTAACTTTGTGTGGCAGGAAAATCGGGTGGAAGCTGTTTCCTCCAATGTTTCACCCCAAAGTCAATCCACCACCACAACCACCACCACCACCAACACCACCACCAACAACACCACCACCACCACCACCACCAACAACACCACCACCACCACCACCACCACACCCACCAACACCACCTCCACCAACACCAACACCACCACCACACCCACCACCCCCACCACCACCACCCCCACCACCACTACCAACACCGCCACCGCCACCCGCCGAGTCCCGAGTGACCTAATTGGAATCTGTTATAATAAGGACCAGTGATGTTGCAATTCTGAGTTTCCTGCTTTTACACTCACCAAGCCCTCGGGTTAACACAGGCTCAGCGTTATAAGTCGCAGAGAAATTAGTTCATGAATTTGCGCCAGTAGTGCTTCTCCGCCATGTTTTAGCGTCTCGGCAGGGATTCCATCTGCTCCTGAGGCCTTGTTGTTCTTCAGTTGTCGGATGGCCTTTTCAACCTCATGCCGGGCTGGGGTTGTGCTGAGGTGGTGGCAGGGAGCATGCTGCGGGATGGAGTTGAGGACACTCGCGTCGAAGACAGTCTTGGTTAAGGAGATCTTCAAAGTGCTCCTTCCAGCGGGCACTGACTGCCTCCCTGTCCTTCATGAGTACCTCTCCGTTCTTGGCTCGCAGTGGGGTGGGACCTTGGGTGCTTGGGCCATAGGTGGTCTTGACTGCACTAAAGAATCCACGCACGTCATGGTTGTCGGCTAGCTGCTGGATCTCCACGCTCTATCAGCTCCGATGGACGGGTCACATCGTCCGCATGCCCGACACGAGACTCCCAAAACAAGCGCTCTACTCGGAGCTCCAACACGGCAAGAGAGCCCCAGGTGGGCAGAGGAAACGCTTCAGGGACACCCTCAAAGCCTCCTTGAAAAAGTGCAACATCCCCACTGACACCTGGGAATCCCTGGCCCAAGACTGCACAAAGTGGAGGAGAAGCATCCGGGAAGGCGCTAAACACCTCGAGTCTCTTCGCCAGGAGCAAGCGGTAGCCAAGCGCAAAGAGTGCATGTCAACCCAAGCACCCCACCCACCCCTTCAACCACCGTCTGCCCCACCTGTGACAGAGACTGTAGGTCCCGCATTGGACTCATCAGTCACCTGAGAACTCATTTTTAATGTGGAAGCAAGCCATCCTCGGTTCCGAGGGACTGCCTAAGAAGAAGAAGATAAGTTGCAGCTGTTGCATGCATCAGCTGAGACAGGCGGAAGTGAGGGTTTTCTGAGACTGAAGAGTTTCACTAGTGATTTCTGCAGCTGGGAATGACACTTTTTTTTGCAGGTATTTTCTTTTTGCCATTCTGCCTTTACAGACCTGGACTTGCATCTCACTGCTTCCAACAGTGTGAGACCACCAATAGATTTTCATTTCTCCCCCTCACCCTACCCACAGTGAAGGCTTCTGAGGAGCGGGTACAGCATTCCCTGTGGGCATACCCTTGTATATCCTAAATATGGAGGAGTTCGAGGGGCAGCACAGGATGGAACAAAGGAGAGCCAATTAGCATTAAAGGAGGATGCACTCGCCAGATATTAACTGCCCCCCTCCCACACCCCATAGAATGTACAGGCAACTGTACAAGCAACACGGGTTGTATGAGGACCTCAGAGAGGAGATGTGTATACGAAGAGTGTGTTTCACTAAAGAGTGTGCTCTGCTATCCATTGCATGAGGACCTGCAGCCATGCTCATCTGCCCACTCAGCGCTCTCTGTGGCTTTGAAGGTGACCACCACACTCAACTTTTATGGCGCGGGCTCATATTAGGCAGCCACAGAGGATCTCTGTAATATTAGACAGGCTGCAGTATGGATATGCATTCATCAGGTGACTGGCACCCTTTACAGAGCTGGTGAATTCATCACTTTTGGCATCACAGCAAGGCAGCAGGATGATAGGGCCATCCAGTTTTATGGGGTTGTTGGCTTCACAAGGCCCAGGGTCCAATTGTTGGCACCCACAATGTTTTGAGAGCTCTTACAGAAAACCCTCTCAACTACTTCAAAAGGAAGGGCTTCCACTCCCTGAATGCACACATGGGGCTGGATTTTCATTGACTCATGGAGGCGGGTTTGGAGGCGTGTGGGGGGTTAAAATTGCGAAAACTGGCGGGCGGGCATAAGTCCGCCTCCATCCCGCCTCCACGCAATTTTCATTAAATAGTGTCTGCTGGTCCCGGCTCCATCCTGCCTCTAAGAGGTGGGATAGGCTGTTAAGGCCCTTAACAAGCACTAAATTGCCTCTATAATGCCATTTTGAAAGGCCTTTGTGATTTTAACCCTTGTTCTACGTGAAGCACGCCTGTTCTGAACCACGATTGTGAAACCTGGCGGGGAGCACATTTGGCTGGCTATGGGGATGCATATATGGATGGCTATGTGGATGGATGTATATATGGATGGAGAGGAGACATATCTGGGAGTGGTGGTGTAAAAATATCTGGGAGCAGACTTAGGACTGCTGCTGCTCATTTTGCAGGTCTTCTCACAGCAAAGGCCAGGCAGTCTTTGAAGACCTTCAATGCAGCAGCAATGATGACATCATCAAAGGCGACTTTCAGACTGAAAACACTAATTGGTTCATGGGTTCCCACATGCTGGAACTCAATTGCCCAATTAGGTGAAAATTGCATCAATCTCCCACATCCAATTGCAGTCGGGTGGATAACATGAAAAGTGGATGACACGACCCCAACCCACCCCAGTATCAAAATCCAGCCCATGGTCTCTAACAATATGCGAAGGATCCTACATGTCAATGCCAGATACGCTGGAAGTTGTCACGATGCATTCATCGTTCGAAACTTCGCTCTTTCCAACCTCTTCAGGGTAGAAATGTAGATGAACAGCTGGCTTCTAGGTGACAAAGCCTACCACAATCTCCCATGGATAATAGCCACACCAAGAGTGGTCAAACAACAACAGGTGAGTGCTAAAATAAGGCACACACCTCCACAAGATTGGTCAACAAGAGGACAATTGGGGTCGTAAAGACACACTTTCACTGTCTGAGCAAGTCGGGAGGGGCTCTGTAGTATGCTCCAGATCATGTGTCCCACATAGTTTTAAAATAATGGTAGAATGATGGTGACAATCGATCCTTATTTCACAAATCGGAAAACTCAAAAGCGCTGAAACAGTCAGCTTAGATTGCTGGCACTGATTTCCCAGTTTTCGCCTTCTAATTGAAACCTCCATGGGAACTAGCAGTAAAAGACGTGCCCAATCATGCAATGCACTTGCAGCCGTATTGCGGCAAATATGTAGCTGACCTGCATTTACAGCTAGAGCCCAAACAGTACTTAATTATTAACTAGTTCTGAGCGTTCCTGCTCCTCCTGGCCCCACAAAGGAACATTTCTGACTTACCTTCATCCTTCTGACAACGGGCGACCTGTTTTTACCTGGCGGGGAAGCTACAGCAGCTTCCCTGCTCAGGCCCAGGTTAAAATGCAGTTGTGGCTCTGTTGACAATAACAGGACCCTGATGCGGATAAATCCATCGCCTGCCTTAGGCAGGCAACTCAGCTGCCTGCAGCGTATGATCACAGGCAGCGGGAAAGGAGCAAGTTCCGAACGGGTAGCTAACCTACTTGGTTCTAACTGCCCACTCGTCTGGTTTCTGGCAGGCGGGTAGGATTGAAATCAGCCCCCCACCTTTGGTTCAGACGTCTTGATTGAAACTGTATATATTTGAGGCGGTGCAAACAGATACTTGAAACTTTCTCCATGTTTGTGACTCTTGATTTTAAAAGACCCTGAGAAAATTATGTAAAGGGAAGTGATAGAATACTTAATTGTTGATTAAAAAGCTAATCAATGGAATTCAGCAGAGTTTGCCTTTGCATATAAATATGTTCATTACTTGCGAAAAAGTGAAGGAAATGAATAACTTCACATCGCCAGTGGATGCGACACTAATCAATTTTGATTGACTGAGCATGCACTGAATAGTGACTTGTGCATTTGGCAGTCTTCATGCTCGGTTTGCCCTCTTGACAATCTGGCAGTAATATATTCCTCTGCTGCTTTGTTTTATGCAAATTTATATTTCAAATGAGTTTACTTTTGCTGTAATCAAATTTTCAGCAAAATGCTGATTTCCGGAGGATGCACTCATCTATATAATTGCAATTTCTTAACTCAAATTTCTAATAATGCTAAAATTAAATTTGGAACATTTCACTACCTACAAATAGTTATCTGGTTTATACTTTTTTTTTTGCCTTGTCGTCGTTGCATTCATGACAATAAATTGAACTCAGTATCATGCTCAGAGTAAGCACCATGCCTGAGGGCATATTTCTGTTCCTTCACTGATTTTTATATGGTAAGAATCGTTAGAACTTATCGTGTTATTTGATTGTCATACCAACTATATCAAAATATCTGCAATTTGGGAAATAATTTTTAACTCTTTGTATGCAGGATTATAGGTTGTAATCTTATCTCATCTAAGGGCCCATGGAGTAGGATCTGGTATGTGTTTTGCACATTTTCCAGGTCCAAAATGGGTGCCACAAAGTCAAATTCTGCAATGTAGCATTCCACGCCAGAACTCGTGTTAAGGGAGTTTATGGGTCCTCTCAATAATACTGTTCATTATTTTCATTTACTGTTCATTATTTTCATTTACTGTTCATTATTTTCATTTACTGTTACTGTTCATTATTTTCATTTACTGTTCATTATTTTCATTTACTGTTCATTATTTTCATTTCTCCCCATTATTATCAACTGTCCACAAAAAGCCACACGTAAAGCAAAATATCTGTCAGAAGAGTAAAAATGTTACCTCTGGAGCAGGAACTGAGGGTTTGTTAAAACTTGACAATTTACAATTAGCTGTGGACAGTAATTACAAACTTCTCTTGTCAGATACGACCCGTATGTCAACCTGAATGATATTGTCAAATACTTTGTCAAGACCATAGATGCATAGGATTTATCTGCAGCATTAATGAACAATCCGAACTTTCACTGACAGGGGACAAACTACCTTGCAAAACTGCAAGTACTTTTCTGATTGATGATGAATTAGTAGAGTTTGGCTGGTTACTTCAGCAGATGTGAGCAGGTTTCTGTTACAATGGTGGCAATACTGTGCCAAAAAAATTGTGTGTGATAATCTGATTACTTACAAACAGATATGAAGCAGAATTGAACATCGTGGCCTTCAGGAGTTTACTTACTTACTTTTTCAATTAAAGATGACATATTTCATATTCTTACCCAGCTAGTAGTTTGGATAGGGAGCAAAATCATTCTCATTACATTTTGGTCTTAATCTCAATTGCCCTGAGATTTTACTCGTCCATCAAACGCCAGATAATTGTATAAGGTGTTCCATTATGAAATGTAAAAGTCATGCAGTTGCTTTATGTCTGTGTGGTTATATGTCAGTAATGATGGATGCCTTACACAATATACTAGAAAGTAAAGATTGTTATTAAGATTTATGATGGCTTCATATGTTTCATAATGAGGATTGATGAGCAGTAATTAACAGTTACCAACAGTCATGGGAATAGTGCTCTTGCAAAGACCCAGTGGTACACATACAATATGACTGAGTCAAAATTGATTTCGGGAAGGTTTTGTAAGCATTCCAAAAAGAATAGCCTCCATTGCCCTGATGGCTCAGTTGGCAAAGTCATTGTGCTATGTGAAACTGAGTAAGAAGCTCCAAGTTTGATCCCCAGTCGGTGCTGAGTTAGTCTATCTTAGCTATGGCTGCAGCAGGGGCTCAATAATTGGCTTCAGTGTCCCTAAATTAAGGAGAGGGAAAAGCAGCCAGGATTCCCATTCCTTATCTCTATCCATGAGAAGTCGCACAACACCAGGTTATAGTCCAACAGTTTTATTTGAAATTACGAGCTTTCGGAGCTCTGCTCCTTCTTCAGGTACAGGTACAGTGAGGGAATACAAATCGATTACACAGCATATAGAGACAGAGAACAATGTGTCTGCAGAGATACAATCCGTCAGGGACACATCAAAGACACATCAGAGTACAGCTAAGACAATGAGGTGGGTCACAGGGGGTCCAACGTGTCAAATGCTGCCGTCTGCAGTTAAGCTTTTAACTTTTTTTTAAAAACTGGAAAAACAGGCAGCGATGTCGAGTCACGTTCTGTAGCGTGACATGAACCCGAGATCCCGGTTGAGGCCGTCCTCATGGGTGCGGAACTTGGCTATCAGTTTCTGCTCGATGATTTTGCGTTGTCGTGTGTCTCGAAGGCCGCCTGTACCTGTACCTATACCTGAAGAAGGAGCAGAGCTCCGAAAGCTCGTAATTTCAAATAAAACTGTTGGACTATAACCTGGTGTTGTGCGACTTCTCATTTTTGTCCACCCCAGTCCAACACCGGCATCTCCGCATCATTATTTCTATCCAGTGATGCTTACCAGATAATTCATGCATGAGGATATCCGAGGCTGCATTTTCCTCTTCAGAGTAGAGTTCTATGGCTCTGCCTCAATCCCAACCCATTTCCTTGGGTCGGGAGGGTAGCACTTTAGATTTTCATGGCACGTTCCCAGCAGAATTTCCCTTACCAAGAGGGAGCACATCAGTGCCTGGTCACAAATTGCTGGCAACACTGCAGCAGGACTGAAGCTGCAACACCAGAAGAGGCAGGTTGGCATTTATAGAGGCAGCAGAGCCCGAAAATCGGGAAGTTAGTATAGAATAAAATGGGCAGAGTTAAAATTGGTCATTTTATTTCACACCCTTGCCAATTTAAAAACTTGCTTGATTAAAAAAATGTATTAATAATCGATAAATTAATGATGATTATATTGTTATAAAATAAATTATTCTAAAATCAATTAATAAGTCAATTCTAAACTCTGTATAAATTAGGGTATGTATTATTATATTGTGTGTTATTTTCCCAGTAAGGCAATTGCACTGGACCACCTTTCTTGTAATTAAATGTGCATTCCTTTGCAGAAATAGGGGAGTATAACTCAACACTACAGTATGTATTAGCTATGCATCTTTATGGTCACTGGATAGTACCTTTGAATCTTTATATTGTGTGTAAATATTTTATGGCTGACTTCGCCTCTTTTTGCCTCTCTTTAGCTCCAGAGCTTTTTCAGTCCTTTTTGGAAGGAGGCCCTGGCTACTCATATCCTGTGGACTGGTGGTCATTGGGTATTACATCTTATGAAGTGTTGCGGGGCTGGGTAAGATGTACAGTTTAGATCTTATTTTTGCCATGCAAGATGTCAGATAGCCTCCCCTTTTGAACACTATTACTGTAAGGAGCTAACAATGGAGAGTGAATGAATTGTCAGCTACTAACTGAAAAGTGTACATTTGATACATTTGCATTTCATTTTTCTACCACCATTTTAAATCTAGTAATTTTATACATGTTGGCCATAAACATGCATACATAACTCTTCATTATAAAAATCTCTGGTATAGCTTTGCATATGATATCACATGCAGTGCTTATAATATAATTATTAACAAGAAAACCTATCCAAGCTGTGTGGTGTGTAGAATGTGTTGTATGGAGTCATAAACATTATAATAAAATCACATCCAGGAATATCTCCAGCTTTTAATTTAAATACAGGAGGCAAGCAGAAGCCTGTCTGACAAATGATCCATCCCCTCTCTCACTAGTATGTAATGTTCTGAGATTATTGGGATAACCGTCTTAGCTTATACTTCTTACTGGTAGCATCTGCTACAATTAAAGATTATTTCAGAAGCCAGTTAGCAGGAGTTTTAATGGAAGAAATTCAACAGTGCCATTGCAGTAGTAGAAGTGTGGCAGGTCACTAGAATTAGGGTCCTGTGGTGTTGAATGAAAGAGGTGAGGACTCAACTAGGAAAATCACAATTAATTCAC
This sequence comes from Squalus acanthias, assembly GCA_030390025.1. Lineage (NCBI taxonomy): Eukaryota > Metazoa > Chordata > Chondrichthyes > Squaliformes > Squalidae > Squalus > Squalus acanthias. The sequence goes on along the minus strand of CM059426.1, from coordinate 195,978,801 downwards.
AAATATTAAATGTAGCATTAGCAGTGCAACATGCTGTACCTATTAATAATCCGTAAAGCTGTTGGTATCTTTATCACACTCACAACCAGATATTATATCTTCAGTAATATTGTTTGCAATATTTTAAAACCAATGCTTGCCACTATCAGCGACATATTTAATTACAACTGTATGTTTTTGCATTTTTCTTCTGATATGAATTTAATGACAAACCAATGTTATGCATTCTGTAACTAACATCTACATGTTCATATTTTCATTATTATTAACAATTGTGGTTCACTGCACAGAAGTCACAATCAATTAGCAGCAAGTTGGCTTCGACTTTCATTCTTTATTAATGTCAGTGCAACTGTGGAGACATTTTTAATTACTGTGAATAGAATATATCAAAAGCATGTTGTATACAGCAGAAATAAGTTATTAAGATATGTGTTAGTCTGGAAAGGACACAGCTTGCATACAAAGTTCAAAGTAATGAAAAGCAGCGCTTGTGATTGGCTCAATTTACAAAAATTATCATTCAGCACTGCATCTCGTAGGCAGGAACGTGTCCTGGCAGTTCCATTTCTTATTATATTCCCTCCAGGGGAATAAGATAACACATCTCTGTCACAACATTGAGTAACTTGCTCCAACCAAAGCTCATCTTTGAACACACTGGTAATTTAGTGTCACTGTAAACAAATATTTTTATGGATTTAAAAATCCAAAGTGCTTAATCGTTGATTATTGTTTCCTTTTCTTGTCAATTTTCTCCTCCCGAGGGCATTGACTCCTTGTTGGGATATGGTTCCACTGGCACCGGGCACTCTCCAACACCTTACCCAATTGTCTATTCTTCACATGTTACCCTTCGCAGAAATTACTGGCAGGCTATTTGATTATATGAGGCACTGCAATTGAGCCCAATCCTGCCCTCACCCAACCTTCATGTGTGGACACTTTTAGCAGGCGTCGACACATAGCGATCAGGACTGAGAACCCTGGCCAACTGTCCACTACTGGAGCCAGAGATACTGGGAACTTCCTATCTGTGTGGCTCAACTACTCACTGGATAAACTTGTTGGGGGTAATTTTGACTTGGTGCGATAGGTGTAAAACGAGTGATAGCCCATTTTACAGCTCTCCCGCTTTCTACTTCCGTTGAAGTTAAGCCTGCCTGGGGAGCCCATAATTACGGACATTAATTAGAGAGGTAAAGCGACTTTTAAAGAAGCTGAAAATAGTAAATGTTGATTGATTGAGTTCTTCCCTGGATTGCAGATGGTGCTGCAGAATGGGCTGATGGCCCATCAGTCCTGTAACTCAGCAGTGCTATGTGGAGAAGAAGAAAAACAAAATTAAAAGCACAAAAATAAATTAATGATAGAAGTAGGGAATATTGACGTGTGCTCTGCTAGCACCAAATGTAAACACGAACGGCCTGGATTTGATGCATGTGATCACTCCATGTTTGTGCTCTTGAAAGTTCAGTTGGTGCATGAGCCAACTGCTTGTAAAAGGCTGATCAGCATGAGAGATTCTCTAGCTGAGCTGCTGGCATTTAAATAACAAAAGAACTGTAGGAAGCGACTGGGGGGATTTCACTGAAGAAGCTCCCTGAAGGAGGAGAATTCAAGAAGACAAACGAGCAGAGAAATGGAACCGCTAAAATGGCAGAGTGACAGAACAGAAAGTGTGGAGATAAGGGGGGGGAAAATCATTAATAGGAAGCGAGAAAGACAGAATTTAAAGGGCAAAGTGCAAGATCATTTTTCAGAAAAGAAGATGAAATGAATTAGATAGGAAAAGTAATTTTAAAAAAATGTGAAGTATACGGCTGGGAATGCAAAGTCATACAAATACTGAAGGATGAAAATAAGAAGCCATGAGGAATCATGAGCATAGGTTAGCATATAATAGAGGTACAGTTAAAATGCCGAGACTGATATCTGTATAGTGCAAAGTTCAGTCACCAGACCGGAGTTAAACTTCTGGCTTTTGCACTAACCTGAACAGCACCAGAGCTTTGTATATTCATGCACAGAACACAGAAAATATTATTTAATATTATGAGACCGTGGGTGAGAGCATTGCTTCTCTTATAACATTAAAGAAGCATCCGGGAAGGCGCCGAACACCTCGAGTCTCTTCGTCGGGAGCAAGCGCAAACAGCGAAAGGAGCGCACGTCAACCCAAGCACCGTCTGCCCCACCTGTGACAGAGACTGTAGGTTCCGCATTGGACTCATCAGTCACCTGAGAACTCATTTTTAGTGTGGAAGCGAGTCATCCTCGGTTCCGAGGGACTGCCTAAGAAGAAGAAAGAAAATTCCATACTAAATTTTAAAAGTTCTCGGAGTCCAATGGAAATTCTTTGCATTGACACAAAACCAGCAGTATAAACAGTACTGCCAGAGTAGTGAGGAGCCGAATAAAAATAATAAGCCCATCCCTGTTAAAATTGTGATATTCCCTTCAGTACTGCTCTGATTGTTGGGTCAGACACACAATTCCAGTGAGCTGGAGATACAAGTGTCCCACATGGCCTGTTCATGTTAAAATTTCTCTCAATTTAGTTTGATAGAGCAGTCGTTGCCATTAACTGTTCGTCACTCATACAAAGGGAGTTAACTCTTGATTTCATTTCACAGAATAACATTCCAAACTCGCTTACCATCACAGGTATTGCCAACAACAAGGTGAAATCAACTCACGTGTTTGGAAACAGTTGTACGACAAGAACAACAACAGCTTCCTTTATATAGAACCTTTAACGTAGTACAATTACTAATTACTATTAGTAAAATTTAAAAAAATTACTATTCACTCTTGTGCATTCCCTCTTGCATGTTCCTTTCCCTACGCTCGTGGTCCTACGAGGTGTTTCTCCAGTGGCTACAGCTTGCAAGGTGGAAGGTTGCTGAGCTTCCATTGATGACACTTGAAATAGCCTTGGAGCAGAGCCGTGAGCAGCTCTGGACCTTGAGGGCCTGGCTACAGACAGCGAAATGTCGGTGTGGGCTGCAGCAGTCTGGGTTGGCTGGCTGAGTGGCACCAGCAAAGGGCACTGGCGAAGTGTATGGCAGGCGAGCAGGCATGAGAGCCTCTCCCATGGAGTCAAGGCCACTGTCCTGGGGCAGCACCTCCACACTTCTAGTGATGGCAGCCGTCTGAGTTTCCATGGCAGCAGTTTGTGCTGCGATCAGAGTGGGTGGCGCTGGTTGCATGCACAACTAATAAGAATAAGCAGGGAGCACGGATTTTATATAAAATTGGAAGCACAACTATAAAGAACACATTTACCATTTCACTACAAATAGTAAAGAAAGACCTGCATTTATATAGCGCCTTTCATGACCTCAGGACGTCCCAAAGTGCTTTACTGCCAATAAAGTACTTTTGAAGCATAGTCACTGTTGTAGTGTAGGAAACGTGGCAGCCAATTTGTGCACAGCAAGCTCCCACAAACAGCAATGTGATAATGACCAGATAATCTGTTTTTAGTGATATTGATTGAGGGATAAATATTGGCCAGGACACCAGGTTTAACTCCCTGCTCTTAAAATAGGATATAAGATTCTGAGGGAGATTGACAAGGTAGATGCTGAGAGGTTGTTTACCCTGGCTGGAGAGTCTAGAACTAGGGGACATAGTCTCAGGATAGGGGGATCAGACATTTAAGAATGAGATGAAGAGGAATTTCTTCACTCAGAGGGTTGTGAATCTTTGGAATTCTCTACCCAAAGTGCTGTGGATGCTGAGTCGTTGAGTATATTCAAGGCTGAGATAGATAGATTTTTGCACACTAGAGGAAAGTGGAGTTGAGGTTGGAGATCAGCCATGATCTTATTGAATGGCGGAGCAGGCTCGACGGGCTGTATGGCCTACCCCTGCTCCTAATTCTTATGTTCTTTTTCACAATAGTGCCATGGGATCTTTAATGTCCACCTGAGGGAGCAGACAGAGCCTCAGTTTAACGTCTCATCCAAAAGAGGGCACCTCCGACAGTGCAGCACCCTCTCAACACTGCACTGGAGTGTCAGCCTAGATTTTTGTGCTCAAGTCTCTAGAGTGGGACTTAAACCCACAACTTTCTGACCCACAGGCAAGAGTGCTGCCAACTGTGCCATGGGTGACCACTAAGCAGATTAAATTGTCCCCAAAAGAGTTCTTTACCAGTATTCCAGAATTTATCCCCAATAACACCCATTGATAACTTCTTGCCCTATACTATCAAGAAGAATTTTTTTTTTAAACTGCAAATGCTGGTTATCTGAAATAAAAAAATAGAAATTGCTGGAAACACACAGTGGGTCAGTCAATATCATTAAAGAGAAAAGACAGGTTTAATGTTTCGGATGTGTAACCCTTCATCAGAACAAAATATCTAATAGTATTATTGGATTTGCTATGACCAGCAAGTTTGCATGTTTTAACCTGTGATTCCTGGCATTCATCAACTTTGTTCATAACTATTCATATTTTGTTACAATTTGTTACTGATATGAAGGAAAAGGCCTTTATCAGTAAAGGCTCCTGACATTTACTATCCAGCTTAAGAGAGTACACAAGGTAAATGTTAAATAATTCTGCTGTATTTTGTCTTATAGAGACCATATGACATTCACTCCAACACTCCAGTGGAAGAAATACTTCTCATGATTAGGACTGAAAAAGTGCACTGCTCCTCCACCTGGTCCAAAGGCTTGGTGGCATTAGTAAAAAAGGTAAAGAACGGAAAGAAAAGGTCACGGCATACACTTTGACAACTGGCGCAGAGGTATTTTTAGCCAGAAAAATCAATCTGGACACACTTCACTGCCGTAAAAGATGAAAAAAATATCTCAGTACTGTGTGAGAACATTCTGTTTTGAAATATTGGTGGTGAGGGGGGGGGGGGGGTGGAATTTAACCCACTCCGTCCAGCAAGAACAAGGGGAGCCTTAAAATGTGGCATTCAGCCTTACATTCCGTTGCAATCCTGCTGGTCACCATTTTAAATGCTCACTGCATTTCGGGGTCTGCAAATTGGGGTTCCATCACGACAATGGGATCCCGATTGGATTTTAACTCGGGTCTGACTGGGGAAGCTACCATGGACTCCCGCCAGGTGGAGGAAGGTCAGAAGCTGTCGGGAGCACAAAGCAACACTCCAACCTAAGACAAAATCTTTCCTTCATGGGGCCAGTAGAAGCAAGAGTGTTCCTCCAGGCCTCATAAAGGAAGATTTGCAGCTTCCCGTGCCTCAGGCACGCCCCCTTACCTCCAACAGATCCTCCCAAAACCCCCTGCCCATCACTTTATCTTCTTGCCAGCAAGCCTTGCTTTGGTGCCGGCCTGGAATCTGGGCCTATGAGCGCTGATTTGCAAACGCCCCCACCCTGCCCACCTGTAACTTGCGGGGAGTTAAAATTAACCCCATAGTTTTACTTCAGGAACTCCAGGGACAAAGGCAAGTGCGTTTTTGATTTGGTCTTACGGGAATTTGAGTTGGTCTGATGTCTGATTCTTGGCAGTCTAGTCAAAGAGTATGGCGCAAAATTGGGATCGGTTCACCCGTTGTTTGGGCGCTACAGGTGCCGTTTGGGGACCAAAATAGCGTCTGGTGCGACACGTCTGCCGCGAATCGCGCTGGATGCCAGCTTGGTGAATGATAAACAAGAGGCGGTCCTTTACCCACATCTGAAGCAGGCATTTAGTGCATTTGCATATGCAAATAAGGGGCCTAACGCCTACTTCTGGTCCCTGCTGCAACTTTGGTTTGCCCTGAGGCAGCCAGCGCCAGTGCTGATTGCCTTCGGGAAAACCAACGCTAAACTTCACGTAAGTTTAAAAAAAAAAGTAAGCACTTACCATAATCACCGCCGCTCCCAGTCCCAAGATCTCCAACCTCACTCCCGACTCCGACCTCCAGGCCCTCCCGGCCCCAGCCCTGACCGCCTAGACCCCCCAGACAGCACTCCCGACCCCCAACAATATTCCTGAAGTCTACGATCTTCCTATCCAATTCCCCAACAGTACTCTCGAAGTCTACAATCCTCCTACCCAATCCTTCGACAGTACTTCCGAGGCCTGAGATCTTCCAACCCGATCCCCCACCGAACCCTGATCACGGAGTCCGAGGTCCGCCCGTTCCTCCTCCAGACCCCCGCGCTCCAATCCAATCACTTACCTGGAAATTGGAGCACTAACCTATGCGGGCTCCTACCGCAGCACCATCTACTTTATGATGAGGACCAAGGACCACAATCCTCGGACCTCTGGGCGGGTAAGGCACCCAAATATAGGCACGCCCGAATTTCTAGACCTTTGTGCTTATCATTTCTCATGATTGTGTTGGGCTGATTAACCTGAGAAAGTGAAAAAGGAATGAGGCTAGTATCTGCACATAGTCTCCAGTAGGTGGTGAGAGGTATGCATTATTTTTCTTTGTGCCTGGTTGGTGTATGTACTTAAGTTTCCTGGAAGATTAGGGAGGCTACATATTTTGGGATCAGGATTATATTTTCGGAATTTGCTGCATGACTACCTGTAATGTGGCTCCTGAAGCTAAATTCAAAGTCAATTTCCTAAGAAAATCCAGTCCTCAAACCAAATGAAGACTGCATTTCAATAGACACCTGCATAAAACGCACTACACTGGACAAATGTAGACAAAATATATTAAAGTCAATGTCAAACAGCAATAATGTTGTTTTATGGAAATCAATATAATTCACTTAAAGTTACGGTGATTTAAAAAATTCTTTATTGGGATTGGCAAGGCAGCATTTGTTGCCCATTCCTATTCATCCTGAGAAGATGATAGTGAGCCTTTTTCTGTTTGATACATCTGAGTGGCTTGCTAGGTGACTTCAGAGGGCAGTGAGTCAACAACATTGGTATGGGACTGCAGTCACATATAGGCCAGACTGGGTAAGGGATGGCAGATTTCCTACCCTAAAGAAAATTAGCGAATTGGTTGGGTTTTTAACAGCAATCCAACAGCTTCATGGTCTCTTTTTAACTGATACCAGCTTTTTATTTCCAGTTTTATTTTATTAAACTGACTTCAAATTTTCCAACTGATTTGGCGGGATTATGAACACGCGTTCATCTGCATCAGATCAGGCCTCCACTCCAGTAACATAACCACTACACTACCATATCCATTAGTTATAGTTGTGTAGCAAAATCTTTCCTCTTAGAAGTTTTCGTACTTAGACATGCATTTCAAAGAATTGTGACTTTTTTTCTTTTATCTACCAGCAAAAAAACATATGTTAAAATACGGTATTTTATTTCACGTTAGCTTCTTGTGAAAGAGCCTGAGAGTCGGCTATCAAGTCTCAAGGACATTCAGAATTCTCCATACTTAGTTGATGTGAACTGGGATGCTGTTCTGGAGAAGAATCTCCCTCCTGCTTTTGTTCCGAATGTGAGTTAACAAACAGAAGGCAAAACGTTATAACTTTGATTGAATAATTCCTTTGCTGTAAGCTTTGTTGTTGCATTTTATTAAGCCGATAAGTATTCATACTCCAAAACGGTGCATTTAAAAAATCTGAAATGAGCAGCACAGTAAGGCGACAAAGAGGCCAATCGGTGGATGAAGAGACAAGCCAACTGAACTGATAGATGTGTGAGGTATCTGGTCGTTCCTTCCCATTATGGCCAACATTATGTACAGTGTTACTGAGGTATAATTAAAACGCAGAACCTCAAAGGTAATAATCTCTGGATTGTTACCTGAGCCACACGCCAATTGGCATAGGGATAAGCAGATTAGAAGGTTAAATGCGTGGCTCAAAGACTGGTGTGGGAGGCAGGGGTTTTGCTTCATGGGGCACTGACACCAGTACTTTGGAAAGAGGGAGCTGTTCCGTTGGGACGGGCTCCACTTAAATTGGGCTAGAACCAGTGTCCTGGCGAATTGAATAGCTAACAGGGCTTTAAACTGATGAAGGCGGGGTGGGGGGATTCAGGAAAGAGTAAATTTAAAAGCAGCAAGAGAAATGTCAAGGCTCTAGAGCAGAGCAGAGTTTTGGGTAAAAAAAATAAGCAGAGTGGGTCAGGAAGGGACAGAGAGAGTAACAAAGGTAATAGGGCATCAGTGACTAAGGTGACATCAGGGAAAAATAGAAAAAAGTCACAGCTAAAGGCACTATATCTGAATGCGTGAAGCATTCGCAATAAAATAGATGAATTAATAGCGCAGATAGAATTAATAGGTTTGATCTAATAGCCATTACAGAGATGTGGTTGCAAAGTGACCAAGGTTGGGAACTAAATATTCCAGGATACTTAACTTTTAGAAGAGATAGGCAAAATGGAAAAGTAGGAGGAGTAGCCCTGATAATAAAGGATGGGATAAAGACAGTAGAGAGAAAGGATCTTAGCTCCGAAAATCAAGAAGTAGAATCAGTTTGGGTGGAGCTCAGAAACAGCAAGGGGCAGAAAACATTGGTGGGAGTTGTTTATAGGCCCCGAAACAGTAGTTGTAATGTAGGGCAGAGTATAAATCAGGAAATTAGAGGCGCATGTAACAAGGGTAATACAGTAATCATGGGGGACTTTAATCTACATATAGACTGGGCAAACCAAATTTGCAGTAATAGTGTGGAGGACGAATTCATGGAATGCATACAAGATAGTTTTCTAGATCAGTATGTTGAGGAACCAACTAGGGAACAGGCTATTTTAGATCTAGTATTGTGCAATAAGAAAGGGTTAATTAATAACTTTGCAGTAAAGGGGCCTTTAGGGAAGAGTGACCATAATATGATAGAATTTTATATTAAGTTTGAAAGTGATTTAGTTAAATCAGAAACTAGGGTCTTAAATCGAAACAAAGCAAACTACGTAGGTATTAGGGGCGAGTTGGCTAAGGTAGATTGGGAAACTACATTAAAAGGTATGATGGTAGACAAGCAATGGCTAGCACATAAAGAATTAATACATAATTTACAACAAATATACATTCCTTTAAGGCACAAAAACACCACAGGAAAAGTGGTCCAACCATGGCTAACAAGAGAAGTTAAAGATAGTATTAGTTCAAAAGAAGAGGTTTATAATGTTGCCAAAAAGAGCAGTCAGCTTGAGGATTGGGAGAATTTTAGAATTCAGCAAAGGAGGACCAAGAAATTGATAAAGAAAGGGAAAATAGAATATGAGAGTAAACTAGCGAGAGACATAAAAATAGACTGTAAAAACTTCTATGAGTATGTAAAAAGGAAAAGATTAGCGAACATGGGTCCCTTACAGGCTGAGACAGGAGAAATTATACTGGGGAATAAGGAAATGGCTGAGAAATTAAACAAATACTTTGTCTTCACGGAAGAAGATGCAAAAAACCTCCCAGAAATAGTAGAGAACCAAGGGTCTAGCGAGAATGAGGAACTGAAAGAAATTAGCATTAGTTAAAAAAGGTACTAGAGAAATTAATGGGACTGGAAGCCGATAAATCCCCTGGACCTGATGGCCTACATCCTAGGGTTCTGAAAGAGGTGACTATAGAGATAGTGGATGCATTCGTTGTCATCTTCCAAAGTTCCATAGATTCTAGAACGGTTCCTGCAGATTGGAAGGTAGCAAATGTAACACCACTATTTAAGAAAGGAGGGAGAGAGAAAACAGGAAACTACAGACCTGTTAGCCTGACATCAGTAGTAGGGAAAAATGCTAGAATCTATTATTAAGGACGTGGTAACAGGGCACTTAGAAAATAATAATAGGATTGGGAAGAGTCAACACGAACTAATGACAGGGAAATCATGTTTGACGAATCTGTTAGGCCGCGATTTTGCCAGCCATGGCAAGTCCAGTGCGGCCGGAGTAGACAGCGGCCTCCTACTCCGCACTCGTCTTCATCCTCCAAGTAATTTTGCCCTGATTGGGCTTGTTAAGCCCGCCCTGCAAGGTTCCCGGCCAATTAAAAGGAAGCGGGTGTGGTGATGTCATCTGATGATGCGTCATCAGCTGGTTTCCTTAAAGGGGCCATTCTACAGCATTGAGGTGCTGCAAACACTGACAAGCACTGCACAAAGGTGCACGGCTGCACCCAGGCTCTCCCATGACTCCCTCCATATAATTATGGAGGGAGTCACAGCACACAGGTAGATTCTCTTCCCTTCCAATGGGCGGTAGAGACCGCCCCAGGACACCAACGCAGCCTGGTTGCACATTGCACAGGAGGACACAAGCAGGGATGTTGTCAGGAGGACCTGGCTGCAGTGGCGCAAACCTTTCAATGATCTCAGTAGATCACGAAGCGTTACTGCAAAGCCACACTCAACCTCATCCTGCTGTGCCACTCATCACATCCCTATCACTCTGCCTTCCCTACCCTACTCCTGCACATCCTTACTCACACCAACTTATCTTGCACCTCCACCCATCCCTCTCTATCTATATTATCACACCCCAATCTCATTAGCCATCCCTCACACTCACCCTCATCCTAGTCCAATCATACCAACTAACAACACACAAGGGTAGGCACTTGGGTGTTTTAGCCAATGTTCGTGTAAACTTTCTGTTAATGTGTTGTCAAGCATTGAAATCCTTATTGTCACCACTTTGCCTTCTTGGACAGATTTGTGTGCACCTTTGAAAGTGTCTTAGTGAATTCCAGTGAATGGTGAGATATAATGTTATCCCCCCACCCCCCCAACAATGGTGATGCGTGTGAAAGGAATGGCTTGGACATTGTAGGGATGCTTTATGGTGCTGGTGTGGGGTGGTGCCAACCTGGTGCATCATGTGGCAGCTAGGGTGTACAGTGTTAAGTGAAGCAAATCTGGGCATGATGAGGCCATCGCTGGTGTCCCGGGCAGCAATGTGCACGGGTGATGATGCTGTGTGTCCAGTGCAGCATCAGTTGATTGCGGGAAAGGTTGGTGTTGATGTTGCTGCTGCTGGTGTGCCCGGTGATGCTGGTGTTGGGGCTGATCGTATTGAGATTCTGAGGACCAAGGTGAGATTTTTTGCAAGGGCACCGATGCTGATGTAATAGATGGCAGGTGAGGTTGAGATGACAGAAGTAATCTGTCAGTGTTGAGAGAGGTTGTTCCAAGGAGGTGACAGTGGATAGAGAGAATACTCCAAACACTTGAAAAATGCATAAAGCTCAAAAGTGGGTTCCAAATCATTAATGAGCTTCTAAGATTGAGAAGCGAACAGCTGTGAAATGGTAGGTTTTATACCACTTTTGCAGCTTTCACCTATTCACAGCAATCACAGTCATTGAGAACCCGACATACTTACCGGACGTGATAGCCGCTCTCCGGGAACCTCGTTGAAAACCTGGTAAAATGGTAAGTACATGGGAAAATGGTTCTGAACTTCCTTTTAATAAGCTTTTAACCATCTAAATTGGCTGACCCGCTGCTTGGTGTCGGGTCTGTTCAGGGAGGACAGACCCGACACTTGGGAAACTGACAAGGAGGCGGGTTTACAACGGGATACCGATCCGCTGTCAATATTTGTGATTTTGACAGCGGACCCGCCTCCAAGCCCACACTCTGAGGGCTGCCTAATTCAGCCCGTAGATTTTTTTGAGGTTGTAACTAGCAGAATAGATAAGGGGGAATCAGTGGATGTGGTGTATTTGGATTTTCAGAAGGCATTCGATAAGGTACCACACATGAGGTTATTAAACAAAATTAGGGCTCATGGGATTGGCGGTAATACACTAGCATGTTTTGAGGATTGGTTAACGGACAGAAAACAGAGTAGGAATAAACGGGTCATTTTCGGGTTGGCAGGCTGTAACTAGTGGGGTACCGCAAGGATCAGTGCTTGGGCCTCAGCTATTCACAATCTACATCAATGATTTGGATGAGGGGACCAAATGTAATATATCCAAGTTTGCTGATGATACAAAGTTAGGTGGGAATGTAAGTTGTGAGGAGAATGTAAAGAGGCTTCAAGGGTATATAGACAGGCTAAGTGAGTGGGCAAGAACATGGCAAATGGAATATAATGTGGAGAAATGTGAAGTTATCCACTTTGGTCGGAAAAATAGAAAAGCAGTGTATTTTTTAAATGGTGAGAGATTGGGAAATGTTGGTGTTCAGAGGGACCTGGGTGTCCTTGTACACGAATCACTGAAAGTTAATATGAAGGTACAGCAAGCAATTAGGAAAGCAAATGGTATGTTGGCCTTTTTACAAGAGGATTTGTGTATAAGAGTAAAGACGTCTTACTGCAATTATATAGGGCCCTGGTGAGTATTGTGTACAGTTTTGGTCTCCTTACCTAAGGAAGGATATACTTGCCATAGAGGGAATGCAACAAATGTTCACCAGACTGATTCCTGGGATGGGGGGATTGTCCTATGAGGAGAGATTGAGTAGACTAGGCCTATATTTTCTGGAGTTTAGAAGAATGAGAGGTGATCTCATTGAAACATACAAAATTCTTACAGGGCTTGACAGGGTAGATGGAGGGAGGATGATTCCCCTGGCTGGGGAGTCTAGAACCAGGGGTCACAGTCTCAGAATAAGGGGTCGGCCATTTAGGACTGAGATGAGGAGGAATTTCTTCACTCAGAGGGTGGTGAATCTTTGGAATTCTCTACCCTGGAGGGCTGTGGAGGCTCAGTCGTTGAGTATATTCAAGACAGTGATCGATAGATTTTTGGATATTAAGGGAATCAAGGGATATGGGGATAGTGGAGTTGAGGTAGAAGATCAGCCATGATCTCAATGAATGGCGGAGCAGGCTCAAGGGGTCAAATGGCCTACTCCTGCTCCTATTTCTTATGTTCTTAATAAGCTTGTGGCCTAAAATTGCTGTTGAAGGTATCAGCGGGTAAACACTTAACACGTTCGGACAACCTTCCTTTATCCGCTACTTATTTTAAGTGGGTTAATGAATACCTCCAATAAATTATCTCTGATAAATATAGCCCAGTATCCCTACCAATTAGATCAAAGGAAATGGAAACAATAATGATTAACAAGGTGTTCTGATGAAGGATTACACACCCAAAATATCAGTTCTCTTTTCTCTTTAAGTATATTAACTGACCTGCTTGTGTATTTTCAACATTTTCTGAGTTTTTTTTTTCAGACTTCCAGCAGTTTTTTTTCTTTTCATTTTAATGAATGAGAAACTGTTGTCACAGCCCCTTGTCTCCAATTTGGCTTCAAAATACTCTTTCAGCCTCATAGTCCATAAACTTCCTCAATGCCCAGCACAAATTCAGAGCATTGGTGCTAAGTACCTTTGCTAGGGTAAGGCATCCTGTCCTCACTAAGAATCTGGCCTGTTTTTAAAAAAAATTCGTTTGTGGGATGTGGGCGTCGCTGGCAAGGCCAGCATTTATTGCCCATCCCTAGTTGCCCTTGAGAAGGTGGTGGTGAGCCGCCTTCTTGAACCACTGCAGTCCGTGTGGTGATGGTACTCCCACAGTGCTGTTAGGTAGGGAGTTCCAGGATTTTGACCTAGCGACAATGAAGGATCGGTGATATACTTCTAAGTCAAGATGGTGTGTGACTTGGAGGGGAACTTGGAGGTGGTGGTGTTCCCATGCGCCTGCTGCCCTTGTCCTTCTAGGTGGAAGAGGTCGCGGGTTTGGGAGGTGCTGCCGAAGAAGCCTTGGTGAGTTGCTGCAGTGCATCTTGTAGATGGTACACATTGCAGCCACGGTACGCCGGTGGTGGAGGGAGTGAATATTTAAGGTGGTGGATGGGGTGCCAATCAAGCGGGCTGCTTTCTCCTGGATGGTGTCGAGCTTCTTGAGTGTTGTTGGAGCTGCACTCATCCAGGCAAGTGGAGAGTATTCCATCACACTCCTTACTTGTGCCTTGTAGATGGTGGAAAGGCTTTGGGGAGTCAGGAGGTGAGACACTCACCGCAGAATACCTAGCCTCTGACCTGCTCTTGTTGCCACAGTATTTATGTGGGGGGTCCAGTTAAGTTTCTGGTTAATGGTGACCCCCAGGATGTTGATAGTGGGGGATTCGGCGATGGTAATGCCATTGAATGTCAAGGGGAGGTGGTTAGACTCTCGCTTGTTGGAGATAGTCATTGGCTGGCACTTCTGTGGCGCGAATGTTACCTGCCACTTATCAGCCCAAGCCTGAACGTCGTCCAGGTCTTATTGCACGCGGGCATGGACTGCTTCATTATCTGTGGAGTTGCGAATGGCACTGAACACTGTGCAGTCATCAGCGAACATCCCCATTTCTGACCTTATGTTGGAGGGAAGTTCATTGATGAAGCAGCTGAAGATGGTTGGGCCTAGGACACTGCCCTGAGGAACTCCTGCAGCGATGTCCTGGGGCTGTGATGATTGACCTTCAACCTGTTGTGGCATTCCTGATGATGTGCAGAACTAGTTACATTATTTCCACAATTCACAAATATAGTCATGACAGGGATACCTCATTGAAGAGACTTTTATTGTACACTATTGTTAATGACATAGAATATACAGCACAGAAACAGGCCATTTGACACCGGTCTATGCCTGTGTTTATACTCCATGCAAGCCTCCTCCCACTCTTCCCACCCTGCCCCCGGTATCTCTATTCCTTTCTCCCTCATGTATGCATCAATCCTAACTACTTCAAACACTTCATGTGGCAGCGAATTCCGCATTCTCATCACTCTCTGTGTTAAGAAATTCCTCCTCAGTTATTTTTTGATCTGTTATATTTATCTTATATTAATGCCCCCTTGTTCTGGCCTCACCCACAAGTGGAAACAGTTTCTCCACATTCACCCTATTGAACCCAGTCATCATTTTAAAGACCTCTATCAGGCCTCCTCTTAGTCTTCCAGGAAGATGAGCCCCAGCTTGTTCAATCTTTTCTGATAGTTGCATCCTCTCAATTTTGGTAACTTCTTCCAGTGCTTCAATTTCTTTTTTGAAGTATGGAGGCCAGAAGTATATACAATATATACACAATACGCCAAGTGTGGTCTAACCAATGTTCCATAGAAATTTAACAGTACCTCTCGGCTTTTGTATTCTATTCCTCTAGAAATGATCCACAGTACTTTGCACTCTTTATGGCCTTACCAACTTATGTTGCTACTTTTAACAATTTATGTATCGGTATGCCCAGATTTCTTTGCTCCTCGAATCCATTTAGTTCCTTACCTTCCAAGGAATAAGTGGCCTCTTTATTCCTCCCACCAAAATGAGCTACATCTAACTTTGTTATCTTGAATTTGCCATGTAGCCGCCCAATCTGCAAGCCTGTTATGTCTTCCTGTATTTTGATGCAGTGCTCTTCATTATTAGCTATATCCCCCCCCAATTTGATATCATCTGCAAATGTTGACACCATAGCCTAGAAATTGGTTCTCTGAGCACAGGGAACAAGCCCTGTGCTGGAACAGGTAGGCACAATGCTCACCCGATATTGGGCCTGGGGCCTCATTTCCATGAGACTGGCAAGCTGCAGACACCAGCTGGGTGTTGCCAGGCAGCTGACCATTGGGTAGGTCCTGGGGGCGGGGGGGGGGGTGGTGGTGGAGGGGGGCAAGTGATCGGGAAGAAGGGGTGTGACATGGAATGAGTGAGTGGGCCGATCGGGGTGGGGATGGTGGCATTGATCGAGTGGGTGGAGAGCAGCAATCAGGAGGGAGGGGGCAGCAATCAGAAGAGGGCACCTCCCAGCTCCACATTCCGGTAAGTATTTTTTCTAAAACTTGCCTTTCTGGTGGCAGCCTCCAGTGGTCCCTTTAAGGTTGCACGTAAACCTGGTTTTCCTAAATGCAGTCGGCTCGTTGCTGGTTGTGTTCAGGGATGTCCAGTCTTACAAAGGGGGGCTCAAACAGACGTTAGCCCCCCTATTTGCATATGCAAAGGCCTAACACTTGTTTCAGAGGCAGGCCCTGAATGTCTCTTTTACTGCCTTTACCAATATTGGATACTTGGTCCATGTATACTACATCCACTGCATTTCCCTTGTATACTCTTTCTACTATTTCTTCAGATAATTCAATAAGGTTGGTTAAATATGACCTTCCTTTTAGAAATCCATGTTAGAAGCTATGTTTTATTATATTCTCTGTCTCTAGATGTTTTGTTATCTGATCTTTTATCAAACTGATGTTAAGATAACAGGTCTATAGTTCCCTGGATTAGTTCTATCTCCCTTTTTGAAGATAGGAATTACATTTGCTGTTTGCCAGTTCTCTAAGAGAGAGGTACTATTCCTTTTCCAATTGAATTTTTATATATGGATACTAGTACCTCTGCTATCTCCTCCCTAGTTTCTTTAAGTATCCGCAGGTGCAACCCATTTGGACCTGGGTTTTGTCCTCCTTCACCCATCACCCCTGTGCTCGCTGACCTACATTGGCTCCTGGTTAAGCAACGCCTCGATTTTAAAATTCTCATCCTTGTTTTCAAATCCCTCCATGGCCTCGCCCCTCCCTATCTCTGTAATATCCTCCAGCCCTAAAACCCTCTGAGATATCTGCGCTCCTTTAATTCTGCCCTCTTGAGCATCTCTGATTTTGTGGCTCGGTGTCAAATTTTGTTTGATAACACTCCTGTGAAGAGCCTTGGAATGTTTTACTACATTAAAGGCACTATATAAGTCCAAGTTGTTGTTGTTAAGTGTGACAGTTTTCTAGTATCAGCTTTCTTTCTATCTTAATTGTAATAATATTCACCTTGACGTCTTCTGCCGTTGTCAATTCCTCTTTGTTAGCCTCTTCAGTGAAAACTGAGACAAAGGCCGTGATTTTGCCGGCGCTCAGACAGCAGATTCGGAGGCGGGTCAGGTGTTAAAGTTGTAATGATTGACGACGGGTTGGAAACCTGCCGCGAACCCGCCTCCGTCTGAGTTTCAGGATTGTCAGGTCTGTGACCTAACAACAGACCCGACACCAATCGGCGGGTAAGGGATTTAACTCCTTGTTAAGTGCTTCTTTAAAGCTATTTTCATAGAATCATAGAATCATAGAAGATAGGAGCAGGAGTAGGCCATTCGGCCCCTCTAGCCTACTCCGCCATTCAATGCGATCATGGCTGATCATCCAAATTCAGTACCCTGTCCCTGCTTTCTCCCCATATCCCTTGATCCCTTTAGCCTTAAGAAATATATCTAACTCCTTCTTGAATCTATTTAATGAACTGGCCTCTACTGCCTTCTGTGGCAGAGAATTCCACAGGTTCACCACTCTCTGGGTGAAGAAATTCCTCCTCATTTCTGTCCTAAATGGCTTACCCCTTATCCTTTTGCAATTTTCCAAGTTTTGGGTCGGGTTTCACGACGTTCGGAGAACACGCCAGGTAAGTGTGTTGGAAACCTCACAGCTGCAACTGCAGTCTAAAAGCTGCACTCTCAAATCTGGTCAATTTCAAATGTCAGAGGTTGGTGATATAACAATTTGGGAGACACATTCTGTGTTTAGGCTGCAAGTATGTGGTGTTAACTCTATATCCACTGTCACCTGCATTGCTGGACATAAAAGTCGCCCTTACCCTTCACTGTGCAACCTCAAATTGTCAGCACACATTTGGCAACGATGTCAAACATTCATGCAACATTAATTTATTGCAACTTAAGAAAAGAACAGAAACTTCACAATGAATTCTATCAGAACACCCAAGTGAGAACCCTTGCGCTTATTTATGTGTCAGCGTTCTCTTACGCATGCTTCTACATTGTGCTCCCCCTGTGGCTTCAGCAGATGTAGAGACAGCCTGCTCACCTCCCTGCTGCGCCTGCTTAGATGCCTTTGACGGTCGTCCTCTGGGTTTTGGTACCTGTGAATGCCCCAACAAAGTCTGCTCCTCCTGCGGCTGCACAGGGGCAGACTCGGCCTATCACTGCTTGGGTGCTCATCTGGGGCTCTGACCGAGGAATTGGCAAGGGGCTGGAAGTTTGAGCGCTTGGAGAGGAGCCCCCACTTGCATGTCACCTCCCACCATCATCCTTCTCATGGGCCACCCGCACTTCTCTGCTAGCAAGTAGCTGGCGAGCACCTTGCTGCACATCAGTGGGGCCATGAGGACCTGTCTCTATACTGACAGTCCTCATAACGGGGACATCCATGGACCTCCGATTCCTCTCCACGATAGATGCCCATCTATCCTCCATAGCTGACCATCTATCTAGAAGAGTCACCATGTTGGTTTGAGTCTGGCGATTTATGTCCTCCATCGAGGTTGTCATCCTTTCCATGACAGTACCTACATTCACCATTGCGTGCACCACGGCATTGCTCAAGTTTGACATGGACTCCTCCATTCTCTGCACACTTGCAGTCACCGTGGTGGCAAACCCAGTCAGAGCCTCCTGCACTTATTCCTAAAGCTCCAGGACCGCCCTCTTTCTGGATGGTCCCCGAGGCTCAGCATCTACATGCAGCTCAACAGAGCTAGGAGTGTCCAGTGCCCTCCAACGAGGAGTCTCCACTGCTGTCCCTGTCTCCACCATCTGATCTTGCTCACTCGTGCGTTGTGATACATCAGGTGACAACACTACTCTATCTCACAAACGACCCACTGAGGTGTGCATCTCTGCGCTGGTGCTGGGTGCGCTGATTGCTGCTGATGCTGCTCCCTCAGAGGATGCAGCATCCTCTGAGGAGTCCTCCTACTCTTCCTCCTGGACAGTAGGGAGGGGGGTTCTTGATGGTCCTGTGGGAGAGTAAAGACAGGAGTTAGACATGTGATATGTAGATTGCAGACACATCCCATTGTGCACATGATGAGCATTCAATTTCTAATGACATCAGATGCCATATGTGTCACTCATGAAAGCCAAATAAGATAGATGGAGAAGCATTCTGTCACCAAGTTGTTCAACTGAGCCCATCTCTCCGTCCCCACTTCTAGCTGTACCACTGATCCCACAATTTCGAGAGCCACCTCCTCAGCGTTGGTCAGCTGCACCATGGGTGGTGGTCCTCCTCCTGGTCTCTCCCTCTCCCTCTTATTGTGGGCTCTCTTTTCCTGAAATGAGGGAAAGAAGTGGAGTTTCAGTGGGAGTGATGGAATGAGTGTATAGAATGGATAGATAGGTGTTTAGAGGGAGACTGTGATGGAGTGGGTTCCCATTGCCAAGTTCCCTCCTTTTGAATTGTTCATTGTTGTCATTGCATAACCCTGAGGTGAGTGTGATGGGTGCACAGTTAGATGGGGAAGGGATTCTGTAATAGGGGAGAGGGATAGTTGATGGTGCAAGTGATGCTGGGTTGAGTTAGGAAGTGCAGGGGGAGGGTTGGCAATGCAGAGTGATGGGGAAGTGATGACAGGCATAGCAGAATTAAGGTAAGTGTGCTTTTATACTCACTTTTCCTGTGTGCAGGAGATCATTGAACCTTTTCCTGCGTTGGACCCAGGTGTGTCTTACCATGGACCTGGCACTGACCTCCTCAGCTATTCGCAGCCAGGCTGCCTTCATCTGCTGTGGGGGTTTCCTTCTTCCATCTCTAATCATGTCTAACCAATTGATCATGTCTAACCAATTTGATTGAATTTTTCGAGGGGGTGACTAGGTGTGTGGATGAGGGTAGTGCAGTTGATGTAGTCTACATGGACTTCAGTAAGGCTTTTGACAAAGTCCCGCATGGGAGACTGGTCAAGAAGGTAAGAGCCCATGGGGTCCAGGGCAATTTGGCACATTAGATCGAAAATTGGCTTAGTGGCAGGAGGCAGAGGGTGATGGTCGAAGGTTGTTTTTGTGACTGGAAGCCTGTGTCCAGTGGTGTACCGCAGGGATTAGTGCTGGGTCCTTTGCTGTTTGTAGTGTACATTAATAATTTAGATATGAATGTAGGAGGTATGATCAGTAAGTTCGCAGATGACACGAAAATTGGTGGAGTGGTAAATAGCGAGGAGGGAAGCCTCAGGCTACAGGACGATATAGACGGGTTGGTCAGATGGGCAGAACAGTGGCAAATGGAATTTAACCCTGAAAAGTGTGAGGTGATGCATTTTGGGAGGACTAACAAGGCAAGGGAATACACAATGAATGGTAGGACCCTAGGAAGGACAGAGGATCAGAGGGACCTTGGTGTACATGTACATAGATCCCTGAAGGCAGCAGGACAGGTAGATAAGGTGGTTAAGAAGGCATATGGGATACTTGCCTTCATTAGCCAAGGCATAGAATATAAGAGCAGGGAGGTTATGATGGAGCTGTACAAAACGCTAGTTAGGCCACGGCTGGAATACTGTGTGCAGTTCTGGTCACCACACTATAGGAAGGATGTGATTGCATTGGAGAGGGTGCAGAGGAGATTCACCAGGATGGAGCTTTTCAGCTATGAAGAGAGACTGGAGAGGCTGGGGTTGTTTTCCTTAGAGCAGAGAAGGCTGAGGGGGGACCTGATTGAGGTGTACAAAATTATGAGGGGCATAGATAGGGTAGATAGAAAGGAACTTTTCCCCTTAGTAGAGGGGTCAATAACCAGGGGGCATAATTTCAAGGTAAGGGGCAGGAGGCTTAGAGGGGATTTGAGGAAAAACGTTTTCACCCAGAGGGTGGTTGGAATCTGGAACTCACTGCCTGAAAGGGCGGTAGAGGCACCCTCACAACATTCAAGAAGCATTTAGATGAGCATTTGAAACGCCATAGCATACAAGGCTACGGACCAAGTGCTGGAAAATGGGATTAGAATAGATAGGGCTTGATGGCCGGTGCAGAAGGGCCGAAGGGCCTCTTTCTGTGCTGTATAACTCTATGATCTATGACTCTATGACATCTCCCGGGTATAGGACCTCCCGACGACCTCTGATTCCCTCCACAACAACATGGAGGGATTGCTCATTGAAGCGGGGAGCTGCCTTCTGTCTCTCTGCAGACATAGTGAGCACCAGCAGCAGTCAGGAGCAGCAGAAATGACTTCAGATGTAAATGTGAAATGGCCCCCTTAAATACTCCGTCTGCAAACGCGTCAGCAGAGCAGCTGAACAGACCCGCACCTTGTGATGAGGGCGGGTAACCCACACGGCGGTCTGAACTAGCCCAATTACCCAAAAATTGTGTCAGCAGGCAGGCTGGAGCCGGCAGCGGGTCCGGAACCTGCCGAGCACCCTTCCCGACGCCAGCCCGCCTCCACGGAGAAAATCGCGGCCAAAATATTTATTCAGCATCCCTACCATTTCAGTATCATATCCTGCGAGTTTATCTTGTTTAGCGGCCTTATCCCTATCTTAATTCTCATTATGTTACTTACGTGCCTATAGAATTCTTTACTATTTATTTCTATATTCTTTGATATTTTCATCTCATATTTTTCATTGATTCCTAATTGTATTATTAACCTCATTCCTAAACTCCTCATATTCATAGTTTTAATCTCATCAAAAGTAACACCGTACGCTTTTCAGGAAATACTAACCTCTACAAAGTACTATTTGTAAGACGGATGATGGGCAGATAAATGGTGTATTCACTTCAGTGCTGAACATATTAATAACTATGAAGATAGGTTTGTCATAATGTTGATCGCCCATCTCGACTAAGCTGTCAAGTTCTCTTCCATTACAATCATTCAATCCAATCACTTGGTTACCACTTCTAAGCCATGCTGGAACAAGCAAGTGGCAAAGGTGACTGGAAGAACTCACATAAGAGTGCTTTTTCTCAAAGAAGCTTCATACATGCCAATTATTAGCTTTTCATGCCGAGAGTCACTGTTTCAGCAGCATGCCAGTGTTTGCTGATGAAAACCAATGCAGCTAGACCCCTCTCCTCCAGTCCTGGCCTTCCTAAATCTGCTGGCTAGTATGGGTCCCTATCGCCCCTCAATGCCACTCCCAGCACTGAAGACAGGAATTGCAGCCTCTGTATACTGTAGATGGGAACTTTTGCAAGAGTGGGAGTTCCCACCTATTGTGTAGGGATGATGCCAGCCCAACCATTAGCACTAGGAGCAGTATCATTTTCTCTTGACGGATATTGACTGACCTGCTGTGTATTTCCAGCATTTTCTGTTTTATTTCAGAGAAGACACAGCCCTGTTCTAGTACATAACCTGATGGCAGTCAAAAAGGGAGGGAATAGATGGCACTGCATGTGGGAATAATAGATGGTAACAGAAGGAGGGGTAAATGGATATTAATAAAGGGGACGGGGAAGAGGGTAGAAGCTGGGAGTAACACTTGAGAGGGGAAGAGAGGAGAAGCTAAAAGCAATACTTAAGGGAAGTGGAGAGGTTGAGTGTGGCATTTTAGGATGCAAGAGGATTGCCAGTATTACCTGACGGGAGTGGGGAGGAAGAGTAACGGCATGAACTGGGGAAAGCAAAGAGTGCCAACATGAGCTGGGCGAACGGGCTGGGGAAAAACTGCTCGGTTGATCTGGAGGATTGGTAGAAGAATACTAATTAACTCAGGTGGAGAGGTAAAAGAATTTCAGACTGAAATGCTGGGGGAAGAGAAGAATGAACAGGGAGGTTAGAGGAGAGGAATACCTCTGTGAAAGGTAGCATAGTTGTGTGGGTTATAGTCTCTGAGCTGGTTCTGGAGGGGGCAGAGTGCCTTTGTGAACTGGGGCGGTGGGGTTTGGTTGTGGGAGAGTGGCGGATGAGATATTGTTTCGGGTAGGCGATGCCTTGGTCGGTCTGTTGAAAATCTAAATGTAACTTTGTTTTCCCTTTTTATCTGTCAATAGTAATGAAGGGCTGCTGTGTACACCTATCACTTATGTTACAAAGCTTGTGTAACGACTTGTTTTCACATGACAGGGCTGTTCTTGAGTTGTCAATTTTTTGGGAGCTGTATCAGCTATTTTGAAGCTTTGATTAACTTTTGCTGGTTTTCTAAGTTGGCGTGCTTGTCATACCTGTCACTGTTAACAATCTTAGTGTTCTGCAGATCGTGCATATTCCTAGTGATGGAATATGTTAGCCCTGATACTTGCAGAAAAAATCCATAGGATCACAGCAATTGCGAGATGAAAAAAAAACCACAGTCCATCTAGTTTGCCTTCTACCATAATGGTAGTCACTTGATATAATGATAATCGAGTTGCTGACTAATCATAGCAATCACTCTCTATCAATTAGTCTACATTAAATCTAGACATGATGTGAGGAAAACCCCAGTGCTGGAGAGCAATATTCCCTGTAAATTTTTTTTGGGTGCGCAGCCCCTTTAAGGGGGCTGCACGGCCCATTCGTGCGCGAACCTGAACATAGGGAAAGCTGACCCCGGCCTGCGCGGGACCGGCAGAGAGCTGCGTGGCCGCGCAGCTTATAGGGAACGTTGGTGGAGAGCTTTGGGAACCATGGATCCAAAGTCACCTGCTCCTCCCAAGTGTGCTACACATACCACGTCATGCTTCAAATTACACATGTACTGTATCCAAAAATGTTATTTTAAAGGATATTGGCCTGTATTTTCCGATGCCTATGGGTGTGTACACACCCGTAGGGACACCGGAAATGCCGGTTTCAGGCATGCGAAGCGCATGAGCTGAAAACCGGCATTTCCGATCTGTCAAGAATGCTCTTGACAGATCGGACGCCTGCCCTGGAGAAGGGCCTCTGCCGGTGGAGAGTTCCGCTTTCTGCAGAACCTCCGCCCGCTGAAAACCCTTAGAAATCTTACGCCTGGTAAAAGCAGGCATAAGGCATAAGGCCTGCTTTTACCAGCATAAGAATTAAACTTTAATTATTTTTTTCAAAAAATTAAATTGTTGTTTAAAATATTTAATTTAATGTAATTTTAACTCATTTTAAAAACGTGATGGTTTATTAAAAACTTATTTAATGTTTTAGTGTCTTTTTTCAGTGATCCTCATTCATACTTTTGACAGTTTTACCTGTCAAAAGTATGAAGGGGGGGATTCCCTTCTTTCATTGGCTCGCCTGGCCCACGTGATCCCAGGGACGTTTGCGATCCGCATGCGCCCCTGGGATACGTGGGCCCTGCGCATTTCGACTGTGGACAGGCCCAGGATCGGAAGTGTCCGGACCTCTGGAGCCCTCGGGTAAGTGTGTAGATTTTTTTCCGATAGGAGGCATCCGCACGCAGGAAGCCTCCTATCGGAAATTACGGGCCATTATAACCCATCTCTTGTTACTGAACTCAATCCAATCCAAAGCAATGCAGAACAGTGGGACAGACTACTCCTTGCCAGAATCCATTCTACAGTACATGGGAGAGATGTGGGGGGGGGCGATTTTAACCCTACTCGTTCAGCAGGAACCTGGCGGGTGGGCAGTTAAAATCGCACTGGCTCTTACCTGTCCGAAAGCCGCATTGATCAAAACATTTGCAATTTTAACCTGCTCTCCTGAGTAGGTAGCAAGGACATGCGCCTGGATCCAACAGGGTCCTTATTTACATATGCATGTTGTGGCCCAGTGACATCATTGAGACCCGACTGTAATTTAAACTCAGACCTGAGCGGGGATTCCACCTGCAGTTAAAATCGAGGCCGTGGTCTGGCTATCAGTCTTGCACAAACTTACCAGAGTAGCACCGTAAGAGTGGTTAGCATTGAAGCCTGGCCTCTTATGTTTCTGTCAGGAATACAAAAAGCTCAATTTCACCTCAAGATTTCGATCCAAAAAGTTTGTATAGAATAAAAGTGGCAAAACGTTACACATTGTTTCTCCTCCCTAAGAAAGTCTCTCCCAGGTAGGATTCGTGCTTGGAACTCTTTTATGCAAAATTAATTATCACTTATTGAAAACCGGATTCACAGGAGCATACATTAAGTTCGTGAAATCTGTGACTTTTCCTATTTGTACACCAGTAACAGTTTGACAAAACTTTTGCCCCAGCAACTGTCTGTCCTCTTTACAGTATGCTCCATATTCTTATGCCATCCACTATGTTAATTTAGCTTCCTAACATTATCAGCCTGAACAATTTCTTCAACTGATTTCCGTCAAGGATATCATCAGTATATGCTGTTTGAATTCAAAATGAAGGGTATTAAACTTAGTTGTTCTTTATAATTAATTGATCAATCACTCTTCGATTGTCACTTTTTCTCCTCTTTAACAGAAAGGAAGGTTGAATTGCGATCCAACCTTTGAACTTGAAGAAATGATACTGGAGTCCAAACCTCTTCACAAGAAAAAGAAAAGACTGGCTAAGAATAAATCTAAAGATTCTGGTAAAGAAAGTTGTCCCCTGGTAAGATGTCTTGATCTTTTCTGACACTGCCCAATCTAAATCCCCACTGTAAATGGCACAATAGATTTTCAGCTACAGTGGCAGATTTACTTATTCCATTGAATAATCTTTTTTTAAAAATGTGACTAGAAGTTATGGCATCCCTCTATTTTCTCTTGGCTTTCCTGTAATTCATTATCAAAGTTTCTGAAATTAATCTAATTTCAATTTTTCAAAATGACAGTAGCATAATAATAGATGTGAGATAACGCTGCACAGTAAGGAAATAAATCATGGGCTGTATATTGCAACCCCAATGGGTGCGTACGAGGTGCGCACGTGCCCATAAGGGCTGTGCAAGTTGTGGGTTTAGGCATGTGAAGCGCATGCGCTGAAACCTGGCACTTGCGAAGATTCATGACAGATCCTCCGCATCCCCGGGAGAAGGGCCGCTGCGGGTGGAGAGTTGCGACATTCGCTCAACTTCCGTCCGCTGAAAGGCCGTGGAATTCTTACGCCTGGTAATAAATAGAAAAATAAAATTTTATCACTCACTTATACATTAAAAACCCTGTCCAATAAGGTAAGTTTATATTTAGCCCCGTTAAAACATATACAAAATTTTAATTTTTGTTTAAAATATTTAATTAAATGCCATTTTAATTAATTTTATATATGTGTATTTTTTAAGTCATCCCCATTCATACTTATGACAGTTCTGTACGTATGGAACTCGCATAAGCATGAATGGGGATTCCCTTCTTTCATTGGTTGGGCTGGCTCACGTGATGCCAGGGGTGATTGCGAACCGCCTGCGCCCCTGGGATACCTGGGCCTCTGCGCATTTCTACCAGGAGAGGCCCAGGATCGCAAGCCTCCGTATCTCCCGGACCACCAGGTAAATGCGTAGATTTTTTGATGATCGGAGGCATCCGCCCACGGGAAGCCTTCGATCGCCAATTCAGGCCCAATGTTTTATTTTTCATTAATCATTAAAACTGATAGATGAATTAATTTACTTTCAAAGTTTAAGTGAGGCATTTGCAGCTGAATTGATGTTTTCTCGGATTTTAAAATTCCTCTCACGCATTTGCTTTCCTTCTTTCTCTTTGATTATTCACGTGATATTAAAGAACGGGCATCTTCAACAGTGTTTGGAAACAGTCCGCAACGATTTCACCATATTCAACAGGGAGAAGTAAGTGCATTGACTACTTAATCAACTCAGCCGTCTGCTTCACATTTGTTTTATTCAAAAGATTCCCGTCAGCACCCAAAGGTGATCACTTTCCTCAGTGGCACTTCATCTAGCAGAACTTTCGAGCTCTCTTTGGTGAAGCTCCTGCCATCTTTGCAAGCAACAGATCATCTCCACAAGAAAAGTTTCTGCACCGCTTTAAGTGCAGAGGCACTTTAAGAGCGGCAGGCTTGTTAAGAAGGAAGATAGGTGAGGACTTGATCTTTCAGGGTGATGAACATCTGTTTCTCTCAGTCAGCCCCCTTAACAGACTGCAGAAGAAGCAGGCAGGGGAAAGGAATAGCGATTTTGAAGTTGAGCTACGGATCCTTTCATTATGTGGCAGGTGCACTCAAAGGGCTGGATTTTCCCAGCTGAGGCGAGTTAGCGTCGGGGGAGGTAGTTGACTGGTTCCGGTCCCGCTCCCGGCTGCAGCCGCTCTGCTGATAGAATTTTGCGATAATTGGGCTTGTTAAGCCCTCGGTGCGCGTTGCCCGGCCCAATCACTAGGTGCGGGTCTGTTCAGCTCCTCTGATGACGCGTTTGCTGCCGTTGTATTTAAGGGGGCCATGTCCACATTTGCTGTCACTTCTACTTCCACACTCCTGAGTGCTGCTTGAGAGCAAAATGACTGCACAGAGACAGAGGGCTGCGCCACGCTTCAACAATGACCCCCTCCATGTTCTTGTGGAGGGAGTCAGAGGACGCAGGGAGGCTCTGTTCCCTGGGAATGGAAGGAGGAGACCTCCTCACCAGACCAAGGCAGCCTGGCTGCAAATAACTGAGGAGGTCACTGCAAGGTCTGTTGTTGCTCGCACCTGGGTGCAATGCAGGAAGAGGTTCGATGATCTCCTGTGTTCTGGAAAAGTGAGTATAAAAGCACACTTACCTTAATTCTGCTGAGCCTGTCATCACATCCCCATCACTCTGCATTGCCAATCCTACTCCTGCACATCCTAACTCACCCCAACATCCCTTGCACCATCACCCATCCCTCTAGTCCTATCTACAGAATCATATTCCCATCTTACTATGCACCCCTCACATTCACCCTTAACGTTATGCAATGACAACAACTAACAACTCAAAAGGAGGCAACTTGGTATTGGCACCCCACTCCATCATAGTCTCCCTCTAAACATCTATCCCATCCATTCTTTACACTCATTCCATCACTCTCACTAAAACTGCACTTCTTCCCTCATTGCAGGAAAAGAGAGCCCCAAATAAGAGGAAGAGGGAGAGAACAGGAGGAGGACCACCATCGCTCGCTGATCTCACCAGCGCTGAGGAGGCAGCTCTGGAGATCACAGGAGAAGTTGAGCAGCCTGAAGTGGGGGACGGAGAGAGGGGCTCATTAGAACAACCTGGTGACAGAATTATTTTCCAGACATCTTAATTTGCAATCATGAATGACTCGATTTGGGATCTGATGTCAATAGAAATTGAATGCTAATCATGTGCACAATGGAATGTGTCTGCAATCTACATATCACATGTCTAACTCATGTCTTTATTCTCCCACAGGGCCATCAAGAGCCCCCCTCCCTACTGTCCAGGAGGAAGAGCAGGAGCTCGCCTCAGAGGGAGCAGCATCAGCAGAAATGAGCGCACTCAGCACCAGCGCAGAGACGCACACCTCAGTGGGTTCTATGCGACATAGAGTAGTGTTGCCACCTGGTGTGTCACAAGTGAGCAAGATCAGATGGTGGAGACAGGGACAGCAGTGGAGACTCCTCGTCGGAGGCCGCAGGAGTCTCCTAGCTCTGCTGAGCTGCATGCAGACCCTGAGCCTCGGGGGCCATCCAGGAAGAGGGCGATCCTGGAGCTTCAGGAGCAAGTTCAGGAGGCTCTGACAGGGTTTTCAACCACGGTGACTGCGAGTGTGAAGAGAATGGAGGAGTCCATCTCAAATATGAGCAATGCCATGGCGCACGCATTGGCAACTGTAGGTTCTGCCATGGAAAGTATGGCAACCTCCATGGAGGACATAAATCGCCAGACACATGGTAAAACTTCTAAATAGATGGTCATCTATGGAGGATAGATGGGCATCTATTGAGGAGAGAAACCAGAGGTTTATGGATGTCCTTGCTATGAGGAATATCAGCACAGAAATGGGTCCTCATGGCCCCACTGATGTGCAGCAAGGTGCTCTCCAGCTACTTGCTAGCAGAGAAGTGCGGGTGGCCCATGAGAGGGATGATGGTGGGAGGGGACATGGAAGTGGGGGCTCCTCTGCAAGCACTCCAACTTTCCCCCCCTTGCCAACCCCTTGGTCAAAGCCCCATATGCCTCCACGAACAGGGGCCGAGTCTGCCCCTGCACAGCCGCAGGAGGAGCAGACTTTGGCGGGGCCCTCAAAGGCTCCAAAACCCAGAGGACGACCACCAAAGATGCCTAAGCAGGCGCAGCAGGGAAGTGAGCAGCCTGCCTCTACATCTGGTGAAGCCACAGGGGTAGCACCTTGTAGAAGCACGCGTAAAAGAAAGCTCACAAATAAATAATCACTAGGGTAGTCACTTGGGTGTTTTCCTATAAATAAATGCTAAGTCTCAGTTCTTTTATTTTGTTGTAATAAAGTAATGTATTGTGAATGATTGATGTTGTTGCCATATGTATGTTCATAAATTGAGGTGGCACAGACAAGGGTAAGGCCGCCTTTGTTATCCAGCAATGGTGGTGAGTGTGCAGCAATTGAACAGTTCATTTTAGAGATGCTCTATGGTGTAGCAGTGTGGTAATGCCAACCTTCATGTGTATGTGGCAGCCACATGTCTGTGCTGCATAAACTTACGTGAATCTGGCAATGATTAGGCCATCCCTGGCATCACGGACAGCAATGTGCTGGTCGCACTGGGTCAGCCGCCTCCTCCAGGTCTTCCTCTTGCTGACCCTCATTCTGGTCCTCCTCCTCCTCCTCTGAAGAGGCTGTGTGCTCTGCGCCTTCTTCCTCATGCAGCGCTAATCCTTGCTGCAGTGCGATGTTGTGCAGGGCGCAGCAGACAACAACGATTCTGGAGACCCTGGCTGGTGCGTACTGAAGGTCTCCACCCGATCTGTCCAGGCATCTGAAGCGCACTTTGAGCAACCCTATTGTTTGCTCTGAGAGCACGGTTGGAAATGTGGCTCCTCAGACTCGTTTGAGGGCCTCCTCAACGGTGCAATTGGCCTCGTCTTCAGGGGATAGCCCTTGTCTCCAAGGAGCCAGCCGGAAAGTTAGTTTGGGGGTGCGAACAGCTGAGGGACAGTGGACTGGCGCAGGATGTAAGAGTCATGGCAGCTGCCAGGGAATCTCGCGCACACATGCACGATGCTCTTCCTATGGTTGCAGACCAGCTGCACGTTAAGGGAGTGGAAGCCCTTGCGGTTTACAAATGCTGCTGGGTTCTGATGGGGTGCCCTGATGGCCACATGTGTGCAGTCGATGATGCCCTGCACCCGTGGGAAGCCAGCCAGATTGACAAAGCCGAGCGCCCGCTTGGTAACACTTGTCTCATCAGTGGAAAAGTGGATGTAATTTGCGGACTTGTGAAAGAAGGCATCGGTGACCCGCATGATGCATATGTGGGCGGCCGACAGGGAGATGCCGCTAATGTCTGCTGCTGATCCCTGGAAGGAGCCTGACACAAAGAAGTTGAGGGTGGTGGTGACTTTGACAGCCACTAGTAAGGCGTGTCCACCTGCTCCTCTGGGCTGCAGGACTTGATCAAGCATTATGCAAATATCTGCGACTACCTCTCGCAAAAGCCTCAGCCTCCTTTGGCACTGCTGCTCAGTCATGTTGAGGAAGCTCATCCTCTGCCTGTAAACCCTGTGTTGGGGGTATCTCCTGCGGCGTGGTGTAGCCCTGCGCTGATGGCCTCTGCCCTGTGCAGCACCAGGTGGTTGAGGAGAAGGTTGGCGCTCTTGTTGTTGGTGCTGCTGGTGTGCCTGGTTCTGCTGCTGCTGTGGCTGATCCTCCTCAGATTCTGAGGACCAGGATGAGAGAGTCTAAAGCGTTCCCATTCTGCTGTTATATATGACAGTTGAGGATGAGATGTTATAAGCATTCAGTCAATGGGGAGAGAGTTTATTCCAAGGAGGTGACAGTGCATATAGACTTTACAACACACACTTTGCTGCCTCAATACAGATCAAATGTGTCTTCCAAATCCTGAAATCAGCAACCTCTGACATTTGACAGTGAACAGATGTGAGAGTTTAGCTTTTATACTGAAGTTGCAGCTGTGAACTATTCAGCTCGTTGGAACTCCCGACATACTTACCTGACGTGATCTGCGAATGACATGAAACCCATTGAAAATGTGCCAAAATAGAAAAAAGGCTGGCAAAATAGCAGTTAACAAGCACTTAAGTATCTTACGTGCCTCCCCCGCCGCTTGGTGTCGAGTCTGTTCTGAAATCGCAGACCCGACACTTTGGAAACTCACATAGAGGCGGGTTCAGAACCCGTCGTCAATCATTCCGAATTTAACAGCTGACCCACCTCTGAACCCGCCCTCTGAGCGGCGGCAAAATTGCAGACAAAATCTCTGATGTGCAATGTAGAGACAGCAAATGGGGGTAATTTTCACACGCACTTAGGCAGTAAACTGGCAGAGCGGATTATTCGCCTGTTAAAAAGCCTGCTTGATTGAAGTGAAGATTGGGTGGGTTCTATAACGAGCGGACAATCCAAGCGGTGAAGATGAAAATTACCCTCAGTGACTCTTACAAGCTCTCTGCCTCAACCTCCAGTTTTTCCTTCCCTCCCTATTGTTCAACCAGCTAGCCTCCACTTAGAACTTGCCTGAACAGCCTACTAATATTGGAAACTCATCAGTAAACCAACATGTTGTGTCATCATAATCCTCAATGTTTTTGAAGCTTTAATTAAATCCATGCTTATAATGACATTCAAGTCCTTGTTAAGTGATTTGATGATATTTACCAACTTTGTTGAAATTTTAGTTTTGATAATCTTCTGTACCTGTGGTGCACTATCCTGCCTCGTCCTTCTCAACCTCTCTGCAACCTTTT
The DNA here is from genome assembly GCA_030390025.1 of Squalus acanthias. Classification (NCBI taxonomy): domain Eukaryota; kingdom Metazoa; phylum Chordata; class Chondrichthyes; order Squaliformes; family Squalidae; genus Squalus; species Squalus acanthias. The sequence continues at coordinate 195,947,524 of CM059426.1, read as the reverse complement.
ACACATTCGACCGCACCATCCTCCTCCATGCCGCTCCTCCATAGTCCAGCTTCGTGGGACTGCCCTACTACTCTTACCTATCCAATCGTAGCCAGAGAATCTGCAGCAATGGTTTCTCTTCCCGCCCTCTCACTGTTATCTCTGGAGTCCCCCAAAGATTTATCCTTACCCCACTCTTCTTCTTCATCTACATGCTAGCCCTTGGCGACATCATTTACTGGGTGGAAATGATGCATGGGAGGGGTTAAAATCAGGCAAGTGAACTTACTGGCCTGAGGTCGCTCTGTTCCTGCCTGGCACCATTTTATCATTGATGACTTTCAAGTCAGCCATGAATGATATGTTATTTGGGGTCCTATGATGTAATTAGGACCCAGCGCTATTTAAACAAAAAAAAATGGAAGTCCCGCCCACTGACCAGCCTGTTAGGGGAAACCTGTCAGGATTGGCTGAGACTGAAGAGGCTGCAGGATTTAAAGTGGCCACGAGCTGCAGGCACTCAGATCAGTTGTCAGGGTCCTGACTGCAGAGCTTGTGGAGGTGGCCACACACTCCAGGGTGGTAGATGGTAGAGTGGAAGTACCATGTGAGAGAACTCCAAACATGCTGGAAGTGGACTCCTCCATACTTTCAGCCATGGTGGTCAACGTCTTTGGCAGGCCTTCCAATACCTCATATAATCTCTGGTGTGGCTGAAGCATTTTTCTTTTCATGACCGGACCCCAGAGGTCTGCATCTCAGTTCCTATCAGCAGAGTTATGAGAGGACATCACACTCTGGTGAGTCATCTCCTGGGCTGTCCCTCCCACCAGTAACTGCTCCTGCTCACTTGTGCTGTGTGTTTCATCAAGTGTAGGCCCCTCTAACTCGCTATCTATCCCACTCATTTCTGTGTGGTGGGACAACACATGTTACATTTGGTCCTCCTCTGAGGTGTCTTCAGATGGTTCTTCAGGAGTTTCCTGCTGCTGAGAGGAAAGGAACAAGAGTTAGGATGACAGAGAGGCTGATCATTCGCACATGAAAGGCTTCATCATGCTAATTGAGGTCTTCAAGTTTTCTGAAGGTGCAATTGCTTGTGGTACATGAAAGGGTACATTTGATAACCAGTCACCTTGCTCAGCAGCGCCGCCAAACCGCGTCATCTCCAATGCTCAATGCTTTTGAACCCCACTTATTTCCAATGCCTCCTGCTCCACTTGGGTTAGGGCATAGTATTGGCTAGTCCTCCACCGGTCGTAGTTCTCTCCCTTGTGTTATGTGCTATCTTCTGTCGATTTCTGCCTGATTGTGCTTCTGTGAAATACCTTGGGATGCTTTTCTGCATTAACGGTGCTATATAATTGCAAGTCATTGTTGTTTTTGATGTTTGTTCCACTATAAAGACTTAAAAAAAAAAACTAGATGCATAAGCTTATGGGTAAAACAAAGCTCCAGCATTACCTCTTTCAGTTAAGCGGGAAGTAATTATCTACCTCTCTAATGTCCATGGTTAGATTTATCTGTTAATTCATTGAGAATTTAAATTGAATTTCTTGGGATTTAACAGTGTATTTTTCTGGTAACCAGTGGGGAGACCACGCATGAACAGGATATAATATGTATTTAATATTGATTCTGGGATGAATAAGCTAGATGAATTCATGCTATTCATGCAAGTTCCCCTTGTACTAGCTTGCAGAGTGGCAGCTTATGAGAAAGAAGCCATTACTTCCTGAAATGCAGTTACTACATTCTAAATTGCACCATTGAAAGACTAGGTCCATCACTGGGGAATGCTCAGCTAGTTGATCTCAGATGGTCCGCTAACTGAACACTACAATGTCAGTGTCCCCAAGCAAGGTAATGGAAGAAAAGCATCCAGAATTCCTACTTCTAGTCATTATTCAGGGATTCCGACTAGAATGTTTGCACACATGGATGAAGAGAGATTCAAGTTATGATGCATCTATTATTGAATAGCCTGCTGACACGGTGACTCAGTTCACATGTGAAGAATAGTAACTTCGACAAGTTATTAGAGGGGTACCAGTGTCCACAGATTGATGAGTCACTAATTCCAGGAATGGAGGAGAGAACATTTAGCAAAAGAACAGTGGGTTTGGAAATGTTGCCATACAATATTAAAGCAAAAAGATCAGAAGTTCTTTGTTCTTATTTATCACTACAATACTTAAATGATATTTAGGTTGTGCGGGTAAAAAATAGCTTTGGGTTCGAGTTGCTTTGAGACCTTACACGGAAAATTGTTGTGTACACACTTTACTGCTCAATGCAGAGAACACTGTGCCTGCTGATGAAGTGTGTCTCCTTCTTAACCATACTCAAACATCATTTTACCATATTTGCTTTTCAGATTAAGAAAATCACAGGCAGAAGGTGGGCAAACATCCAGTAAGGAAAGTGGGACTTGCAGTCAGACACATGAAAAGATGCAAGATGGTCACAACAACAATGTGCTTGGAACTATCTGCACAACAGTTCCTAGCTAGTCTACCACCGCTCATCTGACCCTTCCGAGGACCCTAAAGACGAATTGCATTATAATGAAATTATTTCTGTGCATGCCTTGTAGTTTAAATATCTTTCTCCCCACAGGAAAACAACTTGGGTGACTCGTTTCCATGGGGAAAAAAATGATAAAGAACTTTTCCTTTGCGTATGCTCATACAGTGGAGTGGAAAGGGATATATTTGCTGGCAGAAGGACAACCGTCTTACACAGGAAGGTGATAAAATAAATATATCTTGAAGCTATCTTGAAATCAATTTTCACATTGATTCCTCTAAGCCCACTAAGAATGTTTCAGAGTAAGCATCCCAGCTAAGCCTTTGAGAATAGTTAACTTTTATGCCTTCATGTTGTCTTTTAAAATGTGTACAACGCTGAACAATTTCACTGACAAGACTCATTCTCACAAGAAGATTATTTTCCAGTGCTTGTTCCCCCTTGATACTCAGAACTACCTATAACATTTGGCTTGAGAGAAATGTTTCATTTGGATTTTTAAAAAAACTTTTAAGAATTGATTCGATATTTGAATGGGGGTTTTCTTTCTGTGTGATAACACTACACAGTAAACAAAATGTTAAAGATGAAGTTAATGTTGGCAAAGTAAAAGGTTTTATGATTGAGAAAAAAATCTGTGTTGATAGACCTCTAGAATTAAAAGTGCACATTTTCTGTTAGTGATGAATCCTAGGCTAAGTTTATCTTCTGCCTTGACTTATTGTAAATTTCATTTTCAGCATTGATGCCAGCTTCTTGTTCATTATTGCTATTTTTATTTAAATAATTTACACCTCTCCAGTGATTTTTAAAAATTTGTTTTTGTACAAGTTGACAGAAGTGTAAATACAATGTGAACATTAGATTCAATAACTACAATTTACACCTGATATTAGCAATTCTTCGCCATTTAACAACGCTAAACTAAACGTCTGGTGGTGGCGGAAGGACATTATCAAAAAGAGGAATAACATTTATAAATAAATCGAATTTATGACGGGGTAATTTATTACACGATAGTTATTTTTTGCTCCCCATTTTATCACATCTGTGCTAATTGCTGTCAATTTGCTCTCAAGTAGAAAAGCTAGTGACCGGTTAACTGTGTCCTTTCTAACTCCTGATGTCTGTGGTGGCCATAGCCCTGCAAATACGAGATGCACATTCAGAACAAGGTGCTACCTAGTACTGGACACTGACAAAACTCAATGCATTGTAGATCCTATGCTCATTCATTATGAAGACTCAGATTTGAATAGTGCAAAGCATCAAAACCTTCATATTATTAAGCTAGCACTTTGCATGAGCTAAGTGGGGAGATAATAAAACTATGACCAGTTATTAAAACATTTTAAGATTAGCAATGATAATGTTAGAAGCTTTAGAGGGACTTGCTGTGAAAGTGATGTGGTTATTCCAATTATATGCAAGATTATTATACTGCAAGCATTAAATGGTGATTGAATAATGTTTATAGTTTTTGATACCTGCTTCTATTTCTGATGCATAGCTTTCTGGAATGTAACTCCTCAATTTGAATAACTGTTATTACCTTACATTTACTGAAGAGCAGCAGCGCGTTCATACAGGTTCTGGAGTGAACCCACACCGGAGTCCATATAGCTGCATTATTACACAGTAAAATACCAGTCAACATTACAATGGAGTTGAAGACCAGTAAAAAATAATACTGTTTCATTTACTTATTGGAGTGCAATAGTTGCAGACAAATTATTTTAAAAACTGAGTAGAGTTTAAATATTTTCCCAAAACCCATAAATGGATTTGCTTCCATCACAATCCAAACCTACAGTTCTGAATAAGGTTGAGCTCAAAAATAAATAATTTAAAAAAACCTGAATTGGCACAATTGATCTAATACTGAGTTGGATGCGCCTCTACCGACCCCCCCCCCTGATCCGACCCCCCAGCCTCCTCTCCCAACCACGGATCCCCGGCCGCCTCTTCTGACCTCCGAGCGGTCCCCTTGGCCTCGTGTGCTGACCCCGAATCGGAACCCCTGGTCGTCCTCTTTCGACCCTCTGATCGCACCTCACGATTCCCGGATCCCCGGCCCCTGGACCCACTTACCGACGCTAGCAGCAGCCTGACATTGCCCAACTCTTCGCCGGCGGGCTCCAATGCCATCATAACAAGGCCCGAGGCCCAATATCTGAGGAGCCTCGAGCCTCATCAATCAGGTGCTTCAATGAACCATACATCCTTCATGCATCCAAAAATTGACATGCCCGAATATCTGAGCCAACATGTGCAAGACAGTTTTGGTGTTCTGCATTTTGTGCAACACAGCAGTTCAGAATGGTACCCAGCTAGAAAAATGTTAGCTAACCATGTCCCTGGAACGAGTGAAACTACAACGGTCATTACTGGGACACAGAATGGCCAGATTTATGCAAGGAAATTTAATTTGACATCTTTTATCTGAAATAACATCTGTACCAAAGACCAAATCATAGTCATAATAATCTACACTACAGTGATTCTGGAGTATGATTTTTAGTCATTATCACAACCTATCCCTGTAGTCAATTTATAATTCAAAAGCACTTTCAAAATTCAATTAGATAATGGCCCTGAATTTGCGGTCGGAGGCTTCCCACGGGGAAATGCCTCCAATCCCCAAATAAAATGCCCGTGTACCTGGTGGTCCGGGAGGTACAGAGACTCGCGGTCCTGGGCCTCCCCGGGTACTCACAGGTAGAGGCCCACGTATCCCAGGGGCGCAGGTGGTTCGCAAGCGCCCCTGGGATCACGTGGCCCAGCCCAACCAATAAAAGAAGGGAATCCCCATTCATGCTTATGGAGATTCCGTATGTACAGAAACCCCATAAGCATGAATGGGAATACCCCAACAAATACATTTACACATCAAATAAATAAAAACCATTACATATTTAAAATTAATTAAAATGCTATTTAATTAAATATTTAATACAAAAATTAAATTTTTGAGAAATAAATTTAAATATTTTAAAGGGGCTAAAAATAACCATACCGTATTGTACAGATTTTTTAATGTTTAAATGATTGAACATTTTTTTAAAAAACTCTTACGCTGGTAAAGGCCTGCTTTTACCAGGCGTAAGAATTTCATGGGCATTCGCTGAGCAGAAGTTGGGCAAATAGCCCAACTCTCCACCCACGAAGGCCCTTTTCCTGGGGATGCTTTGGATCTGTCAAGACAGATCGCAATTTCTGGGTTTTTGCACATGCGTTTCGTGCGCGAAAACCCGGAACTTGCGCGGCCTTTATGGGCGCGTACGCACCCCTAAGGGCCGCAAATTATGGGCCAGTGTAACAAGCTGAGTTACAACAAATATTGAATAGTATTTACCAGGGAGCCTAACAGGTAGGCATGACAATAGAATAAGAGATCAAAAAAGATATAAAGACATTTAAGATAGTAGAAACAGGGAAAATAATTGATAAAATAATCAAACTTAGAGTGCATGGAACCTCTGGTCCAGATGGATTTTATCAGTGCATAATTAAAAGCAGTTAGGGAAGAGACAGCAGAGGCACTATTACAGATATATAAAAATTCATCAGAAAAGGGAATAGTGCCAGAGTGTTGGCGGACAGCAAATGTTATTCCTATATTTAAAAAGGGAGATAAAACAAGCCCTGGGAACTATAGGCCAATTAGCTTAACATCGGTGGTAGGAAAGATAATGGATGCTTTACTTAAAGATATAGGACCGGAATTTGCAGTCAGCGGCAAAGCGACTGTGCCCGCCGCTGACCTCGAAGAAAGCTGCCCACAAAGATCTACCGATCTCTGTGGCGTCAATTTCAGCTCTCCCGACCTTAGTTTGCATCTGGGGCCAAATTAAGCGAATCACCAGCGTCCAGCAACAGTGACATCATCAAGCTGGCTAAGCAGCTTGAAGAATTCTCATAGACAGCAAACCAGGAAGTAAAATGCACAGATTATAATTTACTTTTTAATAAATTTTACAGAGAATGAAATAAAGATTGGGACATACACATAGGATTAAGGTAGAAGCAGAAATATCATAAAGAAACTTTGAAAAAAATTATTAATAACTTGCAATTCTTATTCATATTAATAGAAATATTTGACATTCCACAAATATAAAATTAGTTTTTCAGGGCCAGGACGGTTGTTCAGCAGTCAGTATGCCATTAAAAACCCAGTTATACATCTTTCAACAAGGCTTAATGTTTTAGGGGGCTTTTAGCTCCAATATTCCATAGTAAAAGGGGAACTTTTCATCAGTTCAAGTGATTTGAATTGATTGCTGTCTCTGGGGAGTTCCTCAGCACAACCTGTGGCAGAGCAGGGAACGACTGACCGCAGCTTCTGGATTTCCACATTTATCTGCGCATGTGATAAATCCTGAAGTTTTTGTCAGTTTCAGAGGGGTAATGCCGGTGAACGCTGACAGTTTCACTGTCATTACCACTGCAAAATCCAGGCCATTATAAAAAAAAAAGTCTAGAAATCGAAAATATAATAAACAGTAGTCAGCACAGATGTCAAAAGGGAAGGTCATGCTTGAGCAACCTTCTTGAATTCTTTGACAAAGTAACAGAAAAAGTAGACAAGGGTAACGCAATAGATGTAATATATTTTGATTTTAAAAAGGCCTTCAATAAGGTACCACATAGTAGACTCAGGTCAGAGCATGTGGAGTCAGGGACAAGTAGAAGAATGGACAGTGAGCTGGCTACAAAACAGAAAACAGAGAGTAGGGGTTAAAGGTAATTACTCAGACTGGCAAAAGGTGGGAAGTGGTGTTCCACAAGGATCGGTGCTGGGACCACTGTTATTAACGATATACATGAACGATTTGGACTCTGGAATCAGAAGTATAATTTCAAAAGTTGCGGATGACACCAAATAGCGGGGGGATATAGTAAATACTGAGGAGGACTGCGACAATATACAAGAAGACATTAATAAACTTGCAGAATGGGCATGTAATTGGCAAATGAATTTCAATATAGGTAAGTGTGAGGTGGTGCATTTTGGGAGGAAGAATAAGGAGGCCACATACTGCTCAGATAATAAGGGGGAGAAATTCAGTGTCACCCCATTTGGGGCGCAATTATCGGCCGGGCGCAAAGATTAGCGCCTGGCGCTAATTATCGCCACCGACTGCAAACCTGACTTTTATCGCCCCTGGAGGTGATTGGAGCGCTAAATCAGGCGCTTCACACCTGTCTTAAGGCGCAAAGGCCGAGGAGCGAGGCGCTACCTCAGAGTGCTGGCGAAGCTCATGTGATGTCAGTCAGCAATGGAACACACACACAATGGCCCCGGCCAGTTCTTAAAGGGGAGGGTTGATCTTGCTTTCCATCCACATTCTGCTCATTGCAGCCTTGAATCTCGGCCTGGAGAGACCTGTACATCAAATCTGCTGGAAAGAACAATGGAGAGAACCAGGGAAAGAGCTCAGAGTGCAGCCCCCACAGTCTCTTCTAAATCGATACAAGGAAGGGCAAATCAAAATGAATGTGCAAAGTGCTGCTCAGTACCCAAAACTCCTTCACACAGCGTTGAATCTCTCCAGAAGTCTCTCTCTCTCTCTCTCTCTCAGAATGTGTGGTTCAAAAATGTCACCAACAAAAAAAGGCAGGAAGCGGTCGCCTTTAAATAGCGCTCCCCCAGTCCCTTCCTGACTGCAAAACGCTCCCCTCAACCTGTCGTTGCTAGCGGCAGGCGGTAAGGCAGGGGGCGCCACTCAATATCCGCTACGGGGCGCTACCGGGGCGTTGCGCACTCGACTGACGTCACGATCTGCCGGCACAGGGGATCGTAGCGGTAGTGTTTAGCGCCACCGCAAAATGTCTAGTTAATTTCATGACCGGGGCAAACATCGCCGCGCCCAGGCGCTAGTTGCTTTGCGCCCCATTAGCGCCCTCTGAAGGCGCTAACGGGAGGTGCAACCAACTGAATTTTTCCCCCTGAAAGTCTGAATGGGGTAGAGGAGCAGAGGGATCCAACGGTACAGATACACAAATCATCAAAAGTAGCAACACAGGTTAATAAGGCCACAAAAAGGCAAACCAAGCACTGGGGTTCAATTCTAAAGGGGTAGCATTGAAAAGCAGAGAAGTTATGTGAAACTTGTATCAAACCTTGATTAGACCACACTTGTGCACAGTTCTGGTCTCCATATTATAAAAAGGCACTGGAGGAAGTGAAATAAAGATTCACAAGGACGACACCAGAACTGAGAGGATATACATATCAGGAAAGGATGAACAGGCTGGATCTCTTTTCTCTAGAAAAAAGGCTGAGGGGTGACCTAATAGAGGTCTTTAACATTATGAAAGGCTTTGATAGGGTAGAAGTAGAGAAGTATTTCCACTTGTGGGGGAGACGAAAACTAGGGGTCATAAATATAAGATAATCATCAATAAATCCAATAGGGAATTCAGGAGCAACTTCTTTACCCAGAGAGTGGTTGAAATGTGAAACTTGCTACCACATAGAGTGGTTGATGCGAATAGCACAGATGCAATTCAGGGGAAGCTAGATAAGCGCATGAGGGAGAAAGGAATAGAAGGACATGTTAATGGGGTTAGATGAAGAGGGGTGGGAGGAGGGTCGAGTGGAGCATAAATGCCGGCATAGACCAGTTGGGCCGAATGGCCTGTTTCTGTGCTGTAGGCTCTATGTAATTCTATGTAAAAATTGCTTTGATAATTCTGTTACTCTGTTAATGCGTGTGGTTCCTTAAATATAGTAGTTGTTGTACTTTATATCAAGTATGTACAATAAAGTGGAACATTGCACATCAAACATAGTCCAATGATATTTTCTTTAGAAATACACTGGGTGAGAAATTCAACGTACGGTCACCCGTTTTTCAAGCATAAAATCGTTTTTGGGCCTGCGAATTTTGCGTCGCAATCTCTTGTGCCCAACCTATATCAGAAGTGCTGGGTCGGAGGGAATGTGTAAATTGAAATTCGCTGACAATGCGGTATAATAAATGGATCAAACCACAGTTCATGCCTCACTCTATCAACCTCAACTGCCTAAAACCAGGCAAACAAAGCCACCTGGGTCAGGCAACTTTTAGTAGTCCAGTGCGGCTGCCTGAAAGCAGCGGGGGCCTCGTTAATGTATTAAAATTATGGTCTGATTTGCGCCTGGTTAAGGATCCTTTTGCCAAATTGAACGGTGGAATGGATGGATATGTTAATTTTTAAACCTGCCCACTAATCCTTGATGCAAAACAGACAGGAAGGAGGCTGCACCAGCATTATTTAAAGGGGTCCCCAACTGCATTCAGGTAAGTCTCTCTTTTTTTTATTCGTTCCTGGGATGTGGGCGTCGCTGGCAAGGCCAGCATTTATTGCCCATCCCTAATTGCCCTCGAGAAGGTGGTGATGAGCCGCTGCCTTGAACTGCTGCAGTCTGTGTGGTGAAGGCACTCCCACAGTGCTGTTGGGGAGGGAGTTCCAGGATTTTAACCCAGTGACTATGAAGGAATGGCGATATATTTCCAAGGGAGGCCATTGGGACTGGGGTTTGAGGAGGAGGAGGAGCCACAAGTCAGAGTGTAGAGACATGCAGGAAGAGAACGTCCTACCTTCAATGAACTGAGGAACCGTGTGTCCGGTGGCGCCGCTTCACCTGTCCCCGGATTCTCCGGCTGCACTGCCCATTTTGAGGCTCGCGTGCACCGTGCCCGCCCCCTTTTAAAATTGGGGCCATTCTGTCTGGATAATCCCAGACCAGCTGGAGAATTGTGTCCAATTCTGGGCACCACTCTTTAGGAAGGAGGTGAAGGCTCCGGAGAGGGTACAGAAGAGATTTACTAGAATGGTTCCAGGGATGAGGGATTACAGTTATGTGGATAGACTGGAGAAGCTGGGGTTGTTCTCTTTAGAGCAGAGAAGGCTAAGAGGAGATTTAAAATCATGACGGGTTTAGATTGAATAAATAAAGAGAAACTGTTTCCAATGGCAGAAGGGTCGATAACCAGAGGCCACAGATTTCAGGTGATTGCCAAAAGAACCAGAGGCGACATGAGGAAAACTTTTTTACGCGACGAGTGGTTAGTATTTGGAATGCACTGTTTGATGGGGCGGTGGAAACAGATTCAATAGTAATCTTCAAAAGGTAATTCGATAAATACTTGAAGGAGAAAAAATTGCAGGGATACAAGAGGAGACCCTGGTAATACTGAGTACTTTATTTAACCATGCATTTCATCACGTAAAGTACATGAAAGATAGATCTTGTTGACTGATAACACATGAACCTGCACAAACCAGGTTCAGTTCTGAGGGGGAGAAGTGATATGTATCATACTTGTATATTGTGTAATTTAACACTAGAGGGCGCCTTGATGGAGGTAATCATACTGCAGCAATTACACTCCAGGGTCTCCTCATCTACTGAATATTATATTCAGAGAGAATTGGTGAGGGGGGGGGGGGGGGGGCTTTTAACAGGCAAGAACGGTGGGTTGGGGTCAGGTGCATAGTTAAATTCAGAGTAAAATGAAGCGCGACCGCAACACGGCTCCAACGCGCCGACTTCCGGGTTTAACTGAGGCGCGTTTGGCTGTGCGCGAGCAACCTGCTCGCCAGAGTCCGTGGCATCATTAGCGCAGGTGAGTCAACAATTAAGACACCATTGAAGCTGATAATTGCATGCAAATGAGGGCCTTTCCACATGAATTTAACTTTCCTTCAGATTTAACTCCACCAGCATGGGTTTCCCGGGGCTCGGAAAACTGACCAGTGAAAAGGAGGCGAGTTTCAGGTGCACTTCATGGGGGTCTATCAACTTCAGATTGCCCGAACTCAATAAAGGCTCTGTTCTTCCAGTTGCTTTGTCAGTTCCCTCTGGCAAACGTTTAGCAGTGAGTTCTTGGTGTGACCATAGAGTTTTTGGAGAAGTTTGGAGGCTTTCAAAAAGATGCCAGCAGGATGGGAGGGTCAGGTGCCGTGGCTGTTTTTGACAGTACATCAGAAGAGGAAGACAATCACCATCCATGGCAGTAACGATGTGCTGTGGTGGGATCAGCAGACGCACAGGAGAGAGAAGAGCAACAGAGGGGCCGAGGTCAAAGGAGGCACTACCTACATAACAGGGTGTACAGACAGAGGATCAGCTTCCTTGACCTCTTGGAAGAGCAGTGCTTCAGCAGGCTGAGATTATCATGCCAGGTGGTGGCAGGCATCTGCAGCATCCTAGAAGAAGATCTGCCTGCTGGACCTGGTGGCCACACATTACTAGTGGCTGTGAAAGTGACCACCGCCTTCAATGTTATTGCCTCTGGTTCCTTCCAGGGCGCTACCTGAGACATATCAAGTGTTTTGCAGTCTGCTGCACATAAGAGGGGAGGGGGAGGAGGAAGAATAGGAAGATGGGGCACCCATCACCGACCAGCCACCTACATTGCTTCTAGGGATGCCCTCTTAGCTAGAAGGTTCAATTAATTATTGTGACTGGTACAAAAACCAAATGAAAGCCACCAGCAGCACCAACACCACCCCCTCTTTGCCTTAAGCAGTCCTCCAACCACGCATACACCCATTCCATATTTGCCCAATGGGTCCCATCATGTATTGACATTCATCATGAAACACGTGAAAGGGCGAGTAGCCACTCGGGACACAATAATGGTGAAGACATGGAAGTGATGCTAATCAATACATTTTATGTGGTGTTATAAAAAAGGAAAATTAACAACGTAACATTTTGTCAAACATCCATGTGCATACATTTGGTGAATGATACTTGCTTGAACTTACGCTTCCTACTGCTTCCACATGGTGCATCCTGTGTGACTTCAGCAGAGGTAGAGGCAGGCTGCTCAGATCCCTGTCCTGACTGCTGAGATGCTTTTGGCCGATGACCTCTGGGTTTTGGAGCCTCTGAGGGCCCCACCATTGACTGCTCCACCTGTGTAGGGGCAGACTCAGCCATCAGGAGACGAGGCAGCATGTCGGGTACTGGCTGAGGTGGGGGCAATGGGTGAGAAGCGGGAGCGCTTTTAGTAGAGTTCCCACTTCATGTCCCCTTTTGCCATCTTCTCTCTCGTGGGGCAGTGCCACATCACTCCTACCACTCTGCTGCAGACCAGCTTGGTGAAGATTAGTGACGCGTTGTAAGACCACAGATAAGATATCTGTCATCCTGTTGAAGGCAGTAGACAAGTTGACATCCAAAGTCTGCAGGGCCCTGGTCATGGCCTGCATGGACTCATTTGACAGCTGACGTAAGAAAACTACTAGGCACTTGGTCTAAGCATTAAACAAAGCTTTAATCAACTGTTTTACAACATGGAGGTCTAGTTGTGTCCTTCATTAGTTCCTGTTAAGAATGTCCTGCGCAAGCTGGGCCCGTGCCCGAGTATTTATACTCTCCCTGGACAGCGCCACCCGCAGGCCACTCAGTAGTATTTCATAAGTCTTTCTTTCATGAGTGACAGATTCATGACAACAGCCATGCTTAAAGCTCTATGAAGGCGGACTCTCTCTCCAGGGCAGACATTCCTGCAATTCCCTGCACCACTACTGATCGAGTTGGACTCCTCCACCCACTTTGCTATTGGGGAGAGTGTGCGTGGCACATCTGTTACTACCTGGCTAAATTGCAGATGCACCACTAGCATTCCCCTTCTCAATGATAGCCCTGGGGATTCAGCATCTGTGTCCAGCTGAGCAGACCTTGGAGAGGATTACGCCCTCCGACGCAGACTCTCCACAGCTGTCCCTGCCACCAGTGTCTGCTCGTGCTCACTTGTGAATAGTAAATCATCAGGTGAAAACCCAACTAACTGTCTGAGTTGATCCACTGAAGTGCGAGTATTTGCGCTGGTGCATAGATGTAGGTCCTGTGACGGTGCACCCTCAGAAGGAATAAGGTCCTCTGAGGAATTGTTCTCACGCATGTCCAGCGACACTTGTTGTACACATGAAGGCCCTGGAAGACAAAAGAAAGGGATATTAATTAGTCATGGCAAAGTAACGAACTTTATAATCACCATACTCAGTCTTCTCATAGTCCAGTCATTGATGAAATAAAGTCAGCATGTGTGTCAGAGATATTTGTAATTCTGTCACCACCTATTTGTGAGTTCCCTGTCTCTCCATCTCCGATTGAGAGAGACACAGATGTGCCACTTATCTCCAGGGTGTCCTCCTCTGCATCTATTAGTTAGACTATTTGTGGTGGCCCACTTTCAGTCCTGTCCCTCTCCCTTGCGGTTGGCGCTCTCTTCTCCTACAAGGGTTGAAAAAGGAGAGCTGTGAGTGACTGAAGGTCATGTATTCACCCGATGGATGGAGCGCATTTGGTGATTGTGACTATAAGCCAGATGCATCACATTGCATAAGGATTGGAGTGAGTGACAGTGGTACATAAATGGGTAGGTGAGGAAGAGCATAAAAAGTGCAGGCTGGGTGCAGCTGAAAGGTAGGTGAGTTGAGGAGTGATGTGAGTGCGCTTGGCAAGGCAGAGTGAAAACGAGGAGTGGTTGGTTAAACCACAGGATGTAGGTGAATCAGCAAATGTGCTCACTTTTCCTGACCTGGTTAGGTCATTAAATCCATTCCTGCACTACATCCAAGACCAGGAAAAAAATGTTCCTGCTGCTCACCTCCTCAGCCACCTCCAACCATGCCTTCCTGGTGAGAGCTGCAGGTTTCTTCCTTCCATTGCTGGAGAAAAGTATGTCCCTCCTGCTCCTGACTGCACCCAGCAGTAATTCCAAGGAAGCATCATTAATCTGGGTACTGCCCTTGCTCTCTGTGCATCCATCATAAACACCTCCTGACTCCTCCAAATTCCAATCCTACAATGTCCCTTTAAATAGTGGGGTTGAGATCGCGTCATGCAGGAGCGCATCACATTCGCTGCGCAGCTTGGAGACGTGACATCCGGAAGTCAAAATTTATTGCCTCAATCAAGTTGAAATCGGAGAATCCGACCCACTGACTTGACATCCGCGTTTCACCCATATAATTCCACACCCATGATTGGAAGCTGCCTTCACATTAATATCAGGGCCAATGTTCCAGAGGGTCTGAAATAAAAGCAGCCATTATAATTACCACACCAACTTGAGTGTTTATTGAACACATCCTCTTTATTTGATTCATTCTTGGGATCACCCTTACCTCAGCTCATCCACTGCTGAAACCCTCATCCATGCCTTTGTTACCTCTAGACTTGACTATTCCAACGCACTCCTGGCTGGCCTCCCACGTTCTACCCTACGTAAACTTGAGGTCATCCAAAACTCGGCTGCCCGTGTCCTAACTCGCACCAAGTCCCGTTCGCCCATCACTCCTGTGCTCGCTAACCTACATTGGCTCCCTGTTAAGCAGCGCCTCGATTTCAAAATTCTCATCCTTGTTTTCAAATCCTTCCATGGCCTCGCCCCTCCCTATCTCTGTAATCTCCTCCAGCCCCACAACCGCGCCCCCCGCCTCCCCCCCGAGATATCTGCGCTCCTCTAATTCTGCCCGCTTGAGCATCCCTGATTTTAATCGCTCAACTATTGGTGGCCGTGCCTTCAGCTGCCAAGGCCTAAGCTCTGGAATTCCCTGCCTAAACCTCTCTATCTCTCTTTCCTCCTTTAAGACGCTTCTTAAAACCTACCTCTTTGACCAAGCTTTTGGTCACCTGCGCTAATTTCTCCTTATGTGGTTCGGTGTCAAATTTTGTTTTATAACACTCCTGTGAAGCACCTTGGGATGTTTTACTACGTTAAACGTGCTATATAAACACAAGTTGTTGTTGTTGTTGGGATCTGGGTGTCAGTGGCAAGGTCAGCATTTATTGCCTATCCCTAATTGCCCTTGAGAAGGTGGTGCTGAACTGCCTTCTTGAACCGCTGCAGCCCTTGTAATGAAGGTACTCCCACAGTGCTGTTACGGAGGGAGTTCCAGGATTTTAACCCAGTGACGATGAAGGAATGGCGATATATTTCCAAGTCAGAATGGTGTGTGACTTGGAGGGGAACTTGGAGCTGATGGTGTTCCCATGCGCCTGCTGCCCTTGTCCTTCTAGGTGGTAGAGTTCGCGGATTTGGGAGGTGCTGTCAAAGAAGCCATGGCGAGTTGCTGCAGTGCATCTTGTAGATGGTACACACTGCAGCCATGGTGCACGGTGGTGGAGGGAGTGAATGTTTAAGTTAGTGGATTGGGCCAATCAATTGGGATGCTTTGTCCTGGATGGTGTCGAGCTTCCTGAGTGTTGTTGAGCTGCACTCATCCAGGCAAGTGGAGCGTATTCCATCACACTCCTGACTTGTGCCTTGTAGCTGGTGGAAAGGCTTTGGGGAGTCAGGAGGTGAGACACTTGCTGCAGAATACCCAGCCTCTGACCTGCTCTTGTAGCCACAGTATTGATGTGACTGGTCCAGTTAAGTTTCTAGTCAATGGTGACCCCCCAGGATGTTGATAGTGGGGGAATTCAGCGATGGTAATGTTGAATGTCAAGGGGCGGTGGTTAGACACTCTCTTGTTGGAGGTAGTCATTGCCTGGCACTTGTGTGGCATGAATGTTACTTGCCACTTATCAGCCCAAACCTGAATGTCGTCCAGGTCTTGTTGCATGAGAGCATGGACTGCTTCATTATCTAAGGAGTTGTGAATGGAACTGAACACTGTGCAATCATCAGCGAACATCCCAACTTCTGACCTTATGATGGAGGGAAAGTCATCGACGAAGTAACTGAAGATGGTTGGGCCGAGGACACTGCCCTGAGGAACTCCTGCAGTGATGTCTTGGGGCTGAGATGATTGGCCTCCAACAACCACAAGCATCTTCCTTTGTGCTTGGCACCTCCAGCCACCTCCTCCTTTCAAGACCATGGCTCCTTACTGGGTTAGTTTCATAGGTGCTGGGTGGCCTCTGGTACATAGAAACATAGAAGATAGGAGCAGGAGTAGGCCATTCGGCCCCTTGAGCCTGCTCCGCCATTCGATGAGATCATGGCTGATCATCCAAACTCAGTACCCTGTACCTGCCTTCTCCCCATATCCCTTGATACCTTTAGCTTTAAGAAATATATCTAACTCATTCTTGAATATATTTAATGACTTGGCCTCAACTACCTTCTGTGGTAGAGAATTCCACAGGTTCACCACTCTCTGGGTGAAGAAATTCTTTCTCATTTCTGTCCTAAATGGCTTACCCTTTATCCTTAGATTATGACCCCTGGTTCTGGACTCTCCGACCATCGGGAACATTCTTCCTGCATCTAGTTTGTCCAGACCTGTCAGAATTTTATATGTTTCGATGAGATCCCCTCTCATTCTTCTATACTCCAGCGAGTATAAGCCCAATCAACCCAATCTCTCCTCATATGTCATTCCTGCCATCCCAGGTATCAGCCTTGTGAATCTTCGCTGAACTGCTTCCATGGCAAGAACATCCTTCCTCAGATAAGGCGACCAAAACTGCACACAATACTCAAGGTGTGGTCTCACCTCGTCCACATGGATATTATGTGTGATCCTTGAAACTGAATGGCAAACTATTGGACCATGAGGGGAGAGGTATCACAGCCCCACTTGACACTGCACTCACCCAGTGTCACACATGAACTTCCAGCAGGGGTCACTGAATAGTGAACAGGTATTCGGACCTCAGGCTGTTGCACTCTTAATGCTTCTCCAGCTGAGATCCACTAATTCAGTACATCCAAGGGATTGAGCTTAACACCTTCAGTAGTTTGCCTCAACTACTCACTGGGTAAAGAACTGAGCCATTGAATTTTACATGGCGAATAGAACTATCGCAAATTAAGAGAAACGGAATTCAACAGAAATTATAGCAGGAAACGACGCAAAACTGCTGTAAAATCAAAGCCGATTTGCAGTAAAATTAATAAAAGCATGGAACAATTGGGCGCCAATCACAGCATTGGTGGCACAACTGCACTTCTAATCATTGCTACAGAAGATAGTCAATTCTTTTGCTGCGTGTTCCTGTACTCATTTTATTGAATTCAGATTGTTCTGCTGGTGATTAACTATAAATCAATGGAAAACATTTAACTGACATGATTTATAATGAGTTTATAGGCTGCGCGCTAGTATTTCCTGGATCAATAAAAGTGTTTCATTTTGACCTGCCTATTGCAAAATTCACAGCTCAATATTTTTTTTTATATCTCAGCACTCAAAATAATGTCCCTATGGAATCAATAACACTATTACAAGGAATATAAATTTCCATTATGGAACCAAGTATGGATCATTATCAAACTGGTTTCTCCGTGTAATGTTTATATGATAAATGATGTAGACCAACTTGAGTAGATGGTTTAAGAACAGGCTCACATTGTACAGATTTAGTACTGATACAATAATTAAACTTAACATCGAAAATCTGCCTAGTGTGTTTCAAAATCAATGAAAATATGAAAACAATTCCTGTAAAAGATCCTTTGGCACTACTTCGAAGAAGAGCAGGGGAGTTATCCCTGCTGTCCTGGCCAATATTTATCCCTCAATCAACATCACTAAAACAGATTATCTGGTCATTGTCACATTGCTGTTTGTGGGAGCTTGCTGTGCGCAAATTGGCTGCAGCGTTTCCTACATTACAACAGTGACTCCACTTCAAAAAGTACTTAATTGGCTGTAAAGCGCTTTGAGACGTCCGGTGGCCGTGAAAGGTGCTATAGAAATGCAAGTTCTTTTCTTTACAAGCGTTTTTGTCCTCTGCCTTTGTTTAGCCCCGCAATTCCACATAAGTCACCAGCAACTTGATTCAAAGTCAAATAAATGAAACATAAATATACTGTCTATGATTCTTCACATTGATAAATTACTCAGACTTCGTGAATCAGCTGTAATTATACACGCTGGGAAATATCTGACACCGTGTAGCCAGCCCTACATGATATATGTCAGATCAAGAATGAACAAATGCATCGGATATAATCAGCCGACCGAAGGCTGATCAATCTTCGAGCGTACCAATATTGAATATTTCAATGGCTTGGAAAAAATATTTGGCTCAATACTGTAAATGTAATTCAAAACTTAATTTACAAACAAAATTTGTGTGTAAACAAGCCTGCCCATCCCAATGTAATCGTTATGACCATTTTCCCCCTGCTTGTGGACAAGCTAGACAAAGGTGAGAGCAAACCTAAAATTGCTTCTGACTGGCACTAAATTCCAACACCTATTAGTTTGGCAGATGTATGTTTGGATGCAGCTAGTTTTGTTTGATGCTCTTGCAGCTCTTCCTGGGTTTACATTCCAGGACAAACTCTCAGTTCTCTATTGCTTTTAAGATTTTATTTTTAGTCTATCAATCTAAGCAAGGACAATGGCCCGTATTTTCCGATCGGAGGCTTCCTGCGTGCGGAGGCCTCCGATCTGGAAAAAATCTACCGACTTACCTGAGGGCTCCTGAGGTGCTTCTGAGTTCCTGGGCCTCTCCCACTGAAAATGCGCAGGGCCCACGTATCCCAGAGGCGCATACGGTTTGCAAGCGTCCCTGGGATCACGTGGGCCATGGGGAGCCAATAGGAGAAGGGAATCTCTCTTCATACACTTGACAGATAGACCTGTCAAATGTATGAATGGAGATCACCCAAAAAACACTGTAAAACATTAAATAATTTTTTTTTGAATCACATTTTTAAAATGAGTTGAAATTACAATAAATTAAATATTTTAAACAAATGTAATTTTTTGAAAAAAATAATTTAAGTTTTTTATGAGGCTAAAAATAAACGTAGCTTTTTTTAAAGTATTTTTAAATGATAAATGAGTGATAAACATTTTTTTTACTTTTTTCAACTCTTATGCTGGTAAAAGCAGGCCTTACACCTGCTTTTACCAGGCGTAAGATTTCTAAGGGTTTTCTGCGGGCGGAGGTCCTCCAGAAAGCGGAACTCTCCGCCCACAGAGGCCCTTCTCCAGGGCAGGCGTCCAATCTGTCAAGAGCAATTTGAAGTCTATTCTTCCTCGCCGCACTTTAGGCTCTCACATATAATTTTCCAAATGAGACTGGCGGGTTTGTAAGCTGCTCCCAGACACCTACAAGCGACTCACTTGGAAGTGGATGATGGTCATAAAGAAACCCCCTATTGCTGTCTGTGAACAAGCATCTAGGCTGCAGTTGGTACCTCTTCCATGATAGTCCAGCTAAGGTGACCGTACAATAGAGACCTAAAACTCCATACCACACATGACAGCTCCACATCGAAAGTTTTCATAAGAATTAATATATTATCACAATATTTCTTTCCTTATTCCAAGAAGAACCTGGAACCTGTTAACATCCTGTGAACTAATCTACTCATTGAGAAAAGGATAGTTGTTCCAAACGCAGGTATCTCCAGTTATAGGGAAAATTCTGTGCTCACTTTTAGAAAAGACACATGTAGGCAGGCCCACGCACCCACTGTGGCATGACCCCTTTGTGCTGGGATGGAGGTGGTTTCATCCCTCTGCCTCCTCCTTGTTCCTCATGGAGGTTGCTTGGAAATGAAAAGGTACTTATTTGGTGGATGAAAAACGGTTGTTTTTTTTAAACAGCATCTGGCCAAGTCGTTGGCTTTGAAAGCCCACTATCTATTGCACTCATGGGAGACCGAGGTTCCTCTGATTGAATCCTCATTATACATGCATCATTTGTGTGCTTTTTTCCAGCAGCACAACTAGATTTTATATCCTACGAAAAGGTCAGTTCCAGTCGGATTGTAAGCCATGCATGACTGTATAAAATTATAATTTCATTGATATTTTTGGCACCACACATTACAATTATCATATCATTGATATTCTTGGCACCACATATTACCTGAAACTGTTGGAATCTTGCTGCTTTCAATGAGCCGCTTGAATCAAGGCTCGATTGTAGCAGAAATATTATCTCAAGCTTCAAGGTAAGCGCTGACACTTGATAATATGGCAAGTAACTGAATCTCCTCATTTGCAATAACTCTGCAGAGTCTCACTTTGTAGAGTAGACTCCACAAAGTCTAATGCTTCGCAGTTTAACTGAGCTCATTTGTGTGAAGCAGCTTTTGCTATCTTGCATAAGACTATTCTAAGTTCAAAGTCTGTGGCAAGTTCGGATAAAATGGTCTCTGTATGATCTTGCACAACTCAAGTGTACTGTTCAGGAAATTATTCCTGCTAATTCCCTAACGGGGGCTAAGTCATTCACTCTTGTGCTTTCAAAACCCTCTTGGCAGTGGCACAATCAGTAAAAGTGAATCCATTGAGCTCATGAAGAAGAAGAAGTAAGGTTCCAACCTCAATCTCTTCCCCGTATAATCACAGTGCTCTTTTGGTCTGATAGAACTCCAAGAAATGTGATCCAGATATTTCAGTGTCCAAACCCATCAGTTCAGAAAGTATACCATACTTGTAATCTGGGGAAATAGGAGAGGAGAGGGTGAAAGGGATTAATACCAAGTACCACATATCCACGGCATAACTATTTCCACCTCCGTAACATCGCCCATCTCCACCCTTGCCTCAGCTCATCCGCCGCTGAAACCCTCATCCATGTCTTTATTACTTCTAGACTTGACTATTCCAACACACTCCTGGCTGGCCTCCCACATTCTACCCTACGTAAACTTGAGGTCATACAAAACTCGGCTGCTCGTGTCCTAACTCGCACCAAGTCCCGTTCACCCATCACCCCTGTGCTCGCTGACCTACATTGGCTCCCGGTTAAGCAATGCCTCGATTTCAAAATTCTCATCCTTGTTTTCAAATCCCTCCATGGCCTCGCCCCTTCCTATCTCTGTAATCTCCTTAACCCCACAACCCCCCCGAGACATCTGCGCTCCTCTAATTCTGCCCTCTTGAGCATCCCTGATTATAATCGCCCAACTATTGGTGGCCGTGCCTTCTGTTGCCTAGGCCCCTGAGCTCTGCAATTCCCTCCCTAAACCTCTCCGCCTCACTGACCTCTCTTTCCTCCTTTAAGATGCTCCTTAAAACCTACCTCTTTGACCAAGCTTTTCGTCACTTGCCCTAATTTCTCCTTATGTGGCTCAGTGTCAAATTTTTTGCCTTAAAATACTCCTGTGAAGCGCCTTGTAACATTTTACTACGTTAAAGGTGCTACATAAATACAAGTTGTTGTTGTTGTTCCAATGCCAGAAACACAAGAACACAGTAGAGGTTAAGCCTAATACCAACTGTCTTATTGGAACTGGTGAGCATGGTGCTATCAATTACTTGCTATTATCCTGAGACATGAGACTTTCAGTCTTTGCATCATAACAGTCTTTTAAGTGAATCAGGTTAGTGAAGCCTCTGTATTAACCCATTGTCTGAACTCTACTCCTTTGTTGCTTTTGGTGTCAATGCACTCAACGTCACACCTCCATGTGACAGTGATGTAGATACTTACTGAATGGCTGACTTGCCCATAGGGTTGATGTTTGATTTGCATTTATTTTTTGTCGTCATATTGTTCTGTGATGTTTGTTTAATACGATCATATCCATTTACGAAAAAACATTCTTAGCGGTTTGAGGGAGTGGCCTTTCTCTGTAATCCAGGTAGCCACCCATGGGAGAAGGAGGGCCTCACTAAGAGGGCCTCAGTACTAGAACTACCTGCAGATTCAGCCAACTCCCAAGTTTTATCCAATCCTAATCTTACTGATCAGGTCTAAAATGCATGATGAATGCTTAATCCATTTTGTGTCACAGGCCTAAGCAAGGATATTCCCTACTTGACCTGAAGCTGCTATTCAACACAAATGGAGGACAGAGTCTTGTCCTGAGATTAGAAAACTCAGCAAACTCACCCAAGATTACGAATGGGCAAATTCTTTAAACAGTAGAAGAATAATAAAAAGACTGAAAGCACATTTTGAACATTCCTGAGGTATAGAGTACCATAAGATGAAGAAAGCCCAGCACTAAAGTTTTGCTGGAGATACTGAATCTTAAACTTGCCGCATTCTCTTTCCTTTACGATGTTTAACTGCTTAACCTTCATTGATAGCGCCTGTACCAGAAAGGTTTTAAATATGGGACAATCAGAACTAGGTATAGTTGAACCAGTCACACATGATTTCATGAGAATGGCCTAAGAATGTTCTGATGATTAACAAGTGCATGACTTATCCTGTTTGGAATACTCACTTAGGTCTAAGACCTTGGTATGTACAGGAGACCTTAACATTATGACTTGCAAGTGGCATCAGGTATTTTTACTGTAAAATTACATATAAAACATGTAGGGGATGAAATAGGACAAAGCATAAAAACCGAGCGGGAAGTGCGAAGTGCCCATTCAAAGTGGTGCAGTCAGCGTGCAAAATTCGTGCTATCTGCTCATTTACATGTTTGGAGCGCTGATCTCAACACTAAACGTGCTGCTGGTTCGCTTAGTGCTGAACAGGGGGGCCAATATCGGGTGCAATCTACTGACCAATAAAATTTGGCCTAGGTTCTCTGCACTACTTAAAGGGGAGGTGCTTTGTTGCAGAAGCACCTCATTGTCACTCTGGATGAAGCCATGGCCCAACAGGGAGGAGAGAAGGCAAGGAGGTTTTCTGATGTGGCACTGGTGGCCTTGATACTGGGGGTTCACAGATGATGTCAGGTCCTCTACCCGCAGGGGGACAGGAGGCCTTCCAGGCAGCACGCCAGAAGGCTGTGGAAGGAAATAGCACAAGCTGTCAGTGCCACGAGTGTTGTCCCCAGGACCTGAATCCAGTGCCGCAAGAAGTTTAATGGCCTTACACGAGTGGTCAAGGTGAGTGAATGCATCTTCAAATGCCTTAACCCACCAACTGCACCACTAGTCTCACACACTGCCCGCCCGACCCCCGCCCCCCCCATCACTCACCTACCAACAATCTCTAGCAATGACCACTCACACCTCACAATTATAGTTTCACCTCACCCTCACACACTTACCACTGCTGCAAGACTCACACCCACATTTCACAACTTGCACACACTGCCAGCTATTCAACCATGGCAGCTACATCACCTAAACACATTGCACCATACTCACTGACAAACTTCCCTTTCTCTTGCAGGCAAAGGTGGCTCATAACCGCCGTGAGCAGCAGAAGACGGGCGGAGGGGAAGCCCGACTTCACAACCTCATGGTGCTGGAGATAATTGGAGGGACCGTCACTGAGGCCGTGGCGAGCGCCGAAGTTGAAAGCATTGCTGATGATGACGGTATGCTCATACCTAATCCTTCTTCCCACATCCCACTTCCCCCTCATCCCACAATCTCTTCTCACTTACAAGCTGCTGATGGTGTAAGCATGCACATCTTGCTTCCCCCTCCTCCCCACAACCCGACCCTTGTGCCTTTCTCCTTTCAGATACTTAAGAACTGCCAGCAGCCCAGCCTGACCCCTATGTTATGGAGGAGGAGAGTGAAGGAGAAGAAGAGGCACTGTCACTCGATCTGACACTCCCAGGCATCAGCTCAAAAAATGACACTGCGCGGATATTAGAGGCTAGTATAGAGGCGGGATCTGCATGTGGTGAGTCACCAGGTATGAGTGGGCTGCAGCCAGGCCAGGGGGAAAGGGTAGCTTGGGTGCCAGCTCCCCAGAGGGCGAGTTCACGCATGTGTTCTGCTGCACATGACTCAGATGATGACCTTGATGGGGCAGCCTTCAGAAGAAGGGTGATGGGCATGCACACAGGGGGCAGTGGCAAGCCTGTCAGAGAGCCTCTTGTCAGCGTCAAGGAGCATGGAGGAGTCCGCATCCAACATTGCACGGGGTTTAGCGCGGAGCTTGGAGCCCATGATTTCCAGGGTGGAAGTGATGGGCAACTCCATTAGGACACTTGTGGACCCAGCCATGATGCTGGGTGTGATGGGCAATCTCGCAGCTTACATTGCAGCACAGGCGGAAGCGACCCAACATCTCAGTGCTGCAGTGGAAGCTCTGACTGCTCTCCTGCAGTCTCAGCTTGCTGCCACGCAAGCTCAGACTGCTATTATCATGGCTGCGTTTACGAGCGTGGAAAGGGGCTTGCAGGATCTCACAGCCGTCCAGCAATCTGTGCTCCAAAAGATGGCTAGGAATGTTGAGGCGCCGCCCCG
Source organism: Squalus acanthias (assembly GCA_030390025.1). NCBI lineage: Eukaryota > Metazoa > Chordata > Chondrichthyes > Squaliformes > Squalidae > Squalus > Squalus acanthias. The sequence continues at coordinate 195,922,975 of CM059426.1, read as the reverse complement.
GGGGAGCTTTGTGTCCAAGAGGACACTGTGATGTTCCGTGACAGAGGGATGGTAAGGTGGGGAAGTGGTGAGCAATGGGGATCTGGGTTTCATTCATTGGAACTGGATTCTGATGAGGTGCTCATGGGCAGCCCGTCTGGAATGAGGATCTGCTGCCTGCCTCCTCATCCTCTTCCTGAGGTGGTCCCGGAACCTGTGGTGACAAGGAGATGCAACAGACCACTATGAAATGGGGCACCCATTCTGGCATGTACAGGAGGGCTCCTCCCGAGCGGTCAAGGCAGCAGAACTGTTAATTCAGCACCTCGATGGTTTGCTTGATGAGGTTCCTTGTGGCAATATGACTTTCATTATATGAGTGCTAAATATTGCAGGCACTGGTGCAGGATGAAGGCATCATGACTGCTGTCAGGGTACCGGGCATTCACCATCATGATGTGCTGGGTGTGGTTGCACACCAACTGCAAATTAAGTGAGTGGTAGCCTTTGCGGTTGCGTTACAACTCAGGATTGATATGCAGCGCCTGCAATGCCACGAGTGCAGTCGATGGCACCCTGCACCACGCGGAAGCCCAATATCATGGCAAAGCCACATGCGCACTCCTCCTGCTTCTCGCTGTTCAGAGAGAAGACAATGAAGTCCCATGTCCTAGAGCACAGAGCTTCTGTGACCTCCCGGATGCAGCAATGGACAGCGAACTGGGTGATGTTAGTTATGTTTCCTGCTCCAGACTGGAAGAATCTGGTGGCAAAAAAATTGAGGGCCACAGTCACCTTGAGGGCCACTGGCAGCGCCATCATCACCCTGCTCTGAGGCGGCAGGTCTGGTTCCAGGAGGTGGCAGATTTCAGTAACCACATCCTTGGTGAAGCAGAGCCTCCTAATACGCTGCTCCTCGCTTAAGTGGAAATAAGAGAAGTGCTCTTGGAAGACCTCCTGTTGAGCCCTCCCTCTGTGCGCATCTTCTCCTCTTCTTCGCTGCCTCTGCTCCATCTCCCTGTCATACTTGAGCACGAGGAGGACTGCAAGTAGAGCCCCCATGACTGGGAGCAAGTGGTGTGAGCAGAACCCTTTAAATCAGAAACAAGGCATTCTCCACTGGCAGCACCACTCCATCACCTCACCAACTTTAAATAACTGTGGAAAGCTCCAAACAGTTGCACAAACTTACACAGAGCCAGTACAAATCCAAAAGCAAATCAGCTGCAAGTTGTTGCTGATCCCTTTAAATAGCGCTGGTGGTGGGTCCTTCCGGCTGTTGAATGCATGTTCAGCTGGTCGTGATTTGGGGAGGGCGTTGAATGGAGCTGCAATGTCGAAAATGGCAGGTCGTGCGTCAAATCAGCGTTGCACACTGACTGATATCACAATCTGCCTTATTACCATTTCTCCACCAAGCGCAGGCAATGGTCGCGCTGCCGACCTGCCAAAATGGCGGCCGCCGCTGGTCCCACCAGAAGTTGGTGGAAGCGAGGTGGCCGTCATTTTTTCTCGGAAACTGACCTTTTCAGCCTGTGCTCAGGTGCCGACTTTCACGGTCATAGAGTTACATATATGGGAAAATGAATACTCTGATCAGCTAAGATCAAGGTAAGATTTTGGAAAATTAGAAGGAAGGAGTGCATTCTCATGGAATAATAATATCCGTTACTACATTCATTGTTTATTATTCCCTAATGCCACTTCAAATGAAGAGTTGTCTACTTTGTGCTCAACTAATAATTGCACGCATTAAATAGAATGTCAGTTATTAGAGGAGTGGATTGCTGTAATCCCACAACAGCTTAAGTGTTAAAAAATGTGTCTTTCAATTACCTGACAGCATTCAAAATGTATCTGTGCATGAATGTGTGAATATTAATAAAATATGACACTAAAATCTGCTTATCCCTGCACAAGTCAATTTATTAAGAACATTTTAATATTGAAGCTGTAATGCAGTGTAGAATGGAAACCATGAGAGTGCTACACATCAATGGAATCATAAAAAAATGATGTGTAAAGGATGCCTGTTTAGAGACTTATCAATTGAATACAGCACTGAAGAAGCCAGTGTAACCATTGAGATTAGAGTGATCCAAGATCCGGAACATTGCGTTCAAGGGGAGATATTTAACAAATTGCTCTCATTTCCACATCCCAAACCGTAATAGGACCAATCATGAGGAATACAGATCACAAAACTCTAGCAGGCAGTAGGGAGGGAAAGACACTGCTTCACAATACAAGAACCTTTCAACTCGTTCGGAATGATCTGATCTGAAAGGAAGTATCCCGCTTGCACATGTTACTCCAGTATTCCAGAAAAGGAGCCCAAAACTGCTGGAACTTGTCTTGACGAAGATGTATAGAATACATTGTTTCTTCTAATTTGTGGTATTGCCTGTAACCTGTGAATCCAGTCATATTTGGTTGGTAATCACATCTGGGTTCACAAAGCTGGTCGACAACACCAGGTGATGTTAAGTAGCAAATCAAAAGGCTAACATCTGCCAGGTTTCAATGGTATGTTAACTGGCAGCTCCATAAGGTAATGGGGTGAGTTGGAATGAATTGTGATCAGGGTTATGTCCACACTTTGCTCATGAGTAGCTGCCATTAGGGCTTAATATGGGGACAGGTCCAGAAAATAGGCACAGGGCTCCCACCTGACCACTGTCCATTAAGCATGTATTAGGGAATTTGGAGTCCAGTGGAGCAACCACACAAACATCTGTTTAGATGCTTTAGTGAATAACCACACTGCAAAAGATCTTCCTGAGTGACAATTGCTCATCATGGCAAGCTAAAAATTCATCTGGGAAAATATCCTTCCGGTAAAGGCACAAGAGTGTTAAAGGGGAGATTTATACTCAAGTGTTCTACCCTTGAAAAACATGTACAAAGTTTAAAATTTTCACAAAATTTATATAATCATATTTTACATTTTAGTTATAAATAAAGCAGACAAAATATAAAAATGCTTACACAGCACCTCATTGGTGCATTGTGTATTCTCAGCCTTGACCCCCTCAAAAACATCTAATTCAAATAGTTCTTTTGGAAAAAAAAAATAAGCAAAAATGTGGTGCAATTGGTAGGAAGTGTTGCAGACCATTCATCTGTGTTTTGCACTGAATTCCTATCCCTCAAAAGAGCAGGAAAAAGGGAGGAACAAAAGACAGTTTTTGTTTACTAAATTGTTAATAATGCGCTCACATAGCAAACCACACCAGCACACTCAGATCAAAAAGTATGAAGTTTACTCTAATTAGGACCTGGTTTTAGTGAGTTTAATAATGGGGAAAATTTGGAATCATCATCACAGGAGTGAAAAAAGGAACTAGCACACCAAACCTTTCTGGCCAAGAGCATGAGTATAATAGCCATTGGTGGGTATATTGCAATAGAGCAGGAGGAGGAGAGATTGCAAAGATTAAGTAAGTGCAGAACTTGCAGCCCGTACTACTCCAAGTCTTCTTCTTAGGCAGTCCCTCGGAACCGAGGATGACTTGCTTCCACACTAAAAATGAGTTCTCAGGTGACTGATGAGTCCAATGCGGGATCTACAGTCTCTGTCACAGGTGGGGCAGACGGTGGTTGAAAGGGCAGGTGGGTGGGGTGCTTGGGTTGACGTGCGCTGCTTGCGCTACCTGCGCTTGGCTTCCGCTTGCTCCCGGCGAAGAGACTCGAGGTGTTCGGCGCCTTCCCGGATGCATCTCCTCCACTTTGTGCGGTCTTGGGCCAGGGATTCCCAGGTGTCAGTGGGGATGTTGCACTTTTTCAAGGAGGCTTTGAGGGTGTCCTTGAAGCGCTTCCTCTGCCCACCTGGGGTTCTCTCGCCGTGTCGGAGCTTCGAGTAGAGCGCTTGTTTTGGGAGTCTCATATCGGGCATGCGGACGATGTGGCCTGTCCATCGGAGCTGATCGAGCGTAACAAGTAACAAGTACACCACAGCAGCAGAGCAATGTATCGAGGAGGCTCAGTCTCATCATGGAGGGAGGCTGTGATTGAGGTGTGCCAACTAAATCATAAAGATTTGCAGTCAACGCTTTGCCAGGCACTACTGGTGGCAGAGAAGATCACCACGACCATCAACTTTTCATGCACATATTTATCCAGTACTTCGGTGCCTTATTTTTGTGCTCTTCCTTAAACTGGTTCACTTCTTCTAGATCTCCTGCAAGATCCTCCATGTCGTTGACGCTATATGTAATCTTTAATGACAAGCTGCCACACTTGCTGCCTCTTAGCATATTTGAGGGACCTCTGACTCTGCCAGAATTCTGCTCACATTTCTCCATTACAGAAGTTGCCAATGCGTCCAGGGCCCGGTTACTAAACCACAATTTACTGAATCGTTGTTGAAGCATTCTACACAAATACTGTCCACACCTCAGCTAGATTAATAAAAGTTTTTGACATTTATGCCAGTTAGGTGGCCAGCTAGCTGCTTGAGAAGCATCAAAAGATTATTACATTGTGATTGGCTATTTTTGTTACCGCTTATGAGTCGCATGTTTCAAAAGTGCATGTTCCCTCAATTTTGTTATCAGCTCACAGATGATGATCAAAATGGACATTTCTGCTGTTCTTTTGTAAAAGTAGAGGAAAATGTAGCTGTAACTCTGTCAAACCACTTACTCTCTTCAAATAGTGCTACAATGGTAGAGGTTAAAAGGTTCATAGGTTATAGATGGCAACATAATGCTAACCCTGAATTAATTAATTTAAAGTACATCCAAGTTAGCTACAGCTGATCTTTTAAAATTTAGGAAATTGCGCTTTTTCTTCTTCTTTGGTTGAAGGTCTGAGGAGCAAGGCACCTCCTTTTTGAGACGGAACACAAAGACTTTCTCCCCTGTATCTGGCATGTTTAACACTTCCCCCAATGCTTCATTAATTGGTTCAGGATGGTCATCAACTTCAACAGGAGGGAATACAGAAGAACCGTGGCTGTGAGAAAAGGACACCTGTTTCATGAGTTGGAGCCGTTTTTTCTTCAATATGCTGCATGGAAATTGAAGAAAGACAACTTTAAGACAACTTGCATAAGAATTACAATTGAACGATGTAGTCTTTTATTGAGCTCGGAACTCTCACCTATTAAGACATTCACAATTTATAAAACTGTTGTAATATTGAAAACTATTTAAGAAAGGAGGGGGAGAGAAAACAGGGAAGTACAGACCAGTTAGCCTGACATCAGTAGTAGGGGAAATGCTAGAATCTATTATTAAGGACTTGGTAACAGGGCACTTAGAAAATAATAATAGGATTGGGCAGAGTCAACACAGATTTATGAAAGGGAAATCGTGTATGACGAATCTGTTATTTTTGAGGTTGTAACTAGAAGAATAGATAAGGGGGAATCAGTAGATGTGGTGTATTTGGATTTTCAGAAGGCATTCGATAAGGTGCCACACAAGAGGTTATTAAACAAAATTAGGGCTCATGGGATTGGGGTTAATCTACTAGCATGGATTGAGGATTGGTTAACGGACAGAAAACAGAGAGTAGGAATAAACGGGTAATTTTCGGGTTGGCAGGCTGTAACTAGTGGGGTACCGCAAGGATCAGTGCTTGGGCCTCAGCTATTCACAATCTACATCAATGTAATATATCCAAGTTTGCTGATGATACAAAGCTGGGTGCGAATGTAAGTTGTGAGGAGGATGCAAGGAGGCTTCAAGGGGATATAGACAGGCTAAGTGAGTGGGCAAGAACATGGCAAATTGAATATAATGTGGAGAAATGTGAAGTTATCCACTTTGGTAGGAAAAATAGAAAAGCAGAGTGTTTTTTAAATGGTGAGAGATTGGGAAATGTTGTTGTTCAGAGGGACCTGGGTGTTCTTGCACACGAATCACTGAAAGTTAACCTGCAGGTACAGCAAGCAATTAGGAAAGCAAATGGTATGTTGGCCTTTATTACAAGAGGATTTGAGTCTATGAGTAAAGACGTCTTACTGCAATTATATAGGGCCCTGGTGAGACCACACCTGGAATATTGTGTACAGTTTTGGTCTCCTTACCTAAGGAAGGATATACTTGCCATAGAGGGAGTGCAATGAAGGTTCACCAGACTGGTTCCCGGGATGGGGGGATTGTCCTATGAGGAGAGATTGAGTAGACTAGGCCTATATTTTCTAGAGTTTAGAAGAATGAGAGGTGATCTCATTGAAACACACAAAATTCTTACTGGGCTCGACAGGGTAGATGCAGGGAGGATGTTTCCCCTGGCCGGGGAGTCTAGAACTAGGGGTCACAGTCTCAGAATAAGGGGTTGGCCATTTAGGACTGAGATGAGGAGAAATTTCTTCACTCAGAGGGTGGTGAATCTTTGGAATTCTCTACCCTAGAGGGCTGTGGAGGCTCAGTCGTTGAGTTTATTCAAGACAGAGATCGATAGATTTTTGAATATTAAGAGAATCAAGGGATATGGGATAGTGCAGGAAAGTGGAGTTGAGGTAGAAGATCATCCATGATCTTATTGAATGACGGAGCAGGCTCGAAAGGGCCAAATGGCCTACTCCTGCTCCTATTTCTTATGTTCTTATGTTAATAGTTGGCCAACACTTCAATCTATTCAGCAATTTGTATAATCGGATCATTCCACCAGATCATTATGCGGAATATCCAGCAGAGCTCAGGTATTCACTCCATCTTATGATCCTCAGCTGTGCAAATCACTAGACAACACTGGCAGTAGAAGTAATGGAAAAGGCTATGGATCAATCTTAGTTTGAGGACAAGAGTGAGGGTCCAGAGAGACTACCCACTCACTTTAATGGGTAAAGAATTATAGTTTGTGAGGTCTTCTACAGAACCCATCTGTGCTCATAGGGAAGGATGATAGCAATAGGTGAGGGGTTATACAGATTGTGTACTTTCTTTCCTGTTGGGAGGCCAACAGTGTGTAGAAGAGGAGTTTTTATGGGCTACTCATCTGCTCTCCTGGCTGGAAAATTATCACTTGTTGAGAAGTTACAATATAAAACCACACTTTCAAGCTATCACAATAAGTAGTGCCTTTAACACAGAAATACATCCCAAAGCAAAGAGTAGAGGGAGGCAAATGGGAAACCTGGCAAGTTGGTGGGGGGAGTTGTGCAACAGTATGTTGGAAAGCAAACTGGAAGAGATGACGAGCCAGAATTGGAATGCTGACAATGCCCCTCTATCTCCCCTTACTTACAACAGATGAAAAGCACTCAAAATATTGGATTTCTGCACCAGAGAAGTTTAGCGACTTTGTATTGTACCTGTAAAGTTTGATTGAACCAATGAAGATGAAACCCACGACCAACGCATCATGAGTGTTAAAGTAATGTTACATCTTATTTCATTACAGCCTTGACTCAGTGGTAGCACACTCGCCTCTGAGTAAGAAGGTCGTGGGTTCAAGCCCCACTCTAGAAACTTGAGCACATAATCTAGGCCGACACTTCAGCACAGTACTGATGGAGTGCTGCACTGTCAGAGGTGTCATCTTTTGGATGAGAGGTTAAACCAAAGTCCCATCTGCCCTCTCAGGTGGACGTAAAAGATCCCACGGCATTATTCGAGGAAGAGCAGGGGAGTTATCCCCGGTGTCGTGGGCCAATATTTATCCCTCAACCAACATCACTAAAACAGATTATCTGGTCAAATATCTCATTGCTGTTTGTGGGACCTTGCTGTATGCAAATTAGCTGCCGCGTTTCCTACATTACAACAGCGACTACACTTCAAAAGTACTTCATTGGTTGTAAAGCACTTGTGGACAACCTGAGGTTGTAAAAGGCGCTATAAAAATGCAAGTACCTTCTTTTCCTTTTTTTTATTCACCCATCGATTATAATATCTTTAATAGCTAGGCACTCCGTCTCTTCAATACCCAACAGGATCTTTAGCTTGAATCATTAAAATGGTTATGATCGTATGACAACTTGAAATATACACTTGGACTGATACTTCCATAAGTTAGGCAAAGCTAACAAAAATCAATCAAGTGTATTAACAATTGATGAGAGCAGGGTACAAATAATCTCTAGACAAATTAATACAATGTTCTTTGAGCATTCAGCACTGGCCAGCAAAAATAAGTTATTTTACAAGGTGTGATAAATTGTCCAGCAATGATTTTAGTTGCTGGATATTGCTTGTTATAAATAATATGATTTTTTGAAAATGTTTTTGAGGAACTAGAAGACTGGTGACTATTGCATTTAACTCTAAGTAGGCCTGCTTGCGATTCCAAACATGCAACTAATTCACCTGATGCTTCTAAGACAAGGATGAGATCATTATTAGGGATGTGGACCCCAACAAGTTCGAAGCAAGTTAAACTGGTTCAATTCATGTTAGCTTTGTAATTCAGCGGATACTCAAACTTGCCCCCTATTGGGACAGTTTGGGTTTGGGTTGGCCTGTCTCTTTAAGAAAAAGTATGACAATGATAGCAGGTTTACTGATTACCATCCACAGTTGTAGTCACAGCAATATGTGTAAATGAAAAGAATTAAAGATCAATACTTGTCCTAGTTATCGGGAGTTGCAGGTCGTGTGCAGTTTGATGCTTTTTTTTTAAGTTCAGTCCTTTGCAGTTAGCAGAAAGAGCATTTAGCTTTATGGTGGGGAAGTATCTGCCTGATCAATGGTATACAAGTCACAACCGGTGGTGGTTGTTAGCTTCTTAGTATATATAAAATTCATCTGTAATTTTATAGAGATGTTTAATCTTTCCAAAAAACATTGCTATTATGGCTTTGGAGAGCAAATATTGAACGCAAATATTGGCCTTTATTACAAGAGGATTTGAGTATAAGAGTAAAGACGTCTTACTGCAATTATATAGGGCCCTGGTGAGACCACACCTGGAGTATTGTATACAGTTTTGGTCTCCTTACCTAAGGAAGGATATACTTGCCATAGAGGGAGTGCAACGAAGGTTCACCAGACTGGTTCCTGGGATGGGGGGATTTTCCTATGAGGAGAGATTGAGTAGACTGGGCCTATAGTCTCTAGAGTTTAGCAGAATGAGAGGTGATCTCATTGAAACATACAAAATTCTTACAGGACTTGACAGGGTAGATGCTGGGAGGATGTTTTCCCCTGGCTGGGGAGTCTAGAACTAGGGGTCACAGTCTCAGAATAAGGGGTCGGCCATTTAAGACTGAGATGAGGAAAAATTTCTTCACTCAGAGGTGGTGAATCTTTGGAATTCTCTGCCCCAGAGGGGTGCGGAGACTCACTTGTTGAGTATATTCAAGACAGAGATCGATAGATTTTTGAATATTAAGGGGATATGGGGATAGTGCAAGAAAGTGGAGATGAGGTAGATGATCAGCCATGATCTTATTGAATGACGGAGCAGGCTCGAAGGGCCAAATGGCCTACTCCTGCTCCTATTTCTTATGTTCTTATGTTTAAACTCTGAACCAGCCCAAACTGTCATTACTATCTGTATTCCTCTCTTCACCACAGCTGTGCTTACTAAGTTAGTACTTTACATCACTTTCTGCATGACTTGTTAGAATCTTTAAATTTTCTTTTATTTCATATATAATGGCATGTAAGTTGTTCTTAAAAGTTTCTACATAATTTCTTGTCTACAACAGAACATAATGCAATGGGCCTAATGGCTCAAATGGTTAAAGCAGTGCATCATACAGACCAGGAAGACTGTATGTTTGAAAACCGGTCGGTACAGAGTTAGCTAATCTAAACTTGTCGGTAATTGGGCCAGCAAAATTGGAGTCAGTACCCTCGAGTTAGGAAGAGGAAAATTAGGCTGGTTTCTGTTCTTGGGTGGTATCAAGTGACCCCTGTGGACGTGTACTCATGTAGATGCTGGGTGAGGACAGCATTGGATTCAGCTGTGATGTCTCTGCAGCCAACTAACTCATTGATGCCCACTATCTAGGCTCATTCATGAAGAATGACCACTTGAGCAAGGTACAGGGGAGTGAGGAAGGAGAGCAAACTCTCAATGAGAGCTACAATACAAACAGGGGTCAATAACATGAGAGGCTGCACCCAAAAACGTCAAAGCTGCTGCCACTTGATAACATGCCCGCCCCTGCGGCACTCCAGAGTGCCACGCGGATAGTGCCAGAAGATTAATAAAATATTTAAAAGAGCAGATCTCGCATTATCGGGTAAGATCAGGTTAGTAGGGCACAAACTCATACAACAACTGAGAAAAGAAAGAACTTGTATTTATATAGCTTCTTTCACGACCTCAGGGCAACCCAAAGCGTTTTACAGCCAATGAAATACTTTTGAACTGTAGTCACAAAAATGCGGCCGCCAACTTGCGCACAGCAAGATCCCACAAACAGCAACATGGTAATGACCAGATAAACTGATTTTAGATGTTGGTTGAGGGATAAATATTGGCCAGGACACTGGGGAGAACTCCCCAGCTCTTTTTCGATTAGTGCCGTGGGATCTTTTATGTCCAACCGAAAGGATAGATGGGGCCTCGGTTTAGCGTCTCATCTGAAGGACAGCACCTCCAACAGTGCAGCGCTCCCTCAGCACTGCATTGGAGTGTCAGCCTATAATTTGTGCTCAAGTCTCTGTAGTTGGTCTTGTACCCACAACCTGCTGAGGAATAGCACATATCTCACCCTGTCAGAGTCCGCCTTGTTCTCACCTTCTATCTCAGCCGTCTCCGCATTCGCCAGGCTATTTTCCACCTACAACACCATCTCACCAGCAAGCACTCCTCCTCCCCCCCAACCCACGAATGGACCAGTCCCTGCATGATACCCTTGTTCATTCTTTCACCACCCCACCAGTTGCTGTCCTTCCCCTAGCATCTTCTTATGTAACTATAGGAGATGCAACACCTGTCCATTTACCTCCTCCCATGCCACTGTCTGGGACCCAAAACGCTTCCATGTGAGAGAGTAATATATGTCTATTTCCTCCAACCTACTAAACTGTTTTCGCTGCTCATGGTATGGTCTCCTCTAGACTGGAGTGACCAAACACAGGTTAGGTGACCACTTCACTGAACTTCTCCGTTCTGTCCGCTCATGTGACCCTGACCTTTCTGTGGCCCATCACTTTAACTGGATTATCCCATTCGCATTCTGATCTCTCCAGCTTTGGTCTCCTAGACTGTTGGCACTCTGCAGCCCTCTGATCTGAACAATGACTTTACTAACTTCAGACCTGAGCCATATCCTCCAATTTCGTAACAGCAGTGAGTGTTTGTGATGTGGGATGGTCCTGTTAGCGCCAGGGAGGACAGGAGTCAGGTTGATATGTGGTGTGGGGATCCTTTGTTACAGCACACATGCCAGTGAGGGAGTGAGCCCCTCTGTTCTTTTTCTCTTCTTGCAACTGGCACATCCACCAATTGTTCACTTGTCTTTTCTGTTTTAATTGACATTTTGCCTCGAACTTTATTTTTCCTATTTTACTTACGCTTTCCCGAGCCAGAGGTTTATAGCAAAGAAGGAGGCCATTCAGCCCATCGTGTCTGTGTTAGCTCTTTGCTCGAGCAATTCAAAAACTAATCCCACTGTCTCACACTCTTCCCAGAGCCTTGCATTGGTCTCTGCCTCAGCCACTCCTGGTGGCAAAGCATTTCCTCTGAATAAAATAATTTCTCCCAGCCTCTCTCCTCACTCTCTAAGTGACAGGTTTTAAATTGATGACCCCTCATCATTGACTCCCAACCAGAGAAAATAGTCTGTTCCTGTTCACTCTATCAAAATTCCATATAAATTAAAAAAAACTCTATTAAATCTCCTCTTAGCCTTTTCTGCTCCAGTGGAAATAGTCTTAGTGTCTCAAGTCTCTCCTCATTACTGTAGTTTCCGATCCCAAGCATCATCCTGATGAATCTACACTGTACATTCTTTATGGATTTAATGTCCTTTCTATAAGGGAGTGCCCAAAACTGCATACAGTATTCTGTGGCCTAATCAATGTCTTGTATAAATTCATTATTATTTCTTTACACATATTCAGTGCTCCCATTTATAAAAGCCAAACCTCTGATAGCATTTTTATGGATGTACCTGCACTTGTACTTTCAGGGAATATAATAGTGTTTGGACCCCTAGGTCTCTCTGTTCATCTGCACCCTTCAGTGTCTTTCCATTAAGTATATACTCCTATTGTGGTGAGTGGTGAGAATGTGGAAATGGAATGGTTGACACGAATAACATAGATGTATTTAAGGCAAAGCTAAATAAGTACATGAGGGAGAAAGGAACAGAAGGATATATTGATCGGGGGAGATGAAGTAAACAGAGGTGAAGGAGGTTTGTATGGAGAATAAACACCGACATACACTGGTTGGGTCGAATGGCCTGTATCTGTGCTATAAATGCCATGCAATTCTATGTAATTCACTTCTTTTCCTCCAAAAACGTATTGCCTGAAAACTTTTCCACATTGAATAGCATTTGCCACCTGTCTACCCATTCCACTAACCCGTTTATGCCTTCCTGAAGTGTTTTACAGTCTTCTTCACTGTTTGCCAAACCTCCTACTTTAGTGTCATCAGCAAATTTTCCGATTCAGTTTAATAAACCTCTCCTGTGTCTTTTGCACATTCTTTTGTCTATTGTTATATCTCTTCATTATCTCACTGATGATCTTTTACATCCTCCAATGGTTTTCAATTAAGCAATTTGCAAGTTATTTAACCCGGCTCCTCTCTGTGGCTGTGGTATCTGTTAGATTTCTCCTTTCTCCCCATTTTTCTCTTCAGTTTTTCTAACCTTATTAAAATATCGGTTTTGTCTTTCTCTCCAGCCCCGATGAAAGGTACACACCAGAAACACCACTCCAGCTGGAGTCACTTATTAATGATTACGAGCAGGAAACCTTACTGGTTTTCTTTCCCTCCTTAACCCAGGGATGTTGGAACCAATGGTAGCATGTCTACCACCACTCACAGTGAGGTCAGCTAACTCAACACAGACTGTGAACCAAACCTTGAACCATCTAATGTGCAGAACTTAAAGCTACACTGAGTGAATCCTTTACTAACTGGTCTATCAGCATAGCTATTGGAATCATTTTTTTTTTAAATAGTAGTCAATTTTATGGTTGGTATCACTGACAAATACATTAACTGAAAGTAAATAACTTTAAGAAGCAATTCAATAGCAATTATATTTAGCTTTTTACTACATCAATCTAGTTTTTAAACCTCTGAATGGAAGTTGGAGAAATGATCCTGCACCATTAACAATCATTACCTTCCTTTCTTCCTGCAGGGAGTATGTACGCTCTCCAGGTATTCGCCAATGAGCTTGTTCCTCAGTTTTAGGTCTAGTGACTTCTTTGACCCCCAAAGTCTCCTACCAAAAGTAGATGGAAGCAGTAACATATTATATAGATGAAACTCTGGGAGATCCAAGTACTAGTCCTAAGAGACCAGTCATAATTATCATGCGTTACTATTGACTGTAAACTGCAAATTCTAGAACTTGAGAACCTAGTAAGTTAGATTCAGATAAATGAGGGTTTTGGAAACTCTATACAGTTCAAAATATTTAGAAGCAGCTTGACAAATTGTACTTAAACTGCTGAAGTGATATTAAAATGAAACAACAGGAGGCATAACAAGAGAAATTAAAGATATTCACGAGTGCTTGGGGTGAGGACCCTTCCTCGGAACACAGGACTGGCGGCGCAGTCTGCACTTTTGGTATCAACCTGCCTTTGTATCTCCCAGGCTCCTCGGCTGCCTTCTCCCACCTCCTTAGCTATTCGGATCTTATCTGTGCCTCGTAAATGTCTTTAATTCCTCCCATTCTGCCTCCTATTGTTTTACGTTGATAGCACTTTAGCCATTTACGCATTTATTTCCCATTTAAGCAGCTTACAGGTCCTTTTACTTCCTCTCTTGCGTGCATGTTTGTGCGCATGTGTTATTTCTTCCCCTCTCCCTTTGGTCTGTTTCTTTTCAAACATTGTTGATCTGTGAGTTCTTCCAGTTCTGCTGAGCAAGTCAAATGGACAGCTCTCATGCTTTCTCCAATAGTCCATTATAGAGTGTGCATCTGATTTCCTGGGAGCAACTTTCATACCCAACAATCGTGTATGGTGGAGAAAAAAGGGGGAAGAACATAGGAATGTAGAGACCTGAAAAAGACCCAATTAAAAACAAATTCCTCTGTAGCCAAATAAATTAACAAAATCCTAATCCGTCTCATGGAGCCTGGATTATGAATAAATTTAGTAATTTAAGGAATATTTCAGCCAACCATAACATATTGGGATTGTACACTGAAACTTCATTTCAAGTGAATCTTCATATTTACCAGATTCAAAAAAACAAAACATAAATCCTATTTATAAATAAATAACTAAACCGTAAACAGCAGTTGCTTGGAGATTGGTGTCAGAATTCACTGTAACAGATTGAAATCCTGCGTAACAACCCTCTGACCCGCAGTCTGATGAATATCCTACTTCTCACTTGGCTGCATTCAAGAACTCACTGGTGTTAGGTTGACAGCTCAAGCTGGCTTGATCAAAGATGACAAGTTGTCTTGCTCAAACACAGCAGCATCTGAATTTCCTATTAATGAGTCCCTGGGATAACATGATCATGGTCAAGATGAAGGACAACTCATAATACCCGTAATACTGATCTCAAAACCAGCCAGGTAGGTTTGACATCGTACACCTCAGCTAGTTACAAAAAAGGAAAAGAAAATTCCGATATTCTGTCAAAGTCAACGTATGTTTACTGCCCTCCCTTTCCACATGCCTCCTCTGCCCAAGACACTGATGTCATTGCACTTTGCTGCATAACAAAAACTTGTTCCAGCAAATTCATGTAACTACAAAAAAGTTGGCTTCAATCCCCAGTAACCACTAGTCCTTTTCCCATCAATAACTCTTACCTCTTTCTCTGCTCATCCGTTTTATCCTCGTTTATCTTACTGCTAGTAATTCTCTCAGGATAGATGCCATTTACGACCAGAATTAATTCTTTCTCGGTGGCGTTGGGAAGGAGCAGATTTAGCAGCGTCTGAAACATAGTCATTGGTACCTTCAATCGCTGCATGAGATAAGCTGCCAGCTTCAGCTCCTGTAATAAAGGGAAAAAGCCTATAAGAAAAATGCTGCTCTGTATAGTACAGACAGAAATGCATCGAGTGTAAATTCAGTATAAAGGCACGCAAAAAAATTAGAAACCTAAATGTGCAAGGGCGAGCCTAATTAATGGCAAACGCCATTAGCTGCCCTGCTACAGCAAAACCTGGCCCAGTGTACATATATAAAGCCAGTGGACAAAACACGGCCTTGTGGTATTATAAGTATATACAGACCCTTAATTCTTAATTTTGGTATATATTAAAATGCTTTGCCAGGCCAAAAGGTTTTTCGAAGTGAAATAAAGTTGGTGAATATAACAGACTGTCTTTCACGGATAAGTGGACATGGAATGTGCTTTGATGTGCTTTACTAAAAGGCAGCAAACATTTGGTGAGCAAATGTGCTTTCAAAAGAAACTGTTGAATCGGAGCTGCTTTGTGATGGAGATATTTCAAGAGCTGGATGTCAGATAGCAGATACTGACAGAACAAATGGTTGTGACTGCAGGGGGTAGTCATAGACAACAGAGATAAACAAACCCCCTTAGATTTGCAGACTTTGTGTCTACAACGAACAGGCCACAGGGTTGTGGAATGACTTTTGGTGGCTAAAGGGGAGGAGTCAAACCGTGGGAGTTCTGAAATACAGGATGCAACGTAACACGTGAAATGTGACCGAGTGGTTTACTGCCACTTCTGTAAACTTTTATGAGTAAAGGAACAATTTGGGCTTTGATAAAGGCAGCTCACGGGATTGAAGGCCGATAAATCCCCAGGGCCTGATAATCTACATCCTAGGGTACTTAAGGAAGTGGCCCGAGAAATAGTAGATGCATTGCTGGTCATCTTCCAAAATTCTATAGACTCTGGAACTGTACCCATGGATTGGAGGGTAGCTAATGTTACCCCACTATTCAAAAAAGGTGGTAGAGAGAAAACGGGGAATTATAGACCAGTAAGCCTGACATCGGTAGTGGGGAAAATGCTAGAGTCCATTGTAAAGGATGTAATAGCAGAGCACTTGGAAAACAGTGACAGGATCGGACAAAGTCAACATGGATTTACAAAAGGTAAATCGTGCTTGACTAATCTACTGGAATTTTTTGAGGATGTAACTGGTAAAATGGATAAGGGAGAACCAGTGGATGTGGTGTATTTGGACTTTCAGAAGGCTTTCGATAAGGTCCCGCATAAGAGATTAGCGTGTAAAGTTAAGGCACATGGGATTGGGGGCAAGGTATTGACTTGGATAGAGAACTGGTTGGCAGACAGAAAGCAAAGAGTTGGAATAAATGGGTCTTTTTCCAAGTGGCAGGCGGTGACTAGTGGGGTACCGCAGGGATCGGTCCTAGGACCCCAGCTATTCACAATATATATTAATGATCTGGACGATGGAATTGGATGTAATATCTCCAAGTTTGCAGACGACACAAAGCTGGGTGGGAGTGTGTGCCGGGAGGAGGATGCCGAGAAACTCCAGTATGATTTGGACAGGTTGGGGGATTGGGCAGAAGCATGGCAGATGCAATATAATGTGGATAAATGCGAGGTTATCCACTTTGGTGTCAAAAACAGGAAGGCAGATTATTATCTGAATGGCAATAGATTGGGAGAAGGGGAAGTGCAACGAGACCTGGGTGTCCTTGTGCACCAATCGCTGAAGGTAAGCATGCAGGTGCAGCAGGCGGTTAAGAAGGCAAATGGTATGTTGGCCGTCGTAGCGAAAGGGTTCGAGTACAGGAACAAGGATGTCTTGCTGCAGTTGTACAGGGCCTTGGTGAGACCACATCTTGAGTATTGTGTGCAGTTTTGGTCGCCTTATCTGAGGAAGGATGTTCTTGCCATGGAGGGAGTGCAGCGAAGATTCATCAGGCTGTTACCCGGGATGGCAGGAATGGCGTATGAGGAGAGATTGGGTCGATTGGGCTTATACTCACTGGAGTTTAGAAGAACGAGAGGGGATCTCATTGAAACTTATAAAATTCTAACAGGACTAGACAGACTAGATGCGGGAAGGATGTTCCCGATGGCCGGGGAGTCCAGAACCAGGGGTCACAGTCTAAGGATAAGGGGTAAGCCATTTAGGACTGAGATGAGGAGGAATTTCTTCACCCAGAGAGTGGTGAACCTGTGGAATTCTCTACCACAGAAGGCAGTTGAGGCCAAGTCATTAAATATATTCAAGAAGGAGTTAGATATATTTCTTAAAACTAAAGGGATCAAGGGATATGGAGAGAAGGCAGGGACAGGGTACTGAATTTGGATGATCAGCCATGATCTCATTGAATGGCGGAGCAGGCTCGAGGGGCTGAATGGCCTGCTCCTGCTCCTATCTTCTATAGTTTCTATGTAACCACACAGGATGTGTGGGTGTGAAAGTTTGACAGCTCAAACAACTCAGGTCGAACGTTAAAGGAACACCTCTCAATCTCTGAATGATTGATTTGCTGAGAAAGGCAAGGAAAACTGTATAAAAGGCAGTGACTAAAAATATCGGCACTGCAGTCGAAAGGCGAAGAGCTGCTGCAGTCGGAATGAGGGGTCTGACCGATCATTTCATCTCGAAGAGCTGCAGTCGGAAGGAGGTGGCCTGGCCAGTCATCTTGCCTACGAGGACATACAATCAACGCTGGACTGATCATCTGCGGGTGGTTGTATGTATGATTTCCTGTAATATTATTGGTGTACTGCTCGAATAGTGGTTGGGGTTTTGAATCTGTCTTAGGAACAATAAAAGGTTAAAGACAGAACCGGTGTGTCTGGTGTAATTTCTCATAAGTCTCAAGTCCGAACTCTATAACCTGTCGGGCGGGGCGAGGGGTATTTCCGCACGTCCTACAGTATGTTGCAGTCAAACATTGGTCTGCCATTCTCTCTTTAAGAGAATCAGTTGAGAGCCAAGTGCTTGACATTGGCATGTTTTCCATTTACTCAAACAGTTGCTTGATTCTTTGTGACCCTGTTTGTCATAGAAATAAATTACTTAGTTTCTACTTGTAAATAAATCTGTTTAAAAACCAAGCCAAGTCTCAGTCTGGTCATTTGAAGGGCCTCATTTGCATTTTTAACTTGACAGTTGCTGCCAGGGGAAATTGGGCACGATCCTACCCTGCTAGGAACTGGCTGGCCACCTCTACACAGCACCTGTGCTACAGTCAAAGTTGGGGAAATAAGAAAAATGCAGCCAAAACTAACTTTGTGCTTGGACTGGGGACAAAATACAACTGGCCCATAGCCATGTTCCGATTTATTTTTGAGAACCCCATAATGGTAACAAGGACTTTGGATAAGATGATCGATTTTATCAGTTACATAAACAAAAATGAAGTAATCCACACACTAGCAAGGCAGCCTAGTTCTAGTTTGCAGCCCTGAATTCAGCCAGGTCCTAATTAGATCCAGTGGGTCAATCCGGCACAAGCACGATGGACCGAATGGCCTCCTCCTGTGCTGTATCACTCTATGGACTGGATTTTTCCGGGTCCCTCCTGCACGGTGCGGGAGGACCCGGGAGCCAACGGGAAACGTGGATGGTCGGGTAACTCCACAGCGGCGTGCGACATCAGGGGTGGGTTCCCCGCCTGGAATTCAGTCTGATTGACAGGCTGGCTTCCAATCATGCAGGGAACGCAAAGGCGGCCACAGGACCAGGTAGGTGCTGGGCCCAGGATGGGGGGGTTTCCAAGCCGGAGAGGGGGGGTCCGATCCCTGACCCTGGGGCCGAGTCGCGATCCCCGGGATGGATCCGATCCTCGACCCCAGGGCAGAGTCGCAGTCCCCGGGCCGAGTCGCGATCCCCGGGAGGGGTCCGATCCCCGACCCTGGGGCCGAGTCCCGATCCCCGGGAGGGGTCCGAGCCCCGACCCTGGGGCCGAGTCGCGATCCCCGGGAGGGGTCCGATCCTCGACACCGGGGCCGAGTCGCGATCCCCGGGAGGGGTCCGATCCCCGACCCCGGGGCCGAGTCGCGATCCCCGGGAGGGGTCCGATCCCCGACCCCGGGGCCGAGTCGCGATCCCCGGGGCCGAGTCGCGATCCCCGGGAGGGGTCCGATCCCCGACCCCGGGGCCGAGTCGCGATCCCCGGGGCCGAGTCGCGATTCCCAGGAGGGGTCCAATCCCCGAGCCCGGGGCCGAGTCGCGATCCCCGGGAGGGGTCCGATCCCCGACCCCGGGGCCGAGTCGCGATCCCCGGGGCCGAGTCGCGATCCCCAGGAGGGGTCCGATCCCCGACCCCGGGGCCGAGTCGCGATCCCCGGGAGGGGTCCGATCCCCGACCCCGGGGCCGAGTCGCGATCCCCGGGAGGGGTCCGATCCTCGACCCCGGGGCCGAGTCGCGATCCCCGGGAGGGGTCCGATCCTCGACCCCGGGGCCGAGTCGCGATTCCCGGGAGGGGTCCGATCCTCGACCCCGGGGCCGAGTCGCGATCCCCGGGAGGGGTCCGATCCTCGACCCCGGGGCCGAGTCGCGATTCCCGGGAGGGGTCCGATCCCCGACCCCGGGGCCGAGTCACGATTCCCAGGAGGGGTCCGATCCCCGACCCCGGGGCTGAGTCGCGATCCCCGGGAGGGGTCCGATCCCCGACCCTGGGGAGGGCCAGGCTGATGGTGGGAGAGCTTGGGGGGCCGGGAGGAAGCACTCCTGTTTCTCCTGGCCCACAAGGATTGCTTCCCGAGGCTGTGGCTGCCTCATTGCAGCCACCGGGAATCCCGAGCCCCGGGATCCCCAGCCGCCTGTAGTAAAACCTGCAAAGCAGGTTAAAGGAGAGGCTTCAGGCCTCATTATAATATTTAATTACCAACCCGCCTCCTGGCAGTGGGTTGGCAGCCCGCCCCACCGCCCATTTTGCCTATCCCTTCCAAAAGTTATGTATCCTGGAATATTAGATCAAACCTGTTAATTTCTATCTGCGCTATTAATTCATCTATTTTGTTGCGAATGCTTCGCACATCAGGACAGAGGGGCAGCAGCTGTAGATTAAAAGCAGCTCGCGTAGAGCCCAGCCGAAAAAGTTGACATTTTAAATGGTTACACCGCTATTTACATTTTAATAGTGTACACAGCCCTTCAGTTAAGTGAGCACCAAGCTGCATTACCCACAATTCTAGCTCTTGATACTACAGGAGCATTCATTACAATGATGAGTGCCTGAAGAAAAGCAAATCAAACTATAAAAAGTTTCAAATAAAAAACAGAATTGCATTTCACTCAGGGGAATTAGGCACAATCATTTGCCTCAATCCTCACGGCTTCTTGCTAAACTCTGCAAGATGCAATTATAGCAATCAGAGGCATTTGGCAACATCAGGTGATCAATCACTGCAGTACAATAAAGACAATATTTTTTTATTTAAAGAGAACTTTTCTAAAACCCCACTAAAACATTTATTGATCTTTTCAGAAGCTCATTATTTTAATGTCTCTGAGGAGATGATGTAGTATAGTATCCTTTCACCTCTGGGATTTAGCTTTGAATTATACCATCCCTTCAGCAATTCCTGTATTTCATAGCATTTTTGTCCTCAAATGTGGGAAATAATTTTTCTTTAAAACTTAAATTCTGTGGCATTCAAGCTCAATCTACTTCTACATTCCTCTTCTACCTAATCTGTCTTCGCTGTTCATCTTGTACCCAGTCTACCTGGTCCCACTCTTCACTGAGAATAGATCAGGCTCACAAACAGGACAGCCCCATCTCCCAGAGTGTTCCCTGATTCTCAATGCAAGAACAAAGTAGTTAAACATTTACAGAGACAAACTGCAGAAGAACAGGTAGTAGAAAGACAAATAAGATGGGAGGTATTTCTAGGAAGATCATTGAGATAGGATAGGGATTCTGAAGCCCAAGAAGCATGGAGGGAAGGATGAGGGCATTAGACACCACCACCAACAACAACAACTTGCACTTATATAGCACCTTTAATGTAAAAAGGGACATCAGAAACCAGGAATGACAGAAATGGATCAAAATTAGCTACATAAAATGTTTCTATGCCCTTTTTTAGAATGTTTGCACTTGAGTGTATAAAAGACAAGGTAAACAAACACAAAAAGAGAGAATAGGTGATCTACTGGAAAAGTCAGATCATGATATGTGTGACCAATGGATCTCTGTTACGCTTTGGGAAATTTGCCCCAGATATTATATTTGGATTCACTGTCACTGATCACTCGCATCAGCAGACCTCACATCCCCCATTTTCAGAGAAAAATTGTGCAGAAGAACAGGTACTCTGGCAAATGTAGTGGAACCCGAGGTCAACCAGAGAATCCTTGCCACTGTTCCCCAGCTTACTTGATTATATTATGTGCCAGCACGTAATCTCTTTGGCTTGAGTATTAGACCGTGGCTCAGGTTAGAAACCAACAGCCACATTTATTTAACATTAAATAGGTAAATGATTAGTATTTCATATATTTAATGGTGTATTTACAGTAGTTATGTACTGCAGGGGAGTTCTCCCAGTGTCTTGGCCAATATTTAGCCCTCAACCAAAATCACTAAAAACAGATTATCTAACCAGAAAGCTGTCAAGAAATGTTTCTTAAGCATATGGATCTGAAATGACCTTTTTGCATCCCAGTCTGTAATGTATATTATCTGCAACTTACAGAAATAGCCAGCAGTAACTGAACTCAACCCCACACGCGCTGTGAGCAGCAAGAAAAAATGCAGTAAGTAATTAAACAGAAAAAAAACCGCTTCATTTTCATCATAGGCTGAATCCGCCACAGAATGATGGGATGTAGATCTCCTCTGTCTGTTCGCTCTAAGAGCACAACATTATCCACAATTTAACATAAATTGTTACCATATTAGCAATTTGAATAAAATTTCAATGGAAAAAAAATTCATGTTGGCGCAACAAGGTGTGCTCTCTAAAGTTGGGTCAAGACACATTTTTGGGGCAAGGTAGAACGGGCTTTACTCTGCCTTTGGCACATATGCTGAGTGGCTTGGGAATATTTGATGCTGGTTCTAGCTGCCAGAAGTAGAAAAATATTCCATTCTCAACACTGCCAGGCATCATCAAATCATATTAAAAAATCAACTAATTTAGTCAAATTGGCAGCCTCCAAGGGGCAACAGGCCCAAAAGGTGAGAAGTTATTTAATTCTTTTTAAAAGGTTTCCTCGTGTGCCTGGAGGTGCAGGAAACTAGGGCCTCCCCCTGACTCAGGCTTCCCACTCCGACCTACCCCGATCTCCTAACCCCCATCCCCCCCACACCAACATTTACCTGACCGTTGGCCCTATTCCCACCTGTCGACTCCACATCATTCATGCCGGGTTCGGGCGGGATTCAGGCCTGAAGTATCTTACTGAGGCCCTGGAGTTAAAATGGCCCAGGTCTCATGTCGGTGAGTGAGGGCGAGCCAGTCACATGACCCACTGGCCCCTGCTCACCTCTCTCCCGGATTAAAATCGGGTCTTAAAAATATCCAGGCTTTCATCAATTTTTTAAATAGATATACTAATCATCAGATGAGCTAATATGGTTCAAGGTATGAGAATAGCGCGGGAAGGTGGAGTTGAGGTAGAAGATCAGCCACGATCTTATTGAATGTCAGAGCAGGCTCGAAGGGCCGAGTGGCCTACTCCTGCTTTTATTTCTTATGTTATGTTCTTAAAAGTAGTCATGATGCAGGCTAGATTAATCCAGTGTAACCACAGGAAAGTTCTGATGCAGACGTGGGTAAGTTTAATAGACAGCTTACACTTAATTAGAAACACTTGAGTTCTTCATACAGAAGGAACTCTGAACCTTTCAGTATAAGTATATCTATATCTCGCTCAGCGAAAGAAGCCATGGTCAGGCAGCACAGCTTCACGCCTGCCAATTATATGGGGGCAGCTGACAAAGAATGGAGATTTTTTCCGTGACCATCAAACTGGAGAAATGAAACTGTTGGAAGTAATTCAGCGATGAAATGGAACAAAATGATTAGAGGCATTTCTGCCTCTTTTCCATATGTCAAACTGCCAACTTAAATAGCATAACATGAAGCAGAGAAAACACTTTCTGTGACAGAATAAGACTAGCAGAAGCTGATGGAAAGTCACCTAAGGAAAAGGAACTCTTGTATATTAAAGCAATCCCTTCCCAATATGCAGGTGAACTTTAGATACAGAATTATGCCTAGCTGGGAGCAAACATCTTTCAGGACATAGTCAATCCTGATATTCAATTATAGCTGTTTATTCAATAGCCCACACCTTTTCTTGCTCGAGCTATACACTATATTCTGAATAAAAGACAACAATACCGATGGAAGCAGATCTGAGACTACATTGATTGGAGATGGAGAGTGAATAAGGTAATGTTATCACTACCGAATAATGTCACTTGATTGACAGGTTACAAAAAGAGGTTTTGCAACTCCAAAGCAGAATTAGAAGGGAACTAAGAGCCGAGTATATGTTATAAGGAAATTACTTGGCAGTACCAAAAGCATACTTATGAGCCACTGAGACCACAGTAGTCTGGTACCTCAGTAACAATAGTGCACAGTCTACAGTACTAAATATTTAGAGAATTATGGAGGTTTGCAATTACAAAACATTGCATTTAAAGACCCCACAGTGCTATTTGAAGAATTACAGGAAGTTCTCCTGGTGTCCTGGGTAACAATCCTCAAACAGCCATGACCACCAAAAACAGATTAACTGACCATTCATTTCCTTACCTTTGTGGACATGGTTGGCGCAGAATGGCCGTCGTGCTTTCCTAAATATCAACCACTGCACTCCAAAATAACGAATTGTGTGAAGTGTTTTGAAGCATATATAAATGCAAGTATTTTCAGTAAAGGTTTTAAGATGACCAGATGATCAACAAGATCAAAGAACTGCAGTAAATTTGTTATGCAAAATCTCTCTCCAATAAATCCATGCTGACTCCCTTCTTTCAGGATGCCTTCTAAAACTTAACCACAACAGAATTTAGGCTTGCTGACCTGTAGCTTCCTGAATCGCCCCATGCCCCTTTTTAAAAATTGCTGCTATGTTACCTACTTTCCAATCCTTGGACACTAGACCCATTTCAAAGGATTCCCTAAAGATAATGGCAAGGATTTAGTTTGCCACTTCTTTAAGTACCATGCTTGATGGCCATCCAGGTCTTATGCCCTCTCTGCCTTTAACTTCCTCAGCTCATCAGTATCTGGCTTATCTGAAATTTTCTATTTCTTTTGCCCTTCCTCTGTGCACCCTGGAAATTCAAATTCCATGCTGGGAAGACTGTGAACACCAAGAAGAGGAGTTAACTTAGTATAGTTGCTAATCTTTTTTCACCTACCCGCTGCAAATATATTTATAGAAATGGTTGACAATTCTTTTAATGTTCACTGCTATTCTAATCTTATTTTTTATTTTAGTTCTGCTGATGGTTTCTTAACCTCCTTTAGTCAGTTTTTATATTTGTTTCGGTCCAGTGTGCTATCTATAGCTTTATACTTTAGGCCTTATCCCCTACACTAGTCTTTTTCCTCTGTTAGGATACTGTTCTGGTGGTATGTATCTGTTCTGTACTCCGTGTATAGTTTTTCTAAACATGATCCACTTTCCTTCCATTATTTTCCTCGCTAAAGATGCTGTTCAGTTCCCTGAGCTCACTGCTCATCTCCTCTAAATCTGCCTCAGTAAAGTTGAATATTTCTATTAAACTCATTCACTTTTCCATCATAAGCCTAACCTTAAAACGCCACCATATTGTGGTCAACGTTATAAGGTGTTCTCTGACCGGTTCTGATAGTTCCTGGATGTTACTTAATATTAGGTCCAACAGTGCAAAAAAAACAGTGCCAATGTTCAATAGTGTCCCTGCTTGCATGGGTTCCTTAACCAATTGATCCATGGAACGATCTAACATTATGTTCAGGATCATGTTTTCACTCCTGTACACTCTTCATAGATTTCCCAATCAATCCTGAAAAAAGTGAACT
Organism: Squalus acanthias; assembly: GCA_030390025.1. Lineage (NCBI taxonomy): Eukaryota > Metazoa > Chordata > Chondrichthyes > Squaliformes > Squalidae > Squalus > Squalus acanthias. The sequence goes on along the minus strand of CM059426.1, from coordinate 195,897,992 downwards.
CATCCATAACAACTGCCTCTGATCTTACGCATGCTTCCCTTATTTGATTACAAAGCATATTTTTAAATAAAAGACTATGGGGCGATTTTGGCCAAATACTTTAGGTGCTAAAGAGGTAAAGAGGTGGCCAATATGGGGTCTTAAGCTGCAACGCCGGTTTAACCCATGTTTGGCGCAAGATGCCTCCTTGGTAAAGGAGTTCCAGTCAGCGCTAGTAATGGCTGCCCAGAGGATTGTTAAGGGGCTGATTGACAATTAAATTGCCAGCTAGAGCTCATTAAAGAGGCCACACGGCCTTTTGGTGGATAACGTTAATTTAACGACCTCTCCTAACAGCGACCAGCTGAACAGAAGTAAACAGTGATTGCAGAGGATTTCGAGCGCTACTTAAAGCTATGCTCAGCTTTCACTCTTCACTTGCTGCTGGAGGTTTGAAGAGGACTTTTGAAAAATATCAGGAGACTTTCTGGGACACTTTGTCAAGACTTCACCAACACTCTGTCAACATTTATTCTGGAAATTCTCTGAGGACTTCACCTAAAGAGAGTGAGTGCTGTGCTCCTCTACCTTATTGGACACCTTATAGGAGTCACCAGGAGAAAGGGGGTGCTTGGTCATCGACATCTTGCCAGGGGTTCCACTTAGTCTGCAGGAGGAATGGGAGGAGGACATGAGGCCAGGCAGAGCAGCACCAGCTGCTGCAGGAGAGAGGGACAGGAGGGCAAGGTGGACTCCTTCCCCTCCTGCAGGTACAGGACATCCCTCCTCCTCTGGACTTCCTCCACCAGGACCTCCAGTGCCGCGTCTGAGAACCTGTGCGCCCTCTCACTCGGTCCCTGAGCCTGAAACCTGCCGGTGTGTGTCAGCCAACCCGGTCCACACCATCAGTGGAAGTGGGTGCGAGAAGCCCACAGATGCTGCTCCACGAAAATTGCACCTAATCAGCACTTGAGTGCTAAACCTGCAGGCGTCTGATTAATGCTTCCAGGCAAGTTCAAATTATGGTAATCAGCAATTAGGACCAAAATTGTGTTCGAAATCCAGACTTTCAAACAGGCGTGTCTTATTAGCACAGCGCCTGATTTCAACCATTCACCAAAATAACCCCCATGAATGGATGGAAAATAAATTCTAAGATTTCTACAAATACTGGATTATTTATCAAGTTTTATATATAAACTCGAAAAATATATATGCAAGTTTGCGAAAATGGTGGTAATTTTGACTTTAGGCGATGGTTTAAAACGGGCGATATTCATTCAGCCACCCATTATACATCTCTCTCGATTTTCATTCCCACTGCCCGTTTTACACTGTCACCCATTGTCAAAATTACCCCCAATGACTATTTTTCAATCACAGTAAGCCTGTGATAATAAAAACTGTCACTTTCAAACTTGCAGATATATTTTAGCAGGAAAACAAACACTGAGCAAAAAGTGCAAATCTTAAAATTGTGCAGTGTCTGCATTTCACCCGGAGCTTTGATGCAGTACATTACCTGATCTTGGAGACCCAGCAGTGTCTTCACCACCAGCTGCCCCTTGACATCTTCTAGTAACTGACTGTTTCTTTCTTCATTTCTTAATCTGGAAAACAGCATAGAAGCTAACATTTGATCTGATCTTGAATATTCACTCTGTCACTATGAAACATACACAGATGTCTTGTCAGAAGATCAAGCAGCTGTGAAAGCGTGCGCCAAATAAAATGCTGAAGACTATCTACTGCACCCAGACAACTGGAAAAGTGACCACAGTAATGCATTTCGAGAGACTGTGGGTAAAGCTGATGGGGGTAAGCAAAAAGTAGGGCAGTAAAATGAATTTATGGATGTTGATCCAATCTACTTTGCTCATGTTGACATTATTAATATAGTGCAGATAACAAAAAATTCTATTTAAATGAATAACCATATAGTCCACTGTTATACCCATAACAATGTAAAAAATAAAATATCTGACTAAAATTCAAGTTACCAAAAGCAACAATACATGCTTAAATGTGTGTAATTTGGGGTGCATTACTTCAAAAGCCAAGGAAATGCATGGAGATTATATTTTAAAGAAAATGTTTTGTACTTATAAAAAAAAGAAAGACTTGCATTTATATAGCGCCTTTCATGACCACCGGACGTCTCAAAGCGCTTTACAGCCAATTAAGTACTTTTGAAGTGGAGTCACTGTTGTAATGTGGGAAATGTGTGTAATCTCTTTGTTTTTCTGTTTTTGTATGTCACTAAGCATCTATTGGTTTTATTTTCAGAGTAGCAGGTGCAAAAAGACTGTAGATAGCCTGACAGAAGTGAATCCAGATAGTTTATCTCATGAATGGGGTAACAGGGGCTATTGAGACCTGGAGCTCCGACTTACAGGAAGCTCTCACTTCCAAACCAGACAAGCTGGGGGAAATCAGACTGAGAGAACCTTGATGGGTGGCTTCACACTCCTTCAGTGGTGGCCAACAGTCTTTTCCTGTGCATATTCCTGGTCACCTTGCAGGTTCTGGGGGTTGGTGGGAAGAGGGACAGATAAACCTGCTGCCTATCAGGAAAAAGCACATCTGTCCAATCCAACTGCCCAATTCGCTGAAGAAGTGCCAGGTAATGGGCAGGTACAGGCACCACTTCATTATCACACATGGTACCAAGAGGTGCAGAGCCACCATTGACGAACGGCAACCTGCCACCATATGTGGTACTTCCATTGCACTAGCATCTAGACGTAGCACAAGATTGGGTTCCAATGACAAACACCATACAGGTTTACTAAGGGGAAGCATTGTGGTATCATCATTAGTTTGAATTACACTTTTTATTTTTTGATGAATCATTTATTGCACTTTATTTCACCTTAGTCCAGAAGGTTTCTTTAAGAAGGGCTATGTTAAGTTAACAGCAAATAGAAGGTTGGGCAAGGTAGAGTAGATGAAAATGGTTGGCATGGTGTTTATTGGGCTGTATGTTGACAAAATAGACAGGACTGGTTGTGCAAGGGCTGCTTTATGCAATTAATTGAAGAGGTTCTCAATTAGTGACTGGTGCACTAGACTTCCTGGCTGCAAGACTCCTTCATCCATTTCATCCTTGTCTTCCTCATTACTCTCCTCTGGCGCTGGTTGGTCCTATGTCTCCTTACCTTACTACTACATGGTAATTTCCCTTTGTATTGTAAAATTGTGCAACCTGCAGCAAATAGTGATGATTTTGAAGACCATCGCTGTGCTACATAGCAAGACCATTTTGATTGGCCTGTAACAAAATCTTTGCTTTATTATACCCGAGATGTTCTCCCCACTAATTCTGGTTGAGGATGCTGTGATGGATGCAGGGAGGAGACTTGTAGGGTCCTTCTGGACTGATGAACTAAACATGAACACAAGGTCTTCCTTATCTGTATCTACTGAATGAAACTGCAATTGGGGGAAAAAAAGCATATATGGCTACGTGCCGTAAATTCGACCTATTACTTGTGGGAATCCTACCACACGGCAGGAAGGCTCCGTAGATTCCTTTATTCAACAAGACCAAAACAATATCGATACAATCAGCTGCTAAGAGATACAGGAGGTGAAACTGGTTTTAGGTAGTACAGGTTGAGCGTCCCGAATCCAGCAACCTCGGGACCAAGGCCGAGCCGGTTTTCGGGTTTTTCCGGACTTCGGAACGTGTTTCTGATGTCTGAAGTCCGGAAATGCCCGAGCCCAGGTTGCGCTATTTCCGGTTTTTGGTAAGCCTCCCTCAGGGTGTCCGGATTCCGGAACATTTTACGGATTCCGGACCCCTGCCACCAATCGTCCCGGAGTCCGGAACTCCGGATTTGGAACGCTCAACCTGTAGTACATAAAGGGCGATAATGAATCGGCAGCCTGTTTTACGCCCCGCCCGATTTTCTTTTCCATTGACTTCAAAAACACGGCGAAGTGTAAAACAGGCGATTGCTCATTTTGCGCTACCGTCCAAGATCAATTTCGCCCCCACAGTACCTTTAACAAGAAGCACGCAAATGAAGGAAACAGGCTTTTGTTGCGATGCCTAGTTTATATGGGTGCTCAGCCTATCAGGCACTGCTCAGTCCTCTAGAGCCTATTATAGGGATCTTATAGAATCATAGAATGGTTACAGCACAGAAGGAGCCCATTCGGCCCATCAAGCACTTCAGCTAGTCTCACTCCCCCGCCCTTACCCCGTAGCCCTGCATATTTTTCTCTCAATCTTCCCTCATTTACATGTAACTTGTTCCTTTAATGAGCCTCGCACACAGGGTGCTACTGCTCAAAATACTTCTGGCATGGACTAGGCCTCATGATCTGATAATTTGGGGCTGCGACACCTCAAATTGCATTATTGCCTCCACTGTTTTTTTTTTACAGTTTCTCTCGCCCATGAATCTTTTTTTTCTCCTTATAAAACACAAGGCTGTTACCTCTGAGTCTCTGCTTCCATCGTGTCTTTACACTTGAACATGGCCTGGTGTAGACAGAGAAACATTTGACTGTTGCTTTGTGCTGTACTGTCTTCAGTGGGATGTCTGCTCTGTGTCACAGCCCAGCTGTTCCGTTCTGTTAGCTCACGCTGGACAGTAAGCTCATGCTGTAGTGTATCTGAATGCAAACGGACAAGTTGCTCCCGTTCCTACAGAAAGAAAAACAAGATGCTATCCATCCTGGCACAACAGACGCATAGCATGCAGGAAGTCAGGAGACACCTTGCTTTCTATTGACATTTTAGAATGCCTGTCACCCAAAAGCACTCTCACAACCAATAGATTGTGACCCATTTTGCTAACATTTTTATGATTGATATGATCTGTGGGCATAATTTCATAAGTCAAAGATCAAAAGCACACCATCAGATCAACATTACAAAATGAGAGTTTAAAAAATAAAATTCTGTAAATCTGAAATAAAATAGAAAATGTACTGGAAACCAATTAGAGAAAAGGATAATGTCTTGAGTGGAACCATTCATCAGAGCACAGGATTCTAATGAAGGGTCACACCTACAACAATCTGAGTTAGTTGATTGCTCTTCTTTTTCATCCCTTCCATGAATGGAGATCCTAACTTGTCTGTCACAGTCTTAAGATATTGAAACACACGGCCATAAATTCATCAATGACTCAGCTGGGTGAGTAGCTGAGCTATACAGACTAAGAAGGGCCTAGGTTTGATTCCTGATCTGTGCTGAGTTAGCTGATGTCACCAGCGGCAGATTGCTGAGGTGCTTGGGTTAGGGAAGGGAAATCAGTCAAGGATCCCACCCCTGATTGCTACTAAATAAACCGCTGTTAGACGTGTGTGTGTATAGACGGGATTGAGCTCAGTTATAATGAAGTCGGCAGGTCCAACAGCCTGGAGACACTCACTGTCCAGGCCTACACATGAAGAATGTCCACTTGGGCAACTTAATGGAGGGTGCCTGGCACCCTTGGAATTGTAACTCAACAAGGAGTCAATGGCTTCAGGAGAAGGAGAGGACAGGGTAGAAAATTGGCAGAAAAGTGACAGGACTGAGGAGGAATTGAAGAAACTTAGGAGGAATGAATAACATGTCCGCACTGTGCCTCCCCACCAAACTTAGGAAAAAGCCTCTTCTGAGGCATTGGAACCAGTTCTGGGGGAAGTGGGACCTGTACAAAAGGGACGGTCTGCACTTGGGCAGGACTGGAACCGATGTCCTCGGGGTAATATTTGCTAAAGCAGTTCGGGAGGATTTAAACTAATATGGCAGGGGAAGGGGAACCTATGTAGCGAAACAGGGGGAAGTAATATGCAGTCAGAAACAAATGTTAGAAGGGTGAGAAACAATAGGGGAAGGCCGAGTAAACAAAGGCAAGAAACACAAAGGGCCATACTAAATCATAAGTCTAAAAGGACAAAGGATGTTAATAAAATAAGCCTAAAGGCTCTGTGTCTTAATGCAAGGAGTATCCGTAATAAGGTGGATGAATTGACTGTGCAAATAGATGTTAACGGATACGATGTGATTGGGATTACAGAGACGTGGCTCCAGAACAATCAAGGCTGGGAACTGAACATCCAGGGGTATTCAACATTCAGAAAGGATAGAATAAAAGGAAAAGGGGGTGGGGTAGCATTGCTGGTTAAAGAGGAGATTAATGCAATAGCTAGGAAGGACATCAGCTTGGAGGATGTGGAATCAATATGGGTTGAGCTGCAGAACACCAAAGGGCAGAAAACGTTAGTGGGAGTTGTGTACAGACCTCCAAACAGCAGTGGTGAGGTGAGGGAGGGTATGAAACAGGAAATCAGAGGTGCGTGCAAAAAAGGCACGGCAGTTATCATGGGTGACTTTAATATGCATATAGATTGGGCTACTCAAACTGGAAGCAATACGGTGGAGGAGGATTTCCTGGAGTGTTTAAGGGATGGTTTCCTAAACCAATATGTTGAGGAACCAACTCGAGGGGAGGCCATCCTGGACTGGGTGTTGTGTAATGAGGAAGGACTAATCAGCAATCTTGTGGTACGAGGCCCCCTGGGGAAGAGTGACCATAGTATGGTGGAGTTCTACATTAGGATGGAGAAGGAAACAGTTAAGTCAGAGACCATGGTCCAGAACTTAAATAAGGGCAACTTTGATGGTATGAGGCGTGAATTGGCGAGGTTAAATTGGCAAGCGATATTTAAGGGGCTATCAGTGGAAGGGCAATGGCAGACATTTAGAGATCGCATGGATGAACTACAACAATTGTACATCCCGGTCTGGCGTAAAAATAAAAAAGGGAAGGTGGCTCAACCATGGCTAACAAGGGAAATCAGGGATAGTATTAAAACCAAGGAAGTTGCATACAAATTGGCCAGAAGTAGCAGCAAACCCGGGGACTGGGAGAACTTCAAAACTCAGCAAAGGAGGACGAAGGGTTTAATTAGGGCAGGGAAAATAAAATATGAAAGGAAGCTTGCAGAGAACATTAAAATGGACTGCAAAAGCTTCTATAAATATGTAAAAAGAAAGAGGTTAGTAAAAACAAACGTAGGTCCCCTGCAGTCGGAAACAGGGCAAGTCGTAATGGGGAACAAGGAAATGGCAGATCAATTGAACAAGTACTTTGGTTCGGTGTTTACTGTGGAGGACACACACAACCTGCCGGAAATAAAAGGGGTCAGAGGATCTGGTAAGAGGGAGGAGCTGAGGGAAATCCTTATTAGTCGGGAAAAGGTATTGGGGAAATTGATGGGACTGAAGGCTGAAAAATCCCCGGGGCCTGATGGTCTGCATCCCAGAGTACTTAAGGAGGTGGCCTTGGAAATGGTGGATGCATTGACGATCATTTTCCAACATTCCTTAGACTCTGGAACAGTTCCGATGGAGTGGAGGGTGGCCAATGTAACCCCTCTTTTTAAAAAAGGAGGGAGGGAGAAAGCAGGGAATTATAGACCGGTCAGCCTGACATCGGTCGTGGGTAAAATGATGGAAGCAATTATTAAAGATGTCATAACAGACCATTTGGAAAGTGGCGACATGATAGGTCCAAGTCAGCATGGATTTGTGAAAGGGAAATCATGCTTGACAAATCTTCTGGAATTTTTTGAGGATGTTTCCAATAGGGTGGACAGGGGGGAACCAGTAGATGTGGTGTATTTGGACTTTCAGAAGGCCTTCGACAAGGTCCCACACAAGAGATTGGTGAGCAAAGTTAAAGCACATGGGATTGGGGGTAATGTGTTGACGTGGATTGAGAACTGGTTGGCACACAGGAAACAAAGAGTAGGAGTAAATGGGTACTTTTCAGAATGGCAGGCAGTGACCAGCGGGGTACCGCAGGGTTCGGTGCTGGGACCCCAGCTGTTTACATTATATATTAATGATTTGGACGAAGGGATTAAATGTAATATCTCCAAATTTGCGGATGACACTAAATTGGGAGGCAGTGTGAACAATGAGGAGGATGCTAGGAGGCTACAGAGTGACTTGGACAGGTTGGGTGAATGGGCAAATGTATGGCAGATGAAGTACAATGTGGATAAATGTGAGGTTATCCACTTTGGTGGTAAAAATAGAGAGGTGGACTATTACCTGAATGGTGGCAGATTAGGGAAAGGGGAGGTGCAACGAGACCTGGGCGTCATGGTACATCAGTCACTGAAGGTGGGAATGCAAGTGCAGCAGGCAGTCAAGAAAGCAAACGGAATGATGGCCTTCATAGCAAGGGGATTTGAGTACAGGAGTAGGGAGGTGATGCTGCAGTTGTACAGGGCCTTGGTGAGGCCACACCTGGAGTATTGTGCGCAGTTTTGATCTCCTAACTTAAGGAAGGACATTCTTGCTATTGAGGGAGTGCAGCGAAGGTTCACTAGATTGATTCCTGGGATGGCCGGACTGACATATCAAGAAAGATTGGGTCAACTGAACTTGTATCCTCTGGAGTTCAGAAGAATGAGGGGGGATCTTATAGAGACATTTAAAATCCTGACTGGTTTTGGCAAATTAGATGCGGGCAGAATGTTCCCAATGTTAGGGAAAACTAGAACCAGGGGTCACAGTCTAAGGATTAAGGGGAAGCCATTTAAGACTGAGCTGAGGAGGAACTTCTTCACCCAGAGAGTGGTGAATCTATGGAATTCTCTTCCACAGAAGGTTGTTGAGGCCAGTTCGCTAAATATATTCAAAAGGGAGTTAGATATAACACTCACAACTAGGGGGATCAAGGGGTATGGCGAGAAAGCAGGAATGGGGTACTGAGGTAGCATGTTCAGCCATGAATGCATTGAATGGCGGTGCAGGCTCGAAGGACCGAATGGTCTACTCCTGTACCTATTTTCTATGTTTCTATGTTTCTATGAACTGGAGAACAATGATTCCCAGAGAAAAAAATCAATCACATCTTCCAAACTTCAAATGAATAAATCAAGTACTGAATAGTAACTGAGAGAAGTCAAATGAGGTGGGATTAGAAAGAATATGGATTAGGGAATGAGAGAAAGAGATGGGGAGAGAGAGAGAGGGAAAGAGTGAATGAGAGAGGGAATAAGACAGGATGAATAGGAGATAAGAGAGTGAAATGATAGAAAGGAAATAGATATTGAGAGCAAGAGATAGAATTAGAATGGGGAGAGAGAGAGAGAGGGCAGGATAGGAAGAGGTGGTATGAGAGAAAGGAAGAAGAAAGAACTTGAAAGAGTGGAATCCAGCGTTACAAATTATAAGTGGAAATAAAAAGTGGCATTAATAAGGTAGGTTTCAAAACTGCTTCTGTTTAGTTACAGTGAGTGTAATGGAATACACAATAGCCCTGATGTGGAGCCTTGCGCTACGGAGGTGCAGATTGGAGAATCGTGCAGAGGCCAACGCATCCGAATGTGGCACTTCTGATTTTCCAGTCATTAATGGCGAGAAAATTGGGAGTACCATGAATCAGACGCACTGTCCTCTGAACCCTGTTTTTCAATTTGCACTAGATGCTGATGGACTGGATGCAAGACTAACCTGGGAGTGGAGTCTCGTATTTTCAGGGCTTATATTTAAGACCTGTGCCTCTGGGATGTTTTACTATGTTAAAGGTGCTATATAAATGCAAGTTGTTGTTGGTGATATATAATTTAATTTTCTTGCTCTTAAACGTTGGAGATTAACCACCCTTGGTCTAGAAAGGGTGGGACCTTGTTGAGGTATATAAAAATTAAATGGTACAGATAAAGTAAATCCAGAATGGCAAGAAAATAGGAACAAAAGACATTAATGGTAATCAGTGAAAAGTAAATTTAAAAAGAGATACCTTCTTCACGGAAAAAATTATAAATGTTTGAATAATCTCCGGGCGGGGTTGTAGAGGTAAAAATCGATTACTGGAGTGAAAAGCTTTGATGGGCCTAATGGCTTTTTCTTGTCTAAAACTCCTCTTATGTTACATGCTGACTGGAGCTGAGCTGTTTAAACTGAACCTTACAAGAGAGGGAACTTTCAATTGGTATTCAGAGCCAGGAATGACATTGATCATCAGGATGTCCTACTTGCGAGTGCTTTTGTGTCCCAAAATGGTGGTTCTCCATAGAAAAAAAAGAAAGAACTAGCATTTATGTGACGTCTTTCACGACCTCAGGACATCCAAAAGCGCTTTACAACCAATGAAGTACTTTTGAAGTATAGCCACTGTTGTAATGTAGGAAAGGTGGCAGGCAATTTGCGCACAGCAAGGTCCCATAAACAGCAATGTGATAATAACCAGATAACCTGTGTTTTTTTATAGTTGATTTAGGTATAAATATTGGTCCAGACACATTAGGGAGGAGAATCAACACCAACACTACAAATCTTCCCTATAAGGAAGGGAATTTGAAGCAGTTAATATTACTGAAATTGACAACTGCTTTATAGAGGTGATTCCACAAACCCGCACGCCTAGCGAGGAAGCTATGGTTGGAGGGAAAGTGTGTTGTTGACAGAGTTACAATACTGTCGCTCTGATTCTCCAACCCACACTGCCTATGAGCTTAGATTCCCTGGGATCCTGGGATAATGGAATCACCCATTATATTCAAAACACGTCCACCATGCTTGCCTTTAACAACAACCTGCATTTGTATAGCATCTTTAATGTAGCAAGATACCCCAAAGAACTTCGTAGTCAGGGTCAGATCAAAGGAGTAGGAAGGAAAGATAACTGAAAGCACATTTGAAGAGGCTGGATTGAACAAAGCCTTTGAAGGTGGAGTGAGATGTAGCAAGCAGGAGGGGTTTAGGGAATGCACTCCAGAGTGTGGAGATAAGATGATTGATGGCTCTACCATGGGTATAGCAGAGGGTGTGTTGAGGGGAAACATATGGATGAGGAACAGGCATTAATGTATAGTTAAGGCAAGTAATATCCATTTTATCTGCTATCTCTGAATTCCTGTAAGAACTGATTTTTAGTTTTGGATAGAAATCTTTTCAAGTTCAAGTAGCTTCTATATGCAAATTGATTGACTTTTTTCTTACATTGTTTTGCTTCGCCAACAAAAGAAACCATTTGTAAAATAGCAATTATCTATACTGTAGTCAATTTACTCACCAAAACTTTAAAAACACATCGGCCGGGATTTTGCTCATCTCAGCGGGTCCGGTGCGGGCGATGTCGGTGACGGGTTGCGGCCTCACTGCTGGCTCCATCCCGCTGCCTAAAATGAATTTATGTTGAACGGGCTTGTTAAGCCCGCCCAGCGTGTTTCCCGGTCCAATTAGAGGAAGCGGATCTGGTGACGTCATTCATGACGCGTTATCAGCCGGTTTCCTTAAAGGAACTATGGCCACCTTACTTTTGACGTTTGTGCTGTCAGTGTTCTACAGCATTGAAGTGCTGCAAATACTGACAATCAATGAACAGAGATGCAGGGCTGCACCCAGGTTCTCCCATGACTCCCTCCATATGAGTGCAGTGCCGCAAACCTTTCAATGATCTCATTAGACCATGAAACGTTAGTACAAAGCCAAACTTACCTTCATCCTCCTGTGCCTCTCATCACCTCCCCATCACTCTGCCTTCCCTATCCTACTCCTGCACATCCTTGCTCACACCAACTTACCTTGCACCTCCACCCATCTCTATCTATCTATATTATCACATTCCCATCTCACTAGCCACCCCTCACACTCACCCTCATCCTAGTGCAATCATACCAACAACACACAAGGGTAGGCACTTGGGTGTTTTATCCAATGTTTATGTAAAGTTTCTGTTAATGTGCTGTCAAACATTGAAACCTTTATTTTCAACACTTTCTGTTCTTGGACAGATATGTGTGCACCTTTGGAAGTGGCTTAATGAGTTGCAGTGAATGGTGAGACATAACGGTACTCCCCGCAATGGTGGTGAGTGTGAAAGGAATAGCTTGGACATTGTCGGGATGCTTTATGGTATTGGTATGCCAACCTGGCAAATCATGTATAGCGTCAAGTGAAGTAAATCTGGCCATGGTGAGGCCATCCCTGGCCTCCCGGGCAGCAATGTGGTTGGGTGCTGATGCCCTCTATCCTGTGCAGCATCAGTTGATTGCAGAGAAGGTTGATGTGGTTGTTGGTGGGGCTGGTGTGCCTGGGGTGCTGCTGGTGTGCCTGGTGCTGCTGGTATTGGGGCTGAGCGTGGTCAGATTCTGAGGATCATCGTGAGACAGTATAAAGGGCACCCATGTTGATGCAATAGATGGCAGGTGGAGTTGAGATGACAGAAGCGATTTGTCAATGGTGAGAGAGGTTGTTCCAATGAGATGACACTGGATGGAGAGTTTGCTCCAAACATTTGCAGCCTGCATAAAGCTCAATCTGTCTTCAAAATGCAGTAAGCAACAGCTTCTGCGCTTGGAAAGTGAACAGCTGTGAGGTGGGAGCTTTAATAGTACAAATCAAGCTGTCAACTAATCAGCTGATTCAATGGCCATTCAACTCCTGCCTCAGGTTCACAGACGTCGTCTCTGAGAAGCGTGGACCCCATGGGCGAACAGTTAAAGTTAAAAGATAAGGTTAAAATCATTATTAAGGGTCTGTCAACAACCCAACAAACTACAGCAAAAAATCACACAAAGCAACCTGCTTTAGTGCTGTGTGATAATCTTACTTCATTAGCTCAAATTGTTCCTCCCATTATCAACGGGAGTGACAAAGCTGTAATCACCAGTACTTCGCTCTAATGTTACACAGCTCAAAATCCACTCTTCCAACACAATCCAATTCCGGAAGGACTAAATCCAAAGCAAAGCCCTGATTCTAACTGCGAGTGCAACTTGGTGAGTGGTGGCCGGGGGGGGGGGGGGGGGGGGGGGGAGGTCGGGGGTCAGGGCGGGGTGAGCAGCAAGCAGGATGGCCGGTGGGAGGAAACAGGAAATTGCACGGCAGCGGGGTGCTGCCGGGGACTCGAAGCACGATCCCCGGCAAGATACATAATCAGGTGGGGGGGGGGGCGGGGAATGGGTTCCGAGACGATCGCAGTCTTGGGCAGGGGAGGCCCGAGGATTTCTTGCGGAACTCCAAGGAGCACACCTGTTCCTCCTGGCTCACGAGGAAACCGTAAAGAAATGTAAAAACATAACTTACCTGGGCCTCTTCTGGCCCTGGATCCAGTTTGTGGCAGATATCCCAGGGCAGGCCGGCACTGTGTGAAACTCATGCGGCCCGAGGTTAAAATCACTTCGGGTTCCGACTGTTGAATATTTATGTGGCCGTTGCCAGCCTGTGGGGAGGACCTCGCCCGCCTCCCGAAACCTGGGAGAACAAACCGCGGTCGGCAAGAACATAAGAAATAGGAGCAGGAATAGGCCACTTGGCCCCTCGAGCCTGCTCCGCCATTCAATAAGATCATGGCTGATCTTGGGCTCAAAGCCACTTCCCCGCCCGCTCCCCATAACCCTTCACACCCTTATCTTGCAAAAATTTGTCTATCTCCACCTTAAATGTATTTAATGACCCAGCCTCCACAGCTCTCTGGGGCAGAGAATTCCACAAATTTACGACCCTCTGAGAGAAGAAGTTCCTCCTCATCTCAGTTCTAAAAGGGCGACCCTTTATTCTGAGACTGTGCCCCCGAGTTCTAGATTTCCCCATGAGGGGATCCCACGCGAAGGCAAGGATGCTTCATGGGATTTAACCATCCGCACGCCCCATTCCCGTCGGGAGTAGGAGTTAAAATCGGGGCTTCTAACTCTGCTGTCGGGTGTGTTTCACAGTCCAAGTAGGCACAGTATGAAAATTTCACAACTGTGCCCACAATCAACTAGCCTCTGGTAAAGCTGAATTTTAAAAGAATAATAATTTAAAAAAAGAGCATACTTCAGACAACATTAACTTTTTGACCTGACAGGCGTTCAAAATAGGTCAGAACAGAAGGGTTAAGTTAAGCGTACGGAATTTGAATGAGGAGAGAGAAAATTAGTTTTCCTGTTTTATGCACAATTCTCTTGAAGTAATACTCACATGTATGTGCGCCTGAGCAATCTGGCTACACTCGGACTCGGGCAGTGACCCCACTGTGCTTAGTTCTTCTAACAGCAGAGCCTGCAGGTTGAGAATAGCAGTGTGAATCTCCAGGGCGCTCACTTGCTTCTCAGCTTTGCAAAGCTGAATTGAAGCCATGCAGACTCCGAGGCTTTCTTCCAGATCCTTCGTCTGATTAGCTCTTTGGCGAAGCAGCTCAGCGCAAACCTGGAACAATATTTAGCCGGCATTTTATTACGGCATTCACGACAAACAATAATTCCAGCAGGCCAAAAAAAAGCATTAGACGTAGTCAGTATTAAGTACAGCCACTATTTGGAGTATTTTAGGAATATAAATAATTTAAAAGGTGTACTTCACTGGTAATTAACATCATCCAAACTGCAGGCAGCTTCAAGCTACAGTACATGATATGAACACTCTGCAGATTTCAAATCAATTAAAAGTAGCTAATGAAGAAGAGGCATTCTGGTGGCAAGCTCTGAAGCTTTAATAATACAGAACATGAATTTGATTCCCTTTTTTTGATCAAAATTTACAAGAAGGAGAAACAATGGGAAACAATTAATGTAGTGTGCTGTCTAAATAAAGGAAGCACTGGGGAGACACATCTGTGTTAAAAAGTCTAGTCAGAAACAAAAATGATCTCGATGAACAGTATACAGAGAGCAGCAATTATGCTCGACTTTTATGCCAGAACACATCAGCAGTCCTTTTCTCAAATCTGCCACGTGAATAATTTAGCTACTTTGAGATTTTTGTTGATTGACATGAATTTTAACAGAAACAAAGGCTTTGATTTTAAATCGCACCCACCCCCCCCCCCCCCCCCGACGGGCATGAGGGAGTCGGGGCGGGGGGGGGCTGTTAAAATATCAGAATGCCCAACCCGACCCCATTCCCGCCCCGTTAAATTGTAAAGTGCATAATTCAGGGCACGGACGAGGCTCCTGCAAAACGCAGCCAGCATCCTGATTACCATACCAAAGTCGTGGCCTGATGACATCATCAGCACCGCGACTTAAATTTAGCAGAAAGCGAGGGGGAGGTGAACCGAGGCGAGAGCTGCCGGCTCCCCAAGGTAAGTGGCTCTTTCGGCACTCCTTGTGGGGCAGGAGGAGAAGCGACGCACCTCAAGGAAGCCTTCGGCCTCCCCCAGCCCGGATCTCCAGCCTCCCCCCACCTTCAAATTGCCACCTGGAGCTTCCTCCCCGCCCCCCCCCCTCCAAATTGCCGGGGACCGTCCCAAGGGTCCCCGGCTGCGGCCTCCTGCCGCTCGTGTTCCCTCCCGCCCGCTGGCCAGGCTGTCCATTTGGCCGGCTGCTGTGCGGGAGGGGGGGGGAGCTACAATATGCTAATGAGGTGCTGCCATTAAGATCGGCAGGGCCTTCATGTCCCCGGCCTTGCCGGGTTCTTGGGCCTTTTCGGCCTCCCCTGCACCCACCCGCCTCCCCATTAACATCAGAGCTAAAATGTTTGCCAGGTCTACGTGATAGCTTGGAAATTGTGAAACTGCTCACAGTCTCACTCGACGGGAGGGCAGCTCGGAGAATTAGGCATGGAGTTCAGTGGGGTAGCTCCTGATTTTGTGCGATAGTGTAAAACGGACAATAGCGAGTTTGGCAGCCCATTTTACCTCTCTTCCATTGAAGTTAATAGAAATTAAAATCGGGAGGGATGTAAAACGGGCTGCCGACTTGCTATTGCCCACTTTACACTATCGCACAAAGTCAAGAGTGTGTCCGATTCGTGCTGCTCCTGTTTTTTCGGACATTTTGAACCAGTAAATAGGGAAAGACTACTTTCTCTGATTGAGGAGTTACTCATGAGAATCATCAATTTAAAGTTGTCACTAAGAGAGTGAGGAGAGAGGTTAAGAGAAATTTCCTTGCACAGATTGATTTTAGAGCCTTGCTATGGGTAGTAGTTGAGGGAGAGATCATTGCAGCTTTTAAGAGAAAAGTGGATAAATATTTGAAGAAGAGGAAGATACAGGGCTCTGGGGGAAGAGAACAAATCAGTGGTAGTAATTTTGGATTGCTCTAGCAAAGAGCCAGCACAGAAGCAATGGGCCAAATGGGCCTTGTTCTGTGCTGTAAACATTCTTTCACAGCTGTAACAAGACAGCCTGGGAATAATTTGGATATGCAGAGTAGACCCAATTCCTACCTAATCACATCGCTTCACATCAATACAGATGTTCCACTTGCAATTAAAATTAGAGTACAACATTCTAGACTTAAGAATAGCAAAGCGAACAAAACTTGTAAACCTTCTGTGCTCAGAGTTTTAAAGTTGAAATGATTTTTTCTTTGCCTTGAAATCTTTCCAAAAGTAATGAGATGTGCAAATTCCACTGGAAGGTAAAGAATCAATTTGTGCAAATGCAGTTGGAGTTTCGTGTTGCTTCCCTTTGTGAGAACCAGTCAGCCAGAAACTGGTTTTCTGCATAAGTGACTTTGAAGGGGCTTCTGAGGAGGAAATGAGGCCAGGGAATTTTGCAGCTTTCCTGATAACTCTATTACCATTTAGGGACTTTGGATCATTGAAGCTTCAATACATGGGCTGGGCAAACCTCCCGAGCTCCCAAGTGTTTCTGAACAGCACTGTACACAGTTTGAATATTAATTTTCAAAAGAATGCACCATTTTAGATGTTAGTCTTGGCTCAGTGGGCAGCACTCTTGCCTTTCAGTCAGACGGTTGTGGGTTCAAGCCCAACTCCAGAGACTTGAGCACAAAATCTAGGCTGACACTCAAGTGCAGTACTCAAGGAGTGCTGCACTGTCGGAGGTGCCGTCTCCCCTCTCAGGTGGGCATTCCCCCAGTGTCCTGGTCAACATTTATCTCTCACCCAACATCACTAAAACATATGATCTGTTTTTATCAGATTTATCTCACTGGCGTTAGTGGGACCTTGCTGCATGCAAATTAGCTGCTGTGTTTCCTACATTACAACAGTGAAGATGGTGGAAAGGCTTTGGGGAGTCAGGAGGCGAGACACTCGCCGCAGAATACCCAGCCTCTGACCTACTCTTGTTGCCACAGTATTTATGTGGCTGGTCCAGTTAAGTGTCTGGTCAATGGTGACCCCCCAGGATGTAGATGGTGGGGGATTCGGCGATGGTAATACCGTTGAATGTCAAGGGGCGGTGGTTAGACACTCGCTTGTTGGAGACGGTCATTGCCTGGCACTTGTATGGCGTGAATGTTACCTGCCACTTATCAGCCCAAGCCTGTATGTCGTCCAGGTCTTGCTGTATGAGGACATGGACTGCTTCATTATCTGGGGAGTGGCGAATGAAACTGAACACTGTGCAGTCATCAGCGAACATCTCCACTTCTGACCTTATGTTGGAGGGAAGGTCACTGATGAAGCAGCTGAAGATGGTTGGCCCTAGGACACTGCCTTGAGGAAATCATAATTGGAGTTAGTCTTATAATCTTTGGACTCCACACCAGGTGCAGTATAACTATATCCAGCGCAAAGCTAACTTCTTAAACATTAATTTCAAAGATTAAAAGGTTCTCCAGCAGTCCAACCATTGCACGTTTGATAAGTTTGAAAAATTACATTTTAGGTTTCCTTGTGGGCCAGGAGGAGCAGGAGTGCTCCTCTAGGCCTCACAAGGAAGCCTTGGGCCTCCTTTGTCTTAGGCTCCCCTCCCTCTCCCAGATCGTGGCCAGAAAACCTCCCCCAGATCAACTCCAGAGTCCACCTCCCTCACCCTTCCCACCAACTGATGGCTGTGAACGGTTCCCACGGGTCCCCGGCTGCAGTCTGCTGCTGCCGCTCGCCGGCAAGGCAGCGGATCTGGCCGGCTTCGGGTGAGACTCTGGGAAAATGTATTTCTAATGAGGCTCAGCTGTTAAGATGGACCAGGCCTCCACGTCTTCAGCCACTCTGGGTTCGTCATCCATTTCGGGGATCGCATGCTCCGCTCACACTTTAAAATCAGGGCCCTAGTGTTTGCCCAGTGCTGCCCTGAGATAGTTATGCCTACTATTGGTGTTCATCCTACGAGGACTTTTGCACCAAATTTACACTCCAAACAACAGAAATATTCCCTAGAGTTTAGAAGAATGAGAGATGATCTCATTGAAACATACAAATTTCTTAAGGAGCTTGAGAGGGTAGATGCTGGGAGGATGTTTCCCCTGGAAGGGGAGTCTAGAGCCAGGGGTCACAGTCTCAGAATAAGGGGTCAGCCATTTAGGACTAAGATGAGGTGAAATTTCTTCACTCAAAGGGTTGCGAATCTTTGGAATTCTCTACCCCAGAGGAATGTGAATGCTAAGGCATTGAGTATATTTAAGACAAGAGATCGATAGATTTTTGGATACTAAGGGAATCAAGGGATATGGGGATAGTGCTGGAAAGTGGAGTTGAGGGAGAAGATCAGCCAAGATCTTATTGAATGGCGGAGCAGGCTCGAAGGGTTGAATGGCCTACTCCTACTCCTATTTCTTATGTTCTTAAATACTGCATGAAAATTCCAGGACAATACTATTGAATCCTAAACTGCTCCAACTTTTTCATTTCTGCAAGACCTACCCAAACTTGTAGCAGGTAGTAAGTTAACATTGTGCAGACTTGTTATGGTTATACCTTAAGCGCTTTAATGGATCCAATCTAAGCCCCTAATTCGGCACCCCCCACCCCATCCCCGGTTAGATCCTGGTAGGCTTATGCCCTACCAAACCATCAGAATATAGAGGTTTTTGCGACCACGGAAAATAACTGAGATAAAGGAAGAAGACTTTATAGTGCAAATAAATGGAACTGTGAAGTTTTGGAATGAGAACAAAGTTATTGGCAAATTTGTCAAGCAGCAGATAAATAGCATTACAAATATTATATCTGTGAGGCCTGTATCTTTCAGTATCATTAAGATTTTAACCTCGAGTCAATCGTGTGATGTATTGCTTCATTAAATTTGCTCCATTACATTGACGGGTGAAATGCTGTTGTGTTTTCGGTGAAGATGGCAAAAATTGAACCGGGTCCTGGACTACCCTGAGCAATGCCATAAACCTGCTAATAAAAAGATAATTTGGTGAGTTTTCAGGTTCGAGATGCAGGGCTAATGATTTGAAGCATACCTCCCTCTTAATTGGATTTGTGAATTAATTCCCTCATGCCCCATTTCAAATGTTTGCAGGATTTGTCAGCTCTGTGTGTGGAACAGTTGACAAATGAAGTGCACAGGGAAATGGCTTTTCACACCCGTTCAACAACTCACAACAAAATCTGTCAGATACAAGAGGCAGCTTCTTGCATAACTCGGCTTTTAGCGGTAGTGCTAAAAGAAAGAAAGACTTGCATTTCTATTGCCCCTTTCATGACCTCAGGACGTCCCAAAGCACTTTACAGCCAATGAAGTACTTTTGAAGTGTAGTCACTGTTGTAATATGGGAAACATGGCAGCCAATTTGCACACAGCAAGCTCCCACAAAAAGCAATGTGATGATGACCAGGTAATTTTTTTTTTTTAAAGATGATTGAGGGATAAATATTGGCCAGGACACTGGGGATAACTCCCCTGCTCTTCTTCAAAATAGTGCCATGGGATCTTTTACGTCCACCTGAGAAAGCAGACGAGGTCTCAGTTTAAAGTCTCATCTGAAAGGCAGAAATAAAAAGAAATAAACAGGAGAAGCAAACCCAAGAACAAAAGGGTCGATTTGAAACGTAGGCAGTGAGAGATTTATAGACTCTTCAGATTTGCACAACTATGCACAAGTTACAGTGAGTTACTAACTTGGTAAATTGCATGAGTAATGACTGGCAAGCTTGGATATTTTCTCGCTATTTATTACAATCCTGGTCTGCAAGCTTGGGAATTACAGGGTAGAAGGCATCAAATTTCCTAAAACTCCTCTAAATTTCAGCAATATTATAACTCCATTCCCATCAACTGCAGTCTGTCTACATAATGGGTGAGATTTTCTCTGAGTCCTGGCCCAGAATGAGATACCTCATCTGGAAAGTGCAGGCAACCTGCCTGAACACTGTGATGACAAGGACTCGGATAGCCGACTGTAATATGCTCCATTTCCAAGACTAACACAAACATGCTACCTGATGACAATACCTTAAATAATATTAATAATTTTACAAAAAACGGAAAGCAAACTGTATCCATATACAAAAACATTAATATAAACAAGTTTACATTCCTTTGCTCTGACTAATCCCTTTGTTCACCAAGCAGCTCTGTTAACCCTGTGCTAGACCTGCAATTCCCCCCTCCCTCAACCCACAATCTTGTAGGCAAACACTATTGGTGTCTCCTCCATTGGCACAGCCAAGCAGGTCGCCTCTAAGAATCCCGTGAGGAATCAAGAGACATGAATCCACCTCCTATCATTCCACAGTGCACTGAAGTGTTGCCGATTTGTTCTTCCAAAAAAAAACTTTCCAACGATGTCAAGTGAGTGGAACAATCGCTCAGAGTAGGTATTTGATACATGGCCAAATTGTACTTTTAAAAAGGAGCTGTCATCTTCGTCTAGCGACGGGATTGTCTGCTTGTTATAAAACCGGCCTGACTGTCATTCTATGGAATGGCGGGTGATCCATCCTGCCAGATGACCACCCAGGCAGTGAAGACAAAAATCTACTCATACTCTTAGCTTCAGCACAAATAGAAGAAAATCCAGATTGCGAAGACTTTACAGCACATCAAGCCTGCTCCATCTACTGTCCACATCTGATCATTCTATCATGGGCGTCCTTCTCACACCACCTGTTAAACACCTCATTTGAGGAACAACCTTTCTTACTTGACATAGGTTGTTCTCCCATTACTTAAAGAGATCAGTAGGCTGATTTTCCTTCCCTGATTCTCCCCTTAAAATAAAACAAATGTGCAAAAGTAACGGGCAGGTAAAAGGCCACCAAACCAGCCCCGCAGTCGTCGTGGTTGGCGCATCATGACTAGCCCCCACCACCACCACCCCCTCCCAGCCATGTAACATCCTGGGAGATGCAATAAACAGAGTAAAAAACAGGGCCATTAAGGGGAAAAAACTCTGGAAAGTTTTTCTCCGTCCCCCTCAGGTGATCAAAACCAGTCCAGAAGATCACGGGGACCATGTGTTTGTTATCTGTTAATCCATTTACCTTCTATATGATGTGATCTCTGCCCCAGTCAGGAACCGGTCCAGCTCTCTCTTGAAGGCAGAGAGTCAGCACCCACCACACCAGCCGGCATCGCATTCCAGAGGCTCACTCCTCTCCGGAAAAAGAACTGCCTAACATCCAGTCTATTCATACTTTTGCATAGTTTTAACGCATGTTCCCTCGTCTGCCCAATCTGTCAAACTGGAATACTCTATCAATAGGCATGCAGTCCAGCCTTTCATTATTTTATAAACCTCTAAGTCCACGCTGCTCAAGAATAAATAGACCCAGCTCTTTAAGTCTATCTGAGTAACTAAGGTTCTTTAAGCTAGGAATCATTATCGTTGCTCTCCTCTGAACCTTTTCCAAGGCACAAAGCAATGTTGTTAAATATCTCTACAACCTTCATATCTTGCTTCTTAATTCATATCAGTCCATCTCCTTTTTAAAAGTGCCAGTTGACCAGAATCACTAGTTACCTTAACTCGGAGTTTGAAAGCAGGACACCTTTAGACTCAATGTAGGATCTGTTTTTTTAGGATTCTGAAAATCTTTCTATTTGAAATGTCAGCCTACTATCTCTTTAAGCCACTGGAGAACAACTTATGTCAAATAAGAAATGTGGTTGGAGCTGAACTTTCCACAGCATTGGAAATAATGCTATCCTTAAAATAAAGGCAGTGCAAAAGGAGGAAACCAAAAAACTACACTTCACCCTCAACTGCAATTTGAAAAGATATTTTTTCTCCACAGACAACTGGTATCCAATGATCTAAACAAAAATCTCAAATGACATTTCTCAGTCTGAACAGAGTCTCAGTATAATTTACCAACAGGAGATGTCCAATATGATCCTAGATTTATTAAAATATTTCAGGTGGTATTTTCAATCTCATCTTTGCATTGGTATAAATCTATAAATATGTCACAGGCAAGAACTAAGTAGTTTTATCTCGTAGGCTAAAAGTTCCTAGATCTCTGAGAGATGGAATTTAGACACTGCTCCTTCATCTGTAAGGCCTTCTTGCAAATAGATTACACGGCTCAACCTATGGAATCTATTCAAGGGCGAGTAATTTGTTGGTGATAAGATAGAGCTTTTAACAGATGAGTGACATAGTGCAGATCATTCTCACCGTGGCAATTTATCCTGCTGCGCCTGGGATTACACAGTCATGCAGAGTGCAAGCTATTAATTATCAAACAGCTTATCAGCATTTAATGTGAAAAGAAAAACTGACTGCCGGAAATCCGAAAGAAAAAACGAAAGTGGTGGAAATGCACAGCAACTTGTGCGTGTGAAAGGTTAACATTTTAGGAGTAATCCATCATCAGATGAGAAGCTGATCAACTCATGTATTTCCACCTTTTCTGATTATGTTTAATAAAAGTAATGGCCCTAAAATTATGCCATGCGAGACGAGCACATGAACAAATTCATCTCTGAACTATTTTAGTGGAGGTGTATACCCGTTGAAATAAATGGGCAAACACCTTCACTGAAACAGTGGGGGAGTCATTTCAGATGATGCATTTAAAGCGTTTGTACAAGATCACCCGTGGCGCAATTTCAGGCCCGATGGATTTAAAATCAATAATAACATTACTATAGAAAGTGTGGTTGTAAGAATTTCTGAATTCTGTGGTGTTATTTTTATTCTTTGCTTTGTGATGTGCTTAGGGTGGTAACAAGGTTTTAGACTGCAGAAGACTTGCTCCCTATCAGCTATACCAAAAACAACCCCACAGAGTTACACCGGGCTGGGATTTGCTGGAGTGGGGTTGCCTGGTTAGTTAGATTTTTTCCTGCACCCTTCAGCTCAAAATGTTTTTGCCCTGTAAATTGCTGGAAGTGTGAGTTGTTAACGGTGCAGCGAGGGCAACAGGGCATCTGGGATTTTGGTAAACAACAGGGCCAACAGTGCATCTCCTTAACCAATGAGATTTAAGGATTGAGAAATAAACAGAGGAAGGACTATGAAGGAGGGTGAATTGGAGTCAAATCAGGCACATAAAGAGAAATAAAGAGATGGAAAGAAAGACTGGATTAAGCGTGAGAGAAAATAGAGACTGAAAGGAAAAGTAAGGAAAAAAATGTAAAATTTAAAATCTAAAATCTCCAACATCAATTCACTATCTGAAGGAATGAGACTCCACACTTTTAATTGTTCATTCTCTGGGTCAGAGAGGTTGATTGGCAATCATTAATAATTATCACATCGTTGAAAGGGTGCTTAAGCTATTCATTACTAGACTTAACTTTCTGTGGCGAGTTTAGCGGACAATTAATGTGCAAATGCAGCAACTTCATGAAACACACGTGGAAGTTAAGCGCGAGATGCCGTTTTCATGAAGCTAACTGCGGAGCGGCGCAAATCATCCAGCAGCTTGTGGCAATTTGCAATTCACGGGGGTATCTCTTCCTCGCCACAAATTGCCGGTCGATTTGCACATTAAAAACAGCGTGCGTCGTTCAAGATTGAGATTTTTAACATTTTTACATCCCACCCAACCCAAACCCACCCGTTTTTGGGGGTTAAAATTCCCCCTATGTAACTATTCAAGATTAGATTGGATAGGTGGTTGAAGGAAAAGTCAATAATTGGATATCGGGACGGGGAGGTAAGTACGATGAGGACTATTTGCTTGTGTGAGGGTAAAAACCGACATGGACTGGTTGGGCCGAATGGCCTGTTTGCATGTTGTAAGTGTTATGTATTTCTAAGTAGAAGTGATGATACTTTCAGCAGTCTGTAGTTTATTCCTATAATATAATAAGACATCCATGCTATTAGCAGCTGTCTGATTTTTCTCCATTGTCTGAGTGCTCATCGGAAAGCGATTGCTAGTTCTCTGGGAAGGGGCTAGTTAAACCACCTGGCTTCTCCTATTTCACGGTGATGCTACCAATAGTACAGGTGAGACGTGGGAAACTTGCCTTAGCCTACTGACCACAATAGATAATCTCGGCTGGTTGTAGACTTGAGTTCTTATGGCCTGGTATTCCGTGCTTGCCGGGACATCATTCTAGCCATAATAAGAATTAAGGCTGTGGTTATATTGGACTCTCAGTCTGCGACTGTAGAATATGAAGTGTAGCTCCCAACACTCAAGTTATGCCACAGGTTACAAATTGAATTGTGCCCCACCATAGCTCTGTGTGAGCAAGTTAACTGTAAACAGTCAACTCCAGGTCATTCCAAACAGGTTGCTTCCACAGTTTTCTACTCCCAATCACACGTTACCAGTACCTATCTTTCAGCTCCAGCTTACCATGCTCACTTCTTCAGCAGCTCTTTCGTTTTCTTCCTCATACAATTTAATTTTGTCTCTCGTGTGTTCCTGTAGAGCTACCAGTTTGACCCGGTCACCATGTCCCAATTCCTTAAGTTTTAACTTGTCCTACAAAAGGAGGGACATAAACAGAAAATCTCTCAATAATTCATCAGAAAAAGTAACTGCTTTTCTCAGAAGATACGAACTACAGTTTTCAATGTTATAGAATACACTGGCCCAGAAAATTTGCATGGCAACGCATCTCAGCAAAAGTTGCTGCTGCTGACCCTGCAATGTTCACGGGGTCAAGGGAAGGTCCCTTAATTATCATACAAAATGGCAAGCCCCGGCGCCATTCGGGGTGCCCGCCATTGGCAGAAGGCCAGAATATTCAGCAGTGGAGTACTGAGCACGGAGGAGGAGGAGGGGGATGGTAGACTGGTCTCCCCCCGCATGAAACTTGTAGGTTATAAAGTGAGCTACTTCAAAAAATGTTTTTACAAACTTATGCCCAAAGTTTTGGAGGTGCAGGCCTCAATCTAGGCCTATGTAATGCCCAGGGACAACTGGTTATTGAAGTCCCTGCCTCCCCTTACAGTGATAGCCTTGAAAGAGGTGGGCGCAGGCTCTGGCCCCACAAAGCCATCCCAGAAAGTTTACTCGGCCTGGTTTTCAGCTATTCTGGTGTACTCCTGCTGAAGTTATGGGTGTACACTGAACCTGCTGCTGATTTTCAGGGTCCCAACACTAAGGCAATATTTATATCCCTTCTCTAATGAAGAACTCATGCAAACCACTTCTAACATTTTTTTTTTTTACAATTTGCAAAAACATATTGGCCTAGAAATTCAATCAATTGCTGCGCCTGAATGGTGAGACCTGAGGCGCTCCTGATATTGGGCCTCTAAGCATGTCTATCCTTTCCCTTTGTATATCACTCCCTACATCTTCTCTTGCATTTATTTATAACTAAAAGTATACTAAACTTTTATTTTCACACTCTAGTTATAGTCTTCAATACTCACGTCTGACTAAAAAGAGGCCATATACATTTATTTAACAATAAAGCTACATTTCTGTTGCAGTCACTCCCAACTTCTCACTTGAATGCATTTACCCACACAATTATTTCACATGTATTATAGTAGTATTCATAGCAAAACTAGAATAGAAATTGATTTTGTTATGCTAACAAACAGATAACACGGGATGAATTTGCACAAGTATTAAATATTTAGACAGGCTGGTGGAATGGGTGGAAACATGGCAGATGAAATTCAATGCAGAAAAGTGTGAGGTGACACATTTTGGTAGGAAAAATGAGGAGAGACAATACATGCTATAATGGTACAATTTTAAAGGGGGTGCAAGAAGAGAGAAACCTGGAGGTGTTTGTGCACAAATCTTTGAAGGTGGCAGGACAGGTTAACAAAGCAGTTAATGAAGCATATGGGACCCTGGGCTTTAAAAATTGAGAGGTCGCACAACACCAGGTTATAGTCCAACAGTTTTATTTGAAATCACAAGCTTTCGGAGCTATCACTCCTTCCTCAGGTGAAGTAAATTGGATACAGAATCGCCAGAGCATATATAGATGGAAAAAAAAGCATGTGTACTTTACAATTGCAGACCAATAAATTAAATCATCCTGACTATCTGCCGAGGTGTGATAAAGTTAATTAAGTCAGCCAGGAAGGTACCACATCAAAAGACATAGCAAGATACAACTGAGACAATGAGGTGTAGTCGCAGGGGTTCCAACGTGTCAAAAGCTGCCGTCTGTATGTAAAACGAAAAGCTTTAAAAAATTTTTTACTTTTTTACTGGGAAAATTTTTACTTTTTTACTGGCATAGAGGCATAGAGTACACAAGCCAGGCAGTAATGCTCGACCTATATAAAACACCAGCTGAGTTTTTCCAGCGTTTTCTGTTGTTATTTTATATAAAACACTAGTTTGGCCTCAGTTGGGCACCACACTTTAGGAAGGTCGTGAAGGCTTTGGAGAGGGTACAGACATGAGGAAAAACATTTTTATGCAATGAGTGGTTAGGATTTGGAATGCACTGCTTGATAGGGTGGTGGATACAGATTCAATAGGGTGGTGGATACAGATTCAATAGTAATCTTCAAAAGAGAATTGGATAAATACTTGGAAGGAGAAAAAAATTGCAGGGATATGGGGAAAGAGCGGGGGAGTGAGACTAACTGGATTGCTCTTGGAAAGAACCGTCGTCGGCTCGACAAGCCGCATGGCCTCCTTCTGTGCTGTACTATTCTACGATTGAAAGTGATGTCCTCAAAGATCTGTAACCACGTTCTTTCCAAAACTGGAGCCATTATTGGATAGGGACACCTTGTGGCTTGGCGCAGGTCTGACACAATTGCTTTTGCCATGATTAGTCAACAACTCCATTATCATTGTGTCATGCAACTACATTACAACAGTGACGCCACTTCAAAAGTACTTCATTGGCTGTAAAGCGCTTTGAGACGTCCGGTGGTCGTGAAAGGCGTTGTATAAATGCAAGTCTTTCTTTTTCTTTTTACCAGGATGGTTGAAGGCGAACTAGATGGACCTTGGGCGTTTTTCATCGAGCAATTCCCGTGTACTTCCAAATATCATGAGGCCACTCACTATGTATTTAATGGCTAATGCGGATTTGCATGTGCAAAAACTTGAATGAAGAAACCATGAAGTGAAACTGTCACTTCACATTTGAAAAATAAATCAAGATAGAGAGGTGAAGGTGAACAGATCAAAGGACTTGCTGCTTGGAGAAGCAAATGAAACTGCTCGCCCAAACATCAAATTATAACACTTCGGCATCACTAAAGTGAGTGGTGCCAAGGTGCATATTTTAACACACATCACAGCAATCTGTAAAAGTGATCTGTATATACTCAGTCCTGGATGATTATTGATGGAAAAAGATTTCTGCTCATTACAGTTGCCGCACTAAGCCATACAAGCCCAAATCTGTTTCAATTCAGGGAGCTCCAATGCTACAGCTTTTCACGTGTTGGGTTTTGATGGTTTACCGTACGTTGGGCTGAGGGCATGTCTTTCCTCACGTGAATTAAAGTACTGCAAAAACTTAACGCCTGTCTGAACTTGGATTTCTAGCCAGCAACAAAAGTGGTATTGATTGCTTCAGTTATAGAGAACACCTTGGTCTGGATTTTCCGCCCCCCCCCCACGGGTGCGTACGAGGTGCGTACGCGCCCACAGGGGCCTGCGCAAGTGCCGGTTTCAGGCATGCGCTGAAACCCGGCACTTGCGATCTGTCAGGAATTCTCTTGACAGATTACCCGCATGCCCAAGAAAAGGGCCTCTGCGGGTGGAGAGTTGCGCTTTTTGCACAACTTCCGCACGCTGAATGACTGTCAAATTCTTACGCCAGTTAAATTAAATTTTTGTTTAAAATATTTAATTAAATGGCATTTTAATTAATTTTAATTATGTAATTTAAAAAAAAAATGTTTTAGTGAGTTTTTGATCCCCATTCATACTTTTGACAGTTCTGTCCATACGGAACTGTCAAAAGTATGAAGGGGGATTCCCTTCTTTCATTGGTTCGCCTGGCCCACGTGATCCCAGGGGCGCTTGCGAACCGTATGTGCCCTTGGGATACCTGGGCCTCTGCGCATTTCGAAGAGGAGAGGCCCAGGTTCACAAGCCTCGGGATCCATGGAACCAGCAGCTAAGTGTGTAGATTTTTTCCCGATCGGAGGCAACTGCCCGCAGGAAGCCTCCGATCGGAAATTCAGGGCCATTGTCCTCAGCATCCACTGGTACTGTTGCAGTCACGCCATTCATCAGGTGTTACAGTAATAGTAGATTGCAGTGTGCTATTTGTGGCTGCCGCTATTTTAAGATGGAGACACAGTAAAATTCTCACAAAGACAACACTTCTGCGCAAAGTAGAGGGTTTCATTTTTCTGATCCATCCTATTAAGTAAACAGAATTCAAAGTACAGATACTGACTCTGATATGTTTCATAAATACCTAAGAATCACAGTTATTACATGATGAAAGGATATAAAACTAGTCCACTAAGCTGCAGAGGAAAGGGTGCAAAATATTTTTTTCAACCATTACATTTAAGTAGAAAGAGCCTTCTTTATTTTTCAGGGAACAGAATGTTTGGGGCTGATTTTAACTCCCCTTGCCCGGCGGAATCCAGGGGAGGGGAGTGGGGGGCAGTTAAAATGGAGCGGGGGAATTTACCCACTCCGTTTCCACCCCAATTGGCCGATTGCAAAGGAAATATGCAGTCATCGGGGCCCGACTGCTATTTTTACCCGAGGCCTGAGCAGGGTTTGGGGGGTGGGGGGGTGGAACGCAGTGGTGCCTTCCCCGCCAGGCCAAAGCTGTCGGCATCCAGAACCAGAAGAGTAAGTGTAAAATTTAAATTTTTTACACGCTCCTCCAAGCCCCAACAAGGTAACCTTGGGCCTCCTTGCTCTGCATCGCACCCCCCCCCCCCCCCCCCACTAATGTGATTCCCATTCCCGAGCCCTCTGGTGTACTTAAGGTGTGCTGGGGACCGTTCCCCCACATTCACGGCGGCGGCCTCTGGACCACCTGATTTTAATTGGCGGGCAGCTGCTTCTCGTTGACTTCCTTGCGGGGAAGTCGGCAAGCGAAATGTCCAAGTATGCCAAAATCAAATTTTGCAAAAAATCTTCACCATTCAAGATCCTAAGTTGACGCCACAATATGTACACATCTAGAATATTGTAATGGCCCTGTGCGGCATTTCATTCAACAAGGAACAATGCTGAACAACGTGGCTTCCTTCAGTTATATTGAACGTTACAGGTAAATACAGCCCCGAATTCGGAACTTCTTGAAAACTGTGACAGACACTCGAACATAATGGTTTCTATGATATTCCATTTAATTATTAGTAGAAAGTCCAGACTATTAAGCCTAATTAGCCAAGGGGGTTGGGGGTGGGTGCAAACAAGCATGAGGACCAAAAGAGTTGCTGGAGCTTCCTGAGGCTGAACTTGTGATGGATGACAACTGTCAGTTAAATATGTTTAATTCAATCTGTTTTTAAGCCCTGCAGTGTAGATGTGGGTTTTCCTCTGCTGTCTTTCACTTTAGGATGTAATGCTGTAATATTTAACAAAATCAACTTTAATTTAGCAAAATCAGAAATTCTACAAATGAATCACAAGATGCTAATGGTAAAAAAGGTTATCCTCTCCATGCTCACTCACCCGTTTCTTCCACTGCTGCTCAAGTTTTTCTAACTTTGCATTCCTCCAGTCAGTCAGATAGGCTTGGAGTCTGGACCTTTCACGCAGCTTAGGAAGAGCCAAGCTATTATCCATTTGACAGAAATTGCCAAGATAACTAAGCATCATCTTTTGAATTTCCTCTTCAGATAGTGCTAGCGGACTCTTCATTATGTTTCTTTAAAAAAAAATGTAAGAGAGAGTCACGAGATAAATCTGAAGAATAAACTAAGGACCAAGTCTCAAGGGATGTTTCATCTGTCACAAATAAATGGGGACACATTACAGTGACATAGCTTATTTCACAGATACCCACTGAGCACTTGACTTACATAGGTGTTCTAAAAACATTTTTCTGTTAAATTATTGTAACGAGAGCTATTTTGGCCATTTTACTATCCCGTGTAGTTATGTGAGGTGGCTCCAGTCTCTTCAGAGGTTTTTGCCTGCCACATGTTCAAAACTCCCCAGTTGGGATCTGGATAAAAGAACAAATTACCATTGCTATCTGAAATTTGAGGTAATTTTTATAGTTGGTCACAAGCTATAAAAATTTGTTGTTCTAATATATAAAAAACCCCATTAAAAACACATTCCATATCTCAATGCTTTAAATGCTGGCCCGCATCATAGAGTCCATAGTTTCACTGGCTTCTTGTTAAATCATTCAAAATGAAAAGATTTGGAAATGAAACAGCCCACAGCTTTCAACCATATCAATGCTTAAATGATTTCCAAAATCTCATCACTGCAGCTTAAGCCAAGTTGGTGAGGAGAGGGGTGAAGGTCAGTCGGGGATAAAAGGTGGATTTATAACTATATTGTTCTATGGAGTCCTCTAGAATACATTTAAAAAAGAATGAAGCCCTGTGAATAGTGTAAAACATTCTATGCTGAAAGGCTTCACAAGATACAGTGTACTGGCACTCAAAGCTACCCAGCCCCACCAAATGTACTTTACAATATCTGCCCTGCTGATGCAGCAGATGGTGGTACAGATGTCAGCTATTATCATAATTCACACAATTACTACTCCTGTATACCGTGATTTGTAAGCTGAACTAAGAGCAGATTGAGTGACTTAGCCATGCAGTGATGCAGTTTTAGGAGCTAATATTGATTTCAAGTGCTCATAAAACATTAAATATCATTGCAATATAACTTCATATTATCACAGTGAGGCAGCTGATCGAAATCAGTTTTGACAGCAACATTCATGTTCAGTACTAATTATTGTTTTTAACTATATGATTGTTTTAAACAACTCAAACGAAATGAATTGAGATTGATATGGACGTGAAAACAGAAGAGCTGGATTTTTCTTTTCCCAGCCCTACAGGGTCAGGATAAGACTTCGCGACTGCCCCTAACCCCGGCTCGGTTCTCCGGGTCAAAGTTACTATGTGTTCGCGTTGCACACCTGGCAGAACCTTGCCAATTAGCAGCCCACCCACGGCACTGAGGAAAATCCAGCTGGTGCAGTAGGACTGTTGCTGTAGTATCAGAATAGACAGGAGGCCACAAAGGGAAAGGAGCGCCCGAAGACTGCAGCATCTACTAAAAGGCCTCTGCGGAGACTGAAGCTTCAGCAGGAATTTCCCAGATTTCCTCCCCCCCCCCAAATTGGCCTGGGTTTTTATCTGTCTTTTTTGCCTCTCCCAGGAGATCACATGGCTTTTGGAGGGAGGGGGAGGGTGTGGGGGAGTGTATTTATTGTGATACACAAGGTGTCACAATTGTGTGAGACAGGCTGGATGAACCAGAGGGTCTTTTCCTGTCCATCATCGTTCGTATGTTTGTACGGGATCAGGCCAAAATGGAGCAAGGTGAGGCCACTATTAGGCCCTTTCCCTCGAAGAGACCAGCTTCTTCCTGCCACTGACCCAGGGGCAACTGCCAGTGTAATATATGTGGGTAGAACAAATGAAGGACAGAGACAGCTGGATTTTCCTCAGTGCCATGGGTGGGCTCCTGCTAATCTGCTCAATGTAAGAACTGAAAGGTTTACGAGCTCGGTCATACATGCCGAGGCTTCCGATGAATCCCATAGACGCGGCCATGATTGTCCCGATCCCGTCGAACAGTGACTCAGCACACTACCTGTGTACCTGTGAGAATCAACGCTGCCGTTGCTGTGTATATACACGCGAAGGCGAAACACAGACAATTCTGCATGAGCATTAACAGTAAAACATCGCAAAAATTCAGTTTAGGTGTCACAAATTCACCGTAAACTTTTCCACACGAAGGTTGAACACTGTGTCCTTCCATGATCCCTAAAAATGGCTTTGGGATCCCATTCTCGTCGCCAAAATGTAATATATGTGGGTAGAACAAATGAAGGACGAAGACACCATGAGTTGCTATTCCATGTGCTTGCTTTACTAGGCCAGAGCGAACTGAGCATGCTCATACTAAACCATGTGACAAACCATGTGATAATACATACAAAAGCAAAATACTGCAGATGCTGGAAATCTGAAATAAAAACAGAAAATGCTGGAAATACTCAGCAGGTCAGGCAGCATCTGTGGAGAGAGAAACAGAGTTAACGTTTCAGGTCGATGACCGGTCTGACGAAGGGTCATCGACCTGAAACGTTAACTCTGTTTCTCTCTCCACAGATGCTGCCTGACCTGCTGAGTATTTCCAGCATTTTCTGTTTTTATTTCATATGATAATACAGCCAGGCATCATCTGGCGATCCTGGGAAGAGTCAGTAAGAGGGGCAGATGGGTTTGAAATGGGCTGGGAACCCAGGACTTGCTGGTATTTGCAGGCAGCAGGCAGGGAAGGGGCAGCCAGTGGTGGTACTGCTGGAATGGGGCAGGGAAGCAATGGTATGCCTCGTTGCCCGATTTTCCTTGCGGTTTCCACTGCTATTCCGCCTGATTTGGGGCAAGATAACTGAGGAAAGTCCAGGCCAGAATCTCTTTTCTGCTCAAAGTAAAGGGAAACTCTGCAATTGTAAAGAAACAGTATGAAAATTTCCATATTGATTTTGATACACAAGAAACCATGGAAGGTGAAAAGGTCAATCACCCTATCAAACATGTTCTATCCACAGAACACATAACAATCATCTTAATTATGCAGTCTTCTGAGGGATAATTCTGTAACAAGGGAGTGCCATCACCACATGGACTGCAGCGGTTCAAGAAGGTGGCTCACCACCACCTTCTCAAGGGATACAAGGGATGGGGAATAAACGCTGGCCTTGCTAGCGAAGCCTATATCCCAAGAATGAATATGACGAAAAAAAAAATTCACCAAGGTTGTCAAGTGAAATTCCAGAAGCAACAAACCAGACTTAACCACATTCAAATCTCATTATTACAAACTTGGATGGGGAATTACTAAGTTGGCCCTCATCAGTAATTCACCTCATCGGAGTTTGAGCTGTCTTACACACAATAGCAGGGGTTCACTTGACAGCAAAGACAAAATTTGTTGAAACCGAGGTCTTCGAATATCAGAGTTTGACATAATAAAGTGTCTGGGATTGATTTCTTGGAAGTATAGTTTGAACAGAGTAGTGACACCTCAACTACCTTTATGGCTAACTCAGATAATTCTGTTAAGACAATGTGCACGTAAACTTTAAAATTCTTAAGTATTCGTCCTAAACGTAGAGAAAAAAAACCAATATTAATGATTGCTTAGCAGAAGAAACTAAGCTGAATAAGAATATAGTCAACATAATTTTATTACATTAAATATGTACCTGGAAATCCACTAAGCTTTTAAAAGCAAAGGTATTAGCAACTTGACAAAGTTGTTCATGAATTTCTAATTAAAATTTCACCCCAAAACCAAACATATTGAATGACCCCTTTATGTAACATTTCTAAACCACTGTATGTAAATTCTGATTGTGGGAGTACCTGCACCATATAAACTGCATGCAGTTTAAGAAGAAGGCTCACCACTACCTTCTCAAGGGCAACTAGAGCAATAACTGCTGGCCTTGCCAGAGACATCCCAAGAATTAATTTTTAAATCTTATTACACTTACTGGAAAACCAATTGTTCCCAATGCCGTAAGAATTTCTGTTCTTCAATTTCTGAATGTAGCTGTTTCGATAATTCCTCCCTAACTTTCTCCAGGGATTCGTCAGCTTTATGTTTTTCATTTTCTTCTTGTTTTCTTTGCTTTTCATGCAGAATGTTTATTTCCTTCTCCTGGTCCTCTGCCATTTGTCTTAAATAGTCCTTCGGAACCCCAAGACTGACCAACTCCTCAACAAGTTCAGCATGGATTTTTTTAATTTTCACTGAGGCATTTTTGGTAAGTTGCACAGTAAGGGCTTCCAGATGGTCGACTGCATCTTCATCCAACTTCTCCACCAATTCTCCAAGCTCTGCACTTTGATTGTTTAATAGGTCATGCCAAGCCATGAGGTATTTGTTAGGATTGAATCTTCTTTCTCCTGAGGTGTTGTGAGGAGATGCCAGCTCCTTTTGTTGATGTTCTTGCTCACAAATCTAATAGTACAAAGAATTATATTAAACGCCAAATAATCTTTCTTTAAAGCAATACTGCGCTAACCAGGCTCTTTCCAGCTCTGGGGCATAGAAAAGCATACACAATGTATCCAATTACACACAAACGACCTTTGTGCAAAGCCACTCACTTTATGGAAATGGCTACATGGGAAACAGGATATCCTTCGATCATATAACCATATCACATATGATATCCATGATCGGTCTAAGATACAGATCAGGGAAACTCATAATACTAGTGGCTCAATACATCCATAAATTTGGAATATTCTATTAGTAATGGGCCAGCTTTCAGTGAATTCTGGAAACAACTACTGTTTACGTTAACTACAATGCTGCCACCAACTGGCTCCGGTTTACTTCATCTGATTTGTTGAATTTATTCCCATGATCCTATGGAATAGTTCATATGAGTTTCAAAAATGAGTCTATATTTTATTTTTTTCTCACCAATTTTCTCCCCTCCTGACTGTTGACTCTTTGCTGGGCTACGGTTCCATTGATATAAATTGCCCTCTAGTACCTCACCCCGGTCGCCATTATTCACATGCGAGCTGTGACAATATATGTTGGCTATTCCTCCAGAGGTGCATTACATTGGGCCATCTTCACCCAACATGAAAGCAACATACAATAGGGGCTAAATTCGGTTGATTTGCGCCTCCCGTTAGGGCGCTAACGGGGCGCAAATCAACTCTTGCCTGGGCGCAGCGCCACCGGCGATGACGTTATCGCCTGTGCGCAGCGCCCCGGCTGTAATATAGGGTGGCGCCCCCCGACTTACCGCCAGACGCTATGTCCGCTGGGGTCAGGGGGGCCTACCTGTGGCGCTAAAATTAGCCCCAAAGGGGGCGCTACCTAATTTTTACCCCAATGTGTTTTAACCTATTTTTCTTTTTACACTTCTATTTTCTGAAGAAAGATTTAAAATGAAGCTCTATTTTTTTCAGAAACAATGGGGGTAATTTTAACCCTCAAAAAAACTGGGTGGGTTGGGTGTCAGGTGAGATGACTTCTGAGTTTAATGGAGGCAGTGCAGGGGGAGAGCAGCCAACCCGCTCCCAAGAGGCAGGTTGGCCATTTAAATATTATAAGCTAGGAGCCTTACATGTAACATCTCTTACAGGTTTAACCCTGGCCGGCCAGATTTCCCAGGCCTCGGGAAACCCGGCAGCTAAAGGGAGGCAAGGGGAGCTTCAGGGAAAAGTAAGTGTCTTCACAGCACTGCTTGTGGGCCAGGAGGAGCTGGAGTGCTTCGCCCCGGCCCCCCAAGCTTACCTGCTTCCCTACCATCGGACAAGTCCCCCTGCTCCCCCCCCCCCCCCCACCCCCGCACCCCCCACCCGGTCTGGGATCAGGTTGACTTCTGGTCGGGAATCCTGTCGATAAAAAAAGGTGCACACTGTGAAGTCAAAACTCCATGTGGGGCCTGATCGAAACTCTCCCCACCCCCGCCACCCCGCTTGAAAAACCCACCCATGTCAATATCGGGGCCAATTAATCTATTACAAACTGCAAGAATTCTTGCAAGCTGTGTGAGTTTTAAAGCTTCAGATTTCAGTTCTCCTTAGAGCAGAGAAGGCGAAGAGGAGATTTGATGGAGGTGTTTAAAATCCTGAAGAATAGCGTGAATAAAGAGAAACTGTTTCCAATGGCTGGAGGGTCGATAACCAGAGGACACAGATTTAAGGTGACTGGCAAGAGAACGAGAGGCGACATGAGGAAAAACTTTTTTACGCAATGAGTAGGTAGGATTTGAAATGCACGGCTTGATTGGGTAGTGGAAACAGGTTCAATAGTAGCCTTCAAAAGGGAATTGGATAAATACTTGAAGGAGAAAAAATTGCAGGGATATGGGGAAAGAGCGGAGGAGTGGGACTAACTGGATTGCTCTTCGAAAGAGCCGGCGCAGACTCGATGGGCCGAATGGTCTTCTGTGCTGTACTATTCTATGATATCTTTAATGTAGTGGGTTCTTTCCACATTGGATAATGATCGGGAGCAAGAATTCTACCCAGTTTCCTCCTGCTTAACCCAGTGATTCCGAGGTCAATTCTGGTGCTCTTACCATTTCCCCAGCTGAGATCAGCTAACTGAGCACAGACCAGGGCTGAATGTGACTTTTCTGGTTCATCGGATAGGTTTACTTTTACAAAATGAAAAAATAAACCAAACCAATGAACTTAAAAGACAAATACACTCATCACAGATTTTGTTAGATTCTGTGAGAAGCTAATGACAAATGTACAAGAGCATTTTTTGGGTTTAGATTTGTTCTCCAAAGCTCTGCAAATGTTGACAATTATGTGCACACATTAAAGCTCCTCAGCCTATGTCTATGTGAATCCAGACACGTATTTTTCAAGAGGACTGCTAAAGGGCCATTTATACTGTAGAATATTCCCTAACCAGAGAAGAGTGTGGAGTGAGCAGTATAACTTTAGTGCTCCCAGCACTGGATAGGTGTATACTGGAGGCATTAGACCTGATCCTAGGCTAGACCCTATTTAAAATCTGTCAGAATATGGTATGGTACTTACCTTGGAGGCACATAAATTCTTAAATTTCTTATAAATGCCTCATAGCAACAATTTGCTTCCATCAGTTCTTCTCTTTAGTCTCTAACATCATGCACATACTCCGTAGTAGGTGGCTATATTATTACATTTCTTCACTGCCTCATAAAAATGACTAACCTCGACACTTTTCAAGTCTACATACAATAAAGGCAATAGCAAAATACTGCGGATGCTGGAAATCTGAAATAACAACAGAAAGCGCTGGAAACACTCAGCAGGTCAGGCAGCATCGAGGAGAGAGAAACAGAGTCAACGTTTCGGGTCGAACCCTTCGTCAGAACTCGATAGAGGCAGTCTAGGTTTTGGCTACTCCCAAGTGTCAATTCAAATACAAGGCCACTTCTGGGGCCAGAACAGTGACCAGAAAACCAAGTTAAAGAAGCTGCTGAATAACAGAGCACAATCATAATGCAATCCTACCGCAATATGTGCTGTTCTCTTTGCTGAGTATGTCTGTCTCACAACTGCAACAGCAATAGGATAGCCATCACTAGAACCACTGTACAATTGTACAGGAGTGTTTCAGTGCATGAAACATTTAAACTTACATAGTTAAATAGGCTGCGATTTTACAAACCTTGGCGGGGCCATGGTGGGCGATGTCGGTGGAGGGTCCCAACCTGGCTGTTGTCTCCATCCGGGCCTCTGAAATGAATCTCCCGAGATTGGGCTTCTTAAGTCCACCCAGCACGTTTCCCGGCCAATTAAAGGAAGCGGGTCTGGTGACGTCATTTGATGACGCGTCATCAGCCGGTTTCCTTAAAGGGACCATAGTCAACTTTATTTTGACATTTGTGCTGTCAGTGTTCTACAGCACTGAGGTGCTGCAAACACCGACAAGCGCTGCACAGAGGTGCAGGGATGCACCCAGGCTCTCCCACGACTCCCTCCATATGCTTATGGAGGGAGTCACAGCACACGGGGAGGTCCTCTTCCCTTCCCATGGGCGGAAGAGACCTCTCCAGGGGATCAATACAGCCTGAGTGCACATTGCACAGGAGGGCCCAAGCAGGGATGTGGTCAGGAGGACCTGGGTGCAGTGCCGCAAATGTTTCAATGATCTCAGTAGATCATAAAACGTTACTGCAAAGCCACTCAACCTCATCCTGCTGTGTCACTTATCACATCCCCATCACTCTGCCTTCCCTACCCTACTCCTGCACATCCTTACTCACATCAACTTACCTTGCACCTCCACCCATCCCTCTCTATCTACATTATCACTTTCCCATCTCACTAGCCACCCCTTACACTCACCCTCATCCTAGTGCAATCATACCAACTAACAACACACAAAGGTAGGCACTTGGATGTTTTATGCAATGATCATGTAAAGTTTCTGTTAACATGCTGTCAAACATTGAAACCTTTATTTTCAATACTTTGCATTCTTGGACAGATTTGTGTGCACCTTTGGAAGTGGCTTAGTGAGTTGCAGTGAATGGTGAGACATAACGGTACCCCCCACAATAGTGATAAATGTGAAAGGAATGGCTTTGGCATTGTAGGGATGCTTTATGGTGTTGGTGTGGAGTGGTGCCAAACTGGCGCATCATGTGGGTGTGCAGCGTCAAGTAAAGTAAATGTGGCCATGGTGAGGCTATCCTGGCCTCCCAGGCAGCAATGTGCTCGGGTGCTGATGCCCTGTGCAGCATCAGTTGATTGCGGAGAACGTTTGTGTTGTTGTTGTTGGTGCTGCTGGTGTTGGGGCTGATCGTGGTGGGATTCTGAGGACCAAGGTGAGATAGTTTCAAGGGCACCGATGCTGATGGAACAGATGGCAGGTGAAGTAGAGATGACAGAAGCGATCTGTCAATGGTGGGAGAGGTAATGAGGTCAGACTGGATGGAGACTTGTGTAAAGACTTGCAGCATCCTGAATCTGTAGTGGAAATGCAGCTTAGAGAAGCTAGTGGTTAAGGGAATATTTCTCAATCAGCTGGGAGCTTTGACTTGACATTTGAAGCTGTCAACTCATCAGCTGAATCAATGGCCACTGACCTCCCACCTCAACTTCACAGACAAGGTCTAAGCACAGCAGGGAACCGGTGGGCGACCTGTCAAATCCAAAAAGCTGGGGAAAAAATCATTGTTAAGTGGCTGTAAACAAGCCACTAATAATTTTAATTGCTTCCCCCGCCATCTGCGTATCGGGTCTGCTCAGCGCTGACAGACCCGACATTTGGTAAAGGTACATGGCGGCGGGTTCATAGCAGGGTCCCGACCCGCTGGGGAAAAAAAACATTTTCCCACCCGACCTGCCACCGATCGCGCCCACTGACCCCCCGCAAAATCCAGCCCATTGAGTCTATAACACCGAAACAGACCATTCGGCTCAACTGGTCTATGCCAGCCTTTATGCTCCACATTAGCCTCCTCCCCATCCTTCTTCATCTAACCCTAACTAACTTATGTGGGCTATCTTTGCAGCATCAGCTAAAATATTCTTACGGTGAAGTGTTAATGATGACAGGTACAGATTGATTAGTGCTGCTTAATAAATTTAAATTGTTTTTTTAAAAAGTTAATCAATGCAAAATTAAATTAAATTGATTAGTCATTGAGCTGGATCTGGTGTACTGCCATATGTACATCCAATCTGGTCTTTCTTATCCTCTGAACACTCTTATGATAATGACATACTAAATAGTCTTTACCTTGAGAGATTGGGTCGACTAGGCCTGTATTCACTAGCGTTTAGAAGAATGAGAGGGGATCTCATTAAAACGTATAAAATTCTAACAGGGCTAGACAGACTGGATGCAGGGAGGATATTTCCCCTGGCTGGGGGGTCTAGAACGAGGGGTCACAGTCTCAGGATACGGGGTAGGACATTTAGGACTGAGATGAGGAGAAATTTCTTCACTCAGAGGGTGGTGAACCTGTGGAATTCTCTACCACAGAAGGCTGTGGAGGTCAAGTCACTGAATATATTTAAGAAGGATTTCTAGATGCAAAAGGCATCAAGGGGTAAGGGGAGAGAGCAGGAATATGGTATTGAGATAGAGGATCAGCCATGATCATATTGAATGGCGGAGCAGGCTCGAAGGGTCAAACAGGCCTACTCCTGCTCCTATTTTTCTATGTTTCTACCTGAATATCAGAGTAAGTGATATGCAGTGCATGAAAGGTGTCATCTGAATGAGCTTATATTCCTTCAGAGAGAAGATTTTACTCTCTACAACTTTAACCAAGCAGTTCTGTTTACTCTGTTTAGAATTCTGCCCTCCCTTCCCCACCACTGATTTACTTGCCTCCTCTCCTGACACCAGTTTACATGGAGTAACATTTCACTGATGTCAACATTCAAGTAGATGTCCTACACAAATGAGCCGAGACAGTAAGTGTTATGGGGCCAGTCACCACTTGCTCAATTTATGAATATGTACTTTTCAGTAGTAATTACTGTAAAGTAATGTAGGAAACATGCCCCATAAATCGGCCCGTAAATTGCCTGAAAAGTGTAAATACAATATCACAGAATCCCCACAGTGCAGATAGAGGCCATTTCGGCCCATCGAGCCTGCACCGACACATATCCCACCCTATCCCCGTAACCCCATGTATTTAATCCCCCTAACACTAAGGGTCAATTTATCATAGCCAAATCAACCTAACCCGCACATCTTTGACTGTGGGAGGAAACCGGAGCACCCAGAGGAAACCCACGCAGACACGGGGAGAATGTGCAAACTCCACACAGACAGTCACCGGATTCGAACCCGGGTCCCTGGCGCTGTGAGGTAACAGTGCTAACCACTATGCCACCGTGTTGCCCCTATATCGAGTCAGTTGTTGAACTGAACTGGGAAGTAAAGCTAATCAAACCATAAAGCTTCTAACTAGCACAAGATTCTCAGCTAATCAAGTCAGAAAGTCGCCTAAGCTAAAAGGCTTGCGTAGATGTGCAAGACAGTTCTTGCTAGCGTTTGAAAACCATTTGGAACGGTTCTGTCAGGAAATAACTCCTAGGGGATGACATATGCCTTATCTTGTCCTGTGTGGGAACCTGTGGGAAAGAGAATGTAGAGCAATCCAGTCAGTTCCATTCCCCCGCTCTATCCCCACAGCCCTGCAAGTTTATTTCCCTCAAGTGCCTATCTTGTCTCCCCTTGAAAACATTAAGTGTGTCCGCTTCCACCACTTCCGTCGGCAGTGAGTTCCAGGTCCTCACCACACGCTGCCTAAAAAAGTTTTCCCTCATGTCTCCCCAGTATCTCTTGCCCAAAACCTTAAATCTGTGTCCCCGAGTCCTTGTACCATCAACTAGTGGGAACAACCTTTCCCTGTCTAGCCTATCCAAACCCATCATAATCTTGTACACCTCTGTCAAATCACCGCTCAACCTCCTTTGCTCTAATGAAAACAAATCCAGCTTCTCCAACCTGTCCTTGCAGCTAAGATCCCCCATCCCCGGAACCATTCTGGTAAATCTCCTCTGCACCCTCTCAAGGGCCTTCACATCCTTCCTAAAGTGTGGTGACCTGAACTGGACGCAATACTCCAGTTGTGGCCTAACCAGCGCTTTATAAAGGTTCAGCATAACCTCTCTACTTTTGTACTCAATACCTCTATTTATGAAACCCAAGATCCCATATGCTTTGCTAACCACTCTCTCAATATGTCTTGCCACCTTCAGGGACCTATGCACATTAACTCCCAGGTCCCTCTGTCCCTGCACACTCTTTAAAACTGTGCCATTAAGTGTATATTACCTCTCCCTGTTCCTTCTGCCAAAATGCATCACCTCACACTTCTCTGTATTAAATGCCATCTGCCACTTGTCTGCCCATTCTGCTAGCCTTTCTATGTCCTGTTGCAGTCGATTGGTATCATCCTCACTATTTGCCACAACCACAAGTTTGGTGTCATCGGCAAATTTAGTAATTCTACTTTGTATTCCAATATCCAGGTCATTTATATATATCAAAAAAAGCAGTGGCCCCAGCACTGACCCTTGGGGAACACCACTGTCAACCATCCTCCAGTCTGAAAAACAGCCATTTATCACACCTCACTGTTTTCTGTCCTTAAGCCAACTCCTTATCCAAGCTGCCACTGACCCACCTATTCCATGAGCCTCAATTTCGTTAACCAGCCTTCTATGTGGTACTTTGTCAAATGCCTTCCTAAAATCCACATAGACAACATCCATTGCATTCCCTTCATCGATCCTCCCTGTTACTTCATCGAAAAATTCAATTAGATTAGTCAAACACGATCTGCCTTTTACAAATCCGTGTTGGCTCTCCTTAATTAGCTTAAACCTCTCCAAGTGCCCGTTAATTTTTTCCTTGATTATTGTTTCTAAAACTTTACCCACCACTGATGTTAAACTGACCGGCCTGTAGTTACTAGGATTGTCCTTACACCCTTTCTTGAACAATGGTGTCACATTTGGCACTTTCCAATCCTCAGGCACCTCCCCCGCATCTAGGGAAGATTGGAAAATTATGGCAAGCCCTTCCGCTATCTCCTCCCCCAATTCCTTTCGCAATCTGGGATGCAAGCCATCTGGACCAGGCGACTTATCCACTCTAAGCATACCCAGCCTTTCTAGTACATCCTGTCTATCAATTTTCACCTCTTCCATTGCTTCTACCTTTTCCACTGCTACCGATATTTTGTCAGCATCCACCTCCTTAGTAAACACCGATACAAAGTACTCATTGAGTATTCTAGCCTTGCCCTGCGCCTCTAAGCATATAACACCTTCTTTGTCGCTAATGGGCCCCACCCCGCCTCTTACTACCCGCTTACTGTTTACATGCCGGGAGATGATTTTTGAGTTCCCTTTTATGTTAACTGCCATTCTACTCTGATATTCTCTCTTTGCCAATCTTATTTTCATTTTCACTTCCCCTCTCCACTTATTGTATTTGGTCTGGTTCTCCCTTGAAGAATTCACCTGACATGCATTATACACCCTCTTTTTTTGTTTCATCATCTTCTCTATCTCCCTTGTCATCCAAGGAGCCCTTGCTTTGGTTCTGTTACCCTTCCCTCTTGTTGGAATGTACCTAGCCTGTACTTGGAACATCTCCTCCTTAAAGATCACCCATTGTTCCGTTACAGTTTTTCCTGTCAGTCTTTGGTTCCATTTTACCCTGGCTAGATCCTTTCGCATCCCATTGAAGTTAGCCCTATTCCAGTTTAGAAGTTCCACTCTAGATTGTTCCTTGCTCCTCTCCATTGCTAATCTAAATCTTATGATACGATGATCACTCGTACCCAAGTGTTCTCCTCATTCCCCAGCACCAGATCCAGCAATGCCTCCTTCCTAGTTGGGCCAAGAACATACTGGTCAAGGAAATTCTCCTGAACACATTTCAGAAATTCCTTTCCCTTTACCCCAGCATTATCCCAATTGATATTTGTGTAATTAAAGTCCCCCAATATCACCACTCTATAGCTCTTGCATATCTCTGCGATTTCCCTGCAGATTTGCTCTTCTACCTCCCTCTCAATATTTGGAGGCCTATAGAATACCCCCAATAGCATAATCATACCCTTTTTGCTCCTCAACTTTAACCAAATGGATTCTGTCCTTGTCCCCTCAATAACATCCTCCCTTTCCAACACTGCAATGTCTTCCTTAATCAGCACTGCCACCCCACCTCCCTTTTTTCCTTCCCTATCTTTTCTGAACACCTTGTACCCTTGAATATTAAGTGTGCAGTCCTCACCATTTTTAAGCCATGTCTCCGTTATTGTCACAACATCATATTGCCACATGGCTAATTGTGCTTGTAGCTCACCAACCTTATTCACAACACTTTGTGTGTTTACGTACATGCATTCTAAACCCATTTTTGAATATTTCGTAGTCTTTCTTAGTCTGTTCCTATCTAATATGGTACTACTTCCGCCTCTGTACTACTTTCTTCTCTAGTACTATCCAACACACTCACTCTTTTATGCACCTTATTCCTCTTTTCTACTCCTATATGCTGGTGCCCAGCCCCCTGCCAAGCTAGTTTACACCCGCCCCAACAGCACTAGCAAACCTTCCCGTGAGAATATTGGTCCCGGCTCTATTGAGGTGTAACCCGTCCGGCTTGTACAGGTCCCACCTTCCCCAGAAACAGTCCCAATGCCTCAGGAATCTAAAGCCCTCCCTCCTGCACCATCTCTCCAGCCACACATTCATCTGTTCTATCCTCCTATTCCTGTACTCACTAGCACGTGGCACAGGGAGTAATCTGGAGATTATTACCTTTGAGGTCCTGCTTTTTAATCTCTCTCCTGGCTCCCTAAACTCTGCCTGCAGTAGAGATGACAGAAGCGATCTGTCAATGGTGGGAGAGGTAATGAAGTCAGACTGGATGGAGACTTGTGTAAAGACTTGCAGCCTGGTGAATCTGTTGTGGAAATGCAGTGAGGAAGAGTTTGTGGCTGAGGGAAGATATCTCTGTAAGGTGGGAGCTTTTACTGTACATTTGAAGCTGTCAACTCAACAGCTGATTCAATGGCCACTGAACTCCCACCTCAGCTTGACAGACGTGGTCCACGACCAGCGTGCACCCCATGGGTGAGCTGTCAAATGCAGAAGGTGAACTGAAATTCATTCTTAAGTGGCTCTAAACAAGCCACTAATTACTGTACCTGAATTTGGCCCCCCGCTGTGACCCCGCCGCTGCGTGTCGGGTCTGCTCAGCGCTGACAGACCCGACACTGGGGAAAGGCGCGTGGCAGCAGGTTCACAGCGGGGTCCCGCTGGGGAAAAAAACTTTCCCACCCGACCTGCCACCAATCGCACCCACTGACCCCCCGCAAAATCCAGCCCTTAGGCATCATTCACTCCTAGACCTAATAATGGACGGTAAAGATTCCAGATAGTTCCTTATTGAGGAGTTAAGCGAGAAGAGTTAAGGATTCATCTGGTTCCTTGGTAATATGTGTTGGAATACCAAACTCAGTGTTCTTACAATAATTAGAAGTGGCAAATCTGGCTGATTTTTCTCTTTCTTATCAGTGGGATTCTAGGGCAGATTGTAGCACCACTTAATATTGCTTTGGCTTAGATTGATTAATTCACCAGAACATGGGGATCTTGGCTGATATTGATAATGGCATGCTGTAAGCCATTTACCCACTGACCATCAGGGGAATTGTTTGTGATCATCCAATATATCTAAATATTCAATTCTATTAACTGATAAATCAACAAA
This sequence comes from Squalus acanthias, assembly GCA_030390025.1. Taxonomy (NCBI): domain Eukaryota; kingdom Metazoa; phylum Chordata; class Chondrichthyes; order Squaliformes; family Squalidae; genus Squalus; species Squalus acanthias. The sequence continues at coordinate 195,853,159 of CM059426.1, read as the reverse complement.
ATGGCCCACTGGTATAGACCCAAAGTGGAGTCAATAAGAAAAAAATTGCAACTGCAAAGAAACAATTCAGCATTCAACATTCCCAAATGGTTTCCTGACTGCATTGATCAATCTGTTACTTTGCTTTTCCATACAAGCTAGCACAGACATATCTATTGAGGTGATGGGCTCTGGCATAATACACTGTGACAAATGCTTCAAATTCCTCCTCCTCTGATGAGTTTCTTAACACCTCAGCAGATGCTATCCTTTAGCAATGGGAGTTTAGCATAGTTCCATTTCAGCTTGAAGCAGCATTTAGCATCTGTCGCTACTACTTCTCTCAATGCTCCAGCTTTGTTTGTTTTTCCTCCCCCTAGTATTAGCTTGTATCTCTCTGCTGGAGTCCTGCGTATTTTGAATTTATTTTTTTTTAAACGCTGCCTATTGATAATCTTAATCTGCTTTAACTGCAACTCCTACCAATATTCTAAAAAGGTAACGCTTGCTCACGTTTCTCTACATTACAGGGTAAAGGAGTAGAATTTCAATGGTGGGTGTGGGGGGTTCCCCAATCTCCTGCCATGACGTTGGCAGAACCCCCAGAAGAATAGCATAACACACTTTCTCCAGGGTTTCTGTCAAATCTATGGTGGGAGATCGGGAGAACCCTGTGTGGAAATTACTGGTGAAAATGTTACATTAACAACAGACGTGTGCCAAAGTACTGATGCACTGACCTCTATTCTAGGGTGTTGTTCAAAACCTTCAGAACCATAGTCAAGAGGCTGAAGTAAAATAAATATGTTTTATATGTTTTTCTCAAGACTATCAACATGCAGATTGTAAGGATGATAGCTTTATTCATTAAGTGACCACACACTACTAAATGCTTCCTTCGAATTCAATTATTTTCAGCCAAATTCCTTTCCTACATAAACTCATTCACGTTCTGTTGTGACTTAAATACGCTTAGAAACTGAAACGGGTAAAATTGCAGTTCACTTACTTTTCTGACAATGTGTTTTCTTCTCTCACCGCTCAGTTTGCAATGTATTAGTTTCTTCTCTCGATCCATGACCTCATCTAACCTCAGCTTCACATCAAGTATTTCTTGCTGTACCATCTCCAACAGTGACTCCACCTGACCTTCTGTCAGATAACCAGTGCTAAAATAAAAAAACACATACCTCATCTGAAATATTTCAAAAGCATTTAAAGTTACAATAAAACATAAACCCACCAGTGGTTGCAGGGTTTACAAATACAAAAATAAACCTGACACTATATATAAAATACATATGCCACAGGTTTAAAGCATGCCTCTGTACACACATAGGGGGGAATTTTCCTGGAGGTCAGTGAGCGCAATCGGTGGCGGGTCGGGTGGGAAAGTGGTTTTTCTTTGACAGCGGGTCGGGACCCCACTGTCAACCTGCTGCCACGCGCCTTTACCAAATGTCGGGTCTGTCAGCGCTGAGCAGACCCGACACGCAGCGGCGGGGGGAGGCAATACAGGTCATTATGACCTTGTTAACAGAGGATTAACAACAATTTTGAGCTCACCTTTAGAATTTACCAGTTCGCCAACAGGGTCCACGCTGTTAAACGGAGTTGAATGGCCATGGAATCATCTCATTACTTGACAGCTTGAAATGCGCTATTAAAGCTTCCATCTCACAGCTGTTTACTTTCCAAGCTCAGAAGCTGTAGCTCACTGCATTTGGAAGACATTGGGGGAAAAATTCAGTTGGTTGCGCCTCCCTTTAGTGCCTTAAAAGGGCGCTAATGGGGCGCAAAGCAACTAGCGCCCGGGCGCGGCAATATTTGCGCCGCTCGCGAAATTAACTAGACATTTTGCGGCGGCGCTAAACACTACCGCCACAATTTCCTGCACCGGCAAATCGTGACGTCAGTCGAGTGCGCAACGCCCCGGTAGCGGATATTGAGTAGCGCCCCCTGCCTTACCGTCTGCCGCTAGCAACGACAGGTTGAGGGGAGCGTTTTGCAGTCAGGAAGGGACTGGGGAGTGCTATTTAAAGGCTACCGCTTCCTGCCTTTTATTGTTGGTGACATTTTTGAACCACGCATTCTGAGAGAGAGAGACTTCCGGAGAGATTCAACGCTGTGTGAAGGAGTTTTGGGTACTGAGCAGCACTTTGCAGGTTCATTTTGATTTGTCCTTCCTTGTATTGATTTAGAAGAGATTGTGGGGGCTGCACTCTGAGCTCTTTCCCTGGTTCTCTCCATTGTTCTTTCCAGCAGATTTGATGTACAGGTCTCTCCAGGCCGAGATTCAAGGCTGCAATGAGCAGGATGTGGATGGAAAGCAAGATCAACCCTCCCCTTTAAGAACTGGCCGGCGCCATTGTGTGTGTGTTCCATTGCTGACTGACATCACATGAGCTTCGCCAGCGCTCTGAGGTAGCGCCTCGCTCCTTGGCCTTTGCGCCTTAAGACAGGTGTGAAGCGCCTGATTTAGCGCTCCAATCACCTCCAGGGGCGATAAAAGTCAAGTTTGCAGTCGGAGGCGATAATTAGCGCCAGGCGCTAATTTTTGCACCCGGCCGATAACTGCGCCCCAAATGGGGCGATACTGAATTTCTCCCCCATTGAGCTTTATGCAAGTTGCAAGTGTTTGGAGCAAACTCTCTATCCAGTGTCACCTCATTGGGACAACCTTTCTCACCATTGACAGATCGCTTCTGTCATCTCAAGTTCACCTGCCATCTATTCCATCAGCATGGGTACCAGTTTATACTCTCTCACCTTGGTCCTCAGAATCTGACCACGATCAGCCCCAACACCAGCAGCACCAGGCACACCAGGAGCACCAACAACAACACCAACCTTCTCTGCAATCACCTGATGCTGCACAGGACACAGGGCATCAGCACCCACCACATTGCTGCCCGGGACACCAGGGATGGCCTCACCATGGCCACATTTACTTCCCTTGACGCTGCACACCCTGGCTGCCACATGATGCGCCAGGTTGGCACCACCCCACACCAACACCATAAAGCATCCCTACAAAGCCCAAGCCATTCCTTTCACACTCATCAGCATTGTGGGGGGTGCCGTTATGTTTCAACATTCACTGCAACTCACTAAGCCACTTCCAAAGGTGCACACAAATCTGTCCAAGAACGCAAAGGGTTGAAAATAAAGGTTTCAATATTTGACAGCACATTAACATCTCACTAGCCACCCCTCACACTCACCCTCATCCTAGTCCAATCATACCAACTAACACACAAGGGTAGGCACTTGGGGGGAAAAATTCAGTTGGTTGCGCCTCCCGTTAGCGCCTTAAGAGGGCGCTAATCATCTAGCGCCCAGGCGCGGCGATGTTTGCGCCGCTCGCGAAATTAACTAGACATTTTGTGGCGGCGCTAAACACTACCGCCACGATCTCCTGCGCCGGCAGATCGTGACGTCAGTCGAGTGCGCAACGCCCCGGAGCGGATATTGAGTGGCGCCCCCTGCCTTACCACCTGACGCTAGCAACGACAGCTTGAGGGGAGCGTTCTGCAGTCATGAAGGGAAAGGGGGAGCGCTATTTAAAGGTGACCACTTCCTGCCTTTTATTGTTGGTGCCATTTTTGAACTACGCATTCTGAGAGAGAGAGAGACTTCTGGAGAGATTCAACGTTGTGTGAAGGAGTTTTGGGTACTGAGCAGCACTTTGCAGGTTCATTTTGATTTGCCATTCTTTGTATCGATTTAGAAGACTGTGGGGGCTGCACTCTGAGCTCTTTGCCTGGTACTCTCCATTGTTCTTTCCAGCAGATTTGATGTGCAGGTCTCTCCAGGCAGAGATTCAAGGCTGCAATGAGCAGGATGTGGATGGAAAGCAAGATCAACCATCCCCTTTAAGAACTGGCCGGTGCCATTGTGTGTGTGGTCCATTGCTGACTGACATCACATGAGCTTCGCCAGCGCTCTGAGGTAGCGCCTCGCTCCTCGGCCTTTGCGCCTTAAGACAGGTGTGAAGCGCCTGATTTAGCGCTCCAATCACCTCCAGGGGCGATAAAAGTCAAGTTTGCAGTCGGTGGCGATAATTAGCACCAGGCGCTAATCTTTGCACCCGGCCCATAATTGCGCCCCAAATGGGGCGATACTGAATTTCTCCCCCTTGGTGTTTTAGCCAATATTCGTGTAAACTTTCTGTTAATGCGTCGTCAAGCATTGAAATCCTTATTGTCACCACTTTGCCTTCTTGGACAGATTTGTGTACACCTTTGAAAGTGTGTTAGTGAGTTCCAGCGAATGGTGAGACATAACGTCCCTGTCCCCCCAATGGTGATGAGTGTGAAAGGAATGGCTTGGATATTGTAGGCATGCTTTACGGTGCTGGTGTGGGGTGGTGCCAACCTGGTGCCTCATGTGGCAGCCAGGGTGTACAGTGTTAAGTGAAGCAAACCTGGACATGGTTAGGCCATTGCTGGCGTCCCGGGCAGCAATGTGCATGGGTGATGTTGCGATAATGTAGATAGAGAGGGATGGGTGGAGGTGCAAGGTAAGTTGGTGTGAGTAAGGATGTGCAGGAGTAGGGTAGGGAAAGCAGAGTGATGGGGATGTGATGAGTGGCACAGCAGGATGAGGTTGAGTGTGGCTTGGCAGTAACGTTTCGTGATCTATTGAGATCATTGAAAGGTTTGCGCTACTGCAGCCTGGTTCTCCTGACCACATCCCTGCTTGGGCCCTCCTGTGCAATGTGCAACCAGGCTGCGTTGTTCTCCTGGGGAGGTCTCTTCCACCCATTGGAAGGGAAGAGGACCTCCCTGCGTGCTATGACTCCCTCCATAAGCATATGGAGGGAGTCATGGGAGAGCCTTGGTGCAGCCGTGCACCTCTGTGCAGTGATTGCCAGTGTTTGCAGCACCTCAATGCTGCAGAACACTGACAGCACAAATGTCAAAGTAAATTTGCGCATGGTCCCTTTAAGGAAACCGGCTGATGACACATCATCATATGACATCATCAGACCCGCTTCCTTCCATTGGACCGGCAAACGTGCTGGGCGGGCTTAACAAGCCCAATTAGGGGAAATTCATTCAACACATCGGGCTGGAGCCCGCAGCGGGGTTGGGACCCGCCACTGATGTCGCCCACCACGCGCCCACTGAGGTAGGGAAAATCGCGGCCATACTTTTTTATTCTTCTGTTGGGCTTCTGTACTGTTTTACTTCTATTAACAGGTTTACATTCAGAACAAACTATATACAGAACTATTATCCAAAACACTGCTTCATGTGTTTGCATTGAATTTTGTTATACAGCAGACATTTGCAAATTGTTGTGTTTCCAAACAACTGTCAATCTGTTGAGGACAAATCTGTCTTCTCTCCTTTGGGATTTGGAATTAAAACAGGACAGTTGATGAAATTAAAACCAGCTGTAAGAGCTTTAAATTAAATGAGTTTGAACTGTTTCCAAGCAGTTTCTCATATCCATAAGTACACATAAAAGTGCCCCTAATAAAGCACTAATTACACTCATGTGTCAGCCTCACTAGACAGTTCAATGTTGCAGGTCGATGACCTTTCATCAGAATTAACGAAAGGTCATTGACCTGAAACATTGGCCCAGAAATTCATCCCGCGACGCGAGAGTACGCACTGCGTACTCTCGCGTATTCCCTCTGCAATTGCCGGTTTTCTGCATGCCCTGCGCATGCGCTGAAAACCGGCAATTGCTCTTTTGAAAAGGGGGCGGTTCCTCGGTGCATCGCGTGCGCGCTACAGGCTGCGCGCACGCTGTGCACTTCATGCTTTGGACGCGCAGGTAAGTACTGAAGATTTTAGAAATGGAAAAAGGAGGAGTAAGACCCACTTTTAACAAGGTAAGTAGTGAATTAAGTATTTTTTTGAATTTTTTTTAACAGGTATATCTTTTTTAGAGACTTTAAAGACAGGTAAGTTTATTTTTATAACTTTTTAAAAGATTTTAAATTTTTTCAAAAATTTAATTTTTTATTTAAAATGGTTAATTTATTTAACTATACTTATTTTATTAATGTGATGGTTTTTAAAAAAAATTTAATTGAGGTTTAGCTGTTATTTTGGGGGGGTGTAAGATTCATAGATTTCACAGCACGTATGTGAAACTTATGAATGGAAGATGGTGTGCTGCCATTGGCTCTAACTGAGTCACGTGATCCCACAGCTCGCACGAATTCACTACGCCGGTGGGATACGCAAGCACTGCCCGGCTGATGTCTGGAACATCAAGTTCGTGCGAGCTGGATCTGAAAAAGCACAAGCGGAGTGAGAGATCGCGGGGAAGGCTTACCCCCGCGGGAACAGAGCGAGATCAATTTCTGGGCCATTATCTCTGTGTATCTCTCCACAGATGCTGCCTGACCAGCTAAGTATTTCCAGCAATTTCTGTTTTTATTTCAGATTACCAGCTTTCACAGTATTTTGCTTTTGTTTTCACTAGACAGCTCACCAGGTGGGAAACAGAAATGTCACGTTGGCCCATTAGGGATTGCACTTTTAAGTTTTGTTGAGGCATACTGCCGGACCAAAGTTATAGTTGACTTCTGCACGTGAAGTGAGGGTGTTTGAAGCTGACTCTGAATGCAAAAAGTGGAAAAGAATAGTACCAAAGGCAGATAGCTTCATTTTGCTGAGAACATATTTATCCTTCTCTTACCCCCACCCCTCCGCTAAAATAAATTAAAGAATTTCACTGTGAAGTCAGATGTTTCAGAATATATCAGAAGAGGGTATTGATTTTATTATGTAATAGCCGACCTCCTGTAACATTGCACATGGTAAGTGAGAGAATATGGTCACTCTCATCAGTGTCACGATTGGACCAGCCATGATCTTATTGAATGGCGGAGCAGGCAGAGGGGGCGATTGGCCTACTCGTTTCTTATGTTCTTATGTATCTGATGCCTGCTTGTTGCTACTTCTTTCTATATATTCTGCTTCTGTCTTACATTATTAATAACTCCATACTTTATTGCAGGGAAATAATAACTTACTATTTCAGTGAAGTAGCATCAATTACCAAAAATAAAATATTCTCACATTTATATTTTTTTTACAAATTATATATTTGGCATTCTTTTTTGTTAACATCACATTTCTTCTCCCTCTCCTTCACTAACTTTATTCTGCCCCCTGTTCTCCTAAAAACCATGGCTGGAATTTTCTGGGGTCCTTGCGGGTGCGATCGGAGGCGGGTCGGGTGGGAAATTTGCAATATCCTGGAGCAGGTCGGAAATCCGCCGTCATCCTGCCCCCTCGCGCCTTTCCCTTGGGCACGTTTGCCAGCGCGGCAGCGACCCGAACAGCAGAGGCGGGCGAGCTAACTTAAATCATTATCAGGCAGTTGTCAGGCCCTTAAGAGTCTTTTTAAACCTACCTGTCAAATTTCCCTGGCTGACCACGGGAATCACGCAGCTCAGGAACCACGTCTGTCAACCTGAGGCGGAAATTGAGTGGTCATTGATCCAGCTGATTAGTGCACAGCATGGAAAGTACAATAAAAACTCCCACCTCACAGTTGATCACTTTCCTTAGGAAGAAGCTGTTGCTGACTGCATTGCCAGCACAGATTTAGCTTTCTACAGGCTGCAAGTGTTTCCAGCAAAGTCACCATCCAGTGTCACCTAATTGTTAGAACCTATCACATCATCGACAGATTGCTTCTGACATGTCTACTTGACCTGCCATCTACTCCATCAGCATGGGTGCCGTCTATACTGTCTCACCTTGGTCCTCAGAATCGGACCACGATGAGCCCCAACACCAGCAGCACCAACAACACCACCACCAACCTTATCCTCAACCACCTGATGCTGCACAGGACAGAGGGCATCAGCGCAGGGCTGCATTGCACCGAAGGCGGTACCCACAACACAGAATATACAGGCAGAGGATGAGCTTCCCCAACATGACTGAGCAGCAATGCCAAAGGAGGCTCAGGCTATCGCGCCAGGTCGTCACAGACATTTGCAGATTGCTGGAGCAAGACCTGCAGCCCAGAGGAGCGGGTGGACACGCCTTACCAGTGGCTCTCAAAGTCACCAGTGCCCTCAACTTCTTCGCCTCAGGCTCCTTCCAGGGATCTGCAGCAGATATTTGTGGCATCTCAGTCGGCCAGCCACAGATGCATCACACAGGTCACATATGCCCTGTTTGACAAGTCAGACAATTGTATCAACTTTGCCACTGATGAAGCCAGTGTTACTGAGCGGGCGCTCAGCTATGCCGCTCTGGCTGCCTTCCCACGGGTGCAGGGCATCAGCAACTGCACACATGTGGCCATCAAGGCACCCCCATCATCACCCAGGAGTCTTTGTCAACCACAAGGGCTTCCACTCCCTCAATGTGTAGCTCGTCTGCAACGATAGGAAGATCATCATGCATGTGTGCACCAAGTTCCCTGGCAGCTGCCATGACTCTTTCATCCTGCGCCAGTCCACCGACCCTCAGCTCTTCGCTCCTCCAAACAGACTTACTGGCTGGCTGCTTGGAGACAAGGGCTCTCCACTGAAGACATAGCTCATGACATCCTTGAGGAGGCCAAATACTGAGGCCCAGGAGAGATATAATGAAAGCCACATTTCCACCAGATGTGTCATACAGCAGACAATAGGCATGCTGAAAATGCGCTTCAGATGCCTTGACAGATCTGGAGGAGCCCTTCAGTATGCACCAGCCAGGGTCTCCAGAATCGTTGTGGTCTGCTGCGCCTGGCACAAAATAGCGCAGCAGTGAGGATTAGCGCTGCATGAGGAGCAAGGCACTGAGCGCACAGCCTCTTCAGAGGAGGAGGAGAAGCATCAGCTGAAAGATGACGAGAAGGAGGAGCAGGAGGAACCTGTGGCCTAGATCCCACCACCACCCAAGCACATTGGTGCCCAAGAGGCCAGGGATGGGCTCATCACGGCCAGATTTACTTAACTTTACGCAGTACACCCATATGGCTGCCACATGCTGCGCCAGGTTGGCACCACCCCACAGCAACACCATAAAGCATCCCTACAATGACCAAGCCTTTCCTTTCACACTGACCAACACTGCGGGAGGTAAAGTTATGTCTCACCATTCACTCCAAGTCACTAAGCCACTTCTAAAGGGGTACACAAATTTGTCCAAGACCAGAAAGTGGTGAAAATAAAGGTCGGAATTATGCTTACCTTGACGGCCGGTGTCCGTAGCGGGTCGTGATCTCGCTGCTGGCTCCATCCCACTGTAGAAAATAAACTTACCTTAATGGGGCCTATTAAGCCCACCCAGCGCGTTACCTGGTCCAATGAGATGGAGCGGGTCTGGTGACGTCATTCATGACATGTTTTAAGCCAGGATACTTAAATGGACCATGGCCACATTAAATTTTATGTTTAATCTAACCTAGTGGGTGTTGAATCTTTACTGTACAATAATATTATAAAAGTTATATATGAGTGACAAAGAAATATTTAAATAATATCATTAAGTAATGCGACGCCATCTACAAATACAATCAAGAACATAATAAAAAAGTACATTAATTGGGAAGTTATTGGTGCTTTAGTCACAAATCTAGAGACTTTTGTATCAGTAACTGGTACAAATAAAAGATGTGTGTGCATAGGTAATACATAAAATTAAGCAGATTTTAAATGTAATTGTAAAGGGGTGGATTTACAATATTATGCAAATTCAGCGGAACAACTGCGGAATCCCTGACAAACAGTGTAAGTGGTGCTTACAATGCGTTTCTGGGATTTCTGCAGCTCTTCCGTTGAAGTTAACAATGGACAAGTGAGAACCTCCGCAGAAATTCACCCTAAAGTCTCAGACTGAAAAATTAAATTAGTCATATTCATTGTCTGAAAGCAAATTAGAACCAGTGGAATGAGTGATGAGAATAAAATTGTTACGGTTGATAACTTGATTTAATGTGTAACTGGACAATCACAGTATACTGTGAGAAAAACCTGACCAGAAACAATACAAAAATGTATTTAAATAGTATATGTCATTTTTTATGATGCTGATCAATTCAATGCAATTACTGTTGAGTTGGAAGGCAACAGCCTAGAATGGCCAGTGAAAAATGTATTTCCCTCACCATCCAGGGTAGCACTTACATCCCTTCAGGATTTCTGAATTAACATTTACCAGTAGCTTTTCAAGTAGAACAGAATCTCCATCAATATGTTAGCTGATGTAATCAACATGTTTTTATTTTGAAATAACAACAGAAAATGCTGGAAACACTCAGCAGGCCAGGCAGCATCCGTGGAGAGAGAAACAGAGTTAACATTTCAGGTCTGGGACCCTTCATCAGAACTGGAAAAAGCTGGAGATGTAACAGATATTAAGCAGGTGCAGAGACAGGGAGGTGGGAGGGGAGGAAGGAATTGAAGGAATATACTGTGCTGAGGTAAGAGGCAGGAAAGATAAAATGTTGCAAATGGGGATGGCAAAATCATACAGCATGAAAATTGGGAGCAGGGGTTATATTTTGAAATTGTTGAACTCAATGTTGAGTCCAGAAGGCTGTAAAGTGCCTAATCGAAAGATGAGGTGCTGTTCCTCGAGCTTACGTTGAGCTTCATTGGAACAATGCAAGAGGCCAAGGACAGAGATCAGAGTGGGAGTGGAGCGGAGAATTAAAGAGACAGGCGACCGGAAGCTCAGGGTCACCCTTACGGACTGAATGGAGGTGTTCCGCAAAGCGGTCGCCCAATCTGCGTTTGGTCTCCCCAATGTAGAGGAGACCACATCATGAACAGCGAATACAGTATACTAAATTGTTTTTATTTTGGTTTGTTTTCCATGCTGTCACGTAATCAGCTGGAGCAATGGCCACGGAAGTCACGCCTCAGGTTGACAGACATGGTTCCCGAGCTGCGCGAATTCCATGGCTATGCAGGGAAATTTAAAAAGTAGGGGAAAAAGGCTCTTAAGTGCCTGTAAACTACCGCATAATGGCCCAGAAATTGATCTCGCTCTGTTCCCGCGGGGGTAAGCCTTTCCCGCGATGTCTCACCTCGCTTATGCTTTTTCTGATCCAGCTCGCACGAAATTGATGTTCCAGACATCAGCTGTGCTGGGCTTGCGTATCCCAGCGGCGCAGTTAATTCGTGCGAGCTGTGGGATCACGTGACTCAGTTAGAGCCAATGGCAGCACACCATCTTCCATTCATAAGTCTCACAGCATGGCTGAGAGACTTATGAATCTTACACCCCCCCAAAATAACAGCTAAACCTCAATTAAATTAAAAAAAAAACCATCACATTAATAAAATAAGTATAGTTAATTAAATTAACCATTTTAAATAAAAAATTAAATTTTTGAAAAAATTTAAAATCTTTTAAAAAGTTATAAAAATAAACTTACCTGTCTTTAAAGTCTATAAAAAAGATATACCTGTAAAAAAAAATTCAAAAAAATACTTAATTCACTACTTACCTTCTTAAAAGCGGGTCTTACTCCTCCTTTTTACATTTCCAAAATCTTCAGTACTTACCTGCGCGTCCAAAGCATGAAGTGCACAGCGTGCGCGCAGCCTGTAGCGCGCACGCGATGCACTCCGGCCCCGCCCCCTTTTCGGAAGAGCAATTGCCGGTTTTCAGCGCATGCGCAGGGCATGCAGAAAACCGGCAATTGGAGTGGGAATACGCGAGAGTATGCAGTGCGTACTCTCGCGTCCCGGGATCAATTTTCGGCCCAATGATTTCAATTGGGACCCTCGCCGCAGCAGGTCGGGTCAGCTCCACGATGACAGACGCGCCTGTGGGAAAGACGCGGCGAGTGAGATGACAGCGGGTTCCCGACCTGCTGTCAAAAATAACAACTTTCCCACCCGACCCGCCCACTACCACCCCGGAAAATTCAGCCCAAAGATTTTTATGTGTGACATCACACTAATGGAAACTTTACAGAAACATTGAATAAAAGACCCATGTGGCTACCCTTGAGAATCTACTTGTGTGTCATCTTTCTATTACGCGTGCTTATACGAGGTGTTACCCCTGTGGCTTCAGCAGAGGTAGAGGCAGCTTGTTCACTTCCCTGCTTAGGTACTCTTGGTGGATGTCCTTTGGGTTTTGGAGCCTCCGATGGCCCTGCCAAAGTCTGCTCCTCCTGCGACTGTGCAGGGGCAGACTTGGCCATCGATGTCCGAGGAGGCATCTGGGGCTCTGACTGAGGGGAAGCCAACGGGGGAGAAATGCGAGTGCTTGGAGAGGCACATTTCCATGTCCCCTCTCACCGTCATCTATCTCATGAGCCACCCACACTTCCCTGCTAGCAAGGAGCTGGAGAGCACCTTGCTGCACATCAGTGGGGCCATGAGGACCCACGTCCACGTTGACATCCCTCCTAGACAGGAGGTTTATGAACCTCTGCCATCTATTCTCAATGGAGACTATGTGCTCCTGTGAGTGGCGCATTAGCTGCTCCATGCAGGTAGCCATCCTATCCATGGAAGAACCTACAGTCACCATCGCCTGTGACACGGTGGTGCTCATGTTGGAGATGGACTCCTCCATTCTATAGACATTTGCAGACATCGAGCTCGCAAAACCTGTCAAAGCCTCCTGCACTTCTTGCTGCACCTCCAGGATCACCCTCTTTCTGGATGGTCCCCGAGGCTCAGCATCTGCATGCAGCTGAACAGAGCTGGGAGCATCCTGCAGCGAGGAATCTCCACTGCTGTCCCTGTCTCCACCATCTGCTCTTGCTCATTTGTGAGTTGAGACACACCAGGTGACAACACTACTCTATCTCGCATGGGACCCACTGAGGTGTGCGTATCGGTGCTGGTGCTGGGTGTGCTTATGTCTAGTGACGGTGTGCCCTCAGAGGTTGGAGGCTTCTCTGAGGAGTCGTCTTCCTCTTCTTCCTGGATAGTAGGGGGGGCGCGGGTAGGGGCTCTTGATGGACCTGTGGGAGAGTAAAGAGATGAGTTAGATATGTCATTTGAAGAATGGGTACAGATACCATTTTGCACATGATGACCATTCACGGACTGCTCATATGAGTGACTGATGTATGTCATGTAGCTGTATTGTATGTAATTCTATCACCAGGTTGCTGGGACGTCCCCCTCTCTCCGTCTCACACCTCCAGCTGCTCGGCGACTCCCGAAACTTCTAAAGCAGCCTCCTCTGCTGTTGTTAGGGTTGCCAATGATGGCGTTCCACCTCCGGTTCTCTCGCTCCCCCTACTTATTGTGGGCTCTCTTTTCCTGCAAGGAGGGAAAGAGAAGGTTGAGTGAGAGTGATGGAATGGGTGTAAGGAATGGATGGGTTACATCTTTAGAAGGAGTCTGTGATGGAGTGGGGTGCCAAAGCCAAGTGGCCTCCTTGTTTGTTGTTAGTTGATATGATTTAATTAGGATGAGGGCGAGTGTGAGGGGTGGCTAGTCAGATGGGGATGTGAGTACGTAGATAGAGAGGGATGGATGACATGCAAGGTATGTTGATGTGTAAGGATGTGCAGGAGCAGGGTTGGGAAGGCAGAGTGATGGGGATGTGATGAGAGGTGCAACAGGATGAAGTTGAGTGTGGCTTTGCACTCACCTTTCCTGATCTAATGAGATCGTTGAAACATTTGCGGCACTGCACCCAGGTCGTCCTCACAATATCGCTGCTGCTGACCTCCTCAGTGATTTGGAGCCAGGCTCTTTTGGTCTCCTGAAGAGGTCTCTTCCGCCCATTAGAAGGAAAGAGGACCTCCCTGTGTGCTCTGACTCCCTCCACAAGCATTATGGAGTCATCGGAGAACCTGGGTGCAGCCTTCTGTCTATGTGCAGTCATCTCTGGAAATGCTTGCAACACTCCAATGGTGCAGTGTGTGGTAACACAATACAGCTTCCTGTGACTCGAACTTTATTACATCACTTCCTGTGATTAGTCCAGGATAAATACTGGGCTGATCAGTTGGATCCTGGAGAGGCATAGAGTAAGACCTCTTTTGTATGTAGCACCTTTTTAGTTGATTAAAGCTTACTTTAAGTTCACCACGCGTAAGGCTCATTCTTACGACAATTTAATCAACTTTGAAAAACTTCGCACTCAAACTTTTTGGACGAACTCGGAACTAAGGATCCAGGGAATCACCCATCATGGAAAACATCCTTAAACCATCGCGTCTTGACTTGGACCCAAACACCCCAGCAGCTGGTAAGGTGTGGAAACACTGGTATCGCACGTTTGACAATTTTCTCGAATATTGCAAGGCTGATGATGACTCAAAATTGCGGATACTCATCAACTGTGTCACCCCGAATGTATTTCAGTATGTCGAGGAATGGGGCAGTTACGAGGCGGCAATTCGGACGCTTAAAAGACTATATACTAAGACACCGAATGAGGTCTATGCCAGACATCTACTAGCTACAGCCCAACAAGGGCCGGAGGAATCCATTGATAAATTCCTCCAAGAGCTTCGCAGACTTAGTATGGACTGTAACTTTCAGGCGGCCTCAGCTGAGCTGTACCGTGAAGAAATGATCCGTGATGCTTTCATCTGCGGGCTTGCCTCCCCATTTATACGCCAGCGTCTACTGGAAAGTAAGACACTTGAGCTTCAGAGAGCTTATGACATGGCTTGCTCTCTAGATCTGGCAAAAAGAAATGCAGACCTTTATACAGTGCCCAGACCTCGGTCTGCTGCCTTAACTACAGTCAGGCAATTTAAGAGGCCACAGGTGAACTCTATTAGGGAGGACTTTATCCCTGACGATCAATCTGATGACTTCACTGATGAAGAGGATGATGACCCCACTGTGGCAGCCTCTTGGCAATCTAAGAAATGCTTCTTTTGTGGTGATGAGTTTCACCCTCGGAAATTCTGCCCTGCTCGCAATGCGTTTTGCAGTCATTGCAACAAAAAGGGTCATTTTGCAAAGGTTTGCCTATCGAGAGCCTCTACGAGGGCTTATCAAGCTAAGTCCTACCGAACTGCCCCGGTAAGGGCCTATCAAGATGTTCCGGCTAAAATCTATCGTGCTTCCTCTCGGGTTTTCTCTCCAAGAAACACACCTAGAGTTTCAGCCACTCTTTGTGCAACGACACCAATTACAGCTGCTTGTCCTCAGAACCTATTCCATGCAGCTACAAAAGCATCAATTAATGGACATACTTTAGATGCCTTAATTGACTCAGGTAGCACTGATAGTTTCATTAGGGAACAGATTGTTGCAGAGTTAAAGCTACATGTTTTCCCATCGGACCAGGCAGTTGCGATGGCTCAGTCATCACTTAATACCAGAATTTCTGGCTTTTGTATGGTTGAAATAACACTTAATGGTCACAGGTATCCCTCCACCCGGCTTTTGGTGCTCAAGGACTTATGTAGTGATCTTATCTTAGGGCTAGATTTTCAAAAGCAGCATAAGAAGCTCACCATTGAGTTCGGCGGATCCAAACCTGAACTCACTATTTCTAATATACGACCTCGATTACCGTTCTGTGCATTGTCAGCAGCTTCACTGGATGAACCCTCACTGTTTACCAGTATCCCTCCTCGATGCAAACCGATTATAACAAAGTCACGACGTTTCAGTCAGGAAGACCAGTCTTTTATTGCGGCTGAGATTTCTCGGCTTTTAGCAGAGGATATCATCGAGCCTTGTTCGTCGCCATGGCGCGCCCAGGTCGTTATTGTTAAGAACCCTCTACAACCTCACAAGAAACGGCTGTGCATTGACTATTCACAGACCATCAATCAATATACGGACTTGGACGCATACCCATTGCCGCGCATCGATGATATGGTTAATAAACTGGCTGAGTACACGGTGTTCTCAACATATGATCTGAAAAGTGCCTATCATCAGGTACCCTTGAAGGTCTCAGACAAGCAGTATACGGCCTTTGAAGCCAATGGACGGCTGTATCAATTTCGTCGCCTCCCCTTTGGGGTCACTAATGGAGTGGCTGTCTTCCAGCGAGCAATGGATGACCTGGTCAAACAGGAAGGCTTAAAGGATACGTTTCCTTATCTGGACAATATTACTGTCGCAGGTCGCAATCAGCGGGAACATGACGCCAATCTCCAACGATTTTGGGATGCACTCCAGCACCGTAATTTGACATTAAATGCGGCTAAATCCATTGAGTCACAACCAACCATCAACATCCTTGGCTATTGTGTGGGCAATGGCATCATTAAACCTGACCCTGAAAGGCTTCGCCCATTCCAAGAACTCCCGCCACCTAAGAATCCGGCCTCCTTGCGCCGGGCCCTCGGCCTGTTTGCATACTATGCTAAATGGATTCCTAACTTCTCGGACCGAATCCAACCTCTACTGAAGGCCAGCACATTCCCACTAGACACAGCGGCTGTTGCAGCCTTTAACCTCCTGAAAAAACAGTTGGAGAAAGCGGCTCTTCACTCCATCGATGAGAGTCTTCCTTTTGTTGTTGAGTGTGATGCCTCGGAGGTGGCGATCTCGGCCACTCTGAATCAGGAAGGTCGTCCGGTGGCATTTTTGTCCAGGACTTTTCAAGGGGCTGAGCTACATTATCCTCCAGTTGAGAAAGAAGCTACAGCCATCATAGAGGCAGTACGGAAGTGGACTCATCTCCTAGCTCGCCAGCACTTTACCTTAATCACGGACCAGCGATCGGTCGCCTTCATGCTCGATAATCGAAAACGGACCAAAATTAAAAATAATAAAATCCAGCTTTGGCGGCTGGAATTGGCCTCTTTTGGTTACACCATCCACTATCGACCTGGCAAGGAGAATGTGGCTCCGGATACCCTCACACGAGCATTCTGCTCCGCCATGGCACCCTCTACGCTCGTAGACATCCATGATGGGTTGTGTCATCCGGGCGTTACTCGCATGCTACACTTCGTGCGGTCCCGAAATCTCCCATTCTCTACCGGGGATGTAAAGAAGATGTGCTCGGACTGCAGAGTCTGTGCGGAATTGAAACCTCAGTTTTTCCGCCCCTCGGGTGGTATACTCATACATGCGACCCAGCCAATGCAACGGCTTAGCATCGATTTTAAGGGGCCGTTGCCCTCTTCAACTCGCAACACTTATCTATTGACCATGGTCGATGAGTATTCCCGTTTTCCATTTGCCTTTCCCTGCCCCAATATGCTGACGACCACGGTTATCAGCTGCCTTGAGCAGGTATTTGCTTTCTGTGGCATGGCATCCTATGTTCATTCGGATCGGGGCCCTTCTTTTATGTCAGGAGAACTCAAGGCCTATCTCTCGGAACGGGGTATTGCTGCCAGCAGAACGACGCCTTATCATCCGGTCGGGAATGGGCAAGTCGAGCGTTTTAACGCTATCATCTGGAATGCGGTACGTCTGGCTTTGAGATCTCGGGGCCTACCCAACCAGCAATGGGAAGCAGTACTTTCAGACGCATTACACTCCACACGGTCCCTCCTTTCGACCGCCACAAATACGACGCCTCATGAACGGTTCTTCCGATTTCAGCGTCGCTCATCCTATGGGATATCTCTCCCGTCGTGGCTGACTGCACCGGGACCAGTGCTACTCCGAAGATATGTTCGGGCGTCTAAGAATGACCCCCTGGTAGATGAGGTTGAGCTCACTGACGTCAACCCTACCTACGCCTATATTCGGTATCCTGACGGTCGGGAATCTACCGTGTCATTGCGGGATCTGGCTCCCTGCCCGCCGAAACATAGAGGGACACCAGGGGATGATATTGTACCAGGCACATCTCTGGGCTCGCCAGGTGCCTCTCATCACGATCTGGATCTGACGCCGGCTGGTACCTCACTCCAGCGTGCCGACCTGGGGCAGACTGACTGAGCCCGTCGGGGCTCGCACGCGCAGCCACGATCCACCCCGTACCATACGCTCGGAAACGGATCTGCCACAGCCCTGCCCGACACCCGTTCGGGCACCAGTACACAGTCAGGATCGTCCTGACCCCTCACAGAGCGGGCTGGATCACTCGGACTCTGGTCCACGGCCCACGGCAGGTAAACGGGCTAGGGGCCCTCTACCGCTACGAGAACCCAAACGGGTGCGGCTCTCCCTCGTCCAGCGGCTACGAAATGGAGGGAGAATGTGGTAACACAATACAGCTTCCTGTGACTCGAACTTCATCCCGGCCTTCTAATCTTTTGGGGGGGGGAGAATGTGGTAACACAATACAGCTTCCTGTGACTCGAACTTTATTACATCACTTCCTGTGATTAGTCCAGGATAAATACTGGGCTGATCAGTTGGATCCTGGAGAGGCATAGAGTAAGACCTCTTTTGTATGTAGCACCTTTAGTGTTGATTAAAGCTTACTTTAAGTTCACCACGCGTAAGGCTCATTCTTACGACACAGTGTGCTGCCTGCACACTCCTAGATGAACCTTCAAATGCAATGTGGCCATGGCTCCTTTAAATATCTCGGCTGAAAACACGTCATCTATGATGTCATCAGACCCACACCATTTATTAGGGCCGGGTAACACACAGGGCGGGCTTACTAGGCCCCATTAACGCAAAGTCGATTTCAGGACTGGGATGGAATCAACAACGGGGTCGCGACCTGTCACGTCGACCACCCGTACCTGACCCACCCAGGTAAACAAAATTCCGGCCATTGACTCCTTACTGGGCTACAGATCCATGGGTGCTGGCAGCCTTAGTGGCCTCACTTGACCAGCTTTTAGTCATGTGTGAGTCTTGAGAATGACTATAAATGTCAACCGGCTTTCCTCCATGGGGCATCATAGCCAAGCCAGATCCTGTCCTTACCCAATGACCACACATATACCAGTCCGGCAGGGTTGCAATTAGGAGTGGAAAACCTTGCCTATTTTCCCCTCCCTGACTTAGGGGCCCAACCCTACTGTAACCATGCTGAGATCAGCTAAATTAGCACAATCCAGGTAATAGAACTTGGCAGCTTGCAAGGTCTGTTTGGCTCAGCTGCTCCAAATCACATTTCTTGCCCCTCGCCATCTCTGTAACCTCCTCCAGCCCTACAGCCCTCTGAGATATCTGCGTTCCTCAAATTCTGGCCTCTTGTCCATCAATGATTTCCTTGCCCCCCACCACGCACCCCCTGCCAAAATATTGGTGGCTGTGCCTTCAGCTATCTTGGCTCTAAGCTGTGGAATTCCCTCCCTAAACCTCTCTCTCATCCTTTAAAACGCTCCTTTAAATCTATATTTTCACCTGTCCTAATATCTCATGTGGTTCAGTGTCATATTTTGTCTGATTACGTTCCTGTGAAGTGCCTTGGTTCGTTTTTCTATGTTAAACGTGCTATATAAATGCAAGTTGTTGTATTTATATTATAGCTTAAAAAAAAATCTTTTTGCATCTATCAGCAAACTAGTTTTGCTCTTACATATTTTTAATTCTTCTCCCCATCCTCTCAGTTTCTCCCCTACTCTCCTTGCTCATGTTTGCATGTAGTTCCATGGGTTCCTGCAGTTTCATGCGTGAGTTACTGTTGGGCTATATCTCTTGGGGTGGGAGGGGGAGGTGGTGGAGGGGGGAGAAGAATCACAACCAACCAAGTACAAACTCATCTGAACCCGCTGTCCATACATGCCCACTTCCACCAAGACAGTGGACAGAAGCTGGACACCTGGCTGACTTTTCTCCTTTCCATTTCTGATGCAAACTGGAGTGTCCCTCCGACTACAATCTCATTCTGGAACCCTGCAGGTCTGTGTGGCTCAGCACCAGAGCACGGAGCATACTTACATACTGAGCTGTCAGCACGACGGTCTGTGTTGCTCAGCACCAGAGCATGGAGCATACTTACATACTGAGCTGTCAGCACCACTGTTTTGTTTATATACTTTGTTTGGTAGAGTTTAAGCAGTTGCTAGACGTGTGACTCTGAGTATCCTCTTTGATGCAAACTAAACACATTAGGAATTTAATGAAGGCCAAATAGTACAAAGTGGGATAACACAAGAGTAGCTGAACATCGGATATTTAACATTCATGAAGCGACTATTCGGATAGGGACTCTTGATGTTTGGTTTCATGCCTTGAGTGAAGAAAGGTACAAATTATTTTCTGCTCTGCTAATCAGTTTCTTGCTCAAAAAAGAAATGCATATTCAAAAGGCCCTGAAACTTAGCAAATACGCATTCATAAGTGAACCATCGGTGTAAAAACAGATTGCAGACAACCAAGTTTCAAGTTCAGACAGTAAACAACCAATTAAATATTTAAACAGCGCAACTCGTTCCTGGAACGGCGTATTAGCCGTATTTCAGTCTAGAACACAGTAATATACTTGGCAAAGAAACTGTGTTTTATTAAAAGTTTTTTTTTTAAACAGTATCAGCTGCAGGATGCTGATGCACTAATTTACTGCCCTGTGGAAATGGGAACTCACGGCCCTGTGCCCGTCATTCTTCACGTGGGGAGTACATAAAATAGCTCGAGTCGTCAGGGAGAAGAACCAAAAAATAGGTAGCTGCTTTTGCAACAGGGGCGGGTGGCGGAGGTTAAAGAAAATCACACAAACAGGTCACATCAATCTAGACAGCTGCTGTGCACATTCTGTGCAAGTTTCCTACTCATGCTTTCAGATGGAGAATGGTGCAGGCATGGAGGAAAAAAGGGGATTAAACTAAAAAAAATCTAAAATAAAATAGAAATACAAATACATATTTTGCTTTACTATGGCCTTTGAGAACTATTTTGCAATTTGGAACACAAAAGCTTTCTAAGTACTACTCAATAAAATGTTAAAGGTAATTCAGACATTCATATTACAAAAATCTATTAAGCATAGTTTGAATGATACTCATTATTTATTCAAGTTTCTTTCCCACCTATTTGTCAATGCTTCTCCAGCTAAAAATCTGTATTTAAAATATCAACAACAAAAACACAGGGTGAATATAAACAGCATCCTATAACTAAAAGGGAAAAAAAAAGTCTTACATCAGGTTTAGTCTCAGGGTACATAAATTCTGTGGTGGGGAGGGATAGTATAGAGGAGCAGGATTAAAGTTGTGCTGTGCTTAGTGCACACATCCAAGCACATTGATTTCTGTGCTTATTGATCTTCCTTTCATGCTCTGTTAGATTAAAGCCTAGTAACAGCTGATGTGCACAGCAGACAGCAAAGACTAAATGAGTAGTCACGCTATGGTCTGTTTTGTGCTTCTTGCCTGCAGTTCACAATTAATGCCCTTGCTTTTGCTCAACTCAACATCCTTGATCAAAGCTCTCTTGTGTATTTCTGAAGGACATCAAATGCGCACCAGTTAATTGGCACCCTGTTGGTGGGAGCATCCATTTAAACGCAATAATTGTTCAAACACCAAATTATTTCCTTTTGAATTGAAATAGAATGAAATGGTTTACAGTACACTTCAAACTACAGTTGTTGCATTATAGGTATAACTCTGAGCCGACAGATGTACCATAATCGAAAACCTTCAATGAGATATGACAAAGATATAAAGTAATGGACCAATTTTTTTGCACATGAAAAAAAGCTACTATCAAATACAACAGGTTTCAAGGCAAATCATATAGTGAAAGCTTTCTCAGATGGTATGGCTTGACAAATGAAGCTGAGCTGGCCCACAGTGCCTTGTACCTTGCAATCTCTCTTTAGGCAAAGAGTGGCTGGAGCTTGAAAGTAAATTCTGAGGAAAACAGGACTCCATTTCACTGGAATCCAAATCAATTCCTAAGGAGGTTAAACAAACCAAATTCAACTGACATGGCAAAGGTGGAGAACACAGGGTGATATTCATTGGTGCCAATGTGGGCCATGAACAGGAAAACACTCCAATGTTGAATTCCCATTCTTTCATTTTCCTGCTGACTATCAAAACATGCTGAAAGCCTCAAATGGTCCACAAGTTAGTTATACCCAGGTCGGACGATCGATTTGCATGTCAAGACTGCTAGGGACCTCCACCGGAGTTTCCTCTGGCTCCACCCTGCCCAGGTATAGTTCACCATCTTTCGGGTCCCATCACACACACTCGTGCTCCACCTCCCCGACGGAGCGGGCGAGACGGGCCGGTGGTGCGCCCACTGCGCGGGATCCCACCTTGACCGACCTGCGTCGGCCTTCATTTTCATTGCACCCTAGGGTTTCGTGCTGCCTTTTGACTAGCGCAAACGTTAGACTCCTTGGTTCGTGTAGCTGCAATATAGCTGCACTATAACTAACTTCATCGAATCGTATTATGCACTTTTAAAGGAAAGACACAAATGAAAATCAAGGAGATCAAAATCCCTCAGCCAGACTGGTAAAGGTCTGCAGGTCAAAAATGCTGCTTTTTTTCCCATTCAGACGGGGTGATTTTAACCCTACTCGCTCAGCAGAAATCTGGCGGGTAGGCAGTTAAAATCGCCCTGGCTCGTACCTGTCCGAAAGCCACCATGATCGCAAGATCTGCGATTTTAACCTGCTCTCCTGAGCAGGCAGCAAGGACACGCACCCGGAGCCAACAGGGTCCTTCTTTACATATGCATGTTGTGGCCCAATGACATCATTGAGACACGACTGTAATTTTAACTCAGTCCTGAGCGGGGAATCCACCTGGAGTTAAAATCGGGGCCAGTCCAACTTTAGCACACATGACAAAGAATAATGTGATCAATAGTGTAATTTAGGTCCATGCAGGTGATGGATAAAGTGAAATTTGACAAGAATTCTCTTGGACATAGTTGGTATAGGGTGAATAAAGCACTTTTGAGATAGGCATCATCTTGCCCAAATATATTGTAAAAACCTATCTTGTTCATAAATACAGAAAATATTTTGTTGCACAATAATAATCTGCTCAAAGTAAACACTGGTCTCTATCGACCTCTGGTGTGTACCTCCACTGAATGTCACAGCTGCAATCAGTACTCACTGTACACGAATCATGCAGTTCGTGAGGCAGCATATGACAGCACCAACGTACTACACCAGCAAACCATGATCAGCATTTCAACTTTTTTGCATTCATCTTCTAGCGTTTAGGATTTTAGTTTCCACTAGTATATACAACTGAACTGAAATATGTCTTTTATATTTTTCTTCTCTTCCAATTTCTCCTTAATCCTCTTCCTTCCACAACACTCACTGACTAAGTTTAGGCACAAAATATTTTTATTCAGGAAAGGATTTTCATTTAAATACTGCTGCAGACCAAACAGTTAAACTGTCCAAAGTACCAATTTTATAGGTTTCTCTCTCCACGGATGCTGCCTGGCCTGCTGAGTGTTTCCAGCATTTTCTGCTGTTATTTCAGATTTCCAGCATCCGCAGTATTTTGGTATTGTACCAATTTTATCAACTGTCAAAAAAGCTAAACCCAATCTAAAATGCATTGGCAAACTAGCTATTCAACTATACTACCGTACTACCCAAACAACTATAATCTATATTAAAAAAATAAATGGCGGTGTAAGATTATTCCCCCAATCAAAAGAATCTTCAAAGTGGCTGACTAAATGGTTTATAAATACATTTTGAGTTGTGGTGCAGAAATTCTACTATGGAAGTTGGAAGACAAAAAACTGCAAAGAATTGACGCCCACTTCTGACTATATTGATTTCTGTGAATATTGATTCTCCCTTCATGCTCGGTTAGATTAAAGGAAAGCAATAATTGACATGCACATGTTACACAAACTATGTGAGAAACCACTGCCTGCTTAGTACATTGAGTCACCAGTTTAAAAGTATTGGTCTGATCTTGCTCGGGTCTATATTTTACATGCAAGTTAACCTGTGCATTCTTGCAGAATTAGTATTTTTTTAAACTTTTGCAAGCATTTATTTCCTTCATATCTTATTTAAATTATGAAATCAGTCCCCATAAGAATGTAGTAAAAGTACAAAAAAAGCAATTGAAATGAAGTGGAGATTAATGATCTTTACTTGACTTCAGTGAAGAGTAAAATCGGATGGTGTGTAAAACCAGCATTGTACCCAATCCTGTCAGTTTTCTGATGGGCGAGTGCTCTACAACTGCATGCTAAAATGGATGTGCAGAGCCGTTTTCTAAGCAGGTAAATGTAAATCTTTAGACAGGGCAGGCAGCATCATCCACATTATCTAATCATTTAAATGAATTTGAGGGTAGATTTAACAAAGGTATCCATTGGAAGTCAAAGGGACCCACTGGGCACTTTTGACACCACACTGGAGTTACACTATGCACAATCACAAACAAAATCCCCACAGTGCAGATAGAGGCCATTTCGGCCCATCGAGCCTGCACCGACACATATCCCACCCTATCCCCATAACCCCATGTATTTAATCCCCCCCTAACACTAAGGGTCAATTTATCATAGCCAAATCAACCTAACCCGCACATCTTTGGACTGTGGGAGGAAACCGGAGCACCCGGAGGAAACCCACGCAGACACGGGGAGAATGTGCAAACTCCACACAGACAGTCACCCGAGGCCGGATTCGAACCCGGGTCCCTGGCGCTGTGAGGCAACAGTGCTAACCACTATGCCACCGTATGCAGTGGCAAACCGAAGCAATGGGAGGCTACCTCAACAGGCAGTCTCACGTCACTTGTTCTCCGAGTCACTTGGGGCCCTAACTCTGGATTCACCCTACAGCTTTAGCATCGGTGCAAAGTGGAACTGGCACAAACGCTCCAGTGTAAACGTATCCATTCGTTTTGATACTGGTCCAAACTGACTGAAGTTTTTCCAACTCTGAGTCGGATTAGATATGAACGAATAAAGTTTTATTAAATTGCATTTGGCAGGCTACTGATTGAGACAAGTTTGAATTTCTCATGCAATAAACGATTCTGCCATTTTATATCTAAAAATGAAGAAAAGTTTTTATTTCTAACTGCAACCATGAAACTGCACAGTGAATGAATGAAGAATTATACATTGAGGGAAAAGGTAATAACAGCTTCATGGTTTCCCTACACTGGAGCTCTACTTCAGTTGAAAACTCATTGGTTTTAAATCGCCATATCATTTACCTGACACGTTTAGCCCTAAACCAGGACATGAACTGGGCAGTAACATGCTATGCTGCAAGGAAGGGCATGGGGTGGTGAAGAGGAAGTGGATCAAGATGTTTTATATGAACTAGACTGATCCCGAGCTGGCTACAAACTGATACTTTATGGTTGGGAAAGATACAAACCATATAAATGAAGAACAAATCTGAATATAGCACTGTAGTATTACTAGAGCTTCTCAACAGACCCATGACCACTGTTTTGTCCACACTGATTTGTCTAATACTGACTATCATTTTAATTTTGGATATGTTGCTTTACATTAAAAAATATCACCAGCACACTTCAGACAGGAAATCAGTGAACTATTCTTCAATGGTGATGCAAGTGTAAATAGTATGAATACTTCATTCCCAACAAGTTTATTAATAGGTTTTCTACAGATTAAAAACATTTAAAAAGTGGCATATTTCACAACAACTTGACTAAATGTATGTATAAAATTGTCTTATGTGTCTTTGAGTACCTTCAATGATGTTTTTAATTGAAGGCCTCAACATCTCTCAAAACCTGTGTTTGCTCCAAGATTAGTGTGTGACTCTTGGTATGAAATTCTTTGGCTGATTACTTTAATGAAGGCACTAACCAGTTTAAAATAAATGCCATTTTATATGTGCATTAAATGTTCATGCACTTATCTTCCCACAGTATAATTTCAAGATCATTGTGTCACACAACAAAATGAGCACAAAGGAAATTGGATAAAATGGCAGCCCTGAATTTGGAAGGCTCTGCTGGTGGGACAAGGCCTTGTGCATCAGGATATCAGACACAGGTGTGTGTCCAAGTTACTGTGGACTGCAATTCGCAATGGTCAAAAAGGGATCAATGGGAGACTGCACTGTGGACCAGTGTCAAATTCTGTGCAAAGGAGGAACTATGATAACAAGGCCTCATGTTGAAATTTACATTGTTTGGCCATGTTCATCCCTGGTGCTTACATCATCCATATAAAATTGGTACATTACTAATCCGTTGGCTTGTCCTGCTGATGTTGCATTCTTAACTTTTCCTAAAGGTAACTTGAAACGTGATTTTTCCAATTGCACTTCATGATTTAGATGAGGAAGATGACTTCATGCGGACTACCAAATGCAGGTGCAACAACACCTGAGACATTAGCCCTGATATTTACAGGGTGGCAGGGAGGGAGCAGGGGGACAGTTTAGTGGTCGGAAAACCCGGAAGAACGGGTTTCCCTCAGATCCTGCCAAATTTAACAGCAGGACCTGATTACCATTTTTGGAATCCATTTCCCAGCTGCAGCCAGCCAGATTGAGAGGCTGGCACCAGGCCACGACCGGGAAGCGTAGAGGAGGGAGGGAGAGATCAGGGGTTGGGTGGGGACATCAATGGAAGGGTCTGGAGAGTTTAGGGGTCGGTGGGGGACATCGATGGGGGGTGCCTGGAGAGATCAGGGGGTTGGGGGACATTGATGGGGGGATGCTGGAGAGATGGGGGGAGGAAGAGAAGTTCGCGGGGGAGCTTGAAGAGATCACGGGGGCGGGGCCATGGAAGATATCGGAAGGGCATCAGATTGTGGGGGTGTGGTTCGCTCGCTGGGGAGGTTAACAAGGTAGCTTAGAGGGCCGGGGAGGGGGAAGCACACCTGCTCCTCTTGGCCCACAAGCAGTGCTGGAAAGGCACCTACCTGTACCATCCAGCAGCCCTCGCCTCCCTTCAGCTACTGGGTTTCTCAACACTCGGGAATCCCAGGTGGGCCAGAAGGAGCAGGAGTGCTTCCCCCCTGCCAGTGTTAAAGCTTGAATAGAGAAAATCTTCCGCATGCTGCCTCATTAAAATATTTAAATGAGGGACCCGCCTCCCAAGAGCGGGTTGGTCGCCTGCACCACGTCCCGCCTCCATTAAAACTGGAAGTGGGCAGGATCGAGGCGGGTTGGATTCGGGTTTGAAATTTTTGAAATTTTAACTTGCCACCCCACCCAAAGCCACCCGATTTTGAGGGTTAAAATTACCCCAGGATTCTCAGTTACAGGCCCTAACACTCATAATTAGACATATCAGATGAGACCTGTCCTCGCCAGCCCCGCTTCTCAAGAGAGGCTGTCACTAAGCTATGCCATTTGCTCTAGGCTGACCTGCAGACCACTACTCAAACAGGGATGGCTGTGAAGGTTACCACAGTATTGAGCTTTCATGCTACTGCCTTCTTCCACAGGCAACATCTGCCCAATCAGCCAGCATACAGCCCATTGGCATATCACACAAGTGACAGATGCTTTTTTTGCTGGAGGTAGAATGTTCACTTTCCATGTGAAAAGGAGGCATCAGCTGGACAAACTGCAGAACTTTCACCAGATGGCAGGGTTTCCGAGAATACATGGCATGGTAGATTGCACTTACATGGATATCAGGGCTCCTCACAGCAAACCCGTGACCTACATGAAAAGATGGGGCTTGTGTTTAATTCTGCAGAGTAGTGTGACCATAGCAACGTCATAGCAACATGTCGAAGCCCAATGTTCAAGACGTAGCTATGATGCCTTCATTCCATGGCAATCAAATCGGCATGCATTATTTGAAGGCTCACACAGATTAGCCGAGCACTGGGGTTCAGGGCTATCTTCTACAGCCCTGGCTGAGGACCCTATTGAGAAAACCCCAACCTGTAGCAGAACATAAATACAGGGAGGCGCATGCTTCAACTAGAGGTAATGTAGAACACACAGTCATATGCCTTTGTTACCTCTAGACTTGACTATTCCAATGCTCTCCTGGCCGGCCTCCCATCTTCCACATTCCATAAACTTGAGCTCGTCCAAAACACTGCTGCCCGTATCCTAACTCACACCAAGTCACCCATCACGCCTGTGCTCACTGACCTACATTGGCTCCCAGTCCAGCAACGCCTCAATTTTAAAATTCTCATCCTTGTGTTCAAATCTCTCCATGGCCTCGCCCCTCTCTATCTCTGTAATCTCCTCCGTCCCTACAACCCTCCGAGATCTCTGCGTTCCTCCAATTCTGGCCTCTTGAGCCTCCCCGATTTTAATCGCTCCACCATTGGTGGCCGTGCCTTCAGCTGACTGGGCCCTAGGCTCTGGAATTCCCTCCCTGAGCCTCGCAGCCCACAAGATACATCCCACAAGACATTACCACCCGACTCCCCAATAGAATATACAGGTAACACAGGTCATATGAGGACTTTACTGAGGAGTTGTGCATAAGAAGAGTGCATTTGACCAAAGAGGCCATAGGGAAGCTCTTTCACCTACTGCATGAGGACCTGCACTCATGCTTATCTGCCTGCGTTGCTCTATTTGTGGCTACGAGGGTGACCACCACTTTGAACCTTTATGGCACAGGCTTATTTTAGGCAGCCATGGAAGATCTCAGCAATATCAGCCAGACTACTGAACGGGCATACATTTGTCAGCTGACTGGCACACTTTGCAGAAGAGCCGGCAAATTCATCATCTTTGGCATCACAACAAGATAGCAGCAAGATAGGCTCAACAACAACAACTCGCATTCATATAGCGCCTTTAACACAAGGTGCTTCACAGGAGCGTTATCGAACAAAATTTGACACCGAGCTACATAAAGAGATATTAGGACGGGTGACCAAAAGCTTGGAAAAAGAGGTAGGTTTTAAGGAGTGTCTTAAAGGAGGAGAGAGAGGCGGAGAGGTTTAGGGAGTGAATTCCAGATCTTAGATCCTAGGCAGCTGAAGGCACGGCCGCCAATTGGGGTCATTCAGTTTTAGGGGGTTGCTGGCTTCCCTGAGGTCCTGGGTGCAACCCATGCTGCTTCGCGAGCTCCTACAGAATAACCACTCAACTACCTCAACTGCCTTCCACTCCCTCACTGAACAGATTGTATGTGACAATATGCAAAGAATCCTCCATCTATCCATGGGAGGAGAGGGTAGGCTTTGTCACCCAGAAGCCATCCATTGACCTTCTCTTCTTCCCTGAAGAGGCCATGGAGGTTTGAATATCAAAGGATAAATGCCTGCAGAAACATAACGGGCTTCGATATGAAGGCACTATTGCATTTACATCAGAAACTGCCCTTTAGATACCAGATTATCTGTGAGCATCACCTTGAGAAATCTACCACTGTCTTGTATATAGTTATTATGCAAAATTATAACTCACATTTTGTGCAATATGTCACTTTGCTGAATTCTGTGTAACAGCCGTTATTCTATTACTTAATTTAGAAGCAATAATGGCCCAAATTATACAACAGTATGAACAAGACTGCAGAATGAAAGACTTTCTGTTCAACAAGGTTGCAAGATTAGAAATAACAAAGTTACTAATAATATCTTTATGCCGTACTCTGGAGAGACAAGAAGCCCCTATTGAGTTAGTCTTACCGATTGGTTTGACACACACACTGGGGTAGTACTGAGGTAGGGGCAGAGACAGGCGAGAAATGAGCAGACTTGGTGATGAAGAAGACGTAGAGCATGAAGCTCAGCTCAGGGTCAAACATGGTGCTGAGGATGCTTTGTTCAGCCTAAGTGAGCGGGATGGCACATTAGCAAGGGAGCGGAGTTCATGGCGGGCACCAAAAACGATGACAAAAAAAATGAGCCAACACATGAGCCTATGCAGCAACAGTGTATACTTCTGAAGTATTTGACTGGGTGTAAAGCATCTTGGGATGTATTGAGGACACAACATGCAAATGAAAATTATTTTTTCTCTATTACTTCTTTGCCCAGTACCGTCTCCTTCACACAAAATAATCCAGCAGCATGAGTGCTGCTCTTAATGTTTCTTAAGTTTTGTATCATACCTGACACTCTTTTATCCTCTGGATACAGCTGTCATGAATATATTTATATGTTTTAATTGGCCTGTGCAGGTTGAAAATTTCTCCCAAAAAACAAGCCAATTGCACACTTTTCTTAGATGTCCATAACAACACAGACCATCCTAATAGGCTGTGTACGGCAGTGTTGTAAAATATTATTCGCATTGTTTCATATAAAATATGCTGCATCACTGAAGTTCAACATTTTTGCAAATTTATTTTTCAAACTTCATTGGCAGAAATAAAAACTGATTACAGCACTTGTGGGCCAACATCTTTCGAATATCAGAAAGTAGCAATCTATTTAAAGCAAATGTAATTTGTTTTCCAACGATTGGATCAATTGGTGTTTTAGTTCAGTGTAAGAAATTGTGAATTGGAAGAAATAACTTGAGACAAAAAGTCTCTTCTGACTGGTGTTAGAATAACTGGATGGACGCTTAGAATTTGCTGATGTTCTTGGTTCCCTGCGGATGTTCTAACATTCTGCACCGTGGTGGTGACCTAGTTTCCAGACTAGCTGTCTGCTGTTTGTGTGCAAGAAAGGTTGTTGACTGTGGCCTAAAAATTCGGTTGCTTTGTGCCTCCCGTTAGCGCCCTAAGAGGGCGCAAAGCAACTAGCGCCCGGGCACGGCGCTGCCAACGCCTCCCGCGAAATTCAGCGGGAGGTTAGCGGCGGCGGTAACCGTTAGCGCCCTGCCACCGGTGATGACGTCATCGCCATGCGCAGCACCCCGCCTGTGCCCCGGCCGCGATCTTCGGTAGCGCCCCCTGACTTACCGCAGGACGCTATGTCCGACGGGGTCAGGGGGCCTACCTGCAGCCGGGGTGGCACTAATTAAAGGGAAGGTGCAGGGCAGCCATTTTTGTTGCTGGCCGCCTGCCAGCACCTTCCCCCTCTGCCGTCCCCAGCCTCCTGACCAGCCCCCCCGCGGAGTGCCGGCTGCGCTCCGTGAGCCCAGCACTTCTCTTGCGTGCCGGGCTCTTTTGCCAGCACTCTGATCCCTGGTGGCCCAGTTGAGCCCCGGGTTGCGCTGCGCAAGGGCCCCTCCCCTTTAAGAAGAGGAGGAAGGCCTGCAGTACCGCAGCGCGACGTGCCGTAGCGCCGCGATATTCCCTCGCAGCGCCCCAAGAGGGAGGTGGGGCGCTCCCAGTAGCACCCCGCTTCCCTCTTGCGGCGCTACCGATGAATTTTGGCTGCGGGGGTACTAATTTTTTCGGGTTAGCGCCCCAGCGACGTTAGCACCCCAAAGGGGGTGCGACTCAATTTTTCCCCCTGTATCTTTGATAATCTACCCTAGGCCCACCCCTAAAAAGAGAGTGAAAGAGAGATATCTAAAGAGCTTTCAGCACAGACGGTGAAGGGAAGGGAAGAGCTGTTCACGCACGCCAGCCGTCTGTCCGATCGGGACCGATACCAGCTGCTTGTCACGGTCGTATGTCTACTATGTCTATCTTGACTGCATGTTGTACTTAACTTAAACTGCCGCTCCTTAATAAAATGCCTTACAACTCCTAAGACCCTTTGGGTAATCTGTGTGTGACCTGTGATCCAAATCTGACATCAGTAACTGTAAGCATTTACCATGGTGCTAAATCCATAATGGAAAATGCAACATGGCGGCAATATCACTAAGTATATCTTTACTATCAAATACTATTTTCCCTTCAGCAACAAGAGTGTGGTAAAAGTTATAACACCTGTAGTTTTTAAACTCATGTAAAATTACAATTGTACTATGAAGTTTAATGTTCCAAATTTGAGTCAAGATTCTTTATAAATTAGAAAGCAAGGGGGAGAAATTCAGTATCGCCCCATTTGGGGCGCAATTATCGTCCGGGCGCAAAGATTAGCGCCTGGAGCTAATTATCGCCACCGACTGCAAACCTGACTTTTATCGCCCCTGGAGGTGATTGGAGCGCTAAATCAGGCGCTTCACACCTGTCTTAAGGCGCAAAGGCCGAGGAGCAAGGCGCTACCTCAGAGCGCTGGCAAAGCTCATGTGATGTCAGTCAGCAATGGAACACAGACACAATGGCACGGGCCAGTTCTTAAAGGGGAGGGTTGATTTTGCTTTCCATCCACATCCTGCTCATTGCAGCCTTGAATCTCGGCCTGGAGAGACCTGCACATCAAATCTGCTGGAAAGAACAATGGAGAATACCAGGGAAAGAGCTCAGAGTGCAGCCCCCACAGTCTCTTCTAAATCAATACAAGGAAGGGCAAATTAAAATGAACCTGCAAAGTGCTGCTCAGTACCCAAAACTCCTTCACACAGTGTTGACTCTCTCCAGAAGTCTCTCTCTCTCTCTCTCTCTCTCTCCGAATGCGTGGTTCTAAAATGTCACCAACAATAAAAGGCAGGAAGCGGTCACCTTTAAATAGCGCTCCCCCAGTCCCTTCCTGACTGCAAAACGCTCCCCTCAACCTGTCGTTGCTAGCGGCAGGCGGTAAGGCAGGGGGCGCCACTCAATATCCGCTCCGGGGCGATGTGCACTCGACTGATGTCACATCTGCCGGCGCAGGAGATCGTGGCGGTAGTGTTTAGCGCCGCCGCAAAATGTCTAGTTAATTTCGCGAGCGGCGCAAACATCGCCGTGCCCGGGCGCTAGACGCTTTGCGCCCCATTAGCGCCCTCTAAAGGCGCTAACGGGAAGCGCAACCAACTGAATTTTTCCCCCCAAATGTTCTGGATGACTTTGATAATATTGCTAATTACACTGAGACTTTGATGCTGACTCATTTATAGAAATCAAAAGGGGCTAATGGTAGGTAATTTTCCTGTAGATAATTAAGGCCACTGCTCACCCACAGCGTTCTGATTAGTTACTGAGTTGATATCTGATTGCATGCCAATTAATTCTTCAAGTCTAAAGGACCCCGCTACAACAGAACCTATTTCCCTGGGTTGGAGTTCATTGGTCATGCAGGGTGTCCTGCTGCAGCACCACAAGAGGGGGCAAGGGGCTTAAAGGGGCAGAAGAGCCCCAAAGAAAGCAGGAACTCTGCAGGGGTCTACGAAATGAAGTGCATGAGAGCAAGAATGGAGGGAGAGGAGGCCTCTACTAGGTCCTCTCACTCTATTTCTGCACTTCAGGACCATTACTGCCCCTATCCTAGCCGTAAAGCCACCTTCCACAAGGCAGTCCCACGGTGCAGTACTAATGGGACAGGCGATAGGGGAATCCACTGCAAACCTCGGCCCTGCTCCCCTACCACCATTTAAATGTGGCAGGTGGGGGGAAGGTTGGCCAGCGATGTTTCTGGCCAGGCTAGAGGGATGGAAATTAAGGTTGGGACAGGGAGATGGTGGTAGGCCTCACTGTCCTATTTTCCTGATATGTCCATCACTTTCAGGCAGTATAATAAAGGAGAATCTAGTCTCAGCTGTTTTCATCCTCGTTTTAAATACTGTAGCTAACAAGTACAGGAAACTTTCGTTTATCCGGCACCCAAATATCCGGAATTCTCGCTTAACCGGCAAAAATCATCCTCCGAAAACTCCTCTCAAATAACCGGCAATGTTGCCGAGTAGCAGTCGAGTCTCCGCGAACGCCGAGTGCTCCGAAAACTCCTCTCAAATAACCGGCAATGTTGCCGATCCCGAGTCCGAGTCCGCGAACGCCAATTTAGTCAGTAGGGGTACTTTTCAAAAGTGCCACTAGGCCTCCTGGCGCTGTCGGAAGTCCGAAACACTACAGTAGCAGGAGTTGATTCTCCTGTGCTGCCTGGAGTCTCTTTGTTAAAAATAGCCTCGGTAGATATAACTCTCCGTTATCCGGTACTTTCGATAAACCGGCACCACGCCGGTCCCGTCGATGCCGGATAAACGAAAGTTTCCTGTACTTTTAAATTTGCTCGCTTTCCTTTAGACTCCAACAGCCCTGTCCCTACCCCACTGCTGGAAGGGGATACAGCCCCTAAAGTTACAGTGAATGATTCTCTAGATTTTATGCTAGCATAGGACACCGTGAATTGATTATAGCACAGGATTATAGCACAGCACAGGGAGGAAAATAAAGATCTGAGGGCAAGACAACCTGAGCTATTCTCAAGAATCTCCTCAGCAATCAGCTAAATAAAAACCATATTGTTACCAGAAATACATGGTTCAGTTTGCATTTTTTTTAAAAACCATATTGACAGATTGATTTTGGAAAGTCATTTTTTTTCCCTTCAGTTTCTATTTGATAATAAGTAAATTAAATTATCTGCTGAGTGCTGTTTTGATTCTGCTCCATTTTCCCCTCCTCTAGTTTTTGTTGCACTATAGACCATTTCTAGGTCAAAGGGGTAAAACAAGACATTTGCCTATAGGTCTCTGACGTTATTGCTCTGTAACAGCCCATAAGATGATTCATAAGAGTAGCCTGGAAATACACCCCACCCTCATTGGGAGGAAGCATCATGTCCCCATTCGATGCCTCGCCCAGCAATCCACAAACAATTAAGTACTTGCCACAATTAGGGACATTCACAGCTGCAAATCAATGTTGCTTATTGTGGTGATTCTGTGATCCAGCACTCCCAGTGCTCACAGGGAGCAGATATCTTGGGAAATCACTTCCAGGCAGCCTGTTATTTACTATTAATAATCCGGAAACGCAAGTTCAATTCCCACCACAGCAGTTGTGGAATTAAATTCAGGTAATTAAATAAATCTGGAATAAAAAGCTAGTATCAGTAATGGTGACCATGAAGCTACCAGATTGTCGTAAAAAAAACAACTGGTTCACATTAATGTCCTTTAGAGAAGGAAACCTGCTTTCCTTACACAGTCTGGCCTACATGTGACTCCAGACCCACAGCAATGTGGCTGACTCTTAACTGCCCCTCTGAAATGGCCTAGCAAGCCACTCAGTTGTCAAGAAGGCAGCTCACCACCACCTTCTCGAGGACAATTAGGGATGGGCAATAAATGCTGGCTTTGCCAGCGACGCCCACATCCTGTGAATGAACAAAAAAAAATTGAGTTTTATTCAATCTATTTCAAATTATATATTTAGTCTAACAGAAAAGAAGCGATTGACTGAAAGAATGCCATAAGCTCCAATTTTAGGTTCCGTTACACCCCATAAATGAGCTCAAACAGGGCCTGATGGAGCAGGAAATCGACGGCTTTCAATCTGCGCTCATCCCGCCCTTCATGTGAATTTGCGTGTGCTGAAATGACTGGCGCAGGAAGCTCCTGCCACAAAGCGGCGGGAGCTTCACGACAACATTAAAATGAAGGTTGCATCACGTCCCCACTGTTTCTCGTCAGCTCGGATCTGGACTCAGTCATCTATACGCCTGCGTAAAATGAGTGCCCAGGATTGCTTGGCAGCTGTTCAATGCTGAAGTGAATACTTAAAGAACCAGAGAATTCAAACTAATGGCTTTGAAGGATGTTTTGTAAGTCATTTTACTTCCCTTTTTTTTGCCATTTAGTTTTTCAGAAGATTTTCTACCACAGATTCTGGTACGGTCATATTTTGTTTAGCTTCTAGAAATATGGACAATGATTTTCCCTAGGGGAATCTTAATATTTCTATATTTACGGGAAGAATGAAGAGCAACAGGAGGATGCAGGGGAGTTATCCCCAGTGTTCTGTCCAATATTTATCCCTCAACCAACATCACTAAAATAAATTATCTGGTCATTTTCACATTGCTGTTTGTAGGACCTGGCTGTGTGCAAATTGGCTGCTGCATTTCCGACACTGTAATAGTGATTACACTTCAAAAAAAGTACTTAATTGGCCGTGAAACGCATTGGGACATCCTGAGATTGTGAAAGGTAAATAAAAGTTCTTTCTTTCTTATAATTCAGCCTTTCTCCTGAGGGGAAGTGGGTTGCAACATTATTTTCTGGGTGTCTCTATGGTCTCCCACAAAGATTCTGATATTCCTTGAGAAAAAGGCATCTAATAAGGCTTCAGTTGCAGTTACTACTCTCTGTAACTCTGGGACCCAGTTGCCTACAGCTGTGTTCCTCAACAACAGTCGATATCTGTGCATTTTTCAACACTATTCTTTTAATTACAATCTTCATTGAGAGTATTCTGCTTTTGTACAGTCCTAATTAGTGCTTTATAATGAGTTTTCTTCCCCATCATGCCAACATTCTGTGCATGCCTTTTAATTACCTTTGCACTGTGCCAAAGTGAATAAATTCATCCATATACACAAATCCTGCCTAACTGAAGTCGTGACATAAGTTGGGAATGATTCTCTGATGGACACTGTATTTATACATTTGCTTTGAGTGATAAGCATGTCTTACTTTTTCACCAGATTGACAAAGCCTGCAATGTGGAGGGCGGCTGTGTTCAGGAGATTGCGTCTATGGTTCACACCGTACTGTAACCTGTTCACTCGGTTTTTCCTATTAGCAAGGACCTCCTCAAGTATTTTCCTCTGGAAAGCGAGTTGCTGGTCCATCAGCTTCTCCAACTGAAACTAGAAAGGAACACAAGATTCAGACTAAAATGTAATTATGCTTGTATGTTATCATTAAAAAACACACACATATTCCTTGTAAATATTTTGAATTTAACTATGCTTTTCAAGAATAAACTTAAACCATCTGGAATTACTTGACACTTGTGTCCAAGATCCTGCATGTAGTACACGCTCTGAAGTTTAATAATCTAGTTATGGTTATTATACATATGCAATAGGCTAATTAGGTTTAAAATAATTTTCTCCTTCATAATGACTATAACTGCTCCCATGCCTGTCTCCACCTCTGTATAGTTGAAGGCAGTCTTCCCCTGCCAGAAAAGGCACCTCTGTCCCCACAGTGCCAAAGGCTTGTAGCATGTGATTGACACAAGAGTGGAATTATTTGCATTAAACCATTCTCTAGTAGAACTGCGCACTCCACAGCTGGATTAACAAACTTTTCAACATTTATGCTTGGCTCAGAGGCTTGTTAGCTGCTTGAGAAACGACAAAGGGCCATTACGGGAAGAAGTCAAAGAAAAGGGACCAGAGATATTATTAATCTGTACTCGAGTCTGCTGGGCACGCCCTTAGCATGGATGTTTTTTTTTGTTACCACTAGCAAAACTGCTTTGTGAGGAATCACAGTCATAAAAATATATTCTTCCAACATCATCAGTGATTTCACAATTGGCAAAGAACAAGAGAAATTGGAATTTCAGTTTCCATGTCCCGCAGCAAAGGAATAATTTTGGAGATTTACAACCCCACCTGCACAGAAGTAAAGAGTTCCATTTAACATCACAGTGTATTGCTTCAAAGGTGGAAATGGCCCTTTTGATTCGAGTAGAAACGAACACTTTCTCTTCTCCCTTTCCTTTGACTTCCTCCCGTGTTCATTTTTTCAGCACTTCTACCGCCCTCTTTGGTGAATCTGAGCCAATGTAGACACAGTTCCTCGGACACATCGGGAATGTTGAAACTGATGCTATAGAGACGTGGGCTCCGATGTCCATGACTGCATCCTGTCTTGACTCAGCATGCTGGAGAATCAGCTGGACAGTAGCCCAGAGCAGGGCTTTGAAGATCCCATTGCAGCACCTGCGGTCTGTTTCAAAGCAGACCTCAGGACGTGCTAAGGGTGTGCCCAGCAGCGGGAGGAAGGCACGACTGAGGGAGGTAACGTTCTGGGCACCTCAATAACCATGTCACCGAGCTGCCCAACTCAAATTCGGGAATGTGAGCCAGAAGGAAAGCAGGGCTGAACAGCCAACGCAGCATCAAATCTTGTGGCAGCAGTGACAGGAGCGAGTTATGGCTCGGCAGAAGCAAGTAAGGAACAACCTCCATCCCAGGAACCACTTAATGACATCCATCACTACCCTGCCTTGCTAGAGTAGCACTAGATTAGGAAGCAGGATACAATCACAAAGGGGAGAGGCACCGGGGGGACGGGGGACACTAATTTACAGCACATCAAGCAGTATTATGGTCAAAACTGATTTGTACTGAAGCAGATATCCATAGCAGATGAATGGATGAGTATGCTTGGTAGATGATGGCAAGTGAAGGATAATGGTGGGCATGGGGTTAGGTGTGTTCGCTTATTGTAACACATATTCAGCAATACTTCTGTTTGGCAATTTTAACACTTAATTGAAATTGTTGTCTTTTAGGTGTTGCTATATTTATCTTCCTGGCAGCAGTTCTAGTGCACCCTGTGTCAGCCACAAATATGCACACACACTGCACTACAAAACGAATCCTTGTTCCATCCAGTAAAACAAAATAGATTAGCCGGGTCTCTTTTGAAACACCTCACTTTGCTGCACAATCATCCTAATGACAAATTGGCATCTCCTCAACCATTTTTCTGCAGAATAATGCATTAGTGGCCCCATCTTTTCTACCTGAATCTGCCAGCTTTCATGCAGAAGTTGGCTGGCTGAAGTTGCATCTAATTCCTCCTGGCTGGTGACCTCCTTCAGCCGGTCGAAGATGATGCTTTGGAATGCCTGCCTCAAGCGCACAACTAACTCCCTCCGGGCACTTCCAGAAGCTTCTTCATGTGTCACCAACAGCGAGCACTTTAGTCGTTTCTGCTCAAATGTGTGCAATTGTTCCAGATCCTTCCTGCATTGTGAGGCAACCTGAACAGACATCACAAGTAAATCTTTAAATATACCATACGAACATCTCTTTAATACTTCCCACAGTTTCCTTATCTGCACTGCCGTTGCTTACTCTTTACTGGTACTTTCTTTGATCTAAATTGGTATTATAAAAATCAAAGAAATATTAAGATCAGCAGGCAGCAGCTTTATAACAGAGACAGCACATACTTATAACATATGAGGCACATTTTCAGACCCTGCGACACAGGCAGGGCCTTGCACAGCCGATGGGAATCGTAAAATGAATGAACAGAAAACCGCAGGCAGCGTGCATCATTTTGCGATTCCCACCAGCTGCACGTGAAG
This sequence comes from Squalus acanthias, assembly GCA_030390025.1. Classification (NCBI taxonomy): domain Eukaryota; kingdom Metazoa; phylum Chordata; class Chondrichthyes; order Squaliformes; family Squalidae; genus Squalus; species Squalus acanthias. Next base: position 195,814,540 of record CM059426.1, on the reverse strand, counting down.
CCTCACACAAGTTACCCCAAAGAATATATGGTAAAATGGGCATGCAGCCATGCAGTAAATATTATTATTGACATATTAAATAGCAAAGACAGGAAATTCTTCAGTAGAAAACTAAAAGTGCATACTGATCAAAGCCTTGTGTGCAGCGTGGTGAAAATCACTGATAATGCTGTTTTTGTACCCTATTTTTATTTCTGTTTGGTGTAGTGTCAAAAGTGCATTGTGATGCTGCCAACGAAATTGACATCATATTCAAGTTCCGTAGTTTTGGTTTCAGACTAGTGCCAGTATAAATGATGGTCGCCCAGGAGTATAAAGGGGATACAGGAAGACACAAGGGGGTATATCTTGACTTTGTGCAATTGTGTAAAATAGGGTGATAGCGAGCCAACAGCCCGTCTTACATCTTTCTTGATTTTTATTTTCATTAAGTTATCCTCCACTCCCATCACTCCACTGTCACTCACTTATAGAACCATAAAATTATACAGCACAGAAGGCGGCCATTCAGCTCATCGTGCCTGTGCCGGCTCTTTCAAAGAGCAGTCCAATTAGTCCCACTCCCCTGCTCTTTCCCAATCTTCCCTTCAAGTATATATCCAATTCCTTTTTGAAGGTTGCTATTGAATCTGCTTCCACTGACCTTTCAGGCAGTGCATTCCAGATCATAACAACTCACTACATAAAAATTTTTTCCTCATGTCGTCTCTGGTTCTTCTGCCAATTACCTTAAATCTGTGTCCTCTGGTTACTGACCCTTATGCCACATTTTCTCCTTATTTACTCTACCAAAACCCTTCATGATTTTGAACACCTCAATCAAATCTCCTCTTAACCTTCTCTGCTCCAAAGAGAACAACCCCAGCTTCTCTAATCTCTCCATGTAACTCAAGTCCCACATCCCTGGAACCATTCTAGTAAATCTCTTCTGCACCTTCTCTAAGGCCTTGACATCCTTCCTAAAGTGTGGTGCCCAGAATTGGACACAATACTCCAGCTGGGGCCTATCCAGTGTTTTATAAGGGTTTAGCATAACTTTCTTGCTTTGGTACTCTATGCCTTTATTTATAAAGCCAAAGATACAGTATGTTTTTTAACAGTCTTACCAACTTGTCCTGCCACCTTCAAAGGTTTGAGTAGCTACACCCCCAGGTCTCTGTTCCTGCATCCCCTTTAAAATTGTACCATTTTGCTTATATTGCCTCTCTTCATTCTTCCTACTAAAATGTATCACTTCACACTTCTCTGCATTAAATTTCTTTTTTTTTAAATTTATTCGTTCATGGATGTGGGCGTCACTGGCAAGGCCAGCATTTATTGCCCATCCCTAATTGCCCTTGAGAAGGTGGTGCTATGTGTCTGCCCATTTCACCAATGTCCTCCTAAAGTTTGTTACTATCTTCTCATTGTTTACTACATTTCTAAGTTTTGTGTCATCTGCAAATTTTGAAATGATGCCCTGTATACCCAAGTCCAGGTCATTAATATATATTAAAAAGAGCAGTGGTCCTAATACCGACCCCAGGGCAACACCACTGTATACCTCCCTCCAGTATAAAAATCAACCATTCACCACTACTCTCTGCTTTTTGTCTCTTAGCCAATTTCGTATCCATGCTGCCACTGTCCCTTTAATCACATGGGCTTTGATTTTGCTAACAAGTCTATTATGTGATACTTTATCAAACGCCTTTTGAAAGTTCACATACACATCAACCGTTACTTCATCAAAGAACTCAATCAAGTTACTCAAACATGATTTGCCTTTAACAAATCCATGCTGGCTTTCATTTATTAACCCATACTTTTCCAAGTGCCAATTAATTTTGTCCCAGATTATTGGCCAGAATTTTTACTTTGAAGAGAGTATGGGTTTGCGAGTGGGTGGGCAGTTAAAAGCGCTGAAACTGACCGCGCGTCGGGAAGCTGGCTTCAACCCGCCAGCTTCCACCTTTAACTCGGGCGCATTAGGCAGCGCGCCAGAGACCCGCTCAGAAGAGGCGGGTGACCTAATTAATTGAGACCTCGTTAAGAGGCTATTAACAGCCTTTTTAACCTAATGTTGGAGCTTTTACTGGCTGTCCATGGGCTTGCTGAACCTCGCCAGTGAAAGCAAGGCGAGAGCAGAGCGGCCATTGTGGGAGTTGAACAACTGAAAGAAAAGAAAATGACACAAATACTCACACCTCACACCTGCTTCCTTGCCTAAGGGAAAGGTTCTTGCTGACACCGTTTGTGCTGAGAGTATGCTTTCAGGAGTTTGCAGGTGATTTCTACAACTTTGGAAGTTACACTCACTACATTGGGACTCACTCTCAATACATTGGAGGATTGTGCCTCTGATCTCCACTTTATCTGTCATCTATCAGATCAGCATGAGTGCCGCTTATACTGTTTCACCTTGGACCTCTGATTCGGACCAAGATGAGCCCCAGCAGCAACAAAAACAGCAGCAGCTTTCTCCTCACCGATCTGCCGCTCCACAGGAGAGAGGGGATGAGCACAGGGGTGCACCTCGCAGGAGGCGATACCCCCAACACAGGGTATATAGGCAGAGGATCAGCTTCCTGGACATGACTGAACAGCAGTGCCTCAGGAGGCTCAGGCTATCGCATCAGGTCGTAGCAGACATTTGTAGCCTGCTGGAAGAAGACCTGCTGTCAAGTGGACCTGGTGGACACACGTTACCAGTGGCGACGAGACATGACATAGAGCAAGCAATCGGATGCTAAAGATGCGCTTCAGATGCCTGGACAGATTTGGAGAAGCCCTTCAATACGCACCAGCCAAGATCTCCAGAATGATCGTCGTATGCTGTGCTCTGCACAACATAGTGCAGCAGCGAGGATTGAAGCTGCATGAGGAGCAAGGCACAGAGCTCATAGCCTCTTTGGAGGAGGAGGAGCAGGTGGAACACAAGGAGGAGGAGGAGGAACCTGAGGTGGGCATGGCACCAGCAGCGGCGCACATTGCTGCCCGGGGGGCCCGGGATAGCCTCATAATGGCACGATTTAGTTAAATTGCACCAGGGCACCCATATGGCACCCAGATGCTGAACCAACTCCGCACCCCCCCCACCCTCCACCACAAAGCAGTCCTAAAATGACCAAACCATTCCTGTCTCAGACACCCATTGCTCGAAGTTAAATAATGTCTTACCATTCACTCCAACTGACAAGGCCACCGTCCAGGTAGCAGGCAAAAATGGACAACACGGGAAAGTGGTGCAAAGAAATAAATTTATGTGGCTCATAATTTCAACAGAAACTTAACCCTCTAACATTTTATAACACACCGATGTGCTCCCCTGTGTGCATCTACAGTTGTGTCCTTTTTCTTTTTCTACTACTTCTACGACGTGCATCCCCTGTGGCTTCAGCAGAGGGAGAGGCAGGCTGCTCACTCTAGATTTTATCCATCCTGGACATGGCTGCAATCAGAGTCTGCAAGCTGTTGTTCATAGCAAGCATGCACACGTTCAACTGGCGCATTTGATGCTCCAATACAGGTGGCCATCCTTTCCATGGATCAGCACATCATAGCCACCGCCTGTGAGATGGTGGTGCTCATGTTGGAGATGGACTCCTCCATTCTCCCTACAATCGAGCACATCGTGGCTGGAAAAGCTGCCAGAGCTTCCCGCATTTTTTTGCTGCTCCTCAAGAATCATCCTCTTTATCGATGGCCCCCGAGGTTCAGCATCTGTGTCCAGCTGAGCACTGCTTGGAGTGTGCTACGCCCTCCGGCGAGGACTCTCCACTGCTGTCCCTGTCTCCACCATCTGCTCTGGCTCACATGTGATCTGTGAGACACCAGGTGACAACACTACTCTCTCTCCTACTGGACCCACCGAAGTGTACGTATCTGCGCTGGTGCTGGGTGCGCGTGGGTCGTGTGACGGTGCACCCCCAGAGTCCTCTTCCTCCTCTGGCTGGACAGTTGATGGGGGGAGCACTTGATGGGCCTGTGGGAGAGTAAAGACATGAATTAGAACTGTTATTATAAGAATGCTTTAAGTTACCATTATGCACATGATCATATTTCACTGGCTGCTGACGTCAAGTCACCATGAGTAACTGTTGTATGCCATGTGGCTGTATGATATTTAATTCTGTCACCAGGTAGCTGGGAGGTCCCCCTCTCTCCATCTTCCACCGCCCGCAGCTCCGCTCCTCCTCTGCTGCAGTCAATGGTGTTGTTACTGGAGGGTCACCTCCGGTTCTCTGCCTCTCCTGCGTGTTCTGTGCTCTCTTCTCCTGCAAGGAGGGAAACAAGAGACTTTTGAGTGAGAGTCATGGAATGAGTATAAGGGATGGATGGGCTACATCTGTAGAAGGTGACCATGAAGGAGTGGCGTGACATTGCCGAATGGCCTCCTTCTGTGGTGTTAATTCTATGATGCTATGATTGCATTAGGCTGAGGGTGAGTGGCAGTGGTTGATAGTCAGATGGGGATGTGAGTAGGTGCATAGACAGTGAGGGACGGGTGCACCTGCAAGGTAGGTTGGTGTGAGGAGTGATGTGCAGGAGTAGGCTTGAGAAGGCAGAGTAAGGGGGTTGGGGTGACTCGCACATCAGGATGTAGGGCAATGTGGCATTGCACTCACCTTTCCTGACCTCATGAGGTCATTAAAGTGCTTCCTGCACTGTATCCAGAACCTGGGAGCCACACTCCTGCTGCTCACTTCTTCCGCAATCTCCAGCTGTGCCCTCTTTGTCTCGGCTGCTGGCTTCTTCCTCACCTCAACAGGGAAGAGGACCTCCCTGTGGGCCCTGACTCCCTGGAGCAGGATTTCTAGGGAGTCTTCACTAAATCTGGGGGCAGTTTTTTGGCGCTGAGTCTGCATTTTTGCTCATCAATCTGTATAGCCTTATATACCAACAACGAGCTTACTCTGTCAACAATGCACTGTCCCCCCACCAACCTCTCCTGCACCTCCCCCAACCTTCAACTGTCATCTGTGCAATGCTCCTTTAAATAGCTGAGCTGAAGTCGGGTCATTCGTGACATCATCAGACCCGCTCCAGTTAATTGGGCGGGAAACCCAGAAGTCTGATTCTTTGTTAAAAAGCCACTGCAAGGCGCGCCGCTTCAACGTCCGGGTTCCCGACGCGATCCACAGCCCCACCGCACCCATCCCGACGGCAACATAAAAATTCAGCCCATTGTCTCTAAAAGTTTCCCCATCACCAATGCTAGACTGACTAGCCTGTAGTTGTCGGGTTTATCCCTCTCCCCTTTTTTTGAACAGGGGTGCAACAGTTGCAATCCTCCAGTCCTCCGGCACCACTCCCATATCTAAGGAGGATTGGAAGATTCTGGCCAGAGCCGCGGCAATTTTCACCCTTATTTCCCTCAGCAACCGAGACGCATCCCGTCCAGACCGGGTGTCTTTTCTACTTTGAGCATTGCCAATCTTTTAAGTACCTCCTCTTTACCTATTTTTATTCTATCCAATATCTCTACTACCTCCTCCTTTACTGTGACATTGGCAGCCTCTTCTTCTTTCATGAAGACAGATGCAAAGTACTCATTTAGTATCTCAGCCTTGCCTTCTTCCACCACAAGAAGATATCCTTTTTGGTCCATAATCGAACCTGTGTTCCTCCTACGTGGCTCAGCTACTTTTTGGATAAACCGATTGATCCATAGGGGTGGGGAACATCTCCAAGACATGACGGGGTGTCAGCCAATCACCATCTTCACCTTACCATTGTCAACAGAAAATTCTTGCTGCTGTTTGATTCAGGGCAATGACTTTTGAAAAGTTACAAGGAATCGTAAACACATGACAGTGCCTCAAACACTAGCAAAATTGTGATTAAATAGTAATAATAGACCAGGGAATTGAGATTAGCAGACTAAAAGAGTAAGTTTTGATACATCATACCCAGCACATTCTTTCACTGCACATTTCACCACAGTCAACACTCAACACTTGGCCAGTTTCAAACGGGCGAGCAGTGCTGAAAGAGTGAGCGATTAGAAAAGAATGCTGATTTCGGTGTGGGACCGATTCACATAAGACTTGACTAAAATTAAGTGTAACATGGCTTGTGGTTGCTCTGTGAAAAGCCACCAAATACTGGAAGACTTCACAGCTCTTTGAATTTGGCAGCCTGTGAATTGGGCATTCAAGATAATTCTCTCGATTCAGCAAGGCATGCTCCAGAATGCAAGGCTTAATTAGTGATAATTTTCAAGTCACAGTTGCACAACTATCAACGAAGTTTGTTTTATCAAAAGTCGTTACAAGGTGGGAAAATGTTTTCAATGCAGCGACTGACAATGTGGGATGAATTGCTCTGGTGCTAGCTGTGTGTAGTGGCATTGTAAACAGATTTTTTTGAATGCGAACCATCTACTAATGGGCACAAAAATTAATTACAGGACACTTCTGATAATTGATGCGAGATTATGAAACATTTATTAAAACACAGAATAATCTCTCCCAAAGACAGTGTTGTAATAAGGGTAGAGGCATCGTTCGTTTTGATATGAATCCCTAATATAAAAGGCACACGCAATCTCAGGTGCGCATGTATGTTGGGAAGTAAAACTATGCTGGAAAGAATTACTCCTGTCACGTACACTGAAAAACTGTACAATCCTAACAAGCAAGACAACAAAATAGAGATACACACACACAGTATGATTATTTTAAAATCCATAGCTTCAACTACAATGGGGCTTTTTTTCTGTCAAACCAATCTGGTTATTTCCCCTCAAAGCAAAACCACTTTCATCAGTCAGCTAGAAAGCCACTCTGATCCACATCCACAAAGAGAATTGTTACTTTCAGAGATGTGGATTTGAACTAAGGTCAGAGAAAGAAAACAAAAAGTCTACACAATTGATGGTCACAAAATAATGTCTCAATTTGTACACACACGAGGCCGGCGAGCTGCAGATGCCTGCTGGACAACCTCAGGCAGCTGGCCAGTGAAGACGATTTCAATTTTGGGCTGCTGCGTCACTGGCAGTTTCCCTCAGTTAGTTCTTGGGGCAAGGAGGGGGTGGGAGTGGTGATCAGGAGGGAGAAGAGAGACTGGGAGAGTGGGGGGAGAGATAGCGACTGGGAGGACGGAAGCAATCGGAAGAGGGCGGGAGGCAATCGGGAGGGGTGTGGGGGTGGAGGAGCAGTGGGCAAAAGCAGGCCCGTGGTTTTAATGTGGAGCTAGGAGAAGCACTCCTGCACCTCCCGTCTCCACATTCATGTAAGTATTTTTGACAAAACGTACCTTATTGGTGGTGGCCTGCACCACTTTAAGGACCACCAGTTAGGTCGCATATAGACCTGGTTCTCCTGAGCACAGCTGGCCCAGCAAGATGATGGATGGAAAGGGACATGAGCTGCTGGGGTCCATTGAAACCTCATGCCAAGAAAAACAATCAGTAAAATATGTATAATGTAAGATGTAATATTAGACCGGTGGTCCAGAATTTCGCTTGGTGTACCTGGGAGCAGGGAAGAACTTAGTTAGGCTTTTCTTCAGAAAATTAAATTTGAGTAAAGATTTGAAGGAATATATTATGTTTATAGAAATAATCAACTTGAAGGACTGAGCGCCATTTTCCCATTCTATGCTTTTTTATTTACTTATGAATATATAAGTGGCAAAGAAATGTTGTTGTAACTCCTAATTTTGTACTATCTGGATTTTCCTCTGCATGGACAGGAAACCCAATATTGCCTGGGCCTCAGGCCTACCCGTTCTGGCGCAGGGACCGTTCCCTACGCCCAGTTCACACCGGCAGGCCAGTGCAAAACAAACTTCTATCCCATCATCTCTTCATGATCAACAGCCATCAACTTTTTTATGACAGCACCTGGAGTAACTTGCTCCAAAATGTCAGCAACTGCACCATCACATTAGCCAGCGTGGAAAGGTACAATGCTGGCTTAAAATCATCATAGTTGCCAGCCACATAATTGCACCCTCCACGGTAAGTGTCTTGCAAGACATGTTACCACGGTGATAGCAGCTTTTTGATTTTATAATTACGTTCTGGAGGGACAGATTCAAAACTAATACTCTTTGACCATGGCTTTGGTCACCTCCCCCAAAATTTCTCCTTCCCATTGGTCATGAGGCACCTTGGGAGGTTTATTTCAGGTGCTGTCATAAAAATTTGATAAGAATATAAGAACATAAGAAATAGGAGTAGGAGTAGGCCATTTGGCCCTACGAGCCTGCTCCGCCATTCAATAAGATCATGGCTGATCTTCTACCTCAACTCCACTTTCCTGCACTATCCCCATATCCCTTGATCCCTTAATATTCAAAAATCTATCGATCTCGGTCTTGAGTATACTCAACGACTGAGCCTCCACAGCCCTCTGGGGTAGAGAATTCCAAAGATTCACCACCCTCTGAGTGAAGAAATTTCTCCTCATCTCAGTCCTAAATGGCCGACCCCTTATTCTGAGACTGTGACCCCTCGTTCTAGACTCCCCAGCCAGGGGAAACATCCTCCCTGCATCTACCCTGTCAAGACCTGTAAGAATTTTGTATGTTTCAAAGAGATCACCTCTCATTCTTCTAAACTCTAGAGAATATAGGCCTAGTCTACTCAATCTGTCCAGATTTACCAGACTGATACCTGGGATGGCAGGAATGACGTATGAAGAGAGATTGGGTCAATTAGGCTTATATTCACTAGAGTTTAGAAGAATGAGAGGGGATCTCATTGAAACTTATAAAATTCTAACAGGACTAGACAGACTAGATGCAGGAAGGATGTTCCCGATGGCGGGGGAGTCCAGAACCAGAGGTCACAGTCTAAGGATAAGGGGTAAGCCATTTAGGACTGAGATGAGGAGGAATTTCTTCACCCAGAGAGTGGTGAACCTGTGGAATTCTCTACCACAGAAGGCAGTTGAGGCCAATTCATTAAATATATTCAAGAAGGAGATAGATATATTTCTTAAGGCTAAAGGGATCAACGGATATGGGGAGAAAGCAGGGACAGGGTACTGAATTCGGATGATCAGCCATGATCTCATTAAATGGCGGAGCAGGCTTGAGGGGCCGAATGGCCTACTCCTGCTCCTATCTTCTATGCTTCATAGGATAATCCTCCCATCCCAGGGACCAGTCTGGTGAACCTTCGTTGCACTCCCTCTATGGCAAGTATATCCTTCCTTAGGTAAGGAGACAAAAACTGTACACAATACTCCAGGTGTGGTCTCACCAGGGCCCTATACAATTGCAGTAAGACGTCTGTTAAAACTGCTCTGTCAGTGCAAGTTGTTGCAAGACCTACAACATCCAGTTTTACCAAAATACTGTAAAAAAAAAAAATCTATGTTGGCTAGCATGAACTCTTCAAATGGATTCTCCCAGTCCCACACCATTGCAAGTACATCCATATTATCACTGCTGTTTGTAGAACGCATACAGGGGTTAAGTATTTTCCATTTTTTGGCTTGCCCATACATTAACATCCCTTTTCAAAATGCACATGCATTTGAATGTATAATGTTGATGTTCAACAGAAACTAAGCACCAACACGTTATTTCTGCAAGACTGCCCTTCGAGATTATTCTACAAACACAAAGCATTAGAAACAGCCATTGCTGAACATCTGCACAATAACAAAATGCAAATTTGTGTATAAAAAAGCAAAAGCGTTATTTAGCAAAGCCTTGAAAATGAGTTCCATCTGGTTCTGCACAGTTCCTATTCTGGATCACCAGCCACTTCCATCCATTCTAGATTAAGGCAGCATCTGACAGACCTCCTCAGATGCAGGGACCATGGCAAAATGGACTGGGCGCTTGTGTGGGTGTTTATTTTTAAAATCCGTGCACATTTATTTTGTGTTCTTTTCTGTGAATTTTGCAGGAACTAGCCTTCTATTCTGAAAGGTCGTGGCCACATGCAATAAAATAAATGCAGCTCTTGTGACATTTAGCGGCAAAAGATCATGTGAAAGTGAAAGGAAACATTCTGAATGCTTTGTCAAGCATATTATCACAGGCTGTTTCTATAAAACAACCCGACAGCAATGTACAGAAACACACATGTTTCGAGCATTCAGCACTCATTACCTAGCAGCTCTTTGACCATGACAAGCCCTTGCAGCAAAATTGAACAGAAATAATGTGAAAACTGAGTCCACTGAGAATTATAGATTTTAAATGTGTTGGGTAGATTCCTGTTGAGTTACCACTTTTTGATTACAACAATTTGTTTGCAATGCAGTAATCTAACCTTACTGGGCTGTATAGGCTTTAAACCTTGTTTAACAGGCCAACCAGTGTGTGTCAATATGCTAACTTCTTACATGTAAATCTTCTACTGGAAGAGTACATACAGTGCTTTGGGGGAAAAATTCAGTTGGTTGCGCCTCCCGTTAGCGCCTTAAGAGGGCGCTAATGGGGCGCAAAGCAGCTAGCGCCTGGGCGCGGCGATGTTTGCGCCGCTCGCGAAATTAACTAGACATTTTGCGGCGGCGCTAAACAGTACCGCCACGATCTCCTGCGCCGGCAGATCATGACGTCAGTCGAGTGCGCAACGCCCCAGTATCGCCCCGGAGCGGATATTGAGTGGCGCCCCCTGCCTTACCGCCTGCCGCTAGCAACGACAGGTTGAGGGAAGCGTTTTGCAGTCAGGAAGGGACTGGGGGAGCGCTATTTAAAGGCGACTGCTTCCTGCCTTTTATTGTTGGTGACATTTTTGAACCACGCATTCAGAGAGAGAGACTTCTGGAGAGATTCAACGCTGTGTGAAGGAGTTTTGGGTACTGAGCAGCACTTTGCAGGTTCATTTTGATTTGCCCTTCCTTGTATCGATTTAGAAGAGACTGTGGGGGCTGCACTCTGAGCTCTTTCCCTGGTACTCTCCATTGTTCTTTCCAGCAGATTTGATGTGCAGGTCTCTCCAGGCCGAGATTCAAGGCTGCAATGAGCAGGATGTGGATGGAAAGCAAGATTAACCATCCCCTTTAAGAACTGGCCCGTGCCATTGTGTGTGTGTCCCATTGCTGACTGACATCACATGAGCTTCGCCAGCGCTCTGAGGTAGCGCCTCGCTCCTCGGCCTTTGCGCCTTAAGACAGGTGTGAAGCGCCTGATTTAGCGCTTCAATCACCTCCAGGGGCAATAAAAGTCAAGTTTGCAGTCGGTGGCGATAATTAGCGCCAGGCGCTAATCTTTGCGCCCGGCCGATAATTGCGCCCCAAATGGGGCGATACTGAATTTCTCCCCCTTTATCTTTAGATAAGTCACATTAGCCTATTAAAAATGAAATGGATTCAAACTATCTGAATGGCTATAGACCAGGTGGTCTAACATCAGTTGTGGGCAAAGTCAGAATCCACAATTCAAGATAAAATTATTGAATAGAATCCTCCAATTCTGGCCTCTTGTGCATCCTCGATTTCCATCGTCCCATCACTGGCGGCCGTGCCTTTAGCTGCCTAGTCCCTGGGCTCTGGAATTCCCTCCCTAAACCTCTCTCTTCTCCTTTAAGATGCTCCTTAAAACCTACTTCTTTGACCAAGCTTTTGGTCACCTGTGTCTCGGTGTCAAATTTAGTCTGATTACGCTCCTGTGAAGCGTCTTGGGACGTTTTACTACATTAAAGGCGCTATGTAAATGCAAGTTGTTATTGTTGTTACAAATTCAGCTCTACGGTAGATACCTTCACGGGTTCAGTGCTGTCAGTGGCTCCTGTAAGTGGATCCCACTTCCTTTACATTCCCCGAGTTGACCCATGTTGCCCAATAACTACTTATACAATCGTATAACCCAGGAACATAATAATAGTAGAAGGGTGCTGGAGGATTGCCAGAGTCTACAGAACTGTATTCCAGCATCGGAAAGGCTGAACATAGAAGCACAATTGGAGAAGGAATTATATTATGGTACAAGTACTAATTCCTGATAAAGTGGAATTTTCCACACAGCAGTAATTTGATGATAAAATTACCAAGATTCCAAATATAAGGCCCTTGATATTTTTTGTAAAATATAATTCTTAATGGCAATACTCCCTCTAGCAAATGTTCCATTTATGAGATATATGTCACACATGGATTCATATTCCAGTTAATATCACCATCATGAGTTTATTTGCCAAACAGTTTTATCTGTTTCTCTGTATTGTGTCTTACTAAAGAACAGAACACTACGAAATGCCTTGACATACCTCTTCCTCCACATTCTGTGTGAGTAGCTCAGCTTCTTCTTCCTCTTGCCTCTGCCTCCTATAAAGAGCTTCCATTTTTTCTCTGGTCTCTTGGTTACTTTGAGCTGCTAATGTGGCCAACATCCCATCATGCTCCATACATAACCTGCCCTCCATCTCCTCAAACTGTTCTCTGAAGACAGTGCTTAACCTTTCCTCTAAAAGAGGTGAAAGGACTCGGTCAGGTTCAAAGTTCCTGAGCAACAACACAATTGCATCGATGTTCATGCCTTTTCGATGATATTCCAGATCGGTTTCCACTTGTATTGTATTCAATACATGTAAGCTGTAAAACAGAAATTGAAAGTTATATGGCCTCTAATTTATGTAGTCGGGAATGAGACAAGAACAATGTTTCAGATAAAAAGAGAAACCACTAACGCTGGAAATCTAAAATATAAACAGAAAGTAGTAGAAGTTCACAGCAGACTTCTTAATAATTCATTTATTTTGAAGGTTACATCTGTAAGAGTGCACAACCAGTGACTCATGCCATTATAGATTGAATTCATGACAGGCTGAGCCTCCAACTAGAGCTAACACAAGTACGACAGTTTCATTCTTTCTAACTAAACTAGATGGATGTCAGAAATGGTCTTGATTAGTGTTTGCTTTGAACTGATTTTAAGCATTCATCGACAATATGCTGAATTCTGCGTGAACTTATTTTGACGTCGAGTTTTTACTGTTGGGTTGTAGTGTAAAGTGAATGTGGTGCGAGTGGTCCTCTGGTGTGTCAGTCACTCCTTCAGTGCCAGGGGTGGGGCTCATTGAGGCATATTCACTCACTGTCACCCGTTGTCAACTTTAAATTTCACACCGGAGTCTCAGCTGAACTCGACTATTTGTTGATTTTTTTGTAAGAATAAGGTCTTGTAACCAGAAAGAAGTTTCTCCACAGGTCACCGACACCTCACTATTGAGGCAATCATTCACCATAAAGAATGTGCGAGCCCAGAAATATCTAAATACTTTTAATATTAATTACCATATATAAAATGTAATGTTTTTAAAAATTTTAGTATATAAATTAGGCTATTAAATTAGGAGTCTAGGATTTAGCGAACACTATTTTGGTAGATCAACGAGCAAATGAATGCCATTATCTATTCTATGATGCGGAGATGCCGGTGTTGGACTGGGGTGGACAAAAGTGAGAAGTCGCACAACACCAGGTTATAGTCCAACAGCTTTATTTGAAATCACAAGCTTTCGGAGCGCTGCTCCTTCGTCAGGTGAAGTGACCTGACGAAGGAGCAGCGCTCCGAAAGCTTGTGATTTCAAATAAAGCTGTTGGACTATAACCTGGTGTTGTGCGACTTCTCACTATTATCTATTCTAGACAGAGAGGTACGAGACAGACAGACAATGAAGAGAGAAGGAGGGAAAAGAGGCAGACAGACAAGAGAGGAGGAAAGACAAAATACACGAGGTTGATCAGTACCAAATTGCTGAAAATGTACTGTCTTGATTGTTATTTACCATTGCTACTCAAACACAAGGGAGCTCATTCAATAGCTATGTGCACTCAGCTAAAATGATGCCAAGGTAACTTATGAAAATATTTTGTCAGTATGACCTTTTACTGTTGCATAAAAGCACCGAAATGAAATACAACACGTTTTACGATGTAGGTTAACTTTTACTGGCATATGTGCTTTATTTAAAGGACTGCTGGCGGAGATTTGATCCTTCGGGTCATTAGAACTGAAATATTGCACAAGGAATGCCGTTGCATTAATGAACCATATGCCACCACATGTCAACCCAACAGGATTGCAAGAACCTCATTCCACAGAGTCTAAATAGAAGGATCTTTGCCTTTTAAAAAAAAAATTAGCTACAGCATATGGAGGGAAGCAAATCCAAGTACAAAAGCAAGTAAAGATAGAAAAGTTAAAATACAGTAAGTAAATAATTAAGTTAAGAGGCCACACACTTTATACAGTGGAGCAGCAATAACAATTGCAGGTACAAGTTCGTAATAATTGAACAAAGAAATATGAAAGTTTCAGCACAGAAGATGGGGATATGACCATCACATCTGTGCCGATGTGAGTTCTGGCATCAGGCTCAAACATCTGAGGCAAAATTAAAACAATCAACATTGTCAAAAGATTATATAAACTAAGGCAAGAAGGTATTGTGCCGAGAATCCTGAAAAGTCAAGGGGGGGGGGGCAAAATTTGGTTGCTTTGCACCAACTAGCGCCTGGGCGCGGCACCACTAACGCCGCCTGTAAAATTCAGTGGGAGGTTAGCGACGACGGTAGCCGGTAGCGCCCCGCGGTGCTGCACCTCCGGTGATGACATCATCACTGTGCGCAGCGCCCCACTCGCGCCCCGGCCGCAAACTTCGGTCGCGCCCCGACTTACCGTCGGACGCTATGTCCGACAGGGTAAGGGGGGCGTACTTGCGGCTGGGGCGGCGATATTTAAAGGGCAGGTGTCAGGTGGCCATTTTTTTTGCTGGCCACCTGCCAGCACCTGCCCCCTCTGCTGTCCCCCCGCAGGGTGCCGGCCGCGATCAGGCAGCCCGGCACTCCTCTTGAGTGCCGGGCTATTTTGCCGGCACCCCGATCCCTGGTGGCCCAGCTGGGCTCCCGGTCGCGCTGCGTAAGGCCCTTCCCCTTTAATAAGGGGAGGGGCCTGCAGTACTGCGGCGAGACGCGCCGGCGCGGGTGGCGCTGCAACATGTAGCACCGCGATATTCCCTGGGAGCGCCCCAAGAGGGAGGGGGAGCGCTTCCAGTAGCGCCCCGCCTCCTCCTTGGGGCACTACCACTGAATTTCGGGCACGGGGGCACTAACTTTTTCGGGGCGCTAAAAGCAACGCCCCTAAGGGGGCGCAACCGAATTTTTGCCCCAAGAACTATAAGAGACCGATTGAGACCCTATATTACCAAGAGGTAGTTGGAACCAGGATAGTTCCCATGGTTTTTACACCAGGAGAAATCTCAGTCATAAATTTCAAAGCTTCCATACCTTTATGAAAATGTAAAAAAAAAGATTAAAATGGGTAAACAATAATATGAATAGGGTAGGGGACAGGTGTGGCCAGTGCAGTTCTTGGGCAGGTCTCTCCCACTGAGATGGAGAGCATCAGAAAAGTACAGAGCCCTCCGGTTGGAAGTGTGCACGTGCTTCGTGCCCGCTATTTTGGGGACTTAGGAAGCCAGCAGTGCCTGAAAAATGGGTGCTATGCAACCCAGTTCCTAGGCCAATATTGTCTTTCTAAATTCAGTTTGAAATGTTTTTAGCTGTAATACAGCACAAACTGAAGATTTACTCGGATAATTTAAAAAATGACCCTTGCTTATCAAAGGCCTGAATCATGTACTGTGGGCCTTCAAGCATTGACATTATTTCACAGTGGTTCAATGTTAATCAAACTTGTCCCAGCTATGCTCTGCTTGACACACTGGAGCATACATCAAACTGTCAGATAGTGTGATTTAGTCTGGGGCCAATTTGGTTACCATGAAATGACAATACAATTCCATACTGTGGGTTAGAGGTAGAGAAAAACTTGAATTAGTTAATGAGGTGAATTGTACAGCTCCTGCGCCTACATTTGCCCAATCAGTTGCGATATTGATTCCCTGCCACATGATTATATCAGAAGCCCACTAGCAGCATCAAATTAAAAACCTCAACATCATTTCTCTTCAGACGCCAAGGAACAGTGTATTTTTCTTAGTCACACTGCCCTTAACTTTGACAGAGGAAAACATGGCTTTCCTCAGCACATGTCTAAATTCAGTTTGAAATGTTTTTAGTTGTTTATCATGTACAAATCCAAGATTTTTTGGGATAATTTAAAAAAAAAACAACCCTTACTCATTGAAGGCCTGAGTCATGTTCTGTGGGTCTTCAAGCACCAAAATGTCAATCACTTTGTCCTCAAGTCGGAGGTTTTCCTTTAGCCGCTCTGCTGCATCACCAGTTACTGCATAACTAGAATCTGACTGGTGTCTTTTCACCTGTTACAAAAGCCCAAGTATAAGTTGCATATTTCGCTTTTGCTGAGACAAACTAGACTAAACATTGTTTGAATAAACATTATTGGGAATGTTCACCCGAGAAGTTACAATGCGGCAATTTTACATTTGTTATAAGTACAGCAGATTCGGCCTGCATTAGAGCTCCAACGCATTGGGGGGGGCGATTGTGACTTTTGGCGAGAATATAAAACGCGCAATATCAGCTCGGCCACCCGCTAAACACCTCTCCCTTCAATGGAAAATGAAAATTGGGAGAGGTGCTTAAAGGGCTGCCGAGCTGATTATCGCCAAAACTCAAAATTGCCCCCATTGTGCCATAGGCCAAAATTGCAGGTTCACACCTACTATTCCCTATACGGTGAGCTTCTGATCATAACGGTGTCATGTTGGGGAGGCACAGAATGAATCCCAGACACTTCCCTATAATTAGGAAAAGAAAACTGGCAGGACAGTCACTTCGTCATGCTCATGCGCCTTCTAAATTACAGAATTGCCTGAAAGCCTTGTGAGCGGGTTACTTGACCATGACCGTGGCTGCGTTAGGGTGCTCTGCACATCATATCAATACCTAAACAACAAAATGCACCTAGTTTTGGTAGAAGGAAATGACTGGGTTACCAATAATTAAAGTGCATCTGAGATGAATAGACTTGTAAAGGTCATTCTCATAAATGTATCATTCTGTAATTCTACAGTTAGTGCTTGGGCTGTAATACAAAATAAGCAGGATATAAAGTTCATGTTTTAACTGTCAACATTCAGAAGACGAAATATCAGAAATATTTTACGTTTTTTGCAATTTTAAAAATCTTTGGCACCGATTTTAATGTGGGGGACGGAGGGGACACACACACACGTTGTGCGCAAGCCCTGAAGTGGGCAACACACCCGGGCCTAACTGAGAGGTCGCGGACACATCTCCAGAAATATTCACTGATATAGAAAAATAGGAGCAGGAGTAGGCCCTTCGAGCCTGCTCCGCCATTCAATATGATCATGGCTGATCCTCTATCTCAATACCATATTCCTGCTCTCTCCCCATACTCCTTGATGCCTTTTGTGTCTAGAAATCTATCTATCTCCTTCTTAAATATATTCAGTGACTTGGCCTCCACAGTGACCTGACTCCCGCTCCTCCTGGCCCACAAGGAAACCTAAAATAAAATTTAAAAAACTTACCCACCTGGGCCTCTTCTGGCCCACGATCCACCTCCCAGCAGGTCTGGTAGGACAGGGGAAGCCATCACTGCTCCCCTGCTGAGGTCTCCAACTAAAATAGCAGATCGGCTCCCGATAACGTCACTGGGACCTGATTTGCATATTTAAAGAGGACCCCCCTGCCTTCACAGAATCCCCACAGTGCAGATAGAGGCCATTTCGGCCCATCGAGCCTGCACCGACACATATCCCACCCTATCCCCGTAACCCCACGTATTTAATCCCCCCCTAACACTAAGGGTCAATTTTATCATAGCCAAATCAACCTAACCCGCACATCTTTGGACTGTGGGAGGAAACCGGAGCACCCGGAGGAAACCCACGCAGACACGGGGAGAATGTGCAAACTCCACCCAGACAGTCACCCGAGGCCGGATTCGAACCCAGGTCCCTGGCGCTGTGAGGCAACAGTGCTAACCATTATGGTGTCCCGCTCGAAAGAGCAGGTTAACATCGGGACATGGTGGGATGGCAGCGGGATCAGAGGGGGTAAGTCACTACCCTCATTTTAATTTCCCCCCCCCCCCCGCAATCTGGATTATGCCAGCTGAGGGGAGAGGGCGGGGGGGAGGGGAGTTAAAATTGGGGCCTTTGTGTCAGAAAGTTAGAATTTTTTGCTCTTTGGGTGGCTAAATAAACATTTCCAACAGCTGGACTTTTACATGTTGAACAGTTGCAGATGTTGTATATCTTTAGAGATGCATTATGACATGCAAGCCGTGATCCTGACCAACGGTTCCACCACAGACCCAATTCACGTATGAACCGGGGTCAAGCAAGGCTGTGTCATCATCGCACCAACGCTCTTCTCGATCTTCCTTGCTGCAATGCTCCATCTCACCCTCAGTAAGCTCCCCACTGGAGTGGAGCTAATTTACAGAACAAACGGGAAACTGTTCAACCTCCGTCGCCTCCAGTCCAGATCCAAGGTCATCCCATCCACTGTCGTCGAATTACAGTATGCAGACGACGCTTGCGTCTGCACTCACTCGGACGTCGAACTCCAAACCATCGTCAACACCTTCACCAAAGTGTACGAGAGCATGGGCCTTACACTAAACATCCGTAAGACAAAGCTCCTCTACCAACCTGCCCCGCCACACAGTACTGCCCCCCGATTATCAAAATCCATGACAAGGCCTTGGACAACGTGGACCACTTTCCATACCTCGGGAGCCTACTGTCAACAAGGGCAGACGTCGATGACGAAGTCCAACACTGCCTTCAGTGTGCCAGTGCAGCCTTCGGTCGCCTGAGGAAGAGAGTGTTTGAAGACCAGGACCTCAAACCCGGCACTAAGCTCATCGTCTACAGAGCAGCAGTGATACCTGCCCTGCTGTATGCCTCAGAGACATGGACCATGTACAGCAGGCACCTCAAAGCACTGGAGAGGTACCACCAACGCTGCCTCCGCAAGATCCTGCAAATCCATTGGCAGGATAGAAACATAGAAACATAGAAAATAGGTACAGGAGTAGACCATTCGGTCCTTCGAGCCTGCACCGCCATTCAATGCGTTCATGGCTGAACATGCTACCTCAGTACCCCATTCCTGCTTTCTCGCCATACCCCTTGATCCCCTTAGTTGTGAGTGTTATATCTAACTCCCTTTTGAATATATTTAGCGAACTGGCCTCAACAACCTTCTGTGGAAGAGAATTCCATAGATTCACCACTCTCTGGGTGAAGAAGTTCCTCCTCAGCTCAGTCCTAAATGGCTTCCCCTTAATCCTTAGACTGTGACCCCTGGTTCTAGTTTTCCCTACCATTGGGAACATTCTGCCCGCATCTAATTTGTCTAAACCAGTCAGGATTTTAAATGTCTCTATAAGATCCCCCCTCATTCTTCTGAACTCCAGAGGATACAAGTCCAGTTGACCCAATCTTTCTTGATATGTCAGTCCGGCCATCCCAGGAATCAATCTAGTGAACCTTCGCTGCACTCCCTCAATAGCAAGAATGTCCTTCCTTAAGTTAGGAGACCAAAACTGCGCACAATACTCCAGGTGTGGCCTCACCAAGGCCCTGTACAACTGTAGCATCACCTCCCTACTCCTGTACTCAAATCCCCTTGCTATGAAGGCCATCATTCCGTTTGCTTTCTTGACTGCCTGCTGCACTTGCATTCCCACCATAGGTGCACCAATGTCCGTGTTCTCGCTCAGGCCAACATCCCCAGCATCGAATCTTTGACCACGCTCGATCAGCTCCAATGGACGGGTCACATTGTCCGCATGCCCGATACGAGACTCCCAAAACAAGCGCTCTACTCGGAGCTCCAGCACAGCAAGAGAGCCCCAGGTGGGCAGAGGAAACGCTTCAAGGACACCCTCAAAGCCTCCTTGAAAAAGTGTAACATCCCCACTGACACCTGGGAATCCCTGGCCCAAGACCGCACAAAGTGGAGGAGAAGCATCCGGGAAGGCGCCGAACACCTCGAGTCTCTTCGCCGGGAGCAAGCAGAAGCCAAGTGCAGGCAGCGCAAGGAGCGCACGTCAACCCAAGCACCCCACCCACCTGCTCCTTCAACCACCGTCTGCCCCACCTGTGACAGAGACTGTAGGTCCCGCATTGGACTCATCAGTCACCCAAGAACTCATTTTTAATGTGGAAGCAAGTCATCCTCGGTTCCGAGGGACTGCCTAAGAAGATTATGACATTAATCTCTTTATTGACAGAAGCTTGACAATTATGTTACGTCTCTCGTTTCTTAGCCCTTTGTTACACTTACCTGCTCAGTGTTAATACAGTACATTAACTAAATCTAGCCAAATTACATTCCTCACAGAAAGTGGTGCATCAGGACAAGCCGTGAATATGCTGAAGATCCTGGGGAAGGGTGTCAAATTCAGGCCAGTAATTAGAGACCTCACAATTTACCTGAGGACTAAGTGATGTGCATTGGATTCTGAAGCACTGCTATTGGGCCTGACACGGCACTACCCCAGTATGCAGCCACCAGTCTGGGTGGATTTGGTAAAGACAGCGCACCAAGTCAAAGTCAGATTCGGCAAGATTTCCAACAAATGTGCAGCACTGCAGGTGTAAATTCAGTAAAAAAAAATCACAGCATAAGCCATCAAAGGTATAGGGAGTGAACTGCTGCATGGGGTTCTCCCGCTTGCCCCTTGTAATTTCAGCAGAAGAACCATTAAACCGTTTATTTCTAGGATTTCCTTGGCTCTTCCATCAAAGTTACGGCAGGCAAACAGGAATTCTCTCCCCCGCAACCTCAAACACCAGTTTACTAGACAGGCTTTCTCTTCTCAATTGGGATTTGGAGTACTCAGAGGAGATCACTATTTTGCCATAGCCTCCCAAATCACCTCTCTCACTCCTCCGACTTAAAAAAAACAGAGTGACTGCTGCCAACGAGCTGGAAGCTACCAGAAGCTGCGCAGAAGCATTTTGTGTATAAATTCAACATAAAAAACACCAATTCAACATAAGCCGATAGAAGTTCAACATAAGCCGATAGAAACACAAATTCAAATTTTAATTTTAATTTTCTCTCTCGGCTCAGTTCGGCAGTGGCGATCTCTTTTCCCCACCCCCTCCCTATTGTTGGTGATATTTAACATAAAACTATCATCAGCCGTGTCTATTATTACTTAAATTTAAAGCTCGGTGGATGCCGATTGTTGACAAACTCCAGGAGCTTTCGCTTCTCAGCTACACGTGAGGAACCCTGGAGCCGAGCCGGACCCCACCGTCAAATCACCACATCGGCGACCAGAAACGCGTTAGAAATTACCGGAAACCGCGAGTATCTTTACTTCTAATAATTACAAAGATGATTTATTTCACGAACAAACCACATTAATATATCAGATGGAACTGCGCACGCGCAACTACTTTATGTCGTTGGCAGCCGTCACATCCTTAAAAAAACCCCCACAATAGATGACAACAGAAAACACATGGGGGTAGAAATTCGTCTTGATGGTAACGCAAATAGGGAGGTGTTGCAATGAACGCCTGTTATACGCTTCGCCCGATATTCAGTTAATGGAACTGACTATCGGGCGGGGCGTATAAAGGGCGGCCGATGCGATACCTCCCGTTTTCCACGACCGCCCAAGGGGAATTTCTACCCCGTGGTCTAGAAACAAGAGTTATTTTTATCACATCACTGTTTTAGTTCAGATTCCAGGCAAGGTGGCATCTGTTGAGCCAGCTCCCAGCATCTACACTGCTTAAATATGGCTCTCTTATACTGGGGCAGAATCATTGGCCAAGTTTATTGTGAGTCTACAATTCTGCAATGGGGAGAAGAAAGCTGGTTTTAGCTGGGTGACCACCAGAAGCTGGCTCATGGATGCTGCTTGTGCTGGAATCCAAAGTGAAACAGCACGGGTAGAAAGCAACCTGTTGACTCACCGACCTGCTGGAGAGGAGAATTTCCGCCAGCTTCTCTTCTGACATGGAAGATGATGATGAGAATTAAACACACCAAGGCAAAAGAAACAATGAATGCAACAATAAATCCAACAAAGTGGATGCCATGATCTGGAGAAACCTGCAAAAGAAGAAAGATAATTTTTTTTTAGCTTTTTCTAAGCAAAGTTGCATTGGCAAAGCCAGTCAATAAATAAATGGTTTGTAATTTTTTGCTCTGCAGGTGTTCTCTGGATGTCACACACCAAAAGGCAAGAGTAAAGTCTGGCTAGCTTCTGATTTCTATCAGCAGTTACTGAACAGTACTTGTTTAGAGGAACATATTCGTCACAAACAAAAATTAAAAATGAAAACAGAAATTAAAACTGCTATTTAAACAACAATCTTTTAAATAGAGTTTATACCAATATATTTTTGCTGTTTAACTAGTAGAATTGACAAGGTGACCTCATCCCCTTGAGAGATTGGGGTTAACTCTGTTATTCCCCCTCTCCCAAACAGAGAAACTACGCTCGGGATATCGCAAGTTAGGGAGCACTGTAGCCCAAGTTCTCTGACTCAAGCTCCCTGTGAGCGCAACTACCTCTGGGGGGTGCAGCATTATGGACTCGGGCCTATTGTTTTATGGAGCCTACAGGGTGGATTTTCCTCTGCTATCCTGCCAGATTTTGAGCAAGGTGTGGTGAGTTAACACTGGGTACCAGGTGCCATTTTGCTGCAGTAATTTATCATTCTTGTTCGCCCTGACGCGATACAACGATCATCTGCAGAAATACGAACACTTACAATCACAATATATTTTATACCAAACTTATCGTCAGCTCGCAATTTTTGTACAGTATTCATGGAGCTGCAGATTGACAAATAAGAAAAAAATATATAATTCACTTAGAAAATAGCATTTGAGTTGAAATGCCTCTCTGTGTTATATAATCAGTGGTGGAGAATTTAACTAAATCCTTATATAGTGGAACAAGCAGAAGCTTGCTTTTCTGCACTGCCGTACCAGTACTACACTGCACCCAAGTGGATTGTATATACAGCAACACATGCAAAGCCTAAACACTTGGTTGCTATTATTACAGTCCTGCTTGTACTAACTGCTTTAGTACAAAAGCCTCTTGTTAATATATTACATCCCATCATCACTGTAGGGTTCACACACAATGCCTTGGATTAATTATGCTGGAAATGCCATTTTTAATATTAACGCTATTGCTAGACTACAACTCTTGGCACCAAGGTTGTGTCTTGATTTTTGTACTTTTGCTGTTCGCTTGATAAGTGTAGTATAATGCGCAGACTCGATGGGGCGAATGGCCTCCTTCTGTGCTGTACTGTACTGTTCTATAACGCTGAAGTAAAAGTAGAAACTACAAATAAATGCAAACAAAAACAGAACCTGGCAACATGCACAACAAATCCGTCAGCACTGGAAAAGAAAAAAAGATAGATAAATGTCTGGGTCGGAACCTTCAACAGAACACTGCCAGTATCACCCTGATCTGGACAAAACTGGTGTAAGACCACACCTGTGAGTTTATGCAACATGAGTTTTGCTGCATTTTAGCTAAAGTATAACTGCAGCTCGCTTTATCTATGTTTTTTATGTTTCCATGGTATTTCCTACTGACTGAAAAGTGCTGACTATCCTGTCAGGTCTTTTCACTTAATAGCACACTGGCAATACAGGAGGTGGTGATTCATGCTCCATACCCGTGTATGTGCACAGAGCTCCAATATTCCTTTCCAATATTCCTGCCCATCCCTGGCAGTGTGAGCCAGTAGTATAACTGCATGTTCTGCACTTGTGCCACTACTGAGCAGGTGCCATACCGGTGGTGGGCAAAACCGTTCTTTGAACCATTTGCAGCATGACAGGAGCTATATACAAAAATTCAACTTTACATTTTTTACATTAAGCAACCAAGGGGAAGGGCCAAGAAGGATCAAGCTATTCACAACCAAGAAATGAGCAAAAGAGAAAAGTCAAGCAAAATCTGGATATAGTAATTAATTATGCCAAGCTTATGTGTTAAAATCCTAAAGATTGTAGTTAAAAGGAAATCATCCTTGTTTTCAAATCCCTCCATGGCCTCGCCCCTCCCTATCTCTGTAATCTCCTCCAGCCCCACAACCCCTACCGAGATATCTGCGCTCCTCTAATTCTGGCCTCGTGAGCATCCCTGATTTTAATCGCTCTACCACTGGTGGCTGTGCCTTCAACTGCCGAGGCCCTAAGCTCTGGAATTCCCTCCCTAAACCTCTCCGCCTCTCGACCTCTCTTCCCTCCTTTAAGATGCTCCATAAAACCTACCTCTCATCTGCCCTAATGTTCAGTGTTCCACACTGAATATCAGGTGCTGCATAGAACAGGCGGCTGATCCAATACAGCCCGTTTTGCACCACCGCCTGAGATGAATTTCTAGGCCATGAATTTAACATACTGAATAGAACAATATTTTTCAACATAACTCCTAAAGGGGTCTTAATGCAGCATGCTGTGTTCAGTAATAGGTGAGTTGTCATGGAATAATTACACTATAGATCTACCACTGCAAAGCCATTCAGACCCCAAACTCTAATGTTCAAAATCCAATTTTGAATCCAAATAACGAAAAGTAATGCTGCCTTGCCCCTAAAAATCTTGATCATACCTTGAAAATATGACATAGTATTTATTAAATATATTTATTATATGTGACAACAATACAGGACCAAGCCTTGTCTTTGGTGGGTTGGTTTGTTTTTGTGTTTAAGGTGAAGAATGTGAAACTTGGATACTTATCGAAGTGTCAGCATCAAACACACCCAAAGTCACTTGCAGCATGGGATAGAAACAAAGTAAGCTCCATCGTCTCTGCCTTAACTTCAAAAAAGCACTTCCTCCTGCACCAGGTTCCGAGTCACCCTGTCAATGCTAAATTACCGTCAGCCATTATGACTAGATTGGCACTGTCCAAATAAATTTTATGCGAGATTCCTACAACTAGCAAAAGGATGAAAAGCATTTTCCCCCCAGAAGTAAAAAGAACAGTGCACTAACCCATTGTGCTACTGAATTAATTTATTATACTGACCTAAATTAGTTTATTATACTGACAGATTGTCCAATGTGCACACCTTGGATTTATCCCTACATATCAATACCATACGTACAGTCAGACCTGTCAAGCCTCACTTCAAACAATGGCATTTCCACTCATGACAATCAAGACCGCAACAGCGAGTCCCGTACTCAACTTACCTCAATAGCTGCTTTGTTAGTCAGTGTGAAGTCGGCCACCAGGGGTTCAATCTGAATATGGTCATCCTGAAAGGCATGATTTTAGATTTTAGTTATCTCACGTTACAGTTTGGCCAGATGTAACCCCAATAGTTGCAGGCAAGATCAGGTAATATACAATACAATTGCCAATCTGGTTTTCTAACCTCAACCAAGCAGAAACAAAGCACTTCCCCAAGTGGAGAGAGGAAGAGAGAGTGAGAAAAAACAAGTGCATTCTCGTTCAAATGACAGTGATGCTGGGACCTACTCTCAGTACTCGGACCACTGCTTTTCTTGATATATATTAATAATTTGGACTTAGGTGTACAGGGCACTATTTCAAAATTTGTGGATGACACAAAACTTGGAAGTGTAGTGAACAATGAGGAGGATAGGGATAGACTTCAAGAGGACATAGACAGGCTGATGGACTGGACAGACACGTGGCAGCTGAAGTTTAACGTAGAAAAGTGCGAAGTGTTACATTTTGGTAGGAAGAACGAGAAGAGGCAATATAAGCTAAAGGCTACAATTCTAAAGGGGGTGCAGAAACAGAGAGACCTGGGGGTATATGTGCACAAATTGTTGAAGGTGGCACGGCAGGTTGAGAAAGCGATTAAAAAAGCATACGGGATCCTGGGCTTTATAAATAGAGGCATAGAGGCATGATTGAGGTTTTTATGATTATGAAACATTGGATGTAGCAGATTTGAATAAGGTTGCTAAAAGGCAAGCAATAGTAGGACTATGGGATAAAATGTGAAATAAATCGGAAGTTAGGATGGAGGCCAGGAAGTATTTATTTTCTCAGAGGACTGTCACTACCTGGAACAGGTTAGTAGTAAATGTGATAAGTATGGGTGTAGTACAGTTCTCCAATAGAAAGAAAAAAAGACTTGCATTTATATAGCACCTTTCACGACCACCAGACATCCCAAAGCACTTTACAGCCAATGAAGTACTTTTTGAAGTGTAGTCACTGTTGCAATGTAGGAAACACAGCAGCCAATTTGCACACAGCAAGCTCCCACAAACAGCAATGTGATAATGGCCAGATAATCTGTTTTAGTGAGGAATAAATATTGGCTAGGACACCAGGGATAAAACCCCTGCTCTTCTTCGAAATAGTGCCATAGGATCTTTTATATCCACCCGAGAGAGCAGACAGGGCCTCGGTTTAACGTCTCATCTGAAAGATGGCACCTCCGACAGTGCAGCACTCCCTCAGCACTGTACTGGAGTATCAGCCTTGATTTTTTGTATTTAAGTCCCTGGACTGGGACTTGAACCCACAACCTTCTGACTCAGAGGTGAGGGTGCTACCCACTGAGCCACAGCTGACACAATAGAGGACATGACAAGTTCCTGAGTGAGAAGCATATTGGGAAGTACCATAAGGGTGAGTGAATTAGTTATCTTTATCTAGATCCCAAAAATGAAAGGGCAGTGTGCTAATGGACTGCAGTCGAAACTGTTCAATGGAGGACATCAATGCTGGTTACAGGTATCGGATCATTAAGTTTATGAAAGGAGAATAAAGGAGCTTGAGTTGTTCTCACGAAGAAAAGATTAATGAAGTTCATGGCAAGTTTGCAAAATAACTGAGGGAATGAGTTATTATGAAGGCAGAAAGATATTCTGTGCAACACCAGAAAGGATCAGAGGAAGCAACAAATTAAACCTAAGTTAATAAATAACCTTTTCATGTTCCAGAGTTGTTACATTATGGAATAAACTCCTACCTAGTGCAAAAATCATCTGCCAATCACCATTAGATGTATGGCAATGTCCTAATGGGATTCTCCCTCAGATCTTCTCTCCTTTCATGTAGGAAAGCACCTGGCCTGCCAACAACATCTACCAGTAGAGTCAAGATAAAGAGCCTTAACTTACTAAACATGTAGCAAATGAATTAATATTTATGTAGAATACCTGTGATCCATTGCCAAAGGTGAGGTAGGCAGGCAATGAAATAGTCCTCCCGTCCTCAGACTCTCCGCGATTTAATACTGCTGTATAGTTTATTACGTAGTATTCGCCAACTGATAAATGAAAGATGAAATGGGTATTTTAAGACTAGAAAGGTTTTTGGAGTAATTCCCTCTGTTTTAACCCTGCATTCTCATGATGGTCTCCATGTTATAGTACTACATTCCACAGGAGATTTCAGAAGTCAAAATTAAGTTAAGTACTTCCAACTAAACTATTCAGTTGATTATTATTAAGGGAGGGCCTCGTCAAAAAAACAATGAAAGATCTTTTTTTCCTCAGTTTTTTCTCTTTTCCTCCCCTCCGCTTAAGCCACTAATCCATGCCATTATATAGTTCCATGGATAGAGGGCACTAGCTTACAATGCCTCATGCGACTGCTTACTCTTCACCCGTCAACCTGGAAAGTGAGTTATGTCAGACTGCTTCATCATGGACATAATCACAGCCAAACTTGTTATCCCTGTATGCACAGTTACCACTATCAACACTAATCTGTACCGGTCAGGAGGAAGTGAAGAAGATTCAGGGCGCAAAATTCGGATCCGTAGCGCTCGTTTTTGGGCACTACTAGTGCCCTTCCAGCTCCGAAATGGTGTCCACGGCACGTGCACACACCTGTGGGGCGAATCACGCCGGGACGCCATATTGGTGACGGCGTCAGCACGCACGTAGTGAACGCCAGCCAGGAGTATGCAGAGCAGGCAGATCATGACGTCAATCAGTGTGCAACGCTGATTTGATGCCAGCGCTGCCATTTTGGAGCTCAACGCTCCAGCTCACGCCCTTCTCTTAACCTCTCAGTGCCCTCAGCAGGAGGCCATATCTGCCCAGGGTGTTCGGGGAACAATTCTCCTACCTGTACCTCAGCAAGGGACAATGTGTGAGACGTCTGCGCTTCAGTAAGGACGTCCTCACTGAAATCTGCCACCTGCTGCAGCCACAACTGCAACCTCAGAGCAGGGCAGTGATTGTGAAGGTGACTGTAGCGATGAACTTTTGTGCGTCGGGCTCCTTCCAGGCTGGAGCTGGAGATATTTGTAACATCTTGCAGTTTGCCATCCACTGTTGCGCAAGGGAAGTCACAGACTCTTTATGCAAAGAGAGCTGATTACATTTTATTCTCTCTTGCCAGAGAGCAGCAGGCGGAGCGAGCACGCGGGTTCGCTAGGATTGCAAGCTTCCCTGTGGGGCAGGGTGCGTACAGTGTTTTGCAGATGCCGTGTGTTAACTCTGCCGTTTACCGGAACCAAAGGGATTCCACTCCCTCAGCGTCCAGCTGGTGTGCGACCACAGGCAAATAATCATGCAGGTCAATACCCGGTATCCTGGCAGCTGTCATGATACCTTCATTCTGCGGCAGTCAGCTGTGCCATCTGCATTTGAGCCATCACGGCAAACCAAAGGGTGGCTACTGGGTGGCCAGGACTATCCGCTGACGACTTGACTGATGACTCCAGTGCGCAATCCATGCACACGCGCGCAGCATGCATACAATGAAAGCCATGCTGCCACACAGACCATTGGCATGCTAAAACAGCGCTTCCGCTGCCTGGTGCACCCTAGAGGAGCCCTGCAGTACTCGGCAGAGCGGGTGTCAAGATTCGTGATGGTCTGCTGCATGCTGCGCAACCTCACCATCATGAGGGCACAGGCCTTGCCACCAGCTATACGGTGAGCAGCTGAGGAGCAGGAGGAGGAGGAAGAGGAAGAAGAGAGGAGGAGGATCAAGAGGGAGGAGGCAACCTAGATGGACCCTTTCTGGCCGGGCTGTCTGTGAAGAACTCCTCCGAGTGCGATACCAGTAACTGCAACCCCAATTCCCCATTCACCAACAGTCCCACAACTTACCTTCCCTCTGTCACTGACCATCATAGCGTCGGCTTAGCCACAATGCAAAAAAAGCCTCCACAAAATAAACATTTCAAACCAAATTTATAAATCAAATCATGCCATATTGCATACAAATGTAAACTAATCACCCTTGTGCATTTCCTTAGTGCTTGTCTTCCATGTGCCTTTGCCTGTCCTAGTGCTTCTACGCAGTGCTACCCCAGTGGCTGCAGCATGGATGGTGAAAGGCTGCTGACTTTCAGTGGAGGACACTGCAGATGGCCTTGGAGGACGTCCTCAAGCAGCTCTGGGCCTAGAAGGCCCGGCTGCAGACTGCACCATCTCGGCATGGGCGGCAGCAGTCTTGGTTGGTTGGCTGACAGGCAACAGCTAGGGCACTGGCAGAGTGTCAGTGATGGGAGGATGAATGCGGTCATCCTGAGGGAGGACAGCAGGTTGGTGCTCCCCGGAGCCACTGCCACTCCCCCGGGGCGGTGCCTCAGCAATCCTAATAATCTGTTGGAGGGCAGATTGCTGGACTCCTGTGACACCCTGCAAGCCCCTTTCAACACTGGTATCCACGGCCATGATGGCAGCAGTCTGAGCTTCCACTGTAACACTTGGGTGGCTTCTGCTTGTGCTGCAATGGAAGCTGAGACATCGGCCATCAGGTCCTGCATCATGGTTGGGTCACAAGTGTGCTAATGGAGTTGGCCACCACTTCCATGGGCTCCAAGCTCTGCGAAAAGCCCTGTGCTAAGTAGTGCAGGACTTCTCCATGCTCCTTGACATTTCACACAGGCTTTCTGGCAGGCTTCTCAATGCACCAAGCATTTCATTGTGCATACTCATCAGCCTTCTTCTGCAGCCTGCCCTATCGAAGTGTGCATCTCTCTTGTTGCTCTTCCACCACTGCCTGGCCAGGTTGCAGTTTTTGGCTATCTGAAAGGTGAAATGCATAAGGGTAAGGTTGTAGTGAGGGGAGGGGGTAAAATAAGAGGCGCATGCTTACACTATCTGCAGCTTGTAAATCAGAAGAGATTGTGGGATGAGGGGGAAGTGGGATGCGAGAAGGAGGATTACATATGATGAAATCGTCATCTTCTATAGTTTCAGCCCCGCCGGTGGCCATGGCCTCAGCAATGGCCGTTCCAATAATGGCCAGCGCCGTCTCTTCCATGGCGGTTAGGACATGCAGGCGCGCCTGTCCCCCTCTGGTTATCTCCTGCTGCCTCTGGTTGTGCACCACCTTGTCTTGCAAGAGAGAGGGAAGTGTGTCAGTGAGTGTCGTGCAATCTGTTTAGGTGATGTGGCTGTCATGGTTGAATAGCTGGCAGTGTGTGCAAGCTGTGAGATGTGGCTGTGAAGCTTGCAGCAGTGCTAAGTGTGTGAGGGTGAGGTGAAGCTATGAATGTTGGGTATGAGTCCTGATTGATAGAGATTGTTGGTAGGTGAGTGAAGTGGAGGTGGTGCATTGAGCAGTGGCTGAGGCTAGTGGTGCAGTTGGTAGGATATGGCATTTGAAGATGCATTCACTGACCTTTACCACTCATGTGAGGTCATTGAACTTCTTGTGGCACTGCATCCAGGTCCTCGGGGCTTGACTCCTGGCATTGACCTCCATGGCTATCTGCTCCCACTGCCTTCTGAGTGTGTGTCTGGAGGGTCTCCTGGACCCTGTGGATACAGCACATGTCTCCTCCTTTCCACATCCTCCACCAAGGCCTCCAGTAAAGTGTCGGAAAACATTGGAGCCCGCTCTCTCCCATGTTGTGCCATTATTGAGTGTTTCCCAGGTCAAAATCAGTTGTAGAATGACTTCCAGTACCTGCTCCAGCCACAATGCACCTCCCCTTTAAGAAGTGCAGGCTAGCTTTAAGCAGTGCAGACTAGCTTTAACTGGTGCTTGCCTCTCACGATTTTGGGCCCTACGCTGATGTGTTCAGCCAATCAACAGTGCGGTTAGCACTGGCTGCAAGCAGAAATCATGTAAATGAGCAGGCAGCATGAAGTTGGTGTGCTGCCTGCATTATATTGCACGGGCGCGGGTTAATCATGCATCGCGATCCCCACGCCCGTTTTCGGGGGGGGGTTATCGAATTTAGACCCCCTGGACTCTCTCCCCTCCCACCCTCCTCCCTAAGGGAAGCTTCCAGTTAAGTTGAAGTAACTAATTTTGTTAGGAAAGGCCGGCATGAACCTCACATACAAATATACAATGATGCGGGACGAACACAACCAGCACATTGCATCACTGAACCCCTGATGTATTAAATTGGCCACAGTGCAAGCTTCGTACTATGGATTTTCTAAAGAAGTTCATTCATCTGTGAAAAGATTTGCTGAGAAACTACAAAAATAGCAACTTACAGAAACACTTCAACAGATTGATTATAAAACACAAAGTAGAATAGCTGCTACAGTTCAATGCAACACTCATAATTATGCACTAATGAGTGATCAGTATATTTTATTTCAGTCTTTTTACAAACTTGTAGCATGATCTACTATACTGTGTAAATAGGTTAACACATGGGACCGTCATACCTTGAAGAAATTCTTTGGTATATGTCTGGAACCCTATTTCAGTTTGTTTTCCCATGTTACTCCGAATGCTTAGACCACTAATAGCATCTCGGATAGTAAGCTGAGAAATGTTAAATGTAGATTGCACATCTGAACTGCTTATCATCAGTTTCACCGTCACTATCTGGGATTCACTTTTTCCGCTCACCTGAGAAAGAGAGTAGTGTATTATTACATACATTTTATTTATATATTTAAACTGTGCTAACACCCGCGCAACAAAAGCTCAGGTCAGTTACGTACAATGCTGCTAACTGCTTATACAACGCCTGACGGGGCTCATTTTGACTTTGAGCCGACAGCGTAAAGTGTTTGGGCCACCCGTTAAACACCTCTCCCGATTTTCGTTTCCACTGACTTGGTGGCGGCATCCAGCGGTCCCTTTAAGGGGCTTGGCCCCCAGCTGCGTTCAGAGCAACCCTACTTGGGGAAGAGGGCCTGAACCAGGCATTGCGCCCCATATGCAAAGGGCCCAACACCTGTTTGAGGTGCAGACCCTAGACGCCTATACTGGCGCCTTTACCAAATGGCGGGTGGCACACTTCCGGCGCGGCACGTGCGTGCACATGCCGCCCGCCATGTTGGATGCTTAGGCGCCCGTTTTACACTTGTAGAACAGGTGCAGCGTCAACGAATATCTAGGCCAATAACATCATCTAAAAGGAATTGAATAAATATTTCAAAAGGAGGAATATAAAAGAAGGGAATGGGCAGGAAATTAAATTAGAATAGATTGCTCCAGTTAAAGAGGCACCACCAGCACAGATGTGACAAGCTGAATGGCCCCCTTCTGCGCTGCATTTCGTATGGTTCTAGAAATAGATTATATTATTGTATGAATTAATACCAGCCACTGGAATAAAAGCAATCAATAAATAATAACAAACTATTTTCACCACTGTGTCACCCAGTGGTTCGATTCATGCAGTATAATTTAACATACTGTACTTCAGGATAGAGGTTTAATGCACCACCTATTGGTCAGAATATTGTACTACAGCAGCAAAACGTAACCATCCCACTGAACTTCTAATTTATTATAGATTTCAAGCCCCCTCAAAAAATCAACAGTTCTGGATATGGGAAAAGAGTTTTTTTTTTTAAATTTTGCACCATGAATAAATGCCATTTATTTGAAAAATTAGGATCGCACCCAATGTTCCCTCTAATTTATTTTGGGTGCGCAACTGCGCGGCCCCTTTAACGGGCTGCGCGGCCCATTCACATTTCCGCGCATGTACGGCTTTTCCATTTAAAAGCTGGTGAGTCGGCTGCACGGCCACAGAGCTTAACGGAAACATTGATCACAACATCTTTCAGATGAGACGTTAAACCAAGTATATTATTACATCCATTTGATTTATATATTTAAACTGTGCCCAGCAAGCTCCCACAAATAGCAATGTGATAATGACCAGCTAATCTGTTTCAGTGGTATTGGTTGAAGGATAAATATTGGCCAGGACACCCCTGCTCTTCTTTGAAATAGTGCCGTGAGATTTTTTCCGTCCACCTGAGAGGGCAGACGGGGCCTCGGTTTAACGTCTTGCCCGAAAGACGGCACCTCCGACAGTGCAGCACTCCCTCAGCACTGCACTGGAGTGTCAGCCTAGATTTTGTGCTCAAGTCTCTGAAGTGGGACTTGAACCCACAACCTCCTGACTCAGAGGCGAGAGTGCTACCCACTGAGCCACGGCTGACATGCAAACTTTTTTCATGTCCCTTTTTCTGTCTGAACAAAAACACAAAGCTCAAACTTAATGTTAATAATCGTGGATAGTGCGAATTCTAGAATGTGGAGCACAGCCAAGGTTCCCCAGGCTGCTTTCGTAACAACAACAACAACAACTTATATTTATATAGCGCCTTTAACGTAATAAAACGTTCCAAGGCGAGTGTTACCAAAAACAAATTTGACACCGAGCCATATAAGGAGATGTTAGGACAGATGACCAAAAGCTTGGTCAAAGAGGTAGGTTTTAAGGAGCGTCTTAAAGGAGGAAAGAGAAGTGGCGAGGCGTAGAAATTTAAGGAGGGAATTGTAGAGTTTAGGACGTAGGCAGCTGAAGGCACGACCGCCAATGTTGGGCAATTAAAATTGGGGATGTTCAAAAGGCCAGAATAGGCAGAGCGCAGAGGTCTAAGGGGATTAAAGGGCTGGAGGAGATTACAGAGATAAGGAGGGCGAGGCCGCAGAGGTATTTGAAAACAAGGATGAGAATTTTAAAATCGAGGCTTGCTTAACTGGGAGCCAATGTAGGTCAGCAAGCACAGGGGAGATTGGTGAGTTAGAGTTAGCACACGGACGACAGAGTTTTGGATGACCTCAAGTTTATGGACTGTAGAACTAGGGAGGCCGGCCAGGAGTGCATTGGAATAGTCAAGTCTAGAGGTGATAAAGGCATGGATGAGGGTTTCGGCAGCAGATAAGTTGAGGTAAGGGCGGAGACGGGCGATATTATGAAGGTGGAAATGGGCTGTCTTAGTGATAGAACAGATATGTGGTCGGAAGCTCAATTCGTAATCCAATATGACACCAATGTTGCGAACAGACTTGGTCAGCCTTAGACAGTTGGCGGGAAGAGAGATCGAATCAGTGGAAAGGGAACAGAGTTTGTGGTGTGAACCGAAGACAATGGGACTTTGGTCTTCCCGATATTTAATTGGAGGAAATTTCTACTCATCCAGTGCTGGATGTCAGACAAGCAGTCTGATAGTATAGAGATGGTGGAGGGTTCGAGAGAGGTGGAGGAGAGGTAGAGCTGGGTATCATCAGCGTACAAGTGAAAACTCACATGGTGTTGCCAGATGATGTCACCAAGGGGCAGCATGTAAATGAGAAATAGGAGGGGGCCAAGGATAGATCCTTGGGGGACTCCAGAGGTGACAGTGCGGGGTTGGGAAAAGAAGCCATTGCAGGTGATTCTATGGTTACGGTTGGAAAGATAGGAATGAAACCAGGCGAGTGCAGTCCCAACCAGCTGGACGACGGTGGAGAGGCATTGGAGCAGAATTTTGTGGTCAACCGTGTCAAAGGCTACAAACAGGCCCAGAAGGACGAGGAGGGATAGATTACCTTTGTCATAGTCAATTAGGATGTAATTTGTGACTTTGGTAAGAGCAGTTTGGTACTGTGCCAGGGCAGAAGCCTGATTGGAGGGATTCAAACAAGGAGCTCTTGCACTCTATGTAGCAACCAGTTCAGAGCAGGCGAAGAGGCTGACTGAAAGCAGCTCTGCCTATTCTCACTGCCACTTACAGTACATCATCTGGGGAGGCCAAAGAATTGCAAGAAGGGCAGCAAAAATATAAGAACCTAAATACAGCAAAAACTGCAGAACAGCAGAAGTGAAATTTTCAGCAAAATCATCCCTTTTTTAATAATTAAACTAATAATGCATCATCTTCCGCTGCTGCAGTAATGATTCTTTCAAAGATATCAAGCTAGTCCAATACTTTTTCCTACAACGATGACTATCGAGGTGCTCTCTAGCGTGATTTACATTTAGTGTAAAATGGTTTAAAACAAAAAGCTAACAGAGTGCACTCTGAGTTATAGCGAAGTTACAATGATATGCCCTAGTTTTCCATCTTTATTAAATTTAATTTTAATGAAATAACAACAGAAAATGCTGGAAACACTCAGCAGGTCAGGCGGCATCGAGGAGAGAGATAAACAGAGCTAATGTTTTGGGTCGAGGACCCTTCGTCAGAACTGGAAAAGGTTAGGGAAGAGAGATTTTTAAGCAGGGGCAGGGAGGAGGGGAGGAAAGAACAAAGGGAAGGTCTGTGAAGGCAGGAGAGATTAACTGACAAAAGGGATGATAGTGCAAGCAAAAAGAGAGTTAAGAGATGAACGGAAATCCCGTCGGAGAGAAGAGCAGAACTTCTTCAAGGTGGGCATTCCTAGAAGAGAAGTGTGAGAAGTCGCACAACACCAGGTTATAGTCCAACAGCATTATTTGAAATCACAAGCTTTCGGAGCGCTGCTCCTTTGTCAGGTGAAGTGAAGAGAAGTGGCAGTAAACCAAACACTAATACAATAGCAAAATACTGCGGATGCTGGAAATCTGAAATGACAACAGTTTTAATGACAACAATTTTAATGATCGCTATTATAACACTTCAACCTCAATGCCCACAATATCCTTCTCAAACAATTTTGGCTATGATAACTGGTCATGCAAAGCTTAGCAAAAAGCTTTTGGATTTAAAAATTAAAAAACTGAGATTAATGAATTCCATGCTTTTGAGTAAAATGACAATGATATATCTGTCTATAGTCAAATGGTGTGTAAAATTTGTGACATTATGAAACACCATTCAGTCGCTAGATTCAGTTCTATGTATGAAGCTATCTGAGTCATTTGTAGACCACGTTCCCCTCATTGGTGAATGTTCATCATGGTGAGCAAAACACCGCTGGGGAAAGTGCTCCTCCTGGGCCCACAGAAAAACTTCGGCCCACTGCCCACACGTTTGAGGCTCCCCACCTGGATCCCCGTCCCCCAACCCTCCGGACCCGACCGGCCAGCTGGCTCTGCACAGGAACTGGTCAATTCCCGCCCCACCTGATCTGCTAACTGCAGTGGGGCGCCCGTGCCCCGCCGGCAATATTCCCCATAAGGTGCGCAGCGGCGCACCAATTGGGAGGTCCCGCGCAGGCCGGTCACCAGCCGAT
This sequence comes from Squalus acanthias, assembly GCA_030390025.1. Lineage (NCBI taxonomy): Eukaryota > Metazoa > Chordata > Chondrichthyes > Squaliformes > Squalidae > Squalus > Squalus acanthias. The sequence continues at coordinate 195,778,369 of CM059426.1, read as the reverse complement.
GCCGCTGGAAGATACTGTGCACGTGTGGCCACGCAGCAAATTTAAAGGGACTGCGCACGAAAAAAAAATTAGAGGGTACATTGCCTGCCGGTGGCATTTAAATCAGGCCCGATGCAAAATTTGGCTCGGGCTGCAGGCCGGCTCACGGACCCATCACTCCGACGACTTTATGCCCGTTTTGGGTGCAAGTCGAATTTCTCGGTAATAATTTGTCATTTATAATACTCCAATGTGCATGCAAAGAGACAGTGAGCACACTAGAGGGCAGTGGTGACTAATAATTCTTTACAGCAAATGGCAGATCTTCATGTTAAAAAACCAATCTGATCTTTTGCCATGCTGCACCATGTCAGTTGTACTTCTAAGTTCCAAATTCAGCAACATAACACTGTACTAAATATTCTCTTTCTTGGTTTTTTTCTCTTTGTAAGTGTCCTTAAAGCATCCTCCCTCTGTACTGTGACAACTTTAGAGATAACTCATGTTTTATTGAGTTATTCTGTTAAAGGGACGCCTCAAGCATATACCTCTCCAGTCTATTTCTACCTCCTCCACAACATAATTTGACTTTCCTCATACACACAAATTTTACAAAAACAGACTCACAAAATCTCAGTTACAGACATACAGAGGTTCCCTGCATGCTTTTTGGTTGCATGCTTTCTGTAATTAACTAGAAATCTTGTAAATATAACATTTGCATTTAATAAGAACAAAGGAACATAAGAACATAAGAAATAGGTGCAGAGTAGGCCATTGAGCCCTTTGAGTCTGCTCCGCCATTCAATAAAATCATGGCTGATCTTCTACCTCAAATCCACCTTCCCACACTATCCCCATATCCCTCGATTCCATTAGTATCCAAAAATCTATCGATCTCTGTCTTGAATATGCTCAACGGCTGAGCATCCACAGCTCTCTGGGGTAGAGAATTCCAAAGATTCACAAATGGCCGACCCCTTATTCTGATACTGTGACCCCTGGTTCTAGGCTCCCCAGCCAGGGGAAACATCTTCCCAGCATCTACCCTGTCAAGCCTTGTAAGAATTTTATACATTTCAATGAGATCACCTCTCATTCTTCTAAGCTCTAGGGAATATAGATAGGCCTAGTCTACTCAATCTCTCCTCATAGGTCAATCCCCTCCATCCCAGGAATCAGTCTAGTGAACCTTTGTTACACTCCCTCTATGGCAAGTATATCCTTCCTTAGGTAAGGAGACCAAAACTGTACACAATACTCCAGGTGTGGTCTCACCAGGGCCCTATATAATTGCAGTAAGACGTCTTTACTCTTATACTCGAATCCTCTTGTAATAAAGGCTAACGTACCATTTGCTTTCCGAATTGCTTGCTGTACCTGGATTTCTAATACATTACTTGAACGTTACTTTAAAAAAAGCACTTGGTCCCCTCCTGTCCTCAAGGCACTGACTGTTGCTGTGTTTATTGGTCTACATTGGTTTATTGGTCCAGCTGTACGCCAGCATCGTGCACCAGTGATTCGCTCTTCATGTGTGCACTTAGACAGTGAAGGTTGTCAAGCTAGTCTACAATAAAAGGCCTCACAGCCAAGCCCGACATTCACACATGTGAAGCTGCAGGAGTCAATGGATTGGGATCAGCAGTGGGAACCGATCACAATTTTCCCTTCCCAAAAACCAAGGGCACTCAGGCCAGTTGTAGCAGCCCAACTGCTGACTCAGCGCAGATAAGGATCGAGTAGAGACTTCAATTTAGGTGGCAAAGCTTCATCAGAATTATTAGTTCTCTTTCAGGCACTGAAAGACCTGTTGTGTATTTCCACTGTTTTTGTTTCTATTTCAGATTTCCAATGTTCCATTTTAATTTTACTGTACAGTAAATAACAACATTTATTCACTAACATTCTGATCAGGCAACTTATTCTGAAGGTTACATTTTCTCAGTCAACTGTACGCTCACCTCTCAAATAGTATCTTGTTTAAGCTGGCGGTTAAAAAGATTAACTCATTCTCCTTTCACTGTAGATGTGAGTGTTTTAATCATTCGGATAGTTAAAGGCAGCGCACTGCAAATATGATTGCTGTTCGCTTCAGTAGCCTATATAATGGTACAGAAGATACCATGATTGAAGCAGGAAACTTACCACAGCACATTTCTGAAAAGTCAAGTTGAAAGCTGAAGAACCTGCAGCCCGTTCCATGTTTCCGTTCTGTTGAAAATATAAGATGCAACATCACTGTGACAAGTAGCAGCAGCAGTTGTCCAAATATCAATACCAGCACCAGCCCCTACGTCGTCTGCATGCCTCTAGGTAAGGCTCAGTCCCTAGGACTCTATCATGTAAAGGCTGATTCTGCAATCCAGTGCTCCCAATAGGAGCCGCACTTGCAGGGAGCGCAGGTCAGGAAATCATAGACTCGTAGCCTGTAGACTAAGCCACATTCCCTATATACTGCGCCAAGATCATATAAATGTATGAATCTGTCTTATACCTGAAAACAATTGTAATCAAGATGAAAAAAATAAATATTCTTAAGCAGTTTTCAGTCTCCTCATGGTACACAAACAGTGATTTAAAACACTCCTGTCTATATTTTAATATTCCTTTAGTACTTTTTAAATGCATCAAAATACTGACAACTTCTTTTCTAATTGTTCCTTGGACTTCAACTCCCCCTTCTCCTGACTTTATTATTAAACCCCAAATTTCTCCAGCACTTCACCTGTCATCGTTGAAGCATGAAAAAGACTTCTCAGAATTGAATTTTAATTTTATTGGGCCTGAATTTCCAATCGGAGGCTTCCTGCGGGCGGATGCCTCCGATCGGAAAAAATCTACACACTTACCTGCTGGCTCCGTAGGTCCCGAGACTTCCGATCTTGGGCCTCTGCTCTACGAAATGCGCAGAGGCCCAGGTATACCAGGGGCGCAGGCAGTTCGCAAGTGTCCCTGGGATCACGTGGGCCATGGGGAACCAATCAAAGAAGGGAATCCCCCTTCACACTTTTGACAGTTCTGTACGCACAGACCTGTCAAAAGTATGAATGGGGATCACGTTTAAAAACAGTTAAACATTAAATACATTTTTTTTTAAATCACATATTTCAAATTAGTTAAAATGACATTAAATTACATATTTTAAACAAAAATTTAATTTTTTGAAAAAAATAATTAACGTTTTTTACGGGGCTAAAAATAAACTTACCTTTTTTAAAAGTATTTTTAAATTATGAATGAGTGAAAACATTTTTTTTTTATTATTTTAAACACTTATGCTGGTAAAAGCAGGCCTTACACCTGCTTTTACCAGGCGTAAGATTTTTAAAGGCTTTCAGCAGGCGGAGGTTCTGCAGAAAGCGGAACTCCCTGCCCGCGGAGGCCCTTCTCCCTGGCATGCGTGCGATCTGTCAAGAGGATTCTTGACAGATCGTAAGTGCTTCGCATGCCTAAACCTGGCACTTGCGTGGCCCCTACGGGCATGTACACACCTCCTGATAAAAGTATAACTAGTTTGCAAAGAGAAGTTGGATCAGAATATGTACAAAAGTAAAAGCACATTACAGATTTGATCAGAAATTCAACCAAAAATAGAAACCGCTTCACAGGAAACTTTTACACAAAAAGGATTAAACTTCAGGATTGTCTTGCTGTCTCCAGGTGAAATTTGGTACCCTGCATTTTGTAACAAAATATGATGCTTTGATCAGGAATTATACAGAACAGGAGTGAACTGGAAGAGGTTCAGTGCACTGGAGTTGTGTGCATGGATCCGTCACATGTTTGCTTGGAGTCGAGGGTTATGAAATCTTTAAATAAGTCTTTTCTATTCTCAGTCATAGCTACATGGATAGTGACTGCACAGGTCTGCAGCCTGACAGTCCTATCCTCCAAACTGAAGGAGAATAGCATGGTTCCAGTAGTAGGGGCAAGGTATAACAATGAAAAAATTCAACAAAGTAATTAGATGAACACCTCCTTGTCTGGGGCTGGTCGTCTGTCACTTCTTATCTGAATGCTATCCACCCGCCACCACCCCCCCACCCGACATGCCACATTCTGTTACGATTAAGAAGAACATAAGAATTAGGAGCAGGAGTAGGCCACATGGCCCCTCGAGTCTGCTGCATCATTCAATAAGATCATGGCTGATCATCGATCTCAACTCCACTTTCCTGCCCGATCTCCATATCCCTTGATTTCCCTAGAGTCCAAAAATCTATCTCAGCTTTGATTATACTCAACAATTCAGCATCCACAGCCCTTTGGGGTAGAGAATTCAAAGATTCATAACCCTCTGAGTGAAGAAATTCCTCTCATCTCAGTCTTAAATAGCCGACCCCTTATCCTGAGACTATGCCCCCTAGTTCTAGACACTCCAGCCAGGGGAAACAACCTCTCAGCATCTACCCTGTCAATCCCCCTCAGAATTTTATATGAAGAAACTACTGTGAGGATACTTAAAAAAATGAAACAACTGAGGGCGTATCCTGTAACAAGAGATCAGGAAAATCTTAGACATATCAAAATCTGTAATAAAGGTCAGAAAACATCAAATACAGAAATGGGAGGGGAAACTATTTGTTACTTCAGCACTGTTTGAGGAATGGATGATTTTCCCATCAATCGTGCAGCTTATTTGGTTTATTTTCAACATGTGCTCTGGCATATTGTGATTCTGTTAAATATGCTGTGTTTTTGGGGGGTTTCATTTTAAAAATGCAAATTAGATTTTTCCTACTTTCTCATCGTGCCCCTAGTTTTAATTAAATTCAGGATTAGATTCTGCGCTGCAACCAATCTTTTCGGGACAGGTGGACTGCCAGATGTGACAGTGGGCCTATCATGTTTATCACTGTACCACATACTGCCTGCGAAATAAGGTCAGGCTGCAGGTGGGAGGGACAGGCAGCTGTTGTCTGTTCAGCCTGGCCATAACTAGAATGTGGGTTAGCCTATTTATAAGTATGTGTAGAGCTCCGCTCACCTGATTCTGAATGACAGTAAACTCCTTGAAGTTAGGGCTGTTATGGCAGTCAGCATTTCCTAACATTAAAAACTTGAAGGCAATTCAGTGAGTTAATGCTGTGTGAGTCTTTCCTAGGCAATCTAAAGTAACTTCTATGAAACAAAATCTCACAAGATCACTACACTCCTGACTCCTCAAAGCCTTTCCACCATCTACAAGGCACAAGTAAGGAGTGTGATAGAATACTCTCCACTTGCCTGGATGAGTGCAGCTCCAACAACACTCAAGAAGCTCGACACCATCCAGGACAAAGCAGCCCGCTTAATTGGCACCCCATCCACCACCTTAAACATTCACTCCCTCCACCACCGGCGCACCGTGGCTGCAGTGTGTACCGTCTACAAGATGCACTGCAGCAACTCGTCAAGGCTTCTTCGGTAGCACCTCCCAAACCCGCGACCTCTACCACCTAGAAGGACAAGGGAAGCAGGCTCATGGGAACACCACCACCTCCAAGTTTCCCTCCAAGTCACACACCATCCTGACTTAGAAGTATATCGCCGATCCTGCATCGTCGCTGGGTCAAAATCCTGGAACTCCCTCCCTAACAGCACTGTGGGAGTACCTTCACCACACGGACTGCAGCGGTTCAAGACGGTGGCTCACCACCACCTTCTCAAGGGTAATTAGGGATGGGCAATAAATGCTGGCATTGCCAGCGACGCCTACATCCCATAAAACAATTTTTTTTTAAACTACAGTACAACTGGCCCATTAGTACCCGTGCAGGTGCTCCGAGCCGATGTGACTACTTTAGCCATCTCTCAAACACAAAGGGAAGTTCTGGACAGGAAAGCTTTCAAAGTTAGATTTCTGTTGTTAAATGTCAAGTTTGATTGATCATTTTTAATGGAATCACCAAGATGGGGGATTTCATCTGATAATACTTTTTTTTTAAATAACTCAGTGACTGACTGAGTGTTGGGCATTATACTGCCTAAATCTCACTGCATCTTCACCTCTCTCTCCTCCTTTAAGACATTCCTTAAAGCCTACCTCTTGTCACCTGTCCTAGTATCTCCTTCTTTGGCTGTCGGTGTCAATTTCTGCCTGATTACACTCTTGTGAAGCGCCTTGGGACATTTTACTACGTTAAAGGCGCTATATAAATGCAAGTTGTTGTTCTGCATTCAGGTCTAAATACATATGACAAAGGAAAGCTAATTATTTGAATGCTCGGCCACTTAGTAATTTATTAAAAAAAAAATGTTTTCAGCAGGAGAAATTGCCATCTGTGGAAAAATTGATTAATCCAGTTTGATTATTGAAAATAGAAATGCAGTTAATTGGAACAGAAAATATTAGTTCTTTAAAAGATGCTGTTTGTCCTCGGATTGCTCTGCGAGTTTTATTCTGAGTAGCTGAGCCATACATAAGAACTCACAGAGTTGGGGGTAACGAGCTAATCAGAATAGAGAGAACAGGATAGTGAGATTGAATACGTGGCTTGAGCAGTGGTGCAGGAGGGAGGGATTCAAATTCCTGAGGCATTGGAACCAGTTCTGGGGGAAGTGGGACCTGTACAAAAGGGACGGTCTGCACTTGGGCAGGACTGGAACCGATGTCCTCGGGGTAATATTTGCTAAAGCAGTTCGGGAGGATTTAAACTAATATGGCAGGGGAAGGGGAACCTATGTAGCGAAACAGGGGGAAGTAATATGCAGTCAGAAACAAATGTTAGAAGGGTGAGAAACAATAGGGGAAGGCCGAGTAAACAAAGGCAAGAAACACAAAGGGCCATACTAAATCATAAGTCTAAAAGGACAAAGGATGTTAATAAAATAAGTCTAAAGGCTCTGTGTCTTAATGCAAGGAGTATCCGTAATAAGGTGGATGAATTGACTGTGCAAATAGATGTTAACGGATACGATGTGATTGGGATTACAGAGACGTGGCTCCAGAACAATCAAGGCTGGGAACTGAACATCCAGGGGTATTCAACATTCAGAAAGGATAGAATAAAAGGAAAAGGGGGTGGGGTAGCATTGCTGGTTAAAGAGGAGATTAATGCAATAGCTAGGAAGGACATCAGCTTGGAGGATGTGGAATCAATATGGGTTGAGCTGCAGAACACCAAAGGGCAGAAAACGTTAGTGGGAGTTGTGTACAGACCTCCAAACAGCAGTAGTGAGGTGGGGGAGGGTATGAAACAGGAAATCAGAGGTGCGTGCAAAAAAGGCACGGCAGTTATCATGGGTGACTTTAATATGCATATAGATTGGGCTACTCAAACTGGAAGCAATACGGTGGAGGAGGATTTCCTGGAGTGTTTAAGGGATGGTTTCCTAAACCAATATGTTGAGGAACCAACTCGAGGGGAGGCCATCCTGGACTGGGTGTTGTGTAATGAGGAAGGACTAATCAGCAATCTTGTGGTACGAGGCCCCCTGGGGAAGAGTGACCATAGTATGGTGGAGTTCTACATTAGGATGGAGAAGGAAACAGTTAAGTCAGAGACCATGGTCCAGAACTTAAATAAGGGCAACTTTGATGGTATGAGGCGTGAATTGGCGAGGTTAAATTGGCAAGCGATATTTAAGGGGCTATCAGTGGAAGGGCAATGGCAGACATTTAGAGATCGCATGGATGAACTACAACAATTGTACATCCCGGTCTGGTGTAAAAATAAAAAAGGGAAGGTGGCTCAACCATGGCTAACAAGGGAAATCAGGGATAGTATTAAAACCAAGGAAGTTGCATACAAATTGGCCAGAAGTAGCAGCAAACCCGGGGACTGGGAGAACTTCAAAACTCAGCAAAGGAGGACGAAGGGTTTGATTAGGGCAGGGAAAATAAAATATGAAAGGAAGCTTGCAGAGAACATTAAAATGGACTGCAAAAGCTTCTATAAATATGTAAAAAGAAAGAGGTTAGTAAAAACAAACGTAGGTCCCCTGCAGTCGGAAACAGGGCAAGTCGTAATGGGGAACAAGGAAATGGCAGATCAATTGAACAAGTACTTTGGTTCGGTGTTTACTGTGGAGGACACACACAACCTGCCGGAAATAAAAGGGGTCAGAGGATCTGGTAAGAGGGAGGAGCTGAGGGAAATCCTTATTAGTCGGGAAAAGGTTTTGGGGAAATTGATGGGACTGAAGGCTGAAAAATCCCCGGGGCCTGATGGTCTGCATCCCAGAGTACTTAAGGAGGTGGCCTTGGAAACAGTGGATGCATTGACGATCATTTTCCAACATTCCTTAGACTCTGGATCAGTTCCGATGGAGTGGAGGGTGGCCAATGTAACCCCTCTTTTTAAAAAAGGAGGGAGGGAGAAAGCAGGGAATTATAGACCGGTCAGCCTGACATCAGTCGTGGGTAAAATGATGGAAGCAATTATTAAAGATGTCATAACAGACCATTTGGAAAGTGGCGACATGATAGGTCCAAGTCAGCATGGATTTGTGAAAGGGAAATCATGCTTGACAAATCTTCTGGAATTTTTTGAGGATGTTTCCAATAGGGTGGACAGGGGGGAACCAGTAGATGTGGTGTATTTGGACTTTCAGAAGGCCTTCGACAAGGTCCCACACAAGAGATTGGTGAGCAAAGTTAAAGCACATGGGATTGGGGGTAATGTGTTGACGTGGATTGAGAACTGGTTGGCACACAGGAAACAAAGAGTAGGAGTAAATGGGTACTTTTCAGAATGGCAGGCAGTGACCAGCGGGGTACCGCAGGGTTCGGTGCTGGGACCCCAGCTGTTTACATTATATATTAATGATTTGGACGAAGGGATTAAATGTAATATCTCCAAATTTGCGGATGACACTAAATTGGGAGGCAGTGTGAACAATGAGGAGGATGCTAGGAGGCTACAGAGTGACTTGGACAGGTTGGGTGAATGGGCAAATGTATGGCAGATGAAGTACAATGTGGATAAATGTGAGGTTATCCACTTTGGTGGTAAAAATAGAGAGGCGGACTATTACCTGAATGGTGGCAGATTAGGGAAAGGGGAGGTGCAACGAGACCTGGGCGTCATGGTACATCAGTCACTGAAGGTGGGAATGCAAGTGCAGCAGGCAGTCAATAAAGCAAACAGAATGATGGCCTTCATAGTAAGGGGATTTGAGTACAGGAGTAGGGAGGTGATGCTGCAGTTGTACAGGGCCTTGGTGAGGCCACACCTGGAGTATTGTGCGCAGTTTTGGTCTCCTAACTTAAGGAAGGACATTCTTGCTATTGAGGGAGTGCAGCGAAGGTTCACTAGATTGATTCCTGGGATGGCCGGACTGACATATCAAGAAAGATTGGGTCAACTGAACTTGTATCCTCTGGAATAACAACAGAAAACGCTGGAAAAACTCAGCAGGCCAGGCAGCATCCGTGGAGAGAGAAAGAGAGTTAACGTTTCAGGTCGATGACCTTTCATCGACCTGAAACGTTAACTCTCTTTCTCTCTCCACGGATGCTGCCTGGCCTGCTGAGTTTTTCCAGCGTTTTCTGTTGTTATTTCAGATTTCCAGCATCCGCAGTATTTTGCTATTGTATCCTCTGGAGTTCAGAAGAATGAGGGGGGATCTTATAGAGACATTTAAAATCCTGACTGGTTTAGACAAATTAGATGCGGGCAGAATGTTCCCAATGTTAGGGAAAACTAGAACCAGGGGTCACAGTCTAAGGATTAAGGGGAAGCCATTTAAGACTGAGCTGAGGAGGAACTTCTTCACCCAGAGAGTGGTGAATCTATGGAATTCTCTTCCACAGAAGGTTGTTGAGGCCAGCTCGCTAAATATATTCAAAAGGGAGTTAGATATAACACTCACAACTAGGGGGATCAAGGGGTATGGCGAGAAAGCAGGAATGGGGTACTGAGGTAGCATGTTCAGCCATGAACGCATTGAATGGCGGTGCAGGCTCGAAGGACCGAATGGTCTACTCCTGTACCTATTTTTTATGTTTCTATGTAATATATTAGCATGGATAGAGAATTGGCTAACTAACAGAAAGCAGAGAGTCGGGATAAATGGGTCATTTTCTGGTTGGCAAACAGTAACTAGTGCGGTACCACAAGGATCGGTGCTGAGGCCCCAACTATTTACAATCTACATTAATGACTTGGATGAAGCATGTAATGTAGCCAAGTTTGCGGATGATACAAAGATGGGTGGAAAAGCAAGTTGTGCAGAGGACTCAAAGAATCTGCAAAGGGATATAGACAGGCTAGGTGAGTGGGCAAACATTTGGCAGATGGAGTATAATGTGGGAAAGTGCGAGGTTATCCACTTTGGCAGGAAAAATAAAAAAGCAAACTATTATTTAAATGGAGAGAGATTACAAAATGCTACAGTTCAGAGGGACCTGGGGGTCCTTGTGCATGAAACACAAAAAGTTAGCATGCAGGTACAGCAAGTAATCAAAAAGGCAAATGGAATGTTGGCCTTTATTTCAAGGGGGTTGGAGTATAAAAGCAGGGAAGTCCTGCTACAACTGTACAAGGTATTGGTGAGACCACACCTTGAGTACTGCGTACAGTTTTGGTCTCCTTATTTAAGGAAGGATATACTTGCATTGGAGGCAGTTCAGAGATGATTCACTAGGTTAATTCCAGAGATGAGGGGTTTGACTTATGAGGAAAGGTTGAGCAGGCTGGGCCTATACTCATTGGAATTTAGAAGAATGAGAGGTGATCTTATCGAAACATATAACATACTGAGGGGGCTCGACAGGGTAGATGCAGAGAGGATGTTTCCCCTCATGGGGAAATCTAGAACTCGGGGGCACAGTCTCAGAATAAAGGGTCGCCCTTTTAGAACTGAGATGAGGAGCAACTTCTTCTCTCAGAGGGTCGTAAATTTGTGGAATTCTCTGCCCCAGAGAGCTGTGGAGGCTGGGTCATTAAATACATTTAAACTGGAGATCGACAAATTTTTGCAAGATAAGGGAGTGAAGGGTTATGGGGAGCGGGCTGGGAAGTGGCTTTGAGCCCTAGATCAGCCATGATCTTATTGAATGGCGGAGCAGGCTCGAGGGGCCAAGTGGCCTATTCCTGCTCCTATTTCTTATGTTCTTATGTTCTAACATAAGAAATAGGAGCAGGAGTAGGCCATTTGGCATTTCGAGCCTGCTCCGCCATTCAATAAGATCATGGCTGATCTTCTACCTCATTGCCACTTTCCTGAACTATCCCCATATCCCTTGATTCTCTTAATATTCAAAAATCTATTGATCTCTGTCTTGAATATACTCAACGACTGAGCCTCCACAGCCCTCTGGGGTAGAGAATTCCAAAGATTCACCACCCTCTGAGTGAAGAAATTTCTCCTCATCTCAGTCCTAAATGGCCGAACCCTTATTCTGAGACTGTGATCCCTGGTTCTAGACTCCCCAGCCAGGGGAACCATCCTCCCTGCATCTTCCCTGTCAAGCCCTGTAAGAATTCTGTATGTTTCAATGAGATCACCTCTCATTCTTCTAAACTCTACAGAATATAGGCCTAGTCTACTCAATCTGTCCTCATAGGACAATCTCCTCATCCCAGGAACCAGTCTGGTGAACCTTCGTTACACTCCCTCTATGGCAAGTATATCCTTGCTTAGGTAAGGAGACCAAAACTGTACACAATGCTCCAGGTGTGGTCTCACCAGGGCCCTATATAATTGTAGTAAGACATCTTTACGCTTATACTCGAATCCTCTTGTAATAACGGCCAACATACCATTTGCTTTCTTAATTGCTTGCTGTACCTGTGATTCGTGTACAAGGACACCCAGGTCCCTCTGAACACCAACATTTCCCAATCTCTCACCATTTAAAAAATACTCTGCTTTTCTATTTTTCCTACCAAAGAGGATAACTTCACATTTCTCCACATTATATTCCATTGCCATTTGCCCACTCACTTAGCCTGGATATATCCCCTTGAAGCCTCCTTGCATCCTCCTCGCAACTTACATTCCCACTCAGCTTTGTATCATCAGCAAACTTGATATATTACATTTGGTCCCCTCATCCAAATCATTGATGTAGATTGTGAATAGCTGAGGCCCAAGCACTGATATTTGCTGTCCCCCACTAGTTACAGCCTGCCAACCTGAAAATGACCCATTTATTCCTACTCTCTGTTTTCTGTCTGTTAACCAATCCTCAACCCATGCTAGTATATCAATCCCATGAGCCCTAATTTTGTTTAATAACCTCTTATGTGGCACCTTATCGAATGCCTTTTGAAAATCAAATACACCACATCCACTGGTTCCCCCTTATCTATTCTGCTAGTTACAACCTCAAAAAACTCCAACAGATTTCTCAAATACGATTTCCCTTCCATAAATCCGTGTTGACTCTGTCCAATCCTATTATTATTTTCTAAGTGCCCTGTTACCACGTCCTTAATAATAGATTCTAGCATTTTCCCTACTACTGATGTCAGGCTAACTGGTCTGTAGTTCCCCGTTTTCTCTCTCCCTCCTTTCTTAAATAGTGGGGTTACATTTGCTACCTTCCAATCCGCGAGAACCGTTCTAGAATCTATGGAATTTTGGAAATGACAACCAATGCATCCACTATCTATAGCCAACTCTTTCAGACCAGATTTAACCCAGGTTTCACCATGCTCTGTGCTGTGTTAGCTGAGCTCAGAGCTCTACAATTAGGCTCAGCACCCACCTTGGTTACAGAAGGGAAAAATCGGGCAACCTGCCAACCATAGTAAAATAAAGGAGAATGAACAAATGATGAATGAATGAGCTTGCATTTATATAGCGGCTTTCAAGAACTCAGGGCATCCCGAAGTGCTTTACAGCTAATTAATTACTTTAGAAATGTAGTCACACCTGTAATATAGGGAAACACGGAAGCCAATTTGTTCATAGCAAGCTCCCACAGACAGCAGTGAGATAATGACCAAATAATCTCCTTTAGTAATGTGGGTTGAGGGATGAATGTTGGCCAGGACATTGGGACAACGCTCTTTCTCCTCTTCGAAATAGTTCCATGGAATCTTTTTCGTCCGCCTGAGAGGGCATGTGTAGCCTTGGTTTAAAGTCTCGTTCAAAAAAGGCAGCATCTCCAACAGTGCAGCAATCCCTCAGTACTGCACTGATGTCTCAGTCTAGAATGATAATCAATTGCTCCATAACTACTTTAGGGTTTATCTGAAAAAAAGCCTCTAATAAAGTAAAATAAATTGTCTTAATACATTTAAGCAGAAATCTAGAAAATGAGTGAGTGTCTTCTTCTTAGGCAGTCCCTCGGAACCGAGGATGACTTGTTTCCACACTAAAAATGAGTTCTCAGGTGACTGATGAGTCCAATGCGGGACCTACAGTCTCTGTCACACGTGGGGCAGACGGTGGTTGAAGGGGCAGGTGGGTGGGGTGCTTGGGTTGACGTGCGCTCCTTCCGCTGTTTGCGCTTGGTTTCCGCTTTCTCCCGGCGAAGAGACTCGAGGTGTTCGGCGCCTTCCCGGATGCTTCTCCTCCACTTTGTGCGGTCTTGGGCCAGGGATTCCCAGGTGTCGGTGGGGATGTTGCACTTTTTCAAGGAGGCTTTGAGGGTGTCCTTGAAGCATTTCCTCTGCCCACCTGGGGCTCTCTTGCCGTGTCGGATCTCCGAGTACAGCGCTTGTTTTGGGAGTCTCGTATCGGGCATGCGGACGATGTGGCTCGTCCATCAGAGCTGATCGAGCGTGGTCAAAGCTTCGATGCTGGGGATGTTGGTCTGAGCGAGAACACTGACGTTGGTGCGCCTATCCTGCCAATGGATTTGCAGGATCTTGCGGAGGCAGCGTTGGTGGTGCCTCTCCAGTGCTTTGAGGTGCCTGCTGTACATGGTCCATGTCTCTGAGGCATACAGCAGGGCGGGTATCACTACTGCTCTGTAGGCCATGAGCTTGGTGCTGGGTTTGAGGTCCTGGTCTTCAAACACTCTCTTCCTCAGGCGACCGAAGGCGTCACTGGCACACTGAAGGCGGTGTTGGACTTCGTCATCGACGTCTGCCCTTGTTGACAGTAGGCTCTCGAGGTATGGAAAGTGGTCCACGTTGTCCAAGGCTTCGTCATGGATTTTGATAATCAGGGAGCAGTACTGTGTGGCAGGGGCAGATTGGTAGAGGAGCTTTGTCTTACGGATGTTTAGTGTAAGGCCCATGCTCTCGTACGTTTCGGTGAAGGTGTTGACGATGGTTTGAAGTTCAGAGTGTGCATAGATGCAAGCATCGTCTGCATACTGTAATTCGATGACAGAGGATGGGACGACCTTGGATCTGGACTAGAGGCGACGGAGGTTGAACAGTTTCCCGTTTGTTCTGTAGATTAGCTCCACTCCAGCGGGGAGCTTACTGAGGACGAGATGGAGCATTGCAGCCAGGAAGATCGAGAAGAGCGTTGGTGCGATGACACAGCTTTGCTTGACCCCAGTCCGTACGTGAATTGGGTCTGTGGTGGATCCGTTGGTCAGGATCATGGCTTGCATGTCGTCGTGAAGCAGGTGGAGGATGGTGACAAATTTTTGAGGGCAGCCGAATTTGAGGAGGACACTCCATAATCCTTCACAGTTGATGGTGTCGAAGGCCTTTGTGAGGTCAAACAAGGCCATGTACAGTGGTTGGTGCTGTTCCCTGCATTTCTCTTGTAGTTGACGTGCAGTGAGATCATGTCCATTGTGCCCCTTAGTGGGCGGAATCCGCATTGCGACTCTGGGAGGAGTTCTTCAGCCACTGGGAGAAGGCGATTGAAGAGGATTCTTGCGATGACTTTCCCTGTGGCAGACAGCAGAGAGACTCCTCTGTAATTACCACAATCGGACTGGTCACCTTTCTTGAAGATGGTCACGATTACGGCATCTCTGAGATCCCCTGGCATGCTCTCCTCCTTCCGAATAAGAGAAATGAGTTTATGTATTTGCACCAATAGTGCTTCTCCACCATGTTTTAGCACCTTGGCGGGGATTCCATCTACTCCTGAGGCCTTGTTGTTCTTTAGTTGTCGGATGGTCTTTTCATCCTCATGCCGGGCTGGGGTTGTGCTGAGGTGGTGGCAGGTAGCATGCTGCGGGATGGAGTTGAGGACACTCGCGTTGACGACAGAGTCTCGGTTAAGGAGATCTTCGAAGTGCTCCTTCCAGCGGGCACTGACTGCCTCCCTGTCCTTGATGAGTACCTCTCCGTTCTTGGCCCGCAGTGGGGTAGGACCTTGGGTGCTTGGGCCGTAGGTGGTCTTGACTGCGCTAAAGAATCCACGCATGTCGTGGTTGTTGGCTAGCTGCTGGATCTCCTGCGCTTTCTCCACCCACCATCTGTTCTTTAGGTCGCGAGTTTTTTGTTGGACCTCAGCCTTCAGGCATCTGTAGAGCTGCTTTCTTGCACTTGAGTTCTGTTGCTGTTTCCAGATCAGGAATGCCTTGCGCTTGCGGCTTATTAGCTCCTGGATCTCCTGGTCGTTCTCGTCTAACCAGTCTTGGTGTTTCCTGGTCGAGTGACCGAGCGTCTCTTCACAGGTGCTGAATATGGAGGCCTTGAGTGCAGACCAGGTGCTGTGGACACACTGTGTCTCTGCATCACTGGGAGTCGTCAGGTTGGTTGTGAGGCGCAGGCCGAATAGGGCTTTCTTAGCGGGGCCTTTGAGTGCCCCAGCGTTGATTTTCCTGCGGCATTGCTTCTGTTACCGTCGCTGTTTTGGGGCTACGTTGATGGAGATAACAGAGCGGATTAGGCGGTGGTCTGTCCAGCAGTCGTCAGCTCCTGTCATGGCATGGGTGATGCGGACGTCCTTGCGGACACACTCACTAGAAGGAGACACCGCGGGACAACTCACTGGAAGGAGACGCACCGCGGGACACACTCACTGAAAGGAGACGCAACGCGGGACACACTCACTGGAAGGAGACACACCACGGATCACACTCACTAGAAAGAGACACCGCGGGACACACTCACTGGAAGGAGATGCACCGCGGGACACACTCACTGGAAGGAGACACACTATAAGGAGGTCGGGGCCCAGGAGCGAGGTCGAGGCACGGGAGCGAGGTCGGGACCCAGGAGCGAGGATGGAACCCAGGAGCGAGGTCGAGGCCCAGGAGCGAGGACGGGGCCCAGGGACGAGGACGGGGCCCAGGGACGAGGACGGGGCCCAGGGACGAGGACGGGGCCCAGGGACGAGGACGGGGCCCAGGGACGAGGACGGGGCCCAGGGACGAGGACGGGGCCCAGGAGCGAGGACGGGGCCCAGGAGCGAGGTCGGGACCCAGGAGCGAGGACGAGGCCCAGGGACGAGGTCGGGGCCCAGGAGCGAGGTCGGGACCCAGGAGCGAGGACGTGGCCCAGGGACGAGGTCGAGGCCCAGGAGCGAGGTCGGGGCCCAGGAGCGAGGTCGAGGCCCAGGAGCGAGGTCGGGGCCCAGGAGCGAGGTCGAGGCCCAGGAGCAAGGTCGAGGCCCAGGAGCAAGGTCGGGGCCCAGAAGCGAGGTCGGGGCCCAGAAGCGAGGTCGGGGCCCAGAAGCGAGGTCGGGGCCCAGGAGCGAGGTCGGGACCCAGGAGCGAGGTCGAGGCCCAGGGACGAGGTCGAGGCCCAGGAGCGAGGTCGGGACCCAGGAGCGAGGTCGGGACCCAGGAGCGAGGTCGAGGCCCAGGAGCGAGGTCGAGGCCCAGGAGCGAGGTCGAGGCCCAGGAGCGAGGTCGGGACCCAGGAGCGAGGGCAAGGCCCAGGAGTGGCGCAGCGTGGACCAGCAGCGGGGTCGGGAGGACCACACTGCAGCCTATGAAACCCAGGCAGAGAGGACCTGCGGGAAGGAGGGAGGAGGACAGTAGGATTGTGTTTGTGTGTGTGTGTGCTAGGCCGATGTAACAGAGCCTGGTCTCCAATCATCTTGGATCCCCTTGCCAATGGACTAAGACCTTGCTCTGTCAAGCCCGTGTGGTAGCTGGCCACCCCACGTTAAAAGAATTCACGCACAGGCATCTTCCACCCTTTAAAATGAAGTTCGGGACCTGGAACATCAGGATCCTCATGGACAACCCCAGCAGCGACAGACCGGAACGCCGTACTGCTATCGTTGCCCGGGAGCTCAGACGTTTCAACATAAACATCGCCGCCCTAAGTGAGACCCGGTGGGCAGGGGAAGGCCAGCTCAAGGAGCAAGGCGGTGGTTACACCTTCTTCTGGAAAGGCAAACCTGAAGAAAAACGCCGCCTCCATGGGGTAGGTATCGCCTTAAAAAATGAGCTAGTTGAACGTCTTAGAGACTCCCCTTGTGGAATAAATGAACGCCTCATGACTCTACGGCTCACCCTAGCCCGGAACCAGTGCGCTACGGTCATCAGTGCGTACGCCCCAACATTGGAAGCCAGATGAGACCAAAGAGGAATTCTTCTCCAGCCTCGAGCAATCCCTGTCCCGAGTCCCAACGGGCGACAAGCTGATCCTCCTTGAGTGTGGCTGTCAGGTGAAGACAAGATCAGTTGTGATTCCAATCCCTCCCCACGCACCTTGCATAACTGTCAAGACTCACATGTGAATAATAGCTAAGTGGACAAAGTAACAGACTGTGACCAGTGCCCAGCAATATCTTGAGGATCTGAGGGAAGGTGAGAAAATTGACAAGAAGAAAAAAGATGGGAATTAAAAATCTGCGACCCTTCCGGTGCACTCCTGCCGTAATTCCAGTGGGAGTGTGCTGAAAGGGCAACAAATCAGGCCGGGGCCTGTTTATGCTGGGTCCAGGCCTGAAGTCGGAGTTTCCTGAGGTCTTTGTTGGGGGCAGTGTGCTTGGTGTACCTCAGCACCAAACAGCAGGAGTGGGGCCCATCTGGAGCTTCAGGCCAGGATTGTGCTCTGGCCGCACAAAGAAAAAGGCATTTTCTTCACCCAACAAGTTATTTCAATGCAGCCCTCTTACATGTGTTCTGGGGCACATGTAGGTTCTTTCCAAGGTATGGGGACCAAGTATTCCCCCCACAACCGGCAACTTTTGCTGCAATCTGCGAGCCGTGAGACAAGGCAGGCGCCCTAGATGCACCCCCAGTGACAGGACCACTGTATTAAAATTAAGGGTTCTTCCCCCTGATCTCTGAGCATTGGTGGATTTTCGACCCATGTAATATTGCTGTACTGACCTTTGGTGGGGACTGTGACGATCCTCCTTTTATTAGGGACTCAATTGGTTTGGTCCAAGACACAAGTGAGAAGAACACTGATTGGCTCCACATGCTGCCTGAGGCTGCTGAAGACAGAGGATGGTCCTGGTGTTTCTGTGCCACAATCTTTAGCTCTGTAACTGAACAAATATATCATTGTAGATGCAACACGCAGCAATAAATCCCTCTGACACCAGATTTAGATTGAGAACTGATTAATCATTAATTTAATCTGGCAAAATGTAACTGACATTAAATTGATTTGCCATTGAGCAAGTTCTTCTAGTTAGACTGCAACACTGTACATTTGGTTCCCAGCCATTAGAGGACACTCAATGGATAGTCGCACAGCAGTGATTGTATTTCACAGAGGAGATGTTGCATGAACTGAGGAATTATGAGTATCAAACTCATTAAATGGAAACTGAACCCATACAATACACACCTATAGGTATTCTGTCATGTAATACCTATAGTTGTGTATTGTATTACAAAGATAGGTGGGAAAGCAAATTGTGTGGAGGACGCAAAGAATCTCCAAAGGGATATAGATAGGCTAAGTGAGTGGGCAAAAATCTGGCAGATGGAGTTTAATGTGGGAAAATGCGAGGTTATCCACTTTGGTAGAAAAAATAAAAAAGCTAATTATTATTTAAATGGTGAGAGATTACAAAATGCTGAGGTACAGAGGGATCTGGGGGTCCTTGTACATGAATCACAAAAAGTTAGCATGCAGGTTCAGCAAGTAATTAGGAAGGCAAATGGAATGTTGGCCTTTATTGCAAAGGGAATGGAGTATAAAAGTAGGGAAGTCCTGTTACAACTGTACAGGGCGTTGGTGAGACCACACCTGGAGTACTGCGTACAGTTTTGGTCTCCTTATTTAAGGAAGGATATACTTGCATTGGAGGCAGTTCAGAGAAGGTTCACGAGGTTGATTCCGGAGATGAAGGGGTTGTCTTATGAAGAAAGGTTGAGCAGGTTGGGCCTATACTCATTGGAGTTTAGAAAAATGAGAGGGGATCTTATTGAAACATTTAAGATTCTGAAGGGGCTTGACAGGGTAGATGCAGAGAGGATGTTTCCCCTCGTGGGGAATCTAGAACTAGGGGGCATAATTTCAGAATAAGGGGGCACTCTTTTAAATCGGAAATGAGGAGGAATTTCTTCTCTCAGAGGATCGTGAATCTTTGGAATTCTCTTCCCCAGAGAGCTGTGGAGGCTGGGTCATTGAATATATTTAAAGTGGAGATAGACAAATTTTTGAATGGTAAGGGAGTCAAGGGTTATGGGGAGCGGGCAGGGAAGTGGAGTTGAGGCCAAGATCAGATCAGCCATGATCTTATTGAATGGCAGAGCAGGCTCAAGGGGCCAAATGACCGACTCCTGCTCCTACGTCTTATGTAATTGTGTACAAAATGAAACTTTTTTTTAAATATGCATTTTTTTAATATCAAGCATTGTTTCATTATGACAGCGCTACAATTGAAACAGGACTTTTCCTTCCACAGCTCTAGGACTCAGTGGTATCAGAACACTGAAATAGATCAGGACCAATGCAGGACATTGGCAGGCAGCTTGTCGGCGAAGGTGATTTGAATTTTGGGCTGCTGCATCGCCAGCAGCGGCCCTCAGGTAGCCCTGGGAAGGGCAGGGGGAAAGCGATTGGGAGGGAAGGGGGGGAAGACCGGGAGTGGGAGAAAGGCAGCGATTGGGAGAGGGAGGGAGGCAATCGGGGGGACAAGTGGTAACTGGAAGCAGCCTGTGGTTTTAATGTGGAGCCAGGAGAACTCCACACCCTGACTCCACATTCAGGTAAGTATATTTTAAAAACTTATCTTGTTGGTTGCAGCCTTTAAGGATCGCCTGTTAAGCCGCGTGTTGGCCTGGTTTTTCTAAGTGAAGCTGGCGCTGGTGCCTCAGAGCAAACCAATTTGCAGTGGGGGACCTCAAACAGGCGTTAGGCCCCTTATTTGCACATGCAAAGGGCTAACGTCTGTTTCAGGCGTGAGCACTGCACACCAATTCTCTGGCCTTTACCAATATGGCGGGCGGCACACCTCCGGCTCGTATGTGCTTCCTGCCCACTATAATGGAGGCTAAGGAGGCCATTCAGCACCCAAAAACAGGTGCTGCGCAGCTGAGTTTCTGGCCAGCAAGCAGTTTTGAAAAGCTGTAAATAGGTGACGATATAATTCAATCATTTCACTGAGCCATGAAAAGGCACTAAAAGAACAAAAGGTCTTGAAAACAGCGAGGTATGGGGAAAAAACTGCTAATGCAAGTAATCTGAAATAAAACTATAAAATGCCCCAAGCGCACAGCAGGTCTACCAACATCTAAAAAGAAAAAAAAAAGACAGGTAAAGTCCTGGGTACAGATTCACTGCAGAAATTGTTTACTGACAGTTTCTACACCTGCAATGTCAATCTGTCACCCCTCCCCCAGGTGCCGAAGGATCTACGTGTATCCCCGGCGCCCCCTACTACTAGAGATAGACTTCACTTATTGCTATTAGAGATAGACTTCACTTATACAGAAGAGAAACTGGGGTACTCTTAGGAAGCATGGATAGATTGATACAGGGATATTTAATCTAGGAAGTTGGGGCAAAAAGGCTAGTACAAGTCTACAAGATAGTCAGAAAGGTTCCAATAGGAAGCAACAAAATCATTCCTGCACCATCATACAGGAATTTTAACTACCTGGATATTGAATGGTGTTTTAGCAGTGCTCGGAGTAAGAATCAGGGATTTCTAGACATGGTATGAGACTGCTACATGGCACATGTTACAGAAGGACTAAAAACGACTTGTGCTTGACCTAATGCTGACCAATAATGAGGAGACTATGGCAGCAGTTGGTGCGGGGGGAGCAGTGACAATAGGTTCATAGGGGGAAAAATTCGGTTGATTTGCGCCTCCCATTAGCGCCCTGCAACTAGCGCCTGGGCGCGGCACCACTAACGCCCCCCGCGAAATTCAGCGGGAGGTTGGTGGCGGCGGTAACCGTTAGCGCCCCGCGGCGATGATATCATCACCGTGCGCAGCGCCCCGCTCGCGATCTTCGGTAATGCCTCCTGACTTACCGCCGGACATAGAAACATAGAAAAATAGGAGCAGGAGCAGGCCATTCGGCTCTTCGAGCCTGCTCCGCCATTCACTATGATCATGGCTGATCCTTTATCTCAATACCATATTCCCGCTCTCTCCCCATACCCCTTGATGCCTTTTGTGTCTAGAAATCTATCTATCTCCTTCTTAAATATATTCAGTGACTTGGCCTCCACAGCCTTCTGTGGTAGAGATTTCCACAGGTTCACCACCCTCTGAGTGAAGAAATTTCTCCTCATCTAAGTCCTAAATGTCCTACCCCGTATCCTGAGACTGTGACCCCTCATTCTAGACCCCCCAGCCAGGGGAAACATCCTCCCCGCATCCAGTCTGTCTAGCCCTGTCAGAATTTTATACGTTTCAATGAGATCCCCTCTCATTCTTCTAAACTCTAGTGAATACAGGCCTAGCCAACCCAATCTCTCCTCATACCACAGTCCTGCCATCCCAGGAATCAGCCTGGTGAACCTTCGCTGCACTCCCTCTATGGCAAGTATATCCTTTCTTAGGTAAGGAGACCAAAACTGGACACAGTACTCCAGGTGTGGTCTCACCAAGGCCCTGTACAACTGTAGTAAGACATCCTTGCTCCTGTACTCAAAACCTCCTGCAATGAAGGCCAACATATCATTTGCCTTCCTAACTGCTTGCTACACCTGCATGTTTGCTTTCAGTGACTGGTGTACAAGGACACCCAGGTCCCTTTGTACATCAGCATTTCCCAATCTATCACCATTTAAATAATACTCTGCCTTTCTGTTTTTCCTACCAAAGTGAAACGCTATGTCCGACAGGGCGAAGGAGGCCTACCAGCGGCCGGAGCGGCGCAAATTAAAGGGGAGGTGCCGGGCGGCCATTTTTGTTGCTGGTCGCCTGCCAGCACCTGCCCCTGGCCTCCTGTGCAGCCCCCCTACGGGGTGCCGGCACTCCGATCCTGGTGGCCCAGCTGAGCCCCGGGTCGTGCTGCGCTAGGCCCCTCCCCTTTAATAAGGGGAGGTAGGCCTGCAGTACCGCGGCGCGACATGCCGCAGCGCATGGCGCTCCTGCACGTAGCGCCGCGATATTCACTCGCAGTGTCCCTAGAGGAAGTCGGGGCACTTCCAGTAGCGCCCCACCTCCCTCTTGGTGCGCTACCAATGAATTTCGGGCGCGCTAACTTTTTCGGGGCATGACCCAATTTTGCCCCATAATGTTCAGGATAAGGAAAGAGAAAGAGTAACAATAGTATTACACCATTAAACTTGGGAAAGAGGATGCACTCATAGGTAAGTGGGAAATGAGCTAAAGAAAATGGGGCAGAGTGTAGCTAAATGGAAGAGACTTAAAAAGATCAGAGAGAGGCAGTGGTGGTATGTATAACTAGGAATTGCAGGAGAAAATGTGGCTGACAAATAGAAGCCCAGGTGAAGTGGGCATAGTCAGAAATAGGGGTGTAATAGAATTAGAAAGAAAACAAAGGAAAAACTTGGATTTATATAGCGGTTTTCACAACCACAGGATGTCGCAAAGCGCTTTACAGTCAATTAAGCAATTTTGAAGTGTAGTCACTGTTGTAATATAGGAAGTCAGCAGCCAATTTGTGCACAGCAAGGTCCCACAAACAGCAATGTGATAATGACAAGAAAATCTGTTTTAGTGATGTGGGTTGAGGGATAAATATTGGCCAGAACACGAGGGCTCTTCTTAGAAATAGTGCCATGGGATCTTGTCCATCCACCTGAGAGGGCAGATGGAGCCTCGGTTTAACATTTCATTCGAAAGACGGCACTTCCGACAGTGCAGCACTCCCTCGGTACTGCACTGCTGTGTTAGCCTAGCTTTTGTGCCCAAATGTAAAGCCAACAGTTGCAGGCGTGATCAGGTAATACACAATAATTAACTATGACAACTGCCATACCGGTTTGCTAACCTCAATTAAATGAAAAAAAAAGCACTTCCCCAAGTGGAGAGCATTACAGATGTAACAACAGAAAACGCTGGAAAAACTCAGCAGGCCAGGCAGCATCCGTGGAGAGAGAAACAGAGTTAACGTTTCAGGTCGAAGACCTTTCGTCAGAACTGGAAAAATTTCAGATCATAACCTCGGCCCCTATCACAGAGATATCTTTTCTTTTTTTATCCACACTTTTTGTTTGGCCTTTTTTTCTTCCCTCCCACATGGCAGCTGTCCTTCATTCTGCCAGCGCAATTCACACTTCATCTAGAGCCATCCTTTGTTCCTTAACCTGTCCCATTACCACCTCCTCTTGCCTTGAATATCTCTTAATATCTCTCAATGTCTCTTAATCTCTTCTGCTTTCTATCCTATCACTGACCTTCCCTTTTGTTCTTTCATCCCCTCCCCCTTTTCCCAGCCCCTAAACTTGCTTTAAAATCTATTCCATTTCCTGCTTTTTTCCAGTTCTGACGAAAGGTCTTTGACCTGAAACGTTAACTCTGTTTCTCTCTCCATGGATGCTGCCTGGCCTGCTGAGTTTTTCCAACGTTTTCTGTTGTTATTTCGGATTTCCAGCATCCGCAGTATTTTGCTATAGCATTACAGATGTGTTGGCAGAGCCACTGACAGAAATATGTAGGGATCCTTCAAGAAAGGGCAGCATCAGAAAACTGGTGAACAACGAACATTTAAAACTCTTATTTAAAAGGAATCTAGAGAGGACGTGAGGACTGTGGACCAGTTAGTCTCACATCAGTACTGGAGAGAATTCTAGAATCAATTGTTAAGGACGTGCGCTCATCAACTTTTCAACAAGATTTCCCCTCTGCAAAAAACAATATGGTGGCCAATATACCCCAGGAACTCCTCTCTGATAGGAAACAGCATTCCTGATTCTTGACTTCTACCTGTTGCTCTCTGCCTCCCTCCACTTGTTTTGCTCAGTCTTATCACGGATCTATTCTTCCCATTACCAGTTCTGGTGGAGGGTTTACAGCTGAAATATTAATGTGTTTTTTCTCTTTACAGATGCCACCGGACTGGCTGTGTGTTTCCCTATATTTGTTTGTATATCCGCATTTTCAATTTTTTTTCTTTTTATTCGTCACTGAGCTGAAATCAATCTCAATAGCAATGAACTCAAGGAAACACATTTGGCACCTCAAGCTAGAGCTTTTTTCGTCCTTTTTACTGACACTTTAATGTATATTTTGAACTACTGAATTTAATTGTAACTATTTTCCATTATAGAACATTAATGTTCATTGTCCATATACTGATTGGCTTGCTCCAAAATCAGTGTCAGTTGTGGCTCAGGGGTAGCACTCTTGCCTCTGAGTCAGAAGGTTGTGGGTTCAAGTCCCACTCTAGGGACTTGAGCACAAAAATCTAGGCTGACACTCCAGTAGAGTGCTGAGGGAGTGCTGCACTGCCGGAGGTGCCGTCTTTCGGATGAGATGTTAAACCGAGGCCCCGTCTGCTCTCTCAGGTGGATGTAAAAGATCCCATCGCACTGTTTCGAAGAAGAGCAGGGGAGGTGTCCTAGCCAATATTTATCCCTCAATCAACATAACAAAAACAAATTATCTGGTCATTATCACATTGCTGTTTGTGGGAGCTTGCTGCCGTGTTTCCTACATTCCAACAGTGACTGTACTTCATTGGCTGTAAAGTGCTTTGAGACGTCTGGTGGTTGTGAAAGGCGCTATATAAATGCAAGTCTTTTTTTCTTCCACATGCACAGAAATCCTTAGATTGGAATTTTACACCATGATCATGCAAATTTTTCTACTGTGTTCCATCTTAGTACAGTGCTGTCATGGCACCTAGTACTTAAATCAATAACAAGACAATGACCTTCTCTTTCTTTGTTTCCAAACATTTCCATCATAATTACCGTGCATGTGACACAGTACTAAGGTTACTTCCTAAATCTTGTTTTATTCTTCTCACTATGACAAACCTATACTTAAGTTTAAACATAGCACCTCCTGGACCGACACAGCCTTGGAACAAAAAATTATTGACTGTGAAATAATATTGAGATTAAGAGTGGATTACATGGTCCAGGGCCAAGCATAGTAATCTGATCAAGGTGATTAAATGATAATCTCAGTCAATAATGGATTTCTTGATGATTTTTTTTGCATAGAGAATTGATTGGTGTTAATTTTATTTGTGGGGGATATATTATTTTCCAAATAATTACACAGGGGCAATTCAGGTCACTATATATTCTACTGTAAACAATGGTAGTCAGGTTTCTGTGAAAGTCATCCTGCGCATTGCAAGGTATGTTTCTCCTGCCCTCTCCAAATGTTTCATCAACAACTGCATTTACATAGAGCTCCTCATAGAAAAGAATGTCTCAGAGTATCAGTGTAACACACATGAAAGGAAGTGCTAGAATTCAGTTTTAACATGAATTCAAATTTCCCATTTATGGAGCATATGTGCCTAAAACAGATTCAATTTAAGAAGTTAAATAGGCAGAAGTAAACAAAAAAAGACTTCACAGTAAGAACTTGAGTCAAATGTGCTTAAATATTAATACAAGGTACTACTGTTTCTTAAGTTTGTCAGTCTAAATAACTGTTTGTTTCTATATCTGGATTGGTCTGACTGTTTGGCATGTTTTCTATCAGTCTCTGTGCATGTTTTTGCCTAGGTCTATCGCGATATCAAGGTCTAAAGCAATTTCCAGGCTTGATTCTTGTCATTTTTTTGAAAATACAGTGGGATTTTACCAAAATGCAGTTAACAGACCCTATGCAGTGCCCGAGATAAAATAACACAACACAGACCAACACTGCATGTTTGAAACAGAAACTCTTTGACTGAATACCAATGTCATACTATAGTGATGTTTAATCTTGTGTTTACAGTTTGTGAGGGTGAATTACTTCCTTCACATTAAATAAATATTTATTTTCTTCTAGAGCCACAGATTACATCTGCTGGCACTTCTGTTGTCATTGGCAAAAAAAAAGTTCTACAATTAGAATTAAATTACAATTATGTACTAAGCGAAAGAGTAACTTAGTGACTTAGTTGAGTAACTTTTTTTTAAAGTACAGAAACGCAATTACAGCTCCACCTACCTGGATTTGTGTGTGCAACTTCATAAAATATTACACCTGAGGAACCTGCCATCAGTTTGCGTTGTAGTGAGTCCTGATCTTCCAAACACTTCAAAATTAAAAGTGGAAATATATTATTCGAGTGAAACCAGTATGTAGTAGAGTATGAGATCTACTAATCAACTTTATAATAAAAGTTCTTAAATATTAAGTGAAAGAAGCTTGAGAATGAATATGGATGTAAAAAAAATCAAGACAACTATCACTCGTTTGTAACATGGAACACTTCTTTTCCACGTTTATATTTTCTAATAGCTGCACTCACGTATGCAACAGCATCGCCACCTTTCACAACCAAATCTTGATTCTGCCCCCAAACAGCGCACGCTGCCGTGTGGCCAATGTCAGTGCCAGCGACTCGCACATCCAGATGTTCCCTGTACCCACATCCAAGGGGTCCGTTGTGCTGCTGCAGCAAATCGAGTGAACTTGCCGGACCTCGAAATTCTTGCAATTCCTTTCCAATTCTAGTTCTTCCGTGCGATAATAACTTGAAGTTATAATAAGATAATAACAGTGGAGGCATGGCATTTGCGAGTGCTACAATAGGCACCGTGTGACTGAGTGCAGTAAAGAGGAGTAGAGAGATACTGAATTTCATGGTACCGAGACCACTCGGTATGTGCACATTGAGAGCCCTGGGCAACAGCACAAACCAGAGACATTCCCCAAACAGGAGCCAACTTGCTGTCTGGTTAATAGATCGCAATAAAGCATCGACTGGTATTCATCGGGAATGAAGATGGAGCAGATGTTGTTCCAGGGCAGATTTGCACCTTAGGCGGAGTGGCTTCAGTCCGCAGACTCTCCTGATCTGAAGAGGTGAGTCTGGTTATCATTGCCCTCCCCGAGTCCCGGGGCTGAGACACAAACTCAGCCACACACACAACCCGCGCAGAGCACTGCCATTGTCCGACCCTGGGGAAGGCACGTCCCGCCCTTCGCCCACGCCGATAGGACGGATTGAGGCAAGCCTGCTCCTGATTGGTGAATTCCGCTGCTTTCTGTATGGCTCACTCAGCTGTCAATCAGTGCCCCCGCGGGCGGTGCCGGTACATGTAGTCCAACAGCGCCTGGTTCCCGGCGCCTTCCTATTGGATAAAAGCAGAAAAGAACTACAAATCCCAGCGTCCTCTGCGGTATGGAGCACCCCCCCGCTGTGTTGAAAGTTGGGGGAAACTTTTATCAAAGTTGGGAATCTTCCCTTGTGCTTAAGGACGTGAATCTCTTGGATTTCTCCCCTTTTTGGGAGGTGGGGAGGAATAAATTTGCTTTCAAATGAACTCTGGAATTAAAAACAATTGGGGAACAATCCGATTTTACTCCTAACACTCTTGGAATGACGTTGTCAGGGGCATAAAAAAACAAGACCACCCAGCAGGATCTTTTACTTTGATCCAATTTAAAATGCAAGCGACGGACGCGATTGGCGCACGGAAACCAGTGAAGAGATAAATAAATATCGTCGTCGCAAAACTGTTTTGGAAAATATTTTTCCCTCATTCCTGTCACAATTTTTTTTCCCAGAAGCGCAAATGGCAGCATTTCTGAGAGATCCTGCTATTTGAATGAAGGGCTTCCTTTCGACATTTGAATGGCTGCGGGCAGCTTTCACGGACCGGACTCCTGCTCGGTGCGAGCGGTGCTCAGGGTCACTTCCAGCGAGCTGCAGGTTAACCCCGGGTTCCTGGCCATCGCCGTGGTGCTGGGTTTTTTATTGGGAATCGCTGGCGGAGTCCTTCTCTACGTCTTTGTGTTGGAATCAGCCTTACACAGAAAGGTAAAAGCGGAACTATTTTGCCCCCTACTTCGATTGACGAGTCTAACTTTCTAAACTGCGAAGAAATATAAATATCAAGAAATGCATGCATCTGCTTTACTGCCTCAAAAAAAAGACACAGGAGGCGGGGTTTGCATTTTGTTACAAATTTTCGTTTACATTTATTTCTCTTTTCAGGAAAACAGTTCAAATGGAACTGATGACAATTCCGATTCTGAGGATAACCAGAGTTATAAAAACAATGCTGAAGCAGTTGAAGAAAGAAGAGCTACTACCCCTTTTCACGAGGTGGGTCGTACTTTCTTGTTTTTCTCTTGTCCTTTGTTGTCCTAGAGAGGGATTCTTAGTTGTTTCATTTAGTTTCTGAGTCAGGAGGTTGTGGGTTCAAGTCCCACTCCAGAGACTGGAGCACAAAAATCTGGGCTGACACTCCAGTGCAGTGCTGAGGGAGTGCTGCACTGTCGGAGGTGCCGTCTTTCGGATGAGACGTTAAACCGAGGCCCCGTCTGCGCTCTCAGGTGGACGTAAAAGATCCCATGGCACTATTTCGAAGAGGAACAAGGGCGTTATCCTCGGTGTCCTGGTCAACATTTATCCCTCAATCAATATCACTAAAACAGATTGTCTAGTCATTATCACATTGCTGTTTGTGGGAGCTTGCTGTGCGCAAATTGGCTGCCATGTTTCCTACATTACAACACTGACTACACTTCAAAAGTACTTCATTGGCTGTAAAGCGCTTTGGGACGCCCAGTGGTCGTGAAAGGCGCTATATAAATGCAAGTCTTTTCTTTTAGTAGCAGTATGGTCATTTTACTGTAATTCTGTCTAGCCATTTACAATCTTAAAAAAGGAGAAAGGAAATCTGGAGAGCAGTTAAACTCTACCCATTGTTAATAGTAATGACACTTGGAGACACAGCTTCACCTTAGCAGCACAAATAATACATTGTGCATTACATGGTATAATGCGCCTGCCCTTATAAAACAGCCTATCATGCAACTCGCCATGAGTAACACAACAAGAGATCTGCTAGTATATAATATATTAAAAATAATGGGGCCGATTATCCTCTCCAGGCCCCTGCTGGGTGCCCAATGCTGCAGCATACTGGAGTTGTGCTGTGCACGTACAAAGATGAGCGTGTTCCATTTTTCTCGCCTGAGCCATTTACATTGCCTGGACGTAACACTGGCATATGCCCACCAAGTGGCAGGGCCTTGCACTGGGATCAGGGAGAGGAAACGGGAGCGTTCCTGTAGCCCCGAGAGCCCTGTAGCTACATTCCTGGCTGCCAGCACTGGGGTTCTTCAGCGACAACCTGGGGACCTGAGGCCCAATGACCCCCCGAGGGAGAGGGGGAATACTTTAAATACCTTTGTCTTCTCCAGTCTGTAGGAGGTCCCAGCACAAGACCCATTGAAAATTTAAAAAATTGAGATTTCTATTATTTTGTTAGGCAAGGGTATTAAGCGTTACGGAACCAAGGTGGGCCGATTAAGTTAAGATGCAGATCAGCCATGATCAAATTGAATGGTGGAACAGGATTGAGGGGCTGAATGGTCTACTCCTGTTCCTATGTTCCTAAGGCCCATTGCCATGTATTTTTTGGAGCGCCCCTCTGTTTGGATGCCTTATAGGTGCATACTGAGGAAAGTGAGGCAAGGGTCTGGGAACGCCCAGCCCACATCATTAGAATCCTGACACTGGGTGTTCACCTACTGCAGACACAAGCCCAGATATGTCACTGTGGGAAAGTCCCGTCATTCCCAAGGTAGTGTTGTAGGGCTAAAGACAACAACAACTTGTATTTATATAGCACCTTTAACATAGTAAAACATCCCAAAGTGCTTCACAGGAGCGTTATATAACAAAATTTGACACTGAGCCACATAAGGAGATATTAGGGCAGATGACCAAAAGCTTGGTCAAAGAGGTAGGTTTTAAGGCGCATCTTAAAAACAAGATGTAGTGGATCTCCATTCCCGTTTCCTCTTTGCTATGCCTGGGTTCTGAGCGTTCCCCAGGTGCAATGAAGAGGAAAATCTGCCTTTGTTCCATAACACTTAATACCCTTGGCCAACAAAATAATATAAATCTCAATTTTTAAATTTTCAATGGGCCTTGTGCTGGGACCTTCTACAGACTAGAGAAGACAAAGGTATTTAAAGTATTCCCCCTCTCCTTCAGGGGATCTTTGGGCCTCAGGTCCCCAGGTTGTCGATGCAGTACCCCAATGCTGGCAGCCAGGAATGTAGCTACAGGGCTCTCAGAGCTGCAGGAACACTCCCATTTCTTCTCCCTGATCCCAGTGCAAGGTGAGCGTTCCCCAGGTGTAATGAAGAGGAACATCTACTGTAGTATCTCTAGTGCACACAAACATCACAATCCAGGTATCATATGTTACAGATGCAAAGCCATTTAAAACTGCTGAGTGCTTCTGGGTTGAAGCCTGAAGCACATTCCAGTCAGCAGTGTTCCCTTGAGCAAACAACTAAACTCTGATTTGATCCTTTGTTTACATAGCAACAACAAGACATTGCGGTTGTAAAGCGACACAGCACCACCACTAGCGAGAAGGTGTAATTACTACATGACAAATTTACATAAGCAGCTAACATTATAAATGTGGACTTAGGAATTTATAATGGACATATAAAAATAAGGATAGTATTTATGACTTTTAAAATGGCTATTGAATTACATCTGCGCACCCTGGTTCAACTGTCCCCAGCCTCTAACCCCACTTTACTTGAAGACTGGACTTGGTCTTGACTTTCTGTGTGCAAAGCCACGGGAGAGATGAAATAGTATACACCACATCCAATCATGAATGGTGGTGAACAATTAAACAACTAACAGGAGGAGGAGGCTCCATGAACATCCTCATCCTCAATGATGGTGGAGCCCAGCACGTGAGGGCAAAAGAAAAGGGTGAAACATTTGCAACCATCTTCAGCCAGAAGTGCCAAGTGGATGATCCATCTCGGCCGACTCCTGAGGTCCCCACCATCACAGAAACCAGCCTTCAGCAAATTCGATTCACTCCACGTGATATCAAGAAACGGCTGAGCGCACTGGATACAGCAAAGGGTACGGGCCCCGAAAACATTCCGGTTGCCGTGCTGAAGACTTGTGCTCCAGAACTAGCCACACCTCTAGCCAAGCTATTCCAGTACATCTACAACACTGGCATCTACCCGACAGAGTGGAAAATTTCCCAGGTATGTCCTGTCCACAAAAAACAGGACAAATCCAATCTGGCCAATTATCGCCCCATCAGTCTAATCTCAATCATCAGCAAAGTGATGGAAGGGATCATTGAAAGTGCTATCAAGCAGTACTTACTCACCAATAACCTGCTCACCGATGCTCAGTTTGGTTTCCGCCAGGACCACTCGGCTCCAGACCTCATTACAGCCTTGGTCCAGACATGGACAAAAGAGCTGAATTCGTGAGGTGAGAGTGACTGCCCTTGACATCAAGGCAGCATTTGACCAAGTGTGGCATCAAGGAGCCCTAGTAAAATTCAAGTCAATGGGAATCAGGGGGAAAACTCTCCACTGGCTGGAGTCACACCTAGCAAAAAGGAAACTCCCATTTTCTCCGTCTCCGCCGCATCTGCTCTGACGAAGGGACCGCTCCCTCCGCGACACCCTGGTCCACTCCTCCATCACCTCCAACACCCCTTCCCCTTCGCCTGGCACCTTCCCGTGCAAGCGCAGGAGATGCAACACATGCCCTTTTACCTCCACCCTTCCCACTGTCCAGGGCCCCAAACACTCCTTCCAGGTGAAACAGCGATTTACTTGTACTTCTTCCAATTTAGTATACTGTATTCGCTGCATTGGGGAAACCAAACGCAGATTGGGTGACCGCTTTGCGGAATAACTCCGTTCAGTCCGTAAGGGTGACCCCGAGCTTCCGGTCGCCTGTCACTTTAATTCTCCGCTCCACTCACACTCAGACCTCACCATCCTCGGCCTCTTACACTGTTCCAATGAAGCTCAACGTAAGCTCGAGGAACAGCACCTCATCTTTCGTTTGGGCACTTTACAGCCTTCTGGACTCAACACAGAGTTCAACAATTTCAGACCATAACCTCTGCCCCATCCTTTTCTTTTCCCATTTTTTTTCTCTCTCCCACATGGCAGCTGTCTTTCAATCTGCCAGTGCCATTTACACTTCTCTAGAGCCATCTTTTGTTTCTTAACCTGTCCCATTACCATCTCCTTTTGCCTTGCACCATCTCTTAATCTCTCTTAATGTCTCTTAATCTCTCCTGCCTTCCATCCTATCACAGACCTTCCCTTTTGTTCTTTCCTCCCCTCCCCCCTTTCCCAGCCCCTACACTTGCTTAAAATCTGTTACATCTCCAGCTTTTTCCAGTTCTGACGAAGGGTCATCGACCTGAAACGTTAACTCTGTTTCTCTCTCCACAGATGCTGCCTGACCTGCTGAGTATTTCCAGCATTTTCTGTTTTTATTTCAGATTTCCAGCATCCGCAGTATTTTACTTTTGTATTAGCAAAAAGGAAGATGGTTGTGGTTGTTGGAGGGCAATCATCTCAGCCCCAGGACATTTCTGCAGGAGTTCCTCAGGGCAGTGTCCTAGGCCCAACCATCTTCAACTGCTTCATCAATGATCTTCCCTCCATCATAATGTCAGAAGTGGGGATGTTCGCTGATGATTGCACAGTGTTCAGTTTCATTCGCAACTCCTCATAATGAAGCAGTCCGTGCCAGCATGCAGCAAGACTTGGACAACATTCAGGCTTGTGCTGATAAGTAGCAAGTAACATTCGCGCCACACAAGTGCCAGGCAATGACTAGCTCCAACAAGCGAGAATCTAGCCACTGCACCTTGACATTCAATGGCATAACCATCGCCGAATCCCCCACCATCAACACCTAGGCGTCACCATTGACCAGAAACTTAACTGGACCAGCCACATAAATACTGTGGCTACAAGAGCAGGTCAAAGGCTGGGTATTCTGCAGTGAGTGACTCACCTCCTGACTCCCCAAACCTTTCCACCATCTACAAGGCACAAGTCAGGAGTGTGATGGAATATTCTCCACTTGCCTGAATGAGTGCAGCTCCAACAACACTCATGGTCCCCTGTGGCCATCCCCCTCTCAAACAGATATACCACTTTGGATGCTGTTGGGGGGGATGACTTATCAGGGGAAGGCAGCAGCAGCCAACTTCCTGGTACCAGGGGTGGCTCTGCTGCACAGGCTGGGAGGAAAAAGTGTGGAAGAGCTATAGTGATAGGGGATTCAATTGTAAGGGGAATAGATAGGCGTTTCTGCGGCCGCAAACGAGACTCCAGGATGGTGTGTTGCCTCCCTGGTGCAAGGGTCAAGGACGTCTCGGAGCAGCTACAGAACATTTTGGAGGGGGAGGGTGAACAGCCAGTTGTCGTGGTGCACATAGGCATCAACGATATAGGTAAAAAACGGGATGAGGTCCTAAAAGCAGAATATAGGGAGTTAGGAGGTAAATTAAAAAAGAGGACCTCAAAGGTAGTAATCTCAGGATTGCTACCAGTGCCACGTGCTAGTCAGAGTAGAAATAGGAGGATATTTCAAATGAATACGTGGCTAGAGGAATGGTGCAAGGGGAGGGATTCAAATTCCTTGGACATTGGAACCGGTTCTGGGGGAGGTGGGACCAGTACAAACGGGACGGTCTGCACCTGGGCAGGGCCGGGACTGATGTCCTAGGGGGAGTGTTTGCTAGTGCTGTTGGGGAGGGTTAAAACTAAAGTGGCAGGGGGTTGGGAACCTGAGCAGGGAGACAGAGGAAAGGGAAACTAGGATAAAAGCAAAAGACAGGAAGGAGAAAAACAAAAGTAGAAGGCAAAGAACTCAACGGTTTAAATCAAACATGGTCACAGTAAATAATAATTCATATAGGTCTGAGAGCGTTAAAAAAACAAGCCTGAAGGCTTTGTGTCTTAATGCAAGGAGCATTCGGAACAAGGTGGATGAATTAGCTGCGCAAATAGAGGTAAATGAATACGATTTGATTGGGATTACAGAAACATGGCTCCAGGATGGCCAAGGCTGGGAACTCAACACCCAGGGATATTCAATATTTAGGAAAGATAGGCAAAAAAGAAAGGGAGGTGGGGTAGCATTGCTGGTTAAAGAGGGGATTAACACAATTGAAAGGAAGGATATTAGCTCTGATGATGCGGAATCTGTATGGGTAGAACTGAGAAATAAGAAGGGGCAGAAAACATTAGTGGGAGTGGTATATAGACCTCCAAACAGTAATACGGAGGTTGGGGACGGCATTAAAAGGGAAATTAGAGAAGCATGCAGTAAGGGCACAGCAGTCATCATGGGTGACTTTAATTTACATATAGATTGGGCTAACCAAATTAGTAAAAATACTGTGGAGGAGGAATTCCTAGAATGTTTACGGGATGGTTTTCTGGAACAATATGTCGAGGAACCAACCAGAGATCAGGCCATCTTAGACTGGGTATTATGTAATGATAAAGGATTAATTAGCAATCTTGTTGTACGAGGCCCCTTGGGTCAGAGTGATCATAATATGATAGAATTCTTCATTAGGATGGAGAGTGAAGTAGTTGAATCAGAGACTAGGGTCCTGAATTTAAATAAAGGAAACTACGATGGTATGAGGCGCGAATTGGGTAGGATTGATTGGGGAATGTCACTCAAAGGGTTGACGGTGGATAGGCAATGGCAAACATTCAAAGACTGCATGGATGAACTACAGAATTTGTTCATCCCAGTGTGGCATAAGTATAAAACAAAAAGGGTGACTCAACCGTGGCTAACAAGGGAAATTAGGGATAGCATAAGATCCAAGGAGAGGGCATATAAATTGGCCAGAAAAAGCGGTAACCCTGAGGATTGGAGCAGTGTAGGATTCAACAAAGGAGGACAAAGGGATTAATTAAGAAGGAGAAAATAGAATATGAAAGTAAGCTTGCAGGGAACATAAAAACTGACTGTAAGAGCTTTTATAGATATGTGAAGAGAAAAAGATTAGTGAAATCAAGTGTAGGTCCCTTGCAGTCAGAAGCGGGGGAAGTAATAATGGGGAACAAAGAAATGGCAGACCAATTAAATGCATATTTTGGTTCTGTCTTCACAAAGGAGGACACAAATAACCTCCCAGAGATGTTGGAGAACATACGGTCTGATGAAAGGGAGGAACTGAAAGAAATCAGTATTTGCAGGGAAATGGTGTTAGGGAAATTGACGGGATTGAAGGCCGATAAATCCCCAGGGCCTGATAATCTACATCCTAGGGTACTTAAGGAAGTGGCCCTAGAAATAGTAGATGCATTGCTGATCATCTTCCAACATTCGATGGAATCTGGAACAATACCCATGGATTGGAGGGTAGCTAATGTTACCCCACTATTCAAAAAGGGTGGTAGAGAGAAAGCGGGGAATTACAGACCGGTAAGCCTGACATCGGTAGTGGGGAAAATGCTAGAGTCCATTATAAAGGATGTAATAGCTGAGCACTT
Source organism: Squalus acanthias (assembly GCA_030390025.1). Taxonomy (NCBI): domain Eukaryota; kingdom Metazoa; phylum Chordata; class Chondrichthyes; order Squaliformes; family Squalidae; genus Squalus; species Squalus acanthias. Next base: position 195,742,795 of record CM059426.1, on the reverse strand, counting down.
GAAAAACAGTGACAGGATCGGACAAAGTCAACATGGATTTACAAAAGGTAAATCGTGCTTGACTAATCTACTGGAATTTTTTGAGGATGTAACTGGGAAAATAGATAAGGGAGAACCAGTAGATGTGGTGTATTTGGACTTTCAAAAGGCTTTCGATAAGGTCCCGCATAAGAGATTAGCGTGTAAAGTTAAGGCACATGGGATTGGGGGCAAGGTATTGACTTGGATAGAGAACTGGTTGGCGGACAGAAAGCAGAGAGTAGGAATTAATGGGTCTTTTTCCGAGTGGCAAGCAGTGACTAGTGGGGTACCACAGGGATCGGTCCTTGGACCCCAGCTATTCACAATATACATTAATGATCTAGATAAGGGAACTAAATGTAATATCTCCAACTTTGCAGATGACACAAAGCTGGGTGGGAATGTGTGCTGCAAGGAGGATACCGAGAAACTCCAGGATGATTTGGACAGGTTGGGTGAGTGGGCAGAAGCGTGGCAGATGCAATATAACGTGGATAAATGCGAGGTTATCCACTTTGGTGTCAAAAACAGAAAGGCAGACTATTATCTGAATGGCAATAGATTGGGAGAAGGGGAAGTGCAACGAGACCTGGGTGTCCTTGTGCACCAGTTGCTGAAGGTAAGCATGCAGGTGCAGCAGGCGGTGAAGAAGGCAAATGGTATGTTGGCCTTCATAGCGAAAGGGTTTGAGTATAGGAACAGGGATGTCCTGCTGCAGTTGTACAGGGCCTTGGTGAGACCACACCTTGAGTACTGTGTGCAGTTTTGGTCGCCTTAGCTGAGGAAGGATATTCTTGCCATGGAAGGAGTTCAGCGAAGATTCACAAGGCTGATACCTGGGATGGCAGGAATGACATATGAGGAGAGATTGGGTCGATTGGGCTTATACTCGCTGGAGTATAGAAGAATGAGAGGGGATCTCATCGAAACATATAAAATTCTGACAGGTCTGGACAAACTAGATGCAGGAAGAATGTTCCCGATGGTCGGAGAGTCCAGAACCAGGGGTCATAATCTAAGGATAAGTGGTAAGCCATTTAGGACAGAAATGAGGAAGAATTTCTTCACCCAGAGAGTGGTGAACCTGTGGAATTCTCTACCACAGAAGGTACTTGAGGCCAATTCATTAAATATATTCAAGAATGAGTTAGATATATTTCTTAAAGCTAAAGGTATCAAGGGATATGGGGAGAAGGCAGGTATAGGGTACTGAGTTTGGATGATCAGCCATGATCTCATCGAATGGCAGAGCAGGCTCGAGGGGCCGAATGGCCTACTCCTGCTCCTATCTTCTATGTTTCTATGAAGCTTGACACGATCCAGGACAAAACAGCCCGCTTTATTGGCACCCCATCCACCACCTTAAACATTCACTCCCTCCACCACCGGCATACCGTGGCTGCAGTGTGTACCATCGACAAGATGCACTGCAGCAACTCGCCAAGGCTTCTTCGACAGCACCTGCCAAACCCACGACCTCTACCACCTAGAAGGACAAGGGCAGCAGGCGCATGGGAACACCATCACCTCCAAGTTCCCCTCCAAGTCGCACACCATCCTGACTTGGAAATATATCGCCGTTCTTTCATCGTCGCTGGTTTAAGATCTTGGAATGCCCACCCTAACAGCACTATGGGAGTACCTTCACCACACGGACTGCAGCGGTTCAAGCAGGCGGCTCACCACCACCTTCTCAAGGGCAATTAGGGATGGGCAATAAAGCGACACCCACATCTTGCGAATGAATTTTTTTTTTAAGTAAAATGTCTTGTGTCTAGCGCAGATCCTTCACACGTTCAAGCGTTAAAAGTCTGGTTTCACAGAATCCCCACAGTGCAGATAGAGGCCATTTCGGCCCATCGAGCCTGCACCGACACATATCCCACCCTATCCCCACGTATTTAATCCCCCCTAACACTAAGGGTCAATTTATCATAGCCAAATCAACCTAACCCGCAGATCTTTGGACTGTGGGAGGAAACCGGAGCACCCGGAGGAAACCCACGTAGACACGGGGAGAATGTGCAAACTCCACACAGACAGTCACCCGAGGCCGGATTCGAACCCAGGTCCCTGGCGCTGTGAGGCAACAGTGCTAACCACTATGCCACCGTGTTGCCCTAAGTGGTTTCTTCTAAGCGGGAGCTGAAAACTTAGAAATGATTATCAATCTCAAATTTCCTCACCAACTGCTATTAACCTCCAATTGAAGGAAGCGGGCAGTTGAAACATAAATCTATCATAGCAACAGATGAATGCATTTCACATTACAGACTATGGCCCTGATTTTAACTCCACCCACTTGGTGGAGACCGGGTGTGGGGGCAATTAAAATGAGGGCAGTGACTTACCCTCTCTGATCCTGCTACCTTCCCACCGGGTCATGAAGTTAACCTGCTCTTTAGAGCAGGCGAGCGAGAGACCTGCAGGAAGACAGTGGGGTCCTTCTTTAAATATGCAGATCACCTGCCGATGACCCGATCTGCAATTTTAGTTGGAGGCCTGAGTGGGGTAACCGTGATGGCTTCCCTTTCAGGCTAGACCTGCCGGGAGGTGGATCGTGGGCCAGAAGTGGCGCAGTAATGTAAAGTTAAAAATTTAATTTTAGGTTTCCTGCTGCTCCAGGCCTCGCTCCCCTTCGCCTCACCCCCGATCACGTCCAGAGCCCCCCCCACCCCCACCACCACTTACCTGGGTCCCCAACTGCGGCTTCCTGCCGCTGAATTCCTGTTTCCACTAACCGGCCAGGTAGTGGATCTGGCTGGGTTCAGGCAGATCACCGAGACAGTGAGAGGAAATGAGGCCCGGCCGTTAAGATCAGCCAGACCTCCACATCCCCGGACTCTCTGGGTGCAGCACTCGCTTCTGGACCCATGCATACAGTACCCACCCTCCCTTTAAAATTGGGGCCTATAATACTTGAGGTTATAAAACAGCACATCATCCAATCATAAATAATGCTATGGGAGATCCACTAATACTTTATAAATTCATGCAAAATAATAGTTAACTACAACAGTTAAGGTAAGACACAATTCGCAATAATTTAAAGTGTTCTTATTGAAATGGAGTGTAGTCCTTGCTAATTTCAAGTTTCTATCTTGTTTGGTCTGTGGAAAATGACAGATTTTCTGGAATATACTGTTGATGCTTTTTGTAATTATAACTTTAATTTTTACTGAAATATTATGGCCTGCAAAGAATTCAGATAATGAGTGTTGAAATAAACTCAGTAGAAAGTTTTAAAAAAAGTGATTCACAATTGGTTTCTAAAACTGAACTCCTGTTTGAATATCACGAGCCTGCAGATTTGAAAAGGTTTGCTTCATTAGTGCTATTGTTTCATTAGTGGATAAATCCTAAATCAGAACACCAAGATCTGTTAGTATCTGCAAACAGCTATCGACAAAATAATGGTAACATTTAACTACACTTTAAACATGGCCTGCATGCTCTATCATGTCCCTAAGCTCCCCACAAAGATAAAGAACTTGGACACTTCAATAGTAGAACATTATTATGATATGCTAATATCTTTTATTTTACAGGAAAATGAAACTTCATTGGACAGTAATATAGCTGCTTTTGCACTGAAAGCAAGAGTCATATATCCCATTAATCAAAAATTCAGGGTAAGTGTTGCATTTGTTGTTATAATCGGCGACAATTACTGCAGTACAATATCCAGTTCAAAGTTCTTTTGCTTTGCGTTCATTTGTACCTAATGTCTAGCTATATTATATTTTTAGATTTTTTAAAACTGCATTTACTCCAAAAATAGGTGTTCGAAAATCTGGTTATGAGATTGCTTAGTCCATATTAGGTTAACAATTTAAAAGAATCAGAACCAATAATTCAATTGTCCAATTGAATAGTCCAAATTCAAAATGGAGATTCTCCACTTCTGGGATGAGCTGTTATGTCCTAAAAAGTTGTTTGTTTTTGACAATGGTGATAAATTAACAATCTTTTAGTAAATGTTAATTATTAATAACAACATGTCTTTTATTTCCAGCCCCTAGCAGATGGATCATCTAATCCTTCTCTATTAGAGGACTTGAAACGGAGAGATCGGACCAAAAGAGCAAAAGAAGACTTTGTTTTATCTGGGTCTGAGTCACTTAGTCAGAAGGATGAAAGAGATTGCTATTGCTTTCCAGGGAATTATTCACCACCAGATCCAAAAGCATGTAATAAAAATAAAATAGTTGTGCTGGCAACATTCTTTTCTGAAGTACTGGTATATACAAGGTAAAATATCTTCAATAACTGTGTAATAGACACAGATGTGTGTGTGTGTGTATATATATATATATAATCACATGGTGTTGCACACAGCGAGTCAAGACAAAATGTAGTCTTCAGGTGAAACAGAGTTAGAGGCTGGGGGGATAATTCGATCAGGATGTGCAAATGTAATTCAGTCCCCATTTTAGTGTCGTACATTCTTCAAGTGAAGCAAAGTTAGAGGATGTGGGTTAATTAGAACAATATGCACAGACTTAGTTCAGTCTCCATTATAAAGCAATATATTCTGTCCTTAATTTATACATTACTTGGATTTCATAGTATTATGTATAATTAAGTCCAAAAGCTTATGGGGAAATTGGAAGTAGAGATTGGAGCAGAGTAGGTTCTCTCCAATGCAGGCTAAGAAGCTGGGAAACATAAAACTGAGGTGCTTTAGTGTCCACGGTGGCAGGCGGGTGTTACTGTAGCATGACAAGTTTACACAGGCAGTTTTCATTATAAATGTAGACCTAGGAAATTATAATGGAACATGCACCGATATAGGGCTTTTAATACGTTAAAGTACATGTGTCTAAGTCCGTAAGAGTGTTTCTGGCTCTTCAGGATTTATTTAATATTATTTACTGCTGATCATTTGTTGTTTTTATTTCTCCCTATTTGACAGTCCTGATGCAGAGCTTGGCCTCTACAGACTCAGTCTGCAAGTCCTGAGGCATTTAGATACAGAACTACGCCAAGAAAAATATATGGTATGTCTAGAGTATTTGCAAGGACCATTAAGTATATGTTAACTATATTAACCTGGAAATGCTGATGGCATCATTGCATTGCCAGTAGTGCAGCATGGCGGGACTCCTGCCCCCTCTCATCTGGCCTTGCCATGGTCCCATTCCAAATCCCAGGGATAGGATCATTTGTGGGTGCCTATGCCAGTACCAGTGCTATTGGAGTGCACCCCACTCCCCCCCCCCCCCCCCACCATGGACCCAGTGGAATTTCAAGGCAGCACTGCCAGGGGGGCACTGTGTTTAACACGCTGTGGATTGTGTGTTACCCTATATATATATAACGCAGTCCAGCCTCTATATTGTTCTCTATATAATGCCATGTAGATTGTACGTCACCTTTTACATAACACACTGCAGCCTGTATATAAGAAAGAAACACATGATTCAGTGACACTACTGCTCTATTTATCAGACTTTTACTGTCCAGGAGCTCTGAATACATTATCTGTTTCTTTTTAAGATGTTTCTTCAGTTATTAAGAATACATCTGAATGATTTGTACTTAAAAGAGAAAATAGATGAGAAGTTCTACAGAGATTTTCTTTCCACACAAGAAAAGGTAATGTTCAGTCATACAATCCTCTCTTTTTGCATTATCAAAGTGAAAAAACATTAACTACTTGGTTTAATTTAATTTAATTGATTAGTGCAGAATTACTTTCAGCATGGTGTAAAAGTAGTAGCCCGATAACTCGAGCAAAATGCTTTACTCCCAACTACTCCGTTTGAAAGGAAAACAAACACTGACTTTGTCCAACCTGAATGATTCATTCCTGGTGGTTAAATATTACAGCTAGTGGTGGTTGCAGTAAAATGGCATTAGTTTCTGACCTTGGGGCGAATTGGTGGCAGACAGCCTTCGAGGGGTGGAGGAAATTAAAATAATTAAATATTTAAATGTTCACAATGGATTTTGAGAATAATTTTAGACTAATAATATCTTGAGAGCTAAAAAAAAATATCATGTTGCTATTGACAGTGATTTCACTTGACTTCTGAAAGCTCGGGTTCTAGACAATAAAAAAAATACATTTAAAATATAAAATTGTTTCGCAGGGAGCCCAGTAGCATAATGCTTGTGTACTGACATACTGACAAGTGGTTCAGTTCTGCAGTTCCCAAATTGCAATTCCATGACCTCAGCTGGGCTGTCAGGAAGAAGCCCTGAGAGAAGTTGAATCATTTCTCTATAGGACGGAAGGGCAAAGCAATCTGTGTGACTTTTGCTTACTTTCTAATGGCCAGTTTCAGAGTGGCAGTTGCAAAGACTTGGAAGCAGCTTCTCAGTCAGAAAAGGGAGGATGGCACCGGTGGAGTGACGTAAAGTGGAGGGAAGCATGATTTCAGACATAATTTGTTTCAGTCAATATTTAAATGAGTAATACAAAAAGAAAATACTGCAGATGCTGGAAATCTGAAATAAAAACAGAAAATGCTGGAGATACTCAGCAGGTCAGGCAGCATCTGTGAAGAGAGAAACAGAGTTAACGTTTCAGGTCGATGACCTTTCGTCAGAACCCCTCGAAGGCTGTCTGCCACCAATTCGCCCCAAGGTCAGAAACTAATGACATTTTACTACAACCACCACTAGCTGTAATATTTAACCACCAGGAAGGAATCATTCAGGTTGGACAAAGTTGTAATTAAAATATTTGAAGTAACTTCACCTTTAATTTGACAGAGGAGTCTTCAATTCTTTAAAAAGATGTGTGTCTATAATGTACGCAGTAACAACCAACTGAACTCTTCTGTTTAAAAGGAACTGGAAGAGCTGGAGAAGCAAGATCAGCCAATGTTGCCTGGTGCAGCCGGCAGGAAAGACTCTTGTTATACGTTGGAGGAAACTGAAAGAGATGAACGCAATTATTTGCAATATACCATAGAACAGGTAATATTATTTAAGGGGTTTATAATGCAGTCCCCTTCTTGTGCATGGCAGGGGCGGTGACCTGACTTTGCAAGGTCAGGTCATTTGAATAATTTGAACACACTCCCTGCGCATATTAGCCCAGGCACTGGGAGTGCGATTGAAGAGTGGCCATGTAAGGGGACAAAAATTCTTTCAGCCTTTAGAAAGATGACAATTATTAAATATGTGTCAGCCTTAACAAAGGCTGTATGGGGAGAAACAGATAGTAAGCTAAAAACAAGACACACCTGAAGTACAGATGTAAAAATGTACCTATAGGTAAGTGGCAGAGCAACATAATATCTAATCCCCTTTTTCATGGCTGACACAGTACACCAGCGGCTGTATGACATGAATGCAATAACAGTTGGCCATGTTTGGCACTCTAATATGCGCAGCTCATAAGACAGAGGTACACTATACCTTCCAGGAGGTAGCAGCCAGGCTCAACACTGTGTACAGTATCTGCAGGATGTGGGAGAAGACGGCATATTTTAATGAACTTGGCAAAGTAAGACTACCCAACAGTGTCATGTACTAGATGGATGGGCCGAGATAATATGCCACAAAATTTTGCTTATCGACCTCTTCCATATCTACTGCTTGCCCATACCAGAGCATCAGATGACCTTACAGCTCTTTCATTACATACCCATATTTTAGCAGGGAACACATTCAAGGTGCAACTGGAAAGCTTTGCCACATTAACATCTTCCAAAGCCTTCACATGTCAATCATTATAACACAATCATGGTCACTTATTGATACGTGGGTTGGGTATATGGCAGCTGTCAGTAATCCCCCCTTGAGAAATGCAGCAGTACAGTGGCATTTAGCAGCGTCGTTGGTCATTCAGTGGGAAAGGAGATGAAAGTGCTGACCATGCTGACTGATTGCGCCAGTTACCATTTCGATACACGTGTGAGCAGCATGCTAAATGATATTGCAGTGCTAGCTGGGAATGAGCCACATGCATAACAGTTGAGGGCTGTGGCAAACATGCCAACCATTGGAAGTGTTGTCCCTGTGTTGCAATTTGACTCCAGGTGCCCTTGCTGCAGACGCAAAGCTTTGAAACTGGATCCATGTTGATGCAGAGCAAGCTGACGCAGTTGTCCTAGACCATTCACGAGTAGGTGTACCAAGATCTTCAGATGTGTTGGTGCTTGCTGATCTCCCTGGTACAACTTTGTTCATCATGTACGATCTCAATCACAAAATACGGTATTTGAAGTGCGTTAAAAATAAACTTACTGAAGTAAAAAAAAAATTGGGTCTCAAACTTTATTCTGAAAAATAGTAATAAACATTTCAGAAATATGTTAAAAAATGTCAAATAAAAACAATATTAAATAAAAAGGTACTGTAAACATTACAAAAAAAAGCTTGTGGCAATTTAAAAGCTCCTTCACCCATGGTGCTGCCATTGCTTCCATTCCACATTCACACATAAGGAAAAAAGAGCAAACCCAGAGCAAATCCTGCAGAATTGTACAAGAATTTGTGTCAAATATGGATCTTAAAAGAGGCTAAGGCACAAAATTGGTACGAACAACCCAGCACAAGAATTTAATACTGTTTTTATTTGACATTTTTTAACATATTTCTGAAATGTTTTTTACTATTTTTCAGAATAAAGTTTGAGACCCAATTTTTTTTTTACTTCAGTAAGTTTATTTTTAACGTACTTCAAATACCGTATTTTGTGATTGAGATCGTACATGATGAACAAAGTTGTACCAGGGAGATCAGCAAGCACCAACACATCTGAAGATCTTGGTACACCTACTCGTGAATGGTCTAGGACAACTGCGTCAGCTTGCTCTGCATCAACATGGATCCAGTTTCAAAGCTTTGCGTCTGCAGCAAGGGCACCTGGAGTTGCAGCCTAGAAGGAAATGGACCCAGGGTCTGCTCTACCAAATCTGTGATCTCCCCGTTCCCATTGTGCACCTGTTCATCCAGTGTATAGCATCACAGAATACGGTAGCATAGTGGTTATGTTACTGGACTGGTAATCCCAGAGATGTGAGTTCAGATCCCACCACAGGCAGTTGGGGAATTTAAATTCAATTAATTAAATAAATCTGGAATTTAAAAACTAGTATTAGTAATGGTGAACCATGAAACTTCTGGATTGTTGTAAAAACCCATCTGGTTCACTAATGTCCTTTTAGGGAAGCAAATCTGCCATCCTTAGCCGGTCTGGCCTATATGTGACTCCAGACCCACAGCAATATGGTTGACCCTTAACTGCCCCCTGCGGTTCAAGAAGGCAGCTCACCACCACCTTCTCAAGGGCAGTTAGGGATTGGCAATAAATGCTGGCCTTGCCAGTGACGCCCACATCCCATAAACGAATAAAAAATTTTTTTACCCCGAAATGTTTTTATCTGTCTCTTACTTTTACAGCAAGTATATTGCATTCCACCCTCATTACATAAGTCTCTTGGTCATAACACTACCTTCTTTACAGGTGGTATGTTATGGGACATTTTCTATGGCATGCTGCACACATCATAATGTTCCAGAGACTCGTATTCTCAAGGAATTTATTTTATCGAGGTTGGATAAGTGCATACTGCCATTATTCTTCACCTGTTCTGATACTACGCTTTCCAGTGAAGCTTTTTATTTTAAAAGGCTCACACTGCCAGCAGAGGTAACTTATGAAGCTAGTTAAACTTGTTTATGTCTGTTCTCTCAGCTTAGTGGATTCCTCCAGCAAACTGAAAGTGCCCGTTTCTTCCTCTTGAGTCATTCCAAGCTCCCTAAGATCACTGTAGAGGAGATAATGAGGAACATAAGTGAAAACATGTCACAGGTGGAGAGTCTGCTAACTGACTTCCTGACTTTGCAAGTCACGGTATGTATAACTAAAAAATTATTCCAAGGTATTTTGGGTAAAAGTTTTATACCTCGATTTTGCAGCAATGACACAGGTTCACCTGCGGCACCAATTGTGTGATGGAAGCCCTCCCTAATTTAAATAGGCTATCAACATATGAAAATGTTGTCCAGAATACTGGACCTGTATTACAGTTGACTGGAGAGCACAAAATACATCAAGTCAGCAGCCCTTAAAGTATTTAGTGCAACATAAAAAGGAAAATTATGGTATTGGCAGAAATGTCGTCTACTTGTTCACAATGGCACAGTGGAAACATGCGGGGGACGATTTTCAACTGATGGCTGTCCCATTTATGAGGGGAAATGCCAGGGAAGCTCCTAGGATGCCCAACGTCTGCCTGATGCGATTTTCAGCTGGGCCTGCAAATGGGCAACCCAGCACTCCTGCCCAAAACAAGCAGAAGGCTGCTTGCATACGCAAATTGGGTCCTCTGCCGGTTGTAGGACTTGGTTTGCAATTTTCAACTACAAGTGCACGCCCAATAAAGGGAACACCCAGGAACATTTATTAAGGGAATTTTTGTGGCCCATTAGGAGCAGGAATAGGCCATACGGCCCCTCGTTCCTCCTGGCCCTACAAAAATACTTCAGCCTGCTGTTAACCACTGGGTATCCCTCCCCCGCCACACCCAACCCACCCCCACTGCACTCAAAGGGAAGCATATCACCCTGTGAAAGTTGTGTGCCCTATACAGGGAAAGTGATGAAGATGTTGCTGCTGGTAAGTATATCATTTGTCACTTGCTTGATATATGTGTGCGCTGTGGTCTGCCTTATGTGGCACATTTCCCTGGGGTGGCTTGGAAGAATCCAGGAGCATGAATATGTCAAACTGCGACAATTATCATTTCTTTTTACAGACATCCTGCAGCAGATGGTAGCACTTTGTGACAGCATGTCTTATGAAGCGGAGGTGGTGAAGGCAGGCCTCCTGTGACATGTGTGAAAAGGCCTATAAACGCAGGTCTCGGGTGTTGTTGCATGTGTATTTGTTGGCTGCTCATGAATTTTATTCCGCTGCTAAATATAGCTTGCAAGCTCCTTTAATCCAGCCCCCACATCTCATATTAAGCACACAAAGAAGGTTTCAACCACTTGGTTTAATTGTGAGCTAAACTAACCATAGTTGAAATCGATTGTGTGTGCTTAATATGAGAGGATGCAAGGGACAGATGAACAATGCAGTTGCAGCCCTTTAAACTTCCTGGACCTGTAGGACTAGAAGAAATTGCTCCCTGTTCGATGGTTTTAGGCCAATCGGAGAGCAACCTCTTTGCATGAATCAGTCCTCCACCTGGACGTTTAAAGAGTTAATGCTGAAGCTTCCCAGTTTTCCAGATTCAAGGGAGGGAAGGATGAGCGAGAAGAATGAGAGTGAGCAGGAGGGAAGAGAAGGATGGGGTTGAGTGGGTGGGCTTCAATTTTTTGTGCAGGGAGGCTTGGAGTTTTATTGTATACAGGGGGCTCATTTTTTTGTGTATGCGAGTGTTGAATTTTCTGTGTATCAGGGCTCGCAATTTTGAATAATCATGCAAACCGTTCACTGCTTTTGACAGGAGTATCTAGTCCCCAACTCCAAAAGGTTGGACATCCCTGATTTAAGTTATGCAACACGTTCAGAATCCTTAAAGGGATATCAAAACCAAACATTTTGGGGGAATTTTTCGGGGGGTCAGCGGGCACGATCGGTTGCGGGTCGGGTGGGAAAACATTTTTTTGACAGCATATAGGCAACCCGCCTCCACGCTAGTCTCCCAGATGTTGGGTCTGTCAGCGCTGAACAGAACTGACACCAAGCGGCCGGGGAGGCATTTTAGATCATAAAGAGATTGTTAAGAGGCACTTAAATACTATTTAAAGCTTACCTTTCAATTTTACAAGTTCCCCCACGGGTTATACACTGCTCGGGGATCACGTCAGCTCAGCAGGTCGTGAGTGGATTCAGCATTGAATTATCTGATTACTTGACAGCTGCAAAAGTGGTATAAAAGCTCCCATCTCATAGCTGTTCACTTTCCAAGCTCAGAAACTGTTGCTTACTGCATTTGGAAGACAGATTGAGCTCTATCTGACTTCCAAGTGTTTGGAGCCAACTCTCTATCCATTGCCACCTCATTGGAACAACCTCTCTGATCATTGACAGATCGCTTCTGTCATCACAACTTCACCTGCCATCTATTACATCAGCATCGGTGCCCGTGAAACTATCTCACCTTGGTCCTCAGAATCCCACCACGATCAGCCCCAACACCAGCAGCACCAGGCACACCAGCAGCACCAACATCAACACCAACCTTCTCCACAATCAACTGATGCTGCACAGGACACATGGCATCAGTACCCGACCACATTGCTGCCCAGGACGCCAGGGATGGCCTCACCATAGCCAGATTTACTTCACTTGATGCTGTACACCCTGGCTGCCACATGATGGCCCAGAAATTAAACAGTGAGTGTTCCCGCGGGGGTAAGGCTTCCCCGCGATATCTCACTCCGCGCCTACCTTTTTCCTCCGGGCCCACACGAACTTTAGTTTCAAGGCCAGTCCCACATGCAGCTGTGCAGTGTGTGCGTATCCCAGAGGCGCAATTAGTTCGTGCGAGCTCTGGGATCACGTGATTCAGTTAGAGCCAATGGCAGCACATCATCTTTCATTCATAGTTTTCACAGCAAGAGCTGTCAAAGCTATGAATCCTACACACCCCCAAAAGAACAGCTAAACCTCAATTAAATTTAAAAAAAAGCCATCACATTAATAAAATAAGTATAGTTAAATAAATTAACCACTTTAAACAAAAAATTTAATTTTTGAAAAATGTTTAAATCTTTTTAAAAGTTATAAAAATAAACTTACCTTTCTTTAAAGTCTCTAAAAAAGATAAACCTGTTGAAAAAATTTAAAATAATACTTAATTAACTACTTACCTTGTTAAAAGAGGGTCTTACGCCTCCTTTTCTTCATGTGTAAAATCTTCCATGCTTACCTGCGCGTTCAAAGCCGCAAAAATAACTAAGTGCACTGCGTGCGCGCAGCCTGTAGCGCACACGCGGTTCACTTAGGAACCGCCCCCTTTTGAATTCACGAAGTGCCAGTTTCCCGCGCATGCGCAGTGCATGCAGGAAACCGGCAATTGGGGACCTAAAACGCGAGAGTACACAGTGCGTACTCTCGCGTATTAGGTCTAATTTTCGGGCTGATGTGTCAGGTTGGCACCACCCCACACCAACACCATAAAGCATCCCTACAATGCCCAAGCCATTCCTTTCACACTCATCGCCATTGCGGGGGGTACCGTTATGTCGCACCATTCACTGCAACTCACTAAGCCACTTCCAAAGGTGCACACAAATCTGTCCAAGAACGCAAAGTGTTAAAAATAAGGATTTCAATGTTTGACAGCATATTAACAGAAACTTCACATGAACATTGGCTAAAACACCCAAGTGCCTACCCTTGTGTGTTGTTAGTTGGTATGATTAGACTAGGATGAGGGTGAGTGTGAGGGGTGGCTAGTGAGATGAGGAAGTGATAATGTAGATAGAGAGGGATGGGTGGAGGTGCAAGGTAAGCTGGTGTGAGTAAGGATGTGCAGGAGTAGGGTAGGGAAGGCAGAGTGATGGGGATGTGATGAGTGGCACAACAGGATGAGGTTGAGTGTGGCTTTGCAGTAATGTTTCGTTATCTACTGGGATCATTGAAAGGTTTGCGCCACTGCAGCCTGGTCTTCCTAACGACATCCCTGCTTGTGTCCTGTGCAATGTGCAACCAGGCTGCGTTGATCTCCTGGGGAGGTCTCTTCCGCCCATGGGAAGGGAAGAGGACCTCCCTGCGTGCTGTGACTCCCTCCATAAGCATATGGAGAGAGTCATGGGAGAGCCTTGGTGCAGCCGTGCACCTCTGTGCAGTGGTTGTCAGTGTTTGCAACAACTCAATGCTGTAGAACACTGACAGCAGAACTGTCAAAATCAATTTGCGCATGGTCCCTTTAAGGAAACCGGCTGATGACGCGTCATCAAGTGATGTCATCAGACCCACTTCCTTCAATTGGTCGGGAAATGCGCTGGGCGGGCTTAACAAATCCAATCAACGTAACATCTTTTCACAGAGCGGGATGGAGCCAGCAGCGGGGTCGCACCCCGGCCACATCGGACCCGACACGGTAGGCGAAATCGCGGCCAATGTCTTTTGCAATTTATATGCCAGCAGCAACCCTAAGAATAATGAAGGAAAGTATTGACATGTTCATAGAGCTAACCACTTGCTCCGTGGTTGACTGACTTGAGCATTCATCATGGTCATTACCTGGCACTTACGTGGCATGAATGTTACCTGCCACTTGCCAGTTCAAGTTTGGATGTAATTCAGGTCCTGTTGTAGGCTGGCTGCTTCATTATTGGAGGAGTTATGAATGGAGCTGAATGATCAGGGAACAATTCCACTCCTGATCTTATGAAGGAGGGAACATCATTGATGAAGCAGCTGACTATGGTTGTGTTGAGCACGCTTCAACTAAGGAACTCCTGCATTGATGTCCTGGGGCTGTGATGACTGGCCTCCAACAACCACAACAATCTTCCTTTATATCAAGTATGACTCCAGCCAGGAGGGTTTTCCCTTTGACAACCATTGATTTGAGTTTTACTCGGGCTCCTTGGTGCCATATTCACTTAAAGCTTCCTTGATGTCGAGGGCATCTATTCTCACCCCCCCTCTGGCATTTAACTCTTGGGCCGTGTCTGGATCAAGGTTGTGATGAGGTCTGGAGGCAAGTAGTTCTGGCAGAATCCGAACTGAGCGTTGGTGAGCAGTTTATTGGTGAGTAGATGTTGCTGGATGGCACTATTGATGACTTCTTCCACCATTTTGAGTCATATTGCCAGTGCCATTCACTACTCAGGGAATGTAGAGCTCTCCGAGTGTATACTTCAATGGAGCTGCAAAACGGTGCTCACTGCCCTCCAACTGCTAGTGTCATTTTAAAACTTTCACTAACTTTAAAAAGCATGTAGGCAATCCAATGAAGTTGCCTTAATATTAAACTTTTAAAATTTGGCTTTGTACATTAATATTGCAACCAATGCATAGCCAAAGCAGTGCTAGACCACCTCCAACTGGTGGTCTTAAACACCACGAGAAAAATGCAGCATCAAGACTAGTTCAGGAAAGTTAAATGCCTCATATTGCATCTGTGCGACCACTTTGTACCAACACAACCCATGCAAGATAAATGCCTGATAAGGATTTGCATAGCATGTATTGAAGGTAAACTTGAATTAAATCATTTAGCAGCTAGCCTTCAATTGCCACGGTTATGTTCTTTGTCATAGGTTATTCTGGATAAGCTGCTGCGTTGGGAGTTTATGGGAAAAAGCCTTCATTCCTTCAAGTGGCTTGTGCAGCAAGAAAACAGAGACAAATTCAAGATGGTGACGTCAATCCTGAACACTCTCACCAGGGATGGTGAATTGGCTTTTTGGCAAAAAGAAGAGATTTTAACCAGATTACAAAGTTCTGTTCAGGACAGTATGCACACATACAACAATGGTAAGCCTTAAACTGTAGCCTGTGAGCTGAATTTTTATAAGCATTGAAAGTTCAGTTTTATAGTACCAGGGCCACTGTTTGACTGACTCAGGGATGTCACAGCATAGTCTGTAAGTGCCCAAAACTGATAAATATCAAAAGATATGGGGGGGGAAAATTCAGTTGGTTGCGCCTCCCATTAGCGCCTTAAGAGGGCGCTAATGGGGCGCAAAGCAACTAGCGCCCGGGCGCGGCGATGTTTGCGCCGCTCGCGAAATTAACGAGCCATTTTGCGGCGGCGCTAAACAGTACCACCACGATCCCCTGCGCCAGCAGATCGTGACGTCAGTCGAGTGCGCAGCGCCCCGGAGCGGCTATTGAGTGGCGCCCCCTGCCTTACCGCCTGCCGCTAGCAACGACAGGTTGAGGGGAGCGTTTTGCAGTCAGGAAGGGGCTGGGGAGCGCTATTTAAAGGCGACCGCTTCCTGCCCTTTTTTGTTAGCGATATTTTTGAACCACGCATTCTGAGAGAGAGAGAGAGAGAGAGACTTCTGGAGAGATTCAACGCTGTGTGAAGGAGTTTTGGGTACTGAGCAGCACTTTGCAGGTTCATTTTGATTTGCCCTCTTGTATCGATTAGAAGAGATTATGGAGGCTGCACTCTGAGCTCTTTCCCTGGGCCTCTCCATTGTTATTTCCAGCAGATTTGATGTACAGGTCTCTCCAGGCCGAGATTCAAGGCTGCAATGAGCAGGATGTGGATGGAAAGCAAGATCAACCCTCCCCTTTAAGAACTGTCCGGGGCCATTGTGTCTGTGTTCCATTGCTGACGGACAACTCATGAGCTTCGCCAGCGCTCTGAGTTAGCGCCTCGCTCCTCGGCCTTTGCGCCTTAAGACAGATGTGTAGTGCCTGACTTAGCGCTCCAATCACCTCCAGGGGCGATAAAAGTCAAGTTTGCAGTCGGAGACGATAATTAGCGCCAGGCGCTAATCTTTGCGCCCGGCCAATAATTGCGCCCCAAACGGGGCGATGCTGAATTTTTCCCCCATGGATTCTGCAAACATAAGGATTTCTACTGCTAACACCTTCCACTGTCCCGGGTAGAAGTGTACAGGCTGAGCTCCTATTAAAGTCCCAAGGACATTAAGAACTTTATTAATTGCAAGCAAGAAATTCTTGTTTGTAAATAAATAGGTACTTGTAGAGTTTAAAAGGAGGATATGTTTTTGGACAGTGTCATGCCCACTAGCGTACAGGTGTACAGACAACGCAGGGAAGTGGGGGGGGGGGGGGGGTTGTCATTGGACACCACTCACCCAGCATTCTACCTGGAATGTGTAATTGGCTTCAGTCATTAGTAGTCGGGCTGGAGGCAGGCAGTGCAGCCTTCAAGCTCAGCTTGACTATGCAGAGATACCGATGCCTAGTAGCACTGCAGGCCTAACCCTTCCGAGTTCAGACAATGCACAGCGATAACACTCCCCACGGATCAGAATTTTTTTTATTTTTATCGAGTTTTAAAAGTGCAGGCTTTGTTGTCGCTGGTAACCACTCAGGATGTTCTATGCTGTTATCACTGCCGCATTACATGGAGCCCTGAATGTACTGGAGATCATGTGAATCATAATATGTACAGCTACTTCTACAAATAAGTTGTGGTGGTTGAAATTCTACTGATGTTCCAAATTGAAAAGTAATGTTAATGAAATAAAATAAATATGGAAGTTAAAGGCCCTGAATTTCAGTGATGTTCTCCTGATCTCCTGCTGTAACTGCAGTGGCACCTTTGGAGGAGCAACCGTTTTTAGCTTTTCATATCATTTCATCCGGGGGTTCCGCTGATCTCCCACCAGAGAATCCCCACGGAAATTGCAGACGAAAGAACCTTGATTCAGCTTCAAACATTCTTTGATCCTTAAAACATTTCCATGACTTGTACCTACATATAATATAAATATTTCTTGTACAGAATGTGCCAAACAGACTAAAGATCTCATTTTGGGAATGAAGAGACGGCGAAGGACTTTGATGAAGAGACTCGAAGAGACACAAAGACATGAGGCAATGAATCTGACAGACCGGGCGAGGCAAATGCTTGCTCCTACTGAGTTTATTAAGGTCAGGCTGTAAAAATACTGTTGAGATAAACTTGTTAGACGTAAGTTAACATGTTGGGTTCAAACTTCTGTTTTCAGCATGAAAGAGTGACACCATTATAACAAATCAATCACTGGCCTACTCAAGACTCCCCTCCAGCAAGCTCACCCTTCACTTGTTTACTGACCTTATACACCACTGCTAATTGTCAATTCAACTAAATACCATCCATGTAGGACATTGTCCCATTTACAAAATACATAACATTGACTCTTGAGTATTCAAATTCTGGTGATCGGAACACTCAGTGACGGAATCGAGCACTTCCATCTCGGGTATAGCGAGGGTTAGCACCAGAGTGGAGCTTCCTCTATCAGGAGCTAAAAATTTGTCTGGGCCTGTTTGAGAGCAGAAATGTTGACGTGCTCCCAGGACATGGCAGAAGCCGGAGACCCACGGCTCATCCAAAATTAAGTCTCATCTCAATATTACTGGCGAGCGATGGGCACCTGTCGTGTCTCCAGGGGCAGCTCACCATTTTGAAGACTTCCAGGTGGTTCATAGAGAGAGGAGAATGGGAGGGGGCAAATGCAGGCCGGCAGCAGTCCTCAGGATTACTGTGGAGCCGGGAGTAGCATTCCTGCTCCTCCTGGCTCCACATGAAGATAACTTGTTTTCAAACTTACTTGCCTGAGGCTGAACCAGACCGTTTGCAACCTTGGTGTTGTATTTGACCCCGAGATGAGCTTTCGACCACATATCCACACCATCACCAAGACCGCCTACTTCCACCTCCGTAACATCGCCCGACTCCGCCCCTGCCTCAGCTCATCTACTGCTGAAACCCTCATCCATGCCTTTGCTACCTCTAGACTTGACTATTCCATCTTCCAGCCTCCATAAACTTGAGCTCATCCAAAACTCTGCTGCCCGTATCCTAACTCACACCAAGTCCCGTTCACCCATCACCCCTGGCTCCCGGTCCAGCAACGCCTCAATTTAAAGTTCTCATCCTTGTTTTCAAATCCCTCCATGGCCTCGTCCCACCCTATCTCTGTAACCTCCTCCAGCCCTACAACCCCCCACATCTCTGCGCTCCTCCAATTCTGACCTCTTGCGCATTCCCTATTTTAATCATTCCACCATTGGCGGCCATTATTTCAGCTGCCTAGGCCCTAGATTCTGGAATTCTCTCCCTAAACCTCTCCGCCTCTCCTCCTTTAAGACAATCCTTCAAACTTTCCTCTCTGACCAAGCTTTTGGTCATCTGTCCTAATATCTCCTGACGTGGCTTGGTTTCAGATTTTGTTTGATAATCGCTCCTGTGAAGCGCCTTGGGACATTTTACTACGTTAGAGGCACTATATAAATGCAAGTTGTTGTTGTTTAGTTTGTTAACGGCTGCTGGTTAGGCTGCAGCAAATGCTATAAAACCTGAGCAGAGCCGGCCCGGAGCTTGCTGCACTCAACGCTGCCAAATTTCTGGAAGGGGCCCTTAAACGGGCGTTAGGCCTCCCATTAACATATACAAGGGGCCTAACGCTTGTCTAAGGCAGCCGCCCGGGATGCCTGAATATCATCTGAGACCAGGATGGCGTCGGACGTATTTAAGGCTTCTTTGGGATACAAGACAAAGCCCCTGTGAAATTGGTCCTTTTTGCCCCTGTTTCACACTCTGAAAACAGGCACAATGTGAACCAATTTCTCCCCTCCCCACCCCATTCCCTCTCTCTTGTGTCTTAACTCAAAGCTGGAAAAGCAGTCCCGAATGCTCCATTTTCTTCATGAGGCATTCTTGTTGACTGTACTGTTCATACCGGTGCTGCCTAATGTTACTCTACTGACAGACCACTAGATTGGTTGGGCCGTGGTGGAAGGAGTTTGGAATGTACAAATGAATCCTGTTCCAAAATTTAATCCTGCAAATTCTGTATTCAGAAACGAAGAGATGGATGTTGTGTTTGATGTTCTTCATGCTGGATTTGGTTGTTACAAAAAGCAAAATTATTTGTGTGTCTATGAAACAGCCGTGAAATATTTATTCTGCCACAGCAAAAATATGCTATCTGTAAATCTTATAAATTGCTTTCAGGTGCTAAATTTCTTAATAAGAGTCTTGTGCATTCTGTACAGAAATGAATTCTAACATGACTGGCAGATTGAATGTAGGTACTCCAGTAGTTTAATGATCCTGTAACATAAAGTAATATAGTTATGAACTTTATAGAGTTATCATGAGCTTGCAGAGCGGCACAGACAGATCCGCTGTGATATGGAGGACGAAGAGGATCATAAAGATGCCAATGCAGTTACCGAGCTGTGGAAGGTGAGAGTCCAGTGAATCCATTTCACGGATTACACCTATATAGATAATTGAGGTTTTCACCTTTTAGCGCATTTTACTAAAATATTCAACGGTTCAGCTATGTTGACTGAAACTTTAGGAGTGAAGAGTTTGGATAGCGTTCAAGCGCTGTGAGAGGCTTTTGATTAAGAGGGAGGGACGTCATGATTTAGCTTTTTTTCTAGTGGGGGAGGTCTGAAGGGTCATGACCGTTATAGCCTCCACACAGTATACACTATTGTATTCATTGTGATCGCTGTTTTGTGCTGATTAAATGCTTGTAGACTGACAGTAACCTCATCATTGGTGTAATTGGCCTTGAAAATCCACAATGGGTTCCACCTCAGCATAAGTGCCAAGATGCACCCGCTGCAAACCTTCGCCACTGACCCTGCAGCAGAAACAAAATATAACTTTAATGCTGAGCCCATAGCAAAAGTGCTTCATGAAATCAAAATTGTATCAAATTTATCTACTCAATCATATTTGTGCTTATCCAGATGAGGTTTGTCCATTCAAGGAAATGGGACAATTTTTTACTCCCTGGCAGAATTAAATATATTCATGTCAGGTATAATAAGAATTTGCAACAGAGTAGAGCTTTCTTAACTCCGAGATCAGAATCATAGAAGTTTATAGCATAGGAGGTAGTAATTCAGCCCATCGTGTCTGGGCTTGGCTCTTGCGGGAGCAATCCAAAACCTATCCCACTGCCCTGTTCTCTCCCATAACCCTAGAACAGAGCAGTACACCCTAATGGAGCAGTGTGATATTTCCCTGTTCTTCACCAGCCAGCCATCACTGTGGTTTGAGTGAGACTGACAGTTTATTGCAACTACTGTTGAATTATGAAAAGCCTTATTCTGTGGACCCATACTATTAGATTCAGATTGCCTAAACTCATTTCACATTGGATATCACAGCCAATAATCTGGGGAGAATTTCCTATCATTAATCAGTTCCCACAGTTGAAAAGACTAACTTGCTATGTCATCCAATCCTTAAACTAAGCCACTTACTTCTCATATATAAATTTTTGTTTATATTTTCCAGTAAAAGAATATCTTAAAATCATAGAGTTGAAATTTATTGGGATAATTTTCCCATTTCTTGCTGTCTGTGTGGAGTCTCATCCTCTAGAAACATAGATCAGAAATTCGGACATAGGCTGCACATGGTTTTCTCAAGCATTTTGATCAGAAATTTGTGCACAGCACATGATCGAATTTTCAATACGTTTTCCTGGTGGGTGAGGCTCTCCACCAGCAGCATGAAGTTAAAAAAAATTCCCTTTAGTTACAACCTTCAGATGTAGAGGCAAATTTGATGGGGATGGATTTTACTTTGCAAACAGTTAGGAGGCAAACTATTCTTTGGTGTTTTGCTCGTTGGTGTCAACTGCAGAAATATGGAACTGCCATTGTTTTAATATAGTGGGCACATAGAATAATGAGAAATGGTGTATCATACAGAATCTGCACTCTGCCTCATCACGGACTGTGGACAAACTGATCAAGGAGCTTTTCTCGAAGACTCTACCGAACCTTACTGAAGTATCTTTATCTGCAATGGAAATGCTGAGAAGCCGTATGCAGCAAGACCTGACGGCAAGCAAACAGACAGCAGAAGAAGAAAGAAAAATGCATTTGAAACTGTTCCAAGAAAAACTGGCCCAAGTGAAGCAGGTATGTGGGATAAATTAATTCTAGCACCTTTTTTTTAATTTTCTCCTCCATTTTATTTTGCCCATTGCCACTTGCCAAGAGGCTGGGCAGATGACATATTCTCAGGCTTCTACCTGTGTTGCTCTTTATCTAACCACACTTCCATATACTCGAGTAACCTAGAGTGATTGCAGCAGTTGGCCTCATTCCACTTACAGATAACAATGGTGGAAACCAGTGACACTCCTTGGCATAGAACATCTCTTCAGTCTTGCACCACCCTAGCAATATTTTTCATGGGAAATTGGCAAGGAATTCAGTTCTGAAAGCAAACATGTTAACTGACTGTTAATCTGTAGCTGATGAGGTTGGCACTGATTTTGAAAATGGGGATTTTGTATAATAATCGTATCTCTTATTGCAACAATTAGGTGTGGCTAGACGAGCAGGCACTTAACTCGGCTAAACAGAAACATCTGGTTGATAAGCAGGAAAAGATCATTCAAGGTTTTCTACTGAGGCAGAGTGGCCTAGATGAGAAGTAAGTATGAGTTATTCAAGGTTGACCATACTATACATGGAAAAGTTACCCATGCCTCCATGAAGTTCAGTGAAACTACTGGTAGCTCTTCTATTTTTTTTCTTGATTTACATTTGTCTCCTTGAATATTTTCCCCCTTGACATGAAAGTGGTGATATGTTTAGAAGTAATTCAAGGGCTAGCATTGGCACTCTGGCTGACGTTGGCTAATTCAGTACAAACCAGATATCAAAACTGTGACCTTCTTGCTGAGAGATTGCCCTGGCTGGAGAGTCTAGAACTAGGGGGCATAGTCCCCGGATAAGGGGCCGGCCTTTTAAGACTGAGATGAGGAGGAATTTCTTCACTCAGAGGGTTGTGAATCTTTGGAACTTTCTGCCCCAAAGTGCTGTGGATGCTCAGTCATTGAGTATATTCAAGGCTGAGATCGATAGATTTTTGGACTCCAGAGGAATTAAGGGATATGGGGATAGGGCAGGAAAGTGGAGTTGAGGTCGAAGATCAGCCATGATCTTATTGAATGGCAGAGCAGGCTCAAGGGGCCGTATGGCCTACTCCTGCTCCTAATTCTTATGTTCTTATACTGCCTGTGCCGTATCACATGGTGCAGTTAGTCACTGAGCCATTCAAGCAATCTAAGTGATTTTCTTTTCTCCAATTTTCTCCTCTCCCGAATGCACTGATTCTTGCTGGGGTACAGTTTCAAGGTGGCAGTGCCCTTCCGGTACTTTACCCAAATGCCCATACTTCATGTATGAACCTGGACAATGAGTGTCGGTAACCATGGAAGGCATCAGAATTGTGCTCGATCCTGTTACCGTCTCATATCCACACACGTACTTTCAAGCAGGAATCATTGGATAATAACAAGGAGTGTGCTCTGTCGCTTATTTTTCTCTTCTCTAACTTAGAGATGCTGAGGCCAGATCATTCAGCACAGACTGAAAATTAAACCTGGAACGTTATAGGCTGTATGGCCTAGTACTAAACTGGACAGTGCCTTTACCTTCTAAGCTACCGTCAGAGCTTGTGTTAGATTTCTTGATAGGGAAACTGTCTGCTTAAATCTGACTCTTCCCTTCTTGATTACTTAATCAATTGTATCCTTACCTGCTGTGTATTTCCAGTATTTTCTGTTTTTCTTACGATTAAGTTATTGTTCACCAGTACATGCATATCATTTCATTGTACACAAATGACATAACACTCAGTTTCCTTTGATTCTCATGGTTTTTTTCACGATTGTGTTCTTGATAAGTTCACACTAATTCTGTTTCAATACCTTCACATACGTATTAATGGATTCATACCACTGTGCTCTTGCATGCTTTTTAAATTCAGAAATGGTCTGATGATTGCGTGTTAATAATTATTATTGAATTACTAAACTGAATCTAACACTCAGTAGCACATTATATCTTACTGCTATACAGTGACAATTTAGCACAATTTTATGTTACATGTATTACATTTATACAGGGTTTGCCTAAGTTATTCAGTCTTCTCCTTTCCTCAGCAATCGTATCCGGTACAGCCATTTGTTGCTTCTCCTGGATTTGCTTTGTCCCAGCCCATCTACATTCTATTTTGTCCTACTCCTTTGTTTCATTCTGACACGCTCTCTTCTTAATGTGTATACTTCATTGAGTTTAAAGAAATTTGATTTATATAGGCCTAGAAATTCGATTTGGAGGCTTGCCGCGGGGGTAAGGATCGCGCGCGATATCACGTACCGCGTCTGCCGTTCTTGTTTGCCCCCGCAGGAACTTCGGGTCCTGGGCCTCTCCCTAGTGCCGGCGCACAGTGCTTGCGTGTTCCAGGGGCGCAGTTAGTGCGATGCGACCCCTGGGATCACGTGGGCCATGGAGAGCCAATGGCAGCAGACCATCTTTCATTCATAGATTTGACAGACCTGTCAAATCTATGAATTGAAATCGGCCCCAAAAGAACAGCTAAACCTCAAATAATTTTTTTTTAAAAACCATCACATTAATAAAATAACTATAGTTAAATAAATTAACCACTTTAAACAAAAATTTAAATTTTTGAAAAAATTAAAATACTTTTTAAAAGTTATAAAAATAAACTTACCTTTCTTTAAAGTCTCTAAAAAAGATAAACCTGTTGAAAAAAATTTAAAATTATACTTAATTAACTACTTACCTTGTTCAAAAGGGGTCTTACGCCTCCTTTTTACTTGCGTAGAATCTTCCATACTTACCCTCGCGTTGAAACCTGAAAAAAAACCTAAGTGTGCTGCGTGCGCACAGCCTGTAGTGCGCACGTGGTTCACCTAGGAACCGCGCCCTTCGCCATACCGGAAGTGCCGGTTTCCCACGCATGCGCAGTGCATGCAGGAAACCGGCACTTCGGGAACGAATACGGGTGAGTACGCACTGAGTACTCACCCGAGAACGGCCGAATTTTTGGGCCATTGTGTCTCTCATGTCGTCAGTATGTCACAAATTGCTTCACAGTCAATGAATCATTTTTGAAGTCTAGTCACTGTTGCTTTGTAGGCAAATGCAGCAAACAATTTATGTACAGCACGACTCAACATACAACAATAAGCTGAATGACCTGTTGATCTGTTTTTGGTGGTGACGGTTGAGGGATAAATGTTGGCCAGGACACTGAGAGAACTCCCTTGCTCTTCTTCAAACAGGGTCATGGGATCAACATAAGATAAGAACATAAGAAATAGGAGCAGAAGTAGGCCATTCGGCCCCTCGAGCCTGCTCCGCCATTCAATAAGATCATGGCTGATCTGATCTTGGCTTCAACTCCACTTTTCTGCCTGTTCCCCATAACCCTTGACTCCCCTCTAGTTCAAAACTCTGTCTAGCTCAGCCTTGAATATATTCAATGACTCAGCCTCCACAGCTCTCTGGGGTAGAGAATTCCAAAGATTCACAACCTTCTGAGAGAAGAAATTCCTCCTCATCTTCGTCTTAAATGGGCAACCCCTTATTCTGAAACTATGCCCCCTAGTTCTAGATTCCCCCACGAGGGGAAACACCCTCTCGGCATCTACCCTGTCAAGCCCACTCAGAACCTTATATGTTTCAATAAGATCACCTCTCATTCTTCTAAACTCCAATGAGTACAGGCCCAACCTGCTCAACTTTTCCTCATAAGACAACCCCTTCATCTCCGGAATCAACCTAGTGAACACTTCTCTGAACTGCCTCCAATGCAAGTATATCCCTCCTTAAAAAAGAGACCAAAACTGTATGCAGTACTCTAGGTGTGGTCTTACCAACACCCTGTACAGTTGTAGCACGACTTCCCTACTTTTATACTCCATCCCCCTTGCAATAAAGGCCAACATTCCATTTGCCTTCCTAATTACTTGCTGTACCTGCATGCTAACTTTTTGTGTTTCATGTACAAGGACACCCAGATCCCTCTGTATCATTTACATTCGCCTAAACGGTACAAATAACTACGTATGGGTATGATCTTGTGGCCATTACAGAAACATGGCTGCAGGGTGACAATGACTGGGAATTAAATATGCCAGGGTATTTAACAATCAGGAAGGACAGGCAGGAAGGAAGAGGAGGTGGGGTAGCTATGTTAATAAAGGAAGGAATCACTGTATTACAGAGAAATTATATTGGGTCAAAGGATCAGGATAATGAAACAGTTTGGGTGGAGATAAGGAATAATAAGGGGAAAAAAACACTAGTGGGAGTAGTATATAGGCCTCCTAATAGTTGCAACTCTGCTGGAAGAAGTATTAATCAGGAAATAGTTGGGGCATGTAATAAGGGAACAGCTATAATTATGGGGGATTTTAACTATCATATTAACTGGACAAATCAAATTGGGCAGGGCAGCCTTGAGGAAGAGTTTATTGAGTGTATTAGGGATGGATTTCTTGAGCAGTATGTAACTGATCCTACAAGGGGGCAAGCAACCTTGGACCTGGTCCTGTGTAATGAGTCAGGATTAATTAATAATGTCCTAGTTAAGGATCCCCTTGGAATGAGTGACCATAACATGGTTGAATTCCATATCCAATTAGAGGGTGAGAAGGTTGGTTCTCAGACAAGCGTACTGAGCTTGAATAAAGGAGACTATGATGGTATGAGAGCGGAATTGATTAAAGTGGACTGGGAAAATAGATTAAAGGGTAAGACGGTACATGAGCAGTGGTGTTCATTTAAGGAGTTATTTTACAACTTTCAAAAAATATATATTCCACTGAGGAAAAAAGGGTGTAAAAGAAATGACAGCCATCCGTGGCTAAGTAAAGAAATTAAGGATAGTATCCAACTAAAAACAAGGACATATAAGGTAGCCAAACTTAGTGGGAGGATAGAAGATTGGGAAGTCTTCAAAAGACAGCAAAAAGTAACTAAAGGATTGATTAAGAAAGGGAAGATAGATTATGAAAATAAATTAGCAAAAAATATAAAAACAGATAGCAAGAGTTTCTATAGTTATATAAAAAGAAAAAGGGTGGCTAAGGCAAACGTAGGTCCCTTAGAGGATGAGACCGGGAAATTAATGGTGGGAAACATGGAGATGGCAAAAATGCTGAACAAATATTTTGTTTCAGTCTTTACGGTAGAGGACACTAAGAATATCCCAACACTGGACAAACAGGGGGCTCTAGGGGGGGAGGAGCTAAATACGATTAAAATCACTGAGGAATTGGTACTCAGTAAAATAATGGGACTCAAGGCGGATAAATCCCCTGGACCTGATGGCTTACATTCTAGGGTCTTGAGGGAAGTGGCAGTAGGGATTGTGGATGCTTTGGTAATAATTTTCCAAAATTCCCTGGACTCAGCAAAGGTCCCGGCAGATTGGAAAACTGCTAATGTAACACCCTTATTTAAAAAGGGTAGTAGGCAGAAGGCTGGAAATTATAGACCAGTTAGTCTAACATCTGTGGTGGGTAAAATTTTGGAGTCTATTATTAAGGAGACAGTAACGGAACATTTAGATAAACATAATTTAATAGGACAAAGTCAGCATGGCTTTATGAAGGGGAAGTCATGTCTGACAAATTTGCTTGAGTTCTTTGAGGACATAACGTACAGGGTGGATAAAGGGGAACCAATGGACGTAGTGTATTTAGACTTCCAGAAGGCATTCGACAAGGTGCCACATAAAAGATTATTGCTCAAGATAAAAAATCACTGGATTGGGGGGAATATTCTGGCATGGGTGGAGGATTGGTTATCTAACAGGAAGCAGAGAGTTGGGATAAATGGTTCATTCTCGGACTGGCAACCAGTAGCCAGTGGTGTTCCGCAGGGGTCGGTGCTGGGTCCCCAACTCTTTACAATCTATATTAACGATTTGGAGGAGGGGACCGAGTGTAACATATCAAAGTTTGCAGATGATACAAAGATGGGAGGGAAAGTAGAAAGTGAGGAGGACATAAAAAACCTACAAGGGGATATAGACAAGCTGGGTGAGTGGGCGGAGATTTGGCAGATGCAATACAATATTGGAAAATGTGAGGTTATGCACTTTGGCAGGAAAAATCAGAGAGCAAGTTATTATCTTAATGGCGAGAAACTGGAAAGTACTGCAGTACAAAGGGATCTGGGGGTCCTAGTGCAAGAAAATCAAAAAGTTAGTATGCAGGTGCAGCAGGTGATCAAGAAGGCCAACGGAATGTTGGCTTTTATTGCTAGGGGGATAGATTATAAAAACAGGGAGGTATTGCTGCAGTTATATAAGGTATTGGTGAGACCGCATCTGGAATACTGCATACAGTTTTGGTGTCCATACTTAAGAAAAGACATACTTGCTCTCGAGGCAGTACAAAGAAGGTTCACTCGGTTAATCCCCGGGATGAGGAGGTGGACATATGAGGAGAGGTTGAGTAGATTGGGACTCTACTCATTGGAGTTCAGAAGAGTGAGAGGCGATCTTATTGAAACATATAAGATTGTGAAGGGGCTTGATCGGGTGGATGCGGTAAGGATGTTCCCAAGGATGGGTGAAACTAGAACTAGGAGGCATAATCTTAGAATAAGGGGCTGCTCTTTCAAAACTGAGATGAGGAGAAACTTCTTCACTCAGAGGGTAGTAGGTCTGTGGAATTTGCTGCCCCAGGAAGCTGTGGAAGCTACATCATTAAATAAATTTAAAACAGAAATAGACAGTTTCCTAGAAGTAAAGGGAATTAGGGGTTACGGGGAGCGGGCAGGAAATTGGACATGAGGCTGAGTTCGGATCGGTCGAGGCCCTGTGGGTGGCGTAGCGGGCCCAGGGGCTGAGTGGCCGGGTCCTGCTCCTAATTCTTGTGTTCTTTAGATTTGAGGTGAGGATCAGATCAGCCATGATCTTATTGAATGGCGGAGCAGGCTCGAAGGGCCGATTGGCCTACTCCTGCTCCTATTTCTTATGTTCTTATGTTCTTAAACAGGCAGACACGATCTCAATTTAACATCTCTGAAAGATGGTACATCTGTCAATGCAGCACTCCCTCAGAAGTGTCAGTTTGTGGAGTCTGTGCTCAAGTCCTGGAGTGGGGCTTGAACCCATAACCCTTTGACCTTGAGTCAAGCTGCCCCTACCTGTATTAATTGAGAGATTGAGAACTCACCGCTGTCTGCCGTACTCACAAAATAAACTGAGATTTCTACTGTTTCCCTATTGTGCATTTGTGCTGATCCTAATCTGACTCAACTGCCTCTGTCTACCCAAGTCATCGGAGTAGCTTGGAGGCTTTAAAATCCAAGCACTGTCTGAATAATCTACATATGTAACTTCTTTTCATGCTTACTTATTCTTCCAGGGTTTCTAAACACATTGTGCTGGAGCACAAGGTAGCTTTACAGTCTATGGTTAGACAGCTAACTCTGAGGCAGCTTAGTCTAATGACACTCAAAGAAATGAAGCTTTTCAAGACAAAATGTCTGCTGGATGAACTTGGGGAACAGCAGATGAAGGAACCACCCATTTGGGATCAGCATGAAGATGAGAACATGAAGCTACAGGATAATCTGGTACAGAAATATTATACACTATCAAAGCTACCAAGGATAAATATTTAATATTCACAGTCGAGCTTTAATTTTCAAGATTTAACTTGTCATTTATGTAATATTAAGGTCAACACAATGATGCTATGCAGGAAGGTTTTTATTGTATGTGTGCTCAGATTGGGGCAAGGTGAACCATTAATTATATCTCTTCAAACTGTTTTGATGATTGTATTTAACATGTTCTGGATTCTGTTTATATTTTGAAAGGAGTCCAAATTCTCAGAAGAACAGGAGAAGCTGTGCCAAGAGACTGAAATACTCATTCACCGGCAGCTCGCTGCAGAATCCCAGGCATTCATGGATCTTTTACAGCATCACATGGAACAGGTGATTGGCCATGCTCTGGTCCGTCAAGCCAGAGTGCACTCAGTCAAGCAGAACCATGAAGACAGCACAGAGAAACTTAAGGTAACATTCATTCGAGGCTATCATGGGTATGTCTAGATCAGTGCCAAAATGCACCTCTTTTAATCCAAAGTTTATTCAATAGCCACTAATACACCTAGGGAACTGACACTTGTGTTATGCTGGGGAAGCCCGTATTCCTTATTTGGGCCTGGAATCTTTACCTGGAGTACTTATATTAGTATTGATTTTGGGTTAGTACCAGCCTGTCAGAGGGTCTTGGCGATGAGCGGAAAGGTGAGTTTACCTTGAATGGAACAAGTGTAGCAGTTTGAAGTGGGACTGATCTTGGTTTTTAAAGTTCAAATGTATGCTGCCTGACATGTTACACTGGTACAGTAGAGGGTGCTCTTCTGCATAAACCACACCAGGGGTAATTTTTACTTTTGATGATCGTGTAAAATGGGTGATATCGGAACGGCCTCCCATTATACATCCTGCCCGATTGGAAAATCAGGCGAGATGTATCACGGGCGGCCACTCCGATAGCGCCTGCTTTACACGGTCGGCGAAAGTTAAATTTATCCCCACTACATCATTATGCTATACAATCCCCAACATGAATCTGGCATACTAAAGACAGTGGCCCGAAAATTAGACCTAATATGCGAGAGTACGCACTGTGTACTCTCGCGTTTTAGGTCTCCAATTGCCGGTTTCCAGCATGCACTGCGCATGCGCAGGAAACCGGCACTTGGTGAACTCAAAAGGGGGCGGTTCCTAAGTGAACCGCGTGCGCGCTACAGGCTGCGCGCACGCAGTGCACTTAGTGCTTCGAACGCGCAGGTAAGCATGGAAGATTTTGCACATAAAGAAAGGAGGCGTAAGACCCTCTTTTAACAAGGTAAGTAGTTAATTAAGTATTATTTTAAATTTTTTTCAACAGGTTTATCTTTTTTAGAGACTTTAAAGAAAGGTAAGTTTAGTTTTATAACTTTTAAAAAGATTTTAAATTTTTTCAAAAATTAAATTTTTTGTTTAAAGTGGTTAATTTATTTAACTATACTTATTTTATTAATGTGATGGCTTTTTTTTTAATTTAATTGAGGTTTAGCTGTTCTTTTGGGGGGGTAATAGATTCATAGCTTTAACAGGTCTTCCTGTCAAAACTATGAATGAAAGATGGTGTGCTGCCATTGGCTCTAACTGAATCACGTGATCCCAGAGCTCGCACGAACTAACTGCGTCTCTGGCTCACGCAAGCACTGCACAGCTGCAGCCTTGAAACTAAAGTTCGTGTGAGCCCGGAGGGAAAAGGCAGGCGCGCAGTGAGATATCGCGGGCAAGCCTTACCCCCGCAGGAACGCTCCGTGTTTAATTTCTGGGCCAGTATTAAACATGTCCAGTGGATTAAGCTCTGTTTGTGATCATTTAGTATGTTTTAATCTCTGTTGGTACAAAATTTCATAGACACTAGAGGGTAAATTTTACAAATTTGTAGTCCGGACATGGAACTTCAGCTGCTGGAGAATTCGGGTACAGAGTTCAGTGGGCCCTGCAGGATTTTCTGTTGATAATGGAGTCACAAGCAAAGCTCCATGCCAGAATCATAACTTTGGAAAATTTACCCTTACGCTATTGAATTCTGCAGGTCCCATGAACTAACTGACACGAAATTACCTTACTGATTTTCTGTTTAAGTTTTAGGTTGCCGTGGATAATTATGACAAAATGTGTTAAATCTCATTATTAAATATCAAAGTGTGTTAAAAGTCAGCCAATGAAGTAACTGAAGAGCCTGCTTTTCTTCTGTGGCATTAGGTAGGATGGCTTTTCTACAAGACTAGAAGTAATTGAACAAATGTTGACTTACATGCATTTGATTTTTTTTTAGAACCTATTAATAGAGAGAGCAACTGAGAGTGTCTATGTGACCATGGATGGTACAACCAACCTTATCAAGAATTATTACCAACAGATAGAAGAAATCATGGAGGTGTACAGAAAAGACAAAAAGAATCAGCTGAGGTCCATACAAGGTCTCTATAAAAATATAGTTTTCCTTTCTTTCCTATGTAAACAATGGTTTTGGGCAGGAGGGTTCTGATTTGTAAAACATCTTCCTTTAACTTCTGTTATTTTGACTTGTGGAGGTTGGTCACAGATACAGTCGCATTTTGTGACATGCATTCCCAGTAAAATCTCACCTCTATAGGGAGGACATGTTGACTGGTCACAGTGAGTCAGTGGAGCTCAGCAGGCATCATAAGGGAAAGCATCAAGGAAGCAATCTGGTTGAAAACTATTTTTCCATTTTTTTCAGTTAAAGATCTATGTTTTGTAAATTGCAGCACTGTATATACAATCAAGTAAATGACTATAATGTTATTGAAAATGTGACGTGATTCACATAGCCGGTATAGTTTATATGAAGTACACTATCAGGTGCAAGCCCAACCCTGGATTAAAACAGTTTGGGAACTTGTTGGTATCATATCAGATTTTGTTTAACTTTCATATCAATTGAAAAATTTGGGATCTCTTTCTACAGTCAATAGAGTCGGGGCTCTGTGTACTACTTCAATAGTTATTGGGCCAAGAATATGAGACACTTGAATACAGCTAATTTTGTAGACCTTATGGTTATGCAGTCATAGCCAAAGCAGCTCCAGCAATGGCATATTTTCCTGCCCCTGCATTGTTACCTCTGGAATCGGCCAAGGATCTATCCTTGGCCCCATCCTGATCCTCATCTATACCTCCTCTCCCGATACTTCCACTGGCTCTGTGTTGTCAGATTGCTTATCCAACATCCAGCCTTGGATGAGCCACAGTTTCCTCCAGAAAAACCTTGAGATGATGTATGACTGAAGGTACTGCTACAAACTCCAGACCCATGCCATTGATTGCATTCCCTTTCCCGGCTACCGTCTCAGGTTGAACCAGACTGTTCACAACCTCGGCATCCTATTCCATCCCGACCCCATATTTTCTCTATCACAAAGACTGCCTACTTCCACCTCTGTGACATCACCTGTTCTGCTCTTGCCTCAATGCATCTAATGCTGGAACCCACATCCACGGGTGTTTCACCTCGAGGCCCAACCATTCCAGTGTTCTCCTCGGCAGCCTCCTATCCTCCATGTTCAGTAAACTTCCTCTCATCCAAAACTCTGCTACCCATATCCTATCCCCTCCGCCTCTCTACCTCTCTCAAAACCCCTCCACCTTGACCAAGCTTTTGGTTACCCCTCCCAATATCGCCTTCTTTAGCTTAGCATCCATTATTTTTTGATAATGCCTTTGTGAACCGCCTTGGGCCATTTTTCTACATTAAAGACACCATATAAATGCAAGTTATTCTTGTGTACTAAACTATGGGTTTTCAGATGGCTAAGAAATGCTGTCTTTAGCTAAGTAAAAATACGAGATTCAGGATTTTAATTTAAATTTTGTAATTGAGGCTTTTGTTAATGAAATGTAGTGAGAACTGAAATCTTAAGTAACGTGTTGTTTAAACAGAAACTTTTAAAAGTAAACAGTTTATCGAGGAGAAGACATTGGAGGATAACCTTAATACAGACTTAGGCAATGTGAAGACAAATCATCTTGGACCAACAAGAATTCAACACCAGTGAGTAAAATTTTAGATTGTGATTTATCACTGAGATTTTAGTGGGGGGAAAATAGTGCAAAACAATTCTATTTGAGAGTTAACACAAGCACAATACCATATATAGTTTGGTACATTTAGTTGAATTCATTCTTAAAGAGCTACAGTCACTATCCTTTTAAACAAAAAACTGTTCAAAAAACTTTTAAGCGGAACTCTGAGTTAATGCTGATGTTAAATTTAGCAAATTTTTTAAATCTTAATTGTTTTATGTTTAAAATGAGGTCCTGGAGCTTTCATAACCTAGATGACTAAGCACATGCTAAGGCTTACAGAAGAGGAAGGCCTGAGCATTGCTCACCGGTCTGTGCTGTTGGGTGATCCCAGCAAAGGCAACAGTAGGAATACTACAAGGGGCTTCACATTCTTGGGATAGAAAGGAGGAAATTGGGCAGGGCTCTCACTTTTGATCGCTATCCAGCGATCTGTGCTGGAAGTGTGTATGTGCAGACATCAGGTGACAACAGGATCAAGTGATACCCATCATGTTAAAATAACCTGCTGGAAGTCGCAGACTTTACTGGCACATGTATAACAGCCACTTGGACAAGATTTCTGAGGGTGACCAGTGGTTGTGGAACCATTTTCCAGCAAGCAGTCAGGAGAGGAAGAGATAAAAGAAAATGGGCAGAAAGAAAACGGTCTTGATTTTTAATTTATGTATGAAGTTTCCATCTTTAACTCGTATATTATTCTTTACAGTGTTAGCTGTTTTCATAATTAAGCCTTTGAAGAATGTAGTACTATTTATGCTTAATTAATGAGTAGTGATTCGTTGATGACTCCTATAATTACAGCACAGAAATGTAAATAAAAAATCCAGATTGAGAATTTTGAAAGCTAAAAAGTATTTGTAGTCAAAGGATCAATGTACATAATGTAAACAGCAAATAGATATCATAATTACACACAACTTTCCACTAATGGCCAAAATATGAAAAGTATTTTGAAACATGAAACACAAAAATGGCCCGAACCCTTAAAATTTAGATTCTTGAAAGCTGGCTTTCATTCACCCTCGAAGGTCACTTTGATGCAATTTGGTTCTAAACCCTTACTGTCCTTTAAAATATTAGCTGGCATTTAATGTATATATTCAATTATTCTGAATGATCCCAAGATGATAGGATAGTGGATTTTACCAATACATTGACAACTGTGCAATACTGTACTCTTATATAACTAATAAGTTTTATACATAGATCAGGAACACTTGACTCTATACTTGTGTTTCAGTGGGACATTAGGAAAGATACAAATCATTTCAATCTAGACACCCATCATCAAGGATGACTGGAATAAAAACCTGCTACAAACTCTTTCATTTGTGTTCCAGTATCTCTGCGTTCCTCCAATTTTGGCATCTTGTGCATCCCTGATTTCCATCGCCCCACTGTGCCTTCAACTGCCTAGGCCTTCTGGAATTTCCTCCCTAAGCCTCCGCCGCTCTCCTTCTCCCTCCTCCTTTAAGATGCACCTTCAAACCTAACTCTTTGATCAAGCTATTAGCCACTTGTTCTAATTTCTCTTTACGTGGCTTGGTGTCAAATTTTGTCTGATAACGCTCCTGTGAAGCGCTTTGGGACATTTTACTATGTTAAAGGCTCAATATAAATATAAGTTGTTGTTGTATGTTTCAGAGATAACTATATTGAGCAGTAGAAGAGCAGTACTATCACATCAATACGCCTGATGGTCATGTCTGTACAATTTACTAATTGGAAACTGGGAGAGAAGAATGCTTAATTTCCAAGTAAATGTCTCTCTGTCTCTGTTGCTGCTGACAGGCTGGCGCTACAGCAGAGGAAGACTAGATCCATGCTGTTGCTTGAAGAGGAGATGAATATGGAGTTCCTAAAGCAGAGGACAGCACTGCTTCATCAGCTCAAGGAGCAGGTTGATAAACGTTTGAAGGTACAACGCTGGTCATCGTATGTCTAGAAACGACTGTGATATTAGTTGATTAATGCATTCGTAAGACATTCATTGTCCACTGGTTTAGCAGAGACGTTAACCAGTTTAAAATAAATTGGTGAATGCTGTTAAAATAGTGGCTATCACATGCACATGTTAAACATTCAGCTCTAGTTTCTAGATCTTGTGCTGTTGTATGTAACTAACTGATGAAAATTAAAGAAAAATGTTAGCAATGCAGTCTATCAATAGCGCAATGCAGAATTTTCATTGTGCTTTGTTAATTTGCTCCTGTATTAATTAAATTTTAAAAAACTGCTGATAACATGGCACCTTATAAATTCTGCTGGATTAATGTGTGTGGCTAAACAAATGAAATTTGTCTCAGACACAACTGATGGGATGAATTTAATAAATCATACCTATCCATAGCTTATTGTGTAGTGTGGTTTAAATCAAACAGATCAAAAGTGTTCCAGATTCAATCCGCAATCTGTGCTGAGGTAGGTGATCTGAACCCGGGCAGAGACAGGTGTAACAGTTCACGTCAACACTCAGAATTATGGAAAGGGAAAATCAACTGCAGTTTCTACTCCTGATCTCTCTAGTGACTCCTGCTGGAAATACACGGTTGGACATTGAATGAGGGTACAATGTTGTAGAAATTTGTCTGGGCCCATTTTTGGTACCAGAATCCCCAAACGGGAGGTCTGAGGCCAGCCCGAAATTGGACCAATGGCCTCATTTCAATAATGTAGGTGAGCTGACGGTGCCTGTTGCACCTCCACAGGCAGCTCGCCCATTTCAGCACATGAATTTCGGGCCGCTTGCCTTGCCGGAAAGGAGGGGGGAATAGGACAACGGGAGGGGGGCCGATTGTGGGTTGGCAGCAGCCCTTGGAAGTGCTGGGTGCTGGGAGGAGCACTCCTTTGCTGTAGACAGGACTGCAGCTAGACTGAAAGGATGGTGGGCAAGGCGGAGGAGCAATACTTTAAATTATTAGCTAACATTTTTCACCATTTAAATGTTAATTTTTCTTTTTATGACTTTTTTGTGTGGATTTCTATATTCATTAAAGGTGAGAAATGTTAGAACTAGGGAATGGAAGAGTTTCTATTTCAGCACTCCCGGATTGGTTATATTGCACTGTTAGATGCAGGATAAAGCTCCAACAATGTGCCTTTACAAAAACCTCAAGTAAGAAAGCCCCGACTCTACTAGAGTGACAGTTTTCCATTTGCCATACCACATATCGTGGAGTCTCTGAGTCAGATTGCCAATCGATGCCAAATTAGTGGTGGTTTTAAATTCAACAACAACAACTTGTATTTATATAGCACCTTTAACGTAGTAAAACGTCCCAAGGCACTTCACAGGAGTATTATAAGAGAAAAAATTTTGACACTGAGCCACATAAGGAGAATTTAGGGCAGATGATCAAAAGCTAGGTTTTAAGGACAAAAGAGAGGTAGAGAGATTTATGGAGAGAATTCCAGAGCTTAGGGCCTAGGCAGCTGAAGGCACGGCCACCAGTGGTTGAGCGATTAAAATCAGGATGCTCAAGAGGGCAGAATTAGAGGAGTGCAGATATCTGGGGGTGGGGGGGGCTGGAGGAGATTACAGAGATAGGGAACGGTTAGCCTATGGAGGGATTTGAAAACAAGGATGAGAATTTTAAAATCGAGGTGTTGCTTAACCGGGAGCCAATGTAGCTCAGCGAGCACAGGGGTGATGGGTGAATGGGACTTGGTGCGAGTTAGGACACGGGCAGCCACGTTTTGGATGACCTCGAGTTTACGTAGGATAGAACGTGGGAGGCCAGCCAGGAGTGCATTGAAATAGTCAAGTCTAGAGGTAACAAAGGCATGGATGAGGGTTTCAGCAGCAGATGAGCTGAGGCAAGGGCAGAGACAGGTGATGTTATGGAGGTGGAAATAGGCCATTTTAGTTAATGACGAGGATACATGGTCAGAAGCTCATTTCAGCATCAAGTATGACACCAAGGTTGCGAACAGTGTAGTTCAGCCTCAGACAGATGTTAGGGAGAGGGATGGAGTCAGTGGCTAGGGAACGGAGTTTGTGGCGGGGACCGAAAACAATGGTTTCGGTCATCCCAATATTTAATTGGAGAAAATTTCTGCTCATCCAGAACTGGATGTTGGACAAGCAGTTATGACAATTTAGAGACTGTGGAGGGGTCAAAAGAAGTGGTGGTGAGGTAGAGCTGGGTGTTGTCAGCGTACATGTGGAAACTGACGCTGTGTTTTCGGATGATGTCGCCGAGGGGTATGTAGATGAGAAATAAGAGGGGGCCGAGGATAGATACTTGGGGGGTTACCTGAGGTGATGATGCGGGAGTGGGAAGAGAAGCCATTGCAGGTGATTCTCTGGCTACAATTAGATAAGAATGGAACCAGGCAAGTGCAGTCCCACCCAGCTGGACGACGGTGGAGAGGCGTTGGCGGAGGATGGAGTGGTCAACCGTGTCAAAGGCTGCAGACAGGACGAGGAGGGATAATTTACCTTTGTCACAGTCACAAAGGATGTCATTTATGACTTTGATGAGAGCCGTTTCGGTACTGTGGCAGGAGCAGAAACCTGATTGGAGGGATTCAAACATGGAGTTCTGGGAAAGATCTGACTGATTTCACATAGGAAATGACCAAAATGTAATCCTTTAGTAAAGTATTTCTTTTCTTTCTAACTTTACCATTTAGATGGCAGAACAAACATTCATGTCACAACTTGCTGCTTTAGCCAGAGTCTCCTTAGCAGATTGGAAGGCCCTGGAGAAGAAATTCCTTTCAGGTAGGGAACTAAGTTTATTTTACTTAAACAAATTTCCTACATTACAGCAGTGACTCCACTTCAGAAGTACTTCATTGGCTGTAAAGTGCTTTGAAATGTCCGGTAGTCGTGAAAGGCGCTATATAAATGCATGCATTCATACTTGCTAATAAAAACTCAAGAGAGTTCAAGGGCTGCTTTGAGTTGCGCCTAACACTTTAACGAGATGCAGAGATTCAAAAGCAAGTGGAAATTGCAGCTGTCCCATCCTCCATATGTATATATAAAGCCACGACAAACACTTCCATGCACCTTTCCTTCTCTTTCTGGAGAGGAAAATGTGTTTATTATTTGGCAACCTATTCCATTTAAATTAATTAATATACAATATGTGGCACCTCTGAAAAGCTGTGTATTGTCCTATATATAGAGGAAAGTAAACTACTGTCATCATCCTACTTTTTAAAAAGCCCACCCATTCTTCAACTACTATCCCATTTCTAACTTCCCCTTCCTCCATAATGTCCTTGAATATACCATTACAACACAAATCTGCAATTGTCTTGCCCACCATTCTTTCAGTCTAGCTGCAGTCCCGTCTACTGTAATGACATCTCCCTGATCTGTGAGATTGTGACTGCGTGGGTTATCGAACTCCGCAGCTTTTGACATGTTTGACCACTCATCCTCTTCCACTGAACCTCCTCTGTGGTCTACCTCTGTGGCATTGCCCTTTCGTGGCTCCATTCCTACCTGTTCCAACATAGCTAGCACATCTTGTGCAATGGCTTTACTTACTGAAAAGTTCCTTCCTTGTTCCCCTCCTATTCCTTAATCTACATTATACTTATTAGCGACATTAACCTAAGATCAACTTCCATATATATGTTGATGACACCCAGCTTTACCTAGCTGCTATTTCCTCATCTCTACGACATTTGTTGTGGTGTCTAACTACCTGTCCAAGATCATGTCATGATCGAGCCAGAACTTCCTCTAGCTAAACACTAACGTGACTGAAGCCATCCTGTTTGGTTCTCACTAGAAACTCCTGATTTTATTTCCTGCTCCAGGAGCTTTCTTTGGATAAAACTAATATTGTGCAGCCTCTATATCCTGCTTGACCCCAAACTGATTTTCAAACCACATTCAGTGCACCATTAGAACTGCTTTCGTCCACCTCTGGAACATCAATTCCCTCTACTATTACCTCGCCACCCTGCCACTATTACCTCGCCATCCTGCCACCTCCAGGTTCAACTTTTCCAACACCCATCCAACCAGCCTCCCAAGCTCCACCCTACATAAATTCCAACTCGTCCAGAACTCATTCTCACATACAAAGTCCCGCTCACCCATCATTCTGACTCGCCATTGATTTCAAACATTCTTGTCCTTATTTACAGATGAATCATTACATTAAATGCTATAATCCTCCTGCTCTTATAAACAGCCTTTCCTCCTACTTCCCATAAAAAGTGCTATGGGACATCCACTTATTTTTAAAGAGATATTTAAATCTGTTCAAGGTTAAAATGCATACTCTACTGTAGATAACATTCAGAAACAGCATTGTAAAACATTCCCAACTATTGTTTATTCTCAATGTAAAACACTTGGAAATTTCCAAACAGGAGCTGTAAGTGGCACATGTAAAAAGAAGAAACCCAGAAGTAGCCTATTTCCAAACCAAACCGAGAGTGATGCCATGTAGAAGCAGCAGCAGAAATAAATGGTCAGACCATTGAGGTATGTTACAAGCTATATGTTACTATGGCCGGAATTTTCTTTACCTTGATGGGTCCGGTGCGGACGGTGTCCATGACGGATCGCAACCTCACTGCTGGCTCCATCCCGCTGTAGAAAATGAACTTACCTTAATGGGGCCTATTAAGCCTGCCCAACGCGTTACCCGGCCCAATGAGAAGGAGCGGGTCTGGTGACATCATTCATGACGCATTTTAAGCCGGGATCCTTAAAGGGACCATGGCCACATTAAATTTTATGTTTAATCTAACATAGTGGATGTTGAATCTTTACTCTACAATAACATAATAGTTACATATGAGTGACAAAGAAATATTTAAATAATATCATTAAGTAATATGACGCTATCTACAAATACGATCAGAACATAATTTTAAAATACATTAATTGGAAAGTTATTTGCTTTAGTCACAAATCTATAGACTTTTGTATCAGTAACTGGTACAAATAAAAGATGTGTGTGTATAGGTAATACTTAAAATTAAGCAGATTTTAAATGTAATTGTAAAGGGGTGGATTTACAATCTTCTGCAAGTTCAGCGGAACAGCTGCGGAATCCCTGACAAACAGTGTAAGTACTGCTTACAATGTGTTTCTGAGATTTCTGCAGCTCTTCCGTTGAAGTTAACAATGGACAAGTGAGAGAACCTCCGCAGAAATTCACCCCAAAGTCTCAGACTGAAAAATTAAATTAGTCATATTCAGGGACTGAAAGCAAATTGAACCAGTGACGAGAATGAAATTATTACGGTTGATGACTTGATTTAATGTGTAACTGGACAATCACAGCATTCTGTGAGAAAAACCTGACGAAAAACAACACAAAAATTTATTTAAATGGTATATGTCTTTTTTTTATAGTGCAGATCAATTCACTGCAATTACTGTTGAATTGGAAGGCAACAGCCGAGAATGGTCAGTGAAAAATGTATTTCCCTCACCATCCAGGGTAGCATTTACATCCCTTCAGGAATGTTTCTAAAATCTACTACACAAGAACATACGAATTAGGAGCAGGAGTAGGCCCTATTGCCCCTCAAGCCTGTTCCGCCATTCTCTAAGATCATGGCTGATCTTCAACCTCAACTCTACTTTCCCGTCCGATCTCCATATCCCTCGATTCCCCTAGAGTCCAAAAATGTATCTATCTCAGCCTTGAATATACTCAACGATTCAGCATCCACATTTGAGGTAAAGAATTCCAAAGATTCACAACCCTCTGGGGTGAAGAAATTCCTCCTCATCTCGGTCTTAAATGGCCAACCCCTTATCCTGAGACTATGCCCCCTAGTTCTAGACTCTCCAGCCAGGGGGAAATAACCTCTCAGCCTCACCCTGTCAATCCCCCTCAGTATCTTATGTGTTTCAATGAGATCACCTCTCATTCTTCTAAACTCGAGAGTATAGGCCCAATCTACTCAATCTCTCCTCATAGGACAACCCTCTGATCCCAGGAATCAATCTAGTGAACCTTCGATACTATAAAAGTGTAAATAATTTCTTGCTGTAAAATTATAAAGTTTGATGTTTTCTTCTGTACTTTGAGATTGTTTTTATTGGATTATTTTAGGCTGTGCTTTTGCTGCTGCCCTCTGACATGTTACTTCTTACAAAATACCACTTCATTCATGTACTGATAACTGTAATGTCATTGTACTATAGCACGTTATTCCCCTCTGATTTAGGATATCTTTTTCCCCCCTAGTCTCCTGTGGAAAGGATAAAGTGTTTATTATTTTTTGTCAGGAAATATCATTTAAAATGTAATTATAACAGCTTTTAAAGGACTTTTTACAGTTTATATTTGTTTAAGTGGAGTTTCCATGCATTCTTATTCCTCAGGGTATATATTTAAAATGTGTGTCTCTAGTGTGTGTTTCGTCAGTCAGACATTGGACATCATACCTGCCTAAAGAGAATCATACAGAAGGAAGCCATTCGGCCCAACGTGTCTGTGCCGGCTCTTTGAAAGAGCTATCCAATTAGTCCCACTCCCCTGCTCTTTCCCCGTAGCTCTGGATATTTTTCCTTTAAGTATATATCCACTTCACTTTTGAAAGTTACTATTTAATCCACTACCACTACCCTTTCGGACAATGCATTCCAGATAAAATAAATGCAAATAAATTACTGTTCACTTGACTGACTCAAATTTCATATAAAACAACAATTAATTACAACTGAATAGGTAGGGAATGTACCATTCAGCAAGAATGAAAACCACCAATCACGAAATTCAAAAACTACCAATCAAAAAATGGACAGTCAACCACACCTACTAATAAAATAAGGCAAACTAATGGAATTGCTGAGCAGTTACTACTAGAAATAAGGTTTGTAACATAATAAAGACATAAAAGAATTACAGAATTTACTAGATCATTATTCAACTTGCCCTATACAACAGCACTTTGTTAGAAATGACTCTCACATTGTTTTCCATCAGGGGCCTAGACCTGTACCTAGGCAAGGAGCCTCATGCTCTAGACCCATCACTGTCCATTGAAGAGACCAATTAGGATAGCAGTCTCCACCTCCTAGCATGTGTCTGTGCCTACAGCGTCCAGATATTTTTAAGATTGACAGCAAGACTGACCATTCACAGAGCATGTCAGGACTTGCTGTTTATAAGCCCTGCCCCACCCGTGGAAAATTACTGAGAATGAAAATCCACAAGGAAACCATTAATATGACAATAAAAATAACCATAATTTGTTACATTAAAGAAAATTCTTAAACATTTTATAAGGTAACTTTCCTGATAAAAAAATGTCAGGGGGTTGTTCATTGTGTGTTAGATGTATGACAAATAAACCTTTAAAAAATGGCAAATTTCAAAGTGAAATTTTTATATGCTGTATTCTAAATGGTTACAATGGCTGCCTTCCTCTTAATTGTTTATACTGAAGAAACAAAAACTTCATATAAATAGGTAACAGCTTGTGGAAGGAATGTACTGTGATTTAAGTTTGGAGTGATGCTCCAATAAAAGTCCTGTGTTTAGAATGCTGTAATAAAAGGTTATGCTTATATACACTAAGCATTGTTGCAGAAATTAATGCTGAAGGAGGAAAGATGCAAAACAGAAAAGATTAAACTTTTTTACATTTATTGGCATTTGCCATAAATAGCCATTCCCTAATCAACTGTATAGTAGAGCTATTTCTTTATATAATAGGCAGAGAATTAATTATGTATCTGTGGCATTTATCTTCTTTATTTATCTATCAGCAATGGTGAAGGAAAACCTTATGAGCCAAAGTTCGAGGGCCAGGCAGGCGCCCACACCGTTGGGATGTACCTCAGGTGTCAGCCCATCAAAGGAGGCCAGAAATGTCAGCGAGCTGAGTCAAGTCCAGGGAAGAATGCCAGTGCTCCACTTCTGCAAAAAAAAAAGTGGCCCCTAAGGCTCCCCGTTGCAAAAGGATCCCTCCCTTCTTTGCCCGCCTTCTTATACATTGGATTCCCAGCCTTCTGCCACCGCTCGTGGTCTTGCTCTGCTGTCCTGCTATTATTGCTTTACCATTCTGCGACTCTCAATGGCCTCTCCGACCCTTCGTTGCATCCTCCCCAAACCATGCCCAGCTTCTGACTGTGCCTTGCCTGCTCCTTTCCCATTCTATCACCCACTCTCGCGACTCGTTGGCCTTCCACTTTCTTCCGCTATAGAGGTCTATAAAATTATGAAAGGTTTTAATAGAGTAGACACAGAGTGTTTCCACTTGTGGGGAAGAGCAAAACTAGAGGCCATCAATATAAGGATAGTCACCAAGAAATCAAATAGGGAATTCAGAAGAAACTTCTTTACCCAGGAGAGTGGTGAGAATGTGGAACTCGCTACCACAGGGAGTGGTTGGAGCAAATATTATAGATGCATTTAAGGGGAGGCTAGATAGGCATATGAGGGAGGAGGTAATAGAGAGTTATG
Organism: Squalus acanthias; assembly: GCA_030390025.1. Classification (NCBI taxonomy): domain Eukaryota; kingdom Metazoa; phylum Chordata; class Chondrichthyes; order Squaliformes; family Squalidae; genus Squalus; species Squalus acanthias. Next base: position 195,699,313 of record CM059426.1, on the reverse strand, counting down.
CTGATAGTGTTCGATGAGGAAAGACGGGAGGAAGCCGAGTGGAACATAAAGGCAGGCAAACTGGTTCGGCCAAATGGCCTGTTTCTGTGCTGCATATCCTATGTAAGCTATAGTGACCATTTAATTTTTTTTCAACTACCACCTGCTTCAGCGGTACCAGCCTGTCCTTCCTGTAGGACCGGAAATAACAGGCACAGGGTCACAAATATAGGCCTGGGTTGTGGAGAAAGGTCAGTGTGGAGAGAAACCTGAAGGAGAGGAGGAAAACTATGTAGAGATAGACACAAGGGGAGACATGAGGGCAGAGAGGGATGGCGAGAGAGGCAGACCAGACTAGGGGAAAAGATGGGAGGATGAGCAAATAGGAGATATGGGCATAGGGAGAGATAAAGGTAGAGACAGTGGAAATGGAAAGAAAACGAAGGGAGATGGGGTGAGGGAGAGTACGTGATACATGGCTGTAAAAGATCAGGGGAAGACAATGGATGGATGCCTTCACAGAGGCTGGGCAAAGAAAGAGAACCATCAGAGAGACTGAGCGATCTCCGAGATGGGGGACAATGAGAGAGGAAGGTGCAAGAGATTACAGCAAAGATAGATGGGTGGAAGAGATCAAAGATTAACAGATGTGAGGGAGTTTGGAGCAAAGAAACAAACAGCACTATTGGAGAAGGAACGATCATTCTGGCAAATTAGAGTAATTTGGTGGGGGTTGGGGGGGGTGCAGGACAGGGGTACAGACAAAAGAGAGAAACATGTCAGAGGGCCGGAATATGAGAGACACAAAGGTCAGGTGGGCAGGGGATTCAATGTGAGCAAAGCTACGAGAGCTATTAGTATTATACATTTTTTAATTTTATATTGAAGAATTCCTTTGTTACTGGTTCTGAATTGGTGGTTTTGTACAGGAGATTGAATCTAATTATATTTTAACATTACTTATATGTATGGCTGAACTTGGTATTTAATGGAGCTGTGTAACAGTTACCACAAATTGGCAGTACTGTATTTGTGTGCTTGCTTTAGTTTAGCAGTAATTTATATTTTGCAGTAGTGGCTAAATTAATTGATATGACCATTAGGTAAAAAATACAAATTAAAAACAAATATAATTGGTTTTGAATTTATTCACTTTCAAGCTGCTTTTTTTTAATGTTACCCACTGTCATCTCCTCCACCTCTCATCATCTCAGCAGGGAGATTGTGTTCACAGGATTTTAATTCTATAAATGTTATTTTATCAGTCTCCACTAACAAAAATGTAAGAGCAGGTTGGGATGACCCTTCCTGATTTCCGCTTCCTGTGGGGAAGTGCCTGTCTTCTTCTCGATACCTACACACAACCAGGAGCTCACCATGTAGGAAACTGGGCACGAAACTAGATCCGGACAGCTTATCGCCGTGTGTTGGAGCTCCAAAGAGCCTCATCCTGGCATCATGGTGGATGGTCTTTTGCTGTGTCTAAAAACCTCAGCTGGTTTAGAGTTAAACAACCTGCCCGTTTAATATCTGACACGAGACTATGAACAGGCGAGATACCAGAGAGCCTGAATGTATGTTCAGGTCCTGTAGCAGGGCACACATCCCTAGTTTTGAATCCCAATAATGAGTGCTGCCAAATGAACCAAGCTGACACACAATATCAGATATATAAATGAAAAGTTTGTTGCAGGATTTATGTTGCACCTCAAGCACTGATTAAATATTTTAAATACGTATATCAATAAGCGACAAGGATCATGAGGGATCATAGCTATAAATAAGCACACAATGTATTTTAGAGAGTGACACTAAAATTAATTTTACATAATTAGTACCTGGTACATAATCAGTTTACTGGATTTACATTTAAACCTTCAGTAATAATGAGTAAAATTGACCTATTGGTGGTAATATGTAGACCCCAGAATGGGAAGACTTGAGTTCTGACCTGTGATTCCGCACAAGGGTGAGCTATTGCAGGATACACTGAATGGCAAATCACCCTGTGATAGCACTTGGCTCAAGAGCAGCCACTGCAGTGATGAGTCACTGCCTTCGCAGGGCAAGAGTGAAAGAGGAAATCTTTCAGAATATGAGGGCAAAAGTAAAAAAAACTTGACATTGTTATTAAAAAAAAACACTATAATGAGCATTTCCGAGTACTGAGATAAACAGCAAAAAAAGCAGAATGGAATTTTTAGGCATAATTTATTTCACAGCCTTAAGGCTCAAGTGTAGAGTCACAACACCAGAGTATTCAGTTTGAAATAGTAAGTACAAATGTATATGAATACAAAGGAAGAATCGGTATCAAAAAGTTAAAAAATGTGACTGCGGCTTAAAACTGTAAGGCGGCTCAAATCCATGCTGATATTTATCAGTCACCACTGTTCAATGCTGGGACATTTCTTGCGCTAACTTACATCACCTCGAATAAAACAGCTCCATTTCTTTTTGCTAAAACACCTACTCTTAAGCCTTCTGTTCTGAAACATTTCTCAAGCTTACAGCAAGCAAAATGACTGAAGAAATTGTAAAGCTTACGGCAAACTAAAAGGAGTGTGAAAGATGTCTCGCGGCTTACAAGCCGAAATCACTGTGTAAACTCCAAAATGATTTCATAAGATGTTTATTTTTTGTCACATTAATATCACTCTCTGTTAATGCTGTGAGGTAATCATAGCTGCATAACTAACCCTTCAGTGTTTGAATGCAATGTCCATGTGATGGCGAGACTGAATGTAACTGAAGCCACCGAGATAACCATACCTTGCACATTTATATAAACTTTTCAACCTTCCTACTCCCGATTATATTTTTGCTGATGATCAAAAAAAAAGGATACTGTACCATAAATTCACACCAGTTTAGCTAACAATTCTGGCTAAATTACTTTAGTTCTTGGCAATTTGTCCTAAAGAGTTCGTTTATTTTTCATTACACAAAACAGAAATTGCATCACTTAGCATCATGCACTAACTTACTATAGCAGCTAAAATGTGCAAAGAACCCTTATTAAGTTACAAGGACCATGTCTAAACCAGTGTCAGAATGGGCAATGCTAGTGGAAGCACCATGCTAAGTGACAATGGCGTGAAACACAACTGTGTGGTGGTCAACTCCAAGCAAAAACACGTCACATAATTCAGCTCATTCTATAGGACAAACACACACACACACACGCACTTTGTTTCTTTTCTTTTCTGAAATACCAGAGAAAGCTGGTTTTCGTAACACTGATAACCTTGTAGGTAAATAAACTGCTTGTATCAGCCACCAGCAGCTCAATCTTCTATTCGTAGTCACCCTAAGCTTGTGATGTTGGAGCGGCCACCAGGTGGATTGACAATACGATGTCCAGAACGGCGTGGGATGTTGTCATCAAACTGGGCACCTAACGCACACATAGCACAGGGATCAGTTAAAACGAATGTTACATTTTCCTACGCGTTTTAAAGAAACTGAAGTCGGCAACTTCCTCGGAGCTGCTCCCGCTCCGCTGCCGTAACTTCCTCGGGAGTGCGGTACGGTGGCGGCGGAGCAGCAGCAGCTCGGAGGAAATTCCGGGCCTAAGGTTTTTTTTGGGGGGGAACCTACTGAATAGAAACAGGACATTGGAAAAAGTGACAACAAATACTCAGTCAATGGAATCCATTGTGAAATTGAAACAATGGGGTATGGATTTGTCTTGGGCGGTCGTGCAAGATGTGCGGCAGCGCGTCGGCAGTCCGATGGGAAAGAAAATCGGGCGGGAAGTAAGACAGGGCTGCCGATTCTCTGTCGCCCATTTTGTGCTATCGCTCAAGACGTGTTTACACCGCTATAAGTTTTGTGCGTAGCCAATCTTTACCTTGATTTTAGATAATGCAGTCATTTGGTTCTAACCCTGACACTTGCACATCAGCTGAAACGGTGCAGCAGTTTACATCAACATGCGTGCTTCTTTCAGCAGTGCGGAGAAATGTGCATTGTTTGAGGTATTTTAAGATCAAAAGGGCACAGAACTGGAATCTGCTTCCCTGCGGCACAAACAGAAAATGCTGGAAATGCACACCAGGACTGTCAGCATCAGAATATCGACAGATCACCATTTTAGCTGGTAAGCCTCGAATCTGACAGACCTCCATCACTGCCGTGTATTTTCAATACTTGTGTTTTTATTAGATTATTTTTAGAATTTTCAGCTTTTTAATCTCATCTGCTTTCCTGGACCATACTTGTATATACAGACTATAATAGCAATGGAACACGAAGGGGAATTACCATTTACAATTCATTTTCACAGTTTTCTAATACCACCAGAGATGACCATTTATGGCATATTTTGCATCTGCTTTTTTTTTAAAAAAAAAGAAAAGCCTACAGCCGTCATTTTCCTTGAAGTGGCAATACCTCCAGAAGTCTCTTCTACCCACCCAAAGAATGTGCTACTGACCCTGGCAAGTTTCCAGAGATCCCTTTGGACAGGCTCTGAGGAGGACGGTGATTCGAGCCTGCACCAGGGAACCTGTCTAGTAGGAGATGGGGAATTGGCTGCAGTAGTGGAGCGGGGCTGGCTGCCTTCGAGACAGGAAAAAGAAGCCAAAACTTCTGCGGTCAAAATTTAACACTTATCCCGGGGGAAGGAACTAAACTGTTGCCCCATGATCTATTCACTCTTCAGGAGGGAAATTTAAACTTTAAAGAGCCCATAGTCAGCCTTCAGCAATACTGGACACCAGTAACATGCTGGCGTTGCTTATATCCAATTCGGTTATGTTGGTATGGGAATATGATATATGGGGCTGAATTCTCCCCAATAATCCTGCTTGAAAACAGGCGGGATAGCGGCAGTGGGAACATCTGGGTGGTGAAGCCTACTGCTGTCTCACCCTCCCTGACCTGGACTTCCCTCCGGCCCCACTGGGACTGCCACTGTCTGCTCTTGCCACATGCAAAAGGCGGCAGGTTGGGCCCTGTGTCCTGGAGGATTTTCCCCACAGCGCTCCTTCCTGGGGTTGCCAAGCGGCAGGTGGCGATAGGTCCCAGGAAGTAGTGGTAACGGCCCAAGGAAGGGAAAGACCTATGTGTAGCCTCCTCTCCTTCCATGTAGGCCACATACCTTCCTTTGTAGGCCTTGGTCTCTGCCGAGGCCCACAAGGCAGCGTTGTCTTATGATCTCTTCTGCCCCTGTAAGTGCCTCGCTCCCTCTTCTGGTGCTGCAGTGGCGGTCCTGCTGGACCTCCATCCCGAAGAGGAGATTCCAGCCCATGATGTCCACCCATCACCACCACCATAGCGACACTGGACCCAAGAGTGAGGGTCTGGCTAACCATTATACTGGATGATTTTTCAGAAGCACAGCTCTCGTGCTTCACATGGTACTGAGTTAATGAAAGCATGCTAGAGAGAGCATCCGCCAACCAAGCCTGATTGGCCGCACTGGCCAAGATGACACAAACCATATTTGCATTGTTGCACCTACCGGCTGTGGGAAAGTGTCTTTACAGGGAGTGGGCGAGCAGAGAGCCAGATGCCAAGTTGTGCCATCTGCTATTTGGACACTTGACTAGCGCAGCTACTACCGGAACAGATCAACTGCGACTCCAGGCCTGCAAATGAGATCTCCTGTCCCTTCATTGTTGGCTATCACTTCTTAATCCTCTGCCCTTCAGCCTTGGCAAAGGTTGTTAACGGGTTGATATGTCATTTGAACCGTTCTAAAGACTTTAAGAATTTTTGTCCTTCTAGTGTGACCCTTCCCTTTAATTGTCCCTGTCCCTTTAAATTTCACTTGTATGCAATTTCCCACTCACACCACGAGTGTGGTTCCCACATTTGCCCATGTACGCACCTGGATCTGTGCAATGTCGAACAATGCAAATAAGATGACCCAGAACATTTGAGTATTACTGGCTCATAACTATTCGGGCGGGATTAGCATCACTTCTTAATCTTTTAAACATGGCTTACATCAACAGAGGAATATTAGCTCCTTATTTTCTCCCTTCCCCCTCTCCAGGACTCCCCAGCGGAGCGGGCAGGCAAGTAACTCGTTGCAACGTTTCTGCCAAACCCGCTTTTGTAACTGGCTGCCAGCATTTATTTCTCCTCCCCAGAAGCACAACATCGTTACTTCCTTAAACGAATGTCCAGGTAGGTTTTGTTTCTTTGCTCACATTAAATATCTCACCTGATAGGCTAAACCCAGACTGGTGCAGATTTCGTACTGGTGCATGTTGCGGTTTTGTTGGGGAAGTTTTGGTTGAAGGAGCTGGGGTGACATATTTGGGAGTGACTGGGAGTTCATATACAGGACCATCATACATCCCTCGAGACACCGCATGCAGTTCCGTCGACTTGGCAGAGGTAACCGAAGAACAGATACATTCAAAGAATAGGACCAGAGAAAGACAGTAGAAGGATTAATAGCATTTCTTATAACTTCCATTCTTTCTGTTTACTGAATAATCATCTCATACTCTCTCGTTATTAACACACAAGTTTTGAAGATACCAAAAACATTTTCAAAATATGTGCTCAGAAGTTAAGAGAAGTTCTATGAAGTTAGAATTGTGAAGTGATGCATTTTGGAAGGAAGAATGAGGAGAAGCAATATAAACTAAATGGTACAATTTTAAAGGGGGTGCAGGAATTTCACCCAGCAAGTCCTAATGCGCATAAGTCTTAATAAAATAATCTAGAACTATTATTTACTTCCTAATCTGAAAAGCAAATTACTGTAAAACATAACACACAGTAAGGTAAAATTAATTAACTGTTTAAGTAGATGATTAGTGACATGAGCATTTGATAGAGCTTGTAAACAAGTGTGCGTACTAGACATTACGGCAAAACAGTGCCAGGAATGTTTAAGAGTTATGAAATTCCTGCACCCCCTTTAAAATTGAACTATTTAGTTCATATTGCTTCTTCTCATTCTTCCGCCCAAAATGCATCACTTCACAATGCTAACTTACCTTAACTTCTTAGCACATATTTTGAAAAGGTTCTTTGTATAATTAAAAATGATACCACGGACCTTAAACAGTGTTACTCTACGCACAACGTTAGAAGACATATGCAGTCCACAGGCCTGATGAGCTTCACCACAATAAAACTTCTAGTCTGTGGCTACAAAGCTTGAATGGCTCTTATGATTCAAGTACCAGTAGAATGCAGTCCAATATTCTGGCTCTATCTGCTCTAGTACTCGGCTAGCTTCAACCATGCTATGCTCAATAGGGGTAATTTTCAACTTTGTACTACAGGCAGGGAGCCTCGTCCTTGGCAGTGCATATCAGAGATTTGAACACACGTGGCACATGATTTTATGACCATTTATGACATTCTCAATGGGTAACAGTGCAGTTGAGCAAACCCAAATTCAATTTACTGAAAGGAACATAGGAACAGGAGTAGGCCATTCAGCCCCTCGAGCCTGTTCCACCATTCAATTAGATCATATCTGATCTGTATCTTAACTCCATTTACCCGCCTTATTCCATAGCCCTTGATACCAAAAGATACAATGGAGTTGTATACACACACACAAACACAGGCACTCACCTTGTTGCGGATCTTTATACGCTGATATATATATTCAGGGTATGGTTTACGAGGAATGAAACGGCCTGTTCCCTGATTAACGTACAGATTCCCATCTTCCAGGACAATATTCCCCTGACTGATGACCACTAACGGAACACCACGGCACTCCATTCCCTCAAAAATATTATATTCCACTGCCTACACAGAAGTAAATAACCAACATGATTTTAATAGTAAAAAAAAAAGCAAAATACTGCAGATGCTGGAAATCTGAAATAAAAACAGAAAATGCTGGAAATACTCAGCAGGTCAGGCAGCATCTGTGGAGAGAGAAACAGAGTTAACGTTTCAGGTCCATGGAAAGGTCGTCGACCTGAAACGTTAACTCTATTTCTCTTTCTCCACAGATGCTGCCTGACCTGCTGAGTATTTCCAGCATTTCCTGTTTTAATTTTCAATGTTAATAGTGTTCAACTCATAACGGTTAGGGATTTTCTTTTATTTTCAAAAGATACAGAGATGATTTGCCGTTTTGTACTGCATGGAGGATATAGGATTAGATGTGCAAACTATACTGACCAAAATGGAGTTTCAACCTTTTAACTGTGCTCTACCAAAAATAATGCAAAGCATAGTCAGGTGCAGAAAAACACATTCCTGATCAAAGTGAAGGTTATATCAAACCCCTGCTTTTTCACCTTTGTCATACACAATTTCAAAACATCACAGCCCTTTCCCTTCTACTGAATGTTAATGACAACAAATCCCGATTCAAGCATTCTAAATATCCAGAAGTTACCCACTCTCGTGTAAAATATGCTTGTTATGTGTTTTATCTAGCTTTCATGTCAATTGAGTGGCTGAGACAGTTACTTAATAAATTCTAGTGCAGTGACTTGCCAACTGACATTTTTATTTGCACTTTATAGAAACAATGATTTAACTTAAATTCTTATTAAGCATAACATTTCTTAGCAAAGTATTTATCAGAATCCAGCTGTACAAAATCCTGCTGTCATACTGCTTATAATGTGGAGATGCCGGTGTTGGACTGGGGTGGCCAAATGTGAGAAGTCGCACAACACCAGGTTATAGTCGAACAGGTTTATTTGAAATCACAAGCTTTCGGAGCGCTGCTCCTTCGTCAGGTGAAGTGAAGAGATACATATAGGCACAGCATATATAGTCAGAGAACACTGCCAGATGATTACAGTTAATCTTTCCAACTGCCCTTTATCACACCTCGGCAGAGAGACAATCACAGCAATCAAAGGTGTGGATGGTGTCCAAACAGGTCAGTCAGCAAAACATTACATCAAAGACAATGTGGCAGATGTTGGGGTCTGTATGGAAAACAAAAAACTTTTTTTGCTGGAAATCACAGCAGGTCCGGCCGCATCTGTGTAGAGAGAACAAGCCAACGACGACTCGAGTCTGGATGACTCTACGTCAGGTGGGGTTACATGTCGCACCGTTACTCGAGTCGTCGTTGGCTTGTTCTCTCTACACAGATGCGGCCGGACCTGCTGTGATTTCCAGCAAAAAAAGTTTTTTGTTTTCCATACAGACCCCAGCATCTGCCACATTGTCTTTGATGTAATGTTTTGCTGACTGACCTGTTTGGACACCATCCACACCTTTGATTGCCGTGATTATCTCTCTGCCGAGGTGTGATAAAGGGCAGTTGGAAAGATTAACTGTAATCATCTGGCAGTGTTCTCTGACTATATATGCTGTGCCTATATGTATCTCTTCACTTCACCTGACGAAGGAGCAGCGCTCCAAAAGCTTGTGATTTCAAATAAACCTGTTGGACTATAACCTGGTGTTGTGCGACTTCTCACATACTGCTTATAGGTGAGAATTTCTATGCAATGTTTCTGATAAATTCTGATAAACTTTTGAAACCAACTATCTCTAACACAACAATGGGAACAGATAGGTTAAATGTCATTTTAGATTTCTGATGAATTCCCTCCCACCCATTCTCAAGTCCCATTGAATAAGAGCTTTCCTTACTGAACGATGTGTTTTGGCAGAGATTGTTTTAACTGTGTCTGGGTCCCAGATGACGAGGTCAGCATCAGATCCCACAGCTATCCTTCCTTTCCTTGGATATAGGTTAAAGATTTTGGCAGCGTTGGTGCTTGTGATAGCGACGAATTGATTCTCATCCATTTTTCCTGTGGCCTTTCAACAGTAATAATTAGATTTTCAATTTACAGTAATGCTGAGAGTGCACCGACAGTCCAGATGCAACCTGCTTTTGTCAAAGTTAGAATAAACACACAGTCTTATAATGGAAATAAAATGATTCAGTGAGGCAGTAATTATATAAAATAGGACAACCAAACTAAATCTAATCCAAAACTGGCCCTTTCCCCTATCCAACTCAATAAAGCACACACAAGGTCCCTTACACTGTAATTGGCCAATGTTCCCTCTAAATTTTTTTTTTGAGCGCGGTTCCTTTAAATTTGCGCGGTACCTTAGAGGGAATAGTTTGCGAGCAGCCTGCGCGGTACCTTCCCGATTGCCGCGCACACACGCAGCTTAGAGGGAACACTGGTCACAGCCAGCCACAATATCGATGGTCTTCAACGCACTAAGCTATGTTCCCGAGGTGACATTATTCATGGCTTTGGAATCTTTGGGGACGGGTTGTCTCCGTCATGTTCATCAGTCGGCTCGCGTGGGTAGAATGGAATACAAAACTGGGCAGAGATCAATATCGTCCGTTCTCCGCTCATTTCCGGATGCAAATTTCTGGGAACCATGTAAATAGGTGCAGGAAGATCCGGCAGGTAATATGCTAACAGAAATGGAGGGCATCATTCCATCAGTCCCTACACGACACAAACTATTGCGGAGCTGAAAGGTGGGGCAGCTGGCCTGCTCCTAGGTCTCTGTCAATGCTGCAATAGAGCGCAACTTGTTCACACCGCTTTTCTCTAATTCCCTGAAGGAAAATAGTAGCCTCTCCCTAACTGCACGATAACGGTATGTAACTTGTTCAAAAAGAATTAAGGGATACCTGTCACATACCTGTGTAGCGTAGTACAGCATCATCATTTTAACTTAAAACAAGTGATATGTTAACATCACTTCCCTGCGATCCCCTCATTCTAGGGATTCATACCCCCACTTATAGAGAACAGGGGTAAATATTCGTCTTCACCACCTCAACAGTAATCTGGCGGAGTGGGTCGTTGTAGAACCTGCCTGATTTTCAGTTTACCACCCAGGCGGTGAAGACAAAAAACTTGGCCCCCCACGTGTACCTGACTGACTTCTGAGCTTCATACAGAAGTCATCAACTTACCACAGCTTTCTCCCAGATAATACTCATTCTCTCTTCAATGCCATTGGTGCCTTCAGGGATTAAGCAGAAGTTATCTTTCCCAATGGCCTTCTGAGCAGTGGTAAACGTACTGTGGCCGCTTCCCGTGACCTGCAAATCTCCACTAGAGGGGGTAAAATCACATCAAATTAGTTGTTCCTCGGTAGCATAGTAGCAAATATCGCACTTTCTATATCAAGTTCACTGGCTAAAAGATGCAGAGCGACAGAGTGTAACTTGTCACAAAGGTCATAAATGATCATCCCAATGGTTTTTAATTAAAATCCTCTTTAAATAATTATCAACATTTTTTCTCTCAATGTTAATCACTCTTGAGAGTGATTAAAAAGCAGTACTAGTCTACAAGGCGACACAGTTCAGGAATAAACCAAGACAGTTGCTCAGTAAACCATTTGTGTACATCAGTGGGACTTTGTAATGATAAACATACTGCACACATCAAGAGCGGTGTGGCTTTGATACCAGAAGTAGAAATTACATTTTAAGTGCAGTAATTAAACTGACATTCTCACTTACATTGGTTTATTTGACATTAATCTCATCGTTCAACAGCCTTGATATCAAATTGCTGCAATAATATAACTCTAGATTCTATGCGACTTTTCCAAAATTATAGAAGAATCTTCTCAATAAGTTCCCCGAATAATTGCACAATGAATTAAAACAAATTATTTTCTAGCAGGCAGTGGTGCAAAGATCAGGAAGGTCCCAGGGCTAAGGTAGCTGATCTCAGCATGGACAGTGGCTGAGGTGCTTTACTTGGCCTCAGCAGCCCTGGTCTCAGGGGGGAGAGGGCGGGCGGGGGGAGGGTGGGGGGTGGGGGTGAAGGGAAGAATCAGCCAGAGTTCCTGCTCCAGACTGCCATCCAGACATGCCTGCTTAAAAGTATTCATGTGTGGATGTCGATGAGGATGGGATCAGGCTCAATTATGATGCCCCAGATGGTCAAATGGCCTGCTGACACTCACTGTTTAAGCATATACGTGAAGAATCGCCACTTGAACAAGGGACCGGAAGGTTGCCAGTGCTCATGAAGCCATTCCCCATCAAGAGTCAACACCTTCAGCCAAGGCGGAGAGAGGGAGAAAACTGGGGGAAAATATTCTTGTAATCATTACCCCTTCTAAACGTAAAGCTTCTTCTCGGAATATTTTAGAACTTAAACCAACACTTGCAGGCAAAATTATTAGCCTGTAACAAACTAAAAATGCATTTAAATTCAGTGTTTTCACTGTACACGTTAATAGTTAGAAATCAAAAAGAAATTGCTCTCTCTAACACTAAGTGTCTTGGGTTTGCCATGTACAAGGGTTAAACTGATGTAACTCTCCTACCAGGCTAATAGTGAGTTCAGGTGGTCAGGTGTTGTGGGGTCAGGACTCAGTGGTGGTGACGCCACAAAGGCCGCAGCCTTGGCCCAGTTTTTGCTCCAATAATGTGTTCCATCTGTCCCAAGGCTTGCAGTGATTGGCTCTCCAAAAACTACAGCTCCTGTTAATAAAGGAACATACAGAATCTGGCATTGGGGTCCTCCAAGTCTATTTTCTGTCAAATACCATTTAATGGTTTTATTCTTCCAAAAGTAAAAACCTCAAATACTTTGCCTTAAAAAAGAACAATTATTACTTGTTTCTGTTTGAATACTTAATAATATTGGTTACACACATATATATAAAAAAGTCAGATTTGTTTTCCATGTTTCCTAAATCATTTTTTTTTAAACCCTCCCATTTTATAAATAATAACCTCTTGTCCTCTGAGATTCCTCGGACCACACATATACACACAGGGCACACAGGCAATCTGTTCCCAGGCTGTGCATAATCTACTCATGAGCTGACCATAAAGGTAAGCATGAGAGGAAGAACGCAAGCACAGAAGAAAGTACGGAATGAGAAAAGGCCATTCAGCTCATCATCCCCGCTTCTTTTACACGCTACATACAATCTACTCTATCATGGGCTCTGTCTAACTTAAAGTGTAGCTAGTGTGAGGTCATCCAATTTGGACCCAAGAAAGATAACTTGGAGTATTGTCTAAATGGTGAGAAACTAGAGGAGCAGAGAGATTTGGGAGTCCAAGTACACAAATTAATAGCCAGTAGACAGGTACAAAAAGCAATCAAAAAAGGCTAATGAGGAGTTTGAGGGGTGATCTGATCTGTGTTTAAAATGTTAAAAAGATTTGATAAGGTAGATACAAAGAAACAATTTTGTCTGGTGGGGCAATCAAAAACAAGGGGACATGATCATTAGAGCTAAGCCATTCAGGTGCAAAATCAGGAAGCACTTTTTCACACAAAGTGTGGTAGAAATTTGGAACTCTTCCCCCCCCCCCGCTAAAAGGCTGTGGATGCTGGGACAATTGCAGCTTTCAAGACTGAGATCGATAGATTTTTGTTAGGTAGTGTATCAAGGCAGAAGATGCTAAATACCAAAACTATAATTGGCCTGAATGCTCTGGAGCTAAGGAGGGTGTCAATCAGTGAGTTTGCAGACGACACAAAGCTGGGTGGGCGTGTGTGCTGTGAGGAGGATGCAGAGAAACTCCAGTATGATTTGGACAGGTTGGGTGATTGGGCAGATGCATGGCAGATGCAATATAACGTGGATAAATGCGAGGTTATCCACTTTGGTGGTAAAAACAGGAAGACAGATTATTATCTGAACGGCAATAGATTGGGAAAAGGGGAAGTGCAACGAGACCTGGATGTCCTTGTGCACCAGTCGCTGAAGGTAAGCATGCAGGTGCAGCAGGCGGTTAAGAAGGCAAATGGTATGTTGGCCTTCATAGCGAGAGGATTCGAGTACAGGAGCAAGGACGTCTTGCTGCAGTTGTACAGGGCCTTGGTGAGACCACACCTTGAGTATTGTGTGCAGTTTTGGTCGCCTTATCTGAGGAAGGATGTTCTTGCCATGGAGGGAGTGCAGCGAAGATTCACCAGACTGATACCTGGGATGGCAGGAATGACGTATGAAGAGAGATTGAGTCGATTGGGCTTGTATTCGCTAGAGTTTAGAAGAATGAGAGGGGATCTCATTGAAACTTATAAAATTCTAACAGGACTAGACAGACTAGATGCAGGAAGGATGTTCCCGATGGCGGGGGAGTCCAGAACCAGGGATCACAGTCTGAGGATAAGGGGTAAGCCATTTAGGACTGAGATGAGGAGGAATTTCTTCACCCAGAGAGTGGTGAACCTGTGGAATTCTCTACCACAGAAGGCAGTTGAGGCCAATTCATTAAATATATTCAGGAAGGAGTTAGATATATTTCTTAAGGCTAAAGGGATATGGGGAAAAAGCAGGGATAAGGTACTGAATTTGGATGATCAGCCATGATCTCATTAAATGGTGGAACAGGCTCGAGGGGCTGAATGGCCTACTCCTGCTCCTATCTTCTATGTTTCTATGTTTCGATGTAATTCGCGTTCCTAATCACCATCTTGTGACCCCTACTAGAAAGTGCATATGCAGACTCCAAGACAGAACCAGACCAGGTTCAGTTGTGACGGCTCAATGCTGCCATATAGTCTGCCAACAATCGCCGTCTAGACGCACACAAGAAGAATGGCCATATGTGTGAGGTACCAAAGGACAGAGTCACATCCCAGCACCTTCGGAAAGTGGGGAAGGAAAAAAAAATCCATCTAGAATCATCCAACCCCCCAAAAAATTGTACTCTTTGAAAATGTTGTCTTCCTAGGTATAAGAACATAAGAAATAGGAGCAGGAGTAGGCCATTTGGTTGGTTTGGGGTTTCTTGGCACCCTATTACAGTTTGTTGTATGCTTCTAGATTGCTGGCCCACTGAATACAAAATCCAGAGTGGGAGACTTTTTATACACACACATACTGCTGGATAAAGGCCACCTCAAACTTATCCATTCCTGCCAAAATGCCCCAATTAATATAAGAATGTGAACAGAACTGACAAACCATTGAATGGCTAGTGTAAAATGCCATGCTGAACAGATGCTGAGTACTGCCATCTGTTAATAAGGCTAGAGTCCACACAAAAATAGGCCTCTCGGTCTCTACTAATGTTAAGAATGTTTATTTCCATTCTTGTGGAAAAGAATATCCTCAGCTTTAGTATTGTTATTCTGTAATTCGCAGAAACATAGGACTCAATTTGAACCCTCCCCCCCCCACTTCACGGCAGGAATGGAGCGGGCATTAAAATGGCGGTCGGTCGCAAAGGTAGTAAAGTGAGATTAAACATAAGGTTTTTTTTAATTAAGTCGGCTGAGTGCGATTTTAGTCTTCTGCCGGAACACAACAGCTGAAATATTGCAGCGATGGTGATCTGAAATCTCTGAAGACAGGATTTGGAAGATGTGCATCTTTTACCTTTTCTCCTGGCTTGGGCAATCACATCCGCTGCACTTTTACTCATCACCTTGGTGATGTACAAGGGACAGTTGATCCGACTGGCGATAGTGATAGCACGGTAAACGGCCTCAGCCTCCAGCTTGAAAAAAAAAAGCACGCCCGCAATTATGAAGCAAAAACACAGGCTAAATGTGACTTTTACTACTTTAAAAATAAAATGTAAAACTCTTCTACTATGCATGTATGTATTATGTATTAGCAGACTCATTTGCACTGTGCGATCTCTCACAGATTGTGAGCTCAAACACTTCAGACAAAGAAGGGGTATCCAACCTGTGGCCCTTGAAACCTCAGGCAACTCATTCCTATTTTGTGCCTAGATTTTCTGGTCTGTCTTGTTTGAAATTTGTTATCTGGTAGTTTGGAAAGGGCCGTTTCTTTAAGCACTCTTGCCTCATTGCTGGATAAATCCTAAATCAGAACACCAGGATTTGGAAGTGGATCAGCAAACAGATCTACGCCAATTAATGGGATCTAAAGTTTAAATGTGGTCACTGGGGCATAATAGTATGCACCTACATACCCACGAGACAAAAGATTGGACACCCTGGATATGAAACAATACCCAGACATTGTAGTTTCCAATTACAGGCCAGGCACCTGAGACCTGTCAGCTTCAGACATACAACAGAGCATCAAGTTACAACCAACATGCACGTAGAAGCCTGGTGTCAAGTTCATTCACAGCATAAAGCTGTGTAACCATGCAGTATATCTACTGTTTACTGATGTGCGCCAGTCTGTTTTCTGTGGTTCTATCACAGCCGTAATTATTATGGTCAATCAAAATGAGGAAGCCCAATGCTTTTGGTGGTGGACTGTCTGCTGTGATATTGAGCTGCACAGATCGGGGGGTTCCAGATTCAATGTCTGGGTCTGTGCTAAGTTAGCAGATCCCAGCTGGGGCCGTGGCAAGGTCACAACAATTAGTGTCAACTATCCCAGGGCTAAGGAGGGGGAAAGACAATCAGCCGGAATTCCCATGTATGATCGCCAGCCAGTGACTCGTACTGGAAAGTGTGAGTGGGCATTCGGCAAATATGGGAATCAGGCTCAGCTGTGATGCTTGCTGTGGTCGAATAGCCTGCCAACACTCACTTTCCAGGGTCACAAATAACAAATGCCTAACTGGTACCAGAGGTCTGCTGGCACCCATGGAACTACAGCCCAGAATAAGTCCCTGCTTTGGGAGAAGAGAAAAAAGAGAGCAAAACAAAAAATGTGGTTCATTTCATATAATTTTTCATATCTCTTTTTTTGTCTCTTTTTTCTCCCAAATTTCTCCCCTTCTCTTTCCTCAACCCAATTGACTCTTTGCATGAGACTCATCCGGTAGCAAATTTTCCAGTGTCAACTCAGACAGTGAGCACTTGCAGGCATTTAAACTGCAGGGGCATCACACCTGAGCCCAACCCTGCCCTCGCCCCAATTTCCACATATACACTTCCAGCAGCAACTATGGCTGATTCCCCCATTCCTAATCCAGGGGTGCTGTGCCCAATTATAGCATCCCTCTTGACTCCCTGGCTTGACATTAGCTAAGTCACATACTTCCACACGATTTAATATTTGCTCGTAGCTTCAGAATCTTCAATACTGTGGGGACGATTATGCAATCTCTAAGCCATCTGTGTTTCAAGCTTTAGTCCCAAATAAATTTCTCAAAGTAAAAGTGAGTCTCTACATTTCAGAAAATTATTTAATTGCAGTTAAAAGCAAACAGGAAATTGTACACCAGAAGCTCTTACCAAATATTTCAGTGTGATTTCTGGCTAAATTAATCTGATTGGTGATTGATGTGTATCATAGAATCATAGAATGGTTACAGCACAGAAGAAGGCCATTCGGCCCGTCGAGCCCGTGCCGGCTCTCTGCAAGAGCACCTCAGCTAGTCCCACTCCCCGCCCTTTCCCCGTAGCCCTGCAAATTTCTTTCCTTCAGGTACCTATCCAACTCCCTTTTGAAAGCCGTGATTGAGTCTGCCTCCACCACCCTTTCAGGCAGTGCATTCCAGATCCTAACCACTCGCTGCGTAAAAAAGTTTTTTCTTGTGTCGCTGTTGGTTCTTCTGCCAATCACCTTAAATCTGTGTCCTCTGGTTCTCGACCCTTCTGCCAATGGGAACAGTTTCTCTCTATCCAGACCCCTCATGATTTTGAACACCTCTATCAAATCTCCTCTCAATCTTCTCTGCTCTAAGGAAAACAAGTCCAGCTTCTCCAGTCTATCCGTGTAACTGAAGTCCCTCATCCTGAGAACCTGAGTTGATTTCTCTCCTCCACAGCCCAGGGGCAATAATGTTAATTGTAACATCCTTACAGGTGACCCAGTTAATTCAGCACAGACCAAGAATCAACCCTCAGACCTTCCCTGGTCTGTGGGGCTCTGCACCACATCGGATGGTACATCTACCCACTGACTTGTGATGCATGACTATCATTTTACACTATGGGCCGTGCTCATCTATATATTAAACAGAAATGATAACTGGCGGCTCACTTAAAAACACAAATGCACCAAATATGGATGCATATTCCATACCCTACCTAATGATGGCTATATGGACCTGCAATTAATGCTCCTCAAAGATTCACATTCTCCTCCCAAATCATCTATTTCTCCACATCATACATAAAGGCGAATTGTGCCTTTTATTTCAGATCATTACTCCTAGCTATCTCGCAGATTCAAGCTGCTCAGCGACTGTCTTAATAACCAGCTATTTTTATTCCAAAGTTGTCAAAGTAGGACCAAAAGCATTCCATTGCATTAGCATTTGCCTCGCTTTGAGCCTCCCTGTCAGTCACGACTAGTAGCTGTGATGAAGGAGAGTGCACCCTCTCTGCTGCAGGAGATTACGTGGCGATGAGCAGCATGCAAGAGAATAAAGTGAGGAGAGCTCCTCTATCCTCGGTCTGTGTCTGTACATGTGCATGTATGTGTAGAAGGCAGAGAAAATGAAGACTTTACCTCTTCAGGCCTGCTCAATGCATGACCTTCAGGTCCTGTAATTCCCATTTCCAAGATCCGCTTTTGCTCCTAAAAATAAAAAGACATTTATTACATTATTTAGCTCATTAAAAAATCAACTTTTTGAAGGAGCCATTCAGCTGAAACTAAAAACTATTATTCCTAATTAAAATGCCTCAAGTGTGTAGTTATGTTGTATCTTCCCTCCTTCAGACTGGGATTGCTGTGTGACACTGTGTGGCTTAAAAAAAGAACAGCTAAAAATCCATTACCCTTATAGTGATGATGCACCAAGGGTTTCAAATGGGCATATTCAACTTTAGGGAACTTACTGCTCTTTGAAGTAGTTTGAATACGTGCATCGACAATGTACGAAAGCTGTAACTAGTCTGAATTGCCATTGTGGTGGGGATATTGTAGTTAAATCCTGATTGTTGAAGAAGCTGAACACAAAGGACACATTAACTGTGCACATTCTGTTGTGCCCCTACCTCCAAAACCTTTTGGACAGAAGGCTTGGAAAAGAAGAAAGCAAGCAAGAAAGGAGAGCTTGGAGGCTAGAAGATCTACAATTGACCTCTCAATTCCCTGCTAACATAGCCCTACATAGCTCAACTTGTTACCAGGAAGGCAGTGGTCTTCTATGTCATGCCTGCTGGCATGATTTTCACTGCCAGTGTAGAGATGTAGCTGGCACAACCCAACTCACCCCATAATTAAGATGCCACCAAAATACTTGTGGAATCTGTCAGCCTAGGCATATTAAGTCCCAGTTTTGCGGGTCCAGCAAAATTGAGGCTGTGCTCACCCACACCGGGGAGAGCTGGCCTCACTGGGAGGCAAACCCCTTCCCTTCAGTTGACTAGGTTCCCCGCACATGGAAAACACACGTTTGGCCCAGTTGGGCCATATCAGAAGTGGTACGCTTGCCGAGACCAGGCGTCCAAGGCCGCGAAACAGGAGCATTAGACTCATCCAGGGGTCCCGGCAGGATTGTGACCTGGACCCGGAAGAAACAGTGGAAAGTTTTTTCCATATAAATTATTGAAGTGTTGCCCCCTTATAAAGGGGGCTGCTGGGGCCACTTCAAAGTTCTTTCAGAGAGTGCAGCCGGCACTATCTCCCCCTGGACTGGCAACTTGTGCTGCAATTTGTGGCCTAGATATGCCCCTCGTGGAGCAGACCTCCACCACTGGCATTTATATAAAGGGACATCCCCCAACCCAGTGAGCTTTGGAAATTACACTGGTGTGCCCCCACCCTCTCCCCTCCCTGTGGATTTTCCACCCTGAGAATTTTTGCTGCTGATATTTTAGGGAAAGCCAGTGGATTGGTAACAGAGCTAGTAATTAATGATGGCTGCGGAGGTCATCTGTCTGTCCCACCAGACCGCTAGGGGGACAAAGTCAAGCGGGCCTGGTGCCATCCATAAGCAAGTTAATTCAAAAACAGCTACTCACCTCTGCAATCAAGTCGCCATTTTCTGCATGGAGTAGGATTACAGCACCAAGATCCTTTAGGAAAGTAAAAGCCTCATAAAGCTGTAAACACCAAAAGAATACAAATGAATGATGGTGCATTAATCAACTGCAGCAGTGTCATAGTGTTAATACTATCTTTTTACTCAAGCTATTGGCAAAGAGAGAAAGCAATGGGAAAATTTGAGACTAGCTGGTAAGCGAAGAGGTAAAGCAGAAGCTTGAAGGGTAGTGTGGGCAATATGGATATTCGGATATCCTTATGAGCGATTCTAGGACGTGTACGGGAATACCGAACCTGGAAGGGGGAGTAAAAGTATAATTTTGCCAAGTACAGGAGCATTGGTAGATCTACCCTATAGTCACAAAACTTTCGGTCTGGACTGTCTTCAAATCCGATTCCCAGAAACTAGAACACAGCACTCTAACTTAATGCACTACCCGCCTCCCGTTCAATGAGGCTTTAATCCACAAACCCATTTACAAGCTCTGGTAAGTTCTCTAGAGATAACTGTACACCCAATATGCTGCCCAATGTTGCCTCTAACTGCCCGTTTCCCCTCAGGATCCCAATGGAACATAGATGTGCAACCTCACTGGGATACCGTGGATTAAATAAATCTTCAAATAAAGAAGCACATCTTCTACTTTACCTCACTGTCTGTCATTTGGAACATGTCCTTGTATGCCATGTAGACTTGAAAAGAATTGATATCTGTTTTTCAGAAAAAGAAAATATATTTACAACCAGACTACATCAACCAACTATTTAACCGACCTGAGTTCAAACTTGTGACATTTTTATTGTAAAAATAGTTTGATACATTTAAATAACATTACCCTAAAGTTAAACAACATCATTTTAAAATAAAATTAGAGATTTTAGGAGTAAATATCCAAATTTGCACTGCCGGGCCAGTGCTTTGCCTGCTGAGAGCACAGAACAGGAATGTGTGCGGAGGTCAGCTCACCCACAGCTGGATGGAAAATTCTACAGGGCCTACTGTCCTCCACACCCAAATTTCCAATATTCATTCCCCAGTGGGAAAAGTCATGTGGGAGAATGAATTTGTAAGATTTGCCCTTTTTATCTGAACCTAACTAATTACCATGAAGTAATTCCAATAAAAATCTTTTCTTAGATTTTCTCCCCTCCACCCCTCAAGGTGCCGACTCATGTTTCCCCAGAAACTGGCAGGCTTCCAGCGCCCCACCCAAGCGACCATTCTTCATGTGTGCGTTTTGACAGTAAATGTTGACAACCGGTTGATCATGGAGAGCGTCACAATGGAACCAATCCTTCCCATACCCGTGCTCACACAGATGCACTTTCCAGTTGGTGGCTGGATGGTGATCAGGAGTGGGAACCGGCATGATCTTTCCTCTCCCTATTCTAGGACAATAGAGGTACCAGAGTTGAGATTAGATAACTTAACATGCCATAATTTGATCTGTATGGCTTAGCACTGCAACCTGCAGTATTAATAGGCCTTGTAGTCAGTTTAGCTAAACATCTTATAAGTAAATATACTTGTCTAACATAACACTTTTATTCAGCCCTTTCAATTTTAATTTTAAATTAATCAAAATTATGAAAATACAAGTGGGAGAGTCAGAAACTAGACTGGAAAGATCTGAGCAGGGAGTGGTGAGATAGGCGAGTGGGGTTGTATTCCCCAGAATTCAGACAGTTAAGGGGTGATTTGATCAAACTTTTCAAGACATTAAAGGGGAACTGATAGGGTAGATAGAGAGAAACTATTTCTGCAGGTTGGGGAGTCTAGGACTAGGGGACATGGTCTAAAAGTTAGAGCCAGGCCTTTCAGGAGTGAAGTTAGGAAACACTTCTACACACAAAGGGTGGTAGAAGTTTGGAACTCTCTTCCGCAAACGGCAAATGATGGTGGGTCAATTGTTAACATAAATCAGAGATTGATAGATTTTTGTTAACCAAAGGTATAAAGGGATATGGGGCAAAGGCGGGTATATGGAGTTAGATCACAGACCAGCCATGATCTCATTGAATGGTGGAACAGGCTTGAGGGGCTAAACGACCTACTCCTGTTCCTATGATCCTATGAGTGTGTAGTTGGATGGTAATGACACTTTAAGGACTTTGGAGAGAAAGAGCAGGTTAGAGATAAAGACAGTAGTTTTTTTTAAGAAGAGGCTAATAACAGCAGTTATTAATTCATAAAGTTATAAATGAGGGTACGGAGCAGGTTGGAGAAGCAGTTTGTACCATATAAAAGGAATTTGTTATCCTTGCCCTCCAGGATGATCACAGCACAACAGAAGAACTTGGCCACAGTGAAGAAGTAGTAGTACTACTTGAGGTGGTCAAACCAGATCTGCGGTGGGCAGTGTTATGTCTGATAAATACTCCAGTAGGTGTGGTAATGTAATGGCTGCTTTTATTTCAGATACTACAATATTCTCTCTGGATATAGTATTAAGTTTGAGAGGGGACCCTGGAGTTTAATTGCTGCAGTATGATTGCTTCCATCAGGGGTCCTTTAGTATTCAATTACCAATATGCAAGTACAATACACATCAGACAGCCAGGCTGGTTTTACATAGTGATTTTACAGAGTGATCTCCTGGACTAGTTTCAATCGCCTAGATGGGTCGGAGAGGAATTTTCCAGATTTTTTCCCCAAATTGGCCTGGGTTATTATCTGGTCTTTTGCCTCTCTCAGGTGATCACATGGTTTCGGGTGGGGTGAAGTGTATATATTGTGATACACAAGGTATTGCAATTGTGTGGGACAGGCTGAATGGACCAGAGGGTCTTTACCTGTCCGTCGTTGTTCGTATGTGTGATTTAGTCTATATCCCATGGGCTTGAGTTCATGGAGGCGTTTACTGTACCAAGAGAACAATGGGAATGTGGTGGGCAACATGGTGGCATAGTGGTTAGCACTGGTGCCTCACAGCGCCAGGGACCCGGGTTCGAATCTGGCCTCGGGTGACTGTCTGTGTGGCGTTTGCACATTCTCCCCGTGTCTGCGTGGGTTTCCTCCGGGTGCTCCGGTTTCCTCCCACAGTCCAAAAATGTGCGGGTTAGGTTGATTTGGCTATGATAAATTGACCCTTAGTGTTAGGGGGGGAATTAAATACGTGGGGTTACGGGGATAGGGTGGGATATGTGTCGGTGCAGGCTCGATGGGGATTCTGTGTGAGAAAGCAGGGACAGGGTACTGGATTTGGATGATCAGCCATGATCGTATTGAATGGTGGAGCAGGCTCGACGGGCCGAATGGCCTACTCCTGCTCCTAGTTTCTATGTTTCTATGGAATGGGAGACCATCTGGGGTATGATGAGGATGAGAGTGTTGACAGTTGTGGAGCAGATCATGGAGGGATTAATATTGCTGTGGGTAGCATGCCAGAGGAAAAGGACTTAGAGATACCACTTGTGAGGGAGCTAGGGTGAGTTTTTTTCCAAAAAATTGAAGAAGTCAGAGGTGGGCAGGGTGATATGCAAGGGGAAAGAGATGAGGAAATAATTAGAAATGGCCTTAATGGTGATTGAGACGTGCAACATCAAAAGGTGGCTCTTTGTGTGAGTCAGGAAGTTTAAATGGAAACAGCTTGAGGGAGGCAGGAAGGGCAGAGAAATCGGAGGAGTTGGGGCAAGGTGAGCGACAGGCAAAAGACGGTTAGGATGAGGAATCACAGTGCAAAATCTAAATGAAGACAGAAGTGAGGAGATATTTAGAAACGGGAGTAGGCCATTCAGCCCCTTGGGCCAGTTCCACCATTCAATTAGATCATGGCTGATCTACACCTCAACTCGACTTTCCCACCTTTGCTCCATATCCCTTGATATCCTTACCTAACAAAAATCTATCTATCTTCATTTTGAAAGCTCCAATTGTACGAGCATCCACAGCCTTTTGGGGGAGCGTTCCAAATTTCTACTACCCTTTGTGTGAAAGTGATTGTATTGGGAAATAAAACAGGTAATCAGATAGTACAAAAAAAATCACTTTTTCTTTCTTACTTCAATGATTCTGCTGTGAAGGATAACCAATGAGACATTCCAAAAGAAAACAGCATCATGAGAGCTTAATACTTACAACTCAGCAAACATACAAAAATGAAAGACAGTAAGCTGTAACTTACCTACATAATGTCTGCCAGCACACCGCCGTAGCCCCCTTCCCCCGCAGCACCCACCTTCCCTAACTCACTACCTGGGCCTACAGCTCTGTGCAAACCATGGCTCTTCTCCGTCACTTACTCCCTGCCTTGCCTATTCCCACCCAGTCCCGAGTCTCATCTTGCCAGTCATTGCCTATCTCGTCTCAGCCAGTCACTCCCATTTCTCGACTCACAAGCAATTCCTTGGCAGTTACATTCATTATTTTTCTGAAGTGTAATGACCTTTCTCTTGTACCAAGATCTCCAACTCTTCTTTGATTCCTTCATTCCACTGAGGAATATCCACGTGCAGGGAGTAGTCGCAACAGGATCGGTTGTCAGCTGCTTCGTGCCATTTTTCAAAGGCGGTCAGCAAAGTAGCATTCTTCTCTGGTACAACGTGATCAACTACAAACAAAATATTCGCATATAGTCAAGAGATTAAGAAATTCAGTGCCATAGGGCAGTGGAAGTCCACTGATTATTGGACACAATTTGACTACCAAGGCTGGCTTCTAACCTTAGGAATGTGTGGATATTGATATCAATGTGCCATTCCTCACATTACTTCTGGTTAAATAGAAATAAGCTAATTTTACTTATTTTAGAGTGTTTTCACAACTGAAAAATCAATTCCAAGGAGGTGTTGAAGGAGAAATAGTCTTGCATGGAAAGAATTGTGTTCTGGAGGTATGGGAAATTATCTGAAGAGTTTGAAAGGATTATTACATGGAAATATGAAGATTAGAAATATATTTCCATTATAATTTTGAATAGCTCACAAATCACTACATAAAGAAGGATATTCAAAATGGAAAATAGCCCTAGAAGCAGATTTCATTGTAATCGAGTGGTTCAGTGATGCATTCTTTAATTCTGTTTGAAGAATATCTTTCAGAACAATTTCGAACACCTGTGCAGCCAAACGATGGTTTGCCATACTTTAGTAATTGAGCCAACAACTACTTGTATTTAGATAGCACCTTTAATGTAGTAAAATGTCCCAAGACGCTTCATAGGAGCACAAACAGACAAAAAAAAATTGACACTGAGCCAAAGAAGAAGACATTAGGACAGGTGACCGAAAGCTTTGTCAAAGAGGTAGGTTTTAAGGAGCATCTTAAAAGGAGGAAAGAGAGGTGGAGAGGTTTAGGGAGGGAGTTTCAGAGCTTACAGCCGAGACAGCTGAAGGCATGGCCACCAATGGTGGAGTGAAGGAAGTGGGGAATACACAAGAGGACAGAATTGGAGGAACGCAGAGTTCTGGGAGGGTTGGAGGGCTGGAGAAGGTTACAGAAATAGGCTTACATTTATGGAGGGATGGAAGATCATCACAATACCAGAGACATCACCAATGTTAGAAAAAAAAGACTTGCATTTATATAGCGCCTTTCACGACCACCGGATGTCTCAAAGTGCTTTTCAGCCAATGAAGTACTTTTGAAGTGTAGTCACTGTTGTAATGTAGGAAACGCGGCAGCCAATTTGCGCACAGCAAGCTCCCACAAACAGCAATGAGATAATGACCAGATAATCTGTTTTTTTGTTATGTTGATTGAGGGATAAATATTGGCCAGGATGCCAGGACACCAGGGATAACTCCCCTGCTCTTCTTCGAAATAGTGTCATGGGATCTTTTACCTTCACCTGAGAAAGCAGACGGGGCCTCAGTTTAACATCTCATCCGAAAGACGGCACCTCCGACAGTGCAGTACTCCCTCAGCACTGCACTGGAGTGTTAGCCTAGATTTTTGTGCTCAAATCCCTGGAGTGGGACTTGAACCCACAACCTTCTGACGCAGAGGCGAGAGTGCTACCCACTGAGCCACGGCTGACACTGTGACAACATAGAGGCACAAATTTTAATTTAGAAACATTGAAAATCACAGAGCCAGAAAAGATCAAAGAGTAGAAATTGCGTAATCAGTCTTGCAGAATTGGAGAGTAATTCTGCAGATGGGGCGGGGGGGGCAAGCAGAGGGAGTGTTTGGGGCAGAACTCAAATCCGTTGAATTTACACCCCTCTATGTCCTACCACCAGAAAATTGTGCTTCTTAGGCCGAGTGCTTCTTCTGTCTGTTGTGAAAAAATTCTGGAGGCGTTCCCAGCAACATTCTTGGACTAACCTGGGAATTCCACCCAAAGTGCCTGGATAAGCCCAGCAGGACATGGGTTTACCAAGAGCAGGTGGCGATTCCATTGTGGGCCTAGTGAATGCCCCAATACTGCATGAAACAATGGCAATCAACCCCAGAGCGTTGAATTACCATTACTAAATCGGCCATCTGTTCCCTTGGTAAAGCAAAAGGTCAAGTTCTGGTTTAGGCTTCAGCTGTCCTTAAAAAAAATTGAAATTGCTGCAGAAAATACTAAATTATAATAGATTACAAGGTCACCCCATCAAAGCTGCAGCACTTCCTCCAAGAGGCTACTTCTGCCGAGATCAACTCGCCCAGGCAAAAACGCCTGCATTACTAAGGCAGCTGGGAAGGTGGAAATGACAAACAATGTCATTATTGCGTTATTTGTCTAGCTTGGTATGGTACGGGGTGGGCGGGCATTTCTTTGGCCTGCCCGACACTTCCAATGGGCAGCTCTGGATGTCAGGGACAAATAGGCATTCACTGCATCCAGCAATGATATGGCAATAATGACAGAAAATACATCATATTCCGTCATTTGCTTAGCAGTTCAGTACGCCCAACCATATATCGGCGTACATACCGGTGAAACTCCTGGTGAAATCTAGGCTTTGGTGTAGACAGTGCCCTTGCAGTGACACGATAGGCACAGCCTATCTTCAGAGTACAGAATTCTGAAATCCATTCATTATTACGTCACACTTCTACAGTACGAAAATGAGAGAGTACTGACAGACAACAATATAGTATATTTGTGTTATAATATGTAGGGCTCTGCGACAATTCTGATTGAATCATTTTTTTCGCCTTAATTTAACTTTGAAGAAAAATCCAGCGATGTGGAAAATACAGGAATAAAATAGTGACAATCTGCCAAAAAGAGCGAGAGCAGAGAGTGAAATAAATGAAAAGCAAGGCACTGGTGCACTATTAGCTTTGAATGACAGGGGAAAAAAACTGATAGTGTTTCACTTGAATTAACTCCAACAAATGTCAGAATTACAAAAATGGCACCTTACTCCAACTACAGCATAATAATTCATCTTGCAATCTGTTCATAATGTGCTGGTAAATCTGCTATGGTTATTTCTCACAATTTTGATTCGAAGCAGTATCATTGAGTCTAGCAGCAAATATACTGTACATTACTGCAAGAGCCTTTTCCATCACAACTAATTTGTCTGTCAGATAATGTTAGCACGCAACAGTAATTTACTGAACAGTGGGTTCTCATTTCGGTATCATGCATTATCAGACTGATGTTCTGCTGGAGAGGGGGAAGGGGGTGTTGAGAAAGGTGCATTTCTTACTTATCATTGTAGTTCCTCCTGCCAGGGCTGCCTTTGTTCCTTGAAAGAAGTCGTCTACACTAGTGGTGTTCATGTGGGGTTTCAGCAAATAGGTGTTTGCATCGATTCCTCCTGGGATAACCAACCTGCCATTTGCCTCGATGGTTTTCACACCAGTGGGGACATTTAGATTGTCCCCTATTTGTCTGCGAGATAAAAAAGATCACAAATTATACGGTATCCTAGCACAAAACAGAATCCCTTTCAAAGACAATCTTCAATAAATAATACACTGTTGACAAAGGATATAGGTTTTGATTTAAAGAAAGGTGCAATTGTTAGTTTTGGTTGAAATCGTGTTTGTATGAAATTCTTTTGCCAGCCCATCTTGCAATGCAAAATTGGGATGCAGTGCCAGGGGCTGTGGTTATCAAGCAGGCAGACTACATCAGGTGTTGGAGAACACTGAAACAGCAGACAAGAGCGCGAAAAAACTCTCCTAATATCAGGCCAAGTCCAGCAAAGGGCAGGTGCGACATGAATGGCAGCCGCATTGGGAACCAGGACAAAGGTCAGACAGAGCCAGTGGAGTGATAGGCAGGCACACAGGAGCTCAGTGTTCTGCAAATAAAATAATTAAAAACGTTAAAGTGCAACAATGAACTGCACGAGCCTTATATCTTAATATTAAAAGTATTATTTTAAACAAAGCTGTTTGTCAAGGATGCGGCCTACAAGCCTCACAGGAGGCAGAGGTAAAAACCCAATTCAACGTTTATGGGAGAAGGGAGCCATGAGGCTGAAAGGGGTTAATCAGGGATAAAAATTAAAGTTTTAAAATATTGTAAAGTTAAAATTTAAAACAAAAACTTACCAAGACAAAAACAAAAAGGTGGATGGAGCGGTGACTCTTAAAATTCTCAGAGAGGGACTGTAAAGATGTTCATAAACTGGACACACAGCCACCCGGTGGTCAGATTGTGTAATTACAGTGTGACTTGTTTACATAGGTGAGGAACATTATAAAAGTGGACACAAAATTTATAATAGGAAAGAGTTGACATTAAAAATGTCACAACAGTACGTCGAGAGGCGCGGGCAGGAAGTGCGTTCAGAACTAAGATTTTTAATTTTATAGATATAAATAAAATACTTTCTCTGGACCTGCACCAAAATACAGTGATTCCTAATTAGTTATGTTTTCAAATTTTTAAGTGCGTTTCATTTTCTGCCCTCTATTTCACATCTCCCCAAGCCACACCTCATTTCTCCGTCAAATCAGAGATCCTGCCTCTGACCAGCTCTTCATGTAACATTGGTATGATGTTAAACACTGTGCGAGCAGCGAGCACTCAAGTATACTACTTTTCTTGCACTGCTCTCTGCCCAGACAAAGCAAAGTTCTGTACATTTGTACTTAAATACATGTGCTGAACTCTGCTCACTGGTCTCTAATTGCTGGTAACATTTCTAATGTTAGAAAACAGCCAATGCGATGGTTTGACCCTTTCTAAAATTAGAAACTTAAGGGTGGCCAACTGAACCATGTGGGCTTTTTTTTGAAGTGTAAAAAGTGGGCTTCACACAAAGATCAGGAGAAGAAGAAGCCAGTGCAAACACAAAGGAGTGTAAGTCTCCCTTCTCCAATTGGTCTCATGCCTGATGCAATTATACTGAACATTACGCAACACTGCAGAGATCACTTCATAGCAACACAAGATGTGGAAAAACCGCTTCCAGTTTTCTCTCCCTCTGAGGGAGCACATGGTCTTCAGTTGGCATCATCCCTTGATGTCACAGCCAAGATGTGAGGAGTTATATATTGACCTTTGGGGGTCCTTTTTTACCTTCACTGTCTGGGCGGTAATCTGGCGCAGTGGATCACTCGCTCAATGATATCAATGGGATGACAATCAGGTGGGTTCTACAATGGGGAAGCCATCCACTTCCACTAGATTACCACCTAGGTAGTGAAGGTGAAAACTGCACCCCGCCCCACCCCCTCCACACACCGTGTCCTACTACTCAAAGGCACAAGGTACCTGAACCTGAATAAAACACTACTACTCCTTGTGTAACTACACGGCACAAGTAAACTTATTTTAAATAGTTCAAATTCAGACAAATTCTTAGAAAGAGGATCTAGGAACATAGGAACAGGAGTAGTCCGTTTAACCCCTCGAGCCTGTTCCGCCATTCAATGAGATCATGGATGATCTGTGACCGAACTCCATGGGCCTTTGCCCCATATTCCTTAATACCTTTGGTTAACAAAAATCTATCAATCTCAGATTTAAAATTAACAATTGACTTACAATCAATTCCCGTTTAGGGAAGAGTTCCAAACTTCTACCACCCTTTGTGTGTAGAAGTGTTACATAACTTCACTCCTGAAAGGCCTGGCTCTAACTTTTAGACTATGACCCCCAGTCCTAGACTCCCCAACCAGCAGAAATAGTTTCTACCCTATCAGTTTCCCTTAATATCTTGAAACCTTCTGTGGGCTTTACTGAGGAAGATGATCTCAGCCAGGAGAGAAATTATGGCACAATATTTGGCTCCAGTGTCCCTGCTCCAAAGAAAAGTTAAAAATAAAACTCAACCAAAGATGCGGGTTCCAATTACTATCCAGTCCCGGATGCTAGAAGTGCACGTGCCTGGACCTTGGGTGAGGAAAGGATCAGGCTCAACTGTGATGCCCTCTGAATAACCTGCTGACCATGTCTGGGCTCCTGCGTGAAGACTGGCCACTTGGGGAAGGAACCAGAGTACCCCTGTAACTATCCCAGCGAGAGTCAGTACCTTCAGGAGAAAAACTAAAAGAAAGAATGTAGTGCGGTCTTCACAAAGTAAAGGTCATTACTCCTGAGATGCCAGGAGCAGCATTTAACAGTTCACACACATACACACGTGTGCCGGTATTTTTATGAATTTACTGAGTTGCTGAATTGCTCATCATTGACTCATAGGTTACATAGCCTTGAAACATCTTTCATATTAATTCAAAACCTTGACAATTTAGTTGATTTTTAAGAAGGTTCAGATGGGCTGAAGTAGTGGGTTATTAGTGAATTTTAGAGGTTTGCAGCAGACATCAAGGACTATCTGTACTTGACCCAAAGGAATAGCCATATCTTATCCTAACAATGTAACATGGTCCATTTTCCTGTTGTAAGACTTGAAAAATCAGACCAAAATGATGCCAGGCTAAAAAAAGCTTACTTGCTATTAACTCCACTACGGATTTTAATTCTACAGCAACGTTTCATGACAAAAAAAATTAGGTTATATTTTTCAGTAATGAAAAGCAATCTCAAATAAACTTAGATCTAACCACAAACCCAATCCAATTAAACTCAAACAGCACGTGAAAGACTAGAAATTACTGTTGGCAAAATTAGCAGCCGAAAGCGTGACTTATTCATGTTTCCTCCATCACTGTGTTAACAGAGGGGTTAACCTGCTTAATTTTGCAAATAACCATCAGAATTTAGATGCTGGTACAAGCTTAGGTTTTCAGCCTTATCATATTAAAATCGGCCTTCCCCCAATTTAGAACCTTTATTTCCGGTCCATCTTTGTCCTTTTCCATGACTACCTTAAATCTCACCAAATTATGGTCACTGTCACCAAAATGCTCCCCTACTGACACATCTACCACTTGCCCGGCTACATTCCCTAGAATTAGGTCCCTCTCTTGTAGGACTTTCTACATGCTGGCTCAAAAAGCTCTCCTGGATGCACATTAAGAATTCCACACCCTCTAAGCCTTTCACACTCTGACTATCCCAGTTAATATTGGGGAAGTTGAAATCCCCTACTATTATTACCCTATTATTTCTACACTTCTCTGAGATTTACCTGCATATCTGTTCCTCTATCTCCTCCTGACTGTTTGGGGGCCTATAGTACATTCCCAGCAAAGTGCTTGCCCCCTTTTTGTTTTTAAGTTTTACCCATATGGCCTCATTAGAGGAACCTGCTAAGATATCATCCCTCCTTACAGCAGTAATTGACTCCTTGATTAATATTACGACACCCCTTCCTCTTTTACACCCCCCTCTGTCTCGCCTGAAGATTCTATACCTTGGAATATTGAGCTGCCAGTCCTGCCCCTCCCTCAACCATGTCTCTGTGATAGCAGCAATATCATACTCCCATGTGTTCATCAACACCTTCAATTCATCTGCCTTACTCGCAAGACTCCTTGCATTAAAATAAATGCCATCCAGCCTTGCCATACTGCCTTGTGCCGTTACATATTTGCTCTGCCTTCCAGGCTGACTTGCTTTTTCCTCTATATTT
This sequence comes from Squalus acanthias, assembly GCA_030390025.1. Taxonomy (NCBI): domain Eukaryota; kingdom Metazoa; phylum Chordata; class Chondrichthyes; order Squaliformes; family Squalidae; genus Squalus; species Squalus acanthias. Next base: position 195,667,717 of record CM059426.1, on the reverse strand, counting down.
GGCTGTGCATCACCCCCTACTATAGCTCCACTCCGTATCCCATCCCCCTGCCATGTTAGTTTAAACCCCCACCCCCCACCCCCCACCCCCCCAACAGTACTAGCAAACCTCCCCACAAGGACGTTGGTCCCATTCCGGTTCAGGTGCAACCCGTCCGACTTGTATAGGTCCCACCTTCCCCAGAAGCAGACCCAGTGATCCAGGAAACCAAAGCCCTCCCTCCTGCAACAACTCTTTAGCCACGCATTCATCTGCTCTATCCTCCTATTCCTATACTCACTAGCACGTGGCACCAGGAGTAATCCAGAGATTACAACCTTTGAGGTCCTGCTTTTTAATCTGCTACGTAGCTCCCTAAATTCTTGTTGCAGGACCTCATCCCTCTTTCTACCTATGTTGTTGGTACCAATGTGAACCACGACCTCTGACTGTTCGCCCTCCCCCTTCAGAATGCCCTGCAGCCGTTCAGTGACATCCTTGACTCTGGCACCAGGAAGGCAACATACCATCCTGGAGTCACGTCTGCGGCCACAGAAACATCTATCTGTTCCCCTTACGATAACTCAGTCCTAAATGGCTGACCCCTTATTCGGAGACTGTGACCCTGAGTTCTAGACTCTCCAGCCAGGGGAAACAGCCTCCCAGCATCTACCCCGTCAAGCCCCTTAAGAATTTTATACGTTTCAATGAGATCACCTCTCATTCTTCTAGACTCTAGGGAATAAAGGCCTAGTCTACTCAATCTCTCTTCATAGGACAATCCCCCCCATCCCAGGAATCAGTCTAGTGAACCTCACAACCATATGTGAGCTTGGCCTAGATGCTTACCTTATGATTCCATCTTCTAGATAAATATCAGCATAGCAGGACTGGTCATCATTGATGATCCTCCCACCTTTAATAAGAATTCGATCACTCTATAAAAGGAAACAAAATTGACCAAACCCATGAGTACAAGACAAAAAAAAAAGTTTTTCTCCAAATGAACAGACTAAAGTCAAAGCATTAAAAAAAACTTTGCCTCACAGTAAATTAAACTGCAATTATATGCAGTGTGGAAGGATGCATTAATGGATAGTTGGAGGTAATTTACAGGTTTGTTTTCTTACTTGCATGGCAACAGATCATTCTCTTGGTAGATGAAGACCACAGTCATAATGGGCACATAAACTCATCCTGCTTATGAAGAAGACTTGTGATGTTTTTTACTGACAAATATAAATGTGGTAGGAAACTCATTCCCTCATGTTATCTCATATTTTTTATCTGTCCATTTTCATGGCTAGCAGGTTACACAGACTGAAACTCACCGAGTGGCATTTTCTGGCAAATTAATATGAATTTAGAATTGTCCCAACTGCATACTATAGACTGATGAGTTTCCTTGAGAAAACCTTGAAGATGCACTTACCTTCTGTGCCAGCACTGTGTTTTGGAAACCATCCTGTAATATGTGGCAATGCCCACAAGACAAGCTGATTATAATAATCTTTCTGATTGCCCAGAAGACCACAATGTGCAGCTAGAAACATCAGCAAGAGCCCAGCTCATCTAAGTAGCTGCCAAATGGAGGAAATATCTGTAATATAGCATATTGACTTCAATTTGAAAAACAAGCAGAGATTGGACCTTCAAATCTCAAACAACTTTCTAAATCTGTTTATTACCATGGCAAACCATTGACCTATAAACCAATAGATAATGGAGTCCTAATATTTTTCCTACAGATTGCTTTTAGGTGCTTAGCAAATGGAAATTACATCCCAATATTTAATTACTACTTCAGTGCACGTTACCAATGGGGGTAGAAGATAGAATTTTAAACCAATACCAGCCATCTCCAATGGTACATCATAAAACCTCTTTCCTTCAACTTCCCATAAGAAGTGGATGTCTTGTGGCATTGCATTCACTGATTTGGAGGATACACGTTTCATGTAATGTAACATAGAATATACCAGGGCTCTGATTTAAATAACTAATAAGTGAAATTGCATTTTGATTACACAATACCGTGGCCGTGTTAACAGTATTTTTGGGCTTGAGTGTTGTGAGTACGCCTGTTAGTATAGAAATTGGAAACACTGGGGAAGAGGGGCTCAGGGTTTGAAAGCAGTGGAGGGGACATAGAGTATCTGAGTATTTGGGAGAGGGTTGTGTAGATCTGGAAGTAGTGGAACACGCATTTGTGGGGTATATAAGAATTGGTCAGGGGGCTGTGGGATATGAGAGTACTAGGAGGAGGTTCTGTTAATGGTGAATGGTGGGTGCTGGTATGCAGCGGTGCTGGGAAGGTGCTCCTAAAATCTTGGAGTACTGGGATGTGTGCTGGGGTCTGGGAACATTATTGTTGAGGGTAATCCAGGGCTATGGAAGGACTGAGTGTGGTATTTCAAAAGTCTGGCAATGTTGGGAGGCCTGGGATCTGGTACTATAAAGGAATGAGAGTGTCTGGAAAGACTGAGGGGAAGGAATGGAAGGGAATTAAAGCAGTGGCCATTCCTTTATTGCCTCCTTAACCTCCTCCTAATGTAGGCTCTTAGTTGCTTAAATTACTTAGTGTGCACTTCGAATAATACCCAACATTGTGCTTTTAGCAGGGCACCTTGTCCCAGAGCACATATTGATAATTCAGGCACAAACTGCTCATGGTCTTCTGACCATTTAAAATAATGGTCAGAAAATCACAAGCAATGCATAACTAAAATTCCAATATGGTCTCTCAACAGGCAAGGCTCCCCACCTGGAGCTTGAAGTAGCAAAAAGATTCCTTTAGCATATTTGCTGACGGGCGATTGGCAAAACCTCAGAACCCACACCGAGCGCTTTAATCCGCTGACAGCCTGTTCTCAGCTCAATGCAGACAAACCTGTGGAAAGGAGCAGGAGTTGGCTCGGGTGAGAGGCCCAATGTGAGATATAGAATATAGCTTGGGTGAAACCTCTAATGCAGCACACAAGGGAGGGAGGGAAGGACGGAAAAAATCTGGCTTGGGTGAGAGACGCGATGGGGCATATACAGAGGGAGGCAGGATAATTTGTCAGCTCAGGGAGGGAGATGGGCTCGGACAAGAGACTTTGAAGGCCTCAGGCTAGTTCTGCAGAGTACTGTGATTCCCATCTGTTTAATCATAACACACAATGCAACAAACCTCCAGTTGGCCACTCCAGTCGATTGCCATCCAAGAAATTTAATTGAATCCTAAATTCCATAATTCCAATCTAAGCACAAACCAAAATACCATTTCCAATGTCTCTCTATATTGGAATACAAATTTTATATTGTCATTTGAAGCCTAGATTGGGAAATTACTGCATGTGATTTATAAGTTTTTTTTACTATGAGCTGCATTCTAAACTCCGAAATTAATATTCTGGCACACCATTAATTCTATATCAAAGCACAAGCCCCTCATTTTCACCCTAATCCCTGTTCTACTGAATTGATGGTCATCATAATGACGCATTCAGCCTGGTCTAGAACCATGTTAAATTCAGACAACTTCATGTATTAGATCAACTTTAGCACTTGATGTAGTTATTGGACCTTTTAGTGGCAAGTTCTTAATTAACTGGGCTTTCCACAAAACATGCACAACCACATAGGGAACATAAACACATATAACTAGGCTTTCTGCATTCATGCAACTTTTTGTTGGCAGAAGGGCATGAAGTGCCCTTAAAGAATGTGCTTTAGTCTCAACCTCAAAAGAACCTACAGCAGAGGTGTCCAAAGTACAACTTGTGGACTACATGTGGCCCTCTGAACCCAAGCAACTCAGTACTATTTGTGGCTTTACTTCTTATTTGGTGATATAACTTGTTTGAATTTTCTGGAGTTTTGGAAAGTGCTGTTACCACATTGATGGATAAATTCTAAATCAGAACATGAAGTTATATTATATCAGCAACTTGAGACTAATAGGAATTTGGATTTAATATTTCTGGGGTAAATTCACCAAACCTATATTCCCAGCAGGGAACTGCACAAAAGGAAATTCAGAATATCAGGGCTACAGTGTTGCAGTCCCATCTCTGACCCATGCTCTCTTCAAATGTGCTTCCTGTTGGAAGCACTGAATTGCTGGGTTTAACCTTATATGTGACCTGCAGTTAAGTGGCCTCTAAAGTCAAAAGGTTTGGACTTCACCTAACTAAATTTCACTCACAAGTAATTTTTTTTAGTATCTATGAACAGGACTGACTATTAGCAATATGGTAGTACTAGTTGGATGGTGTGAGCTAACCCCATCTAGGAATGGTGTTAATGCGGCCCAAAGCCCATTTCGTGTAGGTTTTCTGACGGCCAGAGAAGACTTTCAAACTCAAGTTGTAGCAGTGATAGGACAGTTTGCTGCTCGCAGCACCATTACAGCAGCTACCTTTTTTAAAAAATTCGTTCATGGGATGTGGGCGTCGCTGGCAAGGCCAGCATTTAATGCCCATCCCTAATTGCCCTTGAGAAGGTGGTGGTGAGCCGCCTTGAACCGCTGCAGTCCGTGTGGTGAAGGTACTCCCACAGTGCTGTTAGGAAGGGAGTTCCAGGATTTTGACCCAGCGACGATGAAGGATCAGCGATATATTTCCAAGTCAGGATGGCGTGTGACTTGGAAGGGAACTTGGAGGTGGTGGTGTTCCCATGTGCCTGCTGCCCTTGTCCTTCTAGGTGGTAGAGGTCGCGGGTTTGGGAAGTGCTGCCGAAGAAGCCTTGGCGAGTTGCTGCAGTGCATTTTGTAGATGGTACACACTGCAGCCACGGTACACCAGTGGTGGAGGGAGTGAATGTTTAAGGTGGTGGATGGGGTGCCAATCAAGCGGGCTGCTTTGTCTTGGATGGTTTTGAGCTTCTTGAGTGTTGTTGGAGCTGCACTCATCCAGGCAAGTGGAGAATATTCCATCACACTCCTGACTTGTGCCTTGTAGATGGTGGAAAGGTTTTGGGAAGTCAGGAGGTGAGACACTCGCCGCAAAATACCCAGCCTCTGACCTGCTCTTGTTGCTACAGTATTTATGTGGCTGGTCTAGTTAAGTGTCTGGTCAATGGTGACCCCCAGGATATTGATGGTGGGGGATTCAGCGATGGTAATGCCGTTGAATGTCAAGGGGCAGTGGTTAGACGCTCATTTTTGGAGATAGTCATTGCCTGGCATTTGTGTGGCGCAAATGTTACCTGCCACTTATCAGCCCAAGCCTGAATGTCGCCCGGGTCATGCTGCATGTGGGCATGGACTGCTTCATTATCTGAGGAGTTGCGAATGGCACTAAACACTGAAGTAATCAGCGAACATCCCCAATTCTGACCTTATGTTGGAGGGAAGGTCATTGATGAAACAGCTGAAGATGGTTGGGCCTAGGACACTGCCCTGAGGAACTCCTGCAGCGATGTCCTGGGACTGTGATGATTGACCTCCAACCACCACAACCATCTTCCTTTCTACTAGGTATGACTCCAGCCAGTGGAGCGTTTTCCCCCCGATTTTCATTGACTTCAGTTTTACTAGGGCTCCTTGATGTCACACTCGGTCAAATGCTGCCTTGTTGTCAAGGGCAGTCACTCTCACCTCACCTCTGGAATTCAGCTCTTTTGTCCATGTTTGGACCAAGGTTCTAATGAGGTCTGGAGTCGAGTTGTCGTGGCGGAACCCAAACTGAGCTTCAGTGAGCAAATTATTGGTGAGATAGTGCCGCTTGTTAACACTGTCGACGACACCATTCATCACTTTGCTGATGATTGAGAGTAGACTGATGGGGCGGTAATTGGCCGGATTGGATTTGTCCTGCTATTTGTGGACAGGACATACCTGGGCAGTTTTCCACATTGTCGGATAGATGCCAGTGTTATAGCTGTACTGGAACAGCTTGGCTAGAAGTGCAGCTAGTTCTGGAGCACAAGTCTTCAGTACGATAGCTGGGATGTTGTTGGGGCCCACAACCTTTGCTGTATCCAGTGCGCTCAGCCGTTTCTTGATATCAAGTGGAGTGAATCTATTTGGTTGAAGACTGCCTTCTGTGGTGGTGGGGACCTCAGGAGGAGGCCAATATGGATCATCCACTCGGCACTTCTGGCTGAAGATGGTTGCAAATGCTTCAGCTTTGTCTTTTGCACTCACATGCTGGGCTCCAACATCATTGAGGATGGGAATATTCATGGAGCCTGCTCCTCCTGTTAGTTGTTTAATAGTCCACCACCATTCACGACTGGATGTGGCAGGACTGCAGAGCTTTGATCTGATCCGTTGATTGTGGGATCGCTTAGCTGTCTATAACATGCTGCTTCTGTTGTTTAGCATGCATGTAGTCCTGTGTTGCAGCTTCCCCAGGTTGGCACCGCATTTTTAGCTATGCCTGGTGCTGCTCCTGACATGCTCTTCTACACTCCTTATTGAACCAGGGTTGGTCTCTGGCTTGATGGTAATGGTAGAGTGAGGGATATGCTAGGCCATGAGGTTACAGATTGTGGTGGAATACAATTCTGCTGCTGCTGATGGCCCACAGCGCCTCATGGATGCCCAGTTTTGAGCTGCTAGATCTGTTCTGAATCTATCCCATTTAGCACAGTAGTAGTGCCACACAACACGATGGAGGGTGTCCTCAGTGTGAAGACGGGACTTCGTCTCCGCAATGACTGTGCGGTGGTCACTGCTACCAATGGACAGATGCATCTGCGACAGGTGAGGACGAGGTCAAGTAGGTTTTTCCCTCGTGTTGGTTCTCTCACCACCTGTTGCAGGCCCAGACTGGCAGCTATGTCCTTCAGGACTCAGCCAACTCGGTCAGTAGTGGTGCTACATGGACATTGAAGTCCCCCACCCAGAGTACATTCTGTGCCCTTGCTACACTTAGTGCTTCTTCCAAGTGGTGTTCAACATGGAGGAGTACTGATCCATCAGCTGAGGGAGGGCGGTAGGTGGTAATCAGCAGGAGGTTTCCTTGCCCATGCTTTACCTGAAACCATGAGACCTCATGGGGTCCGGAGTCAATATTGAGGACTCCCAGGGCCACTCCTTCCCGACTGTACACCACTGTGCCGCCACCCCTGGTGGGTCTGTCCTGCCGGTGGGACAGGACATACCCAGGGATGGTGATGGAGGAGTTTGGGACATTGGCTGAAAGGTATGATTCTGTAAGTATGGCTATGTCAGGCTGTTGCTTGACTAGTCTGTGGGACAGCTCTCCCAATTTTGGCACAAGTCCCCAGATGTTGGTGAGGAGGACTTTGCAGGGTTGACTGGGCTGGGTGTGCCGTTGCCGTGTCCGTAGCCGGTGCCGAGGTCGATGCCGTGTGGTCCGTCCAGTTTTATTCTTATTGTTTTTCGTCGTGGTTTTGTTACAACTGATTGGCTTGCTAGGCCATTTCAGAGGGCAGTTAAGAGTCAACCACATTGCTGTGGGTCTGGAGTCACATATAGGCCAGACCAGGTAAGGACTGGCAGATTTCCTTCCCTAAAAGGACATTAGTGAACCAGATGGGTTTTTACGACAATCCGATAGTTTCATGGTCACCATTACTGATACTAGCTTTTTTGTTCAAGATTTATTTAATTAACTGAATTTAAATTCCACAGCTGCCGTGGTGGGATTTGAACTCACGTCTCCAGATCATTAGTCCAGGCCTCTGGACTACTAGTCCAGTAAAATAACCACTATGCTGCTGTTCCCCGTAAACCTTGGCCAAATATACTCTGTAACTAACGTGCATTGTGCCTGCACTGCATTTTTTCCCCATGATTTGTGAATTCATAAATACATTTAGATGATGGTACTCAATTCATGTTGTGGTTTTTTTTTAAGTTTAGTCGTGGATCATGGAGTGTTTTTCAGCATACTAATAAATGTGATGTGGAAATAATCATTAGTTCTGAATATGGAAGAATAGAAATCTTCAGGATTTGTCAAAAATAATTAAACTTTTTTTTGTCAATATATAAAACATATAGCCAAGAGTGACAACAGTAAGTTAAAAGAGACCCAGACAGCATCCTACAATTTGAGAATAGCTTGTCAGCATTCATTACTTCATAGTACTGCTTCGTGTTACTACTGGCCTGGAGCATCAGACTTATCTTCTGCAATTATTTTTCACATTTTTCCTTCTTCTTCTTCTTCTTAGGCAGTCCCTCGGAACCGAGGATGACTTGCTTCCACATTAAAAATGAGTTCGCAGGTGACTGATGAGTCCAATGCGGGACCTACAGTCTCTGTCACAGGTGGGGCAGACGGTGGTTGAAGGGGCGGGTGGGTGGGGTGCTTGGGTTGACGTGCGCTCCTTCCGCTGTTTGCGCTTGGCTTCCGCTTGCTCCCGGCGAAGAGACTCGAGGTGTTCGGCGCCTTCCCTGGATGCTTCTCCTCTACTTTGTGCGGTCTTGGGCCAGGGATTCCCAGGTGTCGGTGGGGATGTTACACTTTTTCAAGGAGGCTTTGAGGGTGTCCTTGAAGCGTTTCCTCTGCCCACCTGGGGCTCTCTTGCCGTGCCATTTTTACTGTTGTAATTATTGATAATTAAAAAATTAGCAAAGCAGATGTTCCAACGATTAACATTCACGCATTTCCCAGGAGAGTATAAGGTAATGAGTTTGCAATTCCAGATCAAACTCATGAGGGAATTAAAAAGCTAGTTTATGTAATAGGTTGCCCCTTACTTCTGTTTTCAGTGACCAGTGCTTCCAGAATGGTGAGTTTCTTCAGTTTGGATTGATTGGCAGGTGCTATGTGCGTCATGAGTTATTTGGAGTTTTAATTGGTTAGCTCCATACTGTCATGAAAGCACCATTACAAAAATATGACTCTAGTTGCCCATTTTTGATTAGTTATGAGGCGTGAAGAGTTTGGTGGATTCAAACATTTGGTTCATAATTTCAATAAGCAATAGAATATCTCATTACCAAAAAGATAAAATGGTATAGCCAGCTGCTAACAGCAATTAACAATACCGCTACAGAGTAACCTAAAGATGTTGACTGCACTGCACATATTCTAATGAGACGAGTAATACTGTAATAATCAAACCCAACATCACCAGTTATCCATCTAAAAGCTGGTCTTTGCAACCACCTCAAAATGTCCATTCAAAACATCAGGGACTGCCACTCAGACATCGTGTTCATCTCTTAGTGGCCATATCGCCAACTCAATTCTCCTTTTGTTATTTATGTGCCTATAGAATACTTTACTATTTATTTTATATTCTTTAATATATTCATTTCCTATTTGCCTTCCTACATGTCCTCTTAACCACTATCCTGAGCTCATCATATTCCCTTTTGCAGGATGCCTTGCGCCAAACGTTTTGGCACTGCCATTTACTCCGTATATCCACAGTCTTGGTACTGTGGCTTTCCCTTTGGAAAAGCACCTTTACTTATGCTTTTTGGAGGAAGGGGTGGAGCAATGGAGAGATGTCAGGCAGGTTAGGCTGCACCATAAGCAGACTGCATCCCATTTGCCAGCGCTCTCCCACACACACTTAGAAGAACAGGTGCATCTATCTGGCAATGAGCATGCAGAACAGGCTACACAGGCTCCGCAGAGTCAGCAGACAGTTAGATGGAGAGCTATGCTTTCCTGCAATGACAGCTAATATGTATCATAGAGTTGTATCCTCAAGTCCTCTTCTTCAGCCTCTTTCCAGACAAGCACAATGCTGTCCTCTAGGCAGGGTGCTCTAGAATACCAAGAAGCCTTGCTACCATTTTATTCTGCTCCAGCTTCATTTAGCAGCTACAGAACCAAAAGGGGACTGGAGTGTTGCATTGTCCCATTGCTTGCCGCTGACTAAATGTCCTGCCTCCACATTTATTGGGTCATTCACTGTGTTTTTGCCAGGCATTTCTCAAACTCAAACAGATTTTGCAAAGACCTATATATATATATTATAAATATTAGCTAACCTTGGGGACACTACCAATATTTTTACCCCCATACACTTTTAAATAGCTGCCTCCCTTTAAATGTACTTATCACCTCTTGTAAGGGATGATTACAAGCAATTCCTCACCCGGCTTCCAACACCAATATGAGGCAGAGCTCACTCATACTGCGCAAGTGAGATTGACCCAAAGAATCAGGTGTGGTCAGCATATTAATGATCAGAAGAGTGTTAGTAACTCAGGCCGGAATCTTGCCGGCGCTCAGGAGGTGGGTTTGGAGGCGGGACATCTGGCAAAATCGCAAAGATTGACAGCAGGTCGGAAACCCTGCTGTCATCCCACCTCCAATCAATCTTCCCAGGTGTCGGGTCCCCGATTTACGCATGGACCCGACACCTAGCGGCAGGAAGAGGATTATAGCCACTTAACTGCTTGTTAACAGGCAGTTAAGAGGCTTTTTGCAATTCTGACAGGTCTACTGCGGGCTTCCCGACGTCCGGACACCACGCCAGGTTAAATGTGGTGTGCTGTGGGTCTACTGTAATGTTTCTGCATTGATGACAGCTGCAGAAGTGGTGTGAAGGATCCAATGGTACACTGGTGAGTTTCAGAGGTAAGAAAATGTTGGGAAAATCATTTTTAATGTATTTAGACTTTTCTGTAGGTGACAAGTTTTGAATTGGCTGTCAGTCCCACCTCACTGGGAGAACCTCTCTCACCAGTGACAGATCGCTTCTGTAACCTCACCTGCAGCTGCCATCCGTTCTAGCCTAAGGAGGGAGTTACTGGAGAGCCTGGGTGCAAGGGCTCACTTTTGTACAGTGATTGTCAGTGTTTGCAGCACCTCAATGCTGTCAAACACTGAAAAATCACCTGTCAAAAAAAATTGCGCGTGGCCCCTTTAAGAAAACCGGCAGATGACGCATCATCAGCTGACTTCATCTGACACAGGCTTTCCCCTAATTGGCCGGCAAGCCCACAGGGCAGGCTTAACAAGGCCAATTGACGCAAAATAGCATCTGTGCATCGGACGTCGTTGGGGGCGGGATCGGAACCCGGAAGGAAGCTGTCCCGCCCCTAGGCCGCACTGAAAGGTAAAATCCAGCCCATAGTGTTTGGCTAATGCCTCATAGAAGGCCCAATTGGAAAATTTACCCCTGCAAGCCAACTTTTACTGTTTATAGTGATCTTTGTTAAATAGCAACATTCTCTGATATAAAATAACCTATGACATAGCACATATGGTCTACAGTTCGCTCACTAAAAGAAAGGCAACATTATTTTTTAACACATCTTTCACCAACAGCTGGCATTTATATGTTGTCTAAATGTCACAAGGTGCTTTAGAGGCAGAAGGATTAAAAATTGTCACCAAGTCAAAGAAGGAGGTATGAGTTAGTGTGACCAAATGCTTGGTCAAAGAGGTGGGTTCTAAGGAAGGTCTTAAAGGACAAGAGGGTTTTGAAGAGGCAGAGGCATATAGGGAGGGAATTCCTGAACCTATAGCCTAGGCAGCTGAAGGCACGGCCACCAATGGTGGGACAAAGGGAGCAGGGGATGTACATGTAACCAATCAGAGGAATGGAGAGTTCGGGGAGAGGGGTGGACAAGGAATGAAGCCATGAAGGAATTTAAGCATAAGGATAAGAATTTTATTTCTGAGGTATTGGGGGACCGGGTGCCAATGTAGGTCATGGAGGACAGGGGTGATGGCAAGCAGAACTTGGTGCAGCATAGAATGTGGGCAGCAGAGTCATGACAAGCTGAAGTTTGTAGATGTGGAGGATAGGAAGCCGTCCAGGAGAGCATAAGAATAGTCGAGACTTGATGTGATAAAGGCATAGATGAAGGTTTCAATGGCAGATGGGCTGAGGCGGGGGCAGAGGCAGGCAATGTTATATAGGTGGAAGTTGGCGTTCTTTGTGATGGAGAGGATTTAGGGTCAGAATCTCAGGTTGGGTCCAATAGGATGCTGAAGTTGCTGGGAGTTGCAGCAGAGATGGGCACAGATCTGGAAGGCAACCACACATACAAGGGCTTTGGAGAAGAAAAGGAGGTTGGAGATAGGGTGGTGCTTTGCAAGGAAACATGGGTCACAGGTGAGTTTTTTGAGCAGGGAGCTGATTTTGGCAGTTTTGAAAGGGAGGAGGACAATGCCCGAGGAGAGGGAACCATTTACAATGTCAGCTGGCAGGGGGCCAGGAAGGGAAGCAGAGTTTAGTGGTCAGCAGTTCAGTAGGAATGGAGAAACAGTGGGTTGGATTTTCAATGACCCGTGGAGTCGGGTTTGGAGGCGTGTGGGGGGTTAAAGTTGCAGATTCGGGGGTCCCGACCCCATCCCGACTCCATTCCGCCTCCACGCAATTTTGACAAAAATCGGTCGCGGTGTTCCCGACTCCGTCCCGCCTCCAAGAGGCAGGAGAGGCCATTAAAGCCCTTAACAAGCCCTAAATTGGCTCTGTAATGCCATTTTGAAACGTTTTAGCTAGTTTAACCCTTTTCCGACATGAAGCACGCCTGATGTGAAACATGCCAGTGAAACCGGGCGGGAGCACAAGTGGATAGCTGACTATCAGCTGCAGGTCCACTATTACAACGGAGATGTGATGAAGGTAGTAGTAGTATTAGGTCTGAAAGTCGCCTCTGATGCTGCTGCATTGAATGTCTTCAGAGACTGCCTGGCCTTGCTGTTCTCTCTCTCTGTCTCCTCATTTTGCATCCAGGTCCTCTCACAGCAAAAGCCAGGCAGTCTCTGACCTGCAATGCAGCAACAATGATGACATCATCAGAAGCGACTTTCAGACTGAAACCACTAATTGGTTCATGGGTTCCCACATGCTGGAACTCAATTGCCCAATTAAGTGAAAATTGCATCAATCTCCCACATCCAATTGCAGGCGGGTGGATAACACGAAATGCGGATGACACGACCCCAACCCGCCCCAGTATCAAAATCCAGCCCAAAGGGTTTGGGAGGGGATACAAGATGGAAGTGGGTTGCAGAGGTTTGAAGATGGGGACGTGGATATTAAATTGCATGCATTTGGGATGGGGAGCTAGGCCAACGGTGATGGCAACTGTCACTTATTGAGGGACAGTATATGGGTGGCTGAGTTCAGACAAGTTGGAATTTATGCAGGGTGGATGCTGAGAGGCTTTCAAGGAGGACATTGCAGAAATCAAGTCTAGAGGTGACAAAAGCATAGATGAGGATTTCAGCGGCAGTGAGGCTGAAGTAAGGGTGGAGATGAGCAACTTTGCAGAAGTGGAAGTAAGTAGTCTTGGTAATAGATATAACGTGGGAGTTTGAAACTCAGCTCCAGATTGAACAGGATGCCAAGCCTTTGTGCTGTCTGGTTCAGTCTGAGAAAGTGGCTGGGAGAGGGATGATGTCAGAGAGATTGGAGTTTATGGCAGGGGCTGAAATAGATAGCTTTGATCTTCTGATGATGTATAATTTTATTTTAATTTAAGCATGACCTGATGTTGCACAGGCAGTCTGACAACACAAATAGAGATGGTTGTCATCAGATTCATGTAGAAGCTGATTCTGTGCCTTTGAATGATGTCACTGAAGGGTAGCATATAAATAAGGAACAGGAGAGGGCCAAGGATAGATCCTTGGGGAATTCCAGAAGTTAGTGACCAAATATCTATCCATCTCAGTATTGAAAACTTCAATCAACTCAACATCTATAGCCTTTTGGGGAGAGAGTTCCAGATTTCACATTTTGTGAAAATGCTTCCTGATTTCACTCCTAAAAAGCCTAGCTCTAATTTTAAGCTTGTCCCCCCTTGTTCTGGATTACCCCATCAAAGGAAATAGTTTAATCTTTATCTATCCATCAAATCCCTTTATCATTTTAAACACCTCAATTAGATCATCCCACAACCATCCAAACTCAAGGGAATATAAGCCAGTTTATGCAAAAGGACCTCATAATTTAACCCTTTAAGCCCCAGTATCATTCTGGTGAGTCTGTGCTATAATAGAACTATTGCAAGTGCAGTCCTGTGGAGCTAGATAATGGAGAAAAGGTGATGGATGATGAGGTGGTTGAAAGCTGTAGAGAGATCTAGGAGGACAAGGAAGCTTAATACACCATGGTCACAGTTACAAATGATATAATTCATGACTTTAGCCAGGGAAGCCGATGCTATGAGCAGGGCAGAAGACAGACTAAAGGGATTCAAACAGGGAGTTTTGGAAGAGATGGCACTGAGCTGATTGGCGACAACACATTCGAGGACCTTACAGAAGAATGTAAATTTAGATATGGAATGATAGTTGGAGAAGACAGGTAGGTCAAGGGTGGGGTTTTTGAGGGGGTATTTAAAGGGAAAAGAATAATGTCTGAGCAAAAGGAACTATTAACAATGTTAGCTAGCATGGGGCCAGGAGGGGTAGTTGAGTGATCAGGAGTTGAATTATAGTTTGGTTCACCATTTTTGGACGCATTAATTATAAATTAGATTACATTCTCCAACTGCTGCATCTTGTCGAAGGTTCTTGAATGCATCACCACCTAACTCCATAGCCACCACCATTCCCTGTTCAAGATCTTTTTTGGTGCTTTCTGACCGATCTACAGCACCAAATCAGCCATTGTCAAAGCGACCAAACATAACATGTGTGACTGCAACCATGGTGCATTACCCCTCCTTGTCTTCCTCAATCTCTCTAATCCTAATCCTTGATCACACCATGCTCCCACATCACCTATCCTTCATAGCATTGTTCCTACCTGTTCTAATATAGATAGTAGCTTCCCCTCCCTTGCCCACAGAGTTACCTTTGGTGTGCCCCAATGTTCCATCTTTGGCCCATATTTCTCCTCTATATGTTACTATTTGACAACATTATCCATAACGGTGGGGGTCAGAATCCACATGTATGCTGCTGAAATTTAATTTTTGTCTCCCCACCATTAACCTCAATTCCACAGCTGTTTCTGTGCTGTCCAGCCGTTTGTTTGCATCAAGTCATGGATAAGCCAAAACTTTCTGAAGCTCAATATTGACAAGACCAAAACCATTCTGTTTGGCTCTTGCTTGAAACCACGTACCTTAACCCTGAATCCCATCCTCCACCCTGGCTGCTTGCTTAAGCCGAGTCTGACAGTATACAACTTTGTTAGACTCTGTTATAGCAAAACTGCTGACTTCACCTCAGAACATCACCCATCTCTGCCCCTACCTCACTTTCCACATTGCTGAAACCCTCACCCATGCCTGTGTCACTTTCAGGTACAACTTTCCAGCATGCTCCTCAGTGGCCTCCCAAGTTCCATCTCACATAAAGTCAATCTCATCTAGAACGCCAAAACTCTCAACTCTTCCAAATTAAGTCCCATTCAGCTATCACCTGTATGTTTCCAAATCACTGAGGCCGCTCTTCACCCTAAATCTGCAACCACCTCTAGCCCTACACCCCTGCTCTTCTCTATAACCCCTATGCTCCACGACTGGTAGAGGATCATTCAACCATTTTGCCCAAACATTCTGGAATTTTCTTTCAAATCCCCTCTCCTTACTGTACTACTTACCATCTATAAAAGCCTCCTCAAAAACTAACCATACCTTAACTCTTGCCCAAACCCTCCTTTCTGTTAAGCATCTTGGTGCCTGTCAGTGCATTAAAGGGGTTATATCAGTAGATGTTTGAATGCTGATGTTAGAAATAAAGATCGTTTTGAGGGCATGTTACAAGACTGAACCACAATCGCAGAGCTGGGGATGACTTGCTCTTACAGATTATGGTACAGTATTATCATTCATTAATTACATTTCTAGCCTTTTGATATGCCTCAAACTGAATAATACTCTGTGCCCTAATGATACAGCATAATTGTGGTATCAGTACACATACATTACATAGTTGGACTGGAGAAGGGCGTCACCCCAGCTGTAAAACCTTCAGCCTTAACACCACTTAATCTATCCATTGTCCTGTCTCAAATTCTAAACCTCAGTAACCATATTCATCAGTCTTGATTGCCCATAACGTCTATATTACTCAGATCATATTTACAGTGCCCCCAAAGAAACAATTGTAATACACAATTCTTGATGACCGCACCACTATTTGCGCTAGTCAATAACCAAATTGTGTTCACAGACGGAAGAGACTTCTGTTCCTCCGTCTGTGCTGGAACTGATCCAAATGAGCGAGATGAAAGGCCACTGTCCTAACACATTGTGCTGTGCAATTTCATATCAAAGGGATTCTCCACGCACCAGTCAAAGAAGGGAGTGTCTCCAGCAACCTATCAAAGCGCTCTGCGCGTTTATAAGCATACGAAAATGGTAATCGCTGTGGTTTAATCTAATTTTCTATAACTACTGGGAGCAACATTACTTGGAAAAAAATACTTTAATCAATATAAAATAGCTTAATACAATGTAAATATCCAAATTAATTTCTTCCATAAAATCCAATAGTTTGTGTAATTACGGGTTGACCCTCAAGGTGAGTCTCAATGATGGCGTTTGCTGCTTTGAAGATTTTTTTGTCTCGGTCGCACCCACCCGCCCCTCCCATTTTTTAAAAAACCTTTGGTTCCCACAATCTTGCATTTACTCTTCATTCGAACAAACGCCCAGGATTGTACACGGTGCACAACATTAGCACCTTTTGTCCTTATTCTGTGATTTGATTTCCTGAAATGACTCCCTCTGATTACATTAGGCGCGGTTCCCAATATATCCGGGAGCCTGGAAAACCGTTTTGGAGCCCGAAGATATTTTATTGATGGTTCAGATAAACAATCGATCGATCACAAGTCCGGGCGGCCAGTATAACCAGAACAGCCCCACCCCCGAGATTGTCTGAAGCCCTTCCGTCACTTAATTCCCACAAAAAAGAATCTCTTTAACATAATCGCTCATCAATGCCGACTAGAATCACCAATATGATGGCCTGGCATTTCAAAAAAAATAAAGCTTGTGCTGCAGATTCGTTTTAAACTAGGAGCCATCTCACTCCTGGCCGCCATAACGCTCGCTTTCCCCCCAGCCTCACTCCCTTCGTATAGTTGATGCGGTCAAACTGCCCCCCACACCCACAAATCTTTTCTTCCCCCTCTCACAAAGTACCGGCATAGGGTACACACACACATTTAATCACACACTGACCAGGCACACTGGGACGCTGGCGCGACGTTCTCTCCAGAATGAAAGAGCTTACCGTTGTGCGGTGCATATCCTGGCCGTCTCGGTAGGACATGTTCGCCTGTACTTTATTGTGAGAGCAGATTTCCAGCTTTAAACTGGTTTGGCAATCGTGAGCGTAAAACTCGTCCTTTTTTGGAAAAGAATATTTATTTGTGAATTTGTTTTTTTTTGTGTTTGCGGCTGTAAGAGAAGAGATGTCAGTCTGCGGCCGTCCAGAGGGAGTTGGGGAGAAGAGCTCCTTCTAGAGGCTGCGAGCCTAATGGAGACGCTCATCACCTCAGGAAGCACTTTCCATGCACAGGCAGGGGAACCTCTGCACACTGATGCAATTCAACAGCATCAGTACTCCCAGTTTAGACTCAGTGGGTCATCAAAGCAGGGTAATTGCACCATTCGCTTTATTTTCTAGCTAGTAGGAAACCACCTTTAAATGTCTCTTTGCCCCCGCCTCCCACACAGCTCTCCCCACAACTGAATGGAGTCTCCAATGAACCCATCCTGTTAAAAATGTGACCAGCCCCGCTGTCTCGTAGTGCCAAGTCGGGTCACACGCCTTTAAACACGAATGGTCCTGAACTGAACAAAATGATATTAAGCCTCCCAGCTACTGCAAGCCGAGGTTTTATGTTATTTTTCTCTCTGTTTTGTCGAATCCCTTGATGGTCTCTTTGTTTGAATGTTGCTGGAAAGTGGTGGCGAGGGGGTGAGAAAATGTCATGGGCCAGTAGGGAAAAAAAACCCTCCCCCATCTTATTAAACACGATGAACTCGAGTATTGAAGTATAGTCTTTTGTAATAAAGACAGACACATGAGAGGAAGAACAGGGGGTTCACGTTGCAGACAGACAATGGGTCCTGTGGAGGCAGCAAGAAAGAGGAGGGGGATGGGCAATTGTGAAAAGATGAAAGCTCCTCTCCAATGCACCAACCCGGGATCTTAGCATAGTTTGGAGCATGAATCTGTCACACGTCCCTGCAGGACTGCGGCTGTTCCCCCTCCCCCAGGTCGGGGTTGGTAGCTTTCACTGAACTGGTGCTGTTGGGCTGATCCCAGTTCAATAAACACAGAACAAAAGAATCAGTCTGGATGAAAGGAGGACATTTTCAACCAGAAATTGATTTGTTTCTCCCCCCCTCCCCATTCCTTTATGTTGATTTTTAAACCACCCTAAAGCCCATTACTTTGAAACAACTTAATGCAATTATGGGGGAAAAAATGTGTTTAAAATGAGGACTTTCCCCATGAGTGTCAAAACTGGATTGGGTAGAAGATTTTATGAATTGTTAAATTGGAAAAAAGTTAACTTTTTTCTGTGTGTGTAGGAGGGGATGATAATGATGATAGTGGAGGTTCAGCGTTGTACCTTGCCTTGCTCCCAGCCCTGGAGCAGCTCCTTGCCGGTCGCAGGTTTGATCTCCAGCGGGGCCCTCTCCTCCCTCTCGCTGGGAGAGCTGATGACTGAGCCGGAGATCTCACTGATATCGCTGGCAGTTTCGCTCAGCCCGTCCGATTCTGGCGACAAGATATCGTGTCTGCTGGCGCTCCTAGAAGTCTTGGAGCTCCGGCGGCCCACGCTGTACGCATCGAAATCTATTGTCTTGCTCTCATAGGCACCTTCCACGGTGCAGAACATGCCCCCGTATTTCTGCCGGGGGGTTTGAGCCGTGGTACCCGGTCTGGCCAGGTACACCGGCAGATCATCTTCCTTGTTCCAGTTTCTCTTCCCCTCAGCCATGCTTTTTTTTCCCCCCCGGGCAGTGTCTGAGAAAGAGACACACAGAGAGAGAGAGAAGGGGATAGGATGATGGCTCTTGTTCTCAGTCAATTCAACTCTCTGTCACACTCACACTTTCACACAAGCAAAAATGAAACCAGGCAGGATCTGGCGAGTCAATGAATCCTCTGGTGGCAGGCGATTTCACCCAAAGCCTCTGACACGGAAGTGATAGTGTCTGCATAAATGCAAAGAAAGTGTCGCCGTTGGTTCAGCAAAAAAAAATTTTTTTGGTCATCCCTTCCTTTTGAGGAGGGGCTTTGGACTGAATTCTGAGTGGGAGTTGGGAGGGTGAGGGGCGGCTTTAGCTGAAAGCAGTTCCATTCGAGCGATCGATCAAAATGTCCCGGGCTGATCGGCATTCAGTTCACGATGAGCTGTCCTTTCAGCACCTCCCAAAGATGCTCAGTCCCCCGCATTGACTCGGGGAGTCAGGCAGCGCCGTTCGGTCCAGGGGCACTTTTTGGCTGGAGAATGCCCACGAATTTTTTTGAAAAAGTATTTGACCTGACCCCTCTAGCGTACACGCAATGAGAGTGTACGTACACGGGGTTTGTTGGGATCATCACGTCTGTACGCTGATCTTTACTTCTCCTTGTATGTATATAGCGCCTTTAACGTAGTAAAACGTCCCAAGGCAATTCACAAGGTTAAAAAACAAAATTTGACAGGAGCCATGTCAGGCTATATTTGACAGATGACCAAAAGCTTGGCCAAAGAGGTAGGTTTTAAGGAGCGTTCGTCTTAAATTTCCTACATTACAACAGCGACTACACTTCAAAAAGTACTTCATTGGTTGTAAAGTGCTTTGGGACCTCCAGTGGTCGTGAAAGGTGCTATATAAATGCAAGTCTTTCTTTTGTTCTTTCTTAAAGGAGGATAAAAAGGCGGAGAGGTTTTAGGGAGGGAATTCCAGAGCTTGGGGCCCAGGCAGCTGAAGGCACGGCCACCAATGGTTGAGCGATTAAAATCAGGGATACTCAAGAGGGCAGAATTTGAGGAGTGCAGATATCTCAGAGGGTTGTGGGGCTGGAGGAGATTACAGAGATAGGGAGGGGCGATGCCATGCAGGGATTTGAAAACAAGGATGAGAATTTTAAAATCGAGGCGTTGCTTAACATGGAACACAGAGTTCAACTCATTAATATCGGTTTCAGTATTAGCTTTTTAAAACGTTAATTTGTGGTAAAACCACAGCCTAATAACCTATGTATGACTGACATATACTTACATACATTTCTGTTCCTGAATGTAAATTGGTTATGCAGTTTACAAAGCATTAAGAAAAGTTGTGGAAAGTAGATGCAAATTTAGGTCCATAGGAATCACAACCCACAAATCATCCCAAAATGTATTTAACCTACTTACGCTCTGAAAAATAACAATTAAGCTCTGACCCCTAACCATCAACAAAAATCCAGAACTGTAGTAATACCAAAATAAAGTGAATTTTGACCATAGGAGCTTAGGAACGGGAGTAAGCCATTCAGCCCCTCAAGCTTGATCTACCATTTAAATAGATCATGGCTGATCCGTACCTCAACTCCATTTTCCCTGCCTTTGTTCCATATCCCTTGATACCCTTATCAAACAAAAATCTATCCCTCTCATGGCATCGAACAATTCATTGTTTTACCACAGGTCCCATTGTAAATTAAATTAATTTCTGGTCTAACTGGAGAATTACTTTGTTGCTCTACACGGCTGTAACGTTTTGCATCTGATATTATGTGGCTTACGTGCACTGTCAGCTGCTATGTGTCCTTGTCATTATACATCACCAAATGTAGCAAGTAGGTGCAATAGTTTCCATCATATTGGTTAATCAGGCACAGAAACCCTCACTGTTTAATTACTATTTTGATGTAAATATTTTTACTTAGAATGGATTGGTAACATTGTTATAGGATTCAGCTTTTGAAACCCTTGATGCATATTAACCATTGTTCAAGTAAGTTCGGATGGTGCAATATTTAAACTGTACAATATTTGCATTTGATTTAGTCTGTGCAGAATAAAGCTACTTTGTTTAGTTTATTCTTAGATAAATGATAAAACAACAGGGAACAATGCAAAAATTGCATTGCATGTCCTCTTTAAACAAATGGTGTAAGGTTAATCAATAGAGAATAAAAGATTCTCTGAGCCTTTCTTCACAACTTAGGGGCAATTCCCCAACATACTTGTGGTAAGGCACTTAGAGAGGTAGATGGGAATACTACATTATTCTTTTTAAAAACTGCGATGCCATCAACAAAATTATGCCAATAATCCACAGCTAAAACTGTTCATTGAAGTGCCACAGAAGCAAAAAAGATTGTGAACTTAAATTAGAATATTTTCACACAAATGGAGTGGGTGAAGCAGATAGCACTGATACATTTAAAGAAGGGCATCTTATAGACAAGATCATCTACTGCTCAATGCCAAACATAATGAGGTCTGGGCAGCTACTGGGATGAAATTATCTGGCAGAGCTAGACATCACTGTAACAGTTGGAATAACTACAGTAATACTGTAACAGGTAAAAGTGCAGTTCTGTCCTGCAATGGCAGTTTACACCTAACCTACCCTTAGTTCTTGGGAAAGTATTTGATTTTTTATTGATTTTATAATCAAAACAGCTAATCCCAACCCATAACTTATTGGTAATTCATTACTTTCTAGTTTAGGCCTGTGAATTTAATTATTTCCTATTAAGAAGATTTTTGAAATGGCAGCTACGTTTAACACCTTGCATTTTTGGTGTAACTGTTAACACCAAGTGTCGGGTCCCCGATTTGCGCATGGACCCAACACCTAGCGGCGGGAAGAGGATTATAGCCACTTACCTGGCTGTTAACAGGTACTTGATACTTGTTAACAGGCTCTTTTTCAATTTTGCCGCTTCTGCCCCGGGTTCCCCGACGTCCGGACACCACGCCAGGTAAGTGTGGCGTGTTGTGAGTTCGCTGTAATGTTTCTGAATTGATGACAGCTGCAGAAGTGGTGTGAAGGATCCAATGGTGCACTGGTGAGTTTCAGAGGTAAGGAAATGTTGGGAAAATCATTTTTAATGCATTTACACTTTTCTACAGGTAACAAGTTTTGAATTGGCTGTCTAGTCCCACCTCATTGGGAGAATCTCTCTCACCAGTGACAGATCGCTTCTGTAACCTCACCTGCAGCTGCCATCTGTTCTAGCCTAAGGAGGGAGTCACTGGAGAGTCTGGGTGCAAGAGCTCACCTGTGAACAGTCATTGTCAGTGTTTGCAGCACCTCAATGCTGTCAAGAACTGAGAAATGAGCTGTCAAAGAAAAATTGTGCGTGGTCCTTTTAAGAAAACCAGCAGATGACGTGTCATCAAATGATGTCATCTGACCGGCTTCTTCTTAATTGGCCGGCAAGCCCACAGGGCGGGCTTAACACGGCCAATCGACGTAAAATCACGTCCATTGGCCGGATGCAGTTGGGAGCGGGACTGGAACCCGGAAACCAGCTGAGCCTCTCCCAAGCTGTATCCATTTACAAAATTGCGGCCTCTTTGTGAGAGATAGCAATGGTGCTGAACTCATTGGTGTTGTGTAACCTGCTCCCCATTCTAGTTATTATTGCTCTTTGTTATCTTGAGTCCTGTGATGCTTCTCTAGGACCTAACTTTCTGGTGAAGGTAATTGGAAAACAATCAATTGCATATTTTTATTTTGTAACCACATGGCAGCCATGCAAAATAAATCGCAAGAAAAATAGGACTATTGAGTAGTTTTGCTGACTATCTGTTGAAAATAAGTGTCACATGTTTACTGCCTGAAACTAGAATCAAGGAAGACAAGGACGGCCATTGTAGTCATCTAAGCTCATTCATCCAAAAATACCCTATCGTCCACCTATCATGGCCTTCAACTGCTTTTCACCTCCACCACTCTACCAGAAGTAAACATTCTACAGATTTTAAGGATTAATGCTGGGTAAATATTTTTAATGCTTACTTAGTGGTGGAGATTAGACATAATTTCCCATTTTGGGCACTAGTGTCAGCAACAACTACTCCTATGTCCCATATAGCACAGCCTAATGAAAAGAAAGCTCTGTATCAACAATTAGGCAATAATCCCTTAACTGGAATCTTGAGAGAGCACCTATTACTGCACTTGTGTGCCATTTTATTTCCTTAACAAGCTATCATTATTAGTGAGATTGTTAAATTTGAGCTGAATTTTACTGAACTACTTTAGTGTTGTGGGTATATGCCCACTAGCAATTGGGTTGAGAGTTCCCAAACTCATTTCACATAGGACCTACATAGAATCTACAACACATAAACAGGGCATGTGGCCTAATTAGTCAATGCCGGTGTTTATACTCTACACGAGCCTCCTCCCACTCTAATGACCTCTTCCCACCTTGCCCTCAGGTCCCTCTATTCCCTTCTCCCTCATGTATGTATCAAGCCTCCGTTAAATGCATCAATGCTCTCTGCTTCAACCACACCATGTGGCAGCGAGTTCCACATTCTCAACGCTCTCTGTGTTAATAAATTCCTCCTAAATTCTTATTTGATCTGTTAGTGGCTATTTTATATTTATGCCCACTTGTTCTGGGCTCACCCACAAGTTTAAACTGTTTCACCACATCCACCTTATCGAACCAACTTCATAATTTTAAAGACCTCTATCAGGTCTCCTATTAGTGTTCTCATTTCCAAAGAAAAGTTGCATCCTCTCAATTTTGGTAGCAATCCTTTCCAGTGCTTCAATATCTTTTTGTAGTATGGAGACTAGAAGTGCAAACAGGTCTAACCAAGGTTCTATATAGATTTAACATTACCTAGAATCATAGAATCTTACAGCACAGAAGGAGACTATATGGCCCATTGTGCCTGTGCCAGCTATTTGAAAGAACTATCCAAATAGTCCCATTTCCCCGCTCTATCAACATAGCCCTGCAAAACTTTCCTTTCGAAGTATATATCCAATTCATAAATTGTCATAACTTGCTGCGTAAATAAATTTCTCCTCATCTCTCCCAGGTTCTTTTGCTAATTATCTTATATCTGTGTCCTTTGGTTATCGCCCCTCCTGCCAGTGGAAAAATTATGTGACCTCCCTGTTTTTATATTCTACTCCTCTAGAAATAAACCCCAGTACTTTGCACTCTTTATGATCTTATCAACATGTGTTGCTACTTTTAGAGATTTATGTACCTATATTCCCAAATCTCTCTGCTCTTCTATCCCATTTAGTTTCTTAACTTCCACGGAATAAGTGGCTTCATTTTTCCTCCTACCAAAATGAACCAGCTCACACTTCGCCACATTGAATTTCATTTCCCATTTATCTGCATGTTATGTCTTCCTGTATTCTGGTACAGTCCTCATTATTAGCTATACTGCCCAAATTTATATCAAATTTTGACACCAGACCTTCAATTTCTGAGTCCTAATCATCTATGTATATGGTGAACAACAGTGGTCCCAGCACGGATCCCAATGGAACACCACTACCCGAGAAACATATATCGGGTTTTCTATTTTGCAGCCATCTTTCAATCATTCTGCTACGTGACTCCTAATTCATTTTTTTAATCACATTTGGTGTTAGTGTTAGCATCTAGTACATTCAGATCCAATAAAGAACAGTTCAGGGACAAGTTATTTTTCTCTCTGCTACAATACACCTCAATGCCTACTTTAGGTGACTGTGACATTTATAATGTTCCACACCAGCCGCCTTTGCAGCCTCTGAGTGCGACTGACAACATAGTGCCAAACCTGAATCACCCCCAACACCACTTCCCTTTCCCACTGCACCTTCCCGTGCAAGCGCAGGAGATGCAACACCTGCCCTTTTACCTCCTCCCTTCCCACTGTCCAGGGCCCCAAACACTCCTTCCAGGTGAAACAGCGATTTACTTGTACTTCCTGTAATTTAATATACTGTATTCGCTGCTCATGATGTGGTCTCCTCTACATTGGGGACACCAAACACAAATTGGGTGACCGCTTTGCGTTACACCTCCATTCAGTCCGCAAGCATGACCCCGAGCTTCCGGTCGCCTGTCACTTTAATTCTCTGCTCTACTCCCACTCTGACCCCTCCGTCCTCGGCCTCTTACACTGTTCCAATGAAGCTCAATGTAAGCTTGAGGAACAGCACCTCATCTTTCGATTAGGCACTTTACAGCCTTCTGGACTCAACATCGAGTTCAACAATTTCAGACCATAACCTCTGCCCCTATTTTTATTCACATGGCAGCTGTTGATGATTTTGCCATTCCCATTTACACT
Organism: Squalus acanthias; assembly: GCA_030390025.1. Taxonomy (NCBI): domain Eukaryota; kingdom Metazoa; phylum Chordata; class Chondrichthyes; order Squaliformes; family Squalidae; genus Squalus; species Squalus acanthias. The sequence goes on along the minus strand of CM059426.1, from coordinate 195,642,637 downwards.
TCATCTAGACTCATCTTTTGTTTCTTAACTTGTCCCATTACCATCTCCTTTTGCCGTGCACCATCATCCCTTTTGTCTTTTAATCTATCCTGCCTCCCATCCTATCACAGACCTTCCCTTTTGTTCTTTCCTCCCCTCCCCTCTTTCCCTGCCCCTGCACTTGCTTAAAAATCTGTTACATCTCTAACTTTTTCCAGTTCTGACGAAGGGTCATCAACCTTAAACGATAACTCTGTTTCTCTCTCCACAGATGCTGCCGGACCTGCTGAGTATTTCCAGCATTCTCTGTTTTTATTTCAGATTTTCAGCATCTGCAGTATTTTGCTTTTGTATTAGTGCCAAACCATGTGCTTTGGATTTGCATCTACTGGTGACTGGATTAAGATTACCCAGATCCATTGGTCTCCTCAGTGAAGGCTAAATTTGGCCACACCTATATACATACACACACTCACATTTATATTAAAAAAACACGGCTGTGTTCACTTTAATTGCCTTTTGAACACTGGAGACACTAAAAAATAATATTCACATCCAAAACTGAGTGGGGGGAAAAAAAACTCATAACCAAAAGAACTTTTTAGTTTCATTTTAATACAAAATGCATACATTATACAATATACAAATGTATAGAAATCATTTACATGTTACCAGCTTATAAAAATAACCTTACAATTTTATTAACAAGTAAATCAACAGGATTTTAAGTAATTTTTAGTGTTATTTAGTAAACATTTTATAAACGCGTGATGTACAACCATTTAAGAAACATTGGTGACTACAATACATGTATTCAGTAATCTGTACATTAGAAATCTGATGACATTTTTCTTATGCTTCTATTTTTAATAAAATGCATATCTAAACTCTACTCCATTTTTTTTGCAAGGCCCTTGTGTACTAAGGAAAAAAATCTCAAGACCGAGTCATATGAAGAAACCATAACACAGCCCTATAAGAGAGTTTGGCTTGGACAGACAAATCCCAAACATTTTTGGCTTTTGCAGAAACCTAGTATTATGATGTTTTGATTCCTCTCCGCCTCTGTAAGGCACTGAAGGATTCGCAATGTGTAAAAACAAAATGAAAATCCGTTTGCTATGCACTGTGTGTGTGTGTGTGTAAACATATGTTTTTTGCCATACTGGAAAAGAAAGTAAAGACATGGAGATTGTTCCACATCCGCTGGTTTTATGTAAATGGATTAAAGTTTAGATTTGCTGTTTGTCACAAGGCCACAGTACAATATCAACAACTCATGCACTGCAGTTTTCTATTAACAAACATTACAAGGGTTCGGAGGAAAGGGAGTGCAAAGGAACACCTTCATTTGATCTATTTCCTCATTTGAGCAGAATCACTATGTCTCATGCAAAAAAAAAAAATACTGATTACTGTTTTTGGATTATCCACATTCTTTGCCAGTCAGTAAAAGCTCATCATTACTGGCAAATTGTATTGTGAAATTAAATTGTTTCCATCTACTTTACTAGTGATTAAATAGTACAGAGTATAACTTTGCATTGACATTAATCATGTTTCAATCATGGTGGTTCAATGGGAAACATGTTGGTTGTGGAAAAGTCTGGCATATAAACTATTATAAGTCTGTTAATGTTTCAATACAGTTAGCAAGTACCATCATAGGAGCCTAAGTAAACCAAGGAACTTGGGGATGATATTTAATATCAAAAATTTCCAAAGTCTAATACTTTACACATTTTGCTGTGGGTGTGTCAGAGAATCCTAAAGAATTATTTAATAGTATTTTTAGGTAAGTGATTCACACCACAGGAAGAGCTGTCATTACTGGAGGTTGTTTTCCGTCAAATACAAGGATTGTTAAATACAGCAGCAATCAAGGAATTACCCTTTTTATGACCAATTGTCAATGGTTTTCGAAGGGATTTTCTTGCAAGCACAACTTTAGGAAGAGAAGTCTCACTTTTGTAAATTATCTCAAAGCTGTTAGTGCAGTTTTATTTCTTAAAAAAAAAATTCAAAAGTACTTATTTTTTATTCAGGTGCAATAGACAATGAAAAGTGCAAACAAGTAGTCTTATAGTGTACACACAATATACAAATATAGAACAAACAATGAGTAAGCACTATTGCCGCCTGAATAAAGTCCTGAGATACACTTCAAAAGAAGTGAAATGTTAAACAAATTTGTTTTGATAACTGTGCTTAAAAAAACTTTTCTTTTTTAAAAAAGGCTCTTGACCAAATCGCACACAAGCGCCACCAGGAAAGCTGCACACTACACTGATCCTCCATCTCCTGCACATGTACAAGTTTGTTGCACACAACACACATGTACTAACAGAAGTTGCATTTATACACGAAGAAACAGGTTGTGTGAATGAATTCAATAGGAGGTCCTTCTCTTTGTTGTCTGTCCAAGGCATTGATCATCAACCAAAATGTGTTTAATTATGTAATATTCACAAATATAAACCAAATTTTAAAACTTATTTTATTTTAGAATGAGTGAATAAGGAAAGTTGTATGCTGAGCTTTGTTATTTCTAAGAAAATAAATGTGCTGTTCTTTATCTGTTTTCAGAAGCAGAACAGTGGCACTGCAACACTTTTCTGTTAAGGATTATGATGCAGATTTGTTCCATTTTATTTGATAATTAGTTACATTACTAAGTCAGAGATTTTTTTTGTGCTAAAAAAGATGAAAAGTGCACAAGGACATTTGACACAAAAGACCAAGTGCAAAGATCTGGGATTTTGGCAAGGAATACAAAACAGGAACAAGGGGGAGGTAGTATGAGAATTAAATACATATACCTGGCAACAAATTAAAGGCAAAGATTAATACAAGGCTGCGGCTTTGTTGGAATTTAGCACCGAATGGGAGTGGAGAAGAAACTTCATTCAGCAGAGACTCCCAGCCTGTACTCACAGGCTGCAGCAATTCATAGAAGATTTACCAGAGAAGTGTCTTTGACAAATAGCGGTGCACGTTTAGATCTTCAAGACAACAACTGCAATCTTTTAAACTTCATATCTGCAAACATTTTCAGAAACAAAAAGTAAATATGATTTAATAATGGAGTTACAACATGCAATAACTTTACAATTTTTACATAGAACTATTATTGTTTGTGCATGTATAGTGCTAAACTGAGCACTTGCTATGGATTTAGTGTCAGTGTGATCAGAGCTATATAACAGATAAACAATGCCACCTCGCCTTTCAGAGCAACTACACCATAAAGCGGCATAAAGTACAGTGTTAGCTTCATAAATGTTTTACCAATTGATTGCACGCCAAGATAATGCATAATCAGCTACTGAAGATGTTAGCTTTTGGAATTTACCAAACTACTTGCTGAGTTAGTTTAAACGTTACGAGATGTATACATAGAAGGTAGTTGTCAATTTTAATGCTAACATCAGCTTCTTTGTCAGCTACTTCAGATGATTTTAATAGAAATTACAGTCCATGCTGATCAGTGAGAAAATACATCCTTCTGTATTTGTTCCAAGGACTCTATTCTAACACCACACAATGGCCCAAAAATTAGTGAGGAAGCCTTCGTGCGAGGGTAAGGCCTCCCCGCGATCTCTCACTGCGTGCTGGCTTTTTCAGTTCCAGCTCGCACGAACTTGATGTTCTGGACAGCAGCTGTGCAGGGCTTTCGTATCCCACAGGTGTAGTTAATTCGTGCGAGCTGTGGGATCACGTGACTCAGTTAGAGCCAATGGCAGCACACCATCTTTCATTCATACCTTTCACAGCACGGCTGTGAAAGCTATGAATACTATACCCCCCCAAAAGAACAGCTAAACCTCAATTAAATTTAAAAAAAAAACCATCACATTAATAAAATAAGTATAGTTAAATAAATTAACCATTTTAAACAAAAAATAAAATTTTTGAAAAAATTTAAAATCTTTTAAAAAGTTATAAAAATAAACTTACCTGTCTTTAAAGTCTCTAAAAAAGATATACCTGTTAAAAAAAATTCAAAATAATACTTAATTAAGTACTTACCTTGTTAAAAGAGGGTCTTACACCTCCTTTCTTTATGTCTAAAATCTTCCATGCTTACCTGCGTGTCCAAAGCACTAAGTGCACTGCGTGCGCGCAGCCTGTAGCACGCACGCGGTTCACCTAGGAACCGCCCCCTTTTGAATTCACCAAGTGCCGGTTTTCAGCGCATGCGCAGTGCATACAGAAAACCGGCAATTGGTGACAGAATACGCGAGAGTACACAGTGCGTACTCTCGCGTAGCGGCACTAATTTTTGGGCCAATATAGAAGTGAAGAAAGCATTTTGTGCAGTAATCTGCTATCACCAGAGCTGTTACAGTGTCAGCTATCTTTTGTCCTTGTTAAAATTAGCTGGATGGCCTGAATTACATAATGGCCCAGATTTTGCTGTAGCAGGGCATCTAATGGTGTCTGCCATTAGTTAGTCTTGCCCTTGCACATTTAGGTTTTTAAATTTTTTGCATAGCAAGTTGATGTAAGTGCGAGCTGATAACGTTGCAGTGAGGGAAACAGGGTATCTGGGGCCTGAGTGAACAGGGCAAGCAACTGTGTATCTCCTTAACCAATCAGATTGGAGGATTGTGAGATCAACAGCGCAAGGACGGAGCAGGAAGTGTAAATTAGAGTGGGTGAATTCAATGTCAAATCAGGTACAGAAAGAGAAATAAAGAGGAAAAGAATGATTGGATTGAGGGAGGAAAAAAAGAAACAGAAAGGAAAAGGAAAAAAAAATTAGATTTGATATTTTAAAAATCTCCAACAACAATTAGAATCATAGAATCATAGAAAGTTACAGCACGGAAGGAGGCCATTTCGGCCCATCGTGTCCGCGCCGACCAACAAAGAGCTATCCAGCCTAATCCCACTTCCCAGCTCTTGGTCCGTAGCCCTGCAGGTTACAGCATCCCAAGTGCACATCCAAGTACTTTTTAAATGTGGTTAGGGTTTCTGCCTCTACCACCCTTTCAGGCAGTGAGTTCCAGGCCCCCACAACCCTCTGAGTGAAGAAATTTCCCCTCAAATCCCCTCTAAACCTACCACCAATTACTTTAAATCTGTGCCCCCTAGTTTTTGATCCCTCTGCTAAGGGAAATAGGTCCTTTCTATCCACTTTATCGAGGCCCCTCATAATTTTATACACCTCAATAAGGCCTCCCCTCAGCCTCCTCTGTTCCAAGAAAAACAAACCCAGCCTATCCAGTCTTTCTTCATAGCTAAGATTCTCTACTCCTGGCAACATCCTTGTAAATCTCCTCTGTACCCTCTCTAGTGCAATCACATCTTTCCTGTAATGTGACCAGTCTGCCATGTGGAACCTTATCAAAAGCCTTGCTAAAGTCCATATACACTACATCAAATGCACTACCCTCATCTACCCTCCTTGTTACCTCCTCAAAAAATTCAATCAAGTTTGTCACTCACGACCTTCCCTTAACAAATCCGTGCTGACTATCCTTGATTAATCCATGTCTTTCTAAATGAAGATTTATCCTGCCCTTCAGAATTCTTTCCAATAATTTTCCTACCACTGAGGTTAAGCTGACTGGCTTGTAATTACTCGGTCTATCCATTTCTCCCTTGTTAAACAAGGGTACCACATTAGCAGTCCTCCAGTCCTCCGGCACCACACCTGAAGCCAGAGAGGATTGGAAAATGATGGTCAGGGCCTCTGCTATTTCCTCTTTTGCTTCGCTTAACAGCCTGGGATTCATTTCATCTGGACCTGGGGATTTATCCACTTTTAAAGCTACTAAACCCCTTAATACTTCCTCTCTCACTATGTTTATTTCATCTAATATTTCACACTCCTCCTCCCTGATAGCAATGTCTGCTTCGCCCCTCTCCTTTGTGAAAACAGACGCAAAGTATTCATTAAGAACCCTACCGATGTCTCCCGCCTCCACACACAGATTACCCTCATGATCTCTAATAGGCCCTACCCTTTCTTTAGTTATCCTCTTACTCTTAATATATTTATAAAACATCTTTGGGTTTTCCTTGATTTTACTTGCCAAGAATTTTTCATGCTCTCTCTTTGCTTTCCTAATATCCTTTTTAATTGCACCCCTGCACTTTCTGTATTCCTCTAAAGATTCTGGAGTATTTAGCCCTCATTATCTGTCATACGCCTCCCTTTTTTTCTTTATCCTACCCTGTATGTCCCTAGACATCCAGGGGGCTGTAGATTTGTTAGTTTATTAATAGCTGAAGGAATGAGACTATACACTTGCAATAGTTAATTTTTTTAGTGCCAGAGGGGTTGATTGGCAGTATTTAACATTTATCATGTCATTAAAAGGTTAGCTGGAAATGACAAGACTTAACTTTCTGTGTCGAGTTTAGTTTGTATCCACCACACAAATACAGCAACTTCACACCATTCAATGCATTTCAATGGTGAGGCAGACAGTGAAATGCCAGTTTTGTTAAGCTAATGGCGGAGTGGCACAACTCAGACAGCAACTTTTGGGTATTGGCATTTAACCCCGCATCTTCCCCTCGCCTGAAGGTGCTGTATCATTTATGCATAAATAACGATGAGCACAATTAGCCTCATCATTATTTTGACAGCAAAATCTGGCCCATTGGTGTCTCACTCATTCTAGCCAGGCTACGCTCTGCAGACAGCAGCAATCCAATGCCTCTGAGATTTGTAGCATCACTGCATGTGTGCTGGGATGTAGATGCTGTGGAACACACGGGGGCCAATCTGCACTTGCTACGCCTTGCGTTAACAGGGCTATAACAACCTCAAAATGGGGTGGTAGCTTTATCAGTAGTGTTACGCCCCATTAACACTGACGATGCAGCCAGTGCCACTTTGAAAGGGGCCTACCGCTGGGCGCCCAAAACGCCCCCCCATTTCAGGTGGTAGGTCCTGTTTAGTATGCAAATTGGGATCCTAGGACCCCGATTGCCATTTTAGGTTGGAACTGGTCAAATGTGCAATGTGCACGCCCTGACCACTTCCATGGACGATAGAGCTGAAGAGGCCCAGCTAAGCTTTGGTACCCTGCAGTTTGCCACCCTGATGTAAATGAGGCTGGGCCCTCAAAATCGCGGTTGCCTCTGGCCGCAGGCACGGGAGAACCGCCAGCGTGCTCCGTTGGTCACTCGCCCAAAAGTCAAAGTCGACCCCCTTGTGTACATGTGCTTGTACACACGCAAAGGCATTTCAGATTTGGAGAAAACTATTGCCTTTAGACACATTGGCCTTGGTTTTCCTTCCTTCTTGATTGGAGTGCATCATCTGCAGGGCGCGACTTCAGTCCACGTATGAGATGCCCCACTGAACACACCCATATTTCTGGCCTTGCGGTATTAATATAACCTCTCCAAGTTTTGCCCTGGTGACCCCCTCCACCAACCTCTGGATCCCTAGGTTGAACAGGCGGCTCCTGCCTCCAGCGTTCAGAGTGCAAGTGGCATTTCTCATTTGCATGTCGTTAGCATGCAGGTTCAGTTTTCTTGGAGCAGACTGTTCACGGGAAAGCAGCATGGGGGTGGGGACACAGAAGAACATGTGCCCTTGTTGTTTCTGTCTCCACCCACCCCAATCCACTGAAATAGTACATCTATTTTCAGTATACGTTTACCAGCCCATAAGAGTCTGACTGATGCCACTAAGTAGATATCACAAGATAATTACAGATGAAAAAGACCATCCAGCCCACCTTAGTTCATCCATCCAGAATGACCCTAAAGTGCCCCATTCCAACATCCAATTGGTTCTTAAATGATTACAAGGCTTTTGGCTGCACTACTGTATCCAGGAGTCAATGCCATACGTTGATCACTTTTTGTGTGATGAAAAAGCCTCCTGCTATCCATCCTAAATTTGCCTTTTAATAGTTTGAACCAGTAACCCCTTGTCCTACTCTCACAATTAAACTTAAAAGTAATTTAATGGATTTACCTTTTCCATATGGTTTACAATCTTGAATACCTTATTAAGATCACCGCTCAGATGTCTTATTTCAAGGCTGAAAAGCACATGTTTCTCCAGTCTTTCCTCAAAACCTAAACCTCTAAGCCTGGGGATCAGCCTTGTAGCTTTTCTTTGCACCACCTCCAATAATCAAATATCTCCTGTGTCTCGGTGACCAGAACTAGATACAATACTCAAGATATGTTCTGACCAGAGCATGTACAGCTTGGTCTGGACTTCCCCTGACTAATATAATGTTTGCGCCACTTGCAAAATTAACTAGACATTTTGCGGCGGCGCTAAACACTACCGCCACGATCTCCTGCGCTGGCAGATCGTGACGTCAGTCGAGTGCACAATGCCCCAGTAGCGCCCCGGAGCGGATATTGAGTGGCGCCCCCTGCCTTACCGCCTGCCGCTAGCAACAACAGGTTAAGGGGAGCGTTTTGCAGTCAGGAAGGGACTGGGGGAGCGCTATTTAAAGGCGAACGCTTCCTACCTTTTTTTGTTGGTGACATTTTTGCACCACGCATTCTGAGAGAGAGACTTCTGGAGAGATTCAATGCTGTGTGAAGGAGTTTTGGGCACTGAGCAGCACTTTTCAGGTTCATTTTGATTTGCCCTTCCTTGCATCTATTTAGAAGAGACTGTGGGGGCTGCACTCTAAGCTCTTTCCCTGGTTCTCTCCATTGTTCTTTCCAGCAGATTTGATGTACAGGTCTCTCCAGGCCGAAATTCAAGGCTGCAATGAGCAGGATGTGGATGGAGAGCAAGATCAACCCTCCCCTTTAAGAACTGGCCGGCGCCATTGTGTCTCTGTTCCATTGCTGACTGACATCACATGAGCTTCGCCAGCGCTCTGAGGTAGCGCCTCGCTCCTCGGCCTTTGCGCCTTAAGACAGGTGTGAAGCGCCTGATTTAGCGCTCCAATCACCTCCAGGGGCGATAAAAGCCAAGTTTGCAGTCGGAGGCGATAATTAGCGCCAGGCGCTAATCTTTGCGCCCGGCCGATAATTGCGCCCCAAATGGGGCGATACTGAATTTTTCCCCCATACTGTTTTGACTGGAAAGTTTAACATTCTGTCAATTTTGTTGATTGTTGCTCTGCATTGGTTGTGCATTCTGAGTATCAAGTCTACTGAGACTCTTGGGTCTTAGCTAACTTCATCCTCAGCTACTTCAACAGCATTCACAGAGTATGTGTGTTGACCATTTTTCTCCCTATGTGCAGTACTTTACATTTAAATTATTATATTTCATCTGTCCACTTACATATTTTGCACAAGTCATTCTGTAATTTCTGAGCTTCATCTTTTCATTCCACTGCCCCTCCTAGTTTAGTATCATCTGCAAATTTGAACAATTTACATGGGGCCGTAATTTGCGGCCCCTATGGGTGCGTATGAGGTGTGTACACGCCCGTAAGGGCCGCGCAAGTTCCGGGTTTAGGCATGCGAAGCGCATACGCGAAAACCCAGAACTTGCGATATGTCATTCTTGACATCCTCCGCATCCCCGGGAAAAGGGCATCGCGGGCGGAGAATTGGGCTATTTGCCCAACTTCTGCCCAGCGAATCCCCGTGAAATTCTTACGCCTGGTAAAAGCAGGCGTAAGGCTTGCTTTTACCAGCATAAGAGTTTAAAAAAACATAATACAATCATTTAAACATTTTTTAAAAACCTGTACAATAAGGTAAGTTTATTTTTAGCCCCTTTAAAACATTTACATTTATTTTTCAAAAAAATTAATTTTTGTTTTAAATATTTAATTAAATGGTATTTTAATTAATTTTAAATATGTAATGGTTTTGTAAAATTTATTTGATGTGTAGATGTATTTTTTGGGGTACTCCCATTCACGAGTATGGGGTCTCTGTACATACGGAATCCCCATAAGCATGAATGGGGATCCTCTTCTTCCAGTTGTTGGACTGGCCCACGCGATCCCAGGGGCACTTGCGACCACGTGCGCCCCTGGGATACGTGGACCACTACCCGTGGGTTCCCGGAGGGGCCCAGGACCGCGAGTCTCCGCACCTCCCGGATCACCAGGTACGCGGGCATTTTATTTGCGGATCGGAGGCATTTCCCCGCGGCAAGCCTCCGACCGCAAATTCAGGGCCATTGTGTTTCTGAGTCCAAGTCATTTATGTAAATTAAAAACAGTAGTAATTCGAACACTGATTCCTGGGGCACCCTACTCAATACTTCCCCACACTCTGACATTTCTCCTTTAACAAGTACCTGTTGTTTTCTACCCTTCAGACAATTTCTTATCCATACCCAAGATTTAACCTGAATCCCCATGGCATTGAGCTTAAGTAATAGCCTTTCATGTGGAACTTTGTCAAACTCCTTCTGGAATGCTAGGTGCAGCACACCATAGGACTTACCAAAGTTTACATGAGATGTTACTTCCCCAAAGAAGCCAAGGAAGACTCTGCCTGACTAACTTCCTCTTCTGAATCCATCCTGACTTCTGTTAACTGAACTATTGTTGTACAGATAATCCTTAAATGTACACCTGATAATAACTTATTTTACATGGGACTGAAGTAAGACTACAGTTGCCTGTTTTTTATTTATTTACCTTTTTGAACATGGGCACCACATTAGCCTGTTTCTAATCTTGTGGAACCTCCCCAGTGTACAACAACTTCCTCATAATGATTGTCAGTGCCTCACAAATCTCTTCCCCAAGCTACTTCAGCACTTAGGGATAATTACCATCTATCCCAGGAGATTTATTGTTTTTGAACCCTTTAACATGCTTAAGATTTCCATCCAGTTTTGCCTGGGTTAACTCTGTTTGGGGAGAGCATGTTATGCATATTGTCCATTGTGAAAACTTGGGAGGCAATAGTCATTGAGAACGTTTACTGCCTTGTGCTTGTCCTCTGTTTCAAACCCATTTGCCTCTTTTATGGTACTCATCCCTTATCCAAATAACCTCTTACTGCCGAAGTAGTGAAGGATCTGCTTAATATTAGATTTTGCATCTATAGCTTTGCTTTTATCTAGGTCGCCATTTGCCCCTCAGTTCACTCTTTTGACATGTTTCTGCATGTTTCTGCATATTCTATATTCACCCCAGTGGAACCCTTCAAATATTTTCAATTTCCATTGTCTTCAAACTCCGTTCCCTAGCCACCAACTCCATCCCTCTCTCTGGCAACTGTCTGAGGCTGAACCAAACTGTTCGCAACCTTGCTGTCATATTTGATCCTGAAATGAGCTTCCGACCACATATCCGTGGCATAACAAAGACCGCCTAGTTCTGCCTCCGTAACATTGCCCGTCTCTGCCCTTGCCTCAGCTCATCCGCTGCTGAAACCCTCATCCATGCCTTTGTTACCTCTAGACTTGACTATTCCAATGCACTCCTGGCTGGCCTCCCATATTCTCCCGTACGTAAACTTGAGGTCATCCAAAACTTGGCTGCCTGTGTTCTAACTCGCACCAAGTCCCGTTCACCCATCACCCCTGTGCTCGCTGACCTACATTGACTCCCGGTTAAGCAACACCTTGATTTCAAAATTCTCATCCTTGTTTTCAAATCTCTCCATGGCCTCGCCCCTCCCCATCTCTGTAATCTCCTTCAGCCCCACAACCTCCTGAGATATCTGTGCTGTTCAAATTCTGCCCTCTTGAGCATCCCGGATTATAATCGCTCAACCATCGTTGGCCGTGCGTTCTGTTGCCTGGGCCCTAAGCTCTGGAATTCCCTCCATAAACCTCTCCACCTCTCTACCTCTCTTTCCTCCTTTAAGACGCTCCTTAAAACCCACCTCTTTGACCAAGCTTTTGGTCATCTGCCCTAATTTCCTATGTGACTCGGTGTCAATTTTTTGTCTTATAATACTCCTGTGAAGCGCCTTGGGACGTTTGACTACGTTAAAGGTGCTATATAAATACAAGTTGTTGTTGTTGTTGCATCATGAGAAAACACTGTTGCACTGCTGAGAACTCATTTTGTGGATCTCAGTGGAGGTGCCTGAACCAAATCACAGTGTAGTTTAGCTGCTGTACACCAACATTTTGTAATGAATTTGCACTACTAGAGCTGAAAATTGCATGTGACAAATTGGAACATAAAAAAGTATTTGGCTAAATGTTTCAATCAAACAGTTATCATTTCATAACAATAAAAGATGGTATGATTGAAAACAAACTTACCACTTTCATACTCTTCTCATCAACAGTCGCCTGTTGTTTAATTTTTGTTTGTAGAGGTGTTCTGAGGAGCTAGAAATCTTGGGTATCCCATGATGTCCTGGAGGGGAACTCGCTGACCTTGTCTGGAAGAGAAAAAGGTCATCTGAAACCACATTGAGTAATTAACAATCGGGTGGAGTGGATCGATGCCCGTTGCAGAAGCTGCCCAATTATCACGCCACTGATTTCAATGGGAAATCAGGCAGGTTCTACAATCGGTAGGCGATCCGTCGGACTATTGCCCGGACGGTGAGACGAAAATGCTACCCTGATGTATCTGGCTTCTATTCTCCACGCATCTCTCTCTGTTTTCTTTCCCATCCAGACTACTCATTGTGCTTGTCTGGTTAGCTTCATTCGTTATAGGCACCAGAAGGCAGTAATGCTCCCTCTTCCTGTGGCTCTCAGAGGCAGAAAGCCAGGGAGGAATATTAGGAGACAATGGGTAAAGCACTATAAAATTTAAATGGGCACTGCAGTCAGTGAAATGGACGATCGATCGCATGTCAGTATGACATGACATGCCATGAACGAATAAAAAACAAGTAGATTTATATTACTTTATTGAAGACACCAACATGTTTTCATTCTGTGAGGCTGCCTTCCCCTTTAAGCTACTGCAGGCATCCGACTCCCACTGATGCAGCTATTTCCTACCTGCCCATCCCCAATGGTGAGCTTCTCCATGAAGCCCTTCAACCATTCCTGGGCTAATGTAGGACTGTATCACAGTCACTCTCTGCCTTAGTAGGATTGTTCTGTTGCTAGCCTGCGGTCTATGCTTTCCTTTTTTTCCTTCATCAGTTTCAGACGAGTATTTTCTGTTGGAGGGGGGGAAGCCCCGCGAACATCTGTAAACAGACCAACCCCACGAGAGCGGATATGCGTCAGGGGGAACCGCTTTGTCCAACATCAATCCAACGTACCTGCTCCTCTGAAATAGTTGAGCACTGGCTCAGATGTACCATTCAAAATCCTTTGAACATACACTAAAACAAAGGACATTAAAAATGTATCTCTCAGAACTACATTGGGTGCTCAGCAATTCACACGATTCAAAACAGTGTTTGTCCACATAAATATAGCTGCCACTTACAGTAAAGCTCAAAGACATCTTTCAATTTGTCTGAACCTGACTGAGGTATCGAGCTGGCCAAATTGAGTAGAACAATACCCAAGCAGAAAGGAGGCAGGAAATGTTTCTTGGAAATAAAAGGGGTAATTTTCCTTTTTTGGAGCTCTGGTTCAGAGCAGCGTATGTTGGGAGCAGAGAAGAATGCAACCATTTCTCAGACCACCTGATTTTCCATTCATTAAACGAATGGACTGTAAATCGGGTATGTTGCATAACAGGTGTATGATCCGCCACACCTGCTAATTTAAATATGTGTTCATGACTTGCACTGCACTAGAAGTGTAGAAGTGCAAAAGTGGAAAATTTCCCCAATGTCTTTAAAGTGACCTTTTGGATACCAGGTCATAATCTGTGTTCTCTGCTGCTTGGGAAAACATGTAGCATATAAAGTGCAAAAATGTCCTGTCAGTGACAAGCAGGTTCTGTTGATACATTATCATTAATAAGAGATCAATCCACTTGGGGAACAGTTGGCTAATCTCAGCCGGGGACTGCGACACGAGACAAGGAGGAATTTACAGGTGCTGTTGCCCTTGATTTTGGGGCCATCACAGTCTTTGGATGACTCTTGCTGCAAACTGCATCATTCACCTGATCTCCAGTGAAGGTGGTCGGGTCTTAGCGATTTAGGATATTAAAGAACCAGAAAAGACCATTGTGGTCTATCTGACCAGTCCTGTGTCTAGGAAATATACCCATGGTACCTCTATTAAATTTTTCTCCAGGTACTTATCCAACACTCTCTTGAATTTGCTGATATAATCAAGCCCACTGCCCCCCTTGGCAGTCTATTCCATGGATTGACCATTTTTGCCCTAATTGTTACTATTATTTTTGGAAGAATGATCATTTTTGTCAGAATTTAAAAAAAATATATAGCAACATTAGTGATAATGCTGGAGAATGGAACTATTTTCCACTCAATAGGGAGTGATGGTACAGTTAACACCAATTAATATCATCATTAATTAATGGGTACATTGCTATGAGTGCACCTTTTCAGGCATCAGCTTACTCCTTATGTATTTAAATCATTATGCTTTTTTCCTAGTAACAATGGCCTGATAAATGGTCATATTTTCCTTCCCAAGGTGCAATTCCAATTGACAAAATTCAACTATAATATAGCTCAGGGAAGGATTGTGAATGTCGGCAGCAATATCTACATTGTCCTGAATATCTAGCCTCCACCTCAGACCCAGGCTTTATAGGTAATGCAGCTTGACTATAATGAAGAACAACAATTATATGATGTCACAGGGCGTGAGAGAACAACGAACATCAATGCCTGAAGTATAGAACATTTTGGCACAAAGAAATGTGATGAATTTAGGAAATAAAGGGGGTGATTTTCCCCGGATACTTTAGGCGCTATAGAGCTTTCGAGGTGCACAAGATGGGGTCTTGAGCTGCAACGCCGGTTTAGCCTGGGCTTAGCGCAGGACGCCATCTTGGTAAAGGAGTTGAAGCTCGCGCTAGGAACGGCCGCCCGGAGGATCGTTAAGGGGCTGATTGACAATTAAATTGCCTGCTAGCACTCATTAAAGAGGCTGCACGGCATTTTGATGGCTAGCGCTTCAATTAACGACATCTCCTAACAGCGACCAGCTGAACAAGAATAAAGAAGTCGCTGCTGAGGATTTCGAGCGCTACTTAAAGCTGTGCTCAGCTTTCACTGTTCACTTGCTGCTGGAGTTTTGAAGAGCACTTTTGAGACACATCGGGAGATTTTCTGGGACACTTTGTCAAGACTTCACCAACACTCTGTCAACATTTATTCTGGAAATTCTCTGAGGACTTCTCCTAAAGAGAGTGAGTGCTGTACTCCTCTACCTTATTGGACACCTCATAGGAGTCACCAGGAGAAAGGGGGTGCTTGGTCATGGGCATCTTGCCAGGGGTCCCACTTGGTCTGCAGAAGGAGGAAATGGGGTCAGGCAGAGCAGCACCAGCTGCTGCAGGAGAGAGGGACAGGAGGGCGAGGCGGGCTCCTTTCCCCCACTGCGGGCACAGGACATTCCTCCACCAGGACCGCCAGTGCCATGTCCGAGAACCTGTGGGCCCTCTCCCTTGGTCCCTGAGCCATCTTCAAATGTTCCATTGTGCGTCAGCCAGCACACTCCACGCCTTCAGTGGAAATGGGTGCATGGAGGCTATGGATGCAGCTCCACGACGGAAATTGCTTCAAAACAACGCCTGATTGCTAAACCAGCAGGTGGCTGTTTTAGCACCTTCAGGCATGTTTAAATCATGGTAATCATTAATTAGCCCCAAAATTGTGGGCTAAAACCAGACTTTCAAACAGGCAGGTCTTATTAGCACTGCATCCATTGAGCATCTATGTTCACCCTTTCACCAAAATAACACACAAAGGGGGAAAAATTCAGTTGATTGCGCCCGTGCCATTGTGTGTGTGTTCCATTGCTGACTGACATTACATGAGCTTCGCCAGCGCTCTGAGGTAGCGCCTCGCTCCTCGGCATTTGCGCCTTAAGACAGGTGTGAAGCGCCTGATATAGCGCTGCAATCACCTACAGGGGCGATAAAAGTCAAGTTTGCAGTCGGTGGCGATAATTAGCGCCAGGCGCTAATCTTTGCGCCCGGCCGATAATTGCGCCCCAAATGGGGCGATACTGAATTTCTCCCCCAAAGTACCTTATATTACAAGATAAATAAAAAGAAGTTCTAATAATAGCGAAAGTGCAGAACAAAGCAATACAACTTCAAGGAAAAAAGCAGTCAGTCAGCTTTCCTATGCTTCAGTAAAATATCTGACCAAATACATACAGACCATAATGCTACTTACTGCTTTCTGCTTCAAGGTATTTCGCAATCCAATGCTGGTGTCTTCAAGAAAACTTATTGGTACTAGACCTCGCCTTCCATTAACCTGCGAAAACAATACCTTGAATGTTCAGGAAACACTTTAGAACTGTCAATAAATTGTATGCACTCTCTCCCACACAATAAGAAGTGGTCACAGGATTCATAGCTATAGAAATTGAGATTGAAAGACCAACTTATTATATTAGGGCTTTGTGTGATGCTCAGGGATAAGAAACTGAGTAAAATTAAGCAATTTGGCACCCAAAAATCATACTCTGGAGAGTCCAAGCATGCAGGCATAAGTCTTCTTAAGCTGCCGAGGAACTTCGACCCACATCCATTTCTCCCACAAGGAAGAAAGGTCCTTATATAATAATTTGCAGGGCTACGGGGAAAGGGCGGGGGAGTGGGACTAGCTGAAGTGCTCTTGCAGAGAGCCGGCACGGGCTTGATGGGCCGAATGGCATCCTTCTGTGCTGTAACCATTCTATGATAACAATATATAATATATATTATACAATACATATATCATAATATATATTAATATCTACATATATTTATATAAAATATAATAGCCAATCTCCCATGGTGTTGCACACAGAGTCAAGACCGAGTATAGTCTTTGGGTTAGAGAGTGAGGGATAATTGGAACAGGCTGCATGGACCTAATTCAGTACCCATCTTAAAATCATATATTCTTTCATTTTTTTTATATATAATACTTTGATTTCATATTATAATATTTGTAGTTAAATAACAAAATTTCGAGCAACTTGGGAAGCAGAGAAGTAGAGTCGATTGGGCCGTAGGAGTTTCTCTGCAGTAGAGTTTGAGGCGCTGAGAGATGAAAAATTGAGGTGTTACAGCACCACCATTGGTGCAATGGTGTCACTACAGTGTGCAAGTTTACTTGAACAGACTCCATTATAAATGTGGATACAGGAATTTATAATGGTAAAAGTTGATAGGAAGTACACACAGACATAAGATTATACATTAGCAGGTCTCCTGTGGCATTGTTGATGATAGGTCAAAGGTTATGTTGTCCCAATGGAAAATGTTAGGACGTGAGAGTGGGCGAGGGCTGCACATATCTCGTGAAAGTATTTGGAAAGTAGTCTGTAAGAGTTCTGCCCTGACATAGTGAAGCAACTACTCTTTCCCTCTCTACAACTAATTGACTCTAATTCACCCTGCTTCCTTCTCCGTTGTTCGCTCTGTTTCTTTCTCTGTCCTTGAATCTCATTGGTTAAGGAGATAAGATTGTTGGTCCCGTTGTTCGCCAAGGTCCCAGATGCTCCGGTGAGGCGGTGACCTTGCTGTTATCACGTTGCACTTCCAGCAATTTGCAGCGCAAAAAATGTTCAAGCTGAAGGATGAGGAAAAAAAACTAACTAACGAGGCATACCGCGAGACGCCCCACTCCAGCAAATTCTGGGCCGACATATTTCTCATCATTAACACCATATTAGGATATTAGGAATGTCAGTGTATTCCTGGCATCCAATGTTGTTAGGGGGGGATTCATTTTTTAAATGACCCACAAATCAAGTGCAATCAGTTGCTGGGCAATTGATTGTATTCGGCAAAGTGGCAACTTAAAAATTTTCTTCACTTCTTCAGCTACAATATTCTGATCCCGCGCCCCGAGAAGCAGACCTGCCACCACCAGTGGAACTACTACCAAGAGGCTGCCAACAACATACAGAAGACGCTGACTACAGAAATTCCAATGGGGTCACAGCAGGGGGTCACTGGCGGGTGCAAAACCAGCCCTGCTACATTTTAGAATTTACCTCAGATAAAAATGATTCATCTCCAAAAAAAGAAAATTAAAATGAGTTCATAGCCACTGCAGCAGATCGGGACAACCTTCACAGAAATTCAGGACCTGAAGATTTATTTTGCATCGTGTGCAGGTTAGGAGACTGCTTGAAGAGCTCGAGTTAGATTTTCAAAACATTTTCACCCACATGAAAAAGAAACACTTTTTTTCATTAAATCCTACTTAATTGTAATCTTTATCCAAATGTGTGGTAAGTTCAGTTCATAGAACTTACCTATTTGTTTACATAAACAGAAGTTGACGAATGGAGCTTTGCAGGTTATGATTTACAGTCAGCTCTTACATTATAAAGGGTTAAGGAGGTGAAAATTAGAAACCATAATTGTACAGAGAAAAGAGCATATGGTAATGCTACCGTTCTGCATCCTCAGGGTAAAGGGAGGGGAGCATTACGAGTTATTTAACATAATGGAGCACAGTACCAAAAACCTTCCATACAACACAAAGCCATCTTTGTATGTTCAGGGTTTAAAAAAAAAAGTTGAGCTGCATTTTTAATGCGGTACACCATCTTTAATTGAACAACCAGCCAAATTCTCAGAAGGAAAACGCTCTGGGTCAAACCTGCTGCTTAACGGTCTTTTCAACAACAAAAAAGAGTGAATTGGAAAAGAGGCTTTTCAGTATAGTGACACATTGCACAAAGGAGTTGGAAAGTCTCCAGCAATAGCTGAACGAAACATAATAAAAGTTTTTAAAAATCTCCACAGAGCTAGGCTTAATGTA
Organism: Squalus acanthias; assembly: GCA_030390025.1. Taxonomy (NCBI): domain Eukaryota; kingdom Metazoa; phylum Chordata; class Chondrichthyes; order Squaliformes; family Squalidae; genus Squalus; species Squalus acanthias. Next base: position 195,623,953 of record CM059426.1, on the reverse strand, counting down.
ATACAGAACACCAGAAAAAGGTGGATTAACATAACACTGTCTTATTAATAGGTCTATGAGGCAAATATGTAATATATTTAAACATTAAATGGTGAATTGTGCACTGTGGTAACTGTAATTTGCATCCTCAGTGGGACACTTAGGAAGCAGTAGAAATTTAGACTGCTTTGCTGTGGTGAGGGAACTTTGTGGCTTCTGAGTAATTATATTTTTTTCTTTTACCAGATTCTGTTGGCCTATTAGGAATGCAGTGTGCATTGAACAGTAAATCACAGCATCATCCAAGACTTCTGTCACTGCTTCTTAAAGGGCATCAGTAAATGGATTTCGTACACACAAAAAGGTTTAAAATAGATATTACGGCCTGCCGATCATAAGTTAGTTTAATTTACTCATGCAAAGTATTATCCTCGCCAACACAGCTCACAATTTATGATGCTGTAATTAAACCTGTAAGAGAGTGTTTCAGTACATTATTTATTGCTGCATGTGTGGTGAATCTAAATCTCTGAGAATACACGATAACATAAATTACATTTGAGAAAACAATGGAATCACATGGGGAAAAATAGTAGGATATTGTCAAGACAATGGTAGGGGTTACAATTATTCAATTGACTGTAGTTTGATGTTGGCTTGTACTTTAAAACTCTGGGGGTAAGGATTCCTCCGCTCACTGTGTGTACTGGCATCATTAAAGCATTTGTGAAGAGTTCCTCAGTTCACTATTGATAGTGATATTGTAAACACGTTCTAAATGTCCTACTCCGTATCCTGAGACTGTGAACGAGGGGTCACAGTCTCAGGATACAGGGTAGTACATTTAGGACTGAGATGAGGAGTAATTTCTTCACTCAGAGGGTGGTGAACCTGTGGAATTCTCTACCACAGAAGACTGTGGAGGCCAAGTCACTGAATATATTTAAGAAGGAGATAGATAGATTTTTAGACACAAAAGGCATCAAGGGGTATGGGGAGAGAGCGGGAATATGGTATCGAGATAGAGGATCAGCCATGATCATATTGAATGGCAGAGCAGGTTCGAAGGGCCGAATGGCCTACTCCTGCTCCTATTTTTCTATGTTCTTAAAAGAACACGTTTATGATTTCAGTAGAAATACTAAACAGGGGAAATCTTCACAAACACATTTATGATGTCGCTAAAGACAGGAGAGTCGTTACCCACGTATATACTCATCACATTAATAGATAAATGTGGAGAGTTTATTTGCGAGGAGATTTATCTCCAGTTATAATGAGGGATATTGAGATGATGTCTTAAAACTGAAGGCAACAGATATTTCATAATCTTCCTTACGTGTATCTTATTAGCAGACTTTTATCGGCTAGCCAGGATTTCCATAGCAACAATTTATCATGGCAGGTTTTCAAGGTGTTGCCATGGAAATTCTGGTTACTTAACAGAAAACATGCTAACAACATATACTTGATAAATCAGTGTGAACACTCAGTATTTCTTCTGCTACTCACATGGGGTCATAATTAGCAGTATGATATTAATTTGTATATCCACCAAGGCAGTGGTTTTGTAAGTAAACAGTAAATTAGTAGTTTCAAAAATATTAAAGGACTATTCTAGAACTCAATCATTTCTATGGGTGTTAAAAATGTGTTTATCGGGGGAGGGGGGGGGGGGGGTGCGGAGGGGGTAACCAGACTTAGTAATTATCTTATTGTGACAGTTTTCCCAAGAAGCTATTATGCAAAAAGACACTGAAATGTCTACAAGTTACACACACATTTTCCAAACTATGCATCCTGGGGCCAACAGTAGGTAGGAGGAGGGGGAGGTACATCACTAACAACTTGTATTTATATACCATCTTTAACGTAGAAAAACTTCCCAAGGCACTTTACAGAAGCAGAATCAGACAAAAATGGACGCCGAGACAAAGAAGGAGGTATTAGGAGGGGTGACCAAAGCTTGGTCAAAGAGCTGAGTTTTAAGGACAGACTTAAAGGAGATGGAGAGGCAGAGCAGTTTAAGGGAGGGAATTCCAGAGTCTGGGGCGTAGATGGCGGAAGGCATGGCCGCTAATGGCAAGGCAAAGGGAGGGCGGATTGAACAAAAGGCTGAGGTCAGAGGAATGGAGATTATGGGGGAGGGAGCAGAGGGGTTGTAGGACTTGAGGAGGTTACAGAGATAGGGAAGGGTGAAGGTGTGAAAGGGTTTAAATATGAGGATGAGAGCCGGATAAACATAATTTGCATTTATATAGTGCCTTTCAAAATCTCAGGATGCCCCAAAGCATTTCACAGCTAATGAAGTATTTGTTGTAATGTAGAGAAATCCGGCAGCCAATTTGAATATCACAAGGTCCTACAAACAGCAATGAGATAAATGACCAGATAAACTGTTTTTGAAACAAATAGGAAGATTTGCATTTATGTAGCGCCTTTCATGACCTCAGGATATCCCAAAGCGTTTTACAGCCAATTAAGTACTTTTGAAGTGTAGTCACTCTTGTAAGGTAGGAAACGCGGCTGCCAAATTACGCACAGCAAGCTCCCACAAACAGCAATGAGGTAATGACCAGATCATCTGTTTTAGTGATGTTGGTGAGGAATAAATATTGGCCAGGAGTCCGGGGAGAACTTCCCTGCTCTTCTTCGAATAATGTCATGGGATCTTTTACATCCACCTGACAGGGCAGCCTTGGTTTCATGTGTTATTCAAAAGACGGCACCTCCTCAGAGGTGCTACCACTGAGCCAATATCTGATGCCGATCGATCCAATATTCCAGCAGCCCATCCAGGGCAATAATTGATAGCAGGAATTTTAATAGAGCTTAAATAAAAAGTTCAGGTATAACTACAATCATTAAAATAACTACACCAATTAAATCTATTAAATATGACCCATGTGCAGTTGAAAAAAATGAAATATATCTACACTAAAGCTTAGCAACAGTTAAATAACCCTTCTAAATTAGGACATAAATACTACAATTAACAGGTTTCTCTGACATATATAACATTATGTCTTTCCATCATGAGAATCTTAAATTGAAGGCATTGTGGACTGGGAACTAATGTCGGTCAGCAAGGACAGAGGCAATAAGTGAGTGGACCTGGTTTTCAGCAGCAAGTGGGCTAAGGCAGGGACAGAGGCAAGCACTGTTGTGGAGGTGGAAGTAGGTGGTGTTTGTGGTGAATAGAATATGGGGATGGAAGCTCAGCTTGGGGACAAATAGAACTTTGAGGTTTCAAACAGTCTGCTTCAGCTTGAGACAGTGGCCAGGGAGCGTACAGAGTTTGTGGCAGGGGCCGTAGAGAATGGCTTCAGTCTTCCCAATGATTAACTGGAGGAAGCTGCGCCGCATGTAAGACTGGATGTTGCAGACTGACACCACAGAGACAGTGGACAGGTTAAGAGGTGGTGGAGAGGTAGAGCTGGATGTCGTCAGTGTAAATGTGGAAGTTGAGTCCATGTCTGCAGATGATGTCACCAAAGGCAAGCACTTGGATGAGGAAAAGGAGGGGACACGGTTAGTTCCTTGAGGGACTTCAAATGTAGGGAATCCCCTCCTCCCTCTGCGAGCAGCTTGTCCTCTTCTTCGCTGCCTCTGCTCCAGCTCCCTGTCATGCTGCAGGCCAAGGGGGATGACAACTACAGCACTCATGATCGGGAGCAAGTGGTCTGACCAGAACCCTTGAAGTCAGAACCAAGGCATTCTCCACTTGTAACACCACTCCCTGTCACCTCACCAACTTTAAACAACTCTAGAAAGCTCCAAACACTTCCACAAACATCCACAGAGCCAGTAGAAATTAATTAACAACTAATCTTAGAGCGTTAACTCACCTAAGACAGAGCAGTAGCTCCAGTGTTGAGGACAAAAATGGCAGCGCTGGCGTCAAATCAGCATTGCATGCTGATTGACGTCACGATCTGCCTAATCTACACACTTCTGGTGCATGCTCCCAGTGCTGACGTTAATGCCCTCACCAAGGTGGCGTCCGGCACGGCACACACCAGAAGTGTGCGCACATGGCGCAAATGCCATTTTCGTCACAAAATGGCACCCGTAGCACCGAAAATTTTTCGCCCCTAAAGTTACCTTTTACTAGATTGAATCTGTGTTCCTAGTCCTACTCCCACTGTTTAATTTTAAGCAGTCTTCCAGATTACCCTTTTCCATACCATTTACTATCTTGTATACCTCTATAAGATCATCTCTCCAGTCTTTCCTCATAAGTCAGAACCCCAGCACTAGGGTATCAGCCTTGTGGCTCTACTCTGCACTGCCTCTGTTGCTTAAATGTCTCCTTTGATTCTCTGCCAGACAGAACCAGACAGAGTACTGCAGGTGCAGTCTGATGAGAGCACTGTATAGTTTGATCATAACTTCCTCTGACTTGCATCTTACTGTTTTGGCTCTGTAGTTCAATATTCTGTTGGCCATATTGATTGCTGCTCTGCATTGATTAGACATGTTTAGCACTGAGCCTACTAAGAATCTTGGATCTCTTTCAATCTCATCCTTCCATAATATTTATCTAATTTTACAACTTACAATCTGGTGCTACATTTCCATTGTCCCAGCAGCATGCATGTTCCAGGGAGTATTTGGTCATTCCTGTCTATACTCATTCCTATTACCATATCAGCTATTTTTACTAGGAGTCTGTTCTATATATCTATGCCCTGTTGGTTAGAATAAATTCTTGTAATCTTCTCTCTTCCCACATTACAACAGTGACTCCACTTCAAAAGTACTTCATTGACTGTAAAGTGCTTTGAGAAGTCCGGTGGTTGTGAAAGGCGCTATATAAATGCAAGTCTTTCTTTCTTTCTGCCTTGGTGTTTATTTTGTTAAGGAGAAAGTATAGCCTACAGTGGAGTACCTTTTAAACAAAGCAAGCTAACGTTTGTTGAATACCTTCTTCTGAAAATGATGTGGAGATGCCGGTGTTGGACTGGGGTGGACAAATGTGAGAAGTCGCACAACACCAGGTTATAGTCCAACAGGTTTATCTGAAATCACAAGCTTGTGATTTCAAATAAAACTGTTGGACTATAACCTGGTGTTGTGCGACTTCTCACATTCTTCTGGAAAGTGAGTGAAACCAGTTCTGATTGATGGCTTGATCATTGTTTATTTTATAGCCTATGGATGGGACCAGATCATGTTGCAAGCATCACAATGGTATCCAGCATCATAATGATGTCAATCATCAATCAAAATGGCACTTAACATTTGGTGATCAGCCAAAGGCTGTTCCTGTGCCAAAGAATATATAGTCCAGAAAACCTGACAGGCTGGGTCGTGAAGACATCAGAGAATATCAACAGATGGAAGTTAACAGAGTGGAGAGAGAAATGGCAATTATAACAGAAAGGATTTTATCACCTTATTGTCAATCATGATTCAAGAAATTAAAATGCTATCATGTGCTAATAATTTAACATGCACTTAAGCTAGTTAGCACTTTTATAACCATCTACTACTGGAGAAGGAATTGAGATGTCACCACAGTAAGAAACCTTGGGCTGAACTTCCACCCCTTCCGCCTGGCAGAAATGGTGAAGTAGCATCCCGAAAATGGGGGTCAATGACCTACTGCCCTGTTGCAGCTGTGGCTGGGGCAATGTTCACTGGAGCCTACCACTGGGTGGCTGGAGTGGCCCCCATAATCAGGCAGTAGGCCCCTTTAAAATCCTGATCTGGACTCAGTTTTCATATGTATGCTGATGACATCCAACTTTGGCCCTCTATCACTATCCTTGACTCCATTGCTATTGATGTGGTCTCCGACATCAAATCATGAAAGAGCCAGAACTTTCTCAAGCTCAATATTGGCAAGACCAATGCCATCCCGTTGTGTTTTCATCAGAAATTTTTCCCTTCAGCTCCCAATGCCCCTTTCACTCAAGCTGAACCTGAAAATTTGCAACCTCAATGTCCTTCAAATTCCATTTCTAGGTCATTATCAAGTCCACCTCATCAGCCTCTCTCTGTACCTCATCCACACCTTCATTATCTTCAGGCTCGTCCTCCCTAATGCTCTATTGCTGGCCTCGCAAGCTCCAATCTACGCAAACTCCAACTCACCTAGAATTCTGTTGCTCACACCATGTTTCATGCTATCCCACTCACTATACCCCAGTTCTTAGCGACCTCCACTGGCTTCCAATCCCCCAAGCACACAGATTTCAAAATCCTTGTTCTCATTTACAAATCCCTCCTTGGCCTTGAAACATTTTGATGTGATAAGGTAGTATATAAATGCAAATATTATTTGTATTTATAGTCTATGTCAAAGCTTGCAACTTCTTTGTTTTATATTTGGTCTACTCTTCCCTCCACCATTGGTGGCAGTGCCTTCACAAAACCTTTTAAAAAGGAGACAAGACAGACCCAGGTAACTATAGGCCCATTAGTTTGACATCAGTACTAGGAAATATGCTTGAAAGAAGCATTAGGGATGCAATATATGATTACGTAGATAGAGTGATAGAGGATAGAGGGACTCCCAACATGGCTTCAAAAATGAGGTCATGTCTTACAAATGTTATTATATTTTTTTGAAGAAGTCACCAAGATGGTGGATGAGGGAAGTCCAATAGACATTGTCTACTTAGACTTCAAAAAAGCTTCTGACAAGGTACCGCAGAAGAGACTTCTCTACAAGATCCAAGCCTCCGGTATTAGTGGTAATATACTGAGCTGGATTGAGAACTGGCTGGAAGGCCGTAAGCAGAAAATACCTTTTCGATGGATTTGGATCTGTTTGGGGACCGGTCACCAGTGGTGTCACTCAGGGATCAGCTTAGGACTGTTGCTCTTTACTATTTTTATTAATGATCCAGATGAAGGTGTTGAGGGCACAATCTACAAGTTTGCAGATGATATTAAGATTTGTGCTAGTATCAAGACTGCAGATGATGTTTGACTACTTCAGGCGGATGTTGATGCGTAGATCTCTAAAGTTTCATGAGCAATGCCGTGAAGCGATAGCTAGAGCGAATAGGGTGTTGGGGTGCATTTATAGGACAACCAACCATAAGACAAAGCACACTCTTTTGCCCTTGTAAAAAACCTTGGTCAGGCTTCAGTTAGAATACTGTGTCCAGTTTTGGTATCCTCACAAGGTGGGTAATATTGAGGCTTTGGAAAGGGTGCAGAAGAGGGCGACTAGATTAATTCCCAGTTTGAAGCATCTTAATTATCGCAATAGGCTAAAAGAGCTGGGACTCTACAGTTTAGCGAAGCGTAGACTTAGGGATGATATGATCAAGGTTCATAAGATGATGAAGGGAATAGATTGTGTTCCAGTTGACAGTTTGTTCCAATTAAACAGGTTAGGGAGGACCAGGGGTCACAATTTTAAGTTGTACAAGGCCAGATCTAGGTTAGATGTCAGGAGGTGGTTCTTTTCCCAGAGAATAGTGGACCTCTGGAACAGGCTGCCAGCTCATGCGGTGGACGTTGATTCATTGAATTCCTTCAAGTGAGAACTGGATCTGTTTCTGGCTAGGGTGGAGAACACCTCTTGCAAAAGGTAGGTACAGCATAAAATTATCAGGGCCAGAGTGATCTCTTGGATTCGTTTTGATCACCTTAGGGGTCAGAGAGGAATTTCCCAGATATTTTCCTCCAAATTAGCCTGGGTTTTTAACTGGTTTTAAGCCTCTCCCAAGAGATCACAGTGTGGGGTGGAGAGTATATATAGTGTGATGCACAAGGTAGTACAATTGTGTAGTACAGTTTGGATGGACCACAGGGTCTATTCCTGTTTGTCATTGTTCATATGTTCGTATCATGCCCTGCCCTCTGAAACTCTTTCCCTAAACCCCTTTCCCTTGAAAGCCAAAAGTTTCCAGGTGATATACAAATGTAACTGTTAAGCAAAATAAGCTGCTTACCTCTGCCTCACAGAAGCCATCTCTCCTTTGCTTTCCATACACCCAAATGATATCCCCCTCTTTAAAAGCCAGTTCATGGCTAGGATGAATATTGGGGCTGTCTTGCAATGGATTATAGTCATAAACAGCGATGAACTGGAAAAGAGAAAAAAAAGATGCCTACATTTAATACTAACTACAATAATGTCACGGGCACATTCAACACTCCAGACTGTACTTATCATTACTAATCGGATTGGACACTTTTGTCCTTGTCACATGCTGATCTTCACTGGCACAGGATTTGCACAGGCATGTAAAATGCTGACTGAGAAAGCTAACAGGGCTTTGAAGACTCTAGCATAGATGAAACATATGACATTTGATAACACTCACTACATATGCATGTTATTTTATATATAGGGGATCATTTCTGTTTCCCTGAGATTTTTACACCTTATGTTGAAATCCTGAAAACCCTTATGGACACCAAAGTTTTCCTTTAACAACTAAGAATTTTAATGAAAAAATATATAACAACGCTGCAACAATCACTTAGGGAACAAAATTGTTTCTGAGAACAGTTTTTTTAATAAAGGACAATTTAGTTTTTCTGTTAAGTTACATGCTAGTTGTGCATGGCTGTATTTCTGAATATCCAGTGATATGATAGGGCTTCACTGTGTTTCACTGAAGTATGATCCAGTGGAGTGCATAATTAGCATAAATAAACAAAGGTATAATGGCCATAAGTCTGAAAGGTAAGTGTGCCCATTATCACTAGTAATTAAGATGTGTTATGTTTACATAGAATTGCTCAGGATTTATAGCATGGAAACAGGCCATTCAGCCCAACTGGTCCATGCCGGTGTTGTTGCTCCACATGAGCCTCCTCCCACCCCTCTTCATCTAACCCTATCAGCATAATCTTCTATTCCTTTCTCCCTCATGTGTTTATCTAACTTTCCCTTAAATGCATTTATTCTATTCGCCTCAACTACTCCTTGCGGTAGCGAGTTCCACATTCTAACCGTTCTCTGGGTAAAGAAGTTTCTCCTGAATTCCCTACTGAATTTATTGATGACTATCTTATATTTATGGCCCCTAGTTTTGGACTCCCCCACAAGTGGAAACATTTTCATGAAGTCCTTATAACATAAGTAAGATTTATTGGGAAATGCTAACTCCTTTTTCTGAAGAAAATCACATCAGTCTCACTCCAGGGACTTGAGCACATACAGCTAGGCTGACACTCCAGTGCAGTGCTGAGGGAGTGCTGCACTGTTGGAAGTGCCGTCTTTTGGATGAGACGTTAAACCGAGGCCCTGTCTACTCTCTCAGGTAGATGTAAAAGATCCCACGGCACTATTTCGAAGAAGAGCAGGGGAGTTATCCCCAGTGTCCTGGCCAATATTTATCCCTCAATCAACATAACAAAAACAGATTATCTCGTCATTATCACATTGCTGTTCGTGGGAGCTTGCTGTGCGCAAATTGGCTGCTGCGTTTCCCACATTACAACAGTGACTACACTCCAAAAAGTACTTCATTGACTGTAAAGCGCTTTGAGACGTCCGGTGGTCGTGAAAGGTGCTATATAAATGCAAGTCTTTCTTTCTCTCTTTCAGATAAAGACAGTTAGAAATATATAAACATAGAAAAATAGGAGCAGGAGTAGGCCATTCGGCCCTTCGAGCCTACTCTGCCATTCAATATGATCATGGCTGATCCTCTATCTCAATACCATATTCCCGCTCTCTCCCCATACCCATTGATGCCTAATAGTTCAATGCTACTGTGACTGCTCCGAGTCAATAGCAGAAAATCATGGCCCAAAGTGAATAAAAACTGTTTTTGCAACTGAAATAAATAAGAACGCTTCTTTAAAAAAAAAGAGGAACCTTCAGAACTTAAGTAGTTGTAAAAGAAAAATTGGTGGAATATTAGATACGATTGGATCAGTATGAGATTAAGTTCTAAGTTTAAAAAGAAATTATACCGTAAGCATTAGGGATTGTAAGTTCGTATTGCATTAGAATTTTCAGCTGCTTATTGTTGTTCAATATGTAGTTATTGCAATTATCCTAGTTCTAAGACTCCTCCATGTAAACCTATGTTCAACCATTTCAGTGCAGCAGAGGGGGAGAGCCCTTTTTGGTCTGTTCATAGACCAGTCATAGAATCATAGAATGATATAGCACAGAAGGAAGCCATTCAGCCCATCGTGCCTGTGCCGGTTCTTTGAAAGAGCGATCCAATTAGCCCCACTCCCCTGCCCTTTCCCCACAGCCCTGCAAAATTTCCCCCTTCAAGTATTTATCAAATTCCTTTTTCCAAATTTTTATTCAATCTGCTCCCACCACCCTTTTTGGCAATGCATTCCAGATCATAACAACTTGCTGTGTAAAACAATTTCTCCTCATCTTGCCTCTGGTTCTTTTGCCAAGTTTACACAGGATTACATAGGATATACGGCACAGAAACAGGCCATTTGGTCCAACCACTCCATGCCAGCGTTTATACTTCTCTCGAGCCTCCTCTCATCTTTCCTCATCTAATTCTCTCAGCATAACCCTCTATTCCCTTCTCCCTCACATGCTTATCTAGCCTCCCCTTAAATGCATCTATACTATTTGCCTCAACTCTCTGGGTAAAGAAGTTTCTTCTGAATTCCCTATTGGATTTCTTGGTGACTATCTTATATTGATGGCCTCTAGTTATGCTCTTCCCCACAAGTGGAATCACTCTCTCTGTATCTACTTTATCAAAACCTTTCATAATTTTAAAGACCTCTATTAGGTCACCCCTCAGCCTTCTTTTTTCAAGTGAAAAGAGACCCAGCCTGTTCATCCTTTCCTGATATGTATACCCTTGCATTTCTGGTATCATCCTTGTAACTCTTCTCTGCACCCTCTCCAGTGCCCCTATATCCTTTTTATAATATGACGATCAGAATTGTATGCAGTACTCCAAGTGTGGTCTTAGCAAGATTCGATACAAGTTTAGCATAACTTCACTACTTTTCAATTCTATTGCTCTAGAAATAAACCCTACTGTATGCTTTGCTTTTTTTACGGCCTTGTTAACCTGTGTCGCTACTTTTAGTGATTTGTGTATTTGTACTCCGAGATCCCTTTGCTCCTCTACCCCACCCAGACTCGCACCCTCCAAGTAATAAAGTGACCTCCCTATTCTTCCTACCAATATCTCACATTTATCTGTGTTGAATTTAATTTGCCAATTATATGCCCATTCTGCAAGTTTATTAATGTCTTCCTGTAATTTGTTGCAGTCTTCCTCAGTATTAACTAACCGCCCCCCCCCACCACCACCAATTTGGTGTCATCCACAAATTTAGAAATTGTGTTTTTGATTCCAAAGTCTAAATCGTTAATATAAATTGTGAACAACAGTGGTCCCAGCACTGATCCTTGTGGAACACCACTACCCACCTTCTGCCACTATGAATAGTTATCCTTTACCCCTACTCTTTGCTTTCTGTCTTGAAGCCAACTAGCTATCCATTCTGCTACTTGTTCCCTGACTCCGCACTCTCTGACCTTATTCATTAGTCTATTATGTGGTACCTTATCGAAGGCCTTTTGAAAATCTAGATAAATTACATCTACTGCATTACCCTTGTCTATTCTCTCTGTTACCTCTTCAAAAAATTCAATGTGGTTGGTCAAGCAAGACTTTCCCTTTTGAAATCCATGCTGACTATTAATTATTATATTTTTGGCTTCTAGATGTTCTTCTATTTTCTCCTTTAGTAGGGATGTTAAGCTGACTGGTCTATAGTTCCCTGGACATGTTTTATCTCCCTTCTTAAATATAGGTATTATGTTAGCTAGCCGCCAGTCCTCTGACACTACACTTTTTTCTAATGAATTATTAAATATGCATAGTAATGGCTCTGCTATCTCTTCCCGAGATTCTTTTAAAATGCGTGGATGTAATCCATCTGGACCAGGGGTATTTTCCTCTTTGAGTTTGATTAGTTTATTTAATATATCTCCTTTTTATTTTAAATGCAGTTATTTCATTACTAATCTCATGATCCAATGTCATATCCACCTGTTCTATCTCCCTGGCAAATACCGAGGCAAAGTAATTATTTAATATTTCTGCCATCTCTCTATCACTGCCTGTATTATTATCCTGTCCATCCCTTAGTGGCCCTATTCCCATCCCGGCCTTCCTTTTTTTATTGATGTGCCTGTAAAATATTTTACTATTTTGTTTTATGTTCCTTAATAATTTAATTTCATAGTTCCTCTTTGCCTTCATAATTTTTTTTGACTTCTTTACGAATCTCTTTGTATTTTCCCTTATCATGCTCTCCCCTGCTGTACATGTACTTAATGTATGTCTCTTTCCTTACCCTCATTTTTTTCCCTTATGGCTTTATTCATCCATGGTGTCTCATTAGTGTTTAGCTTGTTCTTGTTTTTTAGCGGAATATATTTTACCTGGACTCTGTTGAACACCGTTTTAAATGTTTCCCAATTGCTGTACTACGTCATTGTTTACCAATATTGTTGTCCATTTTATTTTCCCAAGTTCTATTCACAGCCCCTCAAAATCAGCTTTTCTCCAATCTATTAACCTGGTCTTCGTCATACTTATGTCCTTCTCAATTATTATTTTAAAGCGTATTATATTATGGTCACTATTGCTTAGATGTTCCCATACTTTTACTTCTCTTATCTGCTCTGGTTCATTCGCCATTACTAGCTCCAAGAGCGAATCCTCCCTTGTTGGGCTTTTTACATATTGGGTTAGAAAGGAGTCCTGTACACATTGTAGGAACTCTATTCCCTTATCCCCATTACCTACCTCTTCTGTCCAATTAATATCAGGGTAGTTGAAATCCCCCATGATTATTAATCTGTTTTTTACTCATTTCCCTAATTTGTTTGCACATTTCTTCTTCCACATCCCTTCTACTATTAGGTGGTCTGTAGACTACCCCTATTAGTGTGATTGATCCTTTATTATCTTTTATCTCTATCCATATGGATTCTATTTTTGTCTTGCTGATAGCTGTGTCACTTTTTTCTACTGCCATTATGTTATCCCTAATAAGTACAGCTACTCCACCTCCCCTTTTTCCTCTCTATCTTTTCTAAATTTGTTATATCCTGCAATGTTTAATTCCCTGTCCTGATTTTTCTGTAGCCATGTCTCAGTAATTCCTACTATGTCTGGTTCCTCATAACGCATGATTGCCTCCAGCTCCCCTGTTTTACTACGGACACTGTGTGCATTGCTGTACAGACAGTTTCACTCATTTTTAATAGCAGTTCCTTTCACTTTATTGTTAACCATCTTTTTACACTCCAGTTCTATAACTCCATTTATTTTCTGGCCATCAATATCCTCCCTTACTTTACTCTTTTCTATGCTCTCCTTTCCTGTTTTGTTTATATTTAGGCTGGTTTCATTTCTTGTCGATCCCTCCTCCCATCTTACAATTTTGCCAACCTTAAATCTGTGTCCTCTAGTTACTGACCCTCCTGCCAGTGGAAACAGTTTCTCCTTATTTACGTTATTCAAAACCCTCCACGAACCTTCTCTGCTCTAAGGAGAACAACCCCAGCATCTCTAGTCTCTCCACGTCACTGAAGTCTCACATCCCTGGTTGTCAGTCCAGTTTTTTGGGTTAAAGTTTTTAACTGAGTAGTTCAAACACCAGTTGTTAAAGGCAGCACTCAGTGCAGGAGCTCTGTTCAAATATTGATAATGAAGCTGATCAGCTGAGCCCTGCCTTAATGCAACTCAGCCTGCATTAGCCTTGATTCTCAGTCTACAAAAGGAACCATAAACCTTTCAAGATCTCAGGATAAGCAAATGACCCAGAAGTTGTCCTATTTTTCTGCAAATGGCACTTCATAGATTTAGGTCAGGATTTTAACCCCCTTCGCCCAGTGAGAATGGTGCATGGGAGGGGTTAAAATTTGAAAATTCTACCCCCCTGGTCCAACCCCCCGCATTCCCCAGTGTAATTTTTATGACAGGGAATCAGGCCATCGTTGAGGCTCCTGCTGGGAGTTCCAGGGTTATCGGGGAGGGGGTGTGGAGTTCCTAATATTCAAAAGTCGTCAGCACCGTGATGCAATATTCACTTGAAGTTGGGGAATTCTGCACTGTCCGCAGCCCGGCAGCAGATCTACGGTGGGAGGTGTTGACTGACCAGAAGAGGCCATGGTAAGTCTTTAAAAATTATTTCTGTTAGAACTCCTTGTGGGCTTGGAGGAACAGTACTGCTTACCCCAGGTCCCTCAAGGAGTCCTCGGGCTTCCACAGCCCCGGCCTACCCCCGATCTTGTTGGAACCCCCAGCCTCGGCTTCCCTGATCATCCTGGAAACTCCCCCCCCCGGATCCCCAATAGCCCTGGAAACGACCGCCCCTCCCCACCCCCACCCCCACCTCCAGATCACTGCTCCCTCTGACTGCCGGGGACCGTTCCCACGGCTCCCCAGTGGTGGCCTCCTGCTGCCAAATTCCCGCCGTCACCCCCCGGCCAAGTAGTGAATCTGACCGGGTTTCGGGCGGGACTTCCGGAACGTTTATGCAAATAAGGCCCTGCCTTTAAGATCAGCAGGGCCTCCACGTCTCCAGACTCTCCGGCCGCACCGCCCGCTTCGGGGCCTCGCGCACACAGTTCCTGCCCTCCCTTTAAAATCGGAGCCTTAATTTCTCCCACAGAATAGAGTGACATGTTTGCTGAAAATGGCCTAACTTCTAAGTTTGAAAAATAACCCAGCAATAATAGAAGAGGGAAAAAATAATCCCTTGAAGTGAAATGCTAGATTTCACTCTATTGTTCTCTGTTACAAATTACAAAGCATGTTGGTATTATATTCCTTTAGCTGACCTCTACTGCACTGCACTCTGTATCTGCTATTATGCAGTAATTATCTCCGGCCATCACCAGTGAGGATCAATATGTGTTAAATCTGATGTCTTTCTACCCTAGAATCTGTGAAGGAAATTATCTGAAGGGTCACAATGAACCATAAAATTCTACCTGTTGGGCACTTTCGTGAGGAAAACAAAATACAGATTAAAATAATCTGATAAATATGTAAATATTAGTCTGACCAAATGAAATTCAAACCTTTAACTTTAGAGATAAAATAACATCAAATTTTTTTTTAAATACCTTGGCATTTCGAACCAAAATAGGGTTAATTAATTTTAACTTTCCCAGAAAGCAAAAGTTATAGCAATTAACTCGCACGCACTCGCTAAACATGAATCACTAAAATGTGCGTCTGTCAAATGGCTAATTCAAATAAAAAAGTCTAAGTATTGAGTTACTATATGTGGATCACCACGGTAACAATCACGTGACTTTTCTCTTGGGAAGTAGCTTAGTCACATGTTCGCATCAATAGGCAAACCAGCTAACAAGCAGTATCAGGTTTATCTTGACATTGGAATGGGATGCAATATATTGTACTGAAAAGGGCTGTGAAGGCACTGGGGATTTTAATGGCCTAGAAATTTGCTGGCATTGTGCCTGTTTTTCAGGTGAAAAATAATTGCCAAAGCATCCAATATGGCATGCAGTTATTACATGCTGGAACTGTGCCACCCGCTATATTGGTGAAGGCAGAAAAAGAGTCCAAGGCCCGCGCCCAAAGCAGACATTAGACATTTTGCACGTGCAAATAAGAGGACCCAACGCCTGTTTCAGGCTCCGTTTGTAAAATCGGGCTGTCCTGAACACAACTGGCGCCCTTTCCTCCCTTTCCCGATCGCTGACCCGCCCCCCCCCCCCCCCGCGCCCCTCCCACAGTCAATCCCTCCTTCCGAATCATTTCCCCCCTCTTTCAAGACCTACACGAGGCCCAAAAATTCAAATCCTCCGCTGGTGATCTGCCTGAGGACACCCAGCAGGCATCTGCAGCTTGCCGGCCTCGTGTAAATGAGGCATGAGGCTCAATATCGGGCGTGCCTCGGCCCTACAGCGTTCAGGCGCAGGGATTGGCAAGCCAGCGTGAACCAATTTCTAGGCCAATGCATTTTAGATTTCACAACCTTCTATCAGCATTAATGAAAATTCTAGATAAGGTAAAATGATTAGATCTATATTAATGACCTAGATGAACAGACCGAGTGTAATGTATCCAAGTTTGTTGATGATACAAAGCTGGGTGGGACAGTAAGCTGTGAGGAGAACACAAAGGGCTGGATTTTCAATGACCTGTGGAGTCGGGTTTGGAGGCGTGCGGGGGGTTAAAGTTGCAGATTCGGGGGTCCCGACCCCATCCCGCCTCTAACCCACCTCCATGCCAGTTTCGCTGGCGGCGGGTACCCGACCTGTGCTGAGACCCGACTCCCCGAGGCAGGAAGGGATTAGTGACAATTAACTGCCTGTTAACAGGTAGTTAACAGGCAGTTTTTTGCATAATCCCTATTTTAAAAGGAGAAATGTGGGCTTCCCGACAGGTGGCAACCACGCCAAGTAATCGGGGCGGACCGTGTGTCTGCAGGGGTTGGATGGGTCGATATGTCCGGTGGGCAGGTGAGTGATGGGTGCATGTGTGCAGAGCTAAGTGTGTAAGGTAAGTGCCAAGTGTTGGAAAAAGTTTTACTTACCTTAACTTCCTCCTGCAGGTGTCAGCCCTTCAGTTCTCGGGAGTCAGAAATCTCACCGGCACAGAAAGCAGAAAAGCCGTGGTACTGTCAAAAACAGCAGCCTTCTGTTTTCTGTGGTGGAATGATTTCTAACTCAGCCTGAGAGGAAGGACTGAAGTTAGAAATCATATTGTCAGTGTTTGACAGCTTCACAGAGCTGTCAAACGCTGATATTTCATCTGTCAAAAGCTCTTGACAGATGAAATGTCAATCTGTGACGTCACCTGTTGCCGGGTGGCCCTTAATTGGCCTGCTGAGCCCACTGGGCGGGCTCAACAAGGTCAATCAAAGGAAAATACAGTGGGTTGGCCACATCTCGATGGAGGCGGGTTCACAAGCCAGAATGTGTGATTCACGACCCCACCCCAACCCCAGATTCAAAATCCAGCCCAAAGAGTCTGCAAAGGGATATAGATAGACTAAGTAAGTGGGCAGTAAGGTAGCAGATGGAGTATAATGTAGGGAAATGTGAGGTTATTTACTTTGATAGGAAGAATAGAAAAACAGAATATTTTTTAAATGGTGAGAAACTTTCAAATGTTGGTGTTCAGAGAGATTTGGGTGTCCTCGTGCAAGAAACACAGAAAGCTAGCATGCAGGTACAGCAAGCAATAAAGAAGGCAAATGGCATTTTGGCCTTTATTGCAGGGGGTTGGAGCATAAGAATAAGGAAGTCTTGCTACAATTGTACAGGGCCTTGGTGAGACCACACCTGGAGTACTGTGCACAGTTTTGGTCTCCTTATCTAAGGAAGGATATACTTGCCTTGGAGGCGGTGCAACAAAGGTTCACTAGATTGATTCCTGGGATGAGAGGGCTGTCCTATAATGAAAGATTGTGTAGAATGGGCCTATACTCTCTGGAGTTTAGAAGAATGAGAGGTGATCTCATTGAAACATACAAGATTCTGAGGGAGATTGACAGGGTAGATGCTGAGAGGTTGTTTCCCCTGGCTGGCGTGTCTAGAACTAGGGGGCACAGTCTCAGGATAAGGGGTAGGCCATTTAAGACTGAGATGAGGAAGAATTTCTTCACTCAGAGGGTTGTGAATCTTTGGAGTTCTCTGCCCCAGACGGCTGTGAATGCGGAGTCTTTGGGCTGGATTTTCATTGACCCGTGGAGGCAGGTTTGGAGGCGTGTGGGGGGTTAAAATTGCGAAAACTGGCGGGCGGGCACAAGCCCACCTCCACGCAATTTTCATTAAATCGTGTCTGCTGGTCCCGACTCCGTCCCGCCTCTAAGAGGCGGGATAGGCTGTTAAGGCCCTTAACAAGCACTAAATTGCCTCTATAATGCCATTTTGAAAGGCCTTTGTGATTTTAACCCTTTTTCTACGTGAAGCACGCCTGTTCTAAACTACGAATGTGAAACCTGGCGGGAGCACATTTGGATAGCTGACGCTGGCTGGCTGGCATATCTGGGCGTGGTGGTGGGAGACATATTTGGGAGTGGTGGTGGATGGGAGACATATCTGGGAGTGGTGGTGCAAAAATATCTGGGAGCAGACTTAGGGCTGCTGCTGCTCATTTTGCATCCAGGTCCTCTCACAGCAAAGGCCAGGCAGTCTTTGCAGACCTTCAATGCAGCAGCAATGATGACATCATCAGAGGCAACTTTCAGACTGGAAACACTAATTGGTTCATGGGTTCCTACATGCTGGAACTCAATTGCCCAATTAGGTGAAAATTGTATCAATCTCCCACATCCAATTGCAGTCGGGTGGATAACACGAAAAGTGGATGACACGACCCCAACCCGCCCCAGTATCAAAATCCAGCCCTTTGAGTATATTCAAGGCTGAGATAGATAGATATTTGGACTCTAGGGGAATCAAGGGACATGGAGATCGGGCGGGAAAGTGGAGTTGAGGTCCATGATCTTATTGAATGGCAGAACAGGCTCGAGGGGCCGTATGGCCTACTCCTGCTCTTACTTCTTCTGTTCTTATGTTCTAAAACAGTACCAATAAAATGGATATCCTCAAATTTGTTAAGTTGATTTTGCTGAGTTTTGAACCTAAGGCACAGATTTTTTATAAAGAGTTCTAACAGAATGTCACAGCAAAGGTCAATCAACCTAGTTAATTAGAAACAGATGTCTCCCCATAATTCATCAGATTGTTGACAGTGATGTAATCAAATATTCAACTTTTAAGAATCATCTCGCACCTGCATGTGATTGATGTTACAGCAGGAGATATCGTCCCCGAAATTCCTCGGTTCATGATCCCAGTGGTTATGCCAGAATTGCGCCCAACTGTACCCTCCAGTGTCGACCCCACCAGAGTTTGCGGGGTCAGTGGAAGGACCACTGTCTGGACCCGACTGCTGGTGTCCACATTCACCCTTGTGAAGGTTGGTATGCCTCCACTCACTGGGTGTACTTGGCCACCACACAAACTCTGAGTCTCGACTGTGGATCAAGAGCAGGAATTCCTGGCTTAGGGAGTCCCCACCCCTGGCCCCAGCCGTTGCCCATCATTTACCTTGCAAGGGGCAGGTGGAGGTTCAGTCCCTTACAAGGCATTGAAGAAACTCTTGGAGACCTAGCACAACCAGCAGAACTTCAGGGCCAGTCGCTACTGGGAGAAAAAATACAGACTTCAAGGCAACCAAATACATTTCTGTAGAAAGGTTTTGTTATTGCAAATAAAAGCAATATTTCTGAGTTCAGTTATCTTGTATCGACCTACATTGTATCTTGTGCTGACCTACATTGGCTCCTGGTCCGGCAACATCTCTATTTTAAAATTCTCATCCTCGATTTTAAATCCCTCCATGGCCTCACACCGCCACCCTCGCCACCCCCCCATCTCTGTAACCTCCTCCAGCCCTGCAATCCTCCGAAATCTCTACATTCCTCCAATTCTGGCCTTTGTACATCCCTGATTTTCATCGCTCCACCATTGGCGGCCATGCCTTCAGCTACCTAGGCCTAAGCTCTGAATTCCCTCCCTAATCCTCTCCACCTCTCTCTCCTCCTTTAAGACACTCCTTAAAACCTACCTCTTTGGCCAAGCTTTTGGTCACCTGTCCCAATATCTCATTATGTGGCTCGGTGTCAAACCTTATTCAATAATGCTCCTGTGAAGTGTCGTGGGATGTTTTACTACATTAAAGGTACTATATAAACGCAAGTAGTTGTTGTTGTTAAATGTTTTGATCTTACTCTATTTGCAAACACATTTTAAAGCTTAGTAGAATGCAATAATCTACTTATTCTGCCTGCATTTACATTTATATTAAAACTGCGTTGAGCATTTTAAAATTATTTTTCTTCACACCTCTCCTGAAAACACTGCCCATGTTGGAAGTGGCTCCACAGGTACTGGCAGCTGCTCAGCACTGTGGCCAAGTGCCTATTCTTTGTGTGTGAACTCTGCAAAGAATATATCTAACCTTGGAGGATACATAGCCTTCGACACAACTGAACCCAATCCTGTCTCCATCTGATGTCCACACACGTGCACTTTCCAACAAGGTCACTGTAATCAGGGGCAGGGACCCTAGTCCAAGAGCACTGAGGTCAGCTGTATTATCCCCACTGCTGCTCTGGCTGATATCAGCTAACTCAGACAGAGCACGAGACTGCCACACAGCACAAACGTGGGACCTTGGCGGTTTGTAGGCACACAAGGCAATGGCTTTGCCCATTGAATCAACTGTGAGTTGACACAATTGCTTCTGAGCACTAGTGTCTTCCCACTAAGATGTTTAGTGCCGTTGTTCGTTTCCCAATCCTAGATCGGCTCAACGCATTCTCTGTTAAAAAAACAGTATTTTGCATAATGAAATGTATACATTTCTAATTCCAGATCCCTTTCATCCTGTGTCGTGCATCGATCGTGGCCAAAAGAAATCTGAGGAGGTTTTTGTCTATTTTTGAAGGAGAAAGCTGTGCAAACTCCTAACGTGCATTGTTGCTATGCCTACTGCACTATGTATAAACACAGTGACTATCAGAACTATTCCACTACATGAACAAAGCAGTTGCTTAAAGCAGATGAGCATACATCTTCGGTTGGAATACTGGTTTGATGGATTATCTCCCCATTAATCTCCAATATACATCAGGAAGGGCAGGAACACGAAAATCAGTGAAGCCAGTTCTGATTCATCACTTCACCATTGTTTTTCTGATATCTCACAGGGTAGGGCTACATCATGTTACAAACATCACAATGATGTCAAACATCAGTCACAACAGCAAAGGCATTGGTTGATTTGCATGTACAGTAGTTTTGAATATAGACAGGAGAACGGATCATTTCAATCTGGCTTTTCTAACCGGACACTAAACCAGGAAGGCCTTAGATTGGGTATTGAAGCCAGCAGAGAATAAGAACAAATGGAAGTTTGCAGAACAAACAGAAAGGGTGATTATCACAGAAAGGTTTATGTCACCTTGTTAATCTAGTATCAGAAATCTTAAAATGCCAACCTGTGATTAGAATTCGACATATAATTAGGCTGGTTAACACTTTTACAATCATCAATTGCAGGAGATGGAATTAAGTAATCACCACAGCCAGAACCCTTGCACAGTTCATTAGCATGCCATATCAGACAGGACTGCTTAATGACTAGTGTTGGTGCTCACAGATGCAGTGAGCTGAAACCAGATCTAGCGAAAAAGTGGTTTTCAACAGCAAGAACTTAATATGCTTGCAGGATTCGACGGCAGAATGCATGAGTTTATGGAGAACTAAATTTAAATCCCAAAAAGAGACTAAGTGCAAATGGAGTGGATTCCGACTCCATACTCCCTTCACAATCAGGAGCAGGAATTACGTCTGCTTTTCTCCTCCTTAGCCCAGGGCACTGAGGCCTATTGTAGTGGCCTGACTGTTGCCCTGGTTGAAATGAATTAACTCTGCACAACCCGGGAACTGAATCTTGGACCTTCTGATCTGTATACCTTGCTACTATACCACACGGTGTCCTTATTTTCTGGGCCGTCAGGATAGTCCCGCCCTGGATAAAATCGTACAAGAATTAAAATTCATTGTTTGAGGAGTGTGGGTAGAGGTTTAGTTTGGTGGTTAAGGGGAAGGGTGAGAAGCAGCAAAAGGCAGCTGGTTCAATCTGAGCAACAAACACATCCATGAGTTCTTTGCACTTGTTGTTAGAGGTGAGGGTGGAGAGGGCAGGGGACAGGGGTTTAAGGAGATGGTTGGTACTGGAAAAAATGGAGCTGAGGGTTATATTTACTCCAGGATGATCCTGGAGTACTGAGTGAATTTTGGCAGAGGAGAGTGAGGCCCAATACTGCTTGATGTGTTCTAGCCAGATCTGGTGATGGATGGCCAAACCAGTTGTGCGCCAGATACACTCAAGTCTCTACTCCTTGGACCTGAGGGAAGTGAAGATGGGGGCCATACCGGGGGAATTATGAGGATGGGAGATGGTAAAGGTACTGCAGACAAGCACATTAAAGGTGGAGGAGAGGGAGTGCTTGAGCAGACCAAGAGCTGCAGAAGTATCATGGCTAATAGAGGGCCAAAGGCTAGACAGTTGGTAGTTTGAAGGTGCAATTGGAAGTGACTTAGGGCAGAGTTTTTTCCAGGGCCAGGTGCAGAATGAAATGCAATTAGAAAGGGATGCGAGGGTATGGATGGTGAGGGATACAATGAAGTGGTGGGATATGGTCTTTTTTGTGATCAAGGCCATGGGAGTAGAGAGGCCATGTGAGTTGGCAAACTCAATGGGGTGGCCATAAAAATGGGTAAGGAAGTTTATATGGAGGGAAAAGTTTAGGGTGGACAGGAAATCAGTGAAATCATAGTAGAGAGGGAAAGGCGAGTTGAGATGGAAATTGAAATCACTGAGGGGTAGTCACTCAGTGCAGAGACTCAGGGAGGAAAGAAGGAAGGATTTCTCAGTGAAAAACTTAGGATGGGCTTGGGGAGCCAGTAGAGAACCAGCCTAGGCCTCACACTCTGGAATTCCCCTGCTAAGCTCTTCGACCTCTCCACCTTCCTCTCTTTCTTAAAACTCAGCTCTTTGACTAAGCTTTTGATCGCTCCTCCTAATATTTTTGGCTCAGTTTCCATCCCTTTCCTTATGCCTCTTTGAAGCAACTTCGTACGTTTTACTAGGTTAAAGGCATTATTATATAAATTCAGGCTTTTGTTGTAAATTAGACCTGAGAGGGTGTTTATCAGATCATCTAACACCTGCAATTATTCGGAAACTCCTGAGGATTCCTCTGTTCTAACTTCTGAAAGACAATATCAGCTATCTGCAAAATAACAGTGTTATCATTGCAGAAAATGTGTTTTATTAATACACTGAATAGAAACAGAACACTAGTAAATCAATAAATACAGGGAAAAAAGAAATCTGATGATCTTAGGAACCTACAGAGATCTCCTAGTGGACTCTCTGGGGTCCAGGGACTCCAGTTTGAAAGTCTAGAGTCTGCCCCATTGCACTTAGTCCAAGTATTATTTGGGTAATACGACATAAATCAACGTATTTCATTTAGTCTTACCATTCTCTGTTTAGGATATGTTGGCAGGAGCATAAAACTGGTTTCCTAAGTAGCAAAAGAAGAAAGGTTGTTTCATTAGGCGCATTGAGTGAAATCTTATGATTCTCCCAAATGGAATATTCAACAAATGTAGCAGTTTGGCTCAAATGGCATTCTTGCCTCTGAGTCAGAATATTGTGGGTTCAAGCCCCATCCCAGGACTTGACTACATAATTTAGGCTGACATTTCAGTGCAGTACTGAGGGAGTGCTGCATTATTGGAGGTTCTGCCCTTTAGGTGAGATGTCTTCCTGCTCAAATGGATATTAAAAATTAACCATGGTACTATTCAAAGAAGAGCAGAGAGTTCTCTTGGTTTCCGGACCAACATTGCTGCCTCAACTGGTCCATCATCTCATTGCTGTTTCTAGATCTTCATGTGCACAAAACGACTGCATAACAGACTCTGCATGTCAAAGTATTTCATTCTACATGAAGCACTTTGAGACATTTCTGAGAGATGTAATGAGGTGGTATATAAATACAATTTTTCATTAATAACTACTTCTACAAGTATGCACTACAGATAAGTAAGGAAGTCTGTATACAGTGCAGCCTTGTAAAATACTCAGTGACACATTCTTCCTCTGCCTATGGTTGTTAATAGTTTTTTTTTATTTCGAGCTGATTTAGAGCTCTAAGCAGTACTTAAACCAAGATCCACCTATGGGAAAACTTAACTGCAGTCATAGATCGCAGTCACATGACACCGCTTTCAATACTTAAGCCGTGATTTCCCCTACCTCGGCAGGTCCTGATCCTGCTGCTGGCTCCAGCCCGTTCTGTAGAATGATTTTATGTTAATTGGGCTGGTTTGCCAGTCTGCCGCGTTTGCTGGCCAATTGAAGGAAGCGGGTCTGATGATGTCATTTGATGACGCGTCATCAGCTGGTTTCCTTAAAGGGACCACACGCAAATTTATTTTGACAGCATTGAGGTGCTGCAAACACTGACAAGCACTGCACAGAGGTGCATGGCTGCACCCAGGCTCTCCCATGACTCCCTCCATATGCTTAGGGAGGGAGTCACAGTACGCAGGGAGGTTCTCCTTCCTTCCAATGGGCGGAAGAGTCCTCCCCAGGAGATCAACACAGCCTGGAGGACCTGGCTGCAGTGGCACAAAACTTTCAATGATCTCAGTAGATCACAAAACATTACTGCAAAGCCACACTCAACCTCATCCTGCTGTGCCACTCATCAGATCCCCATCACTCTGCCTTCCCTACTCTACTCCTGCACATCCTTACTCACACCAACTTACCTTGCACCTCCACCCATCCCTCTCTATCTACATTATCACTTCCCCATCTCACTAGCCACCCCTCACACTCACCCTAGTCCAATCATACCAACTAACAACACACAAGGGTAGACACTTGTGTGTTTTAGCCAATGTTCAAGTAAAGTTTCTGTTAATGTGGTGTCAAACATTAAAACCTTTATTTTTCAACACTTCGCGTTCTTGAACAGATCTGTGTGCACATTTGGAAGTGGCTTGGTGAGTTGCAGTGTATGGTGAGATATAATGTTAACCCCCGCAATGGTGATGAGTGTGAAAGGAATGGCTTGGGCATTGTAGGGATGCTATATGGTGTTGGTGTGGGGTAGTGCCAACCTGGCGCATCATGTGGCAGCCAGGGTGTACAGCGTCAAGTGAAGTAAATCTGGCCATGGTGAGGTCATCCCTGGCACCCCGGGCAGCAATGTGGTCAGGTGCTGCTGCCCTCTGTCTTGTGCAGCATCAGTTGATTGCGGAGAAGGTTGGTGTTGTTGTTGGTGCTGCTGGAGTGCCTGGTGCTGCTGGTGTTGGGGACTGATCATGGTGGGATTCTGAGGTGAGACAGTTTCAATGCACCAATGCTGATGTAGTAGATGGCAGGTAAACTTGAGATGACAGAAGCGATCTGTCAATGGTGAGAGAGGTTGTTCCAATGAGGTGACACTGGATAGAGAGTTTGCTCCAAATACTTGCAACCTGCATAAAGCTCAATCTGTCTTCCAAATGCAGTAAGCAACAGCTTCTGAGCTTGGAAAGTGATCAGCTGTGAGATGGGAGCTTTTATAGCACATTTGCAGCTGTCAAGTAAAGAGAGGATTCCATGCTCATATCTCCCGACCTGCTAACCAAACGTGATCCCCGAGCAGCATGGACCCCGTGGGCGACCTCATAAAATGGTAAGATGAGATCAAAATACTTTTTAATGGGCTGTTATCAAGGTCATAATGACCTGAATTGCCTCCCCATGTGTGTCGGGTCTGTTCAGCCCTGACAGACCCAACATCTGGGAAAGTCGCGTGGCGGCGGGTTGACAGCGGGGTCCCAGCCTGGAGAACTGCACTTTGAAGGGAGGAGAGGAGAAGAATGGTGGGTGAAGAAAAAAAAAACGCCCTTAGAAATAAACTCTTATCTGAGAGAATATCTATGGCACGGGCCAAATTTGTAATGAGACCACAAGGAGAAGAAAAAAGAAAGACTTGCATTTAAATAGCACCTTTCATGATCCCAAAGCGCTTTACAGCCAATGAAGTACTTTTGAAGTGTAGTCGCTGTTGTAATGTAGGAAACACGGCAGTCAATTTGCACACAGCAAGCTCCCACAAACAGCAATGTGATAATGACAGATTGGCTCGCAGAGTTTCTGGTCCCTTGCGCGTTGCTGCACAGTGAACAATATAAACCTGAAAATTACTGTCACAATTACCATTTATTTCAAACAAGATAATGCCGCTGCTAAAATAGGAGACTGAGGAATGTCATTCGAGCATGCTCAGTGTCTGCTGATATTGCCAATGGTAACATCTAAGCCAAAAACGATTTAAGTTTTAAAAGTTTCAGCACAGGAGGAAGTGGTTCAGCCCATAGTGCCTGTGCCAGCACTAGCTCTACATCAGAGCTACATATTCAAATCCTGTTGCCCTGCTCTTTGTTTTCCGCTCCCTTTAATATTTAACCTAATTTCTTCTTAGGTCATGATTGACATAGATCCAAGTGCCACTTGTAAATTATACATATCAAAATAAAAAGATAAATAATTAAGCAGCAGTTTCAAAATATGATAGAAATCTAAGAATAAATGCTGTTCAACTTATCCTGTTGTTTAGATCTACAAACAGGGTGCCTCTCAGCTCATTTTGTCCCACCATTGCCCTATAAGGGAATGAAAATGAAAGTGGACGCCAATGGCTGCAATGTTACATTATCCTTTGTGCCCCTGAAAACTGTCTTGTGAGATGATTTACCACTCAATATTCCTGAAACAACCATCTGATATTTTCATGTTACATAATTGGCTGTCATGAACGTTTTTAACTTTGTGTTGGAGATGTAAACAATTCCGCAGAATACCGTATACAGACTGTTTGATTCGTGTGCTTTGTACCTGTAGTGTCTCCGAACTCTCGTTAGTCTGACTGGCCGGTGAAAGATGGGACTGTACTGATAAAACTTTCTGATGTGGTCGGCAGTTCAGAAACGGGATATTAACCTTCCCAGAAACCAAACCATTGGCTCCAACTGTCTGGACGCTGACTTGAAATGGCACACTTAGGTCAAGATCTTCCAACAGGATCTGTAACATATGAAAGAAGCAATTTAATTTAAAGACAACTATAATTTTTTATATATATATATATATATATTGTAATGACCTGGAAACAGAGCATAATTTAAAAGTTTGCAGGTGACACAAAACTCAGAAATGTAGTAAACAGTGAGGAGGATAGTAACAGACTTCAGGAGCACATCGACAGACCGGTGAAATGGGCAGATACATGCAATTTAACGCAGAGAAGTGTGAATTGATGCATTTTGGTAGGAACAATGAGGAGAGTCAATATGAACGAAATGGTACAATTTTAAAGGGGGTGCAGGAAAATAGAGACAAATCTTTGAAGGTGGCAGGACAAGTTGTGGGATCCTTGGCTTTATAAATAGAGGCATAGAGTACAAAAGCAAGGAAGTTATGCTAAACCTTTATAAATCACTGGTTAGGCCCCAGCTGGAGTATTTTTTCCAATTTTGGGCACCACACTTTAGGAAGTGTAATATATGTGGGTAGAACAAATGAGGGACAGAGACAACGATGAGTTGCGAGTCCATGTGCTTGCTTTATTAGGCCAGAGCGAACTGAGCATACTCAGACCAAACCATGTGTGAATACATTACACACTGCTTTCCTCCTTAAAAAAAATGTATGCATTCCCCTCTCAAATATAACAAAATTATGGTCCCACCTTTCCCAGCATTACATGTACGACATAAATGAACTACAAATCCTACAAATGAACTGCACATCCAGTTTAATAACAGGTTTGCGATGCCTTCCTGATCTCCTTACAGAAGGTTTTGGTGTTGAACCAATTTTCGGGCTGTTTTGTTTTGGTTCCGAACTCAATGATGATCTTATTTCTATCTCAGACTTGTTTGAACCTGGTACTTCAGTTACTGAAGTCTGAACTGAATCAAACTCATGTATGTGTTCATGATCAAATGGTTCACGATCATGTCTTGGTTCATCTCCAGCAGAGATCATTTGATCTACATGAACACTTTGCATTTTGTCACCAATTTCAACCAAACATCTCTTGGTTCCACCAACCTCTACTATGGTTCCTACATCCCACTTGTGTGAACTCGACTTGCCAGGGGGACTGAGAACACGAACACACTTATTTTGTTTGAAACTGCGTTCTTTCTGATTGGCGTTATAATAACGTTTCTGACTCAACTGTTTCTGTTCAACTCCTGAGGCCAAATTCGGCTGAACAAGACTGAATCGTTTCCTCAATCTCCTCTTCACCAAGAGTTCTGCTGGGGTATGTCCAGTTGTATTGTGTGGAGTAGTTCTGTACTTCAGCAAGAAATTTGTCAAAAGTTGCTTCATGCGGAGTCCCTGCAACACTTGCTTATTGAGAGCTCCTTTTACTATTCTGACTGACCTTTCGGCTGCTCTGTTTGAAGCTGGATGATATGGTGGAACGAGAATGTGTTTGATACCGTTCCGTTTCATGAATTCTTCGAATAGAGCAGAACGGAACTGAGGGCCATTGTCGGAAACAAGCTCTACAGGTAAGCCATGACATGCGAAGATAGACCTCAACTCATCTATGGTACGTTCAGTTCTAGTATTTGAACCCATGTGTTTCACTTCAATCCACTTTGAGTGACTATCTACAAGTACCAGGAAATAATCATTTGCTTTCTCACAGAAGTCTACATGTACTCTCTGAAAAGCTCTACTTGGCCATGACCAGGGTTGTAGTGGAGTTTGCGTGGTTTGTTTTTTGGCAAATGCTGCATTTGCTGACAAGTGATTCAAGATCACTGTCCAATCCAGGCCAGTAAACAAAGTTTCTTGCAATTGATTTCATACTGATGATCCCTGGATGTTCAGTATGAAGTTTGGCCAGAATTCTCAAAGAAGTAGGTACCACCACTCTGTTTCCCCACTTGATACAACCTTGCTCACAAGACAATTCAGTACGATGGTTATGGAATGGTTTCCAACTCTGTGTCCAGCCACTGATCAGTCCATCCATTCAAAGTGTTTTCATACACTTTTTTCAGTACTGAGTCCTTTTGAATCTCATCTGCAATCTCAGTTGCATTCACGGGAAAGTCTTTTGTCAACTGCACCTAGCGTGAAAATCTCACCTTCACTCCCAACACACGAGTCCTCACGTGGCAACCTGGATAAGGCATCTGTGATTGCATTCTGCTTTGAAGTGAGATATTCAATCGTGTAGTCATATTGTGACTACAGCACTGCCCAATGTTGCATTCTTGATGTGGCCATTGCAGGGATGGCAGATTTGAGCCCCAATATTGCTAGGAGCAGTTTGTGATCGGTTATCTTCCGATCAGGAACTGTTGGAATTTCTTGATTCCAAACACTATGGAGAGTGCTTCCTTTTCAATTTGCATGTAGTTTCTTTTGCTCTTTCTGAGGGTTCATGATGCAAACGCGATTGATTTCTCTTAGCTGTCATCCATTACGTGGCTTATGACAGCTCCCACACCGTAGCTGGAAGCATCACACGCTAATTTAAGCTCACGCTCTGTGTCGTAGTGCACAAGTAGAGCATCGCTTGAGAGACTTCTCTTACAAGCGCCGTAAGCTTCCTGTTGTGCTTTATCCACTTCCACTGGACATCCTTCTTGAGGAGCTTGTGCAATGGAGCTAACATGGTCGCTAACTCAGGTAAGAAACGTGCGTAGTACTGGACCATTCCAAGGAAAGATCTTAACTCAGACACGTTCTGTGGCTTTGGAGCATTGATGACAGCATCAACCATTTCCTTCACTGGTTGCAAGCCATTTGCATCAACTTTCAGACCAAGGTACACAACCTCTGGCTGCACAAAAGCACATTTGCTCCCTTTCAATTTGACATTGTGGGCATTCAACCTTTGAAGCACGCTATCTAACACTTCTGGATATTCTTCCTCGCTGCTTTGTGCAATCAGCACATCATCTTGATTGCATAAGCAATTTGGAATTCCTTACAAAATCTTATCCATCGTAGCCAGAAGATTTTGGGGGAGGACTTTACGCCCAAAGATGGTTTATAAATATATTAAGAGTAAGAGGATAACTAAAGAAAGGGTAGGGCCTATTGGAGATCATGAGGGTAATCTGTGTGTGGAGGCGGGAGACGTCGGTAGGGTTCTTAATGAATACTTTGCGTCTGTTTTCACAAAGGAGAAGGGCGAAGCAGACACTGCTATCAGGGAGGAGGAGTGTGAAATATTAGATGAAATAAACATAGTGAGAGAGGAAGTATTAAGGGGTTTAGCAGCTTTAAAAGTGGATAAATCCCCAGGCCCGGATGAAATGTATCCCAGGCTGTTAAGTGAAGCAAAAGAGGAAATAGCAGAGGCCCTGACCATCATTTTCCAATCCTCTCTGGCTTCAGGTGTGGTGCCGGAGGACTAGAGGACTGCTAATGTGGTACCCTTGTTTAAAAAGGGAGAAAAGGATAGACCGAGTAATTACAGGCCAGTCAGCCTAACCTCGGTGGTGGGAAAATTATGAGAAGGAATTCTGAAGGACAGGATAAATCTTCATTTAGAAAGACACGGATTAATCAAGGATAGTTAGCACGGATTTGTTAAGGGAAGGTCGTGTCTGACAAACCTGATTGAATTTTTTGAGGAGGTAACAAGGAGGGTAGATGAGGGTAGTGCGTTTGATGTAGTGTATATGGACTTTAGCAAGGCTTTTGATAAGGTTCCACATGGCAGACTGGTCACGAAGTTAAAAGCCCATGGGATCCAGGGCAAAGTGTCAAGTTGGATTCAAAACTGGCTCGGAGGCAGGAAGCAGAGGCTAATGGTTGATGGTTGTTTTTGTGACTGGAAGGCTGTTTCCAGTGGGGTTCGCAGGGCTCAGTACTAGGTCCCTTGCTTTTTGTGGTATATATCAATGATCTAGACTTGAATATAGGGGGTATGATTAAGAAGTTTGCAGATGGTACTAAAATCGGCTGTGTGGTTGATACTGAAGAAGGAAGCTGTAGACTGCAGGACGATATCAATAAATTGGTCAGGTGGGCAGAACAGTGGCAAATGGAATTCAATCCGGAGAAGTGTGAGGTAATGCATTTGGGGAGGGCTAACAAGGAAAGGGAATACACATTAAATGGTAGGACACTGAGTAGTGTAGAGGAACAAAGGGACCTTGGAGTGGATGTTCACAGATCCCTGAAGGTAGCAGGCCAGGTAGATAAGGTGGTTAAGAAGGCATACGGAATGCTTGCCTTTATTAGCCGTGGCATTTAATACAAGAGCAGGGGGGGGTTATGCTTCAACTGTATAAAACACTAGTTAGGCCTCAGCTAGAGTACTGCGCGCAGTTCTGGTCACCACATTACAGGAAAGATGTGGTTGCACTAGAGAGGGTACAGAGGAGATTTACAAGAATGTTGCCGGGAGTAGAGAATCTTAGCTATGAGGAAAGACTGGATAGGCTGGGTTTGTTTTCCTTGGAACAGAGGAGGCTGAGGGGAGACCTTATTGAGGTGTATAAAATTATGAGGGGCCTAGATAAAGTGGATAGAAAGGACCTATTTCCCTTAGCAGAGGGGTCAAAAACCAGGGGGTACAGATTTAAAGTAATTGGTAGAAGGTTTAGAGGGGATTTGAGGGGAAATTTCTTCACCCAGAGGGTTTTGGGTGTCTGGAACTCACTGCCTGAAAGGGTGGTAGAGGCAGAAACCCTAACCACATTTAAAAAGTACTTGGATCTGCACTTGGGATGCTGTAACCTGCAGGACTATGGACCAAGAGCTGGGAAGTGCGATTAGGCTGGATAGCTCTTTGTTGACCGGCGTGGACACGATGGGCCGAAATGGCCTCCTTCCGTGCTGTAACTTTCTATGATTCTATGTAACGGGTACTGCTCATCGTCAACGGCTTGGTTGATAGTAACTTTGTAGTCACCGCACAAGTGTACAGTTTTGTCTGCTTTGGGCACTACCACAATCGAGGTATCCCATTCACTTTTGTCAGTTTTTACTAGCACACTGTTCTCTCTGAGCTTCACTAGCTCTTCCTCTACCTGACTTTTCAACGCATAGGGGACCAGCCTTGCCTTACAATAGACAGGCTTCACGTTGGACTTGATGCGGATATCACGTCATACCCAGTGATGCCCTCATAACTGTCTATGAACATGCTTTCGTACTTGTTCAGCATTGTGTCGAGTCACTTCTTTGAAGCATCTACACTGAAGATGTTTTTCCCGTCTAGTTTTAACTTTCTAAACCAGTCTTTGCCCATGAGAGTTGGCCTGTTGTTGTTGTAGCTCGCTACAATAATAGGCAGCTTTACTGACTGGCCATTGTGTTGAACTGTACATTCCATTTGTCCATATGTCTCTAGGATTTCTCCGGAGTAGGTTTTTAACTCTACGGTACTCTTTGTAAGTGGTACTTGATTAAACTTACTCTCATATGTGTCCTTACTCATGATAGAGCAGTCCGCCGCCGTGTCGATACACATATCAATATATTACTCGTTGATCAAAAGTTTTGTACGGAAGTCTTTCTCATGACTGCTAGCATTGCCGCTAGTGGCATAGATACTGTAGATGCCTAGTTCTTCAACATCAGGTGTGTTCACTTCAATATTGTGAACTCCTCCCTTTTGTTGTCGCTGCTTTGCATTGCCACTAGACTGGTTCTTACTTCCTGCTTTAGATCTAGGACTGCAAGCTGTTGAAATATGGCCTTGCTTCTGGCAGTGAAAATACTTCGCATTTCTGTATTGGCAGGACTGTGGTGAGTGATTTCCATTCCAGCGATAACAATTCACTGAACTGCTCTCACTGACATGCTTTTGACTCATTATCACAGCTTTATGTTTGGCAGTGGCTTTGTGACTGCAGACCTCAGCTGCACTAGTCACTTGAGTTGGACGGAGCTCCCTAGCATTCTTAGACGCCATCACCATAGATAGGGCAATTTTGCATCATATGTCAAATGTTAGGTTCGGAGTGTTCAGTAACTTGGACTGTGTGCGCTCATCCACCAGTCCACACACAAACTTATCTCGCAACGCACAATCCAAAAATGTGCCGAAGTTACAATGCACCGACAGGTTCTTAAGAGCTACAATGTACTCACTGATGGTTTCACATTCTTTTTGGTTTCTGATACCAAATTTATAGCTCTCTGCTATTTCTAATGGCTTTGGGTCGAAATGGTCCTCGAGGTTCTCGACAATGTCTTCAAACGACACATCCTTCGCTTTCCCTGGCGCAAGTACGTTTGTCAACGTTCCGTAGACATCTGGCCCGATCTCCTTTAGAAAAATTGCTTTCTTCCACTTCATGAATTACTTTATTTTGAGCTTGAACATTCTCATCTGCACCTTCGGTCTCAATAATGTTATTGGCCTTAAAAAACATCTCCATCCGCTCAATGTAAGAACTGAATGGTTTGCGAGCTCGGTCATACATGCTGAGGCTTCCGATGAATCCCGTAGACGTGGCCATGATTGTCCCGATCCCGTCGAACAGTGGCTCAGCATGCTACCTGTGTACCTGTGAGAATCTGTGTATACATACACGCGAAGGTGAAGCACAGACGATTCTGCACGAGCATTAACGGTAAAACATCCTAAAAATTCAGTTTAGGTGTCACAAATTCAACTTAAACTTGTCCACTCGAAGGTTGAACACTGTGTCCTTCCATGATCCCTAAAAATGGCTTTGGGATCCCATCCTCATCGCCAAAATGTAATATATGTGGGTTGAACAAATGAAGGACAGAGACAGGATGAGTTGCTAGTCCATGTACTTGCTTTATTAGGCCAGAGCAAACTGAGCATGCTCATACCAAACCATGTGATAATACATTACAGGAAGGAAGTCAAGGCCTTGGAGAGGGTGCAGAGGAGATGTACTGGAATGGTACCAGGAATGTGGGACTTCAGTTACGTGGAGAGACTGGAGAAGCTGGGGTTGTTCTGCTTAGACCAGAGAAGGTTAAGAGATTTGATAGAAGTGTTCAAAATCATGAAATCATGATAGAGTAAATAAGAAGAAACTGTTTGCAGAAGGGTCAGTAACCAGAGGACACAGATTTAAGGTAATTAGCAAAAGAGCGAGATGCAAGATGAGAAGACATTTTTTTACGCAGCGATGATCTGGAGTGCACTGCCTGAAAGGGTGGTGGAAGCAGATTCAATAGCAACTTTCAAAAGGGGATTGGATAAATGCTTGAAGCATAAAAATTTGCAGGGCTGTGGGGAAAGGGACTAATTGCATAGCTCTTTCAAAGAGCCAGCACAGGCACGACGGGCCAAATGGCTTCCTTCTGTGCTGTAGCGTTCTATAATTCTATGTATTTTAGTACTCTGATTTCAACATTAGTAGGTCAAACAGAATACGTAAAAGCAAAAGTATTATAATTGTTGGTTATGATTTTGATTCTTTCTGATATTCATAGCAGTGTGTTCTCTCGTTGTGTGATGTTGTGTCAAGTTCGATATTAAAGAGCTTTCAATTCTATTGATATCCTTACGGAGGAATTAAACCCAGAGGCTCCGATACAGAATAATGAGACACCGCTTCATATCTAAGATGTGAGGAAGATGTTATCACTCATTTTCTGGTAGTTATTAACTGTCAAAATCAATGATACGGGAATCTTCATATGTGGGATTTTATCCCTGAGTTTTAAAGAGGTATCGTTTTCAATAAAAGTGTTTGATGGGTTTTGTGATGTGAATAGTCCCAGGATAATATGCAAACAATCATGAAACAGCTTGCCTGCAATTTTCATGACTATCAGCCTTAAAAAGATGCTATTCCAACCAACTCCGGGCAAGGATTACACTCCACCTATCATCACTATCGGTGTTCACACGCTTCAGGCAGTGGACAGTTTCACCTACCTGGGTAGCACTCTGTCTAGAGAAGTCAATATCAATACAGAAGAAATAACAACAGAAAACGCTGGAAACACTCAGCAGGCCAGGCAGCATCCGTGGAGAGAGAAACAGAGTTAACGTTTCAGGTCTGGGACCCTTCATCAGAAGGGTCACAGACCTGAAACGTTAACTCTGTTTCTCTCTCCACGGATGCTGCCTGGCCTGCTGAGTGTTTCCAGCATTTTCTGTTGTTATTTCAGATTTCCAGCATCCGCAGTATTTTGCTGTTGTATCAATATAGAAGAATCCTGATTAATGAAGCTCAGATGGCAAGACACGATCCCTGACACCAAAGTTCTTAAAAAAGCTTGCCTGCCAAGCATAGATGCTCTGATCATGAAGGCACTGCTCCGATGGCCAGGTCATGCGGTGCAAATGTCTGATAAACGAATCCTGAAGAAGATCTTTTGTGGCGCATTGACAACTGGGAAGTGATTTTGTGGTGGTCAGCAAAAGAGATATAAAGACTCCTTAAAAACAACTCTGAGACAATGCAAAATAGACATCCATAAGTGAGAAAAACTTGCTCAAGATGAGAAAGCATGGCGAAAAACCATTCATGAAGAACCTCCTATGAGGCCCTTCACATTGCTGATGCTGAATGTAAACGCCAGCTGAGGAAGTCACACTTAAAAAATCAAGATTCCCAACCTGGTGTATCCAGGATCTATTCTTCAATCTGCAGACACTCATCCGAGCAAAAATAGGTCTCATCAGTCATCAAAGAACTCACTGCAAAAAATGAGATGATATTCTGGCTGTCTTCTTCAATATCGAAGGGTGAACAATGACGATGTGAATACTATTGAAATACATCATGTCACTTGCAGGTGATATCACCAATATGAAAACCTGTTAGTGATGCCTGTGCCTTTTTGGATGTTTCTTGCTGCGACATTGTTTTAAAAGGTGAAATACCATATCATTATTCACTGCTTAGCAATTCCTTTCATGACAATACTAACTGGCCTCGATATTCCACTTTTGTGGAATTAGGGCACCTTCAGCATGACAGTATTTCCACCCGCCACAAGAATGCACCTCCGACAATGGCCGATTTTCTGATGTCTGAGTCATTATGGCAGGGTGACAATCTCCACCAGGGATCTGCCTGGAGGAGGTACAAAGGGTCAAGGGCTGCCCTGCGTTGTCAGCAGTGACCACGGTGGCAGTAAATGTTCAATTCTTTTTAAGTAAGCGTGATTGCATAGGCTGTTGGTCCATTCAAACTTTAAATAGTCCATAGTAACGCTGGATGCCAGGAACAAACAGAAGTCCCAAGTGCCGAGGGTTACTATGGCATAAGTGACAGACACTCTGTCTGATATTTGTGTATCATTTCAATAGACCCACCCATAGATGGATGGACATATTGAGCATCACTCATCGCTTCTGGCAGGTAATAGGAGACTTAAAAATGGGTCGGGACTTGGTGGAACACACCCCTTGGAAAGTGGAAAATAAATTAGCCACTTCTTATGAACATGTAATTACTGTAAATGGTATTCATGCATGCAGCATGTGTCATGTCAAAGAAAAGAATAAAATGACTAATTTTTAGCAGAAAATATGTATATGCACACGCAGATACAGGGAGTCCGCTGGAACTAGAGTAGTTGTCTCACAATTTTGATCCAAGTCATTGGTGAGAGCATAGGAAGACCTAGAGAAATTGTACTGAGATACCAACGAACAAGTCACATCTTCCATTTCCTAATTCATGCTCTGACTATCTTGAATCAATGGGCAATGGTTATCTCTGAAGGGTTCCAGGTGCTGGGAGACTGTTCAACAGGCACAAGAGGCAGTGTATGCAGCTTTGCTGCTACTATTCCCTGCAGACTTTTTGGTATTTCCAGAGAATGCAGAAGTGCACTCGAAAATAAACTCTTCTTCTCCTGGGATATATATTGAGATCTGGCTTCAGCAGCAGGAACTCTTGTGGTTCTAATTGAAATCGAAAAGACTGGTTCCACCCATCCAATATTCTACAAGGTGGGTTCCGGTAGGCCATCCTCGCCTAATCGAGAGCTCTGCATGACTGGGGACTGTACAGAGACCAAGTGCAAGAGATGGAGCAGGTACATTTTCATCTTCACTGCATGGACGGTAGTCTGGCGGGGCGGATCGCCAGCCCGTTATAGAACCCGTCTCATTTTCATTCTATTGAAATCACTGGAATGAAAGTCGTGTTGGGTTCGATAACAGTCGCGCGATCTGCTCTACCAGATTACCATCCGTGCAATGAAGGTGAAAAATTACTCCAAGTTTTCTCTGAAACCAACAGATAGCGAAAATGAGCTACAATAATTCATCACTGACTGGTTATGGCTTTTGAAAAACACTGAAATTGTTGATGGTGACAATTAGGACCAAGCTTTCTCAAGGATTTTTGCTCTTCAGCCATCTATCCAGTATTCATCACGGGCCCTGGTATCCATCAGATGTGATTACTAAGATCTGAATGTTTAACTGAGGATAACTTGCAGTTCTTAAAGTGTAGAGGTGAATGAGTAACGGGTTTCATAACAGAATTGGTTTAATCTTCGTAACGCCAAAGGTAACATGGCATTTATCTGTCCACAGTCCCATTTTGTCTGTATTTGCCTGTAGTGACTTAGGGGGGGAATTTTAACCTAAAAAAAACCAAGTGGTTTTGGAGCGTGGGCATAGTTAAATTGTTAAAAATGGGATTCCCGACCTGAACCCGCCTCCAACCCGCCCACTTCCGGTTTTAATGGAGGTGTGACGGGAAGCATGATGGGGGCAGGTAGCCAACCCGCTCCCAGGATGCGGGACGTTAATTTAAATATTATAATGAGGCTGGAAGCCTCTTCTTTAACCTCCATTTTGATTTTAACTGTAGCTGGTAAAACCCAGTAGTTACAGCAAGGCGAGGACTGCTGCATCCAGGAGGTAAGTGCCTTTACACTTACCTCCTGGATCCATGGTCCCTGCCTAACACACCTCCTGCGATCGCAGACCCCCCTCACGAGGCCTCCGATCGCCTTCCTGGACCCCCGCGATGATTCTGAGGCTGGCCTGATCCTCCGGTGGCCGGCCCCGATCCCCACCTGCCTCCTCCCCTCCCCAGTCCCTCAACAGCCCTGATCTCCACCTGCCTCCCTCCCCTCCCCAGTCCCTCAACGGCCCCGATCCCCACCTGCCTCCCTCCCTCCCCAGTCACTCAACGGCCCCGATCCCCACCTGCCTCCCTCCCTCCCCGGTCCCTCAACGGCCCCGATCCCCACCTGCCTCCCTCCCTCCCCAGTCCCTCAACGGCCCCGATCCCCACCTGCCTCCCCCCCCTCCCCAGTCCCTCAACGGCCCCGATCCCCACCTGCCTCCCCTCCCCTCCCCGGTCCCTCAACGGCCCCGATCCCCACCTGCCTCCCTCCCTCCCCGGTCCCTCAACGGCCCCGATCCCCACCTGCCTCCCCTCCCTCCCCGGTCCCTCAACGGCCCCGATCCCCACCTGCCTCCCTCCCTCCCCGGTCCCTCAACGGCCCCGATCCCCACCTGCCTTGCCCACTCCCCCCCCGCCCCACCCCGGTCCTCCGGAGGCCGGCACCGGCCCCCACCCGATCCCTCCCTCCCTCCTCTGTGTGGCCTGGTGCCACAGGCCTACCCGCCTGCAGCCATCCAGCCTCTCCATCTGGCTGGCTGTGGGTGGGAAACAGAGGCTTCAGATGCAAATCAGGCCCTGCCGTTAAAGTCGGCCAGGCCTGTGGGAAACCCGTTCTCCCGGGTTTCCCACCTGCATCGGAGCCCCTCTGCCCCCAGCCCGCCTTCCCCATGAAAATCCAGCCCTTAGTCTCCCCTGCTCCATGCCCCCATGACACTGCTTGCATTACTTAAATAAAAATGTAACATGGTGAGACTTGACAAAGGAACTTTCAGTCCACAAGGTCATCATTTACCATAAGTTGCAGTAGGAAAGGAGATTGCATGGTAACGTACAAAGTTAATATGCTGTAACAATTTAACCTAGTAACAGAGTGGTGAAAATCTGATCTTCTGTTTAGACATCCAAACATGAACTATACAATTGCACATCAGAACCAAAGATCAAACTATCTGTTTATTTTAAATTTAAAGGGCAGAATCTCATTTGACAGGTGAAGTAATTGCAGGGAATAAGAAAGTAGAACATAGAGGAGTAATAAAAGGTAACAAGCCGTTCACAGTAATTAAACAGAACACCAAATAATGTAATGAAACAAATTACTTTGTCACGCCTATTGTGCTGCACTTTAGCAGGGTCTTCTGTAAACATGCAGGAGAGAATTAATTTGTCTTTAATCTAGCCGGCCTATTTGCTTCAATGGTTTCAAACTTAGTAAGCTTTAACCTCAATTTAAATATGCACGTTAACATAAGGAATTGTGAAATTGAGCTTTATCACATCCCTGAGGTCAGTGCAAAGACTCACATAGTAGCTTCCAAAACCCATGAACTGTAAGTGCAGATATTAGCCCCAATTTTGTGAGGCTCAGCTAGTTGCACAGAATCAGTTGGCTGTCCACAGATGGAGCAAGCAAATGACAAGAGGCCGTGTTTGCAAATGGCAACACATTCATTACTTTACCTGAGGCAAGGAAGCATCAGCTTGACAGAACGTTTACCAGGTGTCAGGGTTACCAAGAATGCAGAGCATCGTGGATGGCACCCATGTACTGCACACCCCATTGAGCCTGCCCACCACCTCCTGACAGTAAGTGCAAAGTTCTCCTGTGGGGAGGATGCTCTGAACAGACAAAGCAAACGACCTCAAACCTGCCTCAACCAGCAGCACAGCTATTTTGCCAGCCATCAAACTTTGGGTCACTCCATCACTTGCTCACAAATGCTACGTCAAGCTTCCACATTGGGTTTCCCTTCAATTCATTTTTGCCTGGCACTTTTTCTCTGGGTGCTGGGAGTTTATGCTAATTTTTCAAATGATCTGTCCCCACAGAATTGCCCACAGTCAGCTCAATGCAGTATTGGCTAACTTTGAGTTGGCATCTAGCTATTCTTAACGGTGAGGCTAATGGCACTTTCCATTGTTTATGCGCAAATGCTACAGCAACTTCAGGTGAGGGGTAGATGAGCGTTTAAACACAGGAATCCAAAGGTTGCTGTCCGAGAGCCGCTTTGCCATTAGCTTTGAGAAAACAGCTTCTCTCTGTCTGGCTCACCATTGAAATGCATTGAAGGGCGTGAAGTTGCTGTATTTACGCGGCAGATATGAACTAAACTCACCACAGAAAGTTAAGTCTTGTCCATTTCACTCTAAGTACCTTTTTAACAACGTGATAAGTGTTAATTACTGCCAGTCAACCGCTCTGGCACTGAAAATTAACTATTACAAGTGTGGAGTCTCATTCCTTCAGGACATAATTGTTGTTAGAGATTTTAAACATAAAGGCCTGGAGTTTCCGCTAGTATTCGGCTGGTTTTTTTCATGCAATTCGGCCAAAATCGGTGTAACCGGCGCAAAAAATCATGGAATTTTAAGCACAATTTAAGCACAAATCGAGTTTGCGCTAGTTTTAAAATGCTGGA
This sequence comes from Squalus acanthias, assembly GCA_030390025.1. Taxonomy (NCBI): domain Eukaryota; kingdom Metazoa; phylum Chordata; class Chondrichthyes; order Squaliformes; family Squalidae; genus Squalus; species Squalus acanthias. Next base: position 195,583,921 of record CM059426.1, on the reverse strand, counting down.
TGCAGGCCCCACCCACAAAAGTGGCCCCGCCCCTTGGGTGAATTAATCACCATTGGGAGTTTCCGCTAATTGCGCTCGTTTGGAAGCCTCCAAGGAGGCTGTAAAAATTAAGCTGGATCTTTTGGGTGCAAGGACACTAAAAGGTACGCTTTAAAAGCTGTTAAATGTGATTTCTGTTTTACTTTATTATGATACTGACTAATGTACCCCAATATGACTAGAAAGTAGTTTTACATATTTTTTAAAAGTGAATTTCAGTAATTTAAAATCGGGTTACTCAGAGGTGGCGAATTGACACTGTGATTAAAAATGCTTATTTTTTGTGATAAACCTATTTTCCGCTATTTTAAGCAAACTGCACCAAGTTACCACTCTTAAATATATGAAGGAAAAAATTTTAAAGCAAAATTATTATTTTTTTTAATTACCTGTTAAAACGCTTCCCGATTGGGCTGATTCATGGCAGATTTTGTGTTCGTTGATAAGCAAATGAGCTTGTGCGGAAACTCGGGGAATAAAAACACTTTTCAAAACGGACACGATTTTGAGCCCAATTTGCGTCGGAATCGGCAATTGCGCCCAAAATGGCAACTCTACCCCATAAAATTTAAAATTAAAAACATTTTTTTTTACTTTTACTTTTCCTTTCTGTCTCTTTTTTTTCTCTCTCTCTTAATCCAATCTTTCTTTCTCTCTTTATTTCTCTTTCTGTACCTGATTTGCTATTGAATTCACCCACTCTAATTTACACTTCCTTCTCAGTCCTTGTGCGATTAATCTCACAATCCTCCAATCTGATTGGTTAAGGAGATACACAGTTGCTTGCCCTCATCACTCAGGTCCCAGATGCCCGGTTTCCCTCACTGCCCCATTATCAGCTCGCACTTTCAGTAACTTGCTGCGCAAAATATCATTGCGATTAAACATTACAACAGTGACTACACTCCAAAAGTACTTCATTGACTGTAAAGCGCTTTGAGACATCCGGTAGTCGTGAAAGGCGCTATATAACTTGCTCTCGAGGCAGTACAAAGAAGGTTCACTCGGTTAATCCCCGGGATGAGGGGGTGGACATATGAGGAGAGGTTGAGTAGATTGGGACTCTACTCATTGGAGTTCAGAAGAATGAGAGGCGATCTTATTGAAACATATAAGATTGTGAAGGGGCTTGATCGGGTGGATACGGTAAGGATGTTCCCAAGGATGGGTGAAACTAGAACTAGGGGACATAATCTTAGAATAAGGGGCTGCTCTTTCAAAACTGAGATGAGGAGAAACTTCTTCACTCAGAGGGTAGTAGGTCTGTGGAATTTGCTGCCCCAGGAAGCTGTGGAAGCTACATCATTAAATAAATTTAAAACAAAAATAGACAGTTTCCTCGAAGTAAAGGGAATTAGGGGTTACGGGGAGCGGGCAGGAAATTGGACATGAGGCTGAGTTCGGATCGGTCGAGGCCCTGTGGGTGGCGTAGCGGGCCCAGGGGCTGAGTGGCCGGGTCCTGCTCCTACTTCTTGTGTTCTTTAGATTTGAGGTGAGGATCAGATCAGCCATGATCTTATTGAATGGCGGAGCAGGCTCGAAGGGCCGATTGGCCTACTCCTGCTCCTATTTCTTATGTTCTTATGTTCTTATATAAATGCAAGTATTTCTTTTTTAAACGGGCAAATACAAGTCTAACTAACAGCTACGCTGTTTGTTGCCCTGCTACAGGAAATTATGGCACAATATTTCAGATTTCAAAAACGTTTTATGTTCTACAAAATATGAATACTTTATAAACCGCAAAGCATCCACTTGTAACTATCGTGGAAATTTCTGTCAAATATTTTTAGTTATCGTCTGGAATTTCCGTAACAGGTCTTTCAATCTCTCTTTCAATCATAACTTTGGTGGAAGGTTATTGGGGCCGTATAGGGGCAGCACCTGAAAAATGGACCAATTTCTCGGCCAGTTATCTGCAATAAAATTTGATCCATCTGTTTCAGGGTGGTATTTTGTAGACAGGATTCTGTGAGGCATGTTGGTAAACTGTGATGACAAGGGAGAGGATTTCCTCTGGTTCTAACAAAATTGTAAGCATATGTACAGGGGTGGCTTGGCCTCGCTGAAAGGCTGCAGGATTCTTCGGGATTCTCATAGAAAAAGGGGGCACCGGAAATATAGCACTGTGGAACCATTCACGAGAACACTCAGGAAATCCCCCAATTTCCCACATGGCCAGTCCAACCCTGCATATGTATAAATAGAGCATTTATACTTTTGCAACTAGCAGCAAACAAAGGAAATCTATCCCCAGCACCCCGCCCCCAAAAAAAATCACTGCTACACTACAAAGGTAATTATTAAGATTGTAATGATTGGGCCACTGGGTTTTACACTGTAATATCAGACAAAAAATCAATGAGATGAGATGAGATAACAAAAGATGAGTGCTTCTCAAAATATTTTGCCTTTATGCCGATGTAAAAGTTGCTGGATTATTCACTATAGGCAATCTGTGGTTTAAAAGCAGTCTATTTTGATAATTGTTTTAGGTCATTTTTCTTGTATGTCTTTCATTGATAATTTTAAAATGTGATCTTTTTGTTCTACGCTCCAAAATGTACTTCTGAATATATATTTTTTAATGCCTGCTATTCAACCAAGCAGAACTATAACGATTAAGCCATATACTGAATTATTAAACATTTTGGCAGAGAGTTTCAACTTCAAGGTCATGCTGCCAGTACATTTTCAAACATAATTTTTTGATAAGATGATTACAATTCAAAATCTTACTCATCTTGATTGAATAAAGTCTCACAAATCGAATATTTAAAATATATTTTGGGAACACACTCAGAAATGAAATATTTAATCACTAAAAGAAAGACAATTCCCTCAGAGACATAACAGCAAAGTGGGTGCGTACAATAATTTCTTACCTTTGTGCAGACTGATCCCATTACTGACTTGTGAAACTCGCCATCGATGAATATCTGTCAAGTAAAATAAATAGCAAGGTTTGAAAAGAAAACTAACAACTTATTTGTAAAATTGAGAAGCGTTATGAGAAGGACCGAGCTCTATAATGCAGGACACCATCGAGGTTGAAAAGAGAATAAATCTAGAGCTGGATTTTAACACCCGAAGATTGTTGGAGGAAAAGAGGACTTAGGGAGGCAAGGTGTTCCACAGCTTTGAGTTCCTACGAAAGAACAAGTCAGAGCAGAAGACCATGCAATCTATCTTGATTTCAGCACACTGAGGAACACAGGGAGGAGCAAGCGCCACTAACAAGGCCCCATGGAAACTGCCTTTAATCATTGCCCCCTAAGAGGCCGGCCGCCCAATGCACGCCTCCTGCAGCTGTCGGTGTTTTCAACTGGCGCTGCTGCAGGGGGCGGATGGCAATTTCGGATCTGGGGCGCTACCGGGGCGATGCGCACGGCGATGACGTCACGATCTCCAGGCAAAGGAGATCGGGGCGCAACGCCGTAGCGCTGCCGCAAAACTCCCGCCAAATATGATGGGAGTCGATGTCAGCGCCGCGCCCGGTCGCAAAGCCAGTGCCCCTGGGGGCACTAACGGGAGGCGCAAAGGCACCCAATTTCACCCCCCAAGAGTTTTAATAAACTTTGAATATCAAGTAACGGCTCCTCCAGTGTCTCACTGGGTAACTGTGCCATCCAGCATGCCACTGCATCATGGAGATAAAGAGTGTGCCAGGTTGGGTCCCCATCAGTGCTGAGTGAGAACAATTGTGCAGTGAGTGACATTCAGAGTTTCTGCTCCTCGTTAGGCAAGGGTATTAGGGTTACAGAACCAAGGCAAGTAGATGGAGTTAAGATACAGATCAGCCATGAACTAATTGAATGGTGGAACAGGCTTGAGGGGCTGAATGGCCTACTTCTGTTCTTATATTCCTTCCTATGTTCCTGTTCATTTTCTATTCATCCTTACTGTAAAATGTGTAAATGTGGGTGTCAGGTGAGGGTAGGATTGGGGTCCGCTCAGATGTGCAGGTGCCAGATGCAAAAATTACATTTTGAGAATGAGACGAGCAGAATTTCCTAGAACGGGATTTTTGCCTCGTCTACTTTCCTTCCACTTGATCAGATCCAGCAGTCACCTGCAAACTCCTAGACAAACGGCATGTGTATCTCTTCAAACCCCCTTGTGAGTCCCGGCACTTTGGATTGGGCAAATGGCCAACCTGCCCTACTACATTTGGTATCTTTGCTTTAGTAATTGAATAGCTCACTCTACAGCATTCATCTATAAAGGACGTCACTTGGATAAGGTACCAAAGGGCTGCAAGCACCAGTGGAACTGTACGTCAACATGAGTCCACATCTTTAGGAGAGGAGGGGAAAAAATTGAGTGGGGATGGGGTGGGGCGGAGAAACTTGGAGTAATGATAGTATTTCAGTTGGAATGTCACATCGCATACTGGCAGCTACTAGTACACTGCCAACTGCTGTCAAACTCTCTCGGAACAATAGATCACCCCATTAATCGAACAGTATATGTTAAGTAAGACATTACGGGCTAAAAATTGAGTAGTGCCCCCTTTGGGGCGCTAACTTCGCCGGGGTGCTACTTTTAGCGCTCCGGAAAAATTAGTGCCCCCGCGACGGAAATTGAGTGGTAGCGCCCCAAGAGGGAAGCGGGGTGCTACTGGAAGCGCCCCACCTCCCTCTTGGGGCGCTGCGAGGGAATATCGCGGCGCTACGTGTCGCGGTATTGCAGACCTTCCTCCCCTTCTTAAAGGGGAGGGGCCTTGCGCAGCGCGACCCGGGGCCCAGCTGGGCCCCCGAGGATCGGGAGTGCCGGCAAAAGAGCCCGTCACTCAAGAGAAGTGCCGGGCTCATGGAACACAGCCGGCACTCCGCGGGGTGGGGGGGGGGGGTTAAGGAGGCAGGGGACGGGAGCGGAGGCAGGTGCTGGCAGGCAGCCAGCAACAAAAATGGCAGCCCCACACCTCGCCTTAAAATAGCGCCTCCCCGGCCACAGGTAGGCCCCCCTGACCCCGTCGGACATAGCGTCCGGCGGTAAGTCAGGGGGCACTCCCGAAGATCGCGGCCGGGGCGCTGCGCACAGCAATGACATCATCGCCAGCAGCGCAGTGCCGTGGGGCGCTACCGGTTACCGCCGCCGCTAACCTCCCGTTGAATTTCGTGGGAGGCGTTGGCGGTGCCACGCCCAGGCGCTAGTTGCTTTGTGCCCCGTTAGCGCCCTCTTAGGGCACTAACGGGAGGAGCAAAGCAACTGAACTTTTCCCCCTACATGCCCAAAAGTGATATCAAAGGCAGTAATAAAATCTTGAGGTCTATGGAATCTTTGATTAGATTAGTCTTGAAAGCAGCTCCTCGGTTTCTATAACTTATATATCATTTTCTCTGCAGTAGTTTTAGAATGGACAACTAATAGACTTTTATACAATACTTGTGCAAGCTGGTATTTTACATTTGTTTAATGATAGGGCCACAAAGCAACAGCTCTCTCGCTCTGGAAGATTAATCTGGAGACACATGGACACTGGATGTAAATTGTTCTTATTACTTAAAAACATGAAATTCTCACAAATGCAGCAAGAGTAAAAGGACCATTGCCATGCCTTGAACTGGAGATTGGTTTTGTTTTAAATTGTCATATTTATGGGATTGATTATGTGGTATCACTAATTTAGCAGTTGTCTGGAATATGACATTTATTCCATCTTTGCAAGTCAGACAGGCAAGTGCAAAGTGGGTCAGCCTACCTCTCATAGGTGGAGCCCCTAGCATTGATATTACCAGACAGACAAAAATACTGTTGCCATGAGCACTGGATCATACCACACCTCAAACCTGAGGCAATTCAGTTATCCTTACTGACTTGAAGGCACCTATACCTTCATTCTACTTTACTTTTTAAAAAATTGTCAAACCTCTTAAATTCTATCTTCTATTCAGCAAATTATGAACAGCATCAAAGTATTTTGCATATCTTAGTTTCTAACGTACCCTGTAACCTTGAACAAACGTTCCATTGCTGCATCCCTTTTCATCCATAAAAGGCTTCTCCCAATCAATCATCAGGCCGTTGTGGCCAATTGTGTCAATAATACGGGCTGAACCAACTGGAGCAGGGGGCTCTAGAGAAAAGAAACGCCAGTATGAAACTTATGAATAAAACAAAAGCCCTTTCAAGCAAGAAAACACTTCTGTACTCATTTGTCTGAGGGATATCAGAAAAATACCTTTGTACTCACTGGCAATGATGATGCATGTTTCTAGGTTGGGTCTGATGTGGTATAGTGTTACACAAAAAATTTTTTTTATGGTATCTTGCCCGTGCTCTCAAAATGCATTGTTAGCTCAGTTTATTTCTTGCACCATCTTATCTTATCGGCCGAAATAATACCCATGGGTCTGATGCAATGTTCCCTCTAAATTGTCTTTGTTGTGCGCGGCCTATTTATTTAAGTGCGCGGTCCCTTTAAATTTCTGCGCCTGTGTGGTATTTCAAATGGAAAAACTTGCGAGCGACCTGCGCGGTACCGTGCAGATTACTGCATGGCCACGCACACGCGCAGCTTAGAGAGAACACTGGACTGATGTAAACTTTCTCACATGCAGAGATTGCGCTGGCTGGTGCCCTCCAGCACTGACCCTGCTAGAATTTGCTGAATCAGCGGTAGGACACCTAAGTTACATAGGGCTGGAGGGTGGTTGTGCCACTATGGACACTCCTCCAGCGCCCACTTGTACCATGCAACTGCCCACCACGGGGGTGGGGTTGCCCAGCCCACCTACCTCGACCCTCCACTGTTCAAAGGGGCTGATCCAATTTTTAAAAACATACCTTTATTTCAAGGGTCCAGGCTGCCTCCCTGACTTGGACCATCCTTTCCCCCAGATGGGAGCCAATTACATCCATCTGGTGTTCACTACTATGTATCCCTCTCAGTGTACCAGCCTCCAGTAATAAGCTGGAGAAGTGGAAAGTCCAAGCATAGGAACCCCCAGCCCTGGCCGGACTCTCTTGCTGTTACAGCCCTGCTTAGGGGAGGGCAGAGGTTCTACCCCTTATTCAGCCAACAGGGAAATCCCAGAATAGGCAGGGATTGGACATAACTGTGTCCCTCCCTTTTTCCAGAATTATGGTTAAGGAAATTTTGGGCCATACTCCTGAAGAGGTCCCTGCACATGAAATTCTAATAATATACTCACTTAATTATATATTAATACACTCATTTACGTAACAATTTGCCCTTACAAATATAGTAGAATCTCCTGAATTTTTGCTTGTGATCTGAGCGACTGATTGGTCCACGGTCATGGTGTTACCATAGGACAGAAGATAGAACTCAAAGGCCTTTGGGCATTGACAACCTCGCTTACTCAAGGCTGCCATTCTGAGAATCAAAATGGGAACATTGTAAATCCCATTAAGGATCTGCTGCTGACTGAATGTAAATCGAGTCCTGGAGATGCCTGGTGGACATTCTTCTTATAGTTTGGGGAAGCAGAAAGAGTGCTAACTTATCAAACTATTGATCAAAAATCACATTTATTCAGGAAGAAGGAGTTTCTTTATTAAAACATTGGAAGCAATAAGTATTTTACACAGATTATAATTGATGTGTGCCATCTTTGATACTCTCCCTCCCTGTACATCAGCTACTGCTGTGTGTTTGTTGCTGTGCCCTTTAAGATTTGATGCCAATATATCTGATAGACTGTTTCTTGCTGTCATTGCTAGCTGTGTGCTACTTGTACTTTCTCCAGAGCTCAACATTTTAGGTCACCTGCATCGTTGTATGCCTGGCCATATGGGATCTCGTTGCGGTCCTCTGGGCTACAGTGAAATTGCTCAGCAGATTTAGATAGACGGTGTTGCTCCTGCCCCTCTCCTGCTGTTTGCCCACGAGCCTCAGTGTCTGAGTGTTCCAGTTCACTGTGCAACCTCGATACAAAAGGCTGAGATGCATCTTCGTGGCTTGGACAAGGAGTAGACTGTGAACTGTGACCTGCTTCTGAATTGGACTCAGACGTCACAGAAGGGGTTACCTACAGAGATAAAATGATTAAAATATCAATCTTAAATCCTGCATTAAATCATCTACTAAGGAACTTCTTAAAGATTCCAGCAACAAGACATTGGGTAAGAGCATAGCAATATCGTGTATTTTGAGATGCAGTTTAAAGATAAGTTGTATTGACATTGATTATAACAATTAACAATGCCTCCTGTGCCTCAGGAAACTTTGTCAGAAGGAGATGGGAGCAATACTTATCTTCCTCTAAGCAGCATATTGGCCCAAGCCTAATTTTACTAGTCACGTTAACTTCTTCAGCCCTTTTACTGTGTATGATTGGTCAGCCTCCAGCAAGGGACTTTATTCATCCAATGCAGGTGTTGTCTCATCTTTACCTTTGACATCTTGAACAACTCCAAACTCCTTCTCTGAACTACCAATTGTCTCCTCTAACCTCCCCGCACCTCATCCTCCATTCTCACCTCAAGCACTAAATGCGAATAGCCAGTGGCCTTTATTGTGTCCAAAATCAAGGCCATCTGTACATCTGTCTCTGCTACTCCTCCTATCCCCAACCCCAGTGAAAGCCAGCCACACCCCTTGTCTTCTAGTAACCAAGCCTCTTCTCTTTTCCTCACTCCACAGTGTGTCCTCCCCAGCCCTCATCAAATTAATCACATCTACAAAACCTACCAATTGTGCCAGCTTCTGTCCTCCCAACTTCCCTTCCTCAACCCCATGTTTACCAATATCATCAACCTAACCCAATCCTCTATTACCCACTTCAAAATTACAGTTACCACCCCACTAACCCCCAAAAAATGCTTTCTTTGTTGCCTTATTTCTAAGATTTTCTTTCTCTCCAAAGCTCTGAAACGAGTTGTTGCCTCACAGATACACTCTTACCACTTCCAAAACGCCCCATTCAAGACTTTCCGTCCTGCCCACAGCACCAAGACTGCTGTGGTCAAAATTACAAACATGTGGTGGGATTGTAACTGTGGCTTACTGTCTCTGCTCATCTTCCTTGACCTCTCTGCTGCTTGTGACACTGTTGATCACTCTATACTCCTCCAAAGGCCATGGAGTAATTTAAACTTGAGGACAATGATCTTATAATTAACCCTCTGGGCAAGAATAGTGATGATGATGATGGGGGAGGGGAGGGGAGAAGGCACGAGCTGCATTCTTCTGGGTAAGTTGTAGCTTATGGAGGCAGGGAAGCCGGTAATGAGAGAATTTGAGACGTCAATTGTGACGGTAAAACCATGGGCTAGGGCTTGTGTCCACTTTTCTGTAAAGCGCTCCCAGCTTTTGTCCTCTACGTAAGGAACGCTGTATAAATGTAAGTTGTTGTTGTTTTTCACACATCGTTTTATTTAATTCCATCCACGTGTTACACTTACAATTACTGCTGCCATAAAGAATGCTCTTGTTATTCGTGTCATTCTGTGCTTTGTTTAAATGAAACACTTCAAAAGTTAACAATGGCTAAGAGTGATAATAATTAACACCTCTTTCCAAAGACTTGTGTCTCTCAATGTACATATCGAGCATCTCAAATAGCTTTTTCCCCCATTTTAAAACAAAGATTATTATTGTGCATGCCAAATATTTAGGCAAAGTATTGATGTCCCAGCCTGATGTTAGTTGTAAACTGCTCCAGGTTGGAAGTTGCACAACTTCAATTAAGATGTGGAGAACATCTCTGACTATATATGCTGTGCCTATATGCATCTCTTCACTTCACCTGACGAAGGAGCAGCGCTCCGAAAGCTTGTGATTTCAAATAAAGCTGTTGGATTATAACCGTGTTGTGCGACTTCTCACAACTTCAATTAAAGCAGAATGGGGACAGTTTTCAACGACTGCCCATAGGTTTATGCTGCAAAATACAGCGGCTGGCAGTTGAAAACTGCGAAGAATAATCCGCCACCCATTGGCGGCCTGAAGCCCATCTAACACAAATTTTCAGGCGGACCTCAAAATGGCCAGCTAGCGTTTCGGGTGGGAGCCTTATTAAGTATTTAAATCGGGGTCCTACGCCCCTTGTAGGACCCCAAGCCATTTCTGTGCACAAATGGGCGGAGTGTGCACCTGCACATGGTTCACCTATTGGTACCAGGTGTTGAGTGGCCGAGCTAACTGTCTTTAAAGGGACAACTGAAGGCCACTCGGAAAATAGCCCCAAGCAATGTCTTGTAGCAATTTTTGTGGGGCCAGGGGGAGTTCTCCTTTGAAAACTCCAGCATTATCAAAAGAAGCCCATAATTTAGAAAGATTACACTGTAACATTAATAGGGGGAATTTTTCGGGGGGTCAGCAGACGCGTTCAGTGGCGGGTCGGGTGGGGAAAAAAAATTTTTTGACAGCGGGTCGGGATCCTGCTGTTAACCTGCCACCACATGCCTTTTCCAGATGTCGGGTCTGTCAGCACTGAACAGACCTGACACGCAACGGCGGGAGAGACAATTCAGGTCATTATGACCTTGTTAACAGCCCATTAAGAAGTATTTTGAGCTCATCTTTACTTTTTACGAGGGCGTCCACACTGCTTGGGGATCACGTCAGGTAAGCAGGTTGGGAGTTGTATGACCATGGAATCATCTCATTACTTGACAGCTGCAAATGTGCTATAAAAGCTCCATCTCACAGCTGTTCACTTTCCAAGCTCAGAAGCTGTCATTACTGCATTTGGAAGACAGATTGAGCTTTATGCAGATTGCAAGTGTTTGGAGTAAACTCTCTATCCAGTGTCACCTCATTGGAACAACCTCTCTCACCATTGACAGATCGCTTCTGTCATCTCAACTTCACCTGCCATCTATTACATCAGCATTGGTGCCCTTGAAACTATCTCACCTTGGTCTTCAGAATCCCATCATGATCAGCCTCAACACCAGCAGCAGCAGGCACACCAGCAACACCAACAACAACAGCAACCTTCTCCGCAATCAACTGATGCTGCACAGGACAAAGGGCATCAGCACCCGACCACATTGCTGCCCGGGAGGCCAGGGATGGCCTCACCATGGCCAGATTTACTTCACTTAATGCTGTACACCCTGGCTGCCTCATGATGTGCCAGGTTGGCACCACCCACACCAACACCATAAAGCATCCCTGCAATGCCCAAGCCATTTGTTTCACGCTCATGACCATTATGGGGGAAACCGTTATGTCTCACCATTCACTGCAACTCACTAAGCCACTTCCAAAGGTTCACACAAATCTGTCCAAGAACGCAAAGTGTGAAAATAAAGATTTCAATGTTTGACAGCACATTAACAGAAACTTCACGTGAACATTGGCTAAAACACACAAGTGGCTACCCTTGTGTGTTGTTAGTTAGTATGATTGGATGAGGATGAGTGTGAGGGGTGGCTAATGAGATGGAAAAGTGATAATGTAGATAGAGAGGGATGGGTGGAGTTGCAAGGTAAGTTGGTGTGAGTAAGGATGTGCAGGAGTAGGGTAGGGGAGGCAGAGTGATGGGGATGTGATGAGTGGCACAGCAGGATGAGGTTGAGTGTGGCTTTGTAGTAACGTTTCGTGATCTACTGAGATCATTGAAAGGTTTGCGCCACTGCAGCCAGGTCCTCCTGACGACATCCCTGCTTGTGTCCTCCTGTGCAATGTGCAACCAGGCTGCGTTGGTGTCCTGGGGAGGTGTCTCCTGCCCATTGGAAGTGAAGAGGACCTCCCTGTGTGCTGTGACTCCCTCCATAAGCATATGGAGGGAGTCATGGGAGAGCCTGAGTGCAGCTGTGCACCTCTGTGCAGTGTTTGTCAGTGTTTGCAGCACCTCAATGCTGCAGAACACTGACAGCACAAATGTCAAAATTAATTTGCGCATGGTCCCTTTAAGGAAACCGGCTGATGACACGTCATTGAATTACATCATCAGACCCGCTTCCTTCAATTGACTGGCAAACATGCTGGACGGGCTTAACAAGCCCAATCAAGGGGGAAATCATTTTCGACAGTGGGCTGGAGACAGCAGCGAGGCCGGGACCCACCACGGATCCGCCCAATGTCTCTGAAGGATGTTGATTTTAAATTGCTCAGATTGCAGGATACACAGTTTCCATTAAATCAAAAACAGTACACTGACAGGATATCAAGGTGCTGTGTTTGGTTCGAAAATCGTATGACCCGACATGATATAGCATCAGTAACAGCATGTGTATTGAACACAGGCAGAGAAATGATTCTGCTTCTGAAAGCCAAGTGTTTTTGAATAGCTTGCCTGCCACATCTATCTTTAGTATGTCATTTTCAAAATGTATTTTAACTTAGATTTCCACTAGTGTCAAGTGGTCTTATCAGTGTCAATTCAGGATGACACTCATCAGTGCGGATTTTGCAAGGCAGCGAAGTAACATAAATAGTGATGTTTCTGATGTGACCCAAAATAAGCTCTCGTCCGCTATAAAATAATTACTTAAACTGTTTAAAATGTATTATAAATAAATATAATAAAACAGACAAGACACTGGTCAGTACACAAAACAGCTAAATTACTCCCATCTCGATGATTTGAAAAAAAATGTTCTGGTGAAGACTTGTTGGGAGGCAAAAGCATGCAGTACAAACTAAAACACAAATGTTGTATAAAATACTGTTGTTCCACAGCACAAACTTGAAATGTTTATTCTGTGTTTACGATAGTGACCGTTCAGGGGGAAATATAGTGTCAAATTCTTACCTCTGTGATTGATACTATCTGACCAATTCAGGAAAAGTAGATAATTCAGATAATAACTTACAAGTTAATTCCAATGTTGTACTGTGTTAAGCAATGCTAATTTAACATGCAATATGATCTGCAATACAATACAATGCAGTGAGCTAGTTTCACACACATTATATGCTGGAATGTCCAGCTGGTTAACCAGTCAAATCTGGATAAAGTTGCATAAATAGTTTATGACTATATATATACACTGTAGTAACAAGCCATTCTACCAGTGCTCTCTTCAGATTATTGTTTTGTGCCACATACTTCATAGGAACAGGAGTAGGCCATTCAGCCCCTCGAGCCTGTTCCGCCATTCAATCAGATCATGGCTGATCTGCGATCTAACTTCATTTACCCGGGTTTGATCCATATCCCTTGCTACCGTACCTAACAAAGATCCATCAATCTCAGTCTTGAAAATTTCAAATGATTAAGCATCCACAGTCTTTAGGGGGAAGTGGGTTACAGATTTCCACTAACCTTTCTGTGAAGAAGTGCCTTCTGAATTTAAATGGCCTCACTCTGATCTTAAGATTGTGCCCATTGTTCTGGATTCCCCTACCAGAAGAAATAGCTTCTCTGTATCGACCCTATCGAATCCCTTTATCATTTTAAAAACTCCAATTAGTTCACCCCTCACCCTTCTAAACTCATGGGAATACAAGGCAAGTTTATGCAATCTATCCTCATAATTTAACTCTTTAAACCCGGTATCATTCTGATGAATCTGTGCTGCACCCCTCCAAGGCTAATATATCCTTCCTAAGGTGAAGTACCCAAAACTGAATGTAGTACTCAGACGAGGTCCGACTAAGGCTTTGTACAACTGAAGACAACTTCATCCCCTTTGTATTCCAGCCTTCTGGACAACATCCATCAAAGCTCCCCTATCCACCATGTTCATAACCTCTTCAACAAATTCATCTAGATCAATCAGACATGACCTAGCCATCACAAATCCATCCTGACTCTCCTTGATAAGCTCATACTTGTCCAAGAGCTCAGTCACTCTGTCTCTGATAATAGATTCCAGTAACTTTTCCATAACTGATGTTAAACTAATAGGTCTGCAGTTTCCTAGTTTCTCCCTCCCTCCTGTCTTAAATAATTCAGTGGCATTTGCAATTTTTTAATCCAAAATCACAATCCCCAAATCTAGAGAGCTATGGAAAATTATGACCAACGCATCTCCAATTTCCCCACCTATTTCTTTTAATACCCTGAGGTAGAAGCCATTGGATCCTGGAGATTTGTATACCTTAAGTCCCATTATTTTCCCCATTACCATTTCTTTACTTATATTAAATCCAATCAGTTTCTCCACTTGACTTATTTTTAGGTTCCCTTGTGGAGAAACTGATTAGATTCTTCCTCTACTGTGAATACAGATAAAAACAACAACTTACATTTATATAGTGCCTTTAATGTAGTAAAATGTCCAGGGCACTTCACATGAGCGTAATCAGACAAAAAAAAACTGACACCAAGCCAAAGAAGGAAACATTAAGACAGGTGACCAAAAGCTTGGTCAAAGAGGTAGGTTTTAAGGAGTGTCTTAATGAAGAGGAGAGAGGTGGAGAGGTTTAGGGAGGACATTTCAGAGCTTAGGGCCTACATAGCTGAAGACAAGGCTGCCAATAGTGTGGTAAAGGAAGTCAGAGATGCGCAAGAGGCCAGAAATGGAGAAATGCAGAGCTCTCCGAGTGTTGTAGGGCTGGAGGAAGCTACAGAGATAGGAATGGGTGAGGCCATGAAGGGATTTGAACACAAGGATGAGGATTTTAAAATCAAGGCTTTTGGGGACCGGCAGCTAATGCAAGTCAGCAAGCGCAGGGGTGATGGACGAATGGGACTTGGTGCAAGTTAGGATACTGGCAGCAGAGGGTTAGATGAGCTCAATTTATGGATAGTGGAAGATGGAGGCTGGCCAGAAAAGCATTGGAATATTGAATTCTGGAGGTAACAAAAACATGGACAAGGGTTTCAGCAGCAGATAAACTGAGGCAGGGGCAGAGACAGGCGATATTACCGAGGTGGAGGCGGTCTTAGTGATGGAGAGGATATGGGTTGGAAGCTCAGCTCAGGAACAGTGCCCATGGATTGGAGGGTAGCTAACGTTACCCCACTATTCAAAAAGGGGGGTAGGGAAAAAGCAGGTAATTACAGACCTGTAAGCCTTACATCAGTTGTGGGCAAAATGCTGGAGTCCATCATTAAGGATGAAATAGCGGAGCACTTAGCAAATGGGGACAGGATAGGACAGAGTCAACATGGATTTACAAAGGGTAAATCGTGCTTGACTAATCTATTGGAATTTTTTGAGGGAGTAACTGGTAAAATAGATGGGGGGGAGCCAGTAGATGTGGTGTACCTGGACTTCCAAAAGGCCTTCGACAAGGTCCCACATAAAAGATTAGCATGGAAAATTGAAGCTCATGGGATAAAGGGGAATGTATTGACGTGGATAGAGAACTGGCTGTCAGATAGAAAACAGAGAGTTGGAATAAACGGCTCATTTTCTGAATGGCAGGCAGTAACAAGTGGGGTACCACAGGGATCTGTCCTGGGTCCCCAGCTGTTCACAATTTACATTAATGACCTGGATCAGGGAGTCGGATGCAGCATTTCCAAATTTGCAGACGACACTAAACTAGGAGGGGGGGTGGGCTCAGAGGAGGAGACCAGGAAGCTCCAGAGCGATTTGGACAGACTGGGTGATTGGGCGGATAAATGGCAGATGCACTATAATGTGGACAAGTGCGAAGTTATCCACCTTGGGTGCAGGAACGGGAGGGCAAATTATTATTTAAATGGCAATAAATTGGGAGAGGGGGAAGTACAGAGAGACCTGGGTGTTCTTGTACACCAGTCACTGAAGGCGAGCATGCAGGTGCAACAGGCGGTCAAGAAGGCAAACGGTATGCTGGCCTTCATAGCAAAAGGGTTGGAATACAGGAACAGGGATACCTTGCTGCAGCTGTACAGGGCACTGGTGAGACCACACCTCGAGTACTGTGTACAGTTTTGGTCGCCTCATCTGAGGAAAGATGTTCTTGCCATGGAGGGGGTGCAGCGGCGATTCACCAGGCTGATACCAGGAATGGCGGGATTGACCTATGAGGAGAGACTATGTAGTTTAGGGATGTACACACTGGAGTTTAGAAGATTGAGAGGGGACCTCATAGAAGTGTATAAAATTCTGACAGGTCTAGACAGACTAGATGCAAAAGGAATGTTTCCCTTGGCGGGTGAGAACAGAACTAGAGGACATAATTTAAGGATAAGGGCTAAACCATTTAGGACCGAAATGAGGGGGAATTTCTTCACTCAGAGGGTGGTGAACCTGTGGAACTCATTGCCACAGAGGGCAGTGTACGCCAGCTCATTAAATATATTTAAGAGGGAATTAGATATATTTCTACAGGCAAAAGGGGTTAAGGGTTACGGAGAGAAGGCGGGGACGGGATACTGAATTGGAGGATCAGCCATGATCTCATTAAATGGCGGAGCAGGCTCGAAGGGCCGGATGGCCTACTCCTGCTCCTATCTTCTATGTATCTATGTATCTATGTAGGATCAAATAGGACTCCGAGGCTGCAAATAGTCTAGTTCAGCCTGAGACAGTGGCCAGGGAGGGGGATGCAATCAGTGGCTAGGGAATGGAGTTTGTGGTGGGATCCAAGACAATGGCTTCGGTCTTACCAATGTTTAATTGCAAATACAATGTATTCATTTAATAAGTATGCCATTTCGTTATTGTCCATTATAGTCTCATCTGCATCTGACTTTAATGGGCCCACTTTCCAACTTACCACTCGCTTTCTCTTAATATATTTAGGGGGAAAAATTCAGCTGCTTGCGCCTCCCGTTAGCGCCTTAAGAGGGCGCTAATGGGGCGTAAAGCAGCTAACGCCCGGGCGCAGCGCCGCCCACGCCTCCCGAAAAATTTAGTGGGAGGTTAGCGGCGGCGGCAGCCGGTAGCGCCCTGTGGCGCTGCGCCGCCGGCGATGACGTCATCGCCGTGCGCAGCACCCCGCTCGCGCCCCGGCCGTGATCTTCAGTCGCGCCCCCTGATTTACCGCCAGACGCTATGTCCGACGGGTTCAGGGAGGCGTACGTGCGGCCGGGGCGGCGATATTTAAAGCGGAGGTGGCAGGCGGCCATTTTTGTTGCTGGCCGCCTGCCAGCACCTGCCCCCGGCCCCCGTGAAGCCCCCCCACCGTGAAGTGCCGGCTGCGCTCCAAGAGCCCGGCACTTCTCTTGAGTGCCGGGCTCTTTTGCCGGCACTCCCGATCCCTGGGGGCCCAGCTGGGCCCCGGTTCGCGCTGCGCAGGGTCCCTCCCCTTTAAGAAGGGGAGGAAGGCCTGCAATACCGCGGTGCGACGTGCCGCAGCGCATGGCGCTGCGGCACGTAGCGCCAGGATATTCACTCGCAGCGCCCCAAGAGGGATGCGGGCTGCTTCCAGTTGCGCCCCGCTTCCCTCTTGGGGCGCAACCACTGAAGTTCCAGCGCGGGGCCGCTAATTTTTTCGGGGCGCTAAAAGTCGCGCCCCGGCGAGGTTAGCGCCCCAAATGGGGCGCGACTCAATTTTTACCCCTTAGAACTTTTACTGTTAGCTTTGGTAGCCGTTGTGTTTTTTTATATTCCTTTTTTGCACCTCTTTACTTTCTTTGTATCCCTTTGCTGTATTTTATAGCTCTCCCTGTCCGCAGGATTTACATTTTTCCTTACATTTGTGTAAGCCTTTTCTTTTAGCTTGATGCTGTCTCTTACCTCATTTGTTGGCCCTGGTTGCTTAACTGTGCAAGTGGAGCTTTTGCTTTTTAGGAGTATGCACTAGTTTTTGTATTGTGAAAAATTGTGTGTAGGTTAACCCTATAACAGTTCAGCCCAATTTACTATGTTCAATTTATTTCTCATCCCTTCAAAGTTGGCCTTACTTGGATATAAAACCTTGGTTTGCGACTCTCCCTTCCCCCTCTCAAACCTAATTTCAACTTCAATCACATTATTGTTACTATTTGCAAATTGTTCCCTTACTGTCAGATTGCGAATTAATTCTGGGTCGTCTCTCATCACTAATCTGGTACAGCCTGTTCCCTTGTCATTTCTAAAAAGAAGTATTTTCTTCCAAAGGTTACTTAAATACAAAAGTAGGACATATATCGAGCCCAAGCACTGGAGCGAACAAAAGGACGGCTGCAGCACCTCGGATGATGAATGTCTTTGCGTCTTCACTAAAGCAGCATTGGTGAGCTGCTGTTCTTCACGTTAGTGCTTTTGACGGTGGGACTATTTCTCATCACCTGTAGTTCTCTGCTGTCTCGGGTCGCCGCAGGGAGGGAGGTGGGATGTGAGTGGAGTATCCAACAATTCCTCCATCTAGACGAGCCAGAGTTCAGGCCCCGAAGGGGGTGTGGGGAGGGGGGGGGGGGGGGGTGGCGGCGGGGGGGAGTGCATCAGAGAAACACAGAAACCTTAGGGCCAACAGCAGCCGCACCCCGACTGCTGCTCCAGCTGATTCAGCAAAGCTGGGACTGTCTGGTTTCTGTGGTTTAATGTGAGATCAGCTGGTGTCCATCGTCACTCGGCCACTGGCACAGCTACTATTATACTTTTAGAACATTATAATTAGTCACAAAATGATTCAAACATCATTAAACGATTAAAAAGATAGAAAGCTGGGCCTCGCGAGTGGTTCAGTATTAACCTCCAATTGACCTCCGCGTGCCCAGGTTGGGCACACTTGGTAAAGCAGTGGTGCTGCAGGTTGGCGCTCCTATGCATGATGGCACAGAGTGGTAGGATGCAGATTTGCAATTTTCCTGTATGACGTAGGCACATGGTCATCCCATAAACAGAGTCCAGGAATTTCCCCCCCCCCCCCCCCCCCCCTCGAGAGAAAATCAAAGTTTGAGTCACTCAAATCACATTTGTAGTCTGTTTTCAATCTCTAAGCACGATTCAGCAATTTGGCAAAAAATGATCTCATTTGAGACTTACTGACCTGGCAATTGTTGCTGTGCGTGTGCTGGAGCTGTTGGTACAGTGTTAGAATCCTCTCTGGGCTGCTCAGCCTGGCACTTGGAGTAGGCTTGCTCTGAGTGGTGTGCAGATAATGGATGCTGTCTGTCTCCTCCACAAACCGTGCTGGAACCAATCCCAGCTCCCCGTTCAGTTCAGCGTGGTACATTCCATGGCTGTCTGGGTCCCCGGTGACACGCACTACATCTCCAACAGAAAGAGTCAGCTAAAGGGGAGAAAAATGTCAAAATGTTATGGCATGTCTCATAATAAAGGTCATTGTTACATTAATTAAAATATGTTAATCCTTCAGTATTTATCTGAGGTTAAATTCTATTAAGACATCAAGGGTGTAGGTATATGTTAGCACCCGTTATTTCCCTTTAAAATTGCCTGAAGGGTTGCCTTCGAGATTCATAAGAGAAATACCCTCAGTGTTCAGCCGTTGAACTGAGTGCTGGGAAGTGAATAGTTAATACAGACTTCTAAACATTGAATGCAGGATTTTAAGTCATGAGGTTGTAAATTTATTATCCCTGGCTCAGGTCCAGGGAAAGAGCACTTAGTGGAGGTGTTGTTGACTTTGGGCGTTAGCGCAAAACGGGCGGCATCAGATCAGCCATCCGTTATACATCTCTCCCGATTTGGAGGTGTTTAACGGATGGCTGATCCGATATTGCCTGTTTTACACTATCGTCCAAATTCAAAATGACCTCCGGTGAGACATAAATAGGTCACGACGCCTCGTATTTGTGGGGGTCCCTTTGTTAAAAGCAAGGCTGTAAGGTAAGGGGGGGGGAGGGGAGGTTGTAAAAGTAGAGCTGATCTGTGTGCAGATCTATATTTTAGCACTAGCTTGTTGGGGATGATTGAAACAAAAAGGGATGAGCCTTTCTGACACATGGGGCACTCAGAAGCCGAGTTTTTCCTTGTTTTTGATAGAAGGATCAATGTTTTTTAGTCTCACTGTGTTAATCAGAAGAGGACTTCTATTTCCTCTATTCTTCTTCTGTAAGAACTTTTACCTAGAAGGTGTAATAGGTATGCTTACCTCTACTAGGTACCTTTAAGGGCAGAGTGTCAGGGGTTAGGAGCTGAATTGTGGCTATAGTAGCCCATTACAGGCAGAGCTAAGAATGTCATTTAATTGTGAGTAGTCTGAGATCAAGAAAGTTGAGAGGGAAGCCAACTTAGAGATCATCACTTCTGGGTAGGGTAGGTTCATCGGAACCGAAGATCCAGGTGAAACAGAGAACTCTGCCACGAAGGGGTTCATCGACTCCACACTGCCGAAGCGAACACCTGCATCCCAGGGAAGGGAGGAGATTGATGCAATCATGCCACTCGTGAGGCTGTATAAGCTCTGAACATTGTTAATCACACATGTAGATTTGATGGACTGGCTATCAAAGCTGTGAACTTATCAGCTAACTAAGGAAATACTCAAAGTAATCTCCAATTTATAATCTCAGACTCTGATTATTGCTATAGTTAATACTCAGCATCCATTAGTGCTGATGTATAGTGATACATTGAATTACCTGTGTAACCTTTGCTACTCGTTTTGTTAAGTAGCTCTGTCCATTAATGATTCACTACTCAACTGCTGGGTAACTGATTATATTTATGCATGGCAATTAAGCGTTCATTTACCCTACTTTAACTTTTAAGTTGTGATTTGTAACGAAATAATAGGGCTGGATTTTCTGAATGGGAAGCTTTTGGAGGCGGGACTGCTGCTTGCCAGCTTTCAATCCCGTCTCCATCAGCTTCTGGCCAACCAGCAGGATTTTCCCCTGATTGACCTCGTTAAGCCCGCCCAGCGGGCTCAGCAGGCCAATTAGGGGGAAGTCATTGACAGAGCACGTCAACGTCTGACGTGCCATCTGTCAAGATTTCTTGAAAGAAGAAATGTCAACGTTTGACAGCTCTGTGAAGCTGTCAAACACTGACATTCTGTTTAGTTTGATGAGTCCTTGTGTTCAGGACTCATCAAACCTTTCAACTTTGCAGAAATCACCTGGCTGTTGGTTCGGAGGATCCAACAGCCAGTCTGTGAAATCTACAATGAAGATGTCGGGACTCCGGATCCACAGCGGCTGAAGGCTGTAGGCAGAAACAAAGGTAAGTGAACATTTTATAACACTTAGCACTCACCTTACATACTTACCACTCCACACTTGCACCCATCACTCACCTCTACATCTCACTTTCAGACCCCTCCGACCCCCTCCAACCTCCATCTCGTCTCCTGCACCCTGGCGGGGTTCTCCGAGGTCGGGAAGCCTGCACTTCGGAGATAAAAATAGGGATAATCCTTTTTTCTGCCTGTTAACTACCTGTTAACAGGCAGTTAATAGGATTTAATCCCTTTCCCGCCTCGAGGAGACGGGACCCGGAGCAGGACGGCTTCCCGCCTCCTGGCAAAAGGGCACAGAGCGGGTTGGGGCGGGTTTGCCAGCCGCCCCCACATTCTGCAACTTTACCGGCAGTCCCGCCAACATACCCGCCTCCTCGGGGCTGACAAAATCCAGCCAATAGTGTTTAGTGCATGACTTGTGATCTGACTTCTTCCTTGATGATTTGGAAAAGGAAGAGTTCATTTATTCACTGAGCACTTGAGGGTAACTTAATCGAGGGCTTGCAAATTAAATTAATTCTGATCCAAACTTGTTAGTGTAAGATGGTTCAGTTAGCCGAGTCAGCATCATTCATCCCTAGTCTATGCTGGCAGGTAAAAACCCCAGACAGTTCCTTAGTAAGAAGTTAAAGGAGGAAATTAAGGATTTGTCTGGTTCCTTGGCATATATTTGTCAGAATACCAAATCCCAGCTTTCACACGCCTTTAACAGCTCTAAATTTTTTAATAAAGCTTAAGCTCATCCAAGCTTACTGGGAAGAGATCGATACAGATTTTTGGATACTCAGGGAATCAAGGGGTATGGGGATAGTGCGGGAAGGTGGAGCTGAGGTAGAAGATCAGCCATGATCTTGCTGAATGGCGGAGCAGGCT
The DNA here is from genome assembly GCA_030390025.1 of Squalus acanthias. Lineage (NCBI taxonomy): Eukaryota > Metazoa > Chordata > Chondrichthyes > Squaliformes > Squalidae > Squalus > Squalus acanthias. The sequence goes on along the minus strand of CM059426.1, from coordinate 195,562,137 downwards.
TGAAGGGCCGAATGGCCTACTCCTGCTCCTATTTCTTATGTATTTATGTTCTGATGAAGGCTCTTCTTATAACTCTCTCTCACTCCTGGAAAGAATACAAGAGAAAAAAAAAACTTACAGTCTGATTGGCAATCCCTCTCTCACCTCGAGGCTCCACCCTCTCTCATGGTCTAGCACAACCTTTCATGTCTCTCTTTATTTTATCAATACTAGAATGGTCACCTGAGCTTTCCTCCTGTCTTCCTCCTAAGCTACAGATACTCTGCTATAGGTGCACTCTCCCTCGTCATTGTGTCGCAATCAAGAGGCATCCCCCAGCCTTCTACAGTAGCTCACTCTCATCCAGGATGTCAAACCTGGAATCCTTTACCTCAGTCTTCCCCTCCTTCTCTGATATTTAAACCCCAATCTTGGTGTCAATTTGTCATCACTTCCTGATTTAGTTCTCTACTTTCCTATTCCATTTTTGGTGGTCTCCTGTACTACAGGCCTTGGCCCTTCACTTAAGTTTCTCAATTTTTTTGAAAAAAGCACCAAACTGGTGACAATAATGCTGGAACTTTTGTTAAAGTTGTACATAGATTGATTTACCCTGTGCCGCGAAATCAATCTATGTGCAATCGTAACAAAAATATCCCGAAACCTGTGCCACGGTATATTAAACCTCCAAAAGATGGCGCCACTGTGAGGCAGGACATAGCTTCACAACCACAACTGCCATAAAGTCAGCTACTGATCTCAGAGGTGCTGTCCTAAGAAGGAAATTGAACAGAGGTTAGATGTTTCCCCCGAGGGAAGGAGAGAAAATTCAGAGGGCGGGCTCACCTCAAGAATCTTTTACACACCTCTTCGAAACAGTGACCAAGGTCTGGCAGCAGATGGCGCCCACCCGCTCAGTCAAGAGTGATGCACGGCACAGAGTCAGTTCCAGAAGGGAGATAATGGTAAATATTGGACAGCAAAAGAGAAGCTGCCCACTGAATTAAATCCTAAATTATTCTTGATTATGACAGTGATGGGGAAATCCAGAATTCTCATGAAGATTCAGGTGCAGGAGCCATAACCTCCATCCTCTCCCTTATTCAGGACCGTGTGGACAACAGCACTGGGTTTCTTTTTACTACACCATCAATCCTCGTGGCTTATCTGAGCCATGCTGCTAAGTCATGTATAATTTTTGCACTGCAGACGTACATCAAAAGGGAATTAGCTCAAGACACTCCGAATTTCACTTAAGACTCTTTGTAATTATCAGAAAGGGGCCTTTTATCCCATTAGTATCTGGGCTGGTTTTAACTCCAATTCCCAGAAGTGGAAGGACAGCTTCTAATGCACTGTTGCCAAGTGTAGAATTAGTTTGTTACCATAGAAGATAGTCATGTGATAAGACAATCATCTGCAGTTTACATATGTTACTGCAAGTGTTGGACTTTGATGAATGTTATGCCCATTTTCAATCTGATTGGCCTCTCGACCCAGGATTCATCACACAACCACCTTGTTTCATTATTGATGATCTTGAGAAGATTGATAACCAATACTGTTTTAAGCGTAAGTGCTGTACACAATATAATGTTGTTGCATTTGGCTTTTTACAATCATATTTACATCATTTATTTAGCCCACAGAAAGAGAATTAGAATCATCACAGTAAAATAAAAAAAATAAGCTACTGAGGGCTAAGTAACATGCCTAATTTGTATGCTGGTATCAAATGTTATCCTTTACTTCTGGACACCTAAACATCTGGCCCCAAGTGGTGGTTATTATAAAGGAGAAGATGGAGGTAATGGCCCAAAAATTAGTGTCTCTACGCGAGAGTACGCACTGTGTACTCTCGCGTATTCTGTCTCCAATTGCCGGTTTTCTGCATGCACTGCACATGCGCTGAAAACCGGCACTTGGTGATTTCAAAAGGGGGCGGTTCCTAGGTGAACCGCGTGCGCGCTACAGGCTGCGCGCACGCAGTGCACTTAGTGCTTTGAACGCGCAGGTAAGCATGGAAGATTTTGCACATAAAGAAAGGAGGCGTAAGACCCTCTTTTAACAAGGTAAGTAGTTAATTAAGTATTATTTTGAATTTTTTTCAACAGGTATATCTTTTTTAGAGACTTTAAAGAAAGGTAAGTTTATTTTTATAACTTTTTAAAAGATTTTAAATTTTTTCAAAAATTTTATTTTTTGTTTAAAGTGGTTAATTTATTTAACTATACTTATTTTATTAATGTGATGGTTTTTAAAAAAAATTTAATTGAGGTTTAGCTGTTCTTTTGAGGGGGTATAGATTCATAGCTTTCACAGCACTTGCTGTGAAAACTATGAATGAAAGATGGTGTGCTGCCATTGGCTCTAACTGAATCACGTGATCCCACAGCTCGCACGAATTAACTGCGCCTGTGGGATACGGAAGCACTGCACAGCTGCTGTCTAGAAAATCAAGTTTGTGCGAGCTCGGAATGAAAAGGCAGGCGCGCAGTGAGATATCGCGGGGAAGCCTTACCCCCGCACGAAGGCTCCGTCATTAATTTCTGGGCCAATAAAATAACACCTATAAGCTATAACAACAACCACTTGTATTTATATAGTGGCTTTAACATACTAAAACATCCCAAGGCGCTTCACAGGAGTATGAAATGACAAAAAAAAATTGACACCGAGCAACATAAGGAGAAATTAGGGCAGGTGACCAAAAGCTTGGTCAAAGAGGTAGGTTTTAGGGAGCGTGTTAAAGGAGGAAAGAGAGGTAGCGAGGCGGAGAGGTTTAGGCAGGGAATTCCAGAGCTTAGGCAACAGAAGGCACGGCCACCAAAGGTTGAGTGATTATAATCAGGGATTCTCAAGAGGGCAGAATTGGAGGAGCTCAGATATCTCAGGGGGTTTGTGGGGCTGAAGGAGATTACAGAGAGAGGAAGGGGCAAGGCCATGGAGGGATTTGAAAACAAGGATGAGAATTTTGAAATCGAGGGGCTGCTTAACCGGGAGCCAATGTAGGTCAGTGAGCACAGGGAGTTGCAGTACAAAGATCATGTTCAGGTCCCATTATTTGCTGACATTTGAATCACCCAGTCATATGTGTGGTGAATTTTACAGTTTTCAACCTCTTCATTGGGATACTTATTTTTGAAGATTGAGTATTTTCACTCAGAAGGAGGAAGGAAACCAGACACTTATTTTGCTGCACACTCCATCTCACAGGGACTAACCATAACGTACCATCATAATGCCAGCAGAAGAAAAATATTTTTGTTTCCCAGCTGAAGGAAGATGGCATGAAGGCAAAAGGCCTCGAGGAGACGGAGAAGCAGGAAAGATAGTGAGTGGAGAAATTCAATCCCAAAATGAGAATTACTCACCACTGGCAGCACTGTGTGGGGCATGTTAGGGTAAGGGCGATAGTCAGCAATGGCCACACATGACCTGTAGGTTAAAGATGTATTGGAATCCACAAGACCTCGCTTTCCACGAGACAGAGAGCTCAGAAAACAAGGGCTCAAACCTAAAATTAAAATATAATTAAAAACAATTAAAGAACAAACGCAAGGATTTTCTTATTTTTTAAAATTTTCTATTAAGGATTTTACTTGGTCTTAAGTTTCTGGAATGAATAAGGAATTTTTTTTTTTTTTTTACTTCTTATTGATTCCCGTCCTTTCACTTTTTAAGACAAGGAAATTGTTGGGTTATGCACGAACCATACTATTATCTTCCAGTACCTAGTGGGAAAATGGTGGGGAGAGTCACGTCTAGGACGTCTCTGGTGCCCCCTGGTGGCCAGCTACAGAGCGTATTGGTGGCAACCTAAAGCAGGTCATCAGACCATCTGGTACTCAGGCATCAGGACAGATGTACAAATAGAAAAGGAGATTAAAAATCAAAGCGGGAAAATCTTACTGAAGCACGCCCAGAAAAATAAAGAATTAAAAAAAGGTCTGTGTTCCGTTGTAAAATCAGTGTAATGACATATACACGGTAACCATTTTTGCAATGGTCCACAGGACCTGGTGGGATTTATATAGTAAGCAAGCCAAACCAAACAAACGCCTGGCCGAATGCATTAATCCTAGCCGGAATTGGTATAAGGTGTAAAACAAATGTTAGAAATCATTCGGTACTCTCGAATATTACAACACATATATGTGCACACATTAGTGAAATTAAACTACATGTAGATCAATATTTTTTTTTACTAAATCTGTCACTGAATACTTTTGTTCACCTTCCTTTTCTCTTACACTTTAACCTTCCTTGCTTGTGATAACTCAAGTGTGAGAATATGATGGAGTCTGATGTATATACAAGTTCATATCTTAGTGGGTAGGACATTTAGGACTGAGATGAGGAGTAATTTCTTCACTCAGAGGGTGGTGAACCTGTGGAATTCTCTACCACAGAAGGCTGTGGAGGCCAAGTCACTGAATATATTTAAGCAGTAGATAGATTTCTAGACACAAAAGGCATCAAAGGGTATGGGGAGAGAGCAGGAATATGGTATTGAGATAGAGAATCAGCCATGATCATATAGAATGGCGGAGCAGGCTCGAAGGGCTGAATGGCCTACTCCTGCTCCTATTTTTCTATGTTTCTATGTATACCCACACAGTGCAAATTAGAGAAAAGCAACATTCAAACAACTCGATTTCCAGGATTAACAAATGATTTAATGTGTTTTTCCCTCCAACCTCCTCCCTTTGCCCCACATCTCCAGAAGATGGTGGCTCATATCAGGGTACAATTCCGAGGACATCAAGCTGACCTCCGTCACATCGTCCCAGTGGTTCTTCCTCTTGTGTGAGCCGAGAAACGGAGTGCTGTTGGGATATTCAACTGCTCATAACCAATGTTCCCTGTAAGCTGCGTGGGTGCGTGGCCGTGCAGCAATCTGTAAAGCAAGCTGTCCTGTTGAAGATACCGTGTGCAGCAATCTGTAAAGGTAGCGCGCAGGCCACTCACAAGCTGACCTGTTGAAGATACCACGTGCAGCAATCTGTGAAGGAACCGCGCAGGCCGCTCACAAGCTGTCCTGTTGAAGATACTGCGCGCAGTAATCTGTGAAGGAACCGCGCAGGCCGCTCACAAGCTGTCCTGTTGAAGATTCTGCGCGCAGCAATCTGTAAAGGTAGCGCGCAGGCCGCTCACAAGCTGTCCTGTTGAAGATACTGCGCGCAGCAATCTGTAAAGGTAGCGCGCAGGCCGCTCACAAGCTGTCCTGTTGAAGATACTGCGCGCAGCAATCTGTGAAGGTAGCGCGCAGGCCGCTCACAAGCTGTCCTGTTGAAGATACTGCGCGCAGCAGTCTGTGAAGGTACCGCGCAGGCCGCTCACAAGCTGTCCTGTTGAAAATACTGCGTGCAGCAATCTGTAAAGGTACCGCGCAGGCCGCTCACAAGCTGTCCTGTTGAAGATACTGCGCGCAGCAATCTGTAAAGGTACCGCGCAGGCCGCTCACAAGCTGTCCTGTTGAAGATACTGCGCGCAGCAATCTGTAAAGGTACCGCGCAGGCCGCTCACAAGCTGTCCTGTTGAAGATACTGCGCGCAGCAATCTGTAAAGGTACCGCGCAGGCTGCTCAGAAGCTGTCCTGTTGAAGATACTGCGCGCAGCAATCTGTAAAGGTACCGCGCAGGCCGCTCACAAGCTGTCCTGTTGAAGATACTGCGCGCAGCAATCTGTAAAGGTACCGCGCAGGCCGCTCACAAGCTGACCTGTTGAAGATACCGCGCGCTGCAAATTTAATGGTGCCGCGCATTTAAATAAACAGGCCACGGCACCCACGGTAATATTTAGAGGGAGCATTGCTTATAACATGACAGCTGAGCCCAAACCTGTCCCTCAACATCCACATACGTGCACTTTCTAGCAGAGGTCACAGAATCACAGAATCCCCATAGTGCAGATAGAGGCCATTTCGGCCCATCGAGCCTGCACCGACACATATCCCACCCTATCCCCGTAACCCCACGTATTTAATCCCCCTAACACTAAGGGTCAATTTATCATAGCCAAATCAACCTAACCCGCACATCTTTGGACTGTGGGAGGAAACCAGAGCACCCGGAGGAAACCCACGCAGACACGGGGAGAATGTGCAAACTCCACACAGACAGTCACCCGTGGCCGGATTCGAACCCGGGTCCCTGGCGCTGTGAGGCAACAGTGCTAACCACTATGCCACCGTGTTGGTCACTGGATAGTGATCCAAAGCATGAACCATGACTGATTTTTCCCATCACAACATGGGGACAAGAGGTTAAAAAAAAATCCTCAGCAGAAAAAAATGTAGCTCCCTAAACACAATCTCAGCTAATTCTGCACAAATTGTAGTTTGTATCTGAGACTTTCCCGCTCTGTATCGCGCAGTATCATACTGAGTAGTGCATGCATGCACCCACCTAACCATTTTGGGAGCTTAGGGTAGCACCTTTTATTAGACTAATATTTTCTAGTGGTGAGGCATTTTAGGTTCCGTCTTTAGATGTTTTGGAAAAGAAAGTAAGGTTTAAAAAACTGGTGTAACTATTTAAAATAATATACATTTTCACTGGTTTTGCAGGTGGGTGAAATGGAAAAAATCAGCACTGGGGCAGCAAGAGATGTTCTTGTGAGATCAGGATTAATGCTCATTTCTGAAGCAATACTCTAATTGGCTTTAGACTGTTCAGAATATATTCTGCATTATATTTCAATTACGCAAACCAATGTCGTATCTCACGGTGCATGGATGCACTGAAAAGAGATCCTACTCTTTGAAGAGAGCGGCCAGTAACACAGCAAGTCAGTGTGACACCATGCTAGTCCTGGAATGGTAGGGCCTACTGCGCCTGTGGCCACGAATCTCTATCTTTAAGAACCTGATCCGGGCATGGCCATCTATGATGCTTCACTGATAGAGGGAAAAAATTGGGGTCATTACAAAGCAATCTGCAGTGCACTCACACACATATTAGTGGGTGACTCAAGGCTGTGGAGTGGCAGGACTTAAGGAGATAGAATAGTAATTAAAATGGGAGGAGGTAGGAGAATATCAATAAATGTCACTCTGAAGGATGATTTAGGTGTGTACAGACTCCAGTGATTTTCTCTGAAGTTACAGGTTCATGTCTAAGCTACTGTCAACAGATCAGATGATCTTTGTCTAATGTCACTCACATCCCTTTACTGACCTTGTTCTTGTTTAGGAGTTCCAGCTGGGATTGCATTAATGTTCATGTTCCCCTAAAACAAAGGAGCACAATTGAGTTAACTTGAAGATCAGAACTGATATTGCCCCTTTCTACAAGTCTTGGGAGACGTCTTTTAATTCAGTTTCTGGTTTTTTTTTCTCCTAATATAACCAAAAAAAAGAGGATGCAACTATCAGGAAAGATTCAGCAGGATGGGGCTCTTTTCTCTGGAAATGAGAGGACCTGATAGAGGTCTTTAAAATTATGAAGGGGTTCGATAGGGTGGATGTGGAGAAACTGTGGGTGAGTCTACAACAAGTGGGCATGAATATAAAATAGCCACTAACAGATCAAATAAAGAATTTAGGAGGAATTTCTTAACAGAGAGCGGTGAAAGTGTGGAACCCACTGCCACATGGAGTGGTTGAAGCAGACAGCACTGATGTATTTAAGGGGAAGTTTGATGTATTTATGAGGGACATGATAGCAGGGTGGGGAGGTATTTAGAGTGGGAAGAGGCTCGTGTAGAGTACAAACCGAATGGCCTGCTTCTGTGCTTTAGATTCTATGAGAGAGAGCAGAGTGAGACTGAACTGGGGAGGGAGAGCAGGGTGAGACAGGACTGGGGGTGCGGGGAGGGGAGGGAGAGCAGAGTGAGCCAGGACTGGGAAGATAGAGAGACTGAATCTCCTTCTCTTTGACACGTGTATTTGTTCAATCTATCCAGAGACAAATCACGTTAACTAGGTGAGGTGAAGCAAAGCTAGTTTTGAGTCATTAAGCCGCTTTATTGCACAGTAAGGTGAATAGTTAGAGTATAGTTATGATCAGCTTTGACACAGCTTCTCTTTATGTAATGATCTAAAAATTATGACCATGCTACGCTGTGTCATAGAAACATAGAAGATAGGAGCAGGAGTAGGCCATTCGGCCCCTCGAGCCTGTTCCGCCATTTAATGAGATCATGGCTGATCATCCAAATTCAGTACCCTGTCCCTGCTTTCTCCCCATATCCCTTGATCCCTTTAGCCTTAAGAAATATATCCAACTCCTTCTTGAATATATTTAATGAATTGGCCTCAACTGCCTTCTGTGGTAGAGAATTCCACAGGTTCACCACTGTGTCAGCACACTCGCCTCTGAGTCAGGAGGTTGTGGGTTCAAGTCCCACTCCAGAGAGCTGAGCACATAATCCAGGCTGTCACTCCAGTGCAGTGCTGAGGGAGTGCTGCACCGTCGGAGGTGCCGTCTTTCGGATGAGACGTTAAACTGAGGCCCCGTCTGCCCTCTCAGGTGGATGGAAAAGATCCCATGGCATTATTTCGAAAAAGAGAAGGGGCGTTCTCCTCCTGTGGTGTCCTGGCCAATATCTATTCCTCAACCAACAACAAAAAATAAAAGTTCCAGCTATTATCTCATTGCTATTTGTGAAACCTTTCTGTGCGCAATTTTGGCTGTCACGTTTCCTACAGTGCAACAGTGACTGCACGTCAAAAATGTACTTAGTTGGCTGTAATGCACTTTTGGACAACTTGAGGTCGTGAAAGACACTGTATAAATGCAAATTCTTTCTTTATCTCACTTTGGTGGATCACCCTGCTTAAACAGATAACCCTCTGCATTCTGTCCTCTAATCACAGCGCAGAACCCTCTCTCTATACAGCCTATTGCTGCCTGACTACCTGTGCAGCACCGTTTCCAAAAGCCAGATTGCCTTTTGGGTGTATGACGTTCTGTTATATTCCTGACTGTTCACCTGAACAGGCAGAGAGGGCCTCCATTTAATATCTCATCCAAAAGGGAGAGAGAAACTGAGAGAGAGAGAGAGAGAGAGAAAAGCAGGAGCCTGGACTCAAGGAAGAAAGAAGCTGTGACTCTGGGATGAGGGAAGGGGAGGGGGGGAAAGATTAAATGCTCGGAATTGACTTACTCAGGAACTGCGAGTTATACTTACTCAGGATTTAACGGAGAGAGGAATGCGGGAGCTGGAAGCGGCAGTCCAAAGAGATAGAGCTGGGAGACAGGTGCCTTGCTGCACTGGAACCAGTTTAATTACTGATTCCTTCCTTTACCCAATGGCTCTCTTCTTACCTGTACCAAAGATACCTTTCGCTGATTCGCAGGATTCATTTCCTCTGATTAAAATCGAATTCTCAGTTTTTGGCAAGAGAACATTTTAATTTACGGGGGTTCAAAAAAGTCCTGTGCAGCGAGTGGGTACCGATGGTTTCGGTAATGCCTTCAATACTGAGCACGCGTCTAATTCAGGTACCACCCATGGTAAAGGTAGCATTTCCTGAAGATGGATCAGGAGGTGTACAGGTCACTCGGCCTATTTCTGGTTCACCTGATTGATTAAAAATACGATTCTGATCCTAACTTAATGAGCCCGGTGAAGAAATGTTCTTTTCAATTTATTTGCAGTGGCTTTTTGACAGATTGAACATGTTACATACATTGATAAAATGTGCATATGATGAAATCTTATGCCAGTATGTTTGGTTCAGAGTGCCTTCATTTGGAAGTATCTCTGTTTGGCTCCTGGCACTGTGTAATCTATCCCATCTACATTGTTGTTTGGCTCACACAGCCGCTAGCAACCGACTTAAAAACAGCTACTCATCCAATCACCACTTCCCTCTCTGTCCATCAGACCTTCCCATGTCTGGGGAAGGACCTTACAAGTCAGCAAAGTGAAAACTACAATTCCTGGCTGATATGGGTGGGCTAAATTTTAGGCCCACCATCAGCCTGAATCAAAAGGGAACGAACTGGCTGTCACGCTGCAAGGTAAATGCAGCACCGGCCTTTTGTTGTTGCCATGTTATAGGCAAAGGCCCAATTACAGCAAATAGCTCACAGAATTCAAATAGCAAAGCAAATATCACAAGACAGCAATATGCCCCAATAATAAATAGACTTCAGTTTATTGACAAACGCCGTTGTAATGCAGCAGTAAACCGTGTAATTAAATCACACTAATGTATGGAGCTGGAAGATTAAAAGACACTGGTGCGGACTAACTGCTGCAGAAAGAGTTCAGAATGTACTCCATGCTAATGAGTCTCCCTTTATATTACTAGCTGCCACTCGTCTGTTAACAACTACTTGCGTTTATACAGCGCCTTTAACGTAGTAAAAAATCCCAAGATGCTTCACAGGAGCGTTATCAAACAAAATGTGACAGAAATTGAAGATGAATCGAACGTTCTTTAGACCCAGCCTCATACCTGTTGGTTGGGTGATGACAGAAAGGTGCGCGTGTACTCCAGGATTGCAGTGTCATTCAACATATCCTCAGCCTCTTCAATCAATCCTGCATTAGTAAAGCCATACCGGTAGAGTTCCCTCACCAATTGTATAATCAGACTGTTCCTGCCATGGCATTTCTGAATCAGGCTGGACAGTTTTGCCTACAAGTGGAGCACAACAAATGAGATCTATTAAGTGCATTTAATGAGGGTTTTTTCCCCCCACTCTGTTTCCACATTTAAAGACCATTCAATGAATAAATAAAGAGTAATGGATTAACGCTGTGGAATGGGGGAGGAGGGAACAAACAATTGGGAGAAAACACACTGAGGAAAGGCACGGATAAATAAATAAGGAAACAAATTTATTTTCTGTGTATTTACCCTTAGTAGATCAGTTAATGTGATAAGACTCTTCAGATACGTGAATCGTTCATTGACCCAAAAGTTACCTTGAGTGGAGCGAGCAGCAGTTCGGCTTTTGTTTTTTTCCTTTGCAGTTCCTCAAACTGAAATGGAACAAACGCCGTTTTAAAGCGATGAATTTTGACTTAATTTGCAACATCTCTATAGAGTTCCTGATGTACAGGAAAATCATCTCAAAGTGCTGTACATTGAGGAGGAAAAAACATGAACACTGACCAGAATTTAAAAAAAGGAAGAAGGGAAAGGATGTTGAAGAGTAAGACTGTGAGGAGAATTTTGAAAGCAGAGGAGGTGGTGAGGCAGCAGGATTAGACAAAAAAAATACACAGAGGGAGGGGTAGTCAGTGGAATTTCAGGTATGTTGGAGTTTATGGAGGATAGCGGATGGGAGAACTGCATGGAAAGCGTTGGAGTAATCAAGTCTGCAGGACACAAAGGCATATACAGGAAACTCTTTATTAACCGGCACCGACGGGACCGGCGTGGTGCCGGTTTATCGAAAGTACCGGATAACGGAGAGTTATATCTACCGAGGCTATTTTTAACAAAGAAAAATAAATAAATCAAGAAATGTGCAGTATACTTCCGACAGCGCCAGGAGGCCGAGTAGTGGCACTTTTGAAAACTACCCCTACTGACTAAATTGGCATTCACGGACTCGGACTCGGACTCGGGATCGGCAACATTGCCGGTTATTTGAGAGGAGTTTTCGGAGTACTCGGCGTTCGCGGAGACTCGACTGCGACTCGGCAACATTGCCGGTTATTTGAGAGGAGTTTTCGGAGGATGATTTTTGCCGGTTAAGCGAGAATTCCGGATATTTGGGTGCCGGATAAACAAAAGTTTCCTGTATAAGGGTTTCAGCAGCAGCTGGCCTGAGGTAGCAATGGAGACAAGTGGCATTCCAGAGGTGGAAGCAAGCGGTTTTTGTGATGGGAGAGGATGAGAGGGGGAGTTTTAACTCCCACAGTTGGCCAGTGGAACATGCAGGCCTGTCACCCGGGAGGTGCTGCGAGAGGCCTGGGCCATTTTAACAGCCTGGCCTCATTAACATAGATGCACCAAGCTGCCCGCCCAAAACATGCTCAGTGTAGCGACATCAGAAATATCACACAGCATTAATAATACTTCATCTTTTATTAATACTTTATTAATAATTATTTATAGGTGTCAGTCTTGACTCAGTGATAGCAAGCTCGCCTCTGAGTCAGAAGATTGTGGGTTCAAGTCCCACTCCAGAGACAGGAGCACAAAATCTAGGCTGACAGTCCAGTACAGTGCTGAGGGAGTGCTGCACTGTCGGAGGTGCCGTCTTTCGGATGAGACGTTACACCGAGGCCCCATCTGCTCTCTCAGGTGGATATAAAAGATCCCATGGCATCATTTGAAGAAGAGACTCCCCAGTGTCTCCCCCAACTTCCTGGCCAATAGTTATCCCTCAACCAGCATCAGTAAACCTGATTATCTGGTCATTATCACATTGCTGTTTGTGGGAGCTTGCTGTGCGCAAACTGTCTGCTGCGTTTCCTACATTACAACAGTGTCTACACTTCAAGAGTACTTCATTGGCTGTATAGCGATTTGGGATGTCCTGAGGTTGTGAAAGGTGCTATATAAATGCAAGTTCTTTCTTTTATTAAGTACATGACATACACTTGCCATTCATCACTTTGGAGAGAATTAAACTTCCTTAATCACATTTGTTTGCAAAAGAACATTATTGAACCTTCAGGAAGCAATCATCACACCGGATACTAAATCCAGTGACAGTGCTCGCAGTCGTAAGTCCATGTCAGCATTCTGTCAGGAGTCAAGGAGCACAGGAACTAGGAGAAGGGAACTGATCAGAACATTAACTGGCGAGTGCGCTGATAAACCACCTTCTGCACCAGCCTGGTGGGAAGTTATGAGGCTCAAATCACTTCAGCATTCACAATGGCCGTCAATCAACTAAACAATCGATATGGAAAATTTCTTCTGCTTGCTATCTGTGGCAAAATCCTAACTGCCTCTATCAAAAAGATGTTTTCAATTTTACTAGAGATAGAGGACAGTGCAAATCTTCCCCCGATAATCAACTTCTTTTATACCTTTGCACTCTGCTAGAATAATAAAGGTGAAATAAAATACAGCAGACAGCACAAGAGTCAAAATATTCACGAAACGTGGTGATAATGAACTGGGTCAAAAAGGGATGTTTAGATGTATTTTTGGAGGCCACAATTGCACAACAGTAAAGGGTAAGTCCTAAAATCAAAATTCAAATCATCTCTTAAAACATAATACTACAAAAGAACTTTAATTTGTGAAAAGCCTAGTATCTACTGATTTAAAAAATATTTCAAAAACAATATTTTTCCATACAATATCATTTGATTTTGGCGGCTTGACTACACCATCAAGCGTGTGGGTCTGTGATTGACAGCATTAATGATTTGACTTACTGCATCTGCCTCACTTTTCATCACATCATATCTTGCTCTGAGACGCTCCACATTTTTGCTGTGTTCTTCCAAAGCACCAAGGTGATCTTTCATTCGGGTGTTCTCTGTTCGTAGATCCATTTCAACCTTAAACTATAAAGTAACAGTGCATCAGTACACTCAGCATCAGGTTTTCACTCAATTACTGCACAAGCTTAAACAAATTCCGTACGGAATAAAAATTCTCCAAAACATGATTCCCTTGGTGCTCAGCCATCAATAGTTACATCTGTCCAAGTTGATGCAAGCGTTTGCAGATGTTGTGTCTCACCCAGCCTATTAACCCAGTTGAGGCAGCAGTCTTTGTGCGGATTGACTGCACATGCAATCATTTATTGAAATATAATCAAACTGTGATTTTTGATCCAACACAAATGAAGAAACGGCAGTCATTACTCAAAGTGCTTCAGCCCGTTATATAGGGCTGGATTTTACAAACCTCGGCGGGTCCGTGGTGGGCGATGACGGTGGCGGGTGCCGACCCTGCTGCTGGCTCCATGATTGGGCTTGTTACGCCCGCCCAGTGTGTTTCCCGGCCAATTAGAGGAAGCGGGTCTGGTGACTTCATTTGATGAGGCGTCATCAACCGGTTTCCTTAAAGGGACCATGGCCAACATTCTTTTGACATTTGTGCTGTCAGTGTTTTACAGCATTGAGGTGCTGCAAACACCGACAAGCACTGCACAGAGGCACAGGGCTGCACCCAGGCTCTCCCATGGCTCCCTCCATATGCTTATGCTTATCAAACTGTGATTTTTGATCCAACACAAATGAAGAAATGGCAGTCATAATGCTTATGGAAGGAGTCACAGCACGCAGGGAGGTCCTCTTCCCTTCCCATGGGCAGAAGAGACCTCCCCAGGAGATCAACACAGCCTGGTTGCACATTGCACAGGAGGGCCCAAGCAGGGATGTGGTCAGGAGGACCTGGGTGCAGTGCCGCAAACGTTTCAATGATCTCAGTAGATTACGAAACGTTAGTACAAAACCACACTCCACCTCATCCTGCTGTGCCTCTCATCACATCCCCATCACTCTGCCTTCCCTACCCTACTCCTGCACATCCTTACACCAACTTACCTTGCACCTCCACCCATCCCTCTCTATCTACATTATCACATCCCCATCTCACTAGCCATCCCTCGCACTCACCCTCATCCTAGTGCAATCATACCAACTAACAACTCACAAGGGTAGGCACTTGGGTGTTTTATGCAATGTTCATGTAAAGTTTCTGTTAATGTGGTGTCTAATATTGAAACCTTTATTTTCAAAACTTTGCATTCTTGGGCAGATTTGTGTGTACCTTTGGAAGTGGCTTAGTGAGTTGTAGTGAATGGTGAGACATAACGGTGATGAGTGTGAGGAATGGCTTGGGCATTGTAGGGATGCTTTATGGTGTCGGTGTGGAGTGGTGCCAACCTGGAGCATCATGTGACAGCCAGGGTGTACAGCATCAAGTGAAGTAAATGTAGCCATGGTGAGGCCATCCCTGGCCTCCCGGGCAGCAATGTGGTCGGGTGCTGATGCCCTGTATCCTGTGCAGCATCAGTTGATTGCGGAGAAGGTTGGTGTTGTTGTTGTTGGTGCTGCTGGTGTGCCTGGTGATGCTGGTGTTGGGGCTGATCGTGGTGGGATTCTGAAGACCAAGGTGAGAGAGTTTCAAGGGCACCCATGCTGATGGAATAGATAGCAGGTGAAGTAGAGATGACAGAAGCGATCTGTCAATGTTGGGAGAGGTAGGGCTGGATTTTGCCAGCCCTGGGGAGGCGGGTTTGGAGGCAGGACTGCCGGGAAAATGGCAAAATTTGGGGGCGGGTGCCCAACCCGTCACCAACCCGCCTCCATGCCATCTTGCCAGGATTGGGGTAGCCGTCCCGCGCCGGGTCCCGTCTCCTTGGAGGCGGGAAGGGATTACAGCCACTTAACTGTCTGTTAACAGGTAGTTAACAGGCAGAAAATAGGATTATCACCATTTTGCCCACATAAGTACGGGCTTCCCGAAGGCTGTGAACCCCGTCAGGGTCACCGAGGCGAGTAGGGGGTCTGCGGGGTCCAAAAGTGTGCTGTGGAGGTGAGTGATGGGTGCAAGTGTGGAGAGGTGAGTATCTGAGGTAAGTGCAAAGTGTTAGAAAAAGTGTACTTACCTTTATTTCTTCCTGCAGGCTTCAATCGGTGGGTATGCGGAGAGTCTCGCACCTCCACGTTGGGGATGACAGATGGCCGTTGCATTCTCCAATGCAACAACCATCTAATTTCTACAAAAGAAAGAGGTTTGATGAGGTCTTGAATTCAAGACCTCATCAAACTACAGAGAATGTCACTGTTTGACAGCTTCACAGAGCTGTCAAATGATGACAATTCATCTGTCAAAAATTTTTGACAGATGAAACATCATACTTTGATGTTCTCTGTAACTGGCTTTCCCTTAATTGGTCTGCTAAGCCCGCTGGGCGGGCTTAACAAGGTCAATCATGGGAAAATAGCGTGGGTTGACCAGAAGTTGATGGAGGCGGGACTGAACCTGACAAGTGGGAGTCCCGCCTCCAAAAGCTCCCCATTGGCAAAATCCAGCCCGTAATGAGGTCAGACTGGATGGAGACTTGTGTAAAGACTTGCAGCATCCTGAATCTGTAGTGGAAATGCAGTTTAGAGAAGCTAGTTGTTAAGGGAACATTTCTCAATCAGCTGGGAGCTTTGACTTGACATTTGAAGCTGTCAACTCATCAGCTGATTCAATGGCCACTGACCTCCCACCTCAGCTTCACAAACGAGGTCTAGGCACAGCGGGAAACTGGTGGGCGACCTGTCAAAATCTAAAAGCTGGGGAAAAAACATTGATAAGTGGCTGAAAATAAGCCACTAATGATTTTAATTGCCTCCCCCGCCTCTGTGTGTTGGGTCTGCTCAGCGCTAACAGACCCGACACATGGTAAAGACGTGTGGCGGCGAGTTCACAGCGCGCTCCCGACCCACTGGGGAAAAAAAACACTTTCCCACCCAACCCGCCACCGACCGTGCCCACTGACCCCCCTGAAAATCCAGCCCATTGTGTGTTATGGCTTCACGCACACTAGAATTCCTATTAAGATCAATCCAATTTTTCAAAGAAGCGCTTGACGTAAGAAAACTACTAGGCACTTGGTCTAAGCGTTAAACAAAGCTTTAATCAACTGTTTTACAACATGGCGGTCTAGTTGTGTCCTTCACTAGTTCCTGTTAAGAATGTCCTGCACAAGCTGGGCCTGTGCCCGAGTATTTATACTCTCCCTGGACAGCGCCACCCACAGGTCACTCAGTATTATTTCATAAGTCTTTCTTTCATGAATGACAGATTCATGTCAGCGCTCATCCCGAGTCAAAAAATGATCTTAGCAAAAATTCTATTCTATTTACAACACAAAACAGCATCTTACCATTAAACCCAACTGATAAAGATTTTGTGAGGGCTTCTTGCTATAATCACGAGCACATTTTTTGGCAATTCTCTAGATATAAGAAAAGATAAAGCTGTTTTCGGTAAGGTCGAGGTTTCCCTTCTGTGCTCAGTCGATCTGAGATAGAGCAGCAGTAGGGGTGATACAACTGGCCTGAGAACCGCTTGCCACAGGAAGTGGGTGGAAAACAGTCACCTCTCCCACTTTTGAGAGCTCTGAAAAGAGCATGTTTGTGGATGTCAGGTGAGGTCAAGATTGGGTTGAGCTGTGTTACCTTCAATGGCACTCAAGGTCTAGGCTCGCACATGAATAGGCATCCCAGCAAGGTACTGGAGGATGGCTGACATTCATGGATCTGGACCTCAGCATGTGTCAGCACTTTCAGCAGTGGAGGGGACAATGGGAGAACGGTGAAGGAAAAAAAGAAGCAAGAGGCTATGCCATGGGCCACATCAACACCGAGTAAAGCTGGAGGCAGAAGTTTCCTGGATCAAAGGCTAATTGGATGGAAGAGTCACCCTCTTGGCAGCAGCTGCATTTTCTGAAAATAAACTTTTTTGTAGTACTTGGCTCAGTGCCAAAATGTGCAGCAATAGCTGCTACAAGGACCTTTAATTCATATCATGAGGTGAGGCCCGAGGAACAGTGTGATACCGTGGGCTGGATTTTCCTCATCGGTGGACTTAGCACTAGACATGCAGTAAAACCAATAACCTATCTAATTTTGCTCAGTGAACCTTCATTATATATTTGTGGTGCCCCCTATAGACTGTCCACAATATGGGGGTGGGGAGGAGAACAATCCAGTCACACTGCGGCCGCACCTGAAAGGGTTAAGGCAGTCGTTTTGTGTCTGTAACCAGGTGGTTTGCTGCAATGTCTGGAGCTGGTGCTTCTCAGTGTCTGAGCCTACAATTTTAAAGACTCTTGAGCTGAGATGTTGCTGCCTGTCATCCAACAAAAGGAGGACCGAGCTTCTAGACCTTAAAGGAAGGAGGCTATGAAGGGCATGAACCAGCCCTATTTTCCAAAGGCAGTATTTGTCACTTCAGCCCCGTTAAGGAATGCCTTCTGAAAGTTGGATTGCATTCTATACTCTCTCTACATTCTTCTTGAAGGGGAAATGGCCCACAACCAAAGACAAAGAAGTTCCACCTCAGTCCCCTCTCCCCAAGGCTCCTGCTGCAAATCATCAGCCAGCCACCTCTGAACCTCTTACCACTGTCCAAGAACCAGGAGGCTAAGATTAAAAGGACACAAGAGTGGACACCAAGGTGGAGCCACGGTGGCCTTACACATGAGAAAAGCTGTCAAATTGGTCGTCAGTGAAATGTTTCCGTCACTGATGGGAAAGGTGCAGAATGATTTGAAAGAAGGTGGTGGAATGGCTGCGTGAGGGAGTAGCAGAATGATTTCCAAAGTGGAACCTTTGCAGTTGTGAAGGAAAGCTACATGTCAGCTAGCGGCAAGGTTTGGGTTTGTTGCCAAAAGGGGCTCATAATGGCGGTGGCCTCTGATCTTATTCATCTAAAGGTCTCTTTTATGAGCTCTGCCTGCAATTGGCACAACTCAGGTTATTATTTCATGAGGGAGGCACAGCACAGGTTACCTTGATTGGCGTCTTTCAGCCTTTGAATCAACAACGGAATAGAAATATGGCTTCATTCTACAGGGGTTCAATTGTGATTAGTTTAACACAGACCTTCCCAGAATTGTTTTTAAAAATGAGAAGACATGGAATACATTTATGCATAAGAACTTAAATTTCACACTACTTACTCCTGAGCGTTACACCTTCCTTTAAGAAAAGACTGCAATTGGAGCTAGCTCTTCCTACACCGGATCAGGTGAATATGTATTGCAAACATCAGTTACCTTTATATCAAACTGGGTTTGGAGGAGCCCCAATTTAATCTGTAACTCTTGCAGCCTCCTTTCCAGAGCTGTCTGATCTTTAAGCTGAGAATTCAACGTGAGCACCTGCTGCTGTAGTGCCATGGCTTCCATCGGACTGCAGTCTGCTTTCTGGTTTATGGATTTCACTGGAACGTTCTGTCAGATGACAGTACAACAATTAAAAGAAGTGTCTGGTATTCAATTATTTTTTTACCGGTAATAAACATTCTCAATCATACACTTCTTGTTTTGTTGTTGATTATCGGCATAAAACTTAGTCTCACCATTCATCATTTGTATATTTTATAGTTCAGGATTTGGGGGTGGAATTTTAGGGATGGGCAATAAATGCTGGCATTGCCAGCGACGCCCTGATCCCATAAACAAATAATTAAAAAAAAATTCCTTCAGGAGAAGTGACAAACAATCTCCCTATGAAAATCTTGACTTGGAGACTAACTACAAAGCACAATGCTTTAAAGTTTATATACACACATATATATACACGCACATATATATATGACTCACTGAGCGAGCATATTAGGTACATTCCTGCGTACTATTAAAAGATCTTGTACCTCCCTCTGCTGGAAGAGATCGTAACTGCAATGCGTTTCAGATCATAGAATCATAGAAATTTACAGCACAGAAGGAGGCCATTCGGCCCATCTTGTCCGTGCCGGCCGACAAAGAGCTATCCACCCTAATCCCACTTTCCAGCACTTGGTCCGTATCCTTGTAGGTTACGGCACTTCAAGTGCATATCCAAGTACTTTTTAAATGCGATGAGGGTTTCTACCTCTACCACCCTTTCAGGCATCTTAGCTGACATTTCCCGATGAAGTGTGAGTGGAGGCAAAGCACTTCCCCAGAAGGAAAAAGGAAAAGTTGGGAGGGGAAGGATGACTGTCAACCCAAGTTGCTGTCATGTGGAACATTTTGTGGGCCGCTATGAAGTCACATAAATGCAACTGCGATGTAAGTGCATTCTCAAGAAGGTGTAAACTGTTGCTAATTATTAGGCTTGCACTCTACATCCTCTTGACTTATAGAACACTAGTGCATGCCATTTTTATTTATCTAGGCTGTCTAACTGGATTTTAATACCGAAAGACAATGTGGAGCAGGGAATGACAGCTTGTACATTACTAAACAAAGACATCCAAAAATCAGAAAGAACAGCAAATGAAACTATATTATTAATCAAAGTAGACTTATAATACATAGATTAAAATCTACCATTAATGAGCATTTAATGTCAGACAATATAATTCACACGTAACCACAGCGACCGTCAAATACCAAACGAACCACTAACATTGTGTGGTGTCAGGTAATCATAAGCTGCTGCTGACAGCATTAAATGTTGTGACAGTTTATCACATGTGGACTGATGATACAGTGCACGGGGTTGATGAGTCACCTTAATGTCCCTCGAGGTGGGAGGGCATGTATTTTGCACTCTTTCAATTTCCCTCACAGTGATCTTGGGATATTTTACGATATGTTAAAGGTGCTATCTAAATGGAAGTTGTTGTTGTTGTTGATCTGAGCTGACATTTCCCGATGAAGTGTGAGTGGAGGCAAAATACTTCCCCAGAAGGAAAAGGGAAAAGTTGGGAGGGGGAAGGACAACTGTCAACCCAAGTTGCTGTCACGCGGAACATTGTGTGGGCCGCTATACAGTGTTAATGGTAAAGGCCTGGAGCAGGAAAGCTGCCTTGTGTTCTCAGTCAGAAAATGGTGCATGATGAGGGGAACCAAACGAGGCAAGGCATGCTTTAATTAAATGGGATAAAAAAGTTAAAACAATTTTAAAAAAAACTGTTTTACAAACAATTGCTTTAAAATTACCAAAGGTGGGATGTGGCCCATTTTCCCAGGTAGCGCCCCGAGAGGGAGGAGGGGCGCTACTGGAAGCGCCCTGCATCCCTCTTGGGGCGCTGCGAGTCAATATCGTGGCGCTACGTGCCGCAGCGCGTGTCGCGCCGCGGTACTGCAGGCCTTCCTCCCCTTATTAAAGGGGAGGGGCCTGGCGCAGCGCGTCCCGGCACCCAGCTGGGCCACCAGGGATCGGGAGTGCCGGCAAACGAGCCCGGCACTCAAGAGGAGTGCCGGGCTCATGGAGAGCAGCCGGCACCCCGTGGGGGGGACTTCACGGGGGCCGGGGACAGCAACGGGGGCAGGTGCTGGCAGGCGGCCAGCAACAAAAATGGCCGCCCGCCACCTCCCCTTTAACTAGCACTGCCCCAGCGGACATAGCGTCCGGCGGTAAGTCGGGGGGCGCCACCCAATATTACAGCCGGGGCGCGAGCGGGGCGCTGCGCACAGCGATGACGTCATCGCGGCCGCTAACCTCCCGCTGAATTTTGCAGGAGGCATTAGCGGCGCCGCGCCCAGGCGCTAGTTGATTTGCACCCGTAGGGCGCTAACGGGAGGCGCAAATCAACCGAATTTAGCCCCCAAAGGGTTTTTAAGGGGCACCAAATCCACATTGGTGATCTACTGGTTTAGTCATCTGTAAAGGTGTAAGCAAGTGAGCAAAGCTTTCTTGAAAATGTGCCTTTTTAAATATTTATCAATGTAATAATACAAAGCTATACTTAACAACTGTTAAAGCCTGTAGCTGGTGCTTGACAAACACATGCTGACAGGGGAATGTTCACAGAAGCTGCAATAGCAAAGGGATCACAATAGGTAGAGAATTCTACTTTCAATTCTGCACCAAAAATAGCAAAGATATGTTTTACTTTCTATTCATAATATTCTGCATTAAGAACTGTTTCATGCATTTCGCTAATGTGAATTATATTGAGTGTTCTTCTTGTTGGCATAGAGATATTACACAGCCAAAGTAGTCCATGTACTAACAGCGGCAGAGTATGATCAGCACTCAAAGAGTTAACCCAATCCTGGTCTCCTGGATTTTCATCGGTGTATGAGGAGGATAATTAATATCCACTCATGACAAACGTATTGAAATAAAACAGTCCACAGAGGCTAATAGACTGATTCACGGCAGAGGGCACTGTTGCTACAGTAACTGGCTTATACATAGGGCAAACAGCAGGGAGGATTTACAGGGAGTTGTGTCACCATGAGTGAGTATTGACTGCAGTGGAAGATCAATGGCATTTTTAAATTAAGCCATATTTTCTTGACAAATGCATTTTCATAAAATGGTGCTTGCCTCTTTTTCATAGTGCAATCTAGCGATCTGCATTAATATGACTTTATCTAAAAAAAATAATGACAGTATTTTGTTCCAAAGCTCCAATCTCCTGAGCAGGTGAGCCGTCGAGCCCACAAAGGTCTCGGGCTTCATCGCCCTGGGTTTAACCCTTGGCTTATGCTGATTCAGCTGATCTCAGCAGGAGATTAGTGGGAGGTAGAGGTGCTATCGTTGACCTCGATGCCTCTGGGTTGGGATAGGGAAAATCAGCTGGGATTTCCATTTCTGATCACTAGCCAGCAACTTCTGCGGGAAGTGCACGCGTGCGCACTGGGTGACCACAGAATTGGGCTATAATGCCCCCCCGCCCCTGGGTTGACTGGGCTCACACATGATAATGGCCACTTGAATGAGGTACTGCAGGGTGACTGGCACCAGTAGGACTATAAAAGGTGGGGATATGGAGAAAATTCATTTTAAAAAAGGCTTCTCTTTATACAATTTTGTTTCTCAAACAATGGTCCAACAGTGACGGTTACACTTTCAATCAGGTTAGCAGTTTGAGTTCTATCACTCCCTCCATCTTGAGCTGCCTCAGATGGGAGATTTTCAGTCAGCAGCAGTGAAGAGATGTTACAACGTGCTTGGTTGGGAGAGGGGCCTAATCTTGAGACAACCTGCTTGAATCAACGCTCCTTTCAGCTGAATATATAGAGTGACATTGATAGTGACAAGGAGTCCATGGCTCAGACTACCCCACAGTCCCACTCAAAGAGACTAGGCATGGCCATGAAAAGGTTTGGCACCTCTGTAAATTAACTTGCGAGAATATATTTTAAAATGAAGGCCAGGAATTTCCTCTGAGCTGGAGGTGCCTTGGAAGCGCTGTTTATGCAAACAGGGTTTCCGCCCACTTCCAAGGAGGTTACGGCGGTGGAAGGAAGCAGCTGAGGAAATTCCCGACTGAGACTTGGAACATTTTGCATTACCTCTTCCATCAGTTTTAAAGTCTTTTTCAGAGGCCCTTGCTCTCTTGTAGTTTTCCTCAGC
Source organism: Squalus acanthias (assembly GCA_030390025.1). Classification (NCBI taxonomy): domain Eukaryota; kingdom Metazoa; phylum Chordata; class Chondrichthyes; order Squaliformes; family Squalidae; genus Squalus; species Squalus acanthias. Next base: position 195,539,262 of record CM059426.1, on the reverse strand, counting down.
CTCTCCATCTCTGTTAAAGCCTGCGTTAGCTCCTCTTGGACCTTCTCAGACCTGGATTCTGCAAAGCCCAACTCTCTGTACCACTTCTGAGCCTGGAGTCAAGGACGCATGGAATATGAATCATAATTACTTCATTATACCATATATATTATGTTACAAGACATTTCCATTTTTATATTCTATATTTCACTCTTGTAAATCTGTGTACCTGGGCTAAGAACATAAAAACATAAGAAGTAAGAGCAGGAGTAGGCCATACGGCCCCTCGAGCCTGCTCCGCCATTCAATAAGATCATGGCTGATCATCGACCTCAACTCCACTTTGCCACCCGATCCCCATTGCCCTTGATTCCCCTAGAGTCCAAAAATCTATCTAGCTCAGCCTTGAATATACTCAAAGACTCAGCATTCACAGCCCTCTGGGGCAGAGAATTCCAAAGATTCACAACCCTCTAAGTGAAGAAATTCTTCCTCATCTCAGTCTTAAATGGCCTACCCCTTATCCTGAGACTATGCCCCCTAGTTCTAGACACTCCAGCCAGGGGAAACAACCTCTCAGCATTTAAGGAGCCTGAAAAACAAACAACTACAAGGTTCTCCCTCCTGATCATTATCCAGTAACACCATCTTGAAAGTTCCTATATCGGAGGATCAGGCGAGGAAGGCGTCGGGATTGATAATGATCCACTATGGTTGAATAGCCTACCAGCATTCAACTGTACAGAACCACACATGGGGAAGGGCCACTGAACCACTTCTACCCCACTCCCCCCCGCCCTCACAAATGGTTCAGCTGGTAAATACGGTGCCTCTTGCATTATTGAGCCATAGAAACCAAGAGATCCTTAGTCTATACTAACTTAACTGGTACAATTGTTAGACTGGGGAAGGAGGAGAATCATCTAAGGTACCCACTCATGGTTGATATTCAATCATTCCTGTTGGAAAGTGCACGTGTGGACGTTGGTTGAAGATGAGATTGGGCTCAGCTGTGATGCACCCCCCTGACAGTCGCTGACCTTGTCAAACCTTACTGCATAGGCTCACATAAAAACAACAAAAACTTGCATTTATATCTAGCGCCTTTAACGTAGTAAAACATCCCGAGGCACTTCACAGGAGCGTAATCAGGCAAAGAGCGACACTGAGCCAAAGAAGGATTAGGTGACCAAGAACTTGTTCAAAAAAGTAGGTTTTAAGGAGCATCTTCAAAGAGGAGAGCGAGGTGGAGAGGCTTAGAGAGGGAATTCCAGAGCTTAGGGCCTAGACAGCTGAAGGCACGGCCGCCAATGGTTGGGCAAAGGAAGCGGGCAATGCACAAGGCCAGAGTTGGAGGAACACAGAGTTCTCAGAGGATTGTAGGGCTGGAGAAGATTATAGAGATAGGGAGGAATGATGCCATGAAGGGATTTGAACACTAGGATGAGAATTTTAAAAATCGAGGCGTTGATGGACCGGGAACCAATGTAGGTCAACGAGCACAGGGGTGAAGTGTGAATGGGACTTGGTGCGAGTTAGAATACGGGCAGAAGAGTTTTGGATGAGCTTAAGTTTATGGAAGGTGGTAGATGGGAGGCCGGCCAGCAAAGCCTTGGAATAGTGGAATATGAAGAAGTCACTTGGGTGAGGTATTGGATGGTAGCTGGTAGTCATGGAAATACAATCTAGCTTGATCTATAAGACAGTGCATTTGGGAATGGAGAAGGAATTTATTTTAAGATAAAATGACCAGTGCCCACACACACGTGAATCAGCCTCTTCAGAAAAGGAGGGGAGAACCCTATAGTTATAAAACCACAACTATTTCACCATTTAAAAAAGACATAATTTCCAGCCTCTTAGCAGAGAAAAAAACCCAATGAAGAATGGACACAAGATGGAAAATAAGATCAAAATCAAGACTATAGCCAAAAAGCTCCTGTTGGGACTGATTCACTAGCCTGATTTATTGATACAGATGGAAAGGATAACTTGTTACTGAATGTTAAGGTAACAGCAAAAAAATACTTAAAAGGAGCCCAGCTGGGAGGTGGACAGACTTGAAGCTAGAAACAAATGGCAGTAAGTAAACCTCTGCAGTGGATAGTCAGGAGGCGATAAAGTAAACTCCGCACAGTCCAATTGCAGTCATCTTATCAATAGACTGAGCAGACTGATAAAATGGCACAGATGTACCTCAGCTTTTGTCTTGTCCAGTTGTTCTTGTTTAGACTTCAGCTCCATTTCTGTTTTCTTGAGCAGTTTCTCAAGTGAATTGTTCCTTTCCATCAAAGTCAACTGCAGCATCTGATATTTAAGAGAATGGTTTTACAAAGTGTAACAGATCAAGAAAGTGATAGAAAACTAACAACTATATTTGAGAGTTTTACTGAATTAAATTTTACCTCAGTTGTGGCAGGGCACTCCTTCACCTGCAAATCCTCCTCTTCATGTAAGTCTCCAGTTGCACACTTCTCCTCAGCATCAGGCAGTTTTCTTTGTAGAATATCATAATCCAACTTTAGCTTTTTCAGGGATTCCTCCTTTTCCTTCAAGTGAACATTGGTTGATTAATTAATGACGTATGTTAATGGCAAGACAGATTTTTAACCAAGCATCCAATCAGTTCTTTATGTTTTATACATTCCTATAAAACTATCGAAAACTTTAAAGAATTGATATTTGAAAAACAGACTGATATAGTAATAGTACTGCAACTGCAACAGCAATAATAATAAATTAATTGATGTTTAAAAAGAAATTATTAGGCTTCTGTAATTATCCAATTTCCCCGCTCCCACTCCCTCACATTTCAGTACTATGCAACAATTTAATTTTGTCAGAGTAATTAATGGTCTCTAAAGCCACATCATTCACCAGTGCAATTTCTTCTAAGCATGTTTCCACAATTGTTCCAGTTTCTTCAACAAGACATTTTTGGTCTCCTGCATTCTCTTTGGGCCCCAAGGTCTGGTAATCAGTAGATCCCCCAGTGTGTTTCACTGCAGATGACTCCGTCAATACATCATTAAATTCAACGTTCTGTTCCGTCAGATTCTTGCTTTGTTTCACTTCACACACTTTTTCAGCCTTGAAAATCATCTTCCTGTCATCTTTTTTGAAAGTAACTTCTCGTAATAAATTATCATTTTGTTGCTTTAGAATTTCCTTTAATTTATCCTGCTCGTTAGTCATTTCAACAGTTCCCTGGGCTTTCAGCTCTTTGATTAGATTTTCTTTCAAATTCGTCAGTTTGGTGTTTTCATTTTTTAAATGATTTATTTCGTCTTGTGCTGCACTGCTCTCAGTAAGATACTTCTCCACTTCACTTTCCAGTTCTCTGACCTTTTCTAAAAGATTTTTATTCTCTCTTGTTAACTCCTGCACAGTTTGGTGAATGATATGTGTCTTCTCATTCTCCAGTTTGTTAATTTTGTTCAGCAGATGTTCATTTTCTTTCATCAACTTTTCTATTTCTTCTTTCAGCCCCGTCACCATGTTAGTAAGAGTTTTATCCTTGGATTCCAACTCTGATATTCTATTCTTCAGTTCCTCATTTTGTGTGCTCAATGTTTCAACAGTTTGATGACACTCCATTAATTTCTGTGCATTTTCTTTCTGCAGACAATTAATTTTGTCTTCCAGCTTATTCTTCTCTTCTTTCAGCTGAGACATTCTCTGCAAACATTTATCATTCTTCTCTTCAAACTTTGCCTCCACATCTCTTTGGTCGGATTCCAGTTTTGCAATCCCATTTAGCAGCTCTTTATTTCTCTTCTCCAAAACCTCATTTTCTTTTCTCAAGTTGTTTTTCATTGATTCTTCTTCCTGTACCTTTTCTTTTGTCATTGCCTCAAGTTTGTGAGATAAATGCTTCATTTCACTTTCTGCAACACACAATTCCTCCTCTAATTTACATTTCTCTTCAGCTGCCTTCAGTAACTGGTTGTTCCTGCACTGCAAATGTTGATCTACTTCTGCCTTCTCTGTCTGAAGTTCTTGTATTTCAGCCTCAAGGTCTGCAACGGTTTCATTCAATGCCTTTGTGTCTGTGCTAGCAGGTTCTCTTTTCACGCTAAAATGTGTCTTTGGTAGTGTACAAATATCTGTGTCACTGCCAGTGCAATCTACATTCTTGTGTACAGACAGGCACCTTGACTTTGCACTGGTGACTTTCTGACTCTTAAGCTCCAATTGGTCAGGCTGTGATTCATTAGCAACGGTATCCACAGGAACGACAGCATCACCAGATAATTCCTTGGCAATAGTACGGACATCTCCACATTTCTTGATCTCTTGAGCTGTCTTATTGATCTCTTGTTTTTCAACCATGGATGATGATAGATCATAACTTGCCAATTGTCCTACTTCAGGGTCCAACAACATGGCCAGCTCTTTCTGTGTCTCAGGGCTCTGAAGGACTGCTCTGACCTGAGGTTAAAATTAGGACAAATTAAATTTACAGCAGGATCTAGATGTAACAGAAACTGTAATTACACAAACAGTGGACAGCACAATAAAGAGATCCAAATGAATATTCACAAAGTTTATACGAGTCAGCTGATTAGAGCAAGAGCTTTCATCTTTTTTGACTTTAAATGCCTTTGGGCTTGTGCTAGCAGATTCTCTTTTTATATTAAGCAGTGTCTTTTGGCGTATAAGCATTATACTAATGAGAGCCAATTTTCAGTTACAGTGCACATCAGGAGGGCAGTGGACAGAATGGGGGTCATTTTAACGGTGGGTGATAGTGTAAAACAGGTGACATAGGATCAACCGCCCGTTAAATACCTCTCCCATTTTCATTTCCACTGACTTCAATGGGAATGATAATCGGGGGAGGTGTGGAGCAGGTGGCCAACCCAATATCATCCGTTTTATATTATCGTCAAAATTACCCACGATGATTGCACTGCTTGCCCGATGTGCAAGAGGCCCAGACCATTTTCATAGTTGCCCTCATTTTTAAGTTGGCTTGGCGAACTGCCGATGCTCAAGCAGCACTGACTGGTAGCTGGACGATTGGGTGGGGTGTGGGGGGTGTGGGGGGGGTAGTAGGGCAGTGGTAAATCTGGCAGTTCCTCTGCAGAGCCGAGCCAGAAGTTAAAGGGTGAGTGGAAGAAGGGAGCGCTACACATTTCTCTTTTCAAAATTTGTTGACATATTATTCAGGAAAGTTTTTTTTTTAAATTCTTTCATGGGATGTGGACGTCACTGGCAAGGCCGGTATTTATTGCCCATCCCTAATAGCCCTAGAGAAGGTGAGCCGCCTTCTTGAACTGCAGAGGGCAGTTAAGAGTCAACCACATTGCTGTGGGTCTGGAGTCACATATAGGCCAGACCGGGTAAGGACATTAGTGAACCAGATGTGTTTTTACGACAATCCGGTAGTTTCATGGTCATCATTACTGATACTAGCTTTTTATTCCAGATTTATTTAACTGAATTTAAATTCCCCTAGCTGCCATTTCAACTCATGTCTGTGGATCATTAGTCCAGGCCTCGGGATTACTAGTCCAGTAACATAACCACTATGCTACTGTACCCTTAATCTAATCAAGACTGGATAGCTGAGCTAACTGGTGCACAGATTAAAAACAAAGAGTGCAGCTTCAGAGCAGGATTGGAGAAACCAAATTAGAATCTCAGAGTTGTACGAATTCTAGAGGAGAATCATCAGCTGCTTCAAAAGGCTAGCTTGTGTATCAGGATTCCAGAACAAAGGTCAGATTATTGGCATATAAATCCAATAATTGTATCAATCCAAAAAAATTCAATCACCCAAAGATTTCCAAGCTTTTTAAGATATTTCGGGGGGCAAAATTGGGTCGCGCCCCCTTTGGGGCGCTAACTTTGCCAGGGGTGCTAAAAGTAGCGCCCCAAAAAAATTTGCGGCCCCCGCGCCCAAAATTCACTGGTAGCGCCCCAAGAGGGAGGTGGGGCGCTACTGGAACCGCCCCGCCTCCCTCTTGGGGCACTGCGAGTGAATATTGCGGCACTACCTGCAGCAGCACCACACACTGTACTTATTAAAGGGGAGGGGCCTAGCGCAGCACGACCCGGGGCCCAGCTGGGCCACCAGGGATCGGAGTGCTGGCAAAAGAGCCCGGCACTCGCGAGAAGTGCCGGGCTCACGGAGCGCAGCCGGCACCCCGTGGGGGCGCTTCACAGGAGGCCAGGGAGAGCAACAGAGGCAGGTGCTGGCAGGTGGCCAGCAACAAAAATGGCCGCCCGGCACCTCCCCTTTAATTTGCGCCGCCCTGGCCACAGGTAGGCCCCCTTGACCCTGTTGGACATAGCGTCCGGCGGTAAGTCAGAGGGTGCTACCGAAGATCGCGGCCGAGGCGCTGCGCACGGCGATGACATCATCGCCGGAGGCGCAGCGCCGTGGGGCGCTAATGGTTATCGCCACCGCTAACCTCCCACTGAATTTCGCGGGATGAGTTAGCGGCGCCGCGCCTGGGCGCTAGTTCAAATCAACCGAATTTTTCCCCCTTCATGTGACGGCACCAAATATTTTATTGGACAAATATCACAACAAATATATTAACTAGTGTAAAAAATAATTTGTAGAAAACATATCTTCAAATTCACTTGGTTTTCAAAACGGTATTAAACAGTTCATTGGAGACTAGTTTTTGCTTTTCAATTATGAACTAAATAGCAATTCTTAAAACAATCTCCCTGGGCAGGACAGTAAACACCATTTCACGATCTATTGCCTTTCATTTTCTTGTATGATCAAAGCATAAAATGGCAGGTGTCAATCTGATAAATAGACAGACAGAAAGCTAAATGCCAGAATGAAGAATCATAATAACTAATTACCTTGGAAAATTACCAAATATATTAAATTGTATAGATGTTATATATTTCAATTGATAAAGGAAGCCTGTGTAATCATTCTTCCCATCAATATCTTTTACACATATATGCAGTTTGATGTTCTTCATTTTACATTGCTGGGGGAAAATAAGAATTTTTATTTAAGTTTACCTTATGCGTTTAAAATGTTTTAGTAAATGTTGCGGTCATTAAAATGAAACATGATAATGCTGGACTATAAAACAATTTTCCACTTTTCTTCAGCTAGTTCAGCGTCGCCCACCCCCAGGTCAGGTTTAGATAGCATAGTTAGTTACGGAGCAAAGCTCTTTCCAGCTGTGTGCATCAGCCTCAACCTCAAAAGAACACGCAACCCCCAGGGCACCAGTGTGAATTGTTCCACTTTCCATTTCAGAAACTGTAACTTGATTTGAAGTGAAAACCAGAGGCATCATGATGTATAATACAGTACAGCTTTAAAATATATATCAATCAAAAACGATACAATAAGAGCAAATAATTCAGCTACATTTAGGTGCATTTCCTCAGGAGGCGCTCCTCACCTTCTCCACGTCCCCAGACCTAAGAACCTGCATTAGATCTGCCAATATACAAGAATTTGCTTCCAGCAGTGGTATAAGACGCCCTTCCTTTACAGCCTCGGACAGCTTCGGGTAACCGCAGACACATTCAGAAGCCAGCTCTGTTGAAAAGCACGCAGAAGACACACCAAGATTTATCAGAGTTTGTCAGCTTGAGCATATCATTTTGTGTTTCATTATTTTTCCCAAAATTGGTAAGAGATGGTCACATTTTGGGATTTTTTTGATCAGTTGTATTATGAGGAACTCTGGGTAATTTAAAGTAAAATATTGTTACTAAGTTAAATTTAGCTGCAGAGGAATTAAATCCACAGATCACATGCATTCGAAGACTGCAAATTTGATCCAGTTGAGTCATTTATCTCGCATACCACATCAGCTTCAGACAATGAGGGTTAGTTAAGATATTCCAGTAAACATTCACAGATTTTAAAAAAAAAATCATTTATGGGATGTGGGCGTCGCTGGGAAGGCCAGCATTTATTGCCAATCCCTAATTGCCCTTGAGAAGGTGGTGGTGAGCCGCCGCCTTCTTGAACCGCTGGAGTCCGTGTGGTGAAGGTACTCCCACAGTGCTGTTAGGTGTCAAGGGCAGTCACTCTCACCTCACCTCGGGAATTCAGCTCCTTTGTCCATGTTTGGACCAAGGCTGTAATGAGGTCGGGAACCGAGTGGTCTTGGCGGAACCCTAACTGGGCATCACAGATATTATTGCTGGAATGTGAGACCAGCAGGAGTTGCAGGAGGCAGCTGTCAAGAGCCCACATCTAGCAAGGCAGAGTAGCAGGTTTAATTGGCAACATAGAGAGGTTCAGAGGCCAAGTCTTTGCTTTCCTGTCTAGTTAGGACTCGGTTTGATTTGCAAAAATCTGGAGTGGACGTCAAATACAGAGGAAGAGAACTCCCTTCCTAGTTTGGCACTACTAGTCTCAAAGATTCACTATCATCAATAAAGTGCACAGCCCACTAACAGGCACAGTGAGGTATGTTTTGTGATTTTTTTAATGCTATAAGGAGTGTTATGAAATACAGTGAAATTCACTGTAAGCTATTCAATCATATATTACATGTAAAGGAAAACAGCTTGTTGGTTTACAAATAGACTTGTCTCACTAGAATGTTCATCTTCTGGAAGATAGAAGCACATGTGAGGGCACGAGTGGGACTATAGTATCCAGGTCACACACAATGAGGGGTTTCATTGTTATGAACTCTGGGTCACGCTATTGTATGACTATATATTTGGCAGTGAAGGGAAGCTTGACCATAGGGGATGCAAGGTCCATTCACAAAAGAGACTGGTGACCCAAGAGAACATCTAGTGCTGACCCAAAACTTGCAACACAGAAATACTGGGGAAAATGTTGGACCCACTGGAAGATTTGTTGCTGCACAGACTGTGGTGGTGCTTCCACCTTCCTGGAAATGGCCATGCAAGAGAGCTAGCATTGGCTTTATTTGAAGTGTACCTTTTTCCCTAATTGCAGAGGAACAATAGGCCTGTTACTATATTAATATCAAGTCCAGAATATATTCTCCCTTTTGTTGTGCACCAAACATCCAATTCTTTTACCATTCAATTTAGTGTCAGCCCATATTGGACCAGAGCAAGTGTGCGCTCTGTACATTACATTGGTGTATTTAACCCTTAGATTGTCAGCAGTTCCAGAGAGATTCCAGACTCCCTGAATTGATGGCAGTGTCGAGTGTTCAGCTATATATTGACCCCTCGAGTCATTCAGTTATTTTTACCCTATTTTGTCTTCCATTATCTTTCCATTTAAATTCAGTTTTCCAGTTATTTTACCCTGATTTGAATTACAAATGCAACATGTGGCTTTCCAAATACCTTCCTGCCCTATATCATGATTGCTAAGGAGTCCTAGTGCGATGTTTTTGCCTTTTACACAATTACAGAAAATGAATACAAGTGGTGCGCAGACAACTTTCAACTGTGCAAGATCTTTTTTTCACTGATTTCCACTGAAATTTTGACTCCCTTTTATGAAAGAACATGGAAAGGTAACAGATAGTTGAGAAGATAGACAAAATAATTTATATAGGTGCATGTGACCCAGTGTGAATGACGATGCAACACAATACTGACAGCAGGTAGTTACAGGTGGGTCAAACACAAACAAAGGGAAGTGTAGGCCCGAGATAGCTCTTTGAAACCTCAAATCATAGAGGATGGCGTGCGAGGAGGTGGGCTGTTTCTTGATAAATATACAGTACTTCTATTTTTACAATGTGCATTTTTGAATGTATGATCATGTGAATTTCCAATAGAAAAACTGAATGTTAAGCATAGAAGCATAGAAGATAGGAGCAGGAGTAGGCCATTCGGCCCCTCGAGCCTGCTCCGCCATTTAATGAGATCATGGCTGATCATCCAAATTCAGTACCCTGTCCCTGCCTTCTCTCCATATCTCTTGATCCCTTGATCCCTTTAGCCTTAAGAAATATATCTATCTCCTTCTTGAATATATTTAATGAATTGGCCTCAACTGCCTTCTGTGGTAGAGAATTCCACAGGTTCACCACTCTCTGGGTGAAGAAATTCCTCCTCATCTCAGTCCTAAATGGCTTACCCCTTATCCTTAGACTGTGACCTCTGGTTCTGGACTCCCCCGCCATCGGGAATATCCTTCCTGCATCTAGTCTGTCTAGTCCTGTTAGAATTTTATAAGTTTCAATGAGATCCCCTCTCATTCTTCTAAACTCTAGCGAATATAAGCCTAATCGACCCAATCTCTCTTCATACGTCATTCCTGCCATCCCAGGTATCAGTCTGGTAAATCTTCGCTGCACTACCTCCATGGCAAGAACATCCTTCCTCAGATAAGGCGACCAAAACTGCACACAATACTCAAGGTGTGGTCTCACCAAGGCCTTGTACAACTGCAGCAAGACATCCTTGCTCCTGTACTCGAATCCTCTCGCTATGAAGGCCAACATACCATTTGCCTTCTTAACCGCCTGCTGCACCTGCATGCTTACCTTCAGCGACTGGTGCACAAGGACACCCAGGTCTCGTTGCACTTCCCCTTTTCCCAATCTATTGCTATTCAGATAATAATCTGCCTTCCTGTTTTTGACACCAAAGTGGATAACCTCGCATTTATCCACATTATACTGCCATGCATCTGCCCAATCACCCAACCTGTCCAAATCATACTGGAGTTTACATAAGAACATAAGAAATAGGAGCAGGAGTAGGCCAATTGGCCCCTCGAGCCTGCTCCGCCATTCAATAAGATCATGGCTGATCTGATCCTAACCGCCAATCTACTATCACAGAACCATCTCCTGAACCTAACAGAATTGGACACACGAAATAGGAGCAGGATCAGGCTACACGGCCCCTGGGCCCGCTACGCTACCCACAGGGCCATGACCGATCCGAACCTAGACTCATGTCCAAATTCCTGCCCGCTCCCCGTAACCCTTAATTCCCTTTACTTCTAGGAAACTGTCTATTTCTGTTTTAAATTTATGTAATGATGTAGCTTCTACAGCTTTTTGGGGCAGCATATTCCATGGACCTACCACCCTCTGAGTGAAATAGTTCCTTCTCATCTCAGTTTTGAAAGAGCAGCCCCTTATTCTAAGACTATGCCCCCTAGTTCTAGTTTCACCCATCATCGGGAACATCCTCCCCGCATCCACCCGATCCAACCCCTTCACAATCTTATATGTTTCAATAAGATCGCCTCTCATTCTTCTGAACTCCAATGAGTAGAGTCCCAATCTACCCAACCTCTCCTCATATGTCCATCCTCTCATCCCCGGGATTAACCGAGTGAACCTTCTTTGTACTGACTCGAGAGCAAGTATGTCTTTTCTTAAGTATGGACACCAAAACTGTATGCAGTATTCCAGGTGCGGTCTCACCAATACCTTGTACAACTGAAGCAATACCTCCCTATTTTTATATTCTATCCCCTTAGCAATGAAAGCCAACATTCCATTGGCCTTCTTAATCACTTGCTGCACCTGCATACTAACCTTTTGAGTTTCGTGCACCAGGACCCCCAGATCCCTTTGTACTTCAGTACTTTCCAGTTTCTTGCCATTTAGATAATAACTTGCTCTACTATTTTTCCTGCCAAAGTGCATAACCTCACACTTTCCAGTGTTGTATTCCATCTGCCAAATCTCTGCCCACTTACTTAGCCTGTCTATGTCCCCTTGCAGATTTTTTATGTCCTCCTCACTCACTACTTTCCCTCCCATCTTAGTATCATCTGCAAACTTTGATATGTTACACTCGGTCCCCTCCTCCAAATCGTTAATATAGATTGTAAAGAGTTGGGGACCCAGCACTGACCCCTGCGGAACACCACTACTTTCTCTGCATCCTCCTCACAGCACACACGCCCAGCCAGCTTTGTGTCGTCTGCAAACTTGGAGATATTACATCTAGTTCCCTCGTCTAGATCATTAGTATATATTGTGAATAGCTGGGGTCCTAGCACCGATCCCTGCGGTACCCCACTAGTCACTGCCTGCCACTCGGAAAAAGACCCGTTTATTCCAACTCTTTGCTTCCTGTCTGCCAACCAGTTCTCTATCCAAATCAGTACCTTACCCCCAATCCCATGGGCTTTAACTTTGCATGCTAATCTCTTGTGCGGGACCTTATCGAAAGCCTTCTGAAAGTCCAAATACACCACATCCACTGGTTCTCCATCATCTATTCTACCAGTTACATCCTCAAAAAATTCCAGTAGATTAGTCAGGCATGATTTACCTTTTGTAAATCCATGTTGACTTTGTCCGATCCTGTCACTGTTTTCCAAGTGCTCTGCTATTACATCTTTTATAATGGACTCTAGCATTTTCCCCACTACCGATGTCAGGCTTACCGGTCTATAATTCCCCGTTTTCTCTCTCCCACCTTTTTTAAATAGTGGGGTTACATTAGCTACCCTCCAATCCATGGGAACTGTTCCAGAGTCTATAGAATTTTGGAAGATGACCAGCAATGCATCTACTATTTCTAGGGCCACTTCCTTAAGTACCCTAGGATGTAGATTATCAGGCCCTGGGGATTTATCGGCCTTCAATCCCGTCAATTTCCCTAACACCATTTCCCTACAAATACTGATTTCATTCAATTCCTCCCTCTCATTAGACCCTATGTGCCCCGACATCTCTGGGAGTTTATTTGTGTCCTCCTTTGTGAAGACAGAACCAAAGTATGTATTTAATTGGTCCCCATTATAAATTCCCCTGTTTCTGACTGCAAGGGACCTACGCTTGACTTCACCAATCTTTGCATTCATAATAAATAAACTTTAAAAAGGGTTTATGTGGTATGGTTTGTAATCCTGAAAGATGAAACAAATGTTTCAGGTGCCTGAACAAAACTGACAGCTCTCACAATGGAATTTTGGCAAGGTCTGAAATGAGTTTACTGTTCTACAACAGTGAAAGGGCTAACCATTATTTTACAGTAAAACACATTCTTATCAAATAGTTGAGTCATTGACAATATGACAGGCATTGATTAAAGGGGTAATGAGGTTGACTGCAGGATGTAGTATTGTATACAATGCCCTACTTGCAATGATCATGGCCTCTTGAACACACTGTCCAATGGAGGGAGTCTGAGTGATCTTGTTGCGAGTTGAATCCAGCACAGCTGTCCACTTCTCCTGCAATAACTCTTCTCGAAACAAAATGTCTCCATTCTGAATGGAACCAAAATATTTGAGTTTAACGTATGTTCTCGGAGCAGAAGACCTCAAAAAGATGGCATTTATGTTTGGCCGAAGAAATTATCTTAAAAATGAACATTTATCTATACTAAAAATCTGGCTTATATCCATGTCACACATTGAAGGTATTTTTCACCTTCACCGTTGGACGGTAAAGTGACAGGGTAGATCGCCCGCCCGTTATCGAACCCGCCTGATTTTTATTTCCATTAGAAATGAAGATCAGGTGGGCGATCCACTCTCAGTTTACTGCCCAAGTGGTGAAGGTGAAAATTGCCCTCATTAAATCGGAGGGTGGCACATTAAACCTGTCTGCACAAAAAAATAATCAAGGGTCACATGTTTCTGATCAACTCAAATAACCACTAATTGTTAACTGATTCACTCAAATATAGATCTGGAAAGCTACCAATCAGGAATGAGGACCCCACAAAAAGCAACGCCAGTTCATTGGCTCGATCTTTTTCTAAAGATTCCAATCTGGTGGCAGCAGTTGCCAGGCAACGAGCCAATCACATCACTCAGTTTATTTTTTGCTAAACCAGTGACGATGAAGGAACGGCGATATATGTCAAAGTCAGGATGGTGTGTGACTTGGAGGGGATTTCTGATCATGTCCATCATAATCTTCAATAACACAATAATGTTGCTTTAGCTAATGGTAAAATATTCCTAAATACAGATTCTTGTTAATCTAAAAAAAAGGAATTTTCCATCCTTCCTTCACCAGTTTTTCAGCCAAACTGGATCAGGCAGGGGCTGGGAAATGAGTCAAGGATGCGATTCATGGTAGCCCATTCTATTGTTTTGATTTTTTTGCCAGAAGTGACAAGAAACCCATATATGGACATATTGTAATGATATTCAAATGATGGAAATAAGTCACGCATTGTATTGTCTGTCATTTGCACCACAGCAAAGCTGGAGGCCAGGGATGCCTCTTCATCCATGGTGCTCAGCATTACCAGGGTGGTAGTGGGAGGGTGTGGTATTTCAATTTTAACACTCATCAGGGATTTAGAGTACACAAAGAAAATGACTGACGTCAAATTAGACTTTGTTTTCCATCAAACATTTCTAGAAATGTTACTGGTAGAGCTCCATCTCTCCAGAGGAGACTCTGATATCCTGATTGTTATTGCTAGCTACAAGAGGTCATAAAACCAATTGGAATCAGACGTGCCTCTTTGTGGCAGGAGGAAGTCCCACCACGGAGAAGAAAAGCCCCAATTTCGCAATAATGGAAAATCTAGGCTATAGTTTTTATTTTGTACTTTCAGCCATAAAAAAAGTCGTAAAAGTACGTTTTAATTCTCTGAAAGTTCTGGCAAGGGTCTATATCTTTCTTTTCGGGTAGCTGTGAATGGAGAAATTCATTACAGTTAGATGTGTAATTGCATCTAGTCTTCCAACACCAGGACTAAGGAGTGCAAAGCAAACTTGTGTTCTGAAAGGTGGACGTGCATTTACTGGGCTTCATCATTCTTTTACCTGGAGCTGAGATCGCAAGTGGGTCAGAGAGTTCTTTAGGTCTCTGTATCTGTTAGGTGAGCTCTCCTCCTCCTCCTATGAAACAAAGCAAACAGAATATCAAATTAACTGTGATAATTTCAATGCTAAATTGCACTCCCAACAATTGTTTCAGCAGAACTTGTAAGGATTATAAAATGGTTTGGGTGCTTATTTTAGTTCTGACCCATTTTAAGCTTCTCATTTAGATACATCTGCTAGAGACATTCCCAACACATTAATCACACTGATAAATACTGATAGCTCAACAAATCTCATTTAATATTATTCTGTTTTTCAGTATACCACATAACACTGGACAGTAAGTTTTATATATATAACAGTATATATATATATATATATATATATATATAGATAGATAGATAGATAAATAAATATATAAGATAGATAGATGATAGATAGATAAACCATTATAATAACAACTAACGTGCCATTTGTTTCTTCTCAGATAATATCTCCATTTATAGTGTTACATTGGGTTATAGGTCAGCAAGACAGAAAACTGGGACCCACGGGATACAGTGTAAAACCTCGATAGGCCTTGTCCCCTGAATACAACACTGATAGATGCATCTGACACCCAATATCATTGTATTGAAAATGAAACTACAAATAAGACACAATTCATGTTTTTTTTTTAATCTACAGGTTCTGAACTGCATTTAACTAAATTCCCGCTAAGCAATTGTCAGAATGTGAGCTTACCATATGGTGAAACATTGCACTGCAGAGGCTGCTCAGGTGCTTATACTTTGAAGATATCTAAAGAAGCAAAATAATAATTTCAGCAATTGGCACTAATACTGGCAGGGCTGCGTTTTCCCTCCAAACTCATTGGGAAAATATGCTTCACGCCCACAAAGTAATCACTTTCGAATGTATTTGCAATGGTCGTGATTTCCCGCGTCTTTGTGCACGAGCATTGTGTATGGAATTTTTTTGCCCCTTTTAAATAAACTAATCAGAACAGCTACCAGGCACCTTGTGAGTTTCCCCTCCAATTTCATGTGACTATGGTGTGAACTGGTCACACCAGATGTAAAGCGAATCTAAAATAATAAGTACAAAAAGCAAAATACTGTGGATGCTGGAAATCTGAAATAAAAACAGTAAATGCTGGAAAGGCCACTGACCTGAAACGTTAACTCTGTTTCTCTCTCCACAGATGCTGCCTGACCTGCTGTGTATCTGTTTCTCTCTTCACAGATGCTGCCTGACCTGCTGAGTATTTCCAGCACTTTCTGTTTTTATTTAAAATAATTGTAACTGTGCTTCAGCACTGGACTCCGGAGGAAAAATTGTGAAGAATTAATTTTATTCATGTAATGCAGCGAGGGAACGGAAGTGGATAGGGAGGGAGGTTGAAGCCAGAGTACGTGCTGAATATATTCAGTTCTTTTGGTAAATGATTGAATGATGTAATTGAATTTTGCTATCTCTAAATAAAAGAACAAAATTCCATGTTTGTTTTCTTTTGACATTGGAAAAAAGTAAATTACAGTTCCACTCTCTTTCTCTATGTATTATCAAGTTACTCTAAATATTTTTTGAGATACAAGCAGAGTGCCATACAAGTAGCCTTCTGAATTCTGCAAAAATCCCAGCAGTTAGTACTCATGTACAAGCTCATGTGTAGGTGCAACCCTCTATAACCATGTCACATATCATTACATGCAGGGGTGCCTGCCTGGCTCAGTGGCACTTTTGCCTCTGAAGCAGCACTTTGTGGATTTAAACCCCATTTCAGTACAGTACTGAGTGAGTGCTGCGCTGTCAGAGGTGCTATTCTACTGGTGAGGCATTGAACTGAGGGACTGTCTGCTCCGATGCTTCAAGTGGATGTTAAAAGATCGCAGGACGCAACCAACGCCACCCAAAAAAAAGATCAATTGGCCTTTCACTCACTGCTGTTTCTGGAATCTTGTTATGTGCAAAATGGGTGGCACATTTGCTTCCGTAACAGTCACTGCATTTCAAATGCCATTCATTGTATGCGAGGTACTCGTAGATGTTCTTGAGAGATGTAATATATTTTTGATGATTCTATGATATCAATGATATTTTTTTCAATGCACTGACACTGTGACTTGTGCACTTGACTGGAATTAAGACAGAGCCCAATTACATGAAAATCTTCTGGATAAACCATTGAAATACAAAGGACCGGCATTCATCTGAGTCATGTACGAGTGGATTTGGCTGCATACATTCTTTGCAGTCATTTTCAAAGGAATGCTTTCACTTTTTCCTCATGCTTGATCCCACCAATTGACAACTACCACTGCCCCCGGAGGTCTGATCCAACCTGGCCATGGGTGACATCAACAGCAGCAAACACCTCTAACAGAGCAAGATATTTCATCTGGGGAATGGACATCAAGGAAGAGCTGGAAGAAGGGTTAGGGGAAGTGACTGAGATGTGGCAAGAGGAGGGTTTATTGGAGGAATTCCAAAGTGCAGGTACCATGATAGCTGAAGGCTCTGCCACCAATGGTGGAGCAGAGAGAGAGGGGTACACAGCAGTCCAGAATCAGAAGAGCAGAGAGTCCGGGCTATACTTTGATCTGCAGAGGTAGGACGGGGTAAGGCGAAAATGAGTGAACTTGCTGGTGGATAGGAAACTCAACTCAAGGTCAAACAGGACACTGAGGGTGCACTTTGTCAGGTTCAGCCTGAGCAAACAGCTCGGGACAGGGGTGGAATTAGAGACCACCGTATGGAATTTCTGCTGGTTAGGAGGCAAATCCAGGCCCAGAAACTTCTAGAACTACATTTGGAAGAGTTTAATAAATCTGACTAATCTGTTCTGTCCCTCGCCTCTGAGTCAGGAGGTTGTGGGTTCAAGTCTCACTCCAGGAACTAGAACACAAAAATCTAGGCTGACACTCCCGTGTAGTACTGAAGAAGTGCTGCACTGTCGGAGGTGCCGTCTTTCGGATGAGACGTTAAACCAAGGCCCCGTCTGCTCTCTCAGGTGGACGTAAAAGACCCATGGCACTATTTCGAAGAAAAGCAGGGGAGTTAACCCCAGTGTCCTGGCCAATATTTATCCCTCAATTAACATCACAAAAAAAAACAGATTATCTGGTCATTATCACATTGCTATTTGTGGGAGCTTGCTGTGCACAAATTGGCTGCCACGGTTCCTACGTTACAACAGTGACTACACTTCAAAAGGTACTTCATTGGCTGTAAAGCGCTTTGGGACGTCTGGTGGTCATGAAAGGTGCTATATAAATGCAAGTCTTTCTTTCAGGTGTCTTAAGCAACACAACATCTAACTAAATGTATGAGCTGCTGTGAAAGTCTGTCTTTATTCTATTGTGAATTATTCCATGCCTACCTGTTGTAGCATGCGACTACCAGGATGGCAGAACACAAACGAGATGGACCCTGGTCTTTCTTCATCTATATGCGCAAATCTGCTTTCTTGCATCTCTGTAGATACTTGATGTCTGTGTCAATATGCGCGATAACCTGGTGTTGTGCGACTTCTCATTTTTCTTCATCTAGCAATTCCTATTTTCCTACCTATTAATAGCTGACTCAATTATTATGCTCAGCTTTTGCAGGACGTGACAAACACTCTCCTTACAACAACAATAACAACTTTTTGTATTTGTATAGCGCCTTTAATGTAGTAAAATGTCCTAAGGCACTTCACAGGAGTATTATAAGCCAAAAAAATGTTGACACTGAGCCACATAAGGAGAAAATTAGGGCAGGTGAACAAAAGCTTGGTCAAAGAGGTAGGTTGTAAGGAGCATCTTAAAGGAGGAGAGAGAGGTAGAGAGGCGGAGAGGTTTAGGGAGGGAATTCCAGAGCTTAGGGCCTAGACAACAGAAGACACGGCCACCAATGGTTGAGCGATTATAATCAGAGATGCTCAAGAGGGCAGAATTAGAGGAGCGCAGATATCTTGGGGGATTGTGGGGCCTTAAGTTAGTCCTGGCACTTTAGGGCAATTGGCTCCACTGTCAGTGCTCATCACTCAAGTGACCTCATGGATCCATCGAGTTCAACATTTTGTCATGAAGGCAATGTTCCTTTAATTACGGAAATAATATTTGAAATTTCAGCTTCTTTTTTTCCCCTCAGGTGTCAGTTCTTTTACATCAAAAATTCTTCGAATTGTTTCAGAACTAACGATTCCACCCCCCTGGTCATTAGCTTGTCTTCTTAATCTGTTCTCGCTTTTCCAGCCTTTACCCTTCAGTTTCTCCTTTTGTTATGTGTACATTATTGATATTAACAGATGAATAATTCAATCCTGATTCGCATGTACAAAATTCTACTGGAGCACCCAGCACGAGCATGTATATGTGCACAGGAAAGGAACATTCTGCTCTGCATTTTCCACAACATGAACACAACCTCCACGCAGATTTGTACTTTCAGAAGGTGAGGAAAATTTTGGACACTAATTCATCAAAACGTTGGAAGACAAGTCAATTATAATGCTATGTTTATTTTAATGTTTTGATATTTTCCAAAGTTGCTGTGCGTCAATTTCAAAGTTGCCAAAATGTACAAAATGGACATAGCACAACCAAAATGAGACAATTAAACCCGAGGATGTCTCGATCCTCCGTCTACCCTGAAGATCACTGTCCTGGCCAATATTTAACTCTCAACCAACAACATCACTAAAACAGATTATCCGGCCATTAGCACACTGCTGTTTGCGGGTCCTTGCTGTGCGCATATTGGGTGTTTCTAACCTGTGTGGTGACCACTTAATATATAAACGGTGTTTGTTGGAAAAACCCTGACAGGAGTGACATTTGAAGGACCAAGGGGGTAGAAATTCATCTGAGCCCGTTTTTTTAAGTTACTGAAAATAAAATCGAACGTGGTGTAAAACAGGCTGCCGATTCGCTAAGTGCCTGTTTCACACTACTGACAAAGACAAATTTCACCCTATATCTATTTGCTTGGAGGTCATAGTATCCAGTTTACATTCAGCTTACTGAAAAATGTATGACTAATGATATTTGAAGAAGTGGACGATT
Organism: Squalus acanthias; assembly: GCA_030390025.1. Classification (NCBI taxonomy): domain Eukaryota; kingdom Metazoa; phylum Chordata; class Chondrichthyes; order Squaliformes; family Squalidae; genus Squalus; species Squalus acanthias. The sequence goes on along the minus strand of CM059426.1, from coordinate 195,519,591 downwards.
CAGAAATGAACTCCAAAATAACCAGGCATGCTGGTTAATTGTGAAGCACGACACCTTAACTGTCACGGTACTGAGAGACTGCAGAAAGGCACTATTCAATGAAGAGCAGGAGAGTTTTCCCTGGTGTCCTGACCAATATTTATCCCTCAACCAATATCACACAGGACAACCAAAATGAGGCAATTAAACTCCAGGGTTTCTGGATCCTCCGCCAACCTAAAGATCAGTGTCCTGGCCAATATTTATCCTTCAACCAACATTAGTAAAACAGATTATCTGGTAATTATCACATTGCTGTTTGTGGGAGCTGTGCTGTGCACAAATTGGCTACCACGTTTCCTACATTACAACAGTGACTACACTTCCAAAGTACTTCACTGGCTGTAATGTGCTTTGGGATGTCCCGAGGTTGCGAAAAGCACTACATTAATGCAATTTCTTTCTTTCTCTTCTTTATTTGTGAGTGAGACACAAACATTGTTCATTATCTATATTCTCTGGAGTTTAGAAGAATGAGAGGTGATCTCATTGAAACATACAACATTCTTACAGGGCTTGACAGGGTAGATGCAGGGAGGATGTTTCCCCTGGTTGGGGAGTCTAGAACCCGGGGTCACAGTCTCAGAATAAGGGGTCAGCCATTTAGGACTGAGATGAGGAGAAATTTCTTCACTCAAGAGGGTGGTGAATCTTTGGAATTCTCTACCCCAGAGGGCTGTGGAAGCTCAGTCGTTGAGTATATTCAAGACAGAGATCGATAGATTTTTGGATATTAAGGGAATCAAGGGATATGGGGATAGTGCAGGAAAGTGGAGTTGAGGTAGAAGATCAGCCATGATCTTATTGAATGGCGGAGCAGGCTCGAGGGGCCAAATGGCCTACTCCTGCTCCTATTTCTTATGTTCTTATTAGGACCACTATAATTATCATGAAAGACTGAACTTTTTTCTGCCTCGGCTTTTATATTTTGTTGAATTTTCTTACATTTTAATAAAACATGACAAACTTCAGGATTTTTTTTAAAAAACCTGCTGGGTACATCTGGCATACTTCCACCAAGACCACAAACCCATACGAGCCACAATCCATCCCATCTTTTCCTAGTGGTGTAGAAATGAATATATTGGCCCAGAAATTAAACAGTGAGTGTTCACGCGGGGCTTCCCCGCGATATCTCACTCCGCGCCTACCTTTTTCCTCCGGGCCCACACGAACTTTAGTTTCAAGGCCAGTCCCACATGCAGCTGTGCAGTGCTTGTGTGGCCCAGAGACGCAATTAGTTCGTGCGAGCTCTGGGATCACGTGATTCAGTTAGAGCCAATGGCAGCACACCATCTTTCATTCATAGTTTTAACAGCAAGGGCTGTCAAAGCTATGAATCCTACACACCCCCAAAAGAACAGCTAAACCGCAATTAAATTTAAAAAAAAGCCATCACATTAATAAAATAAGTATAGTTAAATAAATTAACCACTTTAAACAAAAAATTAAATTTTTGAAAAAATTTAAAATCTTTTTAAAAGTTATAAAAATAAACTTACCTTTCTTTAAAGTCTCTAAAAAAGATAAACCTGTTGAAAAAAATTTAAAATAATACTTAATTAACTACTTACCTTGTTAAAAGAGGGTCTTACGCCTCCTTTCTTTATGTGTAAAATCTTCCATGCTTACCTGCGCGTTCATAGCTGCAAAAATAACTAAGTGCACTGCGTGCACGCAGCCTGTAGCGCGCACGCGGTTCACTTAGGAACCGCCCCCTTTTGAATTCACGAAGTGCCGGTTTCCCGCGCATGCGCAGTGCATGCAGGAAACCGGCAATTGGAGACCTAAAACGCGAGAGTACACAGTGCGTACTCTCGCGTATTAGGTCTAATTTTTGGGCCATTCACTGCCAGGTCAAGAAACAACCCACTCCAGTGAAAAGCCAAAGCAGAATGAATGCACTCAAATAAATGATTACTTAATAAGAGAACCATGTCATTAATCACTTTCCAAAAGAAAACATTCTTAAACTCAACCAGAACCAAGTCCCATAGAAGCAGCAGATGCTGCATTGTTGACAGTGCTTCTCAGCCTTCCATGTGGCTAATTGTTCGGAAAGGACACAGAGAGAATTTCCTCCGTATTGAGAGCGCATTCTCAAAATGTCTAACTGCAACCATTAGCGGAACAGCTTTAGTATGTGAGAGGATGCTAAGTGGATACATGATTAAAAAGAGACTAATACCATCATATTTAGAAAAACAAAATGCAAGTTATTATTCAAAAATTTGAACTGCAACAGATGAATAAGTGTACTACTAAAAATTCAAATCATTCTAAAATTAAAATTAAGCATGTAAAGATTTTGACTAACGCACTGGAATCCAACATAGAATAATCAAGTCTGAGTGTTGGCCATAGTAACAGAACATAATGGGCTTGACAGTGTACATTTCAATATTTGTTATCCTATTGAGAATGCCTCCCAACTAGTCAGTAGTACCATGACTAGTTATAATGGCCATGAAAAAAAAATTACATGGGTCCCTTGTGAAAAGACAGCCACAAAGCATCACTAGTGAAGCAATACACTACAGAAGCACATGCTACATTCTAATTTTCCCTCCTCTGCTAAAGATGCTGAGGTTCAGTTCCATAGCCACTGGGTATTGTCTGGTACCTTGCCATAGTGGCCATTCTCTATGTGCCTACCTAGACAATGAGTGTCAGCAGGCTAATCAACCATGAGACAATCGGAGCGGAACTCAAATCTGATGTCTGCACCTGCACACTTTCAGGCAAGGTGCGAGATCGGCTGACACAGACTGGAAATGAAACCTGGGACCTTCTGGTGTTACATGGCTCAGGACACACTCTGATTTTACCTTGGCAGGAGGTGGCTGTAGCGGCGAGTGGCACCTCAATAACCCAAGGTCCCCATTAGAGTGTCGGAAGATGTCTACTAACCTCACAAGGTCAGCAAAAATAAGCAAGTTGTCAACTGAATAACAGAAAGCTTCCTGACACACAGAGATCATGATGCGGAGATGCTGGTGTTGGACTGGGGTGGACAAAAATGAGAAGTCGCACAACACCAGGTTATGGTCCAACAGTTTTATTTGAAATTACGAGCTTTCGGAGCGCTGCTCCTTCTTCAGGTACAGGTACAGTGAGGTGTACCTGAAGAAGGAGCAGAGCTCCGAAAGCTTGTAATTTCAAATAAAACTGTTGGACGATAACCTGGTGTTGTGTGACTTCTCATTTTTGACACACAGAGAGGCAAATGGTTATTCACTGTCCCAATATTCAAGCAAAACCCTTTGGGATATCACATGGCATCTTGTTCCTACGTCCAGAAGCTCTGTAACCTGGCATCACTCATGCCAACTGTCTCACATCCTGTAATGCATGACAACACACAGAAGCCTCCCATCTTAGGTTCTTGGTCCCTTCCACCTACTATTATTACCATCTATTCCATGAAAACCAACAGATTGTAACTGCAGGATTTGGAGGCCGTTACAGCTAGTTAACACAATCCGTTCCTGCTACAGGAAAAAACAGAACACTAGAGGGAGAAGTGCAGACACCCTCAAATGAACTTATCATGAAGAGGGGGGCACTATCAATCACTATTTGCCTGAGGATTGGGGACTGCAAAGAATACAGAGGAGGGTTTCCGAGAGACTACAGGCTGTTCAGTTTACTCTCTCTGTCAGGGATTTCAGAATCTATCAGCTTCCGTAAGGGTGGTGAGAGGAGGCGCTTCTTTAATGGACCGAGACCTCAGGAAAAAATTGTCTAGGCATCTGTAAAGCTGTCCTGAACAAGTTTGGATCTAATCTGTCTAGCTGCACCAGCCACTGGATCTGCTTCCTGTTCTTCATAGGACTGGCTTTGGCATCAGCAGTATCACCATCAGGCCCTCTGGCATCCTCTGGGAGATTTACCACCTGCCCTGCTCTGACAGTAACGTTAGGAAGCACACAACGCTCTACCTAAGATGATGCTTGGGGCAAACTGCAAGACATCCCAGATCTATCCAGATAGATCCTTCAAGCATCCTAATGGTTTGCTCAATTAAAATTCTTGTCTTATCGTGTGTTTCGTGACTGACATACCTCTACCACAGAAAGGACAGTCAGTCCTTCAGCCCGCCCTGGAACTTGCCAGAATTTCTGGCATACACTTTTGGAGCAGAGAGTCAGCAGGTCTGGGGCCTGGCCCCAATTTCCTGTCCCACACAACACAAGTGCAAATGTCGACATCTGCCCTCCTCCAACACAGGAAATTCAAGGCAATATCTTCAGTTACAGAAAGACTTTCACAACTTCAGGATATCCCAAAACGCTTTACTGCCAATGAAGTACTTTTGAAGTGTTGTCACTGTTGTAGTAGAGGAAATGTGGCAACCAATTAGTGCACAGCAAGATCCCACAAACAACAATGTGATAATGACTAGATCATCTATTTTAGTGATATTGATTGAGGGATAAATATTGGCCAGGACACTGATCTTCAGCATAGATGGAGAATCCAGACACCCTCGAGTATAACTGTCTCATTTTGATTGAACTGTGCGATGTTGGTTGAGGGATAAATACTGGTCAGGACACCAGGGAAAACTCTCCTGCACTTCATTGAATAGTGCCTTTCTGCAGTCTCTCAGTACCGTGACAGTTAAGGTGTCGTGCTTCACATTTAACCAGCATGCCTGGTTTCTCTTGGAGTTCATTTCTGAATCGTCCACTTCTTCAATTAGAGTTTGATCATCAGTCATAAATTTTTCAGTAAGCTGAATGTAAAATCATTAAACACAAGCAAACTGGCTACTATGACCTACAAGCAAATAGATAATAGGATGAAATTTGTCTTCGTCAGTAGTGCAAAACAGGCACGTAGCGGATCGGTGGCCCGTTTTACACCACACTCAATTTTCCTTTCCAGTGACTTTAAAAAAAACGGGCTCAGATGAATTTCCAACCCCTTGTTTCGTCATATGTCACTCCTGACAAGGTTTCCCAACAAGCACAGTTTAAAAATTAGTGGTCAGGACACAGGCCATAAAACATTACCCTTTCACTTTTTTTCTTCAGTCCCTCTTAAAGGGACAGTACAATTAAAATGATTACTAAACTAAGAAGAAAACACACTCAACAGATATGGGAGTAAAACAAGATGGGTCGTAAAGCAAGGGCTTGCTCTTACCTCCAGTGGAATCCCTTGCTCTGGCATTTCAGCTGAACTTAACTGGAGTTCACTGTTATTCTAGAATAAAAAACAAGTGGCAATATGAAAATCATGCAATTTTGTTCAATACAAGGCAATGACAAATTAATATATTTGCAGATTTCCGTCATTATTTCTGCAATTATAGTAATTACATATTCCAAATATATGCACAGTCTGTATAAACTTGCTCCAGAGAGGAGGTTTTCAGAATTGGCTGGTCTTTCTTTGTATCTGGTCCACATCTGAATGCCACAGTGCACAAGTCCGAATAGCAATGGTTGTTATCATACACTGTAGGCGAAATCAATCTATAAGTGGCTTCACTTAAGACTAAGCAGCATAAGTGAGAAATGTGCTTGCCGACCTACATTGGCTCCCGGTCCAGCAACGCCTCGAATTCAAAATTCTCATCCTGTGTTCAAATCCCTCTATGGCCTCATTCCTCCCTATCTCTGTAGCCTCCTCCAACCCTACAACCCATGTTCCCTCTAAGCTGCGCTTTGTTGTGCGCGGCCTGCTTATTTCAATGCGCGATCCCTTTAAATTTCTGCGCATGTGCGGTATTTTCAATGGAAAAGCTTTTGAGCGGCCTGCGCGGGACCTTGCAGATTACTGCGCGGCCGTGCATGCACGCAGCCTAGAGGGAACATTGCCTGCAACCCTCTGAGAACTCTGCATTCCTCCAATTCTGGCCTGTTGTGCATCCCCGATTGCCTTCGCCCCACCATTGCCTTCAGCTGTCTGGGCCCTAAGCTCCAGAAATCCCTCCCTAAAACTACATTAAAGGCACGACATAAATGCAAGTTGCAGTTGTTGTTGTCATTACAGTTTTCTACACCAAACACTCATTGCGGGTAGATGAATCCCACTCTGGTTACAATATAGGAAACATACAATGATGCAGCAAGTGCGTGATCTGAGGAAATGGAGCACATGATCTTTTACAAATTATTGGTGGCATAGGGACAGCCCCACTATTAAATGGCACCAACAGCAGGCACATTAAACTCTGAATAGCTCGGCGCCCATATGCTTTAGTAAAGCAAAATCTCCCGATTCCTCCTCTTAAAATCCCCTTGGACCTTCAACCTCCAACTCATAACTATCCACCGCAAAGAAGAAAGTTTGCGTCCCTTCCCCCACTGAAATATTTTTGTCCCCCGCCCACTGAGAGAATTTCTGACAGTCTAATTTCCTCATTGAGAGCAAACTCCACTCTACTCTGCTCAGTGGAGACATCCTGGCCTCCCACTCCTGTTGCCAAGAAACCTCAATTCTAGTCCCTGCCTTCTGTCCATTCTCCAATGCTGCGTCAAGAGGCAACAACAACAACTTACACTTATAGAGCGCATTTAACGTAGTAAAACATCTCAAGGGTCTTAACAAGAGCGATACCAATAAAAAAAAAACATTTTTTTGACACCGAGCTACGGAAGGAGATATCAGGGCAGATGACCAAAAGCTTGATCAAAGTGGTAGGTTTTAAGGAGCGTCTTAAAAGAGAAGAGGTTGAGAGGGAATTCCAGAGCTTAGGGTCCAGGCACCTGAAAGCACGGCCACCAATGGTGAAGCGATTATAAATCGGGGATGCGCAAGAAGCCAGAATTGGAAGAGCGCAGAGATCTCGAAGGCTTATAGGGCTGGAGGAGGCTACAGGGATAGGGAGGGGCGAGGCCCTGAAGGCATTTGAAAACAAGGAAGAGGATTTTAAAATTGTGGCGTTATCAGACCGGGAGCCAGTGAAGGTCAGCAAGCACAGGCAAGCACTAAACAAGAACTATATAGTAAGTAGATAAACCAACCAGCCTCCCCCGCAATGTATGAAAAATAGTTAAGTTCTCCCCATAAGCTGAAAAACATTCCCCTTATACTCCTCCCCCTATTGAATATAAAAATCAGCCCTACGAGAAAAACAAGTCTTTGGCCCCCCCTCCAGTGAGCAGAAAAATGGCCCCCAATTCTCACTGAACAGAAAAATGGGCCCTAACCTCACCGCTCCCCACTCCACTGCTCCCCATCCTCACACCATCACTACTACTGATCAGAAAAACAGGAGCTCTAGTTTCTCCTCTTCACAGAGCAAAAAAACCCAGCCCCTTGGTCCATAACCTGACTGGCAAGCAAAACAGTCCCTCTGGACACCCCACAAGCATCGAAACAGGTCCTCTGGTCAAGACTGCCCGCCATCTCCCCTGCCCCCACTTCCAACTAATACGCAAATCTGGGTTTGGTGAAACCTAGTGGACCATTCCACCTCCTCCCACCCCACCAATGAAGGAAATCCAATCCTGCAGGAGGGAAGAGGAGCTCACCACACTCCCCCTTCCCCTGCTGAGATGACATTTTGTGTCTAATTGAGGGAGTGGATATCCCCCTGCTGAAGTAGTTTCTCAGTCTTTGTTCCCCATCTCCTTCCCTTATTCTTCTTCACCTTCTCTTCTTCCCCCGTCCCTTCCTCCATACACTCTTCACACAACCTCCTTTCACCCCTCCTCTCTCCCTCTCCTCCCCCTTCTACCCTCTTTCCTTCTCCCTCCCTCATCCCTCCTACCTCTCCTTCCCCCCAACCCTTCCCTCCCATAACACAATAGCACAAACCCTGCCTCCAGAGCCTGCTGATTTGGATCTCAGGTGTCTTGCTCTAAAAAGGATACTGGATGAGCATCATGTTCACATGGATGCATCAAGGCAAAGCTTGGAGGACCTGGGACAAATAGTAGGGGGTCACAGCGGAGTCCAAGCCATTCTCTGCGACAATATCTGAGAAGGATTCGACACAATGCTGTGCTACCTGGAGCAAGTAGCAGCACCAGGAGCATTTGCATCTGCTCTCCCTCCAAAACATAGAGGTCTCCAGAACAGTCAATACATCCAACAGGAGTATTTTGACCACTAGCCTTGGAGAACTGTTTGGAACGAACGATGGCAACCGCCTTATGAGAGCTTTGGAGAGCCATCCTCGGTGAAAGGATACCACTTAGTTTGCGTCATTCTCCTTTGGAGTAGCTTTATACTGTAGACCTGTCTCATTTCCTGTTCCCCCTGCTCTTATTCTGCCTCCATTATGACGACATATATGGAAATGGTCATAGCGAACCCAATGGCAAGGGCTCCCCTCCAAGTCACACACCATCCTGACTTGGAAGTATATCGCCGATCCTTCATTGTTGCTGGGTCAAAATCCTGGAGCTCCCTACCTAACAGCACTATGGGAGTTCCTTCACCTCACGAACTGCAACGGTTCAAGAATACCTGAGAACAGATTTTTCTAATCATATCAGTCAGAGCTGATACTTCAAACACATTGGTGGACAATCAAAGCCTGTGAGTTCAACCATTCCCTGGTTTGACAAGTCAAGCAGACAACTTACCCTCTCTTTCTACAGGCCTTAGTTAAGTCAGGTGCAATTCTGGCACAAATGACGGAATTTCTGGCAGATCAGGTTTTGCCCTCAGCTCCCTATTATTCACATACATTCACCAGTTTGGGGGTGGACGTATCTTCTGCTCGCCCCCACTTCCACTGGAATTTGGTGTGCATCTTAAAACGTTCTTTTACTCTGGCAGATCACAACTTACACCTCAAATACCATCCAGCAATTCTGGAACGTGCAATGATGCCATCCTCTGTCCCCCTCCCACCTTCCCCCCACAAGCCTGCCGTAACCACTAATTTCCATGCTCACACATAATGAATAACCACGAGGATGAGGTACCAGAGAGCAGGAGTAGAACCGCAGCATAAAACAGCACCTTCAGGAGGGGAGACGCAGAGAGAAAACTTAGAGGAAAATAAATAAAAAAAATTTGGAGTCTAGACTTAGTTTTAAAGTAATAATGCTTCAATGCGGAAGAAAACAAAAAAATTAAAATCTCAATTGTAGGTATTTTACATTTTGCAGCATCAGTACTTACTAATGTGATTTTATGCCCTTCATTCTTGCCCTCCACTAAACTCTCCAATTTTTCTTTTTCTTCCAGCACTTCTTTCAGGTAGTTTTCATGCTCCTGTATTTCTTTCAGTTCTCTTCTGAGATTCTCGTTCTCCTCTTCCAGCTCCTCTCCTTGCTCTTGCAGGCTGCTCTCCGATAACTTCAGTTCGTGGATCCGCGAGCGGAAGTCTTCCAGCTTATGTGTGAGGAAGGCCTCACTGTCTTCAGCTCGCTGAAGTCTGTCTCTGAGCTGGTCCTTTTCCTGGTTGTTTGCCTCTTCTTTTTCTAAAAGGTTCTTTAAGTCACGCTGAAGCACTAGAATCTGGTCTTTGATTTGGCCCTCTCTATCTGACAGGAAACTTTCCATGTTGGCCAGTTCAGCATCATGCTCTGAAACATCTTTGCTTCTTTTGGTATGTGCTTTTTCCAGCTTTGTGAACTTTGCCGTAACTTCCTGTAGCTCAGTTCTCAGGACGAGACTGGTCGCATTTAGATCAATTCTCTCTCTTTCCAGCTTGAAAAGCTGATTCTGCAGGGACTGTTCACGTTCCCTCAGCTTCACCATTTGCTGCTGCTGTTTCTGTTTGTAGTGTTCAAAGTACTCGGACTGCTTGTTCATCTCGTCCTCCTTCATCCTCAGCTGGTTCTGCAAACGCCAGAGTTTTCCCTTCAGCACCTCTTCGGACTTCTCCTTTTCTGTAAGCTTTAAAGAAAGAAGTGCGTAGCGTACATCAATCTTAGAACTCTGCAGTAATCACCTATGATAAACTAACAGTGAGCATATCACAATCATTAACTCCTAGGTGTGAATATCATCGCACATCAACAAGGCTGGTCACCGGCAGTAGGACTGAGAGCCACTGTCAGGACAAGAAGCAAAAAAAGAAATTAAACATGCTCTCAAAGATTATGGGATATATTGTATTTCAAATATTCAGAAATTACCCTGGGATGATCTGATGCACTAATATTAACAGAGAATTCTGATGACTAAGCTACTCTAGCTTCTCTTGTGAGGGATAGGCCGGGCCATGAGGTTACAGATGTGGTGGAATACAATTCCGTTGCTGCTGATGGCCCACAGCACCTCATGGGTGCCTAGTTTTGAGCTGCTAGATCGGTTCTTAATTTATCCCATTTCATGCCACACGACATGCTGGAGGGTGTCCATAGTGTGACAATGGGACTTGGTCTCCACAAGAACTGTGCTGTGGTCACTCCTACCAATACTGTCATGGACAGATGCATCTGTCCTCTGATTCTCTTGGTATCACTGAGTCAGTTTGATTGCTCTCTCTCTAGCATGGAAGCGTGTACGATGAAAAGTTTCCAAAGGTATCTTTATTTTTAACCAGATCTTTGATACTTCAAATAGCAAACCAAGAAAACAAAACTTCTTTACATGTAGAACATGATATGATTCATCTGTGCCTTTTACATTTCTTTAACTCTTTTATTTAATATCTGGGGTCAAAAGAAAACCTATTAACAATAGAATAACATTCTGCAGTGGATTGTTATTAGTATCAGAAACTAAGGCCGGGATTTTGCTGACCTCAGCAGGTCCATGGCGAGCGACGTTGGTGGCGGGTCCCGACCCCGCTGCTGGCTCCAGCCCGCTCTGTGAAATGAATTTCCCTCGATAGGGTTGCTAAGCCCGCCCAGCGTGTTTCCCGGCCAATTAGAGGAAGCGGCTGATTAGAGGAAGCGGGTCTGGTGACGTCATCTGATGACGCATCATCAGCGGTTTCCTTAAAGGGACCATGTTCAAATTTATTTTGACATTTGTCTGTCAGTGTTCTACAGCATTGAGGTGCTGCAAACACTGGTAATCACTGCACAAAGGTGCAAGGTTGCACCCAGGCTCTCCCATGACTCCCTCCATATGCTTATGGAGGGAGTCACAGCACGTAGGGAGGTTCTCTTCCCTTCCTATGGGCGGAAGAGACCTCCCCAGAAGATCAACACAGCCTGGTTGCACATTGCAGAGGAGGGCACAAGCAGGGATGTGGTCAGGAGGACCTGGGTGCAGTGCCGCAAACGTTTCAATTATCTCAGTTAGTACAAAGCCACACTCAACCTCATCCTGCTGTGCCTCTCATCACATCCCCATCACTCTGCCTTCCCTACGCTACTCCTGCACATCCTTACTCACACCAACTTACCTTGCACCTCCACCCATCCCCCATTATCACTTCCCCATCTTACTCACCACCCCTCATACTCACCCTCATCCTAGTGCAATCATACCAACTAACAACACACAAGGGTAGGCACTTGGGCGTGTTATGCAATGTTCATGTAAAGTTTCTGTTAATGTGGTGTCAAACAGTGAAACCTTTATTTTCAACACTTTGCATTCTTGAACAGATTTGTGTGCACCTTTGGAAGTGGCTTAGCAAGTTGCAATGAATATTGAGACATAATGGTGATGAGTGTGAAAGGAATGGCTTGGACATTGTAGGGATGCTTTATGGTGTTGGTGTGGGGTGGTGCCAACCTGGTGCATCATGTGACAGCCAGGGTGTACAGCATCAAGTGAAGTAAATCTGGCCATGGTGAGGCCATCCCTAGCCTCCCGGGCAGCAATGTGGTCGGGTGCTGATGCCCTCTGTCCTGTGCTGCATCAGTTGATTGTGGAGAAGGTTGGTGTTGTTGTTGGTGCTGCTGGTGTGCCTGGTGCTGCTGGTGTAGGGGCTGATCGTGGTGGGATTCTGAGGACCAAGTTGAGCGAGTATAAAGGGCACCCATGCTGATGGAATAGATTGCAGGTGAAGTAGAGATTACGGTGGGAGAGGTAATGAGGTCAGACTGGATGGAGACTTGTGTAAAGACTTGCAGCATGGTGAATCTGTTGTGGAAATGCAGTGAGGAAGAGTTTGTGGCTGAGGGAAGATATCTCTGTAAGGTGGAGCTTTTACTTTACATCTGAAGCTGTCAACTCAACAGCTGATTCAATGGCCACTGAACTCCCGCCTCAGCTTGACAGATATGGTCTATGACCAGCGTAGACCCTGTGAGCATGCTGCCAAATGCAAAAGGTAATCTGAAATCATTCTTAAGTGGCTCTAAACAAGCCACTAATTACCTGAATTAGGTCCCCCAACGCTGCGTGTTGGGTCTGTTCAGCGCTGACAGACCCGACATTGGGAAAGGTGCGTGGTGGCGGGTTCACAGCAGGGTCCCGACCGCTGACCCCCCCCGCAAAATTCCGGTCTAACACATTAACATTATCTTAAATTATTTCGCCCTGACCCAATTCCATGGTACTTTCGATCTGTGCGTTATCACGTTTTAGCGACAAAATCAGGGAAAACCAACAATAAGGCAATGGCGAAAAATGGACACCATAAAATGTATGAGCAGCACAAATTAGGCAGCACAGAAAGGGCCTGACTGCTAGCCCCACATTAGTTCAACTGTCACAAAAAACAATCATATAACATGTGTACAAAGGTAGAAGCTTAACACTGATACTCAGAGATAAGGAAAACTGCATGACTGCTGGTATCGTTGAATTTCTATTCGCTAACCATAAATGAAGATATATGCCCTTCCCAATTATTGGTGGCAAAATTACATCCAATGGACTGTGCTGTAGTATTTGGTCGTGCAATTGGGGGTGACCAGGAGATGAGATTTCTGCTGTTCCTCATTTAGAGCAACATCACATATGCCTTCTTTCCTCATACATTTACAATTCTGCTGTAAACAAAAGCTATCTTCCACCATGGTCATTTTGCGAATAAAATCAAAACAGTGGCAAAAATCAAAGCAGTGTTGTTCCATTATTGCGCTTTTCTTCTGACCATGAATATGACATAAAACATTAGAGAAACCTGAAATTCATCGATCAGTCACATCATGTTCTACACGCCAGGATACGAGTGATTAAGAAGTTTTGTGCTTAATTTGTTTTCCAAGCTAAAAACTTCATACTACAGAAATTGAAACACAGATTCCGATTTGGTGTGTCAAAGATTTTCTGAGCAGCAGGGATGGCATATCTGAAACAACTCAGCTCTTTCAATACCATCTGTACTGCGTTAATCCTTACAGTGCTAGCCACATAAAACTCAGCTTCTACTTATTTAGATAAGGTCATTAAAAGCACGGAGGTTAAAGGGAGCCTATGTCTGAATAAAACATACCCTCATTTTTCCATTTTGTCTAGCGAGATACAAAACTTCCTGCCATCTAGATTGAAATTCTGCGGCAGATTTTTGATCATGATTTCACAGACAAGTATAATGAGGTAGGTAGCTCTGCTGTAATTTGTAAGTGCACAGTATAGTGAGATAGTGAACTGTACAGAGCAGGTACAACATTTGTCTATGCTGAGTTCGCTGAACTCAGTTGAGGCAACACATTCAATTGCCGTCACTGCCCTCAAGCTAGGGACGGCGGAATGAATTAGTCAAGTAACCCGTTCCTGATTGCAGTCAAGAGAGTCCTGCTCGAAAGTGTGCAAGCATTAACTTCAGGTGAGGACAAGGTCCTGCTCGGATATGATGCCTCCTTCAGCTAGCCACCCACAGAGTCGTCAACCAATGGAGCAAGTTGCCGGCTTGTGCAGTGAATGCAGATTCACAGCAAACATTCAAAAGGAGCTGGGTGAGATCCTGAGTGTGGGCAATATAACTACATGTAGGTGCCTGGGTATTGGGGGAGGTATCTCCCAGTCACCTTGGTCTCCTGGATCTTGTTTGATCACCTTCGGGGGTCAGAGAGGGATTTTCAAAGAGGGTCTTTTTTTTAAAATTAGCCTAAGGTTTTTTTTTGCCTCTCCCAACAGATTGCGTGGCTGGTTGTTGTTGTTGTTGTTGCTGTTGATGGTGGTGGTGGTGGGTGGGGCAAGGGTCATGGTGTGCAGAAGTTGCATCATGATCGTATGGGACAGGCTCAATGGACGAGCTGTTCTTTTTCCTGTCCTTCACTTTCACATGTTCGGAGCCCTCACTATCTACACCTCAACACTAAAGAATCATCACTTGAGTGAAGGATTGGACAGTTGCTACAACTCAGATACTTCAGAGGAGCAAGAATAATGAACCCCAGGATTTAAAACTAACCTTACCGTGATTCTGAGACCCCTCTCTGAAATCTGCAGACTTCGAAGCTTTCCTGTGAGTTGTGGAGCGTTGGCCGTTGACTGCTGTGATTTGGAAGTTAGCTCATTGATTTTATCCAGAAGCTTTTGTTCAGACAGCTCCAAATCTTGAATTCTAAACAATTCAATAAAAGTAACCAATAGCATTGAGCAAAAAGAAAAGAAAAGAAATTCAAGTTTGTTGCTGGATTTTTGCGACCGTTGAGTTGAGGGATGTCACTGCTGGCACTCGCTGTCAGCATCAAGCACTCCCACGCCAAGTAGAATTCAGCCACTACTCTGCCCCAGCGAATGCACCCTAATCCCAACCTCAGAAGAGTAATGTTCCTTTCATCTACCAACGTGACATTTGCATTTCAGCATCAGCCATCCTGACAGCGTTGCTGAGTAAAGATTGCCAATTAAGTGGTCAACTGTAGACCTGTGGAATACATTGCCGGCTGCTGCGATGGGTGCTGACTCTCTACACGCCTTCAAGAGGGAGCTGGACCGGCTCCTGACTGGGGCAGAGATCGCATCATATGGAAGGTAAGTGGCTTTACAGATAATACATGATCCATGTGATCTCCTGGACTGGTTTTGATCGTCAAAGGGGGCCAGAGAGGAATTTCCCAGTGTATTTTTTCCCTTATTGGCCCTGGGCATTTCTCTTTTTTTGGGTCTCTCCCAAGAGGTTACATGGCTGTGGAGGGGGTGGGGAGAGGCCAATGTTCCCATTAAGCTACATGGCTGCGCAGCGGTCTGGAGGTCCCGCGCAGGCTGGCTCACCGGCTTTTAAATGGAAAAACCGCGCATGCGCGGAAATTTGAATGGGCCGCGCACCCTCTTAAAGGGGCCGCGCACTCAAAGAAACATTAGCGGGAACATTGGGAGTGGCTGGTCGTGATGCTCCAGGCATCATGAGTGTGGGGCAGGCTTGATGGACCAACGGGTCTTTTCCTGCTCGTCAATTTTATCTGTTCGTACACAGTTTTGTGCTTTAGCCCACAACTACTAGGAACTGGATTCAAACTGCCCAATCTCATTTCACTTAAGACTCTTAAGGACTGTACCTCCTTTTTTTAAAATGAAAAATGGGAGAATCCCTTGTTTTCCACTATAATTAATGAATAGCTAAGAAATCACAGAAACGCACATCTTTGTATCATGCAATTTCTTTAGCAAATCTTTAATTGTGGAGAAAAACAGGCAATCGAATAGAAGGTACATTTCTAAGATATCAACCCCTTGCAACCAACACTGAGATTGTCATCCTTGCAGTCTAGATCACTACCGAGATGAGCTAGATGGGCCAAATTGCCTTCCTCGCCCTTATTAATTCTGCTGATTTTTATCTAGAACCAATCCCCGCCCCCCCCCCCCCCCCCCCCCCCCCCCCCCACACACACACACACACCCACCGGGTGCAGTTTTGGCAGAGCACACTGGCCTGAACTGACATGACCCTGCCCAAATTTGCCGTTTGAGATAATTTCCCTGAGCCCATTGTATGCCAGATGCCAGCTTGCCTCCTGGCAGGACCTTGTGTTGGAAACATGGGTAGAAATGCAATGACCACCGAGTGCAGGGCCGTTAAAATCATGCTGGTTGGAGTCAGCCACCGGGGACCAGAGCGAATCATCCTCGGCACTAAAGTGAATGGATAGGAGGGAGTGGGGGGGGGGGGGGGGAGGGAGAATCCCAGAGCAGGGGAGGCCCAAGGTTTCCTTGTGGGGACACGAAGAGCAAGGAAACTAAAAAAATGTATAACTTGCGTTACTGGCCCTGGCTGCTGTTCCCGAAAGTCACGACTGCTGCCCCGCTCAGGCCTCAGGTTAAAATCGCACATCGAGCCCCGATGACATCATCGGAGCCCAAAGTGTATATTTAAAGAGGACCCCGCCAGCTTAAAATTGCCGTCAATCAGATCAAGGCAGGAATTGACTCGCTAAGTCACCCGCTCCATTTTAACTGCCTCCCGCCCAGCTTCCACCAGGCCGGACGAGTAATATTCGAAGCCCGAGAGTTCTTCACACACAGAGCAGCAGAAAAGCAGCTCCAAAATCACAATCACCAAAAATACTTAAAATAGACAATTACAGTTCAATTGTCAGACGTTGTCAGAAGACACTGCCCCGTAATGAAGAAAATGTTAAATCCGACCTTTCTATTTAAGAATTCTTCCTTGAGTAAGTGTCTCAGTGATCATTGTAAAACAGATGATAATAGGAACCCATATCGAACATGGTGGTATTATTATAGTTTATGCCATTTGTGTGGAGTTGTAGACTATTGAATATATTTTTTGTTATTCAAATAGCTCATTACATAATCTATTCAGGTGCAACAACTGTGACTCGTTTCCATTCAATCGGTAGAATTGTTTCAATTAATGCTCCAACAATAGTCCATTTTAATCATTTCCCTTAATGCCAATCTAATTTTCTATCACTGTGACTTAATGACATTATAAATTATAAATGCATTTTAAATTCAACATCAGGAAGGGATTGATGCAGTGACTGTGTCCTTGTTACCACTAAGGACACATGTTCTCAATAATGAAAATTTGCTGCTATTCTTATAACATGTAGACTTCCAAAAGTTAACTGAACTAAAATTGCAATCTGTTCCTGATAGATGATTTGAACATGTGGTTGCTGAGGCTGTGGTTGGCCAGAATTTCTAACTTTAATCCCTGTTAATGAAATTTTCAATTCTCTGCAGATATTTGCTTGTCATTTTGAAATTCATTGTAACAGGAATGAAGAAGAAAATATCAACAAGAGCAGCCACTGACTCCTTCGACCATCCACATGCCACAGCCTCAAAGATTCAGATCCCAGAAACCACTGCGCTCTGTCTATTCAACCAATCAAATCTGAAAATCAGAAACTAATCAGCTACAGAACCACGCCACCAAAGACCAATCAGAACCAACTCTGCAGTGACATATTTGATTGGTTGTTTAAATAACCAATCACATTCAAATGAAAAAAATGTTCCTCGGCATAAAAGCATGACAGTTCGTTACATACCCCGACATCATATAATTAACTTACAAAAAAAAATCAATATAATTCACAAAAAAATCACAAGCTTTCCCATAATCTTTTCCATCGCACCATCCCAATATTCCAAATTCAGCTTCTCAACCCCCCCCTGCAATAAACTCAACAGCCTCGACCTGGGTACACCAGTCCCTGCTACCCGTCACCACCACACATCTGCCCTCCAGGACGAGCCTAATTCAAACCCACTGATCTAAGCCTTGATGAGGACTCCATCCCACCACACCAGCTCAGGCTGTCTCTAATGATTTTGCATTCCCCTGCCCGCTCCCTCCCATAGATCTCTGCTCCTTACTGTCCCTGCCCATCCCCACTACCTTCCTTCTGTGGTTTCCACTGTCCCATAGCTCGCCCCTTGGAAGAGAAGAACAGAGAGAAGACTAGAGAACAAAAGGGAGAAAGCAGAAGAGACACAAATACAGGAAGAAAACCAAAGAGTAACAGAGAAAAAAAGAGAAAAGTATCATACACCAGGAGAGATGGGGAATCATAGAACTGTTCCTCCAGTCTTCCAGAGGTCCCCCAGAGCGCTTGATGTGACTCTGCATACTAGAAACCTGTAAGATAGACATTGAGCTGCAGCATTAGTGATACCTCTCCAATCCCCAAATGTTTACCATCCAGAGAAAGTGTAGATCCACAAGAGGATCAACAGAACCTAGTTCAACCTTAGCTTTGCATGCAACCTATATGGAACTCCACATTCTATACCTCAAAACTACCTGCGAGTAACACCAAGGAGACATACCAATACTTTACTCATTTATCATGGAACCCATTTAAGTTCGTACCCATTTCTAATATTTGGCTTTTTAGTAGTTTATTCCACGTTTTTTTAACCTTGGGTCTATAGGTGTCATGTCTCTGCTGCCAAGAGATTAGAAAGGTGACCTGCTCCCAAACTTTATCCAATTCTCAGTGCTTTAGCCAGCCAGAGGTACCACTCAGACAGAACACAACTATCCAATATTGCTTCCACTCACTCTCTTCTTTGTCCAACATGGCAACAACTGAGCAGAATAAAGACTGAACTTGCAACCTTACCACTTCGTGGCACTGCACATTGGTGCCCATTGGGCATTATTACCTCTGAAATATTTACATAAACTTCCCTCATAGTCAAACTCAAGGGATGATTATCTCACTGTTCTCTATTCCAGTTTATCAGTTAGTTCAATTTTTTTTGCCCTGCTCAACCAAATACTTCTGACAAACAGGAACTCACTGTACAACCTGGTACTTTGTGTCTCACAATTTAGTGAAGGCCACTCCACACACTGGGACCTTTCATTCTACACATAATTCTGGCATGGGATCAACACGATAGATTATAATCTTGCAATCTTCAACATTTAAATGCTTGTCAAAAAATATTTAGAGTTAATGAATAATAGAACTGGAAAATCCATAACAAATAAGTGAGCTGAAGTGATTCTTTTAGGGGAAGAGGGTATTGTTAAGACTCAGGGAGTAATTAGAAAGCTGCCCCAACCCTTGCAGTTGCTGACATAATACAAAGATATTAGAAACATAGGAACATAGGACAGGAATAGGCCATTGAGCCCCTCGAGCCGTTCAATGAGATCATGGCAGATCTGCGACCTAACTCCATATATCCGCCTTTGGCCCATATCCATTAATACCTTTGGTTAACAAAAAGCTATCAATCTCAGATTTAAAATTAACAATTGATCCAGCATCACTTGCCATTTGAGGAAGAGAGTTCGAAACTTCTACCACCCTTTGTGTGTAGAAGTGTTTCCTAGTTTCACTTCTGAAAGGTCTGGCTCTAATTTTTAGAATAAGCCCCCTCGTCCTAGAACCCTCAACCAGCGGAAATAGTTTCTCTCTATCTACCCTATCTGTTCCCCTTAATATCTTGAAAACTTCGATCAGATCACCTCTTAACCTTCTAAATTCTAGTGAATACAACCCTAATTTGTGTAATCTCTACTTCTTAACTTAGCCCTTGAAGTCCGAGTATCATTCTGGTAAACCTATTGCCCGGAAATTTTCTCTAGAGCTTCTCCCACTCTGACATGTCGAAACAGGGTTTCTGCCGAACTTCCACTAAAGCTAGGGCAGCGGAAAGGGAGAATCTCTGAGGAAATTCCCAGCATATTGTGGTTTTGTTGATACTGGTCTAGATTTTCCGATCAGTGCTATTTTAATGCCAACAGTGGCGTGGTGTTAAAATACCGCCAATTGGGGACAGTTAAATGTATCATAATAAGTGCAATTTTCATTTAAGCACATTGATTTGTAGTCCGTGTCCTTATTTTGAACATTGGCCCGGAATTTCCTCGGAGCTCCGGCTGCTCTGCTGCCGTGACTTCACCAGAGGTTTGGTGGAAGCCCCGATTATAAGCACAAACGGGGTTGCTGCTGCACTTCCAGCCAAGTTATGGCGGCTGAGTGGGAGCAGCTCTGCCGAAATCATGGACTAGTACATCAAGTGCTAGTTGGCGGCTCTTTTGAATTACACAGGTACAAAATGGTGCTGATTTTGATTTTTAAGTGTAAATCAGTCACAAAAGGTTAAGAACTGTTGTAAGTCCTACCTGAAAGATTTAAATGCTAATCATTCTCAAATCTCTGGTGCAAGTTCAGTTGAATAATATTCACAGGACATGGCTCAGATAGCTTTAGGGAGCACAATGATGGTGGGAGAGGAGAACTGAGTGTAAATGAAAGTTAAAGGGATGGGGAAAAAACTAGCAGGTATCAAACAGGAACTGACCTCCCTCAAATTTACTGCTTCATTACTAGATTTACTAGAATAGTACCAGGGATGAGGGACTACAGTTATGCGGAGAGACTAGAGAAGCTTGGGTTGTTCTCCTTAGAGCAGAGGTTAAAAGGAGTTTTGACAGAGGTGTTCAAAATTATGAACGGTTTTGATAGATTAAATAAGAAGAAATTGTTTCCAGTGGCAGAAGGGTCGGTAACCAGAGGACACAGATTTAAGCTGATTGGCAAAAAAACCAGAGGCGACATGAGGACTTTTATTTTTTTACGCAGCGAGTTGTGGTGGTCTGGAATGTACTGCCGACACAGACATGATGGGCCGAATGGCCTCCTTCTGTGCTGTATCATTCTATAAGTCTATGATTACACTCTGTCTGTTCCCATTAACTGGCATAACAGAGACAAAGATCAGCCCACCATTTTCAATCTTGGAGACAAAGACGGTAATCTTATTTGAACCCGTTATAGAACCCGCCAATTATCCTTTCCATTGACTCAATAGAAATGAAAATCGGGCGGTTTCTATTACAGGCAGGCAATTCAGTCCACCAATTTACTGCCCAAACAATGGTGAAAGTTATCCCCCAAATATCTCTACCGTGGATTATTAAGGGACATTTATGTAACATAGAAACATAGAAAAATAAGAGCAGGAGTAGGCCATTCGGCCCTTCGAGCCTGCTTCACCATTCAATATGATCATGGCTGATCCTCTACCTCAATACCATATTCCCGCGCTCTCCCCAAACCCCTTGATGCCTTTTGTGTCTAGAAATCTATCTATCTCCTTTTTAAATATATTCAGTGACTTGGCCTCCACAGTCTTCTGTGGTAGAGAATTCCACAGGTTCACCACCCTCTGAGTGAAGAAATTTCTCCTCATCTCAGTCCTAAATGTCCTACCCCGTATCCTGAGATTGTGACCCCTCGTTCTAGACCCCCCAGTCAGGGGAAACATCCTCCCTGCATCCAGTCTGTCTAGCCCTGTCAGAATTTTATATGTTTCAATGAGATCCCCTCTCATTCTTCTAAACTCTAGTGAATACAGGCCTAGTCGACCCAATCTCTCCTCATATGACAGTCCTGCCATCCCAGGAATCAGTCTGGCGAACCTTCGCTGCACTTCCTCTATGGCAAGTATATCCTTTCTTAGGTAAGGAGACCATAACTGCACACAGTACTCCAGGTGCGGTCTCACCAAGGCCCTGTATAACTGTAGAATGTAGAACAGGTTCCATTCAAAACCCTTTAGATGATGACAGAGTGATGAGGAAAACTTTGAAGTTTATTATTAAGAGAATGATCTAACAGGGTCATCAGAATAAGACACGAAGCAGAGGGAAGACCTTTCCCTACAGAGAGATAATGAAAACATAGCGGCCTAGAAATTCAATCGCGCCGCACCCATTTCTCAGGCGCTAAACAGCTGCATAACCCTCCAATATTGTGGGCAGGAAGCGGGCACTCATATCAAGTCAGAAATGCACCACCCACCATATTGGATCAGGCTTCTCCATCGGCATCCAGAGCGCATGCCAGAAATATTTAAAGCAATGAATAACTTATGTAAATAAGGATCCTACTCTTGTTGTAGGACCCTTTTCGATTTTGGTATTCCACAGCGCCAAACACGCCACGTGCTAAACTTGCCTCCAAGACAGCTTCCGAGAACCTGGGAGCACGATCTGCAGGCCTTGCAGCCATTTCTCTCTTGACAATCTTTCCCTGTTGTCTGCAGCCAGTGTGCACCACCCCTTTAAGAGGTGCTGGCTGCCTTTAAGTGGCATCAGCCCAATATCCATGCCACCAAACAGGCGTGTAGCCAATGAATAGCATGGATAGGGCTGGCTGCACGCTTGACTCACTGCCTGCGACAACGCTACCAGGCCCGTTCAGTGCACTTCCACATCTCCTGCACACCCGTTGTTGGGTGCGATTAAATTTCTAGGCCAGCTTTTCTTTCCTTTTTTTAATCTGCCACTTATTTTTCTTTCACTGTTATTCATGCTTCTTTTTCTTTCTTTTTTCTCTGTTCTCCTCTTTCTCTCTCTATCGCTCGGGCTACCAGGAATTTCTACTGGCCAAGAAAAGCTCTAATGCTCTGATTTTTAAAATAGCAGATGATGCTTGGTTAGATCAGAAAATGTTGCGGCCTGGATTTGATTCACAGCTCTTTCATTTGCATCTTAATTTACCAGAATCTAGAATCATACAGAAGGAGGCCATTCAGCCCATCGTGCCTGTGCCAGCTCGTTGAAATAGCTGTCCAATTAGTCTCACTCGCCTGCTATTTCCCCATAGCCCTGCAAATCTAGCTATTGTTAATTATGATATTCTACAGCTCTTTAAGAAACCCCAAATTAATATTGTTATGAACATAAAACAGCATTTATGACGCATCTTGCTTCCCGTGAATTCCTCTTGTGTATAACTGTCGGTCAGTCTACACAGAGTCTAGGAAGTCAGTAATTTTGGTTCCACTAATGCCCATTACAAGAAGGGCACTGTATTTATAAATACAGGCATAAAAGTGGTAGATGTCATTTTTATTAATTTGTCCGGTATTACCAGCCAATTAACATTCCTCGGGCCCGCCATGGCAAAGAATAACAGCTGAAACTCAAGCGACTTATTTGACAATAAGGTACTTGTTGCTTTACCTTTGCCCTCCCTTCCCCTCCCCACAGCCCCTTAATCTGCAGCAGTTTGAAGATGTCAGATACACAGGAGAAGCAGAATTAGTGCCACCGCCTCTTATCACACTTTGTTACCTTCTTTTCAAAGCAGCCTCTGTCTTTACGAAGTTGCCGACGGTTTGTTTGAGTATCTTCTCGGACTGTGCAAATTCCTCCAACCTCTGGTCAAGGACATCAATTTCACGCTTATTAGTCTCCCATTCAGCCTGGCTTGTCCCGTCATTCTTTGCCTCCTCCAGGCCCTGCAATTGCCAGGAGGTACCAATGGTTACATTAACATTCAGTACATCTGCGCCTTCTTTCCTAGGTGAGATAATACAACAACTAATCTCTTTCACTTTATCGTCTGGGGACTCCATATGTAGGAAAAGCAATGCTGCCTTTCATGCCACTGGGGATCAATTGAACCCGAGAAATATGCTGCAGCTGAGAACTCTTCAGTCTCCAAACAGCGCAGATATTTTCATTTTGAGACAGCCTCAGTTGGTTTAACTGTGGTGACCTACTGCTCAAATGGCAGCTCCACAATGTGGTGAAGGTGCATTTACTTATTCATGATGGAAAGGGGTAAACTGTCAGTTCCATTGGACAAACTAACATGTAATATTGATGGAGCGCTCTGATATTACAGCTTCAGAGAACTCCAACAATGGCATCGTATCAGGAGGCCTTCACATTACATTAGCACAAATGCTTCCAATATGTCTCAATTCTACAAGGAAACATTTAGAGCACAACCTTTAAAATCAAATCTTACAAAAATGGTTGATTGAAAATGTTTCTCTGAACTATGTTTTTTTGCAAGTAGATCATTTCAATTATTTTAAAGTTCAGTTGAACCCATTCTGATCTTCTGTGTAATGTTTTGCCTGACCAGAGTCCAAGTACTAGAGAGAGGACTAAAAATATTGGGTGACTAGAACCTAGGGGCTCGATTTTAACAGCCCTGAGGAAGCGGGTTTGGAGGCGGGTCGGCAGCGAAAATCGGAAAAAATGGTGTCGGGCTGTGAACCCGCCTCCATCCCGCCCCCACACGATTTTCGTACGTGTCGGGTCAGCCGCTCCCGAACTGGCCCATCCTGTTAACGGCCTTGCTAATCCTATTTTTGTAGTAGTTTATGATTTTCGTGCTTCTGGCTCCTGGTTAGGTTGATTTGGCTATGATAAATTGACCCTTAGTGTTAGGGGGGCATTAAATATGTGGGGTTATGGGGATAGGATGGGATATGTTAGGGGGAATTAAATTCGTGGGGTTACGGGGATAGGGTGGGATAGGTGCAGGCTCGATGTGGGGATTCTGTGTGAGAAAGCAGGGACAGGGTACTGGATTTGGATGATCAGCCATGATCGTATTGAATGGTGGAGCAGGCTCGACGGGCCGAATGGCCTACTCCTGCTCCTAGTTTCTATGTTTCTATGTTTCTATGTTTCCCGTCTTGCCAGAAACACGCCAGCTGCAAGGAGACGAGTTTCGCGAGGACATGAATTGTAGTCATTGGTGCAGCACTTTAAAAGCGCTCCTGTAACATGGCTGGCATTCAAATGCAACAACTTTGTTGTTGGAGGTTTGGAATAAGATTTTGCAAATCTACTGACCTTGTGACTGTTCAAGCTGACACCCATCTGCAGTGTGACCTGATTGGAATAATTTCAGGCCACTTTGAGTGTGCGCTTGCAAGCTTCTTGCCTCAACTGAAATCTATAGCAACGGGATTGGAACCATTTACATCCTCTCATCCTGGTCATCAGATTCGGATGAAGAGCGGCTGTGGCAGCACCACAACCAGCCAAAACAGCAGCACCAGCACCAGGAGCGCCAACCTCCTCCTCACCCACCTGATGATGCACAGGGCGGAGGGCCTCAGCACAGGGCTGCACCTCGCCGCAGGAGATACCCCCAACACAGACAGGGTTTACAGGCAGAGGATCAGCTTCCTCAGCATGACCGAGCAGCAGTGTCAAAGGAGGCTGACACTTTCGAGAGAGGTAGTCGCTGACATCTGCGCAATGCTGCATCAACACCTGGAGCCCAGAGGAGCGGGTGGACACTCCTTACCAGTGGCTGTCAAAGTCACCACCACACTCAACTTCTTTGCTTCTGGCTCCTTCCAGGGATCAGCTGCAGACATCAGCAGCATCTCCCAGCCGGCCGCACACACCTGCATCACGCAGGTCACCGATGCCCTCTTTGCAAAGGCGCACAGTTACATCCACTTCTCCACGGATGACCCAAGTGTGACCGCACATGCGGTGGGCTTTGCCAATATGGCAGGCTTGCCAATGATGCAGGGCATCATAGACTGCACACATGTAGCCATTAGGGCCCCCTATCACAACCCAGCTGTATTTGTCAACCGCAAGAGATTCCACTCCCTGAACATCCAGCTGGTGTGTAACCACAGGAAGATCATCATGCATGTTTGCACTAAGTACCCTGGCAGTTGCCATGACTCCTTCATCCTGCGCCAGTCTACGGTGCCTCAGCTCTTCCATCTGCCAAACCATCTTTCCGGATGGCTTCTTGGTGACAAGGGCTATCCCCTGAAAAAATGGCTCATGACACCGATGAGGAGGCCATCAAACGAAGCTGAGGAGCGGTGCAATGTCAGCCACATTTCCACCAGAAGCATCATCGAGCAAGTCATCGGCTTGCTCAAAATGCGCTTCCGATGCCTGGACAGATCTGGTGGAGTCTTGCAGTATGCACCAGCCAGGGTGTCCCGCATCATCGTGGTCTGCTGTGCCCTGCATAACATCGCACAGCAGCGCGGCTTAGTGCTGCCGGATGAACAAGTGGCTCAGCACACAGCCTCCTTGGAAAAAGAGGAAGAGGACGAGGAAGAGGACGAGGACGAGGAGAACGAGGAGGAGGATGAGGGGGAGCACGCAACCACATTGCTGGCCGTCAAGCAAGGGATACACTCATCCATGCCAGATTAAGGTAAGCTTACGCTTCAACCACAGATGGCTGGCACATGGAGAGGAATATAAGTCTGACATCCTCAAAACCTCAGGCATCATCTGTCTACTAAAGCGCTCAGTGTCACCACCAACATTCTACATGGCATTCGCCCTGAGCCCTCACTCTTGAGCTTCCATTTCCCAGAACACAGAGGCCACACTTTAGATGATCTCAGCAGATCATTAAACCTTTTTCGACACTGAACCCATGACCATCTGCTCACAGACCTCGAACCCACCTCCTCAGCAACTTGCAGCCAAGCTGCCTTGCTTTGCTGAGGAGGCCTCCTCCTTCCGTTTCCAGGGAAGAGGAGCTCCTGACGTCCTCTAACTCTCTCAACAAGAGCATGGGTGCAGCCTTAGTTTTTGGCGCTGCCATTCCTGCAGCAGCCAGCACTTTCAACAGAAAAAAGCTAATGCTTCTGCAAAGGGGACATGGCCCCTTTAAATCTTTACTGAGACAACGCCTCATCAGAGGTGAGAACCTGACACTCTGCAAGCGATTGCCTGGAGGGACCCGCACGTTGGCCGTAACGAGGCCAATCAACCTAAAATATCATCTGCGGGGCGGCGACAACCGGGAGCGGGTCGGGAAGATGCCGAGTAGCGGGCTCGCTGTCAGCCCACCTCTTTCATTAAAATCAAGCCCGAAGTGTTAGAGTACTAGAGAGAGGAATAAAAATATTGGCATAATAATGAAATTTTTAGTGGTGATTTATTTTCACTGTCTATACAAACAAAGCGTGGCATCCTCGTTCTCTGGGGATAAATGATAACAACCTAAAGCTCCCTTTGGTTTTCGGGAAGAATGTGCTTGGCCTATTGCCGTCCGTTGCCAGGTAGCGTGAACTTTGAAATTTATTTGTGAAAATGACAAATGTCAGTGGGGGCGATTTTCATGTCGCTACTGCCCCATTTGTGTTTAAAAACGGGGCAATAGTGGGACCAAAATTAGCAAAGTGGTGGAAGCGCCAATTTGCCAATATTGCCGATTTTCGGGTGGGCCCCCACACTGCTGGCCAGAGCGGACTCATACATATATGTACAGCGGGGTCAAATAACACAGTTAGGAACCTTATGGCTATTTTCGCCTCTGCCCACCTGACGGCTGCCACTTCCTGCTCCCACCCACCAAACATGGGCGGTACAAGTCGAGAGGCAGCCATTTCCAGCTAGAATTAAAGGGTTCCTCAGCTGCTCTTGGGTAAAGCTGTAGAAAGTTTTGCTCGCATTAGTTTATCACCTAAGATGACTTTAAAATGCTCGTCATTGCTGCCAGCCTTTCTGAACTCTTAGGGGTGTCCAGCAGCACACTCATTTCTTCATTGTGGACATTCTGGGAATGCCACTCTGGAAAGAGGAGAAGGAGCCTGAGCAGGAAGAAGGAGTGAACAGAGCTGCAGCTAGAGGGAGACCAAATAGAAGGAAGACAAGCTCAGAGGAATCCTCACCTTCCCAACAGAGTTTATAGGCCCAGACCTCTGGGGAGCAGTACATAAGAAGGCTTCACTTCTCTGGGGAAACCGTCAAAGAGTTGTGTCAGCTCCTGCAACAAGACCTGGAACCAAATGCCAGAGCCAGCACAGCATTGCCTGTTGCAGTCAAGGTCAGTACAACCCTGAACTACTTCGCACCAGGCTGCCACGGGTTATATCAGCAACAAGTCAATCTGCAGTCCATGCTGGTAGTAAGCAGTTGACTGTGTTCTGGAGCAAACAGTTTCTTCACTTTCTCCATGGACACCTGGAAGCAGCAAGATAGGTCTCTGAGGTTCACGCAGATTGCAGGCAGCACCCCCAGTCCAGGCCTCATTGACTGCACGCATGTCACCCTTCAGGTTCCTTCACATTACCCCCCTCTCTCTTCATAAATAACAAGGGCTTCCACTCCATTAATGCCAACCTGCTGTGTGATCACCAGCAGTGCATCATGCAGGTCTGTGCCTGCTTTTCTGGGAGCTGCCATGATGGATTTTATCTTGCGGTAATCCTCCATCCCTCCACTCTTTACCTCTCCTCACCAAGTGAGAGGCTGGCTGTAAGGGGACAAGGGCTGTCTCCTGCACACTTGGCTCATGACTCCTCTTAGGAAGCCATGCTCCGCATCCAAACTGCGCTACAATCCGATCTATGGTTCAACCAGAAACCTGACTGAGCAGACCACTGGAGTCCTCAAACAACAATTCCGCTGCCAGGGCAGGTCTGGCTACATCCTGCAATACAACCCATAAGGAGTGTCCTGTATGATAGTGGTTTGCTGTATGCTGCATCACTTCACTCTGCATAGGGCCACCATTAGATGAGGACGTTCAGCATGATGAGTGAGAAATGATCTCCCTTTTAAAAAGTGGGTCCTAAAGTCTGCATCTCTGTCCTCTCCAGCAGAGCTGGGACCAGAGCTAGCCCTGCGGGGAGCTCTTTCCTGGGCTGTCCGTGCCATCTTTACCTGCACCGGCTCACTTGTGCTCAGTGATTCCCCAGTGCAGAAACCTCTAACTCACTACCTAACACACGTGGGGTGTTGAGTTTTGTGTTGGTGCTTGGAAGAGTGAGTGATTGTGCATCTTCAGGAAGGTCCTCCTCCTCAGTCTGTCTGACTGGAGCACCCAGGTCATCTGACTGAGCTGGAAAAAAGGGAGAGGTGCAGGGGGTTAGGACATAGACGTAAGGGCAAGCACTAGCAGATGAGTGGCAGCACAGTGAACCACCAGGTTGTCATGCTGTGTGTGTGACTGAGTTAAGTAGAAAGGGGAAAGGCAGTGAAGATGCCCAAACACCCTCTTGTGCAGGGCCTCCAGCCTCGCCATCTCCGATGTTGCGTGCTCTTTGCCAATAACATCGATGGCGGCCTTTTCCATTACGGTCAGTGGCTATACAGTGGCAGGGCGTCCTCCTGAGCTGGTTGTCTCCCTCCTGTTGTGTGCCAACTTTTCCTGTGGAAGTGCGTTACTATGTGCCCAGGGCAAGAGTTATCCACTTGTATGAGACAGTGTGCATGATGACAGGAAGAAGTAGCGTGAAGCCAAGAGGGAAAAGTGGCTGTGAGGGCAGAAGCAGGTTTTGAGGTTGCCAGGGCCAGCAGAAAAGAGGTGCAAGTGAAGTGATGCCATGCTGACCTCAGGAGAGCCACGGCTATCAGGTTAAGGGAAGGATTGATAGTGCTGATGCAAAGGTAGGGTGCATGTGACGGAGAGTCTTACCTTGCCAATACTCGTCAGATCATTACATTTCTTTCTGCACTGCAACCAGCCTGGGGACAATGTTGATGGCATTAATGTTTTGGGTCTACTCTCCCTGCCTTTTCATTCATTTATATGGCACCTATCAAGACCTCAGGATGTCCCAAAGCACTTTACAAAGCACTTTTGAAGTGTAGTTGCTGTTATGTAATGTAGGAAACGCGGCAGTCAATTTTGCACACAGCAAGGTCCCACAAACAGCAATGAAATAAATGACCAGATAATCTGTTTTAGTGATGTTGGTTGAGGGATAAATATTGGCCAGGAGACCAGGGAGAACCCGCCTGGCTCTGCTTCAAACCAATGCCATGGCATCTTTTACGCCCACCTGAGAGGGCAGAGGGGGCCTCGGTTTAACGTCTCCTCTGAAAGGCGGCAGCTCTAACAATACAGCACTCCCTCAGTACTACACTGGACTGCCAGCCTATATGTTGTACTGTGGAGTAAGACCTGAACCTTCTGACTCAGAGGCGAGAATGCTACCACTGAGCCACGGCTGACACTTATAATGTATTTTAAGAGCTTTTGTACATTGATGGTGACACTCTCTTTAAGAATTAATATTTAATTGGTTTGGTACAGCTGTCATCAAGTGGTGTGGAATACAGTGACAATAATTGGTAGTGGCTCATGTAGGTGACATTCGTTTGTCGGGCTTTCATGTATTAAGTCAAATGTTAATGAATTAAATTTAAAACATTGCTGAAAACAATGCTGTAGAAATGGATTTTAATTCACTTTTTGAGCACCTGCCATAATATTTGTAATCATATAAAGTTTGTACTTCAGGAGGATAAGAGTTTAGAAGACAATCGTCTTCCAATTTACAGCTGTACGTATTCTTTCGTAAAGCTAACCTAAAGTTAATTTAGCTAAAATCTGGATAAATATTAGTGATTTATTTTAACACAATGATACAGGGCCCACAAATCCACAGATCCTTGTAAGAGGGGGAAAGTGTGCCTGGAAGAATGCAACAGAAGTGCCCTTCCCCAACGAGATGCCAGAGGGTCTTTGGTGGGGACAAGATCCCTATCGACCAAAGATTAAAGTGCTCCAAAAACTCTGGGTGGTAGGCTTAAGGTAGGTCGCTCTAATTTTGGGGTCTTCAGGAGGCCTAAATTGGAAGCCATGCCGACTCTCAGCGGGTTTGAGTTCCATCGGACCGATTGTGCGCAAGCTGGGCAAACCTCTGGCGTAGCTCGGGAATGCACCAAAGTCCGTGCAAAATCAGAAGGAGAGTGGATTTAAGACGCATCCTCCCACCCCGCACAATTACCTGCACAAATTATATGGACAGAAACCAGTTAGATCCAAAGTCCGACTCAAATTATGGCCCCCTGCCAGAATTGCTCTGCGTCACTGCCCTCTCTGGCCCCCAGAATTTCTGGCCCATAGTATTTTGCACCTACCTGTTCTAAATCTTGATTTCTTGCCAGCAGCATTGAGTGCTCCTCTTGCAGCATTTTTAGAGCTGTTTCTTTAGTATGCAGCTCTCCCTTTAAAGTGAGTGAGAGTTGGCATTCCTCTTTAATCATGGCTTCTAAAGAGATTACCAGTTGAGACTGACTGGCAAGCTGAGTTTCCAGTGCTTTCTTCTCTTCCCGCAAGGTGGTTTCTACTTTTCTTATTTCACATTGTTTTTCTTCCAATGCTTCCTCAAGTTTTCTCCTAAGGCTCTTAACATTTGCCTCAGAAATGTCAAATTCTTTTATCCTCTTTTTCAACTGAGTTTCAAGGTTTTGCTTTGCTGCTTGACAGACAGACTCTTTGAACTCGAGCTCTTCAATCTTTTTGTTAAGCTCTGCTGTTATATTTGCTCGTTCTTTTCTCTTCAAAAAGCCAAGCTCATCAAACTCATTGATTTTCTTTTGAAGTTGCACCTCCAAGTTAGTTTTAGCAGTTTCCAACTCATTTATCCTAGCTCTCTGACATTTTATTTCAATTTTCACTTCCCTTTCAAATTTTTCAAGGTTAGAGCACTTCATTTTCCAGCGATGCAGTTCTTCACTCATCCCACGTTGTTTGACACCCAGTTCTTCGTTACGTTGTGCTAGCCTTCGTTGAGTCTCTTCCATTTCTTTCAGTAAGATCTCCTGCTTGGAGATCCTTGCCTGTAACTTCGCCTCAGTTTCTTCTTTCATATTGAGCAGCTTTTCCATGCGAGCTATCTTTTCCTGTAGGATCCTGGTCTCTCCTTCCTGCATATCTTCCATCAGCTCTTCCAGTATCTTGTTTCTCTCCTGCAGCTTCCTTTCGGTTTCTTTTTGTTGCCTTCGTTGCTCTTGCAACTCACCAACCTCTTCAGTCAAACTTTCAATTTCATCTTTAAAGTCTTCCAGTTCTTTGCTTTTTTCGTTCAACTCCATTTCAAACCTGCTTCTCATCTTCACAATGGACCCTGCCTTGTCTATTTCAGCCTCTGCCATTCTGCTCAGCTCTGCTTCGAGTTTTTCCTTTTCCTGAAGAATCTCTGGAGAAATGTGCTGTCTTTCATGAAGTAGGCTCTCTGCATTCTTGGTACTTTGCTTGAGTTCTTCCACCGTCTGCAAGGTCTTTTTTAAAGTTTCGTCTTTCTCTTCAAGTTGTTTTCTGAGGCTCTTAATTTTGCCATTTTGCTTACTTTCTACTCGTTTAAACTGCTCATTCAGTTGTTGTTCAAAATGCTCCCAATCTCGGACAGTTTTTTCCAGATCTGCACATTGCTTTTTAAATTTTAATTCACTATTCACCCTCTCTTCCAGGTCCATCTTTAATTTGGCAGTCTTTGATTCAGAACCATTTCTGGATTCTTCGATTTCTCCTATTTTCTGAGTCAAAGCTTTGTTAATCGCCTCAAGCTGGGAATGGGCTTCGTCTCGCTCCTTGATCTCATCAAGCAACATTTTGATTTGCTCCTGGTGCTCTTCCTCAGAATTTTCTTTTTCTTTCTGTAACTGCTCCACTTGGCTGTACCTCTCCTCCAACTTGCTTTCAACATCTTCTTTCTGCTTTGTCAACCGATCCAATTTGGCACAGCGCAGGCTAAGCAGCCTCTGGTTCTCTTGGTTTTGCAAAAGTTGTCCTCCAAGTTCTTGGACCGTTTCTGTTAGCTCCTTCTCGCTCATTTCCTTGATCTTCAAAAGGCCTTCTAAACTTTTGACTCTTTGAAGTAGCTCTGTTTTGGCACTGTGTTTACCTTCAGTTTCCTCATCACTGCTGTGAGAATCCAGTGATTCCAGTTCCCGCACAGAAGCCAGTTTGCCTTTAAGGGCCTCACACTCGAAACGAAGTTGATGACGTGAAAGTTCCATCTCACCGAGCTTTTTCCTCAAAGTCGCTGACTCCTCTGTCCTTTCCCCCAGTATAGCCTCGTTCTCTTTTAATTTCTCTTCGAAAATCTTCTGATTGTCAACAGCTTCATTTCCTCTGAATTCTGGTTTTGCTAAGCTTTGGAAATTCTGTAATTTTAAAATATGCTCTTCAAGTTCTGCTATTCTGTCACCTCTGTGTTTGTTTTCTTCTTTTAATTTTATCAGTTGCTCTTGTAAAGTTTTGATATTTAAATCAGTCGACAGTTCCCCTGGAAAAGACACAAAATGTTCTCTTCTCTGAGGTTCTGTGGGAGTCCCTGAAGCGTGTGGCTCCTGTAATTGGACCCTGCTCTTATCTTCAGTATCGTGCCTTTTTCCCTTATCACTCTGCATTTTTATAAGTTTGCTCTCCATCATTTCTGAATCATTCAGGTATTTTTAATTTTCATCTAATTCTTCTTGATCATTTAAAATCAAATTGTTGTCAGAATGATCTTTCTCCTCAGTAAATAGATATATATTTGAAAAATTTGAATGGCATCTTCCAACGTGGATTTAGCGTGTGTGCATATATCTATTTTCTGCTTGTGTTCTAGTTTGTCTTTAGTAGAAGCTCGGAATTTGGTCAATGCCTCCACTTCAATGTATTCTTTTTGCTTTGTACACTTTGAAATTTGCTCTGTCAGCTTAGCTTTATCTTCTGTGAGCTCTCTTGCAGTCTAATGGCAAAGAGAATGCAAAAGTACAGATGAAAGGGATATTAAATAGACGTCAAATCATTAAGAAATCCAGTTTTCTTACAAAGCTATATGGATTTTTCTCTTTTCAGAATCAGGTGTGGAAGTTTACACCCAAAGTTTATTAACTTTTCTTCTCTACACCTCCTAACGACACTAACTCTTGCTGCGATGCCAGCTACCTCTCAGGACTTCACCAAAGTGCCCATTCTTTGGATGTGGGCCATAAGGTGATAATCAGTGGGCTATTTGACCATGGAAAGTCTCATAGCTGAGCCTGTTCCTGTCCTCCCATATACTGTGTGTAATGCTGGGCACCACACCTTAGGAAGACGTCAAGACCTTGGAGAAATGTGCTGAGGAGATTTACAAGAATGATACTAGGGGTGTGGGACTTCAGTTCTGTGGAGAGACTAGATAAATTGGGATTATTCTCCTTACAGCAGAGTTTAAAGGGAGATTTAATAGAGGTGTGCAAAATTATGAAGGGTTTTGATGGAGTAAATAAGGAGAAACTGTTTCCACTGGCAGGAGGGTCGGCAACCAGAGGGCACAGACTGAAGATAATTGACAAAAGAACCAGGGGGGAGATGAAGAGTCATTTATTTTACACAGCGAGTTGTTATGATCTGGAACGCGCTGCCTGAAAGGGTGCTGGAAGCAGATTCAATAGTAACTTTCAAAGGGAATTGGATATATACTTGAAACTGAAAAATGTGCAGGGCTACGGGGAAAGAGCAGGGGAGTGGGACTAATTGGAGAGCTCTTTCAAAGAGCCGCACAGGGCTCCATGATTCTATGATGTGCACACTTTCCACAAAGTAGATAGCATTAAGGTACAGGTATTACTCCCTTTCGTAAGGAGAATTGTAGCACTCTCTCTGCTATGTCATTGAGATAATCTAACTCAGCACAGAGTGGGTAAGGGTTTGGTATCTGGAAGCTGCAATTACCCACTGAGCCACCAGGAGGACTACTTGAATTTCTTCTATTATATTACAATATATTTATTAGATCTTTAAAAACTAAGGTCTATTAAGACACAGTGACAAATTCCTCTACTCGTACAAGTAGAATTAAAAGGACATTAACTTGAAATGCCATATATTTATCTATATATCAGTAACATATCAAATATGTCCTGTAATAAATATTGAGAGAGCTGATTGCTTATTGCTTAATAAGGTTCATTTAACTGGCCTGAATATGGCTATGTTACCAAAGATCCTAATACGTATGTGCACACGACAATCCCGCTATTTACAGGGAGGCGGAGAGGGTGCGGAGGAAGCTGAAGAAACCAGCAAGGCCGGGGACGGGGAGATTCTGCCGAACTTAACGGCAGGGCTTCATTAACATTTTTTAGTTCTGTTTCCCGCCAGGCAGCCAGCCTAATCGCTTCCGGACAGTCCCCAGCAACCGGGAGGTCAGCAAACACGGCAGAGGGGAAGAGAGAGGCCGCAATCGGCATGGGGTAGGCCGAAGGCTTCCTTGAGGGGCTGTGGGGAGCACTCCTGCTCCTTCTGGCCCACAAGGAGTGCTGGAAAAGGTACTTAACCTTGTGGAATCAACACCTCCCGCCTGCCTTTCACTGCCGGGCTTTCCGACTTCTGGGAAACCCGCGCAGCAGCAGTGAATTTTAAATAGGGCTCCCAATTGCACTGTGGGAGCCCGAGTAAAATATGTTAATGAAATGTCCCGCTTCTCCCACGGTGGGATACTCAGTTGCCCCACTATCCATAAAAGGTGCCGGGCACGTGTGCGCCGTGTTGGGGATGCGTTCCCCGTACTTAAGTCTTTAACTCCTTCCCCCCACCCCCCAATCCTCTCCTGCCCGTCGTGTGGGGGGAGGGGTGTGGGATTAATATCGAGGCCAAAGTCGCTGTATTGGAGAAATCCTTAATAATATCAGCTCTGCAGTTTAATAACCCTTACACAGCTATTTGTTCATTTAGTAAAATATAATGAATCAGACAAGATGAGAGTGGGCAATTTAACAAGCTTATCCTGGACCTGAACAACATAATTGATCAGTTCTGGTGCTCAGTAGGAATACTTTGCCACCATTTGCACGGGGGGTATTTGATGTGCAGTTGAATATCTTCAGATCTATAAAGTGGCTAAAACCGCATTCAGTGAGTCAGAACATCCGGGGCATCAGGTTGATGAGCGGGTAATTGTTCGAGCTCAGACTGACCAGTACAGCCCAGCAACTGCCATTAGGTACCAGGTACGATCAAGTAATAAGTAAGGTCCACTAACCTGTGATTCAGGAGACTGGCCATCAGGGCCAGAGGATAAAGGCTAAAGAGAAAAACAGAAATAAAAACAAAAACTGAAAACATAAAAATAAAACGGAAAGTAAAGGAGACAAGGTAACAAGTGGGAAAGGAAAAAATAAGAGAGAAACAAGGAGAGGTTTAAAGAAGAGAAAAGTATTAGCACGAGATGAAAGTCTGCTCATGTACGTACATAAACATGCTTCTCATCTGCAAAATTATAAGCAGACAATATTTTCAGGTGTTCATTGTTACAGATCTATTCATAATTAAATTAAAATGAATAAAAATGCATTTTAAACAAGCAATTGATGTTATAATACTAAAAACTGTAGATTAGACTTATTGCACTGTCAGATCTCACCTTTTCTTCTATTTCTTTGATTTGTCTTTTCTGAATTTCTATCTTGTCTTCCAATTCTCTAACTCTCTGCAAGGGAAGAGACCACAGACTGTTAGAACCTAAACAACAACCAATCCTGTAATGTGCAAATGTAAATGAGCGTACAATGTATCTGTTTCGTTATTTCAATAAACTTGCAGGGAGAAATATGCTGTATATTCATAACTTTATAAAGAATTATATTTTTTTAAGTTTTCATTTTTTTTTAAAAGATTAATTGCTAAGTAATTGGTGATTTTCTTGCCAGTAAATTATAAATCTATTTAAAAGGATCCTTTTCTTATTCTGGATACTACTAGGGGGTGCAGTACTATTTTCAAAGCAAACTGCAGTCATTTTCCAGTAAGCATTCGGAAACACGGTACAGTCAATCAACTTTCAACATGTTCCGTAACTCTTGAACACTTTCCTTCTTAAGATAAAAACCTTTATAGGGTCTGTTTAATTAATAACAACCAATAAATACCCACTCTATTAGAAACACAGCCACAACACGCAATACAGGGAGAAGCAGACATGAAAAGGCAACAACACTGAGTTATCAGAATCGTTGCAGTGTTCCGACAAATGGAGATTAACAGCTCAGTTGATAATCTGTGCGAGGACAAAGGCCAATGTTCTCGCCAGCTGCTTAGCTACTGACTACTCAAGTGTTAAAACAAGCGCAAATGGATTTCAAGTGGAAATATCGCAGTATGTTTTTACTTTCTCACTCGGGAAGCATTCTGATTCCAACAAGTGGAACAAACTCAATACTTTACAACGATGCGAGCAGCATTTTCTGAAGAAAAAGTCTCATTTCTTCTCAAGAGGTAAACACACAGCTGCCTGTCAAAACAGTTAAAGCAACTGACCTTTCTTGGGCAGTTTGCTTCCTCCCCACCTCCACGCTTTTCATCGAATGGTCATTTAGTCTGAGCAGGCACGAGCACAAAAACACCCAGTGTGCCTCCAGATCAGGAAGCTCATGTGCACAGAGTTACCATAGGAACACAAGCTTAGAGGAATAGTAAACGAATCATTCTCTCAATTGTTGTACTTTAGAGAATTCATTTGATCGTTATTGGGAGTAAGAAGATCCGAGAAAGGAAACTGCTCCAGCTATTCTCCCAAACACAGTGAAATGCATTTCCTTTTTGTGAACGGTGGCAGATCAAGGATGACAACCATATGACACCAGCAAATTCTAAAACATAAATAGATAGCGCTTATATGTGGCTATAATATTTCAGATCCATATCGTAGCAGTCCTTCTAGAGTCTTATGTTACTGAAACTCCGTGGCCGAGGAAGTTGAACCTATAGCGCCGGCCGTTAAGGCCGGTTTCGCCGCCTTGCTTCCGCCCACTTCTGGTGCGAAACGCGGCGGCCGTTGCCTGCGCTCACTGCAAGTATTTTAATTACCAGGAGCGTGATGTCAATCAGCGTGCAATGCCAAATTGACACATGCTCATTGATTTTGGACGTCGCCACTCCTCTTACTGCCCGTGCGTGCAGCCGTTGACAGCGCGTAGAGCCGGGAGAAAACCGCGGTGAGCTATAAACCGTACAGTAAACAGCTGCTGAGATAACTGGTAACTATGGAGAGCTCAGACTATGTAATTGGAGTGAAAGCTGCTTCCAATGAGCTGCATTAAATCTCCCCCCAGCCAGTCAAACATTACAGGAGGTAAATACTTTTAAAACAAAATATACTGTACTACAACTGTAAAAATTTCAGGAAAAAAATCAAAGCTGCATTTCCTTAAATTTTATAAATGGTGGTTGGGGGGGGGGAGAAATTTGTGTGGCTTGTGCCACACGTTAGCGCCAAGATGGCACTAAAATGCCGTTGACAGCTGTAACGACAGCTGATGCCGGTTCCAGCGCCGCACGCCATATTGGTATTGCCGGTAGCGCTGCCGGTAACCTCGATCGCCAGGGAGTTCGCCATCATGGAGATCGTGACGTCAGTGAGTGTGCAACGCTCACTGGATGCCCGATCTACCAACTTCGTTTTAGCCAATGTACTTACCGGCTGGAGAAAACAACGACAGGTTGTGGTAGCGTGCAACAGCAGGAAGCCGGCTCCAGCGACGCTATTCAAAGGGATCAACACCAATCGCTCGCACCCCACAGGGTTTTGCAGTTTGAGTGGCTGTGAGCTACTTCCTGCTACTGCAAGAGTTTTCTTTAGTAATTTCAAGGTTATTTGGTATCAGGGAGTGTTCTGGCAAGTACAAAACTCCCTCATTATTTTTGAAAAGCTTCAAATTACAACACTTGCTAAAAATCATGGGGGCTGTACTGGCAGTCAACCTCGCCCTCCAGCATTTACAGCAGCGGGCCCTCAATTTCTTCATCAGTGGATCCTTCCAATCTGCAACAGGAGACATAGCTAACATCTCACAGTTCGCCCTCCATCGCTGCTTCTGGGAGGTCACTGAGGCTCTCTACCACAGGAGAAGGGACTACATTGGCTTCCTGATCACCAGAGAGAAGCAGGACGAGCGTGCATGCAGCTTTGCCAAGATAGCAGGATTCCTCATGGTGCAGGGCGCCATTGACTACACCCACGTGGCTTTGCAGGCACCGCATAACAATCCTGAGATCTTCCGTAACCGCAAAGGCTACCACTCACTTAATGTGCAGTTGGTGTGGGACCACACACAGCGAATCCTCAATGTCAATGCCCGCTATCCTGGCAGCAGCCACGATGCCTTTATCCTGCGCCAGACCAGTGTGCCAGCACTCTTCCAGCCAATACATCAAGCTTGAGGGTGGCTGCTCATAGACAAGAGCTATCCGCTCTCCACCTGGCTCATAATTCCCCTCCGCAACCCCAACACTCGTGCCCTGCACTCATATAATGAGAGCCATGCTGCCACCAGGAACATCATCGAGCAGACCATCGGCCTACTAAAGCAACAGTTCTGCTGCCTTGACCGCTCGGGAGGAGCCCTCCAGTACTTGGCTGAGCGGGTGTCCCATTTTGTGGTGGTCTGCTGCATGCTTCACAACTTGGCCATCATGAGGGCGCAGCCCTTGCCAGCAGGGATTGTGGGACCACCTCAGGAGGAGGACGAGGCAGAGGAGAATGATGATGAGGAGGAGGAGGAGGAGGAGGAGGAGGGGAGGAGGAGGAGGAGGAGGACAGGAGGAGGAGGAACAGGAGGGAGGGAGGAGGCAGCGCGACAATCGGCCTTACAGGCAGGCTGTCCGTGACCGGCTCATCAGACTGCAATTCGAATGAATGAAACCCCAGATCCCCGTAGCTCACCACATCCCCATCATACCATCCCTGCTTCACGCCATATCACAGTGTCCTCCTGGGCGCAAAGGTGAAATGAGAGAGTCCACAAAATATTCCAAACACCATTAATAAATGTATCTATAAACTTATCGCACATATGATATTAATTCTAATAACCAATGACCCTTGTGCATGCCATAGTTAAATAGCTGTCATTGTGTGCAAGGTGTGAGATGTGGGTGCGAGTGTTGCTCGGTAGAGATTGCTGGTGGGTGAATGCTGGGGGTGTGGTGCATTGAGCAGTGTGTGAAGCTTGTGGTACAGATAAGAACATAAGAACAGAAGAAATAGGAGCAGGAGTAGGCCAATCGGCCCCTTGAGCCTGCTCCGCCATTCAATAAGATCATGGCTGATTTGATCGTCACCTCAAATCTAAAGAACACAAGAAGTAGGAGCAGGACCCGGCCACTCAGCCCCTGGGCCCGCTCCGCCACCCACAGGGCCTCGACCGATCCGAACTCAGCCTCATGTCCAATTTCCTGCCCGCTCCCCGTAACCCCTAATTCCCTTTACTTCTAGGAAACTGTCTATTTCTGTTTTAAATTTATTTAATGATGTAGCTTCCACAGCTTCCTGGGGCAGCAAATTCCACAGACCTACTACCCTCTGAGTGAAGAAGTTTCTCCTCATCTCAGTTTTGAAAGAGCAGCCCCTTATTCTAAGATTATGCCCCCTAGTTCTAGTTTCACCCATCCTTGGGAACATCCTTACCGCATCCACCCGATCAAGCCCCTTCACAATCTTATATGTTTCAATAAGATCGCCTCTCATTCTTCTGAACTCCAATGAGTAGAGTCCCAATCTACTCAACCTCTCCTCATATGTCCACCCCCTCATCCCCAGGATTAACCGAGTGAACCTTCTTTGTACTGCCTCGAGAGCAAGTATGTCTTTTCTTAAGTATGGACACCAAAACTGTATGCAGTATTCCAGGTGCGGTCTCACCAATACCTTATATAACTGCAGCAATACCTCCCTGTTTTTATAATCTATCCCCCTAGCAATAAAAGCCAACATTCCGTTGGCCTTCTTGATCACCTGCTGCACCTGCATACTAACTTTTTGATTTTCTTGCACTAGGACCCCCAGATCCCTTTGTACTGCAGTACTTTCCAGTTTCTCGCCATTAAGGTAATAACTTGCTCTCTGATTTTTCCTGCCAAAGTGCATAACCTCACATTTTCCAATATTGTATTGCATCT
Source organism: Squalus acanthias (assembly GCA_030390025.1). Classification (NCBI taxonomy): domain Eukaryota; kingdom Metazoa; phylum Chordata; class Chondrichthyes; order Squaliformes; family Squalidae; genus Squalus; species Squalus acanthias. The sequence continues at coordinate 195,479,437 of CM059426.1, read as the reverse complement.
GCCAAATCTCCGCCCACTCACCCAGCCTGTCTATATCCCCTTGTAGGTTTTTTATGTCCTCCTCACTTTCTACTTTCCCTCCCATCTTTGTATCATCTGCAAACTTTGATATGTTACATTCGGTCCCCTCCTCCAAATCGTTAATATAGATTGTAAAGAGTTGGGGACCCAGCACCGACCCCTGCGGAACACCACTGGCTACTGGTTGCCAGTCCGAGAATGAACCATTTATCCCAACTCTCTGCTTCCTGTTAGATAACCAATCCTCCACCCATGCCAGAATATTACCCCCAATCCAGTGATTTTTTATCTTGAGCAATAATCTTTTATGTGGCACCTTGTCGAATGCCTTCTGGAAGTCTAAATACAGATGGTGGTATGTAACATTTGTTGAAGCATTCACTCACCCTGACCATCCATGTGAGCTCATTAAACTTCCTCCTGCACTGGGTGTGGGACCTGGGGACCACAGTACTGCCCGTGACGTGGTGTGCCACCTCCCTCCACATAGTCCGGTAGACTTGTGGCGAGGACCTCCTGCCAGTTGGTGCAGGACCGCCCGCCTTCTGTCCACCGCTAAAATCAATGCCTCCAAAGCTTCCTCAGAAAACCTCCAGACTCTCTCCCTGAGGCGGCGATCTGTCATCAGCATTTGTAAATAAGTGCTCCTTCTCTTTGCCCTTTTTCTTATGGTTGTTGAGGCAGCTGCACAGCCAACAATGCTGAGAATGAGATGCTGCAGCATCAAAGGACCTCCCCTTTAAGTAGTGGAAAAAGCCTGTGGCAATCATTACTTGCGTTTAGACTACACCTGATATTGGTCCATCTTTTCAGTGTAATGCCAATGAGCTTGGGTTTTTAGACAAGAATCATGGCTGCAATCATTTTAATGAGGAATGAGGATGAATTTTGCGCGTAGCCTAGCCGATTTTCAACTGGCGCTACTTAACCATTTTTAGTCTAAACACCGCCCATTCCTTGGCTATAACAAATTTCTAGCCCTGGGTTTTCTAGTTTAGGAACTGATAAAATAATATGCAAAGTTTTGAAGTCTGTTTTTAAAAGGCCAAGAATTAAGGAAAATTTAACACCATATTCTCACCAAGAGTTCTTCAAAAGTCTGTTGTTGATAAAAATTGAATATGTATGATTTACACCAGTAAACTCATGACCAAGACATTCATGTTTCCCTTTTATAAAATTTATTTCAATTGATTTCTCATGCAACGGTTTAACGTCATCTATGCCACAGTCTTTCATTGTTAATAGGTGACAGCCTGAGAACGCCACAACGATCCTTTAGACGCGACCTCTGGCCTCCTGCTGATGTCCAGGTGGACTGAAAGAGCGCGTTGCACAGGAGCTTCTGCGCTCCACTCATTTAAATCAGCAGGCAGCATCGAAATACCGGTGCTGCCTGCACACTTGTTGCGGGCGGCCGTTAACCTTGGCCCAGGGTGCCACTGCCCATTTTCAGGCTCAATCGAATTTCTAGGCCTGTATTTATCTACTGGCTTTTCAATAAAGTTTTCTTCACCAATGTTCACACGCCTTGTAGCAGGAATATAATGAACTATCTGTTTTGTGCAAACGGTCGAAGTTATTTTTTCAAATGTTCCTTTTCAACCTATGTATCTCTCTGCCTATCTGTAGATACTTGTGTGTTTTCCCCATCTTTCTGTTACTGCTGTATTTCTACAATTTGAAAAATGGTGTTTTAGTACTTTTTAAGTGAGCACTAAATCAGTCTGACCGGTTGCTGACAGAATTATGCTTCCCTGTAGACTTGAAATACCCGCAGGCAAATGAAAGCCCATCGATCTATTGCAGCTCAACTGATCCTGTCTTTGAGATCCATAAGAAGCATACTCTAAAGTAAGTGTCTCCATTATAACAAAACCCCATCCAAGAACACTGCCCTTTCCAGTCACATGGGTTCCAGTCACAAAGGCTTTTGTCCTAACTCCTGCTGTGCTCATCTTGCATGAATCGAACTATCTCTTACAGCGTGAAATGTTAGGTTTGGCAATCTTAGTTGATCTTCCATCCAAACTAAACAATATAACCGAGGATCTGCTTTGGTGCTGTTAATGGAAAGTCGAATAATATGTTGCTCTGTAACAACAGGAGTGTCATACCATGCAATGTACAATGTACTACTCTGTTATGTCCCTTTAAATTCACAAAGTCTAATTGCTTTAGGCAAACACAGCCTGTAGTCGCCCAGTTCAATTGCTGTTTGGTCAGAAATTTTTCAGCTCGTTAGTTTCAGAACGACTGAGCATTTTAAGATTGTTTTGCATCGGCGGTGTAACATCTGTACGTGCTGCTATATCATTTGTAATTGATAACGAAGTGATACATTTTGGTAGAAAGAATGAAGAGAGGAAATATAAACTAAAGGGTACAATCCTAAAGGGGGTGCATGAACATAGAGACCTAGGGGTATATGTGGACAAATCGTTGAAGGTGGCAGGGCAGGTTGAGAAAGCAGTTAAAAAAGCTTATGGGATCCTGGACTTCATGAACTGAGACAACGTATGAACGGACACCGCGCAACAATCGCCAGGCAGGATTGTTGCCTCCCAGTCGGGGAACACTTCAGCAGTCAAGGGCATTCAGCCTCGGATCTGCGGGTTAGCGTTCTCCAAGGCGGCCTTCGAGACACACGACAACGCAAAATCATCGAGCAGAAACTTATAGCCAAGTTCCGCACTCATGAGGACGGCCTCAATAGGGATATCGGGTTCATGTCACGCTACAGAACGTGACTTGACATCGTTGTCTGTCTTTCCAGTTTTTAGAAAACAAACACACAAAAAAAAAACCAAAAAACAAACCCAAAAAAACACTGCAGACAGCAGGTTTTGACACATTGGACCCCCTGGGACACATCTCATTGTCTTGGCTGTGCTCTTGGTGTGTCTTTGATGTAAGGAAAGATTGTATCTCTGCAGTTTCTGTGTTTATATTCTGTGAACTTTTGTAGATTCACTCATTGTAACTTTACCTGAAGAAGGGGCGATAGCTCCGAAAGCTTGTAATTTTAAATAAATCTGTTGGACTATAACCTGGTGTTGTGCGACTTCTCATTCATGAATAGAGGTATAGGGCTGGATTTTGATACTGGGGCGGGTTGGGGTCGTGTTATCCACTTTTCGTGTTATCCACCCGACTGCATTTGGATGTGGGAGATTGATGCAATTTTCACTTAATTGGGCAATTGAGTTCCAGCATGTGGGAACCCATGAACTAATTAATGGTTTCAGTCTGAAAGTCGCCTCTGATGATGTCATCTTTGCAGGTCAGGTCAGGGACTGCCTGGCTTTAGGTGTGAGAGGACCTGGATGCAAAATGAGGATGGAGAGAGAGAGAGAGAAAGAGAGACAGAGACAGAGAGAGAACCAGAGAGAGAGAGAGAGAGAGAGAGAGAGACAGAGACAGAGAGAGAATTTTTTTTGCATCCAGGTCCTCTCACAGCAAAGGCCAGGCAGTCTCTGAAGACATTCAATGCAGCAGCATCAGAGGCGACTTTCAGACCTAATACTACTACTACCTTCATCACACACATCTCTGTTGTAATAGTGGACCTGCAGCTGATAGTCAGCTATCCACTTGTGCTCCCGCCAGGTTTCACTGGCGTGTTTCACATCAGGCGTGCTTCACGTGGGAAAAGGGTTAAACTAGCTAAAACGTTTCAAAATGGCATTACAGAGCCAATTTAGGGCTTGTTAAGGGCTTTAATGTCCTCTCCCGCCTCTTGGAGGCGGGACGGAGTCGGGAACACCACACACGATTTTATCAAAATTGCGTGGAGGCGGGTTGGAGGCGGGATGGGGTCGGGACCCCCAAATCTGCAACTTTAACCCCCCACACGCCTCCAAACCCGACTCCACGGGTCATTGAAAATCCAGCCCATAGAGTACAAAAGCGTGAAAATTATGATGAAACTGTATAAAACACTGGTTCGGCCTCAACTGGAGTATTGTGTCCAATTCTGGGCACCGCACTGTAGGAAGGATGTGAAGGCCTTGGAGAGGGTGCAGAAAAGATTTACGAGAATGATTCCAGGGATGAGGGACTTCAGTTACATGGATAGACTGGAGAAGCTGGGGTTGTTCTCCTTAGAGCAGAGAAGATTGAGAGGAGATTTGATAGAGGTGTTCAAAATCATGAGGAGTCTAGGCAGAAGAACCAAAGGCGACATGAGGAAAAACTTTTTTACTCAGCGAGTGGTTAGGATCTGGAATGCACTGCCTGAAAGGGTGGTGGAGGCTCAATCACGACTTTCAAAAGGGAGTTTTATAAGTACCTGAAGGAAGAAATTTGCAGGGCTACGGGGAAAGGGTGGGGGAGTGGGACTAGCTGAGGTGCTCTTGCAGCGAGCCGGCACAGGCTCGACGGGCCGAATGGCCTCCTTCTGTGCTGTAACCATTCTATGAACTTCTGTCCCATAACATTGCTCATTGTAAGTCAGAGGTTGCATAAGACCTAAGGTGTTATGACAATTAGTGTCAGGGACGTTGATTTATAAGCACTGTGGGTGGACCTGGAATGTGCTAGCACTAGGAAGGGGGCCTGGGTAGGCAGTACAGGGATGGGGATCTCAGGATATAGCAGTGCTTTGAGGCGGGTTCAGGGTCTGGGAGCACTAGGTGAATGGCCCCAAGGTCTATGAATACTGCTTAGAGGGATTCTGGAAGTAGTGGGGCAGATCTATGATCTGGGAGCTCTCAGAATCTGGGAGCATTGTGGAAAGTCCTGGGGTCTGAGAGCATAGGAAGTGATTTAGGTGTTAGCCATCTGAGTCAGAAGGTTGTGGGTTCAAATCTCACTCCAGAGACTTGAACACAACATCTAGGCTGACACTGAGGGAGTGCTGCACAGTCAAGGGAGCTGTCTTTCGGATGAGACATTAAACGAGGGCCCGTCTGCTCTCTCAAGTGGACGCAAAAGAGCCCATGGCACTATTTCAAAGAAGAGCAGGGGAGTTCTCCCTGAAGTCTGACCAATATTTATCCCTTGACCAACATCACTAAAACAGATTATCTGGTCATTATCACATTGCAGTTTGTGGGACCTTGCTGTGCGCAAATTGGCTCCTACATTACAACCGTGACTACACTTCAAAAGTACTTCAGTGGACACAATACTGCACTATATAAATGCAAGTTCTTTCTTTTGCATACCAGACAATAAAATCGGTCCCTTGATGTGTTTTTCTGTCAAGTATGCAAATTGCCTTAAAGTTGCCAGCTACCAATTAGAAAACATTTCAACACTTCCTTTACAGTCACCAAATATAACTCTGAAAAAGCCCCATGCCTCCTCAAATACTTTTGGCAGCAATATTGGTTTCTTATATTCTCCCCTTTCTCAACTGTTCTTTATTTATTTAGCAATTTCCAGCCAGGTCTGATCCTACTCATTTTTATTTATTTCCAACTAGCCTGTAGGCATTCTATTTTGTTCATTTATTTACTTCTTTGCTTCCTGCCCTGCTTTTGTTCCTCTATTTCATTATTTCTAGTGTGGCCTGCTTGTACTCATTTCTTCTCTCCCACCTCAGGCCTTCTTACTTATTTTATTCTTCTCGCTGCTACAGCCCTTGATATATAATTGTGTACTTTTGTTCTTCCAATACCCTGATCGCAGTGTGCCACAGGTAAGACCCAATCAATTCAACGCCCACAGGTACAAATCTCACCCGCCTGCAGGTTGCGAAAACATATTGTGCAATTTTGCCCGTGCTGACTTGTTTGTGGGCAGATGCAAATTGGCAACATCTACCCAAGTCCAGTTGCTGCTCGGTGGTGGGTCCCGTGATGGGGAAGGGTTTGATGAGGCATGGTGGTTGGTGGGGTGGTGGGGGGGGGAGGTTGGGTTGAGATAAGGGAAAAGTTGCAGAGTACTGGGGGGTTGAGGGTCGAGTGTGCAAGGAACTGGGAAGCGTTGCAGGCAGGAGAGGTGGTGGGTAGATGGAAACAGAGACAGCCTCTAAACATTGGTGGTGTAATGTGGGGCAGGGGTTGTGACTTTGGTGTTTCTGGTGGCACCAACATTACTTTGCAGGGAACTCTTCCTCCAAAGGAAATAGGTCATCACTCAACACAAACCAGGGCTCAATCTTAGAGTCATCCTAAGCTGTATACATCAGTTCCACACTAGGCAGTGCATCTACCAACTAAGTGACCTGAACAGATAGTTTTGAGACAAAACTAAAGACTTGGCCAGTTTCCCAAACAGCGAGGTGACCGAGTGAACACAGTGCTTGTCCAGGAAGTCACTGCCTCCTTGAAGCACTGTCCTGATTTACGCTGACACAGTCCTGCACCTCTTCAATCATCTCAATGTCACCGTTAGTATTTCATTTGAGAGTCTGCAATGCATTATTAACATGATCTGCTCGGTTTCATATTGTGAAAAGATAATGCTGCTTTAATCAATGTCATTTGTTACTTGATTCGCTTCATATCATCAATCTACGCATTGCTCAGTTGAATAAAATTTTCAGTCATGTTAATAAAGCGATCACAATCATTACCTATCTGATTTATGCCAAGATTATTGGAATACAAGTATATCCCTGGAGCTAACTCCAACTAACATGATTAAGAATCTTTCTAAGGTGAACTGACTATAATAACTTAGTGTTTTTAACAGCACAGCTGGCCAACATTTTTCCGCCTGTAAATCGATTTAATTAATGACATTCTTATGATTAGTCCTTTAGTTCAAATCAAACTCTTAATCTATCTCAATTTTTATTTAACACTGACAGATGTAAGAAGAAAAAGGCAATTTTTAGCTTTCGTAAATCTTACTCTTCTTTCCTTGGACTCACTTTATATTTGTGAAGAAATAAATTTGCCAGGCATTCATGTACCTGATTACCTTGATGTCAATCTGCTTCTCCTTTTTTCTCCCACATTTTTTATTGCGAAATCTCGGTCCATAGCATCGGACACCACCAAGGTTGTCAAGAGTAGGAGAGAAGATGAGATTTGATAAAGACAAGATTGGGTTTTAATAGTCTGCAGATTATAGAAAGAAGAAATGATTGAGGGAAGTAAGGAATTCAAGAGTTTTGAGCTCACGACAAAGAATGTCAAAGTAGGAGATGGGATAATGGCCCAGATTTTACGGAGCCTATGACAGATTTTACATGGACCTAGTTGCCCCTCAAGTTCCAGGTTTCCGCTGGCGATGCGCAGCACGAAACCCGGAACTTGCGATCTGTCACGGTTCGCCTTTGCAGACCGTACGCATCCGCTGTAAATTCACTTACGCTGGTGCAGAGTTGGGCTATTTGCCCAACTACTGCCCGGCGAATACCCACCAAACCCTTACCCAAGCAGGCGTAAGGCCTTCTCTTACCTGCGTAAGGGTTAAAATAGATGTTAAGATAATTTTTTTTTAAAGATTTAAACATTTACTTACATTTAAAATTAGTTTAGGTTATTTTTGTCCCATTTAAAAATGTTCAGATTTATTTTTCAAAAAATAATTTTTTTATTTTAAATCTTTAATTAAAGGGTATTTTAATTAATTTTGAACCTGTGAGTATTTATTTTTATTTCAGTGTTGTGAAATTATATTCATTAGGTGATTTCTATGACGCTTATGGGGATTTCGTACGTAAATGGAATCCCCATAAGCATTATAGGAATCCCCCTTTGTCACTGGTTGGCCTGACCCACGTGATCCCAGGGACGTTTGCGAACCGCGTGCGCCCCTTGCCTTTACACAGGCGTATGCCTGCAGGCCCAGGACCACAAGAGACTGAAGCCATCAGGTAAGTTCGGAGTTTTCTTGCGGTTCAGAGGCGTACGCGGGCAGCAAGCCTCCGACCGCAATTTCCAGGCCAATGAGTCTTGATTCCAGCATTGTGAGACTGCAGGAACGAAGTGACACCCTGAGTGGGCAATGGAAAGCCCTTGAATGTAATGTAGGTGGACTTCTGGAAAACATTTAATATGAGGCTGCTACGCCGGCTTAAGGCAATGGAGATCCTAGATAAAACTTGGAGCTGGATAGGAAATTGGCTAATAGAGAGGAAGCTGTGGTTACTAGTTAGGGAAGTGATTTTTGGGCTGGTGAAATGCACTGAGTAGAGTGCCCTAGGGATTGTCACTGGGACCCTCTCTTTCTCATCTACACAAACAATCTGGATTCGGAAATCCAATGCAAGTTGATCAGATTGACAGATATGCAATACTAAATTAATGCCAAATAGTCAAGTCTGATGGAACAACTCAGGAACTGCAGAAGGACATTAAAAGTGAGCGGAACTATAACAGTATAAGATACAGTATAGACAAGTGAAAGGTGTTACACATTGGAAGGAAAGTGTGGGATGAATGTTGGCAAACTAACCAGGAATTAATGTGAATTTATCATTTACCATATCAATTGCAGAGCAACAATCAGCAAACCAAAGAGAATGAACTACATTTCCAAATCGGTGAGTGAAAGTCTGAGGCTTAAAGATACTTAATACTGTAGAGTGCTCTGGTAAAACCTCACCTGGAACACTACATTCAGTTCTGGTCACCAAAGCACAAGGTAACCTTCGAATCCCTGGAAGCAGTACAGACGACTCACAAGACTAGTCCCTAATGTCAGGGGACTGAATTATGGAGAAATATAGCAGAGTTAAGAGCTGTGAAAGAGAAAGAAGGAAAGACATTGCATTCATACATCATTGCCTCAGGTTATCCCAAAGTGCCTCACAGCCAATGAATTTACTTTTAAAGGGCAGTCACTGTTGTTGTGTAAATAAACGAGGCAGCTAACCTGTGACAACAAGGCCCCGCAAAAAGCAATGAGATGCTGGAAGATGCATGATGGAGAGTTAGGAATTGTACAGGTATCACCACAATGTGACATCTTAATCAAGTATTACCACACCATATAATTTCAATCAGTGCTGACAAGGTTGTGTGGTGAATAAAGCAAGAGTGCAGCCCTTCTTTGCAGACTAGAAGCAGCTGTGTAAAGAGCCACTTCCCACTCCACCAGTTGCTGTTGCTCATATTAATTTGTAATATCAGCTACGCTGGCTACAGTGTGCAATGCAATTGTTCACTTTTTGAGGTCAGGCGCAACCCTCTGATCTAAACATTGACTTCAGACTTTAGCTATATCCTCGGGCGCGATCTTGCCAGCCCTGGGGAGGCGGGTTTGGAGGCGGGACTGCCAGGTAAATGGCATAATCTGGGGGCGGGTGCCCATCCCGCCCCCAACCCGCCTCCGTGACATCTTCACAGGAGGCGGGTAGCCGACCCGCACCGGGTCCCGTCTCCTGGAGGCGGGAAGGGGATTACAGCCACTTAACTGCCTGTTAACAGGCAGTTAAGAGGCAGTTAAGAGGATTATCCCCATTTTTCCAACAGAGGCGCAGGCTTCCCGATGTCGGGAAACCCCGCCAGGGTCACCGAGGCGAGCAGTGGGTCTACAGGGGTCGGAGGGGTGCAAAAGTGCACTGTGAAGGTAAGTGATGGGTGCAAGTGTGGAGAGGTAAGTATGTGAGGTGAGTGGAAAGTGTTAGAAAAAGTTTACTTACCTTTGTTTCTTCCTGCAGGCTTCAACAGTTGGAGATGCGGAGATGACAGATGGCTGCTGCATTCTTCGACGCAACATCCATCTAATTTCTGCTCACAAAAGAGGTTTGATGAGTCTTGAATACAAGGACTCATCAAACAACAGAGAATGTCAGTGTTTGACAGCTTCAAACGATGACAATTCATCTGTCAAAAATTTTTGAAAGATGAAATGTCATACGCTGACATTCTCTGTAACCAGCTTCCCCTTAATTGGCCTGCTAAGCCCGCTGGGCGGGTTTAACACGGTCAATCAAGAAAAAATAGCATGGGTTGGCCACAAGTTGATGGAGGCGGGATTAAAACCCGACAAGCAGCAGTCCATTGACAAAATCACCCCCCTCATTTCAAACCGCTTTCAATTTCATACCTGACCCCTAGGTTTTCCAACTCTTCTATTTTCTCACATTTCTCTAGGCCTCACACTTCCTTAGCTATTCAAACACCCTGTGTTTCTTTAATGTATTAATGCTTCTATTACTTGCATGGAAAAAGACCAAAGGAATCAATCTTTGCCACGCCCCAGGAGTTTTTCTGTTCACTTGTCCCCTTCCAGGTCTATCTCTGATGTCCCCTCTCCCCAGGCCTTTGTCCAGAGCTCACTACAATTCTCCCTTGCCTGGCATAGCTTTAATTCTCTTTCCTTCCCTCCAGGCTTATTTAGGATTCTCCCTTCATTCCTACAGGTTTTAATTGTTGGAGATTGCAAAATGTAAAATGTAATTTGAAAAAAAAATGATTTGACATTGAATTCACCCACTCTAATTTACACTTCCTTCTCACTCCTTCTGCTGTTTATTTCACAATCCTTCAATCTGACTGGTTAAGGAGATACACAATTGCTTGCCCTGTTCACTCAGGTCACAGATGCCCTGTTTCCCTCGCTGCGGTGTTATCAGCTCGCACTTTCAGCAACTTGCCACACAAAAAGATTAAAAACCTAAACATGCAAGGGCAAGTCTAACTAACGGCATATACCGTTAGACGTCCTGCCACAGCCAAATTTGAGCCATTATTTATTTTAATTAAGTTGGACCGCATGGATTTTCTGTTCCTAGCCAAACAATTCCAGGGCGCAAGCTTTGAGAAAAAATGTGTAGCAAACTTTTTTTTTTACCACTTGTTTACAAATATGCAACAAGTGGCACAAATTGCCTTTGAACTGAATCATTGCATCACGATGTTTAATACCATTATAACTAAAATGGCAGCCTCTCATGGCTCTACTCCTTTCCCAAACGATTAAAAGTTTACAAAACGATTTTTCACAGAGAACGTGCACCATCAAACGAGGTGGAATCAAATTCCATTTTCATTCTGTTCACTGGTGTCGAAGGCGAGCAAAACAAGTCATGATTCACCCTAGAAGTCTGTCTGGTCTCAGGAAACTGTGACTGGCGCTAACAAAGAGAAATCTGAGAGAGCAACCTGTCAGAAATCGTGCATCGCTTGTTTGTTCCTGTGGCGCGTTATTAGTGGATCTGTGGCTGAGCAATAAATCCAGCCGCACTGATTTCCTGTCTTATTTTCAGTGGTGCATGAGATGAAACTGCTTAAGCAGGATTTTGAGAAGATTTACCTTTTATTGTCAAAACAGTGAAACTGTTCAGTGCATGAGATCGTTACTGGAAAGAGAAATGACAGCTGCTCCTGAGCTGTTTGAATGAAAAAATATCCATCTCCAATTTGACAAATTGGCCAAGTCATTTTGAGGTTTTTTTTAATCATTTTTCATTTGGGGGAGAAAAAAACATGAAAGGACAAGCAGCGTAGAAGTGCTAACAGGTGCAATAATGACAAGTGCTTTCAGGTTCTGTGTTACCACTATTGCAAACAACACAATAGGAACAGGCAGGGATTGCTTGTATTGAGTGCTCGGAGTGTGTAACGAGGCTCATCAGCCAGTGACATTATCAGCATCCTTTCAAAGGTGGCACTAGCCAGAGGCATTCCTTGTGAATAGAGTTAACGTTACAGCTCGATGACATTTCAGCAGAACTGGAAGATGATAGAGGTGAGCAGCTTTTAAACAAGTACAGAGCCAGGGAGAGGGGGGCAGGGAAAAAAAACAAAGGGAAAGGTCTATGATAGGGTGGAGGGCAGGAGTGATTAAATGCACCATCATCACTTTTGTCACTGAATCACTCCTGCCCGCCACCCTATCATACACCTTTCCCTTTTGTTTTTTCCATGCCCCCTTCCCCGGCTCTGCACTTGTTTAAAAGTTCATCTCTAACATCTTCCAGTTCTGATGAAAGGCCATCGACCTGAAACGTTAACTCTGTTTCTCTCTCCACAGATGCTGCCTGACCTGCTGAGCGTTTCTTTTCTGTTTCTTTTTGCAGAATTCCAGCAGTAGTTTGCTTTCGTTGTACTGCAAGATCACCATTGCTTTGTACATTCAAAGACTTATGTGAAGGATGCCTGCAGGATTTACTTTATATCTTCACCATTTTCCACTGTGCAACACACAAACTGACAGGCACTAGAAGTTCTGGTCTCCATTATTACAAAAAGGATGTAGCGGCACTGGAGAAGGTGCAAGAAAGGTTTACAAGGATGATACCAGAACTGAGTGGTTATAATTATCAGGAAAGACTGAACAGGCTGGGACTCTTTTCTCTAGAAAAGAGAAGGCGGAGAGGTGACCTGATAGAGGTCTTTAAAATGATGAAGGGGTTCGATAGGGTAAATGTAGAGAAGATTTTTTCCACTTGTGGGGTGTCCAAAACTCGGGGTCATAAGTATAAGATAGTCACTAATAAATCCAATAAGGAATTCAGGAGAAACCTTTACCCAGAGAGTGGTTAAAATGTGGAGCTTGCTACTACATGGAGTAGTTGAGGCGAATAGCATAGACGCATTTAAAGGGAAGCTAGATAAGTACATGTGTTAGAAACGAATAGAAGAATATGCTGATAGGATGAGATGAAGTAGGGTGGGAGAAGGCTCGTTTCGATCATAAACACTGGCATGGAAAAGTTGGGCTGAATGGCCTGTTTCTGTGCTGTAAATTCTTTGGAATTTTATGGAATACCATTTCCAGTAGACAGGTCAATTCTGCCTGCCTACCTGTTCAAAGTGGGGCTGTCGTCAACTGTAGTCTAATTCCGAGCACAGTTTCTTTTTAATTCGTCCTGCAGATGTGGGCGTCGTTGGTGAGGCCGGCATTTAGTGCCCGTCCCTCGTTGCCCTGAGGAGGTGCTGCTTGGCTTTCAATGATAGAAGTCCTGCTGAAATACAGCATTGTGTCACCTGTGATATCATCATGTTATAATGATGTACAGCTTTGCAAGCTCCTCTCCATCCCCAAACAAACTTTAGGTTTGAGAGTACTGTGTCATAACGAGAGTGCCTCTTTAAGACAACACAAGGAAGCTGGTATTCCAAACTGGCTGGACCAGGTGTGTAATTATTTCATCGCACAGCATATCAGATTCTGTGCTGAATTAATATCATTTCGTGCTTTGGAATTAATGTGCAATCAATTATCTGAATTATTCACTTGTCCAAAAATGCGCATTTCTTAAACTGTTTGGATAAACAGTGTCCCACTCTGATTGTTCTTAAGAGTACACCAGAAAAGATAACGAACAATGTGAAGCTTTACATTTCAAAAACTGCTTTTTCTTTAATATTCCCACTGACTAATTTCATGAAAGATTCTCCTGCATACATGAGAGATTTTAAGCAAAATCTTTGACAGTAGTGGGGCTGAACCCAAGTACTTAGACTCAGGTTTTATCATTGCTCCATAATGCTGCAGTTAGGTAAGTGTTTATTTGATCTCTGCTGACCAGCGGACCACGCGGTCATTTTGTAAAGGTCCCCTCCTGGCTTGGAGCCTCATGAGGTGGGTGAAGAATCCGCCCTGTGTTAAAACGTTCTATCTCTGACACGCACTCCCAGCCAGTGAGCCTCCGACTTTTACAAGCTCATCACCAGCAAACAGCGCTTGATGGCTAATCTACAAGCACCAGCAGCCTGGATACTGCACATTAGAACACACTGTAAATCATTCTCAGATACAACCCGAGAGGTGCCAGAAGGCTCATGAGCAGTGAAAAGAGGTTAACCAGCTTCTCAACACTTTATGATTCAAACGCCACCCTGGTTAGTTCAGCGATAGTAGCAAATTCCGGTCTGTTGTAGATACCTTTACGGGTCCCCAGCGGGATCAGTCACCCCCGTAAGCAGTCAGAATGTTTCACTTTTATGGGATTTGACTCACACTACACTCCATCCACTTGTAAGATAGCATAACCCGGGGATCTAACATTAGCATCCCCTTGAGATCTGGACTGGATACTCGTGCCTTTTGCACGTCTGATGCAACAATTTCTCTGAAGGTGGGCTGAGATAACACTAGGTGAGGTGAAGTTGGGTTTGAATTGTAAGCTGCTTTATTCCATTGTACGGGAAATGTACAGAGCAATAGATATGACCAAAATCACTTCGTTCGATTTATATTCACGCACTGATAATAAAGAACACACAATGCTAGCTCCACTTCAATGGCTCGTTCTACTTAATTTAAACTTAACTTACTCTCTGTAGCCTGTCCTACAGCCCAGTCCAGTACACTCTCCCTACCGTCCCCTTGTCTTTCACAGCCTTTTGCTCTCTGCCGATGGAGTGTCCTGTTTCCAAAAGCCCCATCTGCCTTTCTTGGTGCCTGTGCTCTGCTCATAAATACCCGATTCCAGCCTCAGGTCTACCTTTAGTACACTAGTAACATTTTTAACATACATAGAAAGTGGTAGAACAAGTTGATAAGGCTGGTAAAAAAGCATACGGATCCTGGGCTTTATAAACAGAGGCATGGGGCTGGATTTTCGTTGACCCGTGGAGGCGGGTTTGGAGGCGTGTGGGGGGTTAAAATTGCGAAAACTGGCGGGCGGGCACAAGTCCGCCTCCATCCCGCCTCCACGCAATTTTCATTAAATCGTGTCTGCTGGTCCCGACTCCGTCCCGCCTTTAAGAGACGGGATAGGCTGTTAAGGCCCTTAACAAGCACTAAATTGCCTCTATAATGCCATTTTGAAAGGCCTTTGTGATTTTAACCCTTGTTCTACGTGAAGCACGCCTGTTCTGAAACACGATTGTGAAACCTGGCGGGAGCACATTTGGCTGGACTCTCTCTCTCTCTGTAAAAATATCTGGGAGCAGACTTAGGGCTGCTGCTGCTCATTTTGCATCCAGGTCCTCTCACAGCAAAGGCCAGGCAGTCTCTGACCTTCAATGCAGCAGCAATGATGACATCATCAGAGGTGACTTTCAGACTGAAAACACTAATTAGTTCATGGGTTCCCACATGCTGGAACTCAATTGCCCAATTAGGTGAAAATTGCATCAATCTCCCACATCCAATTGCAGTCGGGTGGACAACACGAAAAGTGGATAACACGACCCCAACCCGCCCCAGTATCAAAATCCAGCCCATGGAGTACAAAAGCAAGGAAGTTATGACAATCCTTTATAACAACATCTTGCATTTATATAGAGCCTTTAACATAGTAAAACATCTCAAGATGCTTCACAGGAGCGTTAACAAGCAAAATTTGACACCGAGCCACATAAGGAGATATTAGGAAATGTGACTAAAACCTTGGTCAAAGAGCTAAGTTTTAAGGAGAGTCTTAAAGGAGGAGAGCGAGGTAGTGAGGCAGAGGGGTTTAGGGAGGGAACTCCAGAGCTTGGGGCCTAGGCAGCTGGAGGCACGGCTGCCAATGGTGGGAAGATTAAAATTGGGGGTGCGCAAGAGGCCAAAATTGGAGGAGCGCAGAGATCTTGGAGGGTTGTAGTAAAGCACTGGTTAGGCCTCAGCTGGAGTATTGTGCCCAATTCTGTGCACCACACTTTAAGAAGGATGTCAAGGCCTTGGAGAGGGTGCAGAGGAGATTTACTAGAATGGTACCAGGGATGAGGAACATCAGTCATGTGGAGTGACTAGAGAAGCTGGGATTGTTCTCCTTAGAGCAGAGAAGGTTCAAGGGCGATTTAATACAGGTGCTCAAAATTATGAAGGGTTTCGATAGAGTAAATAATTAGAAACGGTTTCCACTGACAGGAGGGTCGGTAACCAGAGGGCACAGATTTAAGATAATTGGCAAAAGAACCAGAGGGGAGTTGAGGAGAGCAACGAGTTGGTATGATCTGGATTGCACTGCCTGAAAGGGTGGTGGAAGCAGATTCAATAGTTACTTTCAAAAAGGAATTGGATAAATACTTGAAAAGGAAATGTTTGCAGGGCTATTGGGAAAGAGCAGGGCAGTGGGACTAATTGGATAGCTCTTTCAAAGAGGCATGATGGGATGAATGGCCTCTTTCTGTGCTGTTTGATTCTAAGATTCTAGAAGCATAGCTTGAAATCCCAAAACATGACAGACATGTTAACTTAAGACGGAATCATCATGTACTGGCAAAGTTCATTTTTGTAATAATATTTTCTCTGGTCAGTCATCAACTTTGTGACCATCGCGTCTGTTTTTTTCCTTTGTCACCCAATTAAGCCAGTATTATTCTCCTTTGTAATTGGTTATTTTCGACCTGTTATATTCGCTAATCAAATTAAACAAAACCATTCCCCCCCAATTTCAATTTCCTCTTCAATCGCACTTCATCAAAAAAAAAATTCTGCACAATCACGTTCACGAATGGAAAGTCTCCGAAATGCAGTCGCCATTGTACTTCCTCACACCACACTAGATGATCAATAAGCAAAATGTATCCCGTAATAAACACTCGGAAAAAATTTACTTCCCGTAAACTTTCTCTGCTGCACAACATACCCTGCAGGGCCTCTGAAAATCCTGGCCTCTGGTTATAACCTCTCCCCACCCCTCACATACTTCACAATCCCACCCAACCAGCTGACCCGATATAAATCCTTGAAAGTACACAAACAAAATGCACAAGCACAAGGCAGCCTATGATGTGTGAAAACTACAATTCCAAAGAGCCCAGGTACCGTTTGAGTGCAGCTCCAACACAAAAGGAATGCACTTCTTCTATTTATGTAATGGTCTTCATGCTCCTGAGGCCCCAGGCCCACGCTCTGTGCTATATCAGCAGCCATGTTACCCCATCTCACCGCTACATCAATGGCCCACACTCTCCCAATCTCGGTGGTACATTAACACACTCCCTCCTACTCTCACAAGTGAGAAACAGAAATAAAATATGTTGCAGAGACAAAGGAAAAAGATTAAATAAACAGAGACTAAGAAATAGGAGTAGAAACAAATGGAAAGTAAAAGGAGCAAGGATGCAAGAGAGAAACAGAAATAGAGAGAGACAAATAGAGAAGGAGAGACTAAGGGCTCGATTTTAAATCCCGAGGCAGGTTGGAGTCGGGTTGCATGGTGGGCGGGTTCGGGAGCCGCTTCCGGCAGGAACAGCGGCAGAGTTGCGATTTTTATTGAAGTACCTTGTTAATTTCAAGGAGGCGCACTGGCCGGTCCAATGAGTGGGATCGGGTCGGCTGGCCGCCTCTGATGATGTCATAATAGCAGCTCCTTTTAAAGCTGTCTTCCAGCCTGAGCCTTTCCATTGTGGGTTCCTGCACTTGATTTAAACGCTATGACTTATTCCAGAGGCAAGGCAGCTCCTCGTTTTAATGATGAGTCCCTCCAAGTTCTTGTGGATGCTGTCAGAAGGCGCAGGGAGATTCTCTTCCCTCCTGATGGCCAGAGGAAGCCTCCTCAGCAGACCAAGGCAGCCTGGCTGCACATTGCTCAGGAGGTGAGCGCAAGGTGCATTTATGCACGGTCATGGATCCAGTGCCGCAAAAGGTTTAATGATCTTGTGCGAACATCAAAAGTGAGTATCCCATCTCACTTGCCTTCACTCTGCTTCCCTTCTCTTCTCATCATCAGCACTCTGCTTTGGAAGCCTCCTCCTTCACATCCCACCTTACTCTTACTTCCCTTGCACCATTTCCTATCCATCTCTGTCTCTGCACTGAATCACTTCAGCATCCTGCCTATGCACCCCTTAGACTCGCTCTCACTGTCTTGCGTGACAACAACTAACAACGCACAGGGAGCTACCTTCCTCTTGGCACCTTAACCCATCTTCGTCTCCCTCAAAGCTTCTATGGTAGGGATTAATCACACTCATTCCATCACTGTGGCTGAAACACCGCTTGTGTCCCTCCTTGCAGGAAAAGATAGCCCACAATAAGAGGGAGAGAGCAATGACTGGAGGAGGAACACCTACCCTAGCCACATTGACCAGTGCTGAGGAGGCTGCAAACGAGATTGTTGGAGGCAGCGAGGACCTGGAAGTGGGCGATGGAGAGATGGGCACACTAGAGGAAGCTGTTAAATAATAGAGTTTCATCCCTCTCAGAAAGCAATGCAATATGATGTTCACAGAGAATCGCATTGTATCATCTGCTCAAAAGGATGTGTCTGCTACATCAATATCAGATGTCTAAATCATGCCTTTACTCTCACACAGGACCATCGAGTGCCCCCCTCCCCACGATACAGGATGAAGAACCGGACAACTCCTCAGAGGAACCTGAAGCCCCTGAGGGAGGAGCGTCACCAGGACTCAGCGCACCCAGCACCAGCGCAGCAACGCACACCTCGGCAGGGCCTTCGTGACATAGAGTAGATTCTAAGATTCTAGAAGCATAGCAGATACGGGTCCTCATGGACCCCCTGAAGTGAAGCAAGGTGTTCTCCTGCCAATTGCCAGCAATGAAGTGTGGCTGACCCATGAGAGGGATGTTGTTGGCAGGACAGAAGGAAGTGTGGGCTCCTCTCAAAGCACTCACACGACCGTGCCACTGTGGAGCCCTTGGTCAGAGAACTAGTTTGCAGAGACAACTGAGATTCCCGTTTCAGCCCTTGCACAACCGCAGGAAGAGAAGACTGTTGAAGAGCCCTCCCAGGCTCCCAAACCCAGAGGACGCCCACCAAAGGTGTCTAAGCAGGCGCAGCATCCTAGTCAGCAAGGTGCCTTTACATCTGCTGAAGCCACAGGGGAAGCACCACGTAGAAGCACGCATAAGAGAAAGATTAAGCATCTATAGACACAAGGGGAGTCACTTGAGTGATGTTTCTTTTTTTTCTGACTCTTGCTATTATCCTTTTGTCATGTGTTAAAGATAAATTATGTCAAACAGTTGATTGTGTGGCCTATGTGTTATGGGAAATGGGAAAAGCGCATTGAGGGCTCAGGGCGACATGCTTTGTAATGCTGATGGTAAAAGTGATAGGAAATAACAGGGTATAGCAAGATGAAGTATGACGTTGGACAAGTGTCGCCTGCAATTACAGAGCCATACGGTAGCCACCTATGGTTGAAGAGTAAGCTTATGCTATTGTGGCATGGCAGTGTGCATACCCTGGTTGACGGGCAGCAGTGAACTGGAGGAATGCTGCATTGGTCACAACAGGGCATGCAAGGCGCCCCTTGTCCTTCTCCTACTCCTCTTCCAGGAAGATCTGCGCTGAGCCACCCAACTTTTACTCCTCCGATTATGAGGACCAGGATGAGAGGGCATAAATGTTTCCCATCCGCTTGCTATAGATTTCATTTGAGGCAACAATCTTGCAAGCACACAGTCGAAGTGGCCTGAAATTATTCCATTCAGGTCACACTGCAGATGGGTGTCAGCTTGAACAGTCACAAGGTCAGTAGATGTGCAAAATGTTATCCCATACCTACAACAGCAAAGTTGTTGCATCTGACTGTCAGCCATGTTTTAGGGGCGCTTTTAAAGCGCTGCACAAATGCATACAAATCATGTCCTCCAGCAACTCGTCTCCTTGAACCTGGCCTGTTTCTGACAAGTCGGGAAACAAGAGCCAGAAGCATGAAAATGGGAAACTACTATGAAAATAGGATTAGCAAGGCAGTTAACAGGCTGTTAACTACCTCTAACTACCTGTCCCACCGGTTGGAGACAGGTCAGTTTGGGAGCAGCTAAACAGACACTCACGAAGATCGGGTGGGGGTGGAATGGAGGCGGGTTGGGTGTCTGAAGCCATTTTTTCCGATTTTTGCAACAGACCCGCCTCCAAATCCACCTGCTCAGGGCTATTAAAATCGAGCCCTAAAGCAAAGGAGAGAGGCAGAGAAGCAAAATGTGAAGAAATAGAAATGAATGTTGAGAGAGAAACAGAAGTGAAGAGAGGCAGGAGAGAGCGACAGAAGGGGAAGAGACAGAAACAGAAATGAAGCAGTAGGAGAGAAAGAAAACTGAAGTTCCCAGCAGTGTTCCAACATATTGCAACAGCTCCCACTTCAATGTACATTAAAAATTAAATGAAATGTTAATTATGCATTCAGTCGCCATCAATATTATACCTATCATCTAAGTGAATTCCATTTAATGAGAGAAACTCTGAGGTCCAGAACTATTGTAAAGATTTATACAGGTCTAAGTCAGTGCTACCCAGTTCCTGTTTCACATCTGGTACCATGTTTCACATCTGGTACAGGTGAAGGTCAATAATCCTTTTACCTCCCTCACTATTTGATTATCACCTTCTCCTCACCTGGCCATTTCACACATCTTTTCAGGCAATCAGGCAAGGATCTATGGGGGCTAAATTCGGTTGATTTGCACCTCCCGTTAGCGCCCTAAGAGGGTGCTAATGGGGCGCAAATCAACTAGCACCTGGGCGCGGCGCCGCTAACGTCTCGCACGAAATTCAGCACTACGCCGCCGGTGAAGACATCATCACCGTGCGCAGCGCCCCGCTCGCGCCCCAGCTGTAATATTGGGTGGCGTCCCCTCGACTTACCTCCGGACGCTTTGTCCGCCGGGGTCAAGGGGGCCTACCTACGGCCAGGGCAGCTCTAGTTAAAGGGGAGGTGGCGGGCGGCCATTTTTGTTGCTGGCCACCTGCCAGCACCAGCCCCCGTGAATCCCCCCTTCGGGGTGCCGGCTGCGCTCTCATTTGCCGGCTCTCCCGATGCCTGGTGGCCCTAATAAGGGGAGGAAGGCCTGCCGTACCACGGCGTGATGCGCCACAGCCCATGGCGCTGCGGCACATAGCGCCACGATATTGGCTCGCAGCGCCCCAAGAGGGACGTGGGGCGCTTCCAGTAGCGCCCCTCCTCCCTCTCGGGGCGCTACCTGGGAAAATCGGCCGCGCGGGCGCTAACTTTTTCGGGCCCCAGCGAAGGTAGCGCCCCAAAGGGGGCGGTACCCAATTTTTACCCCTATATCTTTCACCTTATTATTGACCACACGCTTTCACAGTATTTCAAAGCTGACTGCAATAGCACAAGGAAAGAAAATAAAGACTTGCAGTTTAATGGCGCCTTTCACAGCCACAGGGTGTACCAAAGTGCTTTACAGCCAATGAAATACTTTTGAAGTGCAGTCACTGTTGTAATGAAGGAAATGTGGCACCCAATATGCACACAGCAAGGTCCCATAAACAGCAATGAGATAATGACTAGATAATTTGTTTTTTTAGTGATGTTGGTTGAGGAATAAATATTGGCCAGGACAACTGGGAGAACTTTCCTGCTCTTCTACGAATAGTGCCATAGGATCTTTTACGTCCACCTGAGAGGGCAGACGAGATCTCAGGTTAACCTCTCATTCCAAAAACTGCACCTCTGACAGTGCAGCACTCCCTCAGCACAGCACTGGGTTGTCAGTCTAGATTTTGTGCTCAAGTCTCTGGAGTGGGACTTGAACCCACAATCTTCTGACTCAGACGCGAGGGTGCTATCACTGAGCCACAGCTGACACCAAAGCGATACAAAAGAAGGAACAAGCAAGACTTCCAATTACCAGCAGTTAAACCAATTGCAAATAAACAGACATTGGCCAGCAGTTTGGTCACTTCAGTACTTCTCTTTTCACAAGTCTCATGAAAGCAGCAGAAAAGCAGCAGGAAAAGACATCCTGCCTTGAATCTGCAAGGAACGCAACAGGGTCCCACAAGGACCAGGCTTAATGTACTGGCAAAATGGTCAAACCGGAAGTGATAAGGTTTTTAATCTAGGAAAGGGGGAGGCTGGAAAAATAAAAACGGGTGATGGAAAAAAATAGGTGAGGATAATGTTCATGCAGAAAACAATTCAGCAAGAGGCTTATGCACCATGGTCACAGTAATATGTCATCTGAGACTTTTATAGGCCGTTTCAGTGCTGTGGCAAGGGGGAAAACCTGGTTGGAGAGATTTAAACATGGAGTTGTGGGAAAGATGGGCTAGATTTGGGAGGTGACAGCAGGTTCAACGGCTTTGGAGAGAAAAGGGAGGATGGAGATGGGGTGTTAGTTTGCAAGAAGAGGGGACGAGAGTGCTTTTTTTTTGGGGGGGGGGTGGGTGGATAATGGTTATTTTGAAAGGAAGGAGGGCAGTACCTGAGGAGGGGAACCAATGTCAGCTAGAAGGGGGGCAAGGATGGGAAGTTGGATGGTCAGTGGTTTCGTGGGAATGGGGTCAAGGGAGGAGGAGATGAGAATCGTGGAGAAGATGAGCTTTTAGACTGCATGAAGGGAGACAGGAGAAAAACAAAAGATGTGGGTTCTTGGGAAAGACTTTTACCAACAATAAAAGTCAGTCAGCTGTTTGACCACAGGGATAGATGGGGCCATTGCAACCAAGTTCAATCCAGGCCTCAATCACCATCCAGGCAGCGCACTTTCAGCAGGAGCAAGTGGAGAGCAATAAAGAACAGAAAACCTGACTAACTTTCCCCTTCCTAAAGAAAGAACTTGCATTTATATAGCACCTTTCATGACCTCAGGACATTCCAAAGTGCTTTACAGCCAATGAAGAGTAGTCACTTTTGTAATGTAGGAAAAGTTGCAGTCAAGTTGTGCACAGCAAGGTCCCACAAACAGCATTGACCAGATAATCTGTTTTTAATGTTGGTTGAGGGATAAATGTTGGCCAGGACACTGGGAGAACTCCCCTGCTCTTCTTCGAAATGGTGCCATGGGATCTTTTACGTCCACCTGAGAGGACAGACAGGGTCTCGGTTTATCGTCTCATCCAAAAGATGGCACTTCTGACAGTGCAGCACTCCCTCAGTACTGCACTGAAGTGTCAGCCTAGATTTTGTGCTCAAATTCCTCGAGTGGGATTTGAACCCACAACATTCTGACTCAGAGGCGAGTGTGGTACCACTAAGCCACGGCTGACACCTTTGAGTAAGTGGAAGCCTTTCCTGCTGCTGCAGTTAATGGGATTCTCAAAGGGAGCACATTTGACCACACAGCCGTAGTCAAAACTCTTTCTTCTTTGTACTTGCCACTTTATAAAATGAGAGTGTCTTCTTATGCTGGTACTGGGAGTCCATGGAGAAGCTGATGTGCAGGCTAACTCTAGCAAACAGTGCATGGGTCACTTGCTTGATGTATCTGTGCACAGTTGATTGGCTAATGTTACAGATGTCCCCAGATGCTGCATCAAATGACCCCGTTGCATATTTATTCAGGGCGGTGGTGACTTTCACGGCTATTGGAAGCCCAGTGCTGGTGGTGGAGTTGGTCTACAGGTCAAATTTCAGCACAACTCACGGATAACTTCCCTTGTGAACACATGCACTGATCGTGGGTCAGGTGGAGGTAGGAGCATCTTGGTCTGTACAGTTTGGTGGGAGGGTACCAGTGGATAGGTAACATATCTGCTTCCTGTCCAGCCTGGCCTTTCTGAGATGCGCTTCTTCCTCTTTCTCTTCCTCCTCTAAATAGCACAAATAAACAGGTATTCCCAAAGGGAAAAACATAGTTTACTATGTTGAATGTGTCATGGGTTGAAAATGGAAGCCTCCCAGCAGAAGGTACAAAGTCCATGGTTGGAAGTGTATTGGGTAGGCAAAAACAACTAAGAGAAACAATCAGTAATGCGTTTATAAGAACACTTTTGCCAGTGCCTACACTGACCCTTTAAATGTATTTCAACCTTGATCTAACTGCCTAACAATGCTGTTTTACACCAGTGGACTCAGCGTTAGATGGCAAACAGGCAACCAACAGGCAAAATTGGAAGTTTCATATCAGGACTTCATTTACATGTAATTTTAATCAACCCACCCCATTTTGCACTCCTGCCTGGCATTAAATGGAGCATGAGAATCTAGGCCCCTGTATCAATGGTTAGATGCAGATTAAAGGCCCCTCTATTTTGCCCCAACAATATGAACATAAGAACATAAGAAATAGGAGCAGGAGTAGGCCAATCGGCCCTTCGAGCCTGCTCCGCCATTCAATAAGATCATGGCTGATCTGATCCTCACCTCAAATCTAAAGAACACAAGAAGTAGGAGCAGGACCCGGCCACTCAGCCCTTGGGCCCGCTACGCCACCCACAGGGCCCTGACCGATCCGAACTCAGCCTCATGTCCAATTTCCTGCCCGCTCACTGTAACCCCTAATTCCCTTTACCTCTAGGAAACTATCTATTTCTGATATTCTAATATGTCTCAGCTTGAGACTCTGAAGAGCACCCTGCACTGCTACAGTGTCCATTTTGCACACCAGCCATTCTCATGGACTCTGGGTGAGGTTGCCAATTCAGGGTCAAATTATGAGCAGTTTTGTGCTGTGAGCCATGCCCACTAGGAACCTAATTAGGCTACCCAAACTCATTTGATGCAGGACTGTTAGAAGCAGACAAAGGAAGCTATCATCCCATCAGTCGGAGCTGAATTTGAACCTGGATCCCAGAGGACCAATATTCTACGGAGAGGGAAGCAGGAGCACTTAAATCTGAAGTTCTCGCCCCACAATACTGGGAAAATATGACAGTCTTTCTTTGCTCTGTATAAACGCAGAGATGCATGGATATGGAGACGTGCTGAAAAAGCCTTGTTCAGTATGAGTATACAACTGAAAGGCTCACTCCATCACCACCCCCGCACCCCCCCCCACCCATCCGAGAAGATTGTTTCCCCTTAAAAGCAAGCAGCCCAAGTCATGACTCTCTAAAACAGATTCAGTACCGAAACGACTATTACTCTTAAAATGGTAAGTGTGCTGTCCAGGTTTTGACAAAGCAATAAGGTTAATCACTGCATTGCCCCTCTAAAGGGCAGGCCCTCTGGTGTGCGCGCGTGTATTTGGTGTAGCTTTGTCAGGGAAATTTATTTTCTTCAGAACTGCAAGTAGCCTGTTTGCATTCATAAGGACACTGCTTTGAACAAGGAAATAAAAACACTTCATGGAAATGTTTTTAGTGCCACTTACGGGTTCTGAAAAAGACAGCGATAAAGGACAAAAAACACATCAAAATGAGTTGGCTGGTAAAGGGTTATAATCAGTCCGATTAACCTTATTACTTTCAAAATACTTAATTTAAAGAGAGAAGTTTCAGGTGGAACTGAGTATCACCAGTACCCGGTGGGCACTCTTAGTACCTGATGTGCATGTTGCAGCAATTCCATACGTTCCTGTAAGATTTGACCATCATACTCGCGGCTCTGCCTCAGGACCTGACGTCGCCACTTCTCAACCGCCAGCTTCAACTCTTCCTTTTGTTTCTCGGTCAGAGATTCGCTCACTCTGTTTCCAGGGCACTGCTGCAAAGTATTGTACAGCGTGGCTTCCAGCTCCTGGATTTGCTGTAGAGGAGAATTTGTATATATATATATATATATATATATATAACGCAAAAAAGTATTAACCCATTAAAAAAAATTATTCGGGAAGGAAAGAGTTAGCCTCGAGACGTAATTACACAGCATTGTTCCCGAGCATACGGACACTGGGTCAGAATTCACCTAACAGTCTGCCAGGCTCCGAGAAGGCAATAGGCACCCAGTGCAATGTTCCGTCAGCACCACCCAAAACAGTTAGGATTACTTCCTGAAAGGTTGTAATACAGAAAAGTCTCTTGCAATGTTAGCCTTTTGTTCGAAAGTTTACTGTGCTCTTGTGTTGCTATTAGCAACTGATGACACATCTAGCTGGTGCTAGATAACAACGGCTGAAACACTTCAATTTATAAGGAGCGTATCCAATTTCAACATGGGAGGCAGGAGCCAAGAATGCAACATTCCACTGATAATAAAACCCAGTCTGATCTAATAAGCACACTCATTCCGAACTGGTTTAAAGCGTACAGCCTTGAAGGTTCCGAATGGTCACTGTGTTTCCACCAACGTTGCTGTAGTAACTCAATAAGGGGAGTGACTGCAAGAATGCTTTGGCAGCTGTTGCCAACCTGATTGTCTGCAAATCAACTGCAGCCCCATGAGCACTGCTATCAACATAATGCTACACATTACCAAACAGATCAGATGCTGGACCCACTGAGGCGATTTTTGTTTCCTCAATCAGAATGGCGCAGAAAGGTTTTATTCCAGAACACATTCAAATATATTCCTCTGCGCAGCTTGCTCACATCTATATGTTATCTTATTTTATTTTAGAATAAAATAGATCCACATGTCAGGGCAGCTTATCTTGTCTCTTAATCTCTCCTGCCTTCCATCCTATCACAGCCCTTCCCTTTTGTTCTTTCCTCTCCTCCCCCCTTTCCCGGCCCCTACACTTGCTTAAAAACCTTTTACATCTCCAACTTTTCCCAGTTCTGACGAAGGGTCATCAACCTGAAACGTTAACTCTGTTTCTCTCTCCACAGATGCTGCCTGGCCTGCTGAGTATTTCCAGCATTTTCTGTTTTTATTTCAGATTTCCAGCATCCGCAGTATTTTGCTTTTGTATCTCATTTTATATTCGGTTGTGTCAACACTTCTGAATCTGGTTTTCTAGCTATGGAGGAAGTATGCCTAACCGCATTTTATTTCATTTCAATTAAAATTTCAGGAGTTAGACACGCACAAGCATCCTTTGCCGTGTTGAGTACAGCTGGAACACCACTGGTTTTACCAGCAGGAGAAACCATTGCTTTCCTGAGCATTCTGATCAGGATGACATAATTGGCACCAGATTTTGCCCATGAACAAAAATGTTTCCCGAGGACTTGAGCTGATCAATAGAACAGCTACTTCTTATTAACAACAGAAAACGCTGGAAAAACTCAGCAGGCCAGGCAGCATCCGTGGAGAGAGAAAGAGAGTTAACGTTTCAGGTCGATGACCTTTCGTCAGCTACTTCTTATTGCTCTGTGTGTTTAAACTCTTTGGTTTTGTAGCACAGCTGCACTGATGTCATCACTTTTCAAACTTTATCGCATGAAGGAAAAACAATAACATCCTGGTGATGAAAATAATCAGGAAAGGCTGATCAGGCTGGGGCTCTTTTCTCCAGAAAAAAGAGAAGGCCGAGGGGTGACCTGATAGAGGTCTTTAAAATTAGGACGGGACTGCTGCCAACGACATAAAGTCGTTGCGCGTGCACAGTTCCAATGGTTTCTTGGTGGTTCATGCCGGACTTTGTAGGCCGCAGTCAGTCTGATATATTAATGTGGTTTGTTCGTGAAATAAATCATCTTTGCAATTATTAGAAGTAAAGGTACTCGCGGTTTCCGGTAATTTCTAACGGGCTTCTGGTCGCCGATGTGGTGATTTGACGGTGGGGTCCGGCTCGGCTCCGGGTTCCTCACGTGTAGCTGAGAAGCGAAAGCTCCTGGAGTTTGTCAACAATCGGCATCCACCGAGCTTTAAATTTAAGTAATAATAGACACGGCTGATGATGGTTTAATGTTAAATATCACCAACAATAGGGAGGGGGTGGGGAAAAGAGGTTGCCGCTGCCGAACTGAGCCGAGAGAGAAAATTAAAATTAAAATTTGAATTGGTGTTTCTATCGGCTTATGTTGAATTGGTGCTTCTAGCGGATTAATGAAAGTTGACATTTATGCGCAGAATGCTTCTGCGCAGCTTCCGGCAGCTTCTGGTAGCTTCCGGTTCATTGGCAGCTGTCACTCCGTTAAAATTATGAAAGAGTTTGATAGGGTAGATGTACAGAAGATGTTTCCACGTGTGGGGGAGACCAAAACTAGGGATCATAAATATAAGATAGTCACTAATAAATCCAATAAGGAATTCAGGAGAAATGTTGTTTCCCAGAGAGTGGATAGCATGTGGAACTTGCTACCACATGGAGTAGTTGAGGTGAAGAACATAGATGCATTTAACGGGAAGTATATGAGGGAGTAAGGAATAGAAGGATATGCTGAAGGGTTAGATGAAGTCGGGTGAGAGGAGGCTCGTGAGGAGCATAAACATTGGCATGGACTTATTGGGCTGAATGGCCTGTTTCCATGCTGTAAATTCTATGTAATTCTGTGTAGTCTGTATCACAAGCCAGCCTTCTACAAAGTGCATCAGTTCCAAACCTTTTAAGCGTCTGTTTTAATTGAGACGTTCAGTAAAGTAGACAACAATACTAGCAGAATCAGCTGATTTGCTAGTTCTGCTTCCACCACAAGCACCAAACCAAATTTTCAAAGATGCTGCAGATTGAGGGGTATGTGAACCATGGTAATATCTCTTAGCATATTACCCTTTCTCTTCTGAGGCCTGCATTTGAATCTGATACAGGCTGATCGGATGAAAGTCTTTGCTTGATGACTCTGGGTGAGAACAGTGTCACCCAGCTCCTAGTGAATCCAAAAACAAAAACTCTCTTTAATCTGGCAGAAAATTAACAATCACGCTCAGAGAGGCTATAGGATGGCTGGTGTGGAAAGTGGAAAACTGTTACACCGGTGCAGTAGAAGATGCTCTACTGAAACTGGGGCTATGGTAGATTGCTGGGGCAGAGTAAAGGGAGCTTTACCCTGCAGCTAACTATACTGCGTGTGATATGGAAGTGATTGATGCTGGCACTACGTAATAAAACTGCTGGTTCATGAGAATGTTCTACTCCCCAGCATTAACACTGCTCACCTTTATGAACCAAAATCTGTCTAGATGTTTTTTGAACCATACAAATTTACTTAAAGCTAGTTGATCCCTGTGGCATTTCAGAGGGAGATTCAAGACTGTGTAAATTTCAGGTGAAGCGTGGTCTGAGGGTGGATAATAATTGAACCGGGGCTGAGGGAGGACTGAAGTGCTGTAGATGAGAAGGGGCAGAGGAGGAAGGTAGTGGGGGGTGGGGTGGGGGGAGCAGAATGTGGTTAGATGGTGGGGGGGGATGTTATAGGATGAGGGGTGGCAAGGGAGATGGTGGAACAAGGCTAGAAGTTGGAGGCAAGGACAGAGATAGAGTAGGATATTACAGGTTGGGGACAAGAGGGAGGGTGAGAAGGTGAAAAAGGCTGATTGCCAGGAGGGTTCTCGCTGATCTCCCATCTTAGATGGGTTACTATGTAACGAGAAAGGATTAATTAGCAATCTTGTTGTACGAGGCCCCTTGGGTCAGAGTGATCATAATATGATAGAATTCTTCATTAGGATGGAGAGTGAAGTAGTTGAATCAGAGACTAGGGTCCTGAATTTAAATAAAGGAAACTACGATGGTATGAGGCGCGAATTGGGTAGGATTGATTGGGGAATGTCCATCAAAGGGTTGACAGTGGATAGGCAATGGCAAACATTCAAAGACTGCATGGATGAACTGCAGAATTTGTTCATCCCAGTGTGGCATAAGAATAAAACAAAAAGGGTGACTCAACCGTGGCTAACAAGGGAAGTTAGGGATAGCATAAGATCCAAGGAGAGGACATATAAATTGGCCAGAAAAAGCGTTAACCCTGAGGATTGGGAGCAGTTTAGGATTCAACAAAGGAGGGCAAAGGGATTAATTAAGAAGGGGAAAATAGAATATGAAAGTAAGCTTTCAGGGAACATAAAAACTGACTGTAAGAGCTTTTATAGATATGTGAAGAGAAAAAGATTAGTGAAGTCAAGTGTAGGTCCCTTGCAGTCAGAAGCGGGGGAAGTTATAATGGGGAACAAAGAAATGGCAGACCAATTAAATGCATATTTTGGTTCTGTCTTCACAGAGGACACAAATAACCTCCCAGAGATGTTGGAGAACATACGGTCTGATGAAAGGGAGGAACTGAAAGAAATCAGTATTTGCAGGGAAATGGTGTTAGGGAAGTTGACGGGATTGAAGGCTGATAAATCCCCAGGGCCTGATAATCTACATCCTAGGGTACTTAAGGAAGTGGCCCTAGAAATAGTAGATGCATTGCTGATCATCTTCCAACATTCGATGGAATCTGGAACTGTACCCATGGATTGGAGGGTAGCTAATGTTACCCCACTATTTAAAAAGGGTGGTAGAGAGAAAGCGGGGAATTACAGACCGGTAAGCCTGACATCGGTAGTGGGGAAAATGCTAGAGTCCATTATAAAGGATGTAATAGCTGAGCACTTGAAAAACAGTGACAGGATCGGACAAAGTCAACATGGATTTACAAAAGGTAAATCGTGCTTGACTAATATACTGGAACTTTTTGAGGATGTAACTGGAAAAATAGATAAGGGAGAACCAGTAGATGTGATGTATTTGGACTTTCAAAAGGCTTTCGATAAGGTCCCGCATAAGAGATTAGCGTGTAAAGTTAAGACACATGGGATTAGGGGCAAGGTATTGACTTGGATAGAGAACTGGTTGGCGGACAGAAAGCAGAGAGTAGGAATTAATGGGTCTTTTTCCGAGTGGCAGGCAGTGACTAGTGGGGTACCGCAGGGATCGGTCCTTGGACCCCAGCTATTCACAATATACAGTAATGATCTAGATAAGGGAACTAAATGTAATATCTCCAAGTTTGCAGATGACACAAAGCTGGGTGGGCGTGTGTGCTGCGAGGAGGATACCGAGAAACTCCAGGATGATTTTGACAGGTTGGGTGAGTGGGCAGAAGCGTGGCAGATGCAATATAACGTGGATAAATGCGAGGTTATCCACTTTGGTGTCAAAAACAGGAAGGCAGACTATTATCTGAATGGCAATAGATTGGGGAGAAGGGGAAGTGCAACGAGACCTGGGTGTCCTTGTGCACCAGTCGCTGAAGGTAAGCATGCAGGTGCAGCAGGCGGTGAAGAAGGCAACTGGTATGTTGGCCTTCATAGCGAAAGGGTTTGAGTACAGGAACAAGGATGTCTTGCTGCAGTTGTACAGGGCCTTGGTGAGACCACACCTTGAGTATTGTGTCCAGTTTCGGTCGCCTTATCTGAGGAAGGATGTTCTTGCCATGGAAGGAGTTCAGCGAAGATTCACAAGGCTGATACCTGGGATGGCAGGAATGACATATGAGGAGAGATTGGGTCGATTGGGCTTATACTCGCTGGAGTATAGAAGAATGAGAGGGGATCTCATCGAAACATATAAAATTCTGACAGGTCTGGACAAACTAGATGCAGGAAGAATGTTCCCGATGGTCGGAGAGTCCAGAACCAGGGGTCATAATCTAAGGATAAGAGGTAAGCCATTTAGGACAGAAATGAGGAAGAATTTCTTCACCCAGAGAGTGGTGAACCTGTGGAATTCTCTACCACAGAAGGTAGTTGAGGCCATGTCATTAAATATATTCAAGAATGAGTTAGATATATTTCTTAAAGCTAAAGGTATCAAGGGATATGGGGAGAAGGCAGGTACAGGGTACTGAGTTTGGATGATCAGCCATGATCTCATCGAATGGCGGAGCAGGCTCGAGAGGCCGAATGGCCTACTCCTGCTCCTATCTTCTATGTTTCTATGTTTTCATCCCATCCCTCTGACTTTGTGTTCCCTTGATGCCACGTTCTCTCATCCATTCTTTCCATTACTAGCAATCTCTATCTTTCCTTTGATTTCTCTCTCCCCCAACTGTCTCTCCCTCTCCCATTTCTTGCTTTTTTTCCCCCCGTGCTTTCTCTCACTCCTTCACTCCCCACTCGATTTCTTCTACCTAGCCTTCGATGGCAGAAGTCAGGTGTACGGCCTTACTGTTTGCACGCTTAATTCCACTCCTTCAGGCCGCCGGCTCCATTGTCTTTGCCACCAAAGCAGCAATCGGGATCTCAGCGCCATCTTGTTCATTGTGAGAGATCATTTGGTGGTTCAAGGTAAGGTCGCCACCTCTGGTTGGACAGTATTGCTGGAGGTTTCATCACATGACCTCCTGCCTCTAACCGCCCCGCCCCCACGCTCCCGCCATTGGTTACCCAACACTTCCATCTTCACGGCACACCGCCTTCCCACGCCAGTTGGGAAACAAACACTCTGTTACCTGATTGGATGATTCTTGACTCTCAGTCAAACAGCCTTTTTCCCCCCATCTCCAATATTTTTATAACTAATAAGCGAGTGTTCAAAGAAAATGAAAAACAGAACTTTTTTTTAATGGCCTGATGATTTTTCTGCCTGGTTGCTTGCCGCAGTGTCCTGCAGATTAATCTTCAATTCCCGGAGACTCCAGGTCAATCCTGGAGGGATGGCAACCAATGTTCCCTCTTATTTTTTTGGTGCATGGGCCCTTTAACTGGCTGCACGGCCCATTCAAATGTTCGCACATATGCAGTTTTTTCCTATATAAAAGCTGGTGAGCGGCCTGCACGGTACCTCCAAACAGCAACCCTAGTTCAGGGGCACGTTATTAGATGCAGGATCAGAGTTCCAGGATTAACCACCTTGTGGTTACAGCACAACACCACCTACAGAGTTACAAGTTACTGCAAAAAATATGGACACTTTTATAATGGATTTTCAATAATAGTTGGTATACTTACAAATTATCAATGGAATGTGTGCCCCATGTGCTGAAATTAATATATTATAAAGGCAAGGTAAAGTTTTCTTTTCGAAATATGTGCAGCAAGAGCAATAGCTTGGCTCAGCAGGTAACAGTCTCCTCTTCGAAAGTTGTAGGTTCAAGACCATACCAGGACTTTGAGCTCATAATCTAGGCTGGAAAAACAGGCCTGGGCGATACATGCCACAGTGCTACCAGTGGTGGGAGGTCTGCAACTGCAAGCTGAAGGTTCAATATATTTCAATATGAGTACCCTGCGGGGCACTCACCAAAATATAGCTGTTACCTGACAGAGAAGCTATGACAGCACACCATAATCTACAGGCATTACAAGTGATTAGTGCAGTACTGAGAGAGTGCTGCGTTGTCCTTCAGATGCGACATTAAATAGAGACCCATCCTGCTGGTTAAGTTAGCCTTGAAAGACTCCGTCACACAAGGTAAACTGCAATGGCTTCTCTCAGTGTCCGGGCCAACATTCCTCCCTCAACAAATCCCACCTAAAAATAAATAACTGGCTATATTTGTCTCGTGGCTGCTTGTGAGCTCTTTCTGTGCAAAAAATGGCTGCTAAGTTTGTTTTTTAAGACAATAGTCGCTGCATTTCAAAGCAATTCATCGTGTGCAGTGCGTTCTTCATGTCTGGAGAGACAGTATATGAATTGCAAGCCTTTCCTTCTTTCATTTCATTCAGATAAAGCATTCATGGTAATGTTAAAAATGTGAAAAATTTAAATTTCAGAAAAAATAATTTCAACCTACGGAAAAGAAATGGCACTCTTATTTATCAGCTACAAATACACAAATAATGTGATTTATAACCTGCACATTCTTCATATGATTTGTACAAGCAGCAGACGTATCCACAGAGCGAATTTAAATTGCCTTTGTCCAAGTAGCTCAATGCTCCACAAGTCCAGTGCAAATTTACCAAGAAATCAATCTTTATGTCTGCACTTGTGGATTTAAAACAAAATCCGAGCAAATCGATAATACAGATTCAGCAGTTACCTGGGGTAAACGTGACAAGGAGACAACATTTACTAATTTTCTGTGAACCATTTTTTGGAAGGATTTTAAGTCTTGAACCTTGAGAAGATATGGCCTATTTATTAAAAGGCAGAAAGAACTTGCCTTTCACGACCTCAGGACGTCCCAAAGTGCTCTACAGCCAATGAAGTACTTTTGAAGTATAGTCACTGTTGTATTGTAGGAAATTTGGCAGCCAATACACGCACAGCAAGGTCCTCGAAACAGCAATGAGATAATGACCGGATAATCTGTTTTTTTAGGGATGTCGATTGAGGGATAAATATTGGCCAGGACCCCGAGGAGAACACGGCTACTCGTCTTCTAATAGTGCCATGAGATCTTTCATGTCTACCTGAGAGGGCAGAGGAGGCCTCAGTTTAACGTCTCATCTGAAAGACGGCACCTTCGACAGTGCAGCACTCCCTCAGTACTGCGACTGAAGTGTCAACCTGGATTATGCACATCAGTCCCTGGAGTGGGACTTGAACCCACAATCTTCTGGCTGAGATACCACTGCGCCAATGCTGACACGTATTACCACAAAAATAGGATTACATTACTCAAAGATTTCCTGTTTTTAAGCAAGTTGTACAAATTGTCACACTGGTGCAGTAAGCAGATGAATTTCTGAGGTAGGGGCTAAAGCCCTAATCTAAACTTAGAAAATAAAAACTTGACATCAGCTTCTATACATTTAGTTATATGATGAATGGAGAGGGTTAAGAATGAGACAAATTTTCTTTTCTTTTTGTCCATGAGCAACACCACAGGAAATCAATTAGCATTATATAATAAAGTGGTGTTTAAAATCTTGTCATATTCTCAGAGTAAGACAATTTTAAAATGTTTGTAGTTAATAGGGGCTAAATTCAAACGGCCCATTTTCGGGTGCATAACTGACAGCGAGCTTCCAGTGCGCACCCAAACCGAGAGGCCCAAGGACCATCTTAAATTGGTCCTCGAGCCTTATTGTAATAGTCGGAGCGAGCTGCCGAAGCCTGTCACGCCTTGCCTCTGTGGCTTGATCTGCCTCGCATGCAGTGTCCCTTATGTAAGTCCTGGGAAGCGGAGAGGGAAGGAAAAGCAGCCTGCAGTAATGCTGTGGAGCCTGGAGGAGCAGGAGTGGGTAACACGGTGGCATAGTGGTTAGCACTGTTGCCTCACAGCGCCAGGGACCCGGGTTCGAATCCGGCCTCGGGTGACTGTCTGTGTGGAGTTTGCACATTCTCTGCGTGGGTTTCCTCCGGGTGCTCCGGTTTCCTCCCACAGTCCAAAGATGTGCGGGTTAGGTTGATTTGGCTATGTTAAATTAACCCTTAGTGTTAGGGGGGATTAAATACGTGGGGTTACGGGGATAGGGTGGGATATGTGTCGGTGCAGGCTCGATGGGCCGAAATGGCCTCTATCTGCACTGTGGGGATTCTGTGAGTGCTCCTCCCGGTTCAGCATCAACACCCATATAAAAAAAATACGTGCGGTTTCCAGCGGTTCTTTTAAGGACCCCTGGTTAGGCCGCTTATACACCAGGCAATG
The DNA here is from genome assembly GCA_030390025.1 of Squalus acanthias. Lineage (NCBI taxonomy): Eukaryota > Metazoa > Chordata > Chondrichthyes > Squaliformes > Squalidae > Squalus > Squalus acanthias. Next base: position 195,444,690 of record CM059426.1, on the reverse strand, counting down.
CTGAGCAGAGCAGGCTCGGCACCTGTGCCTGCTTTGCTCTGGGCAGATTAATTTCATGGAGGGTTCGTGAAATGGGTGCAGGACATTGACTTCCTTATTGAGATGAGGCCTGCGCTCAAAGGCCCTGACAAATTTAGCAGTAGCCCAGGTGCGTCCGCAAATCGAGAGTGGGCCTTCCCCCTGCTAAAGTTGTCATTGTGCCCATTTTCCATCTGTAAAATGGGCACAACAATGTTGAATTTCTACCCCCAATGTTTTTCTTTTAATTTCTGACAGCCTGATGTGTTCCTTCCCATTTTATGTGGATCTGTGAACGTATCCACATTGAAGGACTAATAACTGTGATATAATCGGCATATTTTTACTCTTAAGTGATGATAATTCAGTCTTTATAAGTTCTTTTTGGAATTGTTTAAACAAGCCAAGGAACTTCTCTCCATGTCACGCTATTATTTTGACAGCTAGAATTTAGTTAACACCACCCTCCCCATAGATGATATCCTGATAATTTAAACTTCATTTCATCTTGACTCTGCATTGTGACAAATACGCCGAGGAATGCTGAATGGTGTTCCTACCATATAAGCATGGTCCAGAGATTGTTTCCTGTAATCCAGCTCCTCCTCTAGGTAGCCCTTCTGCTTGCTAAACAGCTCCTGGTGAAAGAGAATAAACATTCAGCTTTTAACGCACAGCCTGCTTTATCTGAGTCCACCAATCTTCATTCCTGCTTTACTTTTTTGGTATTGCTCATTTCTCACTCACGCAGGCCAATTTATATCTTGCTACTGCCTCCATTTGCACTTTAAAATGTTGCAGTGTCTGCAGTGTTGCTTCTTTCTGTTCCCAAAGCTGAAGGTTTTTAAGCCACTGTTGCACGGCATTGACCAGCAGCTGCACTGCCCAATTTGCCACCTCCAAATCGGTGAGCGTGTTTTGAAGTGGCTGCTTGCTGACCGCATTATGAGGGGCCTACCAGGAAAATGGACCCCATGCTGACTCCTCTGGGCAGCCTCACCCAGCGTCCACCAGTGTACCGTGCGCACATAAAACTCGCCCCATTATTTCTCATGGCGCCTAACAATTTCTTAATGTTTTTGAGCGCCAAACTATTTGATTTGTTCGGTGCCGTATCAGATATTTTTCTATGATGCGGAGATGCTGGTGTTGGACTGGGGTGGACAAAAGAGAGAAGTCGCACAACACCAGGTTATAGTCCAACAGTTTTATTTGAAATCACAAGCTTTCGGAGCGGCTGCTCCTTCGTCTGACGAAGGAGCAGCAGCTCCGAAAGCTTGTGATTTCAAATAAAACTGTTGGACTATAACCTGGTGTTGTGCGACTTCAGATATTTTTCTAGTCTAGGGGGAATGCAGCATTGTACTAAGACTGTATAATTGTTCTTGTACTGTCATGCTGCTCCATGAGGGATGGTAGAACATGGAGTTCTCTCCTGTGATTTCCACAAGTCCTCAACTGCAGATGTCCGAGGAGATGTCCAAGAAGGAACTCCTTCCTTGTGGATTATGATTATATCAAAGGTGAGGAAAAGGATGATAACAAAGAGGGAGAGGAAGTCTGAATGTGCGTCAGCCATGGCTCAGTGGGTAGCACCCTCGCCTCTGAGTCAGTGTGGGTTGTGGGTTCAAGTCCCACGCCACGGACTTGAGCACAAAAATCCATGCTGACATTCCAGTGCAGTACTGAGGGAGTGCTACACTCTCAGAGGTGCCATCTTTCAGATGAGATGTTAAACCGAGGCCTCGTCTGCTCTCTCAGGTGGATGTAAAAGATCCTATGGCACTATTTCGAAGAGCAAGGGAATTATCCCCGGTGTCCTGGCCAATATTTATCCCTCAATCAATATCACTAAAACAAATTATCTGGTCATTATCACATTGCTGTTTGTGGGAGCTTGCTGTGCGCAAATTGGCTGCCGCATTTCCTACATTACAACAGTGACTACACTTCAAAAGTACTTAATTGGCTGTAAAGCACTTTGGGACGTCCGGTGGTCGTGAAAGGCGCTATATAAATGCAAGTCTTTCGTTCAGAGTCAAGCCCAACGAAGGGTTTCTGCTACAACCTCCTAACCTATGTTCCTCTCCCACAACCCCCTTGAACCCACCGCCTGTGTGACTTGCTTTTTCATTCCCGTCTACCAGCGCAGGATTTTCTCATCTGGGGGGAATTAGTGGCACAGAAGTGGCTGATTCAGAGAGCACGAGGGAGGTAAAGGGAGGGGATGAGGATGTATCACCTTCCCAGCAGAGGCCAAGGAGAAGGCTGCCCATGTCATTGTGGCAACATCAGGGAAGCACCTTCTTTGCTGAACCAATGAAGCGTGTGGCAGCTTCATTGGAATCTGCAGCAGAGAGCACCTAAGAAGTGGCCAGGAAATCAGTCGGGGCCTCCACTACCACTGAAACACAGACCGCTGCTCTGCTAGCAGTTGGGGACTGAATAGACAGCACCAGCTTCCAGACCCTAGCGACTGGGATGCTTTCTTGGAGCTATTAGGATCTGACACGTGCCATCAGACCAATTAGTCCACTGATCAGTGGGACCACTGATCCAGAGCCCAGTACAATGGCTGGGGTCGATCAGCCTGAGGCTGAAGTCTCTCAGGACAGCCTTCCCTCCCAGACCATCACACAAGTGGCTCATTGGAGGAAACACCAGGCTGCTCAGGCACAAGCTCCAGAGATGCAGGTAGCAGCACCTCCCACCCAGGAAGAAGTTAGGAGAAAAGAGCTACTTCAGTCCCAGAAGCCTTTCGTTGACTATAAACAGCCAACCATCTCTCATGATACAGGCCCTCAGGTTGCACCTAGAAGCACTAGAATAGGAGAATGAAAGGCAAGTTTAGACATGCAGGGGAAGCACGGTGTGTGGAGAGAGTATCGCTTATTTTCACTTTGAACTTTGTTGCACTCAAATAGAAATAACACTTTATTATTCATGGAGATTAGTGTCATACAAGAAAAGCTGCACTTATTTCGTGCTGACTTATTCAATCAGGTGATTACAATACCAAGAGTAAAGAGGATTGATGTGCCATCATTGTCTAGGATGGGTACTGAACTGAAGAATTAGTCCCTTATTTGAAGGTGGGAGGCAAAGGAGTTAAGGTAGTGGTGACAAAGGTGGACTGTGTTAAACTGAAGACTTCACTGGTCGTTTGTTCACTGATGCCCCTTGCAGCTGTCACTGAGGATCCTTCGGAGTTAAGGTCACTGTGATATTCTCCTCCATGTACTTCTTCTGCCTCCTCAGCAAACTTTAGACCTTACTGGATAGTGAAGTTGTGCAGGGAACAGCAGGCTACAACTATGTGGGCTCGAGATGCAACATAATCCAGAGCTCCTCCTAACCTGTCAAGGCAGTGAAAGCGTCCTTTTAATACCCAGATGGTCCTCTAAATGACCATTCTCATAGAGGCATGTACCTTGTTATAGAGCTCCCCTGCTGCTGTTTGGGCCACTCTGAGCAGCGCCATTATCCATTGGAGCAGGGGGAAGGCCTTGTCTTCACAAGCCATTGGTTGACTTGATTTCTCCCTTGAAGAGGTCATGGAGAGCCAAATTGTGAAGGATGAGTGCATTGTGGCAACATCCAGTATATCTTGCGTTGACACATATGGCCTGAATTTTAACTCCCCCTGCCTGGTCAAAATAAACAGGGGGGACAGTTAAAATAGAGTGGGGGACTTATCCACTCCTTTCCTGCTCCGACCTAATTGGAGGCGGTATCAGCGGCAGTATTTAAAACAGCGGGAGACCAGGCAGTGCGGACCTAATTGGAGGCGGTATTAGTGGTGGCCGAACCTTCGACGATTTCCAAAAAACAAGGAGTAAAGTCACAGGACAGCAGGTAGGTGATTGGTTGGTGACTATTAAGGGTATTTTTTGCTCTCTTTTCTCGCTAAGATTTAAACTAGGTGCGGGAAACTACAAAGTACTGTATTAAATTTCAAGCTTAACTAGTTAAACGAATTAATGGCCCAGAAATTGATCTCGCTCTGTTCCCGCGGGGGTAAGCCTTCCCCGCGATCTCTCACCTCGCTTGTGCTTTTTCAGATCCAGCTCGCACGAACTTGATGTGCCAGACATCAGCCGGGCAGTGCTTGCGTATCCCACCGGCGTAGTGAATTCGTGCGAGCTGTGGGATCACGTGACTCAGTTAGAGCCAATGGCAGCACACCATCTTCCATTCATAAGTTTCACAGCACGGCTGTCAAATCTATGAATCTTACACCCCCCCAAAATAACAGCTAAACCTCAATTAAATTTAAAAAAATCCCCATCACATTAATAAAATAAGTATAGTTAAATAAATTAACCATTTTAAATAAAAAATTAAATTTTTGAAAAAATTTAAAATCTTTTAAAAAGTTATAAAAATAAACTTACCTGTCTTTAAAGTCTCTAAAAAAGATATACCTGTAAAAAAAAATTCAAAAAAATACTTAATTCACTACTTACCTTCTTAAAAGTGGGTCTTACTCCTCCTTTTTACATTTCTAAAATCTTCAGTACTTACCTGCGCGTCCAAAGCATGAAGTGCACAGCGTGCGCGCAGCCTGTAGCGCGCACGCGATGCACCGAGGAACCGCCCCCTTTTCAAAAGAGCAATTGCCGGTTTTCAGCGCATGCGCAGGGCATGCAGAAAACCGGCAATTGCAGAGGGAATACGCGAGAGTACGCAGTGCGTACTCTCGCGCACCGGGATGAATTTTTGGGCCATTATAACTATAAATAATCATTGAATAAAGACTTTAACTAATTAAATAAATAAAATAAGGCTAGACAGGGCAGGGCAGGTTGTGCCTAGACTGCAGTGTGTGGGAGTTTGTGGACGGTGAGACTGTCCCGAGTGAACATGTCTGCAGGAGATGTCTACGTCTCGAATCTCTCCGGCTCAGAGTCATTGAGCTGGAGTGCGAGTTGGAGACACTCCGACACATAAGGGAGGGGGAGAAATTTCTGGACAGTTTTATCTATAATGCAGTCACACCCCAGAGGGAAGCACAGGTTCAGGAAGGGGAGGGTGTGACTGTTAGGGAACCGGGTAGCGAGGATTTAAGAGAGGTTGTGAAGAAGGTCCCGCAGACACTGGTCCTGTCCAACAGGTACGATGTACTCGCTACCTGTGAGGACAAGGAGAAAGACTGCAGGGAGGACAGCCACAATGCAGACCAAGGCACCGTGGCTCAGAAGGCTGTCCAAGGGGCGGGGGGGGGGGGGGGGGGTGGAGAGCAGAATAGAATATTTGGTAGTGATAGGGGACTCTATAATTAGGGGGATAGATAGCGTCCTCTGCAGCCAAGACCGAGAATCCCGAAGGGTGTGTTGCCTATCCGGTGCCAGGGTAAGGGATATCTCACGGCAGCTGGAGACAAACTTGGAAAGGGAGGGGGGAAATCCAGTTGTCATGGTCTGTGTTGGAACAAATGACATAGTTAGGAACAGGGAGGAGGTCCTGCTGAAAGAGTATCAGGAGTTAGGCTCTAAATTAAAAAGCAGGATCTCGAGGGTAATAATCTCTGGATTATTGCCCAAGCCACGTGCAGAAGCAGACAGATCAGGAGAATTAACACGTGGCTAAAGGGCTGGTGTGGGAAAGAGGGGTTCCTTTTCATGGGACACTGGCACCAGTTCTGGGACAGGAAGGAGCTGTACCAATGGGACGGGCTCCACCTGAACCGGAATGGGATCCGTGTCCTAGCGGAAAGGGTAAATAGGGAGGTGGCAAAGGCTTTAAACTAGTAAGATGGGGGGAGGGATCTATCAGAAATGTAACCAGCCTAATTATAAACAAACAGAAAAAGAGAGCATAGGAAAGAATAAAGTAAGGGAGGACATATATGGCAAGGGAATAAATAGAGTTATAGAACAGGAGTCTAAAAAGATGGTTAAACATAAAGTGAGAGGAAATCCTATTGCAAATGAGTTAAACTGTCTGTACAGCAATGAACACAGTGTCTGTAATATAACAGGGGAGCTGGAGGCAATCATGTGTTGCGAGGAGCCAGACATAGTAGGGATTACTGAGACATGGCTATAAAAAAATCAGGACTGGGAATTAAACATTGCTGGGTATAACATATTTAGAAAAGACAGAGAGGAAAAAGGGGAGGTGGAGTAGCTGTACTTAGTAGGGATAACATAATGGCAGTAGAAAAAAGTGACGCAGCTGTCAGCAAGACAAAAATAGAATCCATATGGATAGAGATAAAAGATAATAAAGGATCAATCACACTAATAGGGGTAGTCTACAGGCCACCTAATAGTGGAAGGGAGGTGGAAGAAGAAATATGCAGACAAATTAGAGAAATTAGTAAAAAAAAAGAGAATAATCATCATGGGGGAATTTCAACTACTCCAATATTAATTGAACAGAAGAGGTAGGTAAAGCGGATAAGGGAATGGAGTTCCTACAATGTCTACAGGACTCGTTTCTAACCCAATATGTAAAAAGCCCAACAAGGGAAGAATCGCTATTGGATCTAGTAATGGGGAATGAACCAGAGCAGATAAGAGAAGTAAAAGTAGGGGAACATCTCGGCAATAGTGACCATAATATAATACACTTTAAGATGATGATTGAGAAGGACATAAGTATGATGAAAACCTGAGTAATAGGTTGGAGAAAAGCTGATTTTGAGGGGCTGAGAATAGAATTTGGGAAAATAAAACGGGCAACAATATTGGCAAACAACGATATAGAACAGCAATGGGAAACATTTAAAACGGTGTTCAACAGAATGCAGGAATATATTCCGCTAAAAGGAAAGAACAAACTAAACACTAATGAGACTCCATGGATGAATAAAGCCATAAGGGAACAATTGAGGGTAAGGAAAGAGGCATACATTAAGTACATAGACAGCAGGGGAGTGCATGATAAGGGAGAATACGAAGAGATTAGGAGAGAAGTAAAAAAAAACAATTAGGAAGGCAAAGAGGAACTATGAAATTAAATTATCAAGGAACATAAAACAAAATAGTAAAATATTTTACAGGCACATCAATAAAAAAAGGAAGGTTGGGATGGGAATAGGGGCATTAAGGGATAGACAGGATAATACCACAGGTAATGATAGAGAGATGGCAGAAATATTAAATAATTATTTTGCTTCAGTATTTACCAGGGAGATAGAACAGGTGGACATGACATTGGATGATGAGATTAGTAATGAGATAAGTGCATTTAAAATAAAAAGAGGGGATACATCAAATAAACTAATCAAACTCAAAGAGGATAAAACCCCTGGTCCGGATGGATTGCATCCACGCATTTTAAAAGAATCTCAGGAAGAGATAGCAGAGCCATTACTACACATATTTAATAATTCATTAGAAAAAGGTGCAGTGCCAGAGGACTGGCGGATAGCTAACATGACACCTATATTTAAGAAGGGGGATAGAACATGTCCAGGGAATTATAGACCAGTCAGCTTAACATCAGTGGTAGGAAAAATAATGAAATCCCTACTAAAGGAGAAAATAGAAGAACATCTAGAAACCAAAAACTTGGTAATGAAGTCAGCATGGATTTCAAAAGGGAAAGTCTTGTTTGGCCAACCACACTGAATTTTTTGAAGAGGTAACAGAGAGAGCAGGCAATCGTAATGCAGATGATGTAATTTATCTAGATTTTCAAAAGGCCTTTGATAAGGTACCTCATAATAGACTGATGAACAAGGTCAGAGAATGCGGAGTCAGGGGACAAGTAGCAGAATGGATAGGTAGCTGGCTTCAAGACAGAAAGCAGAGAGTAGGGGTAAAAGGTAGCTCTATTCACAGTGGCAGAAGGTGGGTAGTGGTGTTCCACGAGGATCAGTGCTGGGACCACTGTTGTTCATAATTTATATTAACGATTTAGACTTTGGAATCAAAAACACAATTTCTAAATTTGCAGATGACACCAAATTTTTTTGGGGGGGCGCAATAGTCAATACTGAGGAGGACTGCAACAAATTACAGGAGGACATTAATAAACTTGCACAATGGACATATAATTGGCAAATGAAGTTCAACACAGATAAATGTGAGGTATTACATTTTGGTAGGAAGAATAGGGAGGTCACTTATTACTTGGAGGGTGCGAGTCTAGGTGGGGTAGAGGAACAAAGGGATCTCGGAGTACAAATACACAAATCACTAAAAGTAGCGACACAGGTTAGCAAGGCCATAAAAAAGCAAACCAAGCACTAGGGTTTATTTCTAGAGGGATAGAATGGAAAAGTAGGGAAGTTATGCTAAACCTGTATCGAACCTTGGTTAGACCACACTTAGAGTACTGCGTGCAGTTCTGGTCCCCATATTATAAAAAGGATATAGTGGCACTGGAGAGGGTGCAGAGAAGATTTACAAGGATAATACCAGAAATGCAAGGGTATACATATCAGGAAAGGATGAACAAGCTGGGTCTCTTTTCTCTTAAAAAAAGAAGGCTGAGGGCTGACCTAATAGAGGTCTTTAAAATTATGAAAGGTTTTGATAGAGTGGATAGAGAGAGAGTGTTTCCACTTGTGGGGAAGAGCAAAACTAGAGGCTATCAATGTAAGATAGTCACCAAGAAATAAAATAAGGAATTCAGAAGAAACTTCTTTACCCAGAGAGTGGTGAGAATGTGGAACTCGCTACCACAGGGAGTGGTTGAAGCGAATAGTATAGATGCATTTAAGGGGAGGCTAGACAAGCATATGAGGGAGAAGGGAATAGAGGGTTATGCTGATAGATTTAGATGAGGAAAGATGGGAGGAGGCTCGAGTGGAGCATGAACGCCGGCATGGACTGGTTGGGCCGAATGGCCTGTTTCTGTGCCGTAATCCTAACCGACTACAATTTTAAATTGCAGGCAGCAAGGACACCCGCCCCAAGCCCGATCGGGCTCTGATGATGCAATCGGGGCTCCAATCTGCAATTTCAAGCTGAGGTCTGAGCGGCCGAGCAGTGGTGGCTTTCCCGGCAGGCCAAACCTGCCTGGGGCTGGATCGAGGAAGCTGGAGTGCTCCTCTGGGCCTCACATGGCTGCGGTCTCCTGCTGCCCGAATTCCTGCTCCCGCTGGGCGGGAGTCCGAGCCTCAATATTTATATGGGGCCCAGGAGTCAACGCTCCTGCGAAGTGCCTTGAGATGCTTTACTATGTTGAAGGCGCGACATGAATGCCAGTTGTCGTTCTTGTTGTAATTGATATTGCAGAGATCCCCTGTGGCTGCTTGAAACGAGCCTGTGCCATAAAAGTTGAGTGCAGTTGTCACCTTCATAGTCACAAAGAGAGCCATGTGGGCCAATGAGGGTGGCTGCAAGTCCTCATGCAGTAGGTACCAGTGCTGCCCTAGTGTCTCTTTGGTGAAGTGCACCCTTCTGCTCCACATCTCCTCACTAAGGCTCTCATGCGACCAGCGTTGCCTGTATATTCTTGAGGGAGGGGGACTGGAAGATAATATCTGGTGGGCTCCATGCTCTTTTTACATGCTGTCTGACTCCCCCTTTTGCTCCATTCCTGTGCTGCCCGTCCTCCAATCCACTCTGTGCAGGCACAATGCGAAAAACAAATTGCTCATTCCCAGCTGCAGTAATCAAACTCCTCCAGCTCAGAAACTCCTCACTTCTGCCTGCCTGAGCTGATCCTGGTAACTGTTGCACCTTACATCCCTCAGTCTAACTTACTCTTTGTGCATTGTGAGTGTAAAACCAAGAAATTCAAGGCTGCAGTGCCAACCTCATTAGCATATACTGTAATGAGCTGGCTGCCGATTCGTCAGGTGGATCACAGGAAGGGCCAAATCCTGTCTGGAAACTTAAGATGGGGGTGATTCTGGAGTGGAGAAATAAGAGAAAATGGCTTCCACCCAGATAAATGCCCCAATTTTACATGGGAAAACTGCCAAAACTGGCATGGAATTTCAGAACCTAAATGTTTGCAATTATTACAGTATTCTTTTCAAAAAATCCCAATGTTTACGCCATTTCTTCCCCCTCCTTCTGAAACCTGTGATCCTGTGATTAGCTTAGTCAGCACAGACTGGGGATTCTTATCATCTGGATGGCTTAGTGTCACAACATGTTGTAATTTTACTGACTGAGTCCCTCCCAGCATGCAACTAAACTAATTTCTTATACAATACATGCACTGAAAAATGCGTGTGAATTTTCTAAATTCTCTACTTTTAATACTTCAGTTACAACAGAATATGCATTTCATATTAAAACACTGCAATTAAATGAATTCGCCTTTCAAAGAGCAATGGCGTACATGTATAACACTATCCAGCTATTTGTGTACATCCGTTAATAAGGTTGCTTTATTAAACTAATTTAACAAGTTCCAAATCTCTAGCATCCCCACTCCCCCCTCCAAAGTGATGCAATAGGTTCCCATTATCATCCCACACTTGCTGTGATAACATGTGTAAAGGTACCTTCTCATTCTCCACGTCCAACATCTTCTGGTGTAGAGCAGCCTCTGTGCCTTCAATTTGTTTCAGCCACTGTATTTTTCAAGAAATCACATCAGAGAGATAAGTCAGTACACAGGTGGCGTTAATCGTGACGGACATAATTAGCTGAAAGGTCAAAGAAATCCGAACCGGATGGCAGAGGCAATATCTGCATTTTAATGGGGAGTTAACTGTTCCAGGCACTGGTCTTGTATTTTGTTTATAGCTTGTGGTTATTTCGCTTTCAAAGTATAAGAACATAAGAAATAGGCGCAGGAGTAGGCCGTTCGGCCCCTCGAGCCTGCCCGGTCATTCAATAAGATCATGGCTGATCTGATCTTGGCCTCTTTGCAGGAAATTGTATTTCAAATTTATTCTTGGAAACACACCCTGCCACATAATACATTTTTTAAATAAATGGTTTGTGGTCCTTCGAAGGGCAAGATCTTCATGAAAAATATTTGGCAGGACTTATTTTCTTTGGGGAAGGAGAAGAGTCAGGTGTTTCTCCCCCCCCCCCCCCCGCCCCCCTCCCCACAATACTTCACGTGCAGCTGACACAATTTGCAACACTGTACCGTGTTCGTAAACAAATGAAGAAAGGTTTACCAGTTTTTTATCATGAAGACATCACATGAAAGGCAAGTTTGTCAAGGAATATGATGAGCAGTTCACTCTCTATGTCTCATGACTTGTTAGGCAAGGGTATTAAGGGATATGGAACCAAGGCAGGTAAATGGAGTTAAGATTCAGATCAGCCATGATCTAATTGAATGGCGGAACAGGTTCGAGGGGCTGAATGGCCTATTCCTGCTCCAAGAACTGTCTTCTTTGGGAACACCAGTTAGAAGCAGAAGGATTTTTGCATTATTGTATTATAAAATGGTTTTACATGGTGCACGTCAACGGCTTTGATGCACCGTCTTCATGGAAAGGTATTTTGGCCAGCCTTTTTTTTTGATTTGGGCAAGGAGACGACATAAACCATTTCATCCAATGAGACGACATATATGTGATACATTTTTGCAGTGGCGCACACTAAGGCATCGCCCCATGTACTTGTTTACAAATGATAATAGGTTTGCTGTGAAAACGAATGTTTCCATGAAGTCTATGCCCTTTAAGTAGGCAGTCAGAAAGAAAACACTGCTCTGCGCTGTAAGCAAGTCAATTTGATCAGGGCAATTTTAACCCTGCCTAGCAGAAAGCAGGTGTGCGGGCATTTGAAATCGCCCAGGAAGATTGACCCGTCACCGTCCTGCAGTCTTCAGTTTTAACCTGCTCTTCTGAGCAAGCAGCAAGGACACCTGGCAGAAACCGGTGGTGTCCTTCTTTAAATATGCAGATCGGGCTCCGATGATGTCGTTGGGGCACAACTGCTATTTTAACCAGAGGCCTGAGCGGTGAGGTTGTCGTGGCAATCCCACCAGGTGAAGCTAGCGGGAGCAAGAGTCGGGGCCAGAAGGGGCCCAAAGAGGTGCGTTTTAAAACTGTTTTCTAACTTCCCTTGTCGGGCCAGGAGCTCGAGTGTTCATCTACGACCCATGGGATAGCTTTGCCTCCTCTACTTCGGGCTGCCCATCCTCACCCAGCACGAGGCCCTCCCAAAACCCCCTCCCCGTGATTTACCAGAGTGTCGGCGACCGTTCCTTGGGTCCAACGCTGGCGGCTTTGTGCTGCCCAGTATTCCGCACCTGCCCACCGGCCAGTTGTCGCTTCCCACCGGTTCTGGGTGGGCAACTAACTGGGGAGCATGGAAGTGAGGCTTGGGAGTTAAAATAGCCTGGGCCTCACGCTGCCAAGGTCAGAGGGGTTTGCTGCCTGCATCGGCTCCAGCCTGCCTGATTCCCACTCAGAGTTAAAATCAAGGCTTAAATATTGTGATGTTGACTTGTAGATATGAGAAAACAGTTCAACACACAGAATAGCTACTTTATAATGTGAGAGACCAGAACAAATTACTTCAATCTAAGTTTTCAGATTTTACAATTTTTATTTGGTGTCTAGGTGAATTGAACATTTTTTCCTTTTGCTTCCATGGATATCAGTAAACACACTTCCACAGCATGACAGCATTATTGAGCTACCCTCACGTTGCATTGAGAATCTCCCAGGCGTCAACATTAAAATGCAAACTTTAACAGGAAGATCCAGTTTTAGATCATTTGTAAACTCCATCTTGCCTTAATGTTTCGTTATAATATTTAGCAACAAAATGGCACTCATTGCATCACAGATTGAAATAGCTCTCAAATTCGAAGGCTAGGCTTAATCACGACCACTTCTTAGACATCAAACAATGATGAAGAAGTCTGATCTTATCTTTAGCATTAACATCTTGGCCAAGATTTTCCTCTGCTACACTGCCCCAACTCAAGACACTAAAGCAGCAGAAACGGTAATGAAACTGGGTGATAAGGCCTAGCACTGCGTATCCATGGCAACTTTTATTTTCTTCCTCCTACCCTAGCTGGGAAAACTGCTGGCTGCTCCTTCACTGCTACCCGCCTGATTTCTCTCCCTTGCACCACTAATCCCAAGGATCACCAGGACACTAAAGGCCCACTGATACTCCTTTTGGAGGGAGAGAGCTCAGTAGTGGGTACCTCGCCCATCCCTCAGGGGTGATCCACTTACCAAGTCCGAGGCCTAAAAATAAATCTGTTCTTCAGGGTTCTTCCACCCCCTTTAAATAGCGGCCTCCTCTTCTTCTGCAGCAGCACCATCACTGCATGTTCTGTCCCGCGGGAGTGGTGGGATCCCTCTTGCGGCAGGGATCCTGCAAGGAGCTTGCCCTGCATCGGCAATGAGCCCCAAGCCAGGGAGATGGTTTGGGGCCATGGCAGGGTCGGTGCCATAAGCTGAAGACCTGTCCCACCCCTCCTCCAGGGGAAGGAGGGAAATCCGGCTCCTATCCTCTCTTTTTTTCCCTTGTTTCTCGTGGATGATGCCATGGGAGGGTTGTGGCTTACCACAGATATTGAAACAGACTGTGGGAAGGGGCCCAATTAAAATATAGAACTCCCATTCCCAATTGTGAAGGTCCTCATTTAACAACAAATGGGTGACTATCTGCTTTCTCCATAATTAAACACCAAAAAAATTACATTCTCACAAATTGCAAAGCTACACATTCCTGCAGCTTCATTCATTATGGCAGCAAAGTTGTCATTCTCATGTTTTTTGTTTAAAGAGGGATTTCACCCCTTCTCCTCTCAGTAACGTCTACTGTAGAATGTCAGGTGTGGAGAAGATCAAGCTCCCCAAAGGCCGACCAACATTCACTGTGTAAGCTCACACATGACAATGGCTACTTGGCCGAGGTACTAGAGGCCTGCTGACTTCCTTCTGTGAAGAGTTCAGACTCCTTATTAAAGCTCAGTGGGCAAATTCACTAGGTTTGGTGCAAGCCAAGCCAAATAGATCAGGAAGGTGTAGGTTTAGTCTCTGGCCTGTGATGAGATAGGTGCTCTCAGTCATAGTGGTAGTGGACCATTACAATTAGCCTCAGCAACCCAGTGGTAGGGAGAGGGGGAAAAAAATCAGCCCTCATCCCTGATTACTACTGGAAAGTTAGAAAGAACAATGAACCATCCATTTATATAGTGCCTTTCACGACCACCGGTTATCCCAATGCACTTTACAGCCAATGAAGTACTTACTGTTGTAATGTAGGAAACACGGCAGCCAATTTGCACACAGCAAGGTCCACAAACAGCAACGTGATGATGACCAGATCATCTGTTTTAGTGATGTTGGGTGAGGGATAAATATTAACCAGGACACCGGGGGAAAACTCCCCTGCTTTTCTTTGAATAGTGCCATGGGATCTTTTACATCTACCTGAGGGGGCAAATGGGGCCTCCGCTAACGTCTCACCCGAATGACGGCACCTCCAACAGTGCAGCACTCCCTCAGTACTGTACTGAAGTGTCAGCCTAGATTATGTGCTCAAATCTCTGGCGTGGGACTTGAACCCACAACCTTCTGACTCAGAAGCGAGAGTGCTACCCACTGAGCCACAGCTGACATGTGTGAATAGGAGCTGAATGGGCTGTGATGCCCCCCAGTCAGATAACCTACCAGCATTAAGTATGTCGGCTTACAAAGATGACTTGTGAGGTACTGGAGGACATCCATGGGTATAGTTCAGTATGAGTCACTGCCTTCAGGAGGGGACAAATGTGAGAAGTCGCACAACACCAGGTTATAGTCCAACAGGTTTATCTGAAATCACAAGCTTTCGTCAGGTGAACGAAGGAGCAGCGCTCCGAAAGCTTGTGATTTCAGATAAACCTGTTGGACTATAACCTGGTGTTGTGCGACTTCTCACATTTGTCCACCCCAGTCCAACACCGGCATCTCCGCATCATGGCTACTTCAGGAGAGGAGATGGGGAAGAATAGGTTAAAAAAATCAACAAAGTCAGAAATAAACAAAAAGGATGTTAAAATACTCAGAATTCTTTGTTGCTGCTTGTTTTCTTTTATTTGAAGAGTAGTGATGCTGAGAATCCCTCTACAGCAGTTACTGAAATCATGTTTTGCTTTGGACTTTGAGTTTTTGGCTGACTGACAATTGCCCAGCATTCAAGTGACATGACTCTCGCTGGCTGTGAGGAGGAGGCCTTGATTTCATTCCCACACTTGAGAGATGCTGGGATCTCCAGAGTGGAAACAAAGTGACTTAGTGTTGCATTTCCACATAAGCTGTAATAACCGAGACTCCCGGCACTGTAAAATCCACCCCATTTGTGCCACGCAGTGGTGCTAAAGTGACTTTATCTTCTGGCTCCTTCCCAGGAATGGCAGAAGGTCGATCCAAGTCAGCAATCAGAAACCACTGGCCTGTACAGGAGGACCGAGCACGCAGCCCACTTGTGGCCAGAAAGAAATCGTTAGCTGGCGCGGTGTTTATATTACCTGCTGCAGCACCTGTATCTCCAAGGGCACTAACAAGAACCATTGCCTCATTTACCTTACCGTGCTGTAAGATAAATGCACCGTGAGACTTGTTAATGTTGTTGTTATACAGATGAGGCTGACGTCGCTTGGGTGGGTGGCTGAATGAAGCTGCATTATCCACCCGCACTACCGTGGAGATGGGGTGCCAGAGTGCTATTTACGCTCAAATATATGCTTGGCATTTGATTTATTGGCCTCCTATAGATATTCTACCAACTGAAAAGAACTGTTTTACTGCTTACAGTTACATTTCAACATCATTGAGACTGCAGATCACATAGTATTCCAGCACCTCCCAAACCCGTGACCTCTACCACCTTCTCAAGGGCAACTAGGGATGGGCCACCTCCAAGTTCCCCTCCAAGTCACACTTGGAAATATATCGCCGTTCCTTCGTCGTCGCTGGGTCAAAATCCTGAAACTCCCTCCCTAACAGCACTGTGGGAGTACAGACTGCAGCGGTTCAAGAAGGCGGCTCACCACCACCTTCTCAAGGGCAACTAGGATGGGCAATAAATGCTGGCCTTGCCAGCGACGCCCACATCCCATGAACAAATTAAAAAAAACATTTACAGCACATAAACAGGCCATTCAGCTCAACAGGTCCATGCTCAGGAGAGCAGGTTAAAATGCCAGTGTTTATGCTCCACCCGAGCCTCCTCCCACCCTTCTTCATCTCACCCTATCAACATATCCTTCTATTCCTTTCTCCCTCATGTGCTTATCTAGCTTCCCCTTAAATGCATCAATGCTAGTCGCCTCAACTACTCCTTGTGGTAGCGATTTCCACATTCTAACCACTCTCCGGGTAAAGAAGTTTCTCCTGAATTCCTACTGAAAAATAAACTTGAAAAAAAATATCTACAAAATTAAAAACACTCCATACAACAGGATGCACTCAAATTCTGTTGACTGACTTCATGTTTGCAAGCCCCAGCTATACCAGAGTGTGCAGCTATTAGTGCTCAATCTGCACAAATACTGCATTATATATGGTGTTAGCTACACATCAGGATAAAGGCAGAAATTATATTACAATTTCCGGGGTGTGTGTGGGGGGGAACTGCTGCGAGTCACAATCAATCCCTTACCTTGGTGCAGCAATGCTTTGATGTAGCAAGGAAAGGCATATACAAAAGCTTTTTCCCGACAAATATCAACCCAGTGGCAAAATGTGCTGAGCTGAGAAGACAAAGCTCTAGAGAACATCAATGAACATGAAACGCTGTGTTGTTATTTTTAAAGCGTGTGGTAAAATCAAAGCGAACATGCTTGGCGAAAATTCATTTGGGAAATTAATCCTTTGTTATACTTAAATAATAACAGAAAATGCTGGAAACACTCATTGGATCAGGCAGCATCTGTGGAGAGAGAACTAGAAACGGCCCCAATTTTAACTCCAGGTGGATTCCCTGCTCAGGTCCGAGTTAAAATTACAGTCAGGTCTCAATGATGTCATCGGCCACAACATACATACATAAAGAAGGACCCTGTTGGCTGCCTGCTCAGGAGAGCAGGTTAAAATTGCAGATGTTGCGGTAAGGGCGGCTTTTGAACAGGTAAGAGCCAGGGCGATTTTAACTGCCCACCCGCCAGGTTTCTGCTGAGCGAGTAGGGTGAAAGTCGCTCCGAACGTTTCAGGTCGACGAACCTTCATCAGAACTCTTTTGATGAAAGGTCATTGACCTGAAACATTGGGCTGGATTTTGATACTGGGGCGGGTTGGGGTCGTGTCATCCACTTTTTGTGTTATCCACCCGACTGCAATTGGATGTGGGAGATTGATGCGATTTTCACCTAAATGGGCCATTGCGTTCCAGCATGTGGGAGCCCATGACCCAATTAGTGTTTTCAGTCTGAAAGTTGCCTCTGATGATGTCATCATTGCTGCTGCATTGAAGGTCTTCAAAGACTGCCTGGCCTTTGCTGTGAGAGGACCTGCAAAATGAGCAGCAGCAGCCCTAAGTCTGCGCCCAGATATTTTTACACCACCACTCCCAGATATGTCTCCTCTCCATCCATCTATACATCCATCCCCATAGCCATCGACATATACAGCCAGCCAGCCAGCCTGCCTCAACTATCCATATCCAAATGTGCTCCCGCCAGGTTTCACAATCGTGGTTCAAAACAGGCGTGCTTCACATAGAACAAGGGTTAAAATCACAAAGGCCTTTCAAAATGGCATTATAGAGCCAATTTAGTGCTTGTTAAGGGCCTTAACAACCTATCCCGCCTCTTAAAAGGCGGACGGAGTCGGGACCAGCAGACACGATTTAATGAAAATTGCATGGAGGCGGGCTTGTGCCCGCCTGCCAGTTTTCGCAATTTTAACCCCCCACACGCCTCCAAACCCGCCTCCACGGGTCAATGAAAATCCAGCCCATTAACTCTGTTTCTCTCTCTCCACAGATGGTGCCTGTCCTGCTGAGTGTTTCTAACATCCTCTGTTTTTATTTCAGATTTCCCGCATCTAACAGGCATTTTGCTTTTGTTCTTTGTTGTAGTTAATCAGGTTGTTACTGAGGTATACCTGGGTGTTGGCTTATATTTTACACTACGGACTAGATTTTGTCAGCCCCGAGGAGGCGGGCATGGAGGCGGGACTGCTGGTAAAGTAGCAGAAAGTGGGGGCGGATGGCAAACCCGCCCCCGTGCCCTTTTGCCAGGAGGCGGGAAGATGTCCTGCTTTGGGTCCCGTCTCCTCGAGGCGGGAAAGGGATTAAATCCTTTTAACTGCCTGTTAACAGGTAGTTAACAGGCAGAAAAAAGGATTAGTCCCATTTTACCTTTTCAGGTGAAGGCTTCCCGACCTCGGAGAACCCCGCCGGGTTGGAGGAGTCGAGTAGGAGGTTTGCGGGGGTCGGAGGGGCCTGAAAGTGAGATGTAGAGGTGAGTGATGGGTGCAAGTGTGGAGTGGTAAGTATGTGAGGTGAGTGTTAAGTGTTATAAAATGTTCACTTACCTTTGTTTCTGCCTACAGCCTTCAGCCTCGGTGGTTCCGGAGTCCCGACATCTTCGTTGCAGATTTCACAGACTGGCTGTTGGATCCTCCGAACCAACAGTCATCTGCTTTCTACAAAGTTGAAAGGTTTGATGAGTCCTGAACACAAGGGCTCATCAAACTATACAGAATGTCAGTGTTTGACAGCTTCACTGAGCTGTCAAACGCTGACATTTCTTCTTTCAAGAAGTCTTGACAGATGGCACGTCAGACGTTGACGTGCTCTGTCAATGACTTCCCCCTAATTGGCCTGCTGAGCCCGCAGGGCGGGCTTAACAAGGTCAATCAGGGGAAAATCCCTCTGGTTGGCCAGAACATGATGGAGGCGGGACTGAGACCCGACAAGCAGCAGTCCCGCCTCCAGCACGTCTCCATTCACAAAATCCAGCCCCATGTGTCTGAGCCAGCATTCACTGGGATTTTCGTAGGGGGAGGGGGAGTTACAACAGCATTTCAAAGATTTTAATAACTAGAGACCCTGGGAACACTACTAACACATTTTATGGTGACTGAATGCTACTGAAAATCAAATGTATTGGATAAGAGAATTTCTGTCACAATGCCAGCAATTTATTTCCACAGCAAGCACTCTGCAAGGTAGCACAATCGCGACTTGATAAAACGAAAGCCCATGAGAATGAATATAGAGTTAGTAACTCCCATTATTATACCAGCACTGTTTACTAGACACCAGCATCCTAATCAGATTATTGCTCTGCGACTGCAGCAAAATCCTCTTCTAATGTGTTCCTGATAATCATGACCACGTCTTATTCATTACAGGAGAAGCTTCAGTCAGCAGGAAGCAGTAGTTACAATGCAAGCAATTTGGGACATTTGAAATGTGTCCCTTTGTAGAGAGTCCAATCGCAACAAGCTTCATTATATAACAGGTTAGTGCATGAATGATGTGCTGATGACAACTCACTTTACTCGGAAGTTGAGGTTTTACTTTTGGGTAAAGTCAGAGGCTTCAAATTGGGGAAAGATTAGCTGCACAGTAAGAAAAATAAGTGGACAGCTTAATGGCAAGGCTATCGTACTGCACAGGAGAAAAGGAGGTTGAATAAACTGGATGTCACAAAGAAATTGAATGTTTGGTCCTTAGTTTCCTCGTCTGCTTTGCTGGCCCACTTAAATTAGTTTTATAACATCACTCAAAATGGTAGTTATGCATTGGTTTAAAAGCCAACATAGATGGAAGGTCTACAGGACTCTATCCCTCTCCTTGGCCATTGTCTGAGGCTGAACCAAATCGTTCACAATCTTGGCATCCTAGTTGACCAAGCTGAGCTTTCAACCACATATCTTCTCCATCACCAAGATCGCCTACTTCCACCGCTGTAACATTACCCCTCTCTGCCCCTGCCTTAGCTAATCTGCTGCTGAAACCCTCATTCATGCCTTTGCTACCTCTAGACTTGACTATTCAAATGCTCTCCTGGGTCGCTTCCCACCTTGCACCCTCCGTAAACTTGACCTCATCCAAAACTCTGCTGCCAGTATCCTAACTTGCACCAAGTCCTGTTCACCAATGACCTACACTGGCTCGCAGTCCAACAACGTCTCAATTTTAAAAGCTCATCCTCGTTTTCAAATCCCTCCATTGCCTTGCCTCTCCTTATCTCTGTAATCTCCTCCAGTCCTACAACCCTCCGAGATTTCTGCGCTCCTCCAATTCTGGCCTCTTGCGCATCCCCAATTTTCATCACTCCACCACTGGCGGCCGTGCTTTCAGCTGCCAAGGCCCCAAGCCCCAGAATTCCCTCCCTAAACCTCTCCGCATCGCTATCTCTCTCTCTCCTCTTTTAAGACACTCCTTAAAACCGACCTCTTTGATGAAGCATTTGGTCACCTGTCCTAATATCTCCTTATGTGGCTCGGTGTCAAATTTTGTTTGATACCACCCCTGTGAAGCATTATGCGATGTTTTAATACATTAAAGGCACTGTATAAATACAAGCTGTTGTTGAAGCAGTCATGAAATTACCTGCCACTGGAGTAGTGGAGGAGTCAAGGGACCTGGCAGTGATCACTTTGGTATCATGTGAAGTTACAGATGGACTGCTAATGAAGCCTTTCAGTTTAATACATTTCCCTAATGTCGAGGAGCAACAGGTGGCCATACAGCAGCAATTTTTCTCAACTGCAATGGAACCCATGTAGAGATGTATGAACAGACACATAATGCCGAAGTAGATGAAGATAGCAAAATCTAACACTCAATAAAAATGTGGGTTGTGTGCAATACACTAAGTATGATCATGCATGTTTATTCGAACTTCCCAGAGTCAACCCGTGACTCTCATCCTCAGCCGATCCACACCATCACATGTTTGGCAGAGAGATGACAAATGGCTCCTTGGCAGCCCATGCGTTTAACCAAAAATCTTGGCTCCCATCACTAATCCATAACCTAAGAGTCGAATAGAGTCCATCAGTAACATGCAGCAGATAAATCCACAAGCTCAATCACAGAAAAAATTATTCGAACAATGAGGCTAAGCAGCTAATGCACAGACAGAATGCGAGGTGCCGTGTAGCATACCCCACAAAAAGTGTGCAAGGTATTTGTTGCGCACAGTCTTTTGCAGAGTTTGGGAATCCAGAGAGCCATCAGCATCCGTGTGTGCGAACAATGGATAGATGCTGTGGTCCTGGAAGATGTCAAACTTCAGCAGTGTGCTAATGTCGAGATAAATAGTGTATAAAATATATCTAATTACTCACTGGCACTAGGGGTACTTTATACAACAAGAACCCTGCCAAAATGGCACTGTATTGACGTTGGTGATGAGTATGAAGAACCATTAACCTGTTTTGGCCATGCTTTATTTCAGTAAGCAGATTAACACAAGTAGTACAGAGTCAGGATATGAATGCACTTCCTGCTTCACAGACAATCATGATTTGGAAGTGTACCTTCTCACAGAGCGAAAGCACAGTACGAGCTTGAATTACTGCAACCTGCTCTTCATTTCTTAGGTTCTGAAATACAAAGATGCACAAAATATTGAAACTGAGTTTAACAGTACAGCATAGACCATTCAAAATATAGATATGCACATATACATGACTTTTTGGGGGGAAATGCAAGATGAACAGTCAGATGTTTCTCAGCTTCGCCTCAGTTTAAAGTAAGCTCTACATAATTTGAGTTAAAATATATATTACACATGCACACATATTAAAAGCGAACCCTCTGAGTTCATAAGTCCACTTCAAAAGAAAGACTTGTATTTTTATAGGTTGTGTGTATTTGCAACACCAAAGTTCTGATTGGTCCCCTTGGATGACAAGACCTGATTGCTGATTGGTCCCCTTGGAGGACAAGACACACTCAGCAGTTTCTCTGGAATGTGCAATTAGATCCTCCCTGCCTAAATAGTTAATTACTTTGCAAAGTATAATTTGAGCCGTTCTGACTGCAAACTCCAGACGGAACAGAGCTCACTTGAAACAAACAGGGCTCACTCTCGCAGGTTAATACCTTCTCCCACCCCTCCAAACAAGTTCCTGACCTTCTCCCCCCCCAAGTTTCTGACTTCCCCCCCCGCCCAAGTTTCTGACGAACTCCACCCCCCGCCCCGCAAGATTCTGACCTTCTCCTCCTGTCCAAGTTCCCCCCAACCCGGGTTCATGACCTTCTCCCCACAACAAGTTCCTGACCTTCCACCCCACCCTCCTCCATAGATGGGGCATTGTGTGGGGGTCCCGGATTGTTAACAGGTTTATTGGGTATGAAGGGAATAGTGACAGGGTCATGACTTCCGGATTTCATCCAGTCCAATGATGTCACTTGCCATGCACGCACCGAGCTTTCCGAGAAATCAACCGAGCTTTCCGAGAAATCAACCAGGTCTAGGGGGCATGATGTGGAGATGCCGGCGTTGGACTGGGGTGGACAAAAATGAGAAGTCGCACAACACCAGGTTATAGTCCAACAGATTTATTTAATTTTACAAGCTTTCGGAGCTGTCGCTCCTTCTTGGAGAGGGAGAATGTGGTGTGGGGGGGTGGGGTTGGAAGAACGTGATCCGTCTTATCATCTGGATCACGTTCTCATTCCCTCCCCCCCTTTAGACCTGAATCACAATCTTCCCCCATCCCTACTGTGCTCTCCGTGCTCTTTACGTCTCCCCACCCCCGAGTTCCTTAAATTCACCCCCCCCCCACCCCCCGGAGCTCCTGACATCCTCTCCCCTCCCCTCCGATCCACTCTCTCCCCCCCCGATCCACTCTCTCCCCCCCCCCCGATCCTCTCTCTCTCTCTCTCTCCCTCCTCCGATCCTCTCTCTCTCCCTCCTCCGATCCTCTCTCTCTCTCTCTCCCTCCTCCGATCCTCTCTCTCTCTCTCTCCCTCCTCCGATCCTCTCTCTCTCTCTCTCCCTCCTCCGATCCTCTCTCTCTCTCTCCCTCCTCCGATCCTCTCTCTCCCTCCTCCGATCCTCTCTCTCCCTCCTCCGATCCTCTCTCCCTCCTCCGATCCACCCTCTCTCTCCCCCCTCCGATCCACCCTCTCTCTCCCCCCTCCGATCCACCCTCTCTCTCCCCCCTCCGA
Organism: Squalus acanthias; assembly: GCA_030390025.1. Taxonomy (NCBI): domain Eukaryota; kingdom Metazoa; phylum Chordata; class Chondrichthyes; order Squaliformes; family Squalidae; genus Squalus; species Squalus acanthias. Next base: position 195,421,711 of record CM059426.1, on the reverse strand, counting down.
TCCTCTCTCTCCCCCCTCCGATCCTCTCTCTCCCCCCTCCGATCCTCTCTCTCCCCCCTCCAATCCTCTCTCTCCCCCCTCCGATCCTCTCTCTCTCTCTCTCCCCTCCGATCCTCTCTCTCTCTCTCTCCCCTCCGATCCTCTCTCTCTCTCTCTCCCCTCCGATCCTCTCTCTCTCTCTCCCCTCCGATCCTCTCTCTCTCCCCTCCGATCCTCTCTCTCTCTCCCTCCTGCGATCCTCTCTCTCTCTCTCCCTCCTGCGATCCTCTCTCTCTCTCTCCCTCCTGCGATCCTCTCTCTCTCTCTCCCTCCCGCGATCCTCTCTCTCTCTCTCCCTCCTGCGATCCTCTCTCTCTCTCTCCCTCCCGCGATCCTCTCTCTCTCCCTCCTGCGATCCTCTCTCCCTCCCTCCACCGATCCACTTTCTCTCTCCCCCCTCCGATCCACTTTCTCTCTCCCCCCTCCGATCCACTTTCTCTCTCCCCCCTCCTCCGATCCTCTTTCTCTCTCCCCCCCTCCCTCCGATCCTCTTTCTCTCTCCCCCCTCCCTCCGATCCTCTCTCTCCCCCCTCCCTCCGATCCTCTCTCTCCCCCCCTCCCTCCGATCCTCTCTCTCCCCCCTCCCTCCGATCCTCTCTCTCCCCCCTCCCTCCGATCCTCTCTCTCCCCCCTCCCTCCGATCCTCTCTCTCCCCCCTCCCTCCGATCCTCTCTCTCCCCCCTCCCTCCGATCCTCTCTCCCCCCCCTCCCTCCGATCCTCTCTCTATCCCCTCCCTCCGATCCTCTCTCCCCCCTCCCTCCGATCCTCTCTCCCCCCTCCCTCCGATCCTCTCTCTCCCCCCTCCCTCCGATCCTCTCTCTCCCCCCTCCCTCCGATCCTCTCTCTCCCCCCTCCCTCCGATCCTCTCTCTCCCCCCTCCCTCCGATCCTCTCTCTCCCCCCTCCCTCCGATCCTCTCTCTCCCCCCTCCCTCCGATCCTCTCTCTCCCCCCTCCCTCCGATCCGCTCTCTCTCCCCCCTCCGATCCTCTCTCCCCCCTCCCTCCGATCCTCTCTCTCCCCCCTCCCTCCGATCCTCTCTCTCCCCCCTCCCTCCGATCCTCTCTCTCTCTCTCCCCTCTCCGATCCTCTCTCTCGCCCTCTCATCCTCCGATCCTCTCTCTTTCCCCCGATCCTCTCTCTCCCCCTCCGATCCTCTCTCTCTTTCCCCCGATCCTCTCTTTCACCCGATCCTATTCTCTCTCTCTCGTCCCTCCGATCCTCTCTCCTCCCTCTGATACTCTCCCTCCCTCCACCGATCCTCTCTCTCTCCACCGATTCTCTCTCTCCCTCCCTCCTCCGATCCTCTCTCTCTCTCCCTCCTCCGATCCTCTCGCTCCCCGCTCTGATCCACTTTCGCTCCCCCCTCCCTCCGATCCTCTCTCTCTATCTCTCTCTCTCTCCTCCCTCCGATCCTCCCTCCCATCCTCCCTCTCTCCTCCCTCCCATCCTCCCTCCCATCCTCCCTCTCTCCTCCCTCCCATCCTCCCTCTCTCCTCCCTCCATCCTCCCTCTCTCCTCCCTCCCATCCTCCCTCTCTCCTCCCTCCCATCCTCCCTCTCTCCTCCCTCCCATCCTCCCTCTCTCCTCCCTCCCATCCTCCCTCTCTCCTCCCTCCCATCCTCCCTCTCTCCTCCCTCTCTCCTCCCTCTCTCCTCCCTCTCTCCCTCCCTCCCATCCTCCCTCCCATCCTCCCTCTCTCCTCCCTCTCTCCTCCCTCCCATCCTCCCTCCCATCCTCCCTCTCTCCTCCCTCTCTCCTCCCATCCTCCCTCCCCTCCTCCCTCCCCTCCTCCCTCCCATCCTCCCTCCGATCCTCCCTCCTCCCTCCGACCCTCCCTCTCTCCCTCCTCCCTCCGACCCTCCCTCTCTCCTCCCTCCGACCCTCCCTCTCTCCTCCCTCCGACCCTCCCTCTCTCCTCCCTCCGACCCTCCCTCTCTCCTCCCTCCGACCCTCCCTCTCTCCTCCCTCCGACCCTCCCTCTCTCCTCCCTCCGACCCTCCCTCTCTCCTCCCTCCGACCCTCCCTCTCTCCTCCCTCCGACCCTCCCTCTCTCCTCCCTCCGACCCTCCCTCTCTCCTCCCTCCGACCCTCCCTCTCTCCTCCCTCCGACCCTCCCTCTCTCCTCCCTCCGACCCTCCCTCTCTCCTCCCTCCGACCCTCCCTCTCTCCTCCCTCCGACCCTCCCTCTCTCCTCCCTCCGACCCTCCCTCTCTCCTCCCTCCGACCCTCCCTCTCTCCTCCCTCCGACCCTCCCTCTCTCCTCCCTCCGACCCTCCCTCTCTCCTCCCTCCGACCCTCCCTCTCTCCTCCCTCCGACCCTCCCTCTCTCCTCCCTCCGACCCTCCCTCTCTCCTCCCTCCGACCCTCCCTCTCTCCTCCCTCCGACCCTCCCTCTCTCCTCCCTCCGACCCTCCCTCTCTCCTCCCTCCCTCTCTCCTCCCTCCGATCCTCCCTCTCTCCTCCCTCCGATCCTCCCTCTCTCCTCCCTCCGATCCTCCCTCTCTCCTCCCTCCGATCCTCCCTCTCTCCTCCCTCCGATCCTCCCTCTCTCCTCCCTCCGATCCTCCCTCTCTCCTCCCTCCGATCCTCCCTCTCTCCTCCCTCCGATCCTCCCTCTCTCCTCCCTCCGATCCTCCCTCTCTCCTCCCTCCGATCCTCCCTCTCTCCTCCCTCCGATCCTCCCTCTCTCCTCCCTCCGATCCTCCCTCTCTCCTCCCTCCGATCCTCCCTCTCTCCTCCCTCCGATCCTCCCTCTCTCCTCCCTCCGATCCTCCCTCTCTCCTCCCTCCGATCCTCCCTCTCTCCTCCCTCCGATCCTCCCTCTCTCCTCCCTCCGATCCTCCCTCTCTCCTCCCTCCGATCCTCCCTCTCTCCTCCCTCCGATCCTCCCTCTCTCCTCCCTCCGATCCTCTCTCTCTCCCCCCCTCCGATCCTCTCTCCCCCCCTCCGATCCTCTCTCCCCCCCCTCCGATCCTCTCTCCCACCCTCCGATCCTCTCTCCCACCCTCCGATCCTCTCTCCCCCCCCCCTCCCCCGATCCTCTCTCTCTCTCTCTCTCTCCCCCCTCCGATCCTCTCTCTCTCTCCTCCCTCCGATCCTCTCTCTCCCCCTCCGATCCTCTCTCTCTCTCCCCCTCCGATCCTCTCTCTCTCTCTCCCCCCCTCCGATCCTCTCTCTCTCTCCCCCTCCGATCCTCTCTCTCTCTCCCCCTCCGATCCTCTCTCTCTCTCCCCCTCCGATCCTCTCTCTCTCTCCCCCTCCGATCCTCTCTCTCTCTCCCCCTCCGATCCTCTCTCTCTCTCCTCCCTCCGATCCTCTCTCTCTCTCTCCTCCCTCCGATCCTCTCTCTCTCTCCTCCCTCCGATCCTCTCTCTCTCCTCCCTCCGATCCTCTCTCTCCTCCCTCCGATCCCCTCTCTCTTCCCTCCGATCCCCTCTCTCTCTCCTCCGATCCCTCTCTCTCTCTCCTCCCTCCTATCCCCTCTCTCTCTCTCTCCTCCCTCCGATCCCCTCTCTCTCTCTCTCTCTCTCTCTCCTCCCTCCGATCCCCTCTCTCTCTCTCTCTCCTCCCTCCGATCCCCTCTCTCCTCCCTCCGATCCCCTCTCTCCTCCCTCCGATCCCCTCTCTCCTCCCTCCGATCCCCTCTCTCTCCTCCCTCCGATCCCCTCTCTCTCCTCCCTCCGATCCCCGCTCTCTCTCTCTCTCCTCCCTCCGATCCCCTCTCTCCTCCCTCCGATCCCCTCTCTCTCCTCCCTCCGATCCCCTCTCTCTCCTCCCTCCGATCCCCTCTCTCTCCTCCCTCCGATCCCCTCTCTCTCCTCCCTCCGATCCCCTCTCTCTCCTCCCTCCGATCCCCTCTCTCTCCCCCCCTCCGATCCTCTCTCTCTCCCCTCCCTCCGATCCTCTCTCTCCTCCCTCCGATCCCCTCTCTCTTCCCTCCGATCCCCTCTCTCTCTCCTCCGATCCCCTCTCTCTCTCTCCTCCCTCCTATCCCCTCTCTCTCTCTCTCCTCCCTCCGATCCCCTCTCTCTCTCTCTCTCTCTCTCTCTCCTCCCTCCGATCCCCTCTCTCTCTCTCTCCTCCCTCCGATCCCCTCTCTCCTCCCTCCGATCCCCTCTCTCCTCCCTCCGATCCCCTCTCTCTCCTCCCTCCGATCCCCTCTCTCTCCTCCCTCCGATCCCCTCTCTCTCCTCCCTCCGATCCCCTCTCTCTCCCCCTCCGATCCTCTCTCTCTCCCCTCCCTCCGATCCTCTCTCTCCTCCCTCCGATCCCCTCTCTCTTCCCTCCGATCCCCTCTCTCTCTCCTCCGATCCCCTCTCTCTCTCTCCTCCCTCCTATCCCCTCTCTCTCTCTCTCCTCCCTCCGATCCCCTCTCTCTCTCTCTCTCTCTCTCTCTCTCCTCCCTCCGATCCCCTCTCTCTCTCTCTCCTCCCTCCGATCCCCTCTCTCCTCCCTCCGATCCCCTCTCTCCTCCCTCCGATCCCCTCTCTCTCCTCCCTCCGATCCCCTCTCTCTCCTCCCTCCGATCCCCTCTCTCTCCCCCTCCGATCCTCTCTCTCTCCCCTCCCTCCGATCCTCTCTCTCTTCCCTCCGATCCCCTCTCTCTCTCCTCCGATCCCCTCTCTCTCTCTCCTCCCTCCTATCCCCTCTCTCTCTCTCTCCTCCCTCCGATCCCCTCTCTCTCTCTCTCTCCTCCCTCCGATCCCCTCTCTCTCTCTCTCCTCCCTCCGATCCCCTCTCTCTCTCTCTCCTCCCTCCGATCCCCTCTCTCCTCCCTCCGATCCCCTCTCTCCTCCCTCCGATCCCCTCTCTCCTCCCTCCGATCCCCTCTCTCTCCTCCCTCCGATCCCCGCTCTCTCTCTCTCTCCTCCCTCCGATCCCCTCTCTCCTCCCTCCGATCCCCTCTCTCTCCTCCCTCCGATCCCCTCTCTCTCCTCCCTCCGATCCCCTCTCTCTCCTCCCTCCGATCCCCTCTCTCTCCTCCCTCCGATCCCCTCTCTCTCCTCCCTCCGATCCCCTCTCTCTCCTCCCTCCGATCCCCTCTCTCTCCTCCCTCCGATCCCCTCTCTCTCCTCCCTCCGATCCCCTCTCTCTCCTCCCTCCGATCCCCTCTCTCTCCTCCCTCCGATCCCCTCTCTCTCCTCCCTCCGATCCCCTCTCTCTCCTCCCTCCGATCCCCTCTCTCTCTCCTCCCTCCGATCCTCTCTCTCTCCTCCCTCCGATCCTCTCTCTCTCCTCCCTCCGATCCTCTCTCTCTCCTCCCTCCGATCCTCTCTCTCTCCTCCCTCCGATCCTCTCTCTCTCCTCCCTCCGATCCTCTCTCTCTCCTCCCTCCGATCCTCTCTCTCTCCTCCCTCCGATCCTCTCTCTCTCCTCCCTCCGATCCTCTCTCTCTCCTCCCTCCGATCCTCTCTCTCTCCTCCCTCCGATCCTCTCTCTCTCCTCCCTCCGATCCTCTCTCTCTCCTCCCTCCGATCCTCTCTCTCTCCTCCCTCAGCACGGATCCAGTGACTTTCTCCCACGGTGCTGATGAAAGCGTGGTCTACCGTGGGCCACAACCGTGTGGTACTGCGCATGCACGGCCTCGGTAACAGCGCACATGCGCAGAAGGCTGTGCAGAATTTTTGTGCAGATAATCACTCCGATTTATATAGCACCTGTCATGACCTCAGGACGTCCCAAAGCACTTTACACCCAATTAACTACCTTTGAAGCATAGTCACTGTTGGAAACATGCCAGCCAATTTGCACGCAGCAAGGTCCCACGAACAGCAATGTGATAATGACCAGATAATCTGTTTTTAGTGATGTTGGTTGAGGGATAAATATTGGCCAGGACACCAGGGAGAACGCCCTTGCTCTTTGTAATGGTGCCATGGGATCTTTTACATCCACCTGAGAGGGTTTAACGTTGACATGGTGATGGTTCATTGGGGTACAAATGTGCCAAACTTTTAGTGGCGAGATCCTGCAATCAAATGCAGTTTCACCACATTGCACGTTCCCAATTTTGGCCGCACTGTCTTGGAGAAACATTGATCGCAGGCCAGGCACTGTCACGTTGGGAGGAAGAGTTAGGAGATAAATCACCCGCAGCGCTCTCCAGCACCAACAACTGCAGCTTAATTACTGCCGGTAGTAATATCTTAGGCACAGGCAACATTTGTTTCAAGGCATCTCTGAGCCAGGGAAAGGTGTGGAGGTGATAGGGAAGGAGAAAGAAAAGTAAAAGTAGGACTTAGAGTACTGCTTTAAGTGTACACTTCAAAAAATTCCATAACTCAAACCTTGTAACAAAAAAACACTCCACACGTGTGTCCATTGAGAACTGGAGCATCAGAGAAAGAGAAATTCATCGTACCACTGAAAGATCTCTCTCTCTCTCTCACACGTATATAAAATCTCTCACAGCAGAAGAAAGCATCACATCTCCATGATACAACCACTTGAAAGTTTAGTTTACACCATTATTACTAATGATACCATATAGCACTATCCTACATGGCATTTAAACATGCTGCATTTGCAGTGGATACAGGACTGTTCCTCATTTCCTCCTCCCTCTAAATTTCTTATCGGAAGCTTATTTCACCTGGACATAAAAAGAAATTTGAGTGCAATCTAAACATTATGGTTTCTCATTACAATGAAATGAAAATGCCTGTGATGTTATTTATTCATAGCAGTTGGTGCAGCCACCACAAAAACAGTTACTAAAAAGGTACATACTATGATCATTTTTATCAAGTCTAATGTAGAAATGGAAGTGCTTTCTGAAATATAGATAAACTTGTGGTGAAGCTCGTTACTTCCACCTCCGACAGCTCAAGCTAATGGAATGAAAGGCTCCATCAGCTGCAGGGGGCACAGTGAAACAAGTAGACTGCCTCAATCCAGTTCCCAGTGGGTGTTGATCCATAACTCAAGACTGCCCAGAAATGAGGTAGCCCTTCTCGCTTTGAGGAAGGCTGGTGTGGAAAATAGGAAAACTCAACCGGGATGGGGGAGGAAAATTAAGGCACAATGTTAGGGCAAAGTAGAGGGTGTTTTGTTCTGATCTTGACCCGAGAATGCTTGGTGCTGATACTGGGGGAAGAAATTGGGTGCCTTTGTGCCTCCAGTTAGCGGCGCACCCCAGGGGGCGCTAACGGGGTACAAATGGCTTTGCGACCGGGTGCGGCGCTGACATCGACTCCCGCCATATTCGGCGGGAGTTTTGCGGCACCGCTACAGCGTTGCGCCCTGATCTCCTTCGCCAGGAGATCGTGACGTCATCGCCGCGCGCATCGCCCCTGACCCATAAGAACATAAGACGTAGGAGCAGGAGTAGGTCATTTGGCCCCTCGAGCCTGCTCCGCCATTTAATAAGATCATGGCTGATCTGGTCTTGGCCTCAACTCCACTTCCCTGCCCGCTCCCCATAACCCTCGACTCTCATACCATTCAAAAATCTGTCTATCTCCACCTTAAATATATTCAATGACCCAGCCTCCACAGATCTCTGGGGAAGAGAATTCCAAAGATTCACGACCCTCAGAAGAAATTCCTCCTAATTTCCGTTTTAAATGGGTGCCCCCTTATTCTGAAATTATGCCCCCTAGTTCTAGATTCCCCAGGAGGGGGAACATCCTCTCTGCATCTACCCTGTCAAGCCCCCTCGGAAGCTTATATGTTTCAATAAGATCCCCTCTCATTCTTCTAAACTCCAATGAGTATAGACCCAACCTGCTCAACCTTTCTTCATAAGACAACCCCGTCATCTCCGGAATCAACCTCGTGAACCTTCTCTGAAGTGCCTCCAATGCAAGTATTTCCTTCCTTAAATAAGGAGACCAAAACTGTACACAGTACTCCAGGTGTGGTCTCATCAACACCCTGTACAGTTGTAACAGGACTTCCCTACTTTTATACTCCATTCCCTTTGCAATAAAGGCCAACATTCCATTTGCCTTCCTAATTACTTGCTGTACCTGCATGCTAACTTTTTGTGATTCATGTACAAGGACCCCCAGATCCCTCTGTACCTCATCATTTTGTAATCTCTCCCCTTTTAAATAATAATTTGCTTTTTTATTTTTCCTGCCAAAGTGGATAACCTCGCATTTTCCCACATTATACTCCATCTGCCAGATTTTTGCCCACTCACTTAGCCTATCTATATCCCTTTGGAGATTCTTTGCGTCCTCCACACAATTTGCTTTCCCACCTATCTTTGTATCATCAGCAAATTTGGCTACATTACACACGGACCCTTCATCCAAGTCATTAATATAGATTGTAAATAGTTGAGGCCCAAGCACCGATCCCTGTGGCACCCCACTAGTTACAGTTTGCCAACCTGAAAATGACCCATTTATCCCGACTCTCTGTTTTCTGTTAGTTAGCCAATCCTCTATCCATGCTAATATATTACCCCCAACCCCGTGAGCTCTTATCTTGTGCAGCAACCTTTTATGTGGCACCTTATCGAATGCCTTCTGGAAATCCAAATACACGACATCTACTGGTTCCCCTTTATCCACCCTACTCGTTACATCCTCAAAGAACTGCAGCAAATTTGTCAAACATGATTTCCCTTTCATAAAACCATGCTGTCTCTGCTTGACTATATTATGATTTTCTAAATTTCCTGCTACCACTTCCTTTATGATGGACTCCAACATTTTCCCAATGACAGATGTTAGGCTAACTGGTCTATAGTTGCCTACTTTCTGTCTCCCTCCTTTCTTAAATAGGGGCGTTACATTTGCGGTTTTCCAGTCCGCTGGGACCTCTCTAGAATCCAGGGTATTTTGGTAGATTACAACCAATGCATCCACTATCTTTTAAGACCCTAGGATGCAGGCCATCTGGTCCAAGGGACTTGTCCACCTTTAGTCCCAAAATTGACTTCCGCCCCCTGCAGCAGTGCCGGTCGTAAACACCGACAGCTGCAGGAGGCGTGCATCGGGCAGCTGGCCGCTTCGGTGGCCGAGGTAAGTGGAAAAAAAAACTTACCTTTCCTGTTCTAGTTTTTTTTTTAAGCGTGTTCCTGCCCGCGATCGATCAGCCTGGCTCTCTACTTGAGTGCCGGGCTGATCGCGCGGGATCGCGGCTGCCTCAGTGGTCCATGTAGGTACTTTTTCTATTGCAGAGCCTGCAGCGATGGCCCTTCCCTTTAAGGGAGGGAAGGAGCCTTCCAACGCGGCAGCGCTGCACGGCCCAGTGTGCAATGCTGCTGACGTCTCCGCCCTGCCTGCTGCCCGATTGCGCTCCAAGAAGGAAATGGAACGCTTGACTTAACGCTCCACTTCCTTCCTGGAGCGCAAACCCGAATTTTTTGTAAGTTTAGAAACATTAACGCCTGGCGCTAATTTTCTCAACTTTTAAAAGTTAGCACCCCAAACGAGGCTATAATGAATTTCTCCCCCTGGATGTCATAAAGTTAAAAAATATTCCATTCCAAGCGGAAACATCTTGAAAATTACTCCAGAACATTTAAAAGATGTCAGAATTACAATAGGGTTTTGTCACACACTGACTATCTCAGATTAAACAACTGAGGGATCACTTACAACACAGAATGAAAGGTGCAAACAATAAAGTGAAGTCTTGAATTGAGATGATTGAATGAGCCATGCTGACCTCTGTTGTCTGAATTAGCCTTACCCCATTATCTCCCAGGATATCAAGTTTCTTCATTAGGTCAGGAATGACCACATCCTGAAAGAAAGAATTCATGTCATCAACAAAGAAAAAATCTATGCAATAACCAGATCAGTGAATTAAAACCAAAAAAAATGTAATTAACTCCACTTGATGGTGATGCTGAATATTCAATGTTAATTGCTTTCCTTGGATATATATTTTATTCCCTCAGTCTTTCTAGCTGCAGGTTTCACTGAAAGGATGTTTTTTATTGGTAACATCACATAGTAAGTCATACACATTTAGAAGAAATGAACATTGGTCACCTCATACTGGTTTCATTCCTTGCACAGCTAAATCTGGCAGGAATTGAGATGTCTCCAAAGAGAAGTCTGGTTAGGGTTTGGGGCCATGTTTCAAAAGGACTCATGCCAGTTCTCAGCTGGTGTGAATTCTACTGAAGCATTTTAAGGGCATAAAGGGCAAATTTCCCAGGGCAGCCCAGAAACTCCCTCAACACGCCCCAGTAAACCCTGGAGAGGGCCAAGAGCTCTGCCCATGGTCCCCCTTTCTGGAAAATAGCAGAACAGAAAACATGGGACAGAACCAACAACAACAATGTGTATTTATACAGTGCCTTTAAACTTAGTAAAATGTCCCAAGGCGCTTCACAAGAGCGTTATCAAACAAGGTTTGACACCGAGCCACATATGGTAGAACCAGAATCTTCTCCAAATTCCAGCAGCAAGTGGCCAATCCACCCGCTATCTGCCCTTGATCAGGGCTGGATAAACAAAAAAGAAAGACTGGAATTTATATAGCACCTTTCACAACCTCATGACAGCCCAAAGCACTCAGCAGCCAATGAAGTACTTTTGAAGTGTAGTCACTGTTGTATTCATAGAATCTTACAGCACAGAAGGAGGCCATTTGGCACTTATGAAATCCCAACTGTCCAGCCTTTGGCCTTCCATTCACCATGACATTTCAGCAGCTACCGATCTGCTCAACCACATCCTCACCACCATCTTTGATGCCCTAGTCCCTATTAAAACCATTACACTCTCTCACCCTGGCCGCTTCCCCGGTACGGCCCTCATCTTCGCTCCCTTAAGTCCAAGGGACGCAGACTTGAACGGATATGGCGGACAACTGGTTTAGCCATTCACCACCAGATCTGGCAGGACCACATAAAGCATTATCGGGTCCTGCTCTTGTTTGCCAAAACTGCTCACTATTTCAGTATCAATCTGGAACGCAAAGATAAACCCCGGCTTCTTTTCTCAACTGCAAACCGTCTTCCTAAACCCCTCTCCCCTGTCTCCTCCACTCTCACCTCCAACAACAAGTGCAAGGAGCTCATGGACTTCTTTGTCTCTAAGATTGAGACCATCCGATCAGCTGCCTCTGCCACTTCCCTTCCTTCAACTAGCCCATCGGGCCAAACTTCCTCTAAGGTTTGCATCTGCCGTAGCCCTGAACTTGCATCATTCTACAGTTTCTCTCCGGTCTCCCCATGACTTCTCCGCACTCATCTTGTCCATGAGACCCACTTTCTGCTCTCTCGACCCCTATTCCCACTAAACTGCTTACCACCCAACTTCCTTTTCTGGCTCCCATGTTAGCTGATATTATTAACGGTTCTCTCGCTTCAGGTACTGTCCCCCTCTCCTTCAAATCTGCCGTCATCATCCCCTCCTCAAAAAACCAAACCTTGACCCCCTCCGTCCTTGCAAACTACCGCCCCATTTCCAACCTCTCTTTCCTCTCCAAAGTCCTTAAACGTGTTGTTGCGTCCCAAATCCGTGCTCATCTTTTCCGGAACTCCATGTTTGAGTCCCTCCAATCAGGTTTCTGCCCCTGCCACAGTACCGAAATGGCTCTTATCAAAGTCACAAATGACATCCTATGGGACTGTGACAAAGGTAAACTATCCCTCCTCATCCTTCTCCACCTGCCTGCAGCCTTTGACACATTTGACCATGCCATCCTCCTCCAACGCCTCTCCACTGTCGTACAGCTGGGTGGGACTGCACCCACCTAATCGTAGCCAGAAAATCACCTGCAATGGCTTCTCTTCCCGCTCCCACATCGTTATCTCTAGTGTCCTCCAAGGATCTATCCTTGGCTCCCTCCTATTTCTCATCTACATGCTGCCTCTCAACGACATCATCCGAAAAAACAGTGTCAGTTTCTACTTGTACGCTGACGACACCCAGCTCTACCTCACCACCACTTCTCTCGACCCCTCCACTGTTTCTAAATTGTCAGACTGCTTGTCCGACATCCAGTGCTGGATGAGCAGAAACTTTCTCCAATTAAATATTGGGAAGACCGAAGCCATTGTTCGCAACCTTGGTGTCATATTTGATCCTGAAATGAGCTTCCAACCACATATCCGCACCATAACTAAAACTGACTATTTCCATCTCCATAACATCGCCCATCTCCGCCTCTGCCTCAGCTCATCTGCTGCTGAAACCCTCATCCATGCCTTTGTTACCTCTAGACTTGATTATTCCAACGCACTCCTGGTTGGCCTCCCACATTCTACCTTACGTAAACTTGAGGTCATCCAAAACTCGGCTGCCCGTGTCCTAACTTGCACCAAGTCCCGTTCACCCATCACCCCTGTGCTCGCTGACCTACATTGGCTCCCGGTTAAGCAACGCCTTGATTTGAAAATTCTCATCCTTGTTTTCAAATCCCTTCATGGCCTCGCCCCTCCCTATCTCTGTAATGGATAGCTAGCTGGCTGTAAGACAGAAAGCAGAGAGTAGGGGTAAAGGGTAGCTAGTGTGGCAGAAGGTGGGTAGTGGTGTTCCACAAGGATTAGTGCTGGGACCACTGTTGTTCACAATTTACATTAACGATTTAGACTTTGGAATCAAAAACACAATTTCTAAATTTGCAGATGACACCAAATTGGGGGGGATAGTCAATACTGAGGAGGACTGCAACAAATTACAGAAGACATTAATAAACTTGCAGAATGGGCATATAATTGGCAAATGAATTTCAACACAGATAAATGTGAGGTATTACATTTTGGTAGGAAGAATAGGGAGGTCACTTAGTACTTGGAGGGTGCGAGTCTAGGTGGGGTAAAGGAGCAAAGGGATCTCGGAGTACAAATACACAAATCACTAAAAGTTGTGACGCAGGTTAACAAGGCCATAAAAAAAAAAGCAAACCAAGCACTAAGGTTTATTTCTAGAGGGATAGAATTGAAAAGAGGGATAGAATTGAAAAGTAGTGAAGTTATGCTAAACTTGTATCGAACCTTGGTTAGACCACACTTAGAGTACTGCGTACAATTCTGATCACCATATTATAAAAAGAAAAGAGGCACTGGAGAGGGTGCAGAGAAGATTTACAAGGATAATGCCAGAAATGCGAGGGTATACATATCAGGAAAGGATGAGTAGGCTGGATCTCTTTTCACTTGAAAAGAGAAGGTTGAGGGGTGACCTAATAGAGGTCTTTAAAATTATGAAAGGTTTTGATAAGTGTAGATACAGAGAGAATGGCCCAGAAATTCGCCTCTCCGGCTTGCCGCGGGGGTAAGGATCGCGCGCGCGCTTACCTACCGCGCCTGCCGTTGTGTTTTGGGCCCACGGGAACTTCGGGTCCTGGGCCTCTCCCAACTGCCGGCGCACAGTGCTTGTGTATCCCAGGGGCGCAGTTAGTGCGATGCGTCCCCTGGGATCACGTGGGCCATGGAGAGCCAATGGCAGCAGACCATCTTTCATTCATAGATTTGACAGGAGACCTGTCAAATCTGTGAATTGAAATCGGCCCCAAAAGAACAGCTAAACTTAAAATAATTTTTTTTAAAACCCATCACATTTATAAAATAACTATAGTTAAATAAATTAACCACTTTAAAGAAAAATTTTAATTTTTGAAAAAATTAAAATACTTTTTAAAAGTGATAAAAATAAACTTACCTTTCTTTAAAGTATCTAAAAAAGATAAACCTGTTGAAAAAAAATTTAAATTATACTTAATTAACTACTTACCTTGTTGAAAACGGGTCTTGCGCCTCCTTTTTAATAGCGTAGTTTCTTCCATACTTACCCTCGTGTGGAAACCTGAAAAAAATCTAAGTGTGCTGCGTGCGCGCAGCCTCTACCGCGCACGCGGTTCACCTAGGAACCGCCCCATTCACCAGACCGGAAGTTCCGGTTTCCCGCGCATGCAGGAAACCGGCACTTCGGGACGTCTTACGGGTGAGTACACACTCACGCGGGAAGGGCCGAATTTTTGGCCCAATGTTTCCACTTGTGGGGAAGAGCAAAACTAGAGGCCATCAATATAAGATAGTCACCAAGAAATCCAATAGGGAATTCAGAAGAAACTTCTTTACCCAGAGAGTGGTGAGAATGTGGAACTCGCTACCACAGGGATTGGTTGAAGCGAATAGTATAGATGCCATTAAGGGGCAGTTAGATAAGCATATGAGGGAGAAGGGAATAGAGGGTTATGCTGATAGAGTTAGATGGGGAAAGATGGAAGGAGGCTCGAGTGGAGCATAAACGCCAGCATGGACTAGTTGGGCCGAATGGCCTGTTTCTGTGCTGTATATCCTATGTACTCCTGCAGCCCCACAACACCCCCCCTCACCCCCGAGATATCTGCGTTCCTCTAATTTTGGCCTCTTGAACATCCCTGATTTTAATCGCTCAATCATTGGTGGCCGTGCCTTCAGCTGCTTAGGCATTAAGCTCTGGAATTCCCTCCCTAAACCGCTCTACCTCTCTTTCGTCCTTTAAGACACTCCTTAAAACCTACCTCTTTGACCAAGCTTTTGGTCATCTGCCCTAAGATCTCCTTATGTGGCTCGGTATCAAATTTTGTTTAACGCTCCTGTGAAGAGCGTTGGGATGTTTTACTACGTTAAAAGGTGCCAATATAAAAACAAGTTGTTGTTGTCGTGCCTGTGTTGGCTCTTTGAAAGAGCAGTCGTGCTTAGTCCCACATCCCCGCTTTTTGTCCGTAACCCTGTAAGTTCCTCATCCTCAAGTCCAACACCCTTTTGAAATTATTGATGGAATCAATTTCCTTTTCAGGTAGAGTGTTCCAGCTCCATCAACTCTTCAGTGAAAACATTTCTCCTCATATCCCCTCTAGGTCTTTTGTCAATGATTTTGAATCTATGACCTCTAGTTATTGATCCACTCACCAGAGGGAATAATTTTTCTCTACTCTATCAAAACCTCTCATCATATTGAAAACCTCTATTAGGTCACCTTTTAACCTTCGTTGTTCCAAGGAGATCAGTCCTAACTTTTCCAATCTCTCCTCATAATTGAAGTCTCTCATCCCTGGTAAACCTCCTCTGTACCCTTTCTAAGCCCTTTACATCTTTCCTGGAGTATGGTGCCCAGAATTGTCCACAATACTCCAAGCTAAGGCCTAAGCAGTGATTTATAAAGTCCTAGCATGATCTCTTTGCTTTTATATTCTATGCCTCTATTTATAAACCCAAGTAACCCATATGCTTTTTGAACCACCTTATCAACTTTCCCTTCCACTTTTAAGGATTTGTGTATATGGACACCAAGGTCTCTCTGCTCATCTAGACTTTTCTAAATTGTGCCATTTATAGTATATTGTCTTTCCACATTAGTTCTCCCAAAGTGCATCACTTCACACTTCTCCACGTTGAACTCCATCTGCCAAGCTTCTGCCCAATTCACCATCCTGTCTATGTCATCCTGAAGCCTATAACTATCCTCATCATGATTATTACTTTGCTAAGTTTTGTATCATCTGCAAAATTTATAACACTGCTCCCTACACCAGAGTCTAGGTCATTTATAAAAATTGAAAAGAGTCATGGACCCGAAACTGACACTTGAGGAACACCACTGCAAACCACCTCCCATCAAACATCCATCCACCATCACCCTCTGCTTCCTGTCACTGAGCCAATTTTGTATCCATAATATTCATGGGCTTCCATCTACTTAATAAGTCTCCTGTGTGGCATTTTGTCGAATGCCTTCTGAAAGTCCATATATACATCTACTACACTTCCTTGATCAACCTTCTCTGTTACCTCATCAAAGAATTCAATCAAGTTAGTCAGACATGATTTACCTTTAACAAATCCATGCTGGCTCTCCTTGATTAACCCATGCCTTTCCAAATGAAAGTTTATTTTGTCCCTGATAATGGTTTCCAATAATTTCCCCACCACCGATGTTAGGCTGACTGGCCTGTGGTTTCCTGGTTTATCCCTCTCCCATTTCTTGAATACTGGTGTAACACTATACCACTATTCAAGAAATGGGAGAGGGACAACATTAGCAACCCTCCAGTCCTCTGGCTTTACTCCTGTATTCAATGAGGATTGAAGGATTTTGACCAATGCCTCTATTTCTACCTTTGCTTCTTTCAGCAACCGAGGATGCATTCCATCTGGACCAGGTGACTTACCAACTTCAGTAATGCTAATCTTTTTAGTACTTATTCTCTATCCATTACTATCATGTCCATAACTTCCCTCTCCTCTTTTAATGTAATCTTCACATCATCCGCTTCCTTTGCAAAGACACTTATTTACAAAGTACTTATTTAATACTTTTACCATGTCCTCTGCCTCTACATGAAGATTTCCCTTTGGGTCCTTAATAGGCCCAACTTTTTCCCTAGCTAACCGCTTACACTTTATATGTTTACAAAATGTTTTAGGGTTCAATTTAATGTTGCCTGCTAATCTTTTCTCGCAACCTCCCTTTGCCTCCTGCGTTAACTTTTTCAATTCCCTCCTGCACTTTCCATATTCTTCCTGGTTATTGTAGGAAACGCGGCAGTCAATTTGCGCACAGCAAGCTCTCACAATCAGCAATGTGATAATGACAAGATAATCAGTTTTTAGGTGTTGTTTGAGGAAAAAATATTGGCCAGGACACCAGGGAGAACTCCACTGCTCTTTTTCGCAATAGTGCCATGAGATCTTTTACGTCCACCTGAGAGGGCAGACGGGGCCTCAGTTTAACGTCTCATCTGAAAGATGGCACCGGACATTTCAAGGTCAAAGGTTTACGTCTGTTTGCAGGACACAACTTATAACCAGTTCCACTTGCATTAAATACAGTCTCTTCTGGGAGCTACACATCCTAGTCGAGCAGCATTCTGATAAACCACACTGCTCCAGAATGCCTCGAAAGCTTAGACAATGTAAGGGTAAACTTTCAGTGTCACATCTGACAAGTGGTTCAAACATTGAGCACATACATTCACCCACATGGGACAGACTCGTTTAATGCCTTGATGCCATACCCAGAGCAGACTCTGAAGAGTAAAAAGCTCACCTTAATGCCCTCTTGCTGACAATAAAGCTGAAGGGCACTTCCACTCTCAGAGAACGCCGTTATATGCAAGTTATAAGCCGGTGATCTTCGCTCCCGCTCCTGCAAGCAGGAAACACATCTGATCAGATTCAAGTTACGATAGTGAAGAAAAGAAAGCCTCAGTACAAGACTTTGAGAGCTTAGAAAGACATTTAAGCTTTGAAATGTATTAACTGCTGTGAACTCAACTTCACACCCAATGTTTTCTACTCCCTTTTTGTTCTGGTACTCTCCGGCTTTTAATAGACTTGATAATTTACTGATTGAGGGTAAGGAAGGAATAAATAGAAAAAAGCTCCCTCAGTTTTACTGAAATACAATTTAGACTATTTTATGTAATGATCAATATTAAAAAATAATAGATCCCCGCTATAAATAAGCTATCAGAGCAGTTACCTAACTTACATGAACTTAGTGCACATTTGATGTTTTTACACAAAATCACAGCAATCAACAATCTTCAGCTCAGGATTGTGTGGTTAATATATTTTTGTGAATTTAACATTACAGTTTCTACTATTTACTAGAAAACTTAGTGCTATCTGTGATCTTATCTACATTTTCCATACTTACTTTACAACTTGCTTATGGGAGAATGCTGCTGCTGAAATGAACCGGATGGAAAGGCAGGGATATTGGAACTAAATGGATTGCTGTGGAATCATGCTCAAAAGCAGGGCGTCTCCCAAAATGACTGACAAATAATAGATCACATGAGCTTATGCAACAAAAAAAAAACAAAGCTTTCGGGTTAGTGTTCCTGCACAGCCTTGAAATACAGTGTACGATTATTATTTTTTGTCAATGCAACAACGTTAGGACAAAATAGAGATCAGACGAGCATTCTGAAAACAGATAATGATATCACACAGTATGATGCAGGTACTGCAAAGCAACCTCTGGTGCAATCAGCCCCCTGAAAATCTAGCACAGTTCAAAAGAATGGCGCACTTTTGTGACAGAATTGGAGAAAGGCTTGTATTCTAGAGTTTGTGGTTGGGCGGGTGAACTGCACTCTTGCTTACTCTCGTATTTCCTTTTAAAGCAGTTGCACCAAGTTCTCTGGCCACATTGCTGTAATACACTTCCCAACTTCATTGTAGCTCACGCACTGGAATGTGTGTGGAACGCATTTAGATCAAGTGCAGGACAATATGGCCGTGATGTGAAGCCAGATTCTTCAGAGTAAAATAAAAACAAACCGCAAACTGAGTGTGTTATAAAACATAATATATATGAAGTATGATAACAGAGTCAAACTCAGACTCACTTACTTTAGCGAATAGAGTGATGAACAATGCGGGGTTATGAAACACAAATGATGAATGCAATTAGTAGCAAAAACAAAATCATTTTATTAAATGCAAAAAAATATTTCACTATAAATTTTAATCTATTTGTATAAATTATAATCTAGTTGTATAAATTATAATCTAGTTGTACATTTCAATCATCCTTGAACAACTTGTCGGAATAGATTACGAAAATTTTCTTTGACATCAAAAATCCAGCTTCTCGCTTCTTCTGAAGTGAAACAGCTACGCGTTAATAAAAGGCAGTGCTCATTAGTGCTGGAAGACAAGTGGCTACACACGGCATTACTGCACAAAAGTTCTCCTTTTTGGTTCATAAACTTCTGCTCCATTTGACACTTTACAAATGGAATGTCTTACTTCAAGCTCTAAGATTCTGAACTCGAGCAGCTCATTCTGGTCCTTTGCGTCTTGCATCTCATTCTGTAGTCTAAACTCTTCGAGTTCCAATTTATGAATCTGTAAAAAGAATTTGAAGTATGCGTCAATATTTTGGAATCCGCCTGCTGTTATTTAGCAGTCGGTGCCTCAAAATGTCATGATTTAATAGTGGCCAAATTCGAGATTTCAGAGTACATACCCTGCAACCAGGTCTCTCCGGTGCAAAATTATACCGGGAACTATTACGAGAGGTTTGAGAGGCCTGGTCTTTCCACTCGGATGCGCTGTTTTTTGTTCACCCAAAATTGGCAAAACCAGCGCAAAAGATCGCGGAATTGCAAGCACAAATGATGCCCCGTGCAAATCGAGTTTCCACGATCTTTTGCACTAGTTTAAAAAACATCGCGCTAGAAGCTGGCCCTGCTCACAAAACTGGCCAGATTGAATTAATCCCCATTTAAAGTTTCCGCTAATAGCACCTGTTTGCGGGCCTTCGAGGAGGCTCTTAAAATTAAGCTTTTTTTGGGGGGGGCGCAAGGACATAAGAACATAAGAACATAAGAAATAGGAGCAGGAGTAGGCCAATCGGCCCCTCGAGCCTGCTCCGCCATTCAATAAGATCATGGCTGATCTGATCCTAACCGCCAATCTACTATCTATCACAGAACCATCTCCTGCATCTAACAGAATTGCACACACGAAATAGGAGCAGAATCAGGCTACACAGTCCCTGGGCCCGCTCCACTACCCACAGGACATTAGTAGGCACGTTTTAAAAACTTTTGAATATAATTTTTTTTTTAAATTTACTAAGAAACTGACTGTTGTACACCAATACAACTAGCAAATGGTTCTGTACAGTTTATTGAAAATCATTTTCAGTTATTTAAAATCGGGTTACTCGCTGCTGGTGAACTTGACACTGATTAAAATGCTTATTTTTTGTGATAAACCCATTTTCACCTGTATTATTCAAACTGCACCAAGTTACCACTCTTAAATATATTGAGAATAATGTTTAAAAGCAAAAAATTTTTATTTTTTTTAAATGACTATCTAAAACGCTGCCCGATTGGTTCATGGCAGATTGTGTGTTTGGCGATATGCAAATGAGTTTGAGCGGAAACTTGAGGGAAAAAACACTTCTCAAAACTTGTGCAACTTTGGACGCAATTGGCCTCCGGATCGTTTAAGATGATTAAAGGATTTGATGGGGTACAGAGAGAGAAACTATTTTCTCTGATCGGGGCGTCTCGAACAAGGGGGCGTAACCTTAAACCTAGAGCTCGGCTGTTCAGGGGTGATGTCAAGAAGCACTTCTTCACACAAAGGGTGGTGGAAATCTGGAACTCTCTCGCCCAAAAAGCTGTAGAGGCTGGGGGTCAACTGAAAATTTCAAAACTGAGATTGATAAATTTTTGTTAGGTAAGGGTATTAAGGAATATGGAACCAAGGCGGGTAAATGTAGTTAAGATACAATAATTAAGAATAATTGAATGGCGGAACAGGCTCAATGACCTACTCCTGTTCCTATATTCCTATATTCCAGGGGCCCATTTGAGTGGCTCAGCTTTTCAGTGGCAGTTTTTGAATATTTTGGATTATAGAAGCTGCTGGTAAACTTTTGCACCAAATGACAGTATTCTACAGTATCAAAATCTCTTTCGCATTTAAGACATGGGTTTTGGCTCGGTTCTGTGCCACGGTTCCCACTGCAACGCTGATTATGATGAGCAGTGCATTTTGAATCCAGAACGCACAAGTCTCCGTGCTAGCATATCCAGGGACAGCCAATTTAAATTGAATTAGTGAATCTCCCTTTGGTTACTCATAGACAACAATAAACCAAGTACATAAATAGCGTTCTCCGCAAGTAAAGAGAGATGAAGAAACAAAGTAGAGCTGAGGGAGCAGCTGTCATTATTGTTAAAAGAGAAACACCAGCAAGTCTTCACCACCATATGCTTCAAAAGATTTCCATAAACCTACCAGAATACCAGAAGGCAGTATCAACTGATCAGGGCATTCAAATGGCCAGAGAAGGACCCAAGCTCAATGTTTCTAACACAGGTTGTAATGACAGGAATGGTGGGGGGGGAGGACAGCCACATCACTGTAGAGGATTTTGGGGATGGATTGCCACAGAAGTCCAGAATAAGTGAAGTGAAGTGACCACTAAATGACAGGATTAGTGTGACAAGAACAAGGGAGTGTCATGGACAGTTCATTAAAAAGTTATTTGCTGAATAGGGCAATGCAAAGCTTACAAGAGGACATTAATTTTAGCTCCCACCACATGACTCTACCCCAACACACTCATACGTAATGTATTGTGCATTTTCTAAGATGTATCTAATGGATCTTGCTGACGGAACAACTTTAAACTGACGGCAAGTGTTGAATTGGTAAGTGCGGTGGGATTTCAATCTGTCTCCACTTTCCCTGAAAAAAACCCTGCCTGATGGTCTCTAGGTAAGGAGAAAAACTGCGTTCAAGTACAAGCTAATTAAAATCACATAATTATGTTTTAAAACTGGACTTACAGATCTCAGCAGCTTGAAGAAGCCACAGATCAAACCGCCACATTTTCACACCATGCAAACACGACATACCTGCATCATGCAAGCCTTGGTTGTAAAGCGCATTGGGACGTCCTTAGGTCGTGAAAGGCGCTATTTAAATGTAAGTTCTTTCTTTTCAACAGTAAAATCAGGAGAGAGATGTAAAACGGGCAATCGCATAAAGTCAACATGACCCCCTCCCCTAGATATCAGAATAACAAAGGCAGCACTTAATTATATAATGCTCAGTCTGCTCTTTCACCAAAAAGGCTAGCTGCTTTTAATAGAAGAGTCTTCACTGGTGAGAACAGAAGGTCAAAAGAGGCATGCCCTGGGGTCATTTATATCTATTATCAGAGGCGACAATTTTAAATGCATTCAGACAGGAAAGTGAAAAGGATTCTGTTTAGAATGGACGTCCCATCAGTGGAAGCTGAGGGGCAGTAGAAAGATTTAGAAAGTGTAAAAATAAAGAAAAGTTAACCAAAGTAAGGATGGGGAAGAAGCAAAGGGTATATTTGGGGGCGGGGTGTTTCAGATACTGACTGTAATAAACTGCCCAGTTTTGTTGCATAAATATACTGCTTCTTCACCACTAATCGCGCTGCCACTATTTACTCACAGAGGGGCAGGGAATCTCCCTATCATCTGCTGTCGCTTTGCCAGAAGACTGGTGGAAATCCCGCAAAAACGACGGCGACTCCATTTCCCCAGACTTTCTGCCGAAGTTACGGCAGACGATCGGGAGACACCCCCACGCAAAAAATTCTAGGCGCAGGCGTCAGGAGAGATGCGATTCCTTCAAACACTTAAATCCCCACAGCAGCGAATGCAAGTGATGCAGGGGCCATTCAGGCACTCATTCGAACATGGCAGAATAGCTGATACAAGCGGAGACTTACAAATGTTTCCCGCCAGCAACTATTTCCTGCCCCCTCCCTCCCTCCAGCGGCGAGCTCCCCAGTGCCGGTGGAAATCCCACCAAATAATTTAAATATGGCTGACCCCAGAAACTTGTCGGAGAAGAAAACACTGGCCAAGAGATCTAGAAACAGATTATAGCACGCACAGAGCGCAAGAGAGGGAGAACGAAGGGAAGACCAAGAGAGAGAAAGAAAAAGAGTAAAGAAAGAGAGAAGGAGAGAGAGAAAAAGTTAACAGAAGAGAGCGAAAAAGAGAAAAAAAGAGGAAAATTAATTAAACCAATATTGTGCAAACCAAGGAAACATTGCTCTCATTAAGGGGCACTCATTAGGGATGATTACTGCTGTCTGCTCACTGGGCAGCACTATCACCATCAACAGCTGAACATCACACTCACCTGCTAAGTCTCTCTGCATCTCCTCTCAGGCCAGGAATTGATTTGCAATTAGCAAGGGGGCAGGGTAAAACGAGGGAGAAGGCAACCCTATTAATCGCTTAGATGATCAAGATCGATTGCAACAGTGCCCGAGAAAATACAATTAACAATCACAGAACATTGAGGAAAGCGCAGCCTCTACGAGAAAAATTCCAAAGAAAACATAAATGGAAATGTGTATTTTGTGGAAGGATCAAAGCTGGTCACAGTAAGAAACCTTTCACTTGACTATCGACAAGTTAGGTTAGTTCAGTCAACCGTGATTAGCTGTTGTCTCCCCGGCTTCCATTAATCAATGCTGTCAGAAGGGAAGATGCTAAACATCTCCACAAGAAATTACGTGGGGGAAAAAACAGAGAATTGATGAAATGCGAGAAAATACAACTATTGGATCTTTTACCTTTTCTAACAGTTCCTGGTTGCTTCTAAAAAGTAACTGTTTATCTTCCACCCATTTTGAGTCCTAAAATATACAAAATAGCAAGACACAAAAAGAAAATGTATTACAAAAGTCCCGTGCAACAAAACAAAATCTTAAAACGAGCTATATCTTACTGTGGGCGCAAAGAAAGAAAGTTTTTTTTTAAACTATGATCTTGGGCTGAAATTGAGCTGCCAACGTGAAATTTCTTTATCTGCTATTTGAACTCAGGCCTAAAGCTGTTTATCATTTGAACAGATTAACTCCTCCGCTAAATTAGCAGACAAAGCAATTTCATGAAAAGCCATCGATCGTTAACGTTGCACAGCACGACTTCACCCCAAAAGCTGAATAAAGGTCTTAATGAATTCATAGAAAAATGTGGTTATAATAGTTGTATTTAATCTCTCTATCACAAGAAATTGTACATTCGTTTAACTATATGGGCATTATTTATTCACTAAAATGCAAACACACTAACATTTGATGCTGGAAATATGCATTGCGCAAGAAGTTAAAAATGCATTATTTTTACACACTGTTTTGAGCTTCTTTAATAATGAATGGGTAACTGGGGTTAGAAATGATAGATGGGCACCTTAAAATCCAGTCAGTGTTACTGTCCTGGCCCACAGTCACTAAGACTAAAGGGATGTTTTTCAACTTGAGGCAGAATAATGGAGGGGTACTTTATTTAGTGAAACTATTCTTGTCTATGCACGGAGTACTAGAAAGGTGTCAATAGAAAGCTCTACTTACACATCCGAGTAAATGGAGGGAGAATGAGGGGGGAAAACAACATTTCACACAAACTGAAATAATGTAACAAATATGCAAAATAAAATCACAATAAGCCAAACAAAGCTATTTCATTATTACAGAAAAGAAAAAAATACAGCTGATTCAATAAAATATAAATTAGAAAAATGCACATGTGCTTTAAAGTGCAGCTTAATCAAACTAAGCTTGATTTTAATATGACTATTCTGTACAGTTTTGATCACTCATCAATACGATTGCTAAAGGATGGTGGCATAATCACTGCCAGGGTCACATTATACCGTCCCAGTAATTTAGAGTACAGATAGCATGAAGTAGGCAAAAGCACTTTACATTGCAAGTACATATCCCTACCCACCACTCATCTAGACTAGAACTAGCACTACTGCAGCAACAGTCATTACAGAATGGTGTACAATTCTAGAGCTGAGCAGCAAAGGCAATGCAGAGTACACAGCATGGCAGGGGTTAATGAGATTTCACTTTGGCCCTGAATTCGCGGTCGGTATGACAGCGTATTCTGAGAGTACGCCCTCATACCGCCTTTGAAATTGACCGCGAGTTCGGGGTTTCTGCATGCGCTTGGCACGCGCTAAATTCCGAACTCGCGCTCTGTCACGTTCCGACTGCACGTCGGCTTCATGCACGTTTCACCTACCCATTCAAATCAAAGTGCTGGCGAAAAGTTGGGCTAATTGCCCACCTACTGTGCATTAATTACCTTGTAAATTTTTATGCCTGGTGCAAACAGGCGCAGGAGCCTGTTGCACAGCACAAGGGGGTTGGGGGGTGGGGGGGGGCGGGGCGGGAACGGAGATGAGAGAATTTTATTAGTTTACACTACAGCCCATAACAAATGAGGCACTGGTTCCTGTCTGAGCGGATGCAAACTTTGAAAGAAACTTTCATTTGCTCGAGTTTGAAAACAGGGCCTTTTTGTGACACCGTCTTTGCTGCCCAAAAGCCTTTTGTAGTTTCGGTTTAATTCCCAACTTCTACTTAGATAGGATTTAATTCACTTTCATGATTTCCTCATGTCATCAGACATTTAAACTCTCGATTTTAGATTATTTAAATTAATTAAAAGTTAATTAGTCTAACAGAGGAGAAACAAATTCGATGGGACAATAAGACTGTAATTATAGGTTTATGTATTTTAATATTGTTTTGTGTATTAAATACTACTGCATTGATCATAATTTATTAATGAAACAGCACTTCTGGCTGCTAAATTATTTAAAATGAGCTGTGGGCAAATCAGCAATATCCTCTGTTTCCTGATTGGCTCAGAGTCAGGAAGTGAAAGGAGCACCGCCCCACGTGATCCCAGGTTCGCAGACGCACAACGGTGCGCCCCTGGGATCCGTGGGCCACTGCGCTGCGCACAACTCTGTAGCATTTGACAGCATCTTTTTGAGGGGAGGGGTTTGCACGAGGTGTGTGGGGATTTCATCCGGATGTCGGCGGCGTATTCCTTAGCTACGCTGACGACCGCAAATTCAGGGCCACTGCGTTTTCAGGTAGAACCTTCATTCACCCACAATGGGAGCGAGCACAAGCAAATGTTCCATTCAGTTAACTCAGTAAAATTTTACATTGAAAAATGTACAAACACTACAAGCTCTATTTTATTCCATTCATCAAAAAAAGTATCTGTGTGTCAGTATAAAGTGGGTTTCCCCGCTTCATAGCCATAGCAACAACTTTTTTTTTGGCCAACATTAGCAAATGGGTGTAAAATGTACCTTTCCATAATTAAAAGAGAAGCGATTGCTCCGGACACGAGACATGGTCAAGCTACAGGTACTCAAAATGACAGAAACTCACAATGGTATACGCGATCCCAAGGTTGGTTCGGAGCCCTTGTGAGTGCAAGTGCTCCAGTCACATATTTAGAATGAATTCCTGAACCATCAGTTTTTTTTTAAAGCAATATATACAAAGCATTTGATCACCTTACATGTTCTTACTTTAAATGGTTTGCTAGAACTTTCAGCTGAGTAACCAGGCTGTAACTCCAGTAACTCCGAAAAACAAATCAGCAGGGTTACTTGCCGTGCATTACGTGCAGTGTTTAAATTACAGCCTTTTACACATCACAAAGAGAACAATCATTTCTCCTCGAGGATGTAAACGCTCTGAGAAAAGGATCATGCAGTTTTTAAATATGTTCCTCCTTGCTGTGTCTTTGCTCTCTTGAATTCATGAATCATCACACTGTTGTTCTTTCCTGTCTCCTTTAAACTGTGGAACTCCTTCTCTCCCTTATTCTTTCCTTCCTCATACAATTTACGGGTTTTCAAAACCCCGGCTTGGCTTCACCTAACCACTACTTGGCTTACCCAGTCTCCTCTCCTCCTCACACACTCCCTCTTTAGTTTTAGATAGATGAGCGAGTGTTTCTTTGCGGCACTGAAGCTGGATGCCTAAAACCAAGCTGGAACTGCATAAACAGCATTTTACTAAATTTCCAACAGACCAGTAACTGCTCTGTCTCCACGGTAATATCTATAGGACATTGCTATGCATCATCTTGCTTAAAAATGGTCAGGGTCACATCACTTGTAGGCAACCTATGCAAGTGACCAGAGCGTTTGTGATTACGAAAGGATCGGCAGTGCAACTAGAAAACTGTAATCAACATCCTGGCACCAGAACATGCAAACTACAAGAGCGTTCTCCAAGTATGCAAATGTACTGTGTTAAGTATCTTTGTTCGGAATTTCATTTGAGGGGAACTAATGAAGGAAAACGAAAAAGGTGCTGCAAGCCACAATTCCTCAACTTGCTGGGGGGGAAAAAAAAAATGGGAAAACATTTTCAGAATCAATTGGAACAGCAGCAAGGTACATACTTCCGTCCAAAAAAAATGTAATTTAATTTCTCGATGTTGCGCCATTTTTAAATACAGCATTGAAACGACCTGAGCAAACTTGGCACAGCATGGAGGGCTGCACTCGAGTCTCAGTACCGAGCGAAAAAAAGCATTAATGGCCAGTCAGCACTTATCAACAAATAGCCTTGTGGAAGTTCAAGGGCCTAAGGATGATGTCTAGGGGAGGGAGGGGACGCAGAATAAGCTGGCAGCCTGCCAAGGTTTTTTGAGAAGCTTTATTTTTCATAAATCACCAGGTCGATTCAGCATGCTTCGGACATCCCGTTAGAATCACTTTCCTGAGACGTGCTTCCCCAGGTCTCCCAAGAAGTTAACAGTTACCGTTCATGAAAAGTAGACCGAGGATGCCGGTACACATCAGTACGACAGCCATTTCCACACGCAAATTCTCAGAGCCTTTTACCTGCCCTTTCTCAGCAAGCGATTTTTCCAGGTCTTCAATTTTGGCTTGACATCGGAGGAGATCAGCTTGTAGCTGTTCACGAGTCTGTTAAGATAAAAATCACAGTTTATCATAGATTGCAGCAGAGAAATCGGCCATTTAGGCCAATCGTGTCTGTGCTGCTTCCTTACTGGAGCAATCCAAAACTAATCCCACTGCCCTGCTCTTGCCCCACCTGCTTCGAATGTCTCTTCCCCGAAATGATGCAATGGTCTCGACTTCAATTACACTCTGTTAAAAGCATTCCATACTCTGTGTATACAAGTTTCTCCTAACCGCTCGCCTCACTCTCTTAGCAGCAATTTAAAATTGACCCTCTGTTACTGACTGCCCAACCAGTGGAAAGATTTTCCCTATTAACGCTATTGAAACCCTTCATAATTTAAAAAAAATATAACCACCTACACTCACTCCTCACTTGTGAGCAATTTGTATCGCATCATTAGGCACATATCCAGTCTTAATACACTGAATAACACAGAAGCATAAAGAATTAACTTAGGAAAGTTGACATTGTTCATCATTACTATTCTTAAGAAGTTGAGAATCCATCGGCAGGGCTAAACACATGGGCTTTGAATTTCCTGTCTAGTTATGTGGGTAAACTGGCATAAAATGCGACGCAGCAGCTTTCCTCCTTCCGCCCACACCTCAGGCGGGCACCCTGGCAGCAACTTAAATAGCCCATCCAAAATATTGAAATGCTCCTGACTCCAGGATATGGGTTGAGGTCAGTGATACAACTGAGGGGTGGTTGGAAGTGCCTTCCCATTGTGGGTCTGACACCATTGTGGCATCACAGGAATTTCGAGACCCAATAGTCTTAAATCTTCATGTCAAATTACAATTTGCAAGTACGAAAAATAGGCGTTGAAAGTCATACGTTTGAGGCAGTTTGTGATTCCATACAGCCCGAAACTGACCAAGTAGAATAGGCTCTTGCAGATTGTATCATTGCACTTTCAAAGTGTTTTTTGTTCCTGGAATGACTGGTGCCGAGATCGGTTTTCGAGTTACTATATGGGCAACCAGGAACGTTCACACTGTATCGGGTAAAATATTTGGAGGGTCCTGCTCAAAAAAGGATACAAGTTCAAAAGATTTCTTGTGTCTACATGCTGGGTGGTATGAATGATACTGTATCACTAATAAAGTTTGCTAAACATCTCAGTGGTGACGTTGCTGCCATGAAGGGGAAAAGATGGAAATTGAGGGCAGAGAGGGGGTTTTGCCCAAACAATGCCACTTCTAGATTAAAAGGCCCGTGCCACATCTTCTACCTACCCTGGTTTCTCGCTCCACATCCAGTGTTCCACCAACTTGTTCCTGAAGCAGTGCATAAGCTCTCTGGAGAGCCTGGTATTCTCTGGTAAGCTGACGGAATCTCAATTCAGATTCTTCCCTGGTTATGGTCTTATAAAATGGAGGAAATGTATGGAATCAGTCGTCGATTCACAAGAAGAATTTATACAGAAAACCAAAGGCAAATATTCACCTTTTTTTAAATTTGTGTACGCAATCAAACAATGACTGTGCTCCTCTATTTAATAAGAACATAGGAATGGGAAAAATCCCACCCAGCTCCAGTCCTCTTCAGTTTTTAATCCAATGGTTTTCTAAAACTGATTTTTCCTACTGCAAATATGTATCCCTTTATTCCTTGTTGTGTCAGGAAATGATCCAATTCTATACTGACAGTTTCAAAGGAGTCAGTATTTATCACGTCATGTGGCATTCCATTGGCAGTTGCTTCTTAAATTTAGCTCGTGGTTTGCTGTTTATAATACCATCCTCAGGTTTGTCTGTCCGAGCTTTCCAAAAATAAAACTCTCTACTCTTCACGTCTTTTGGATGAGACGTTAAACCGAGGCCCCATCTGCTCTCTCAGGTGGATGCAAGAGATCCCATGGCATTATTTGGAAGAAGAGCAGGGGAGTTGTCCCCGGTGTCCTGGCCAATATTTATCCCTCAAATAACATAACAAAAACAGATTATCTGGTCATTATCACATTGCTGTTTGTGGGAGCTTGCTGTGCGCAAATTGGCTGCCACATTTCCTACATTACAACAGTGACTACTCTTCAAAAGTACTTCATTGGCTTTAAAGCCCTTTGAGATGTCCGGTGGTCGTGAAAGGCGCTATATAAATGCAAGTCTTTCTTTCTTTGTAATCTCTTAACCATTTCCTTTTGTTTGCTTTTTAGTACTTGCTCTTTGAAAGAGCCGGCGCAGAGTCGATGGGCCGAATGGCCTCCTGCTGTGCAGTACTATTCTTTGATTCTCCTTCTGATTGCCTGTCGTCGATAATTTATCCCATTTACATACAACTACTGAAAGGTTGTTTTCCAGTTTCTTTCCAAATAGAATTTCCCTTTTTCTATATTGGAACTCATTGGGCTGGATTTTGATACTGGGGCGGGTTGGGGTCGTGTCATCCACTTTTCCTGTTATCCACCCAACTGCAATTGGATGTGGGAGATTGATGTGATTTTCACCTAATTGGGCAATTGAGTTCCAGCATGTGGGAACCCATGAACCAATTAGTGTTTCCAGTCTGAAAGTCGCCTCTGATGATGTCATCATTGCTGCTGCATTGAAGGTCTTCAGAGACTGCCTGGCCTTTGATGTGAGCGGACCTGGATGCAAAAGTCTGGTTCAGAACAGGCGTGCTTCACGTAGAACAAGGGTTAAAATCACAAAGGCCTTTCAAAATGGCATTAAAGAGCCAATTTAGTGCTTGTTAAGGGCCTTAACAGCCTATCCCGCCTCTTAGAGGCGGGACGGAATCGGGACCAGCAGACATGATTTAATGAAAATTGCATGGAGGCGGGATGGAGGTGGACTTGTGCCCGCCCGCCAGTTTTTGCAATTTTAACCCCCCACATGCCTCCAAACCCGCCTCCACGGGTCAATGAAAATCCAGCCCATTGTGTCCCTGGTAAACAGAAAAAGCACAATTTACTTCATGTTTCCTACACAGCTTTGTCTACATATTTGATTACTGAATTCCCCACTACAGTTTCTGATCTTGAATTAAATCTTATTTATATCTGCATGCTCAGGACATTTTCCTCTGTGGTCTTCCTTCTTTCTTCATTTCCTTCTTCCTTTGAGAGTATCTCACTCATTTCTTCCTGCTCCAGCTTCCTCATGTGCTTAAAATGAACACCAATAGCTGGTTACTGTGGAGCAGATATCACATGCTGATGACCCACAATAAAAGTGAGTTGAAGGGCCCAATGGACAGCAAACAAAAAAAGAGATAAAAGGACAAGCCAGAGATAGACACCAGCAGCAATGATGAATAAACTCACCCCATGCCTAGGTCAGGAGCAGAATCATTACTTACATCAATGTCGCGCTCTCACTAACAGTGGCACCAGTTAAGCATGTGCTATCACCATATACTCTCACCACTGCCACTGTTACCACAACCACGCCCAACCACACACTTAAAAACCTGACCAGCATAATCAACTCACCACGATTTCAATGCTCATTGGTATTGCTTCAATAGTCAGGTTCACTTCTAATTTAATCACATGCAATAAATAAAGCAAATATTGGAAAAACAGCAGATTTGCTAGCATCTGAAAAGAGAAAGACAGGTTTACATTTAGGGTAGAGACTCCCTCAGAACCTGAAACTTCAACCTATCTTTTCAGACGCTCACAAACCAGCATTTTCTCTCTTTATTTCAGATTTTCAGTAAAAGCAGTTTTTTTTTCTTTTAAACATAGACCAGTTATCAGTCAGATCCTTTATTTATTAAGCTATAAGGCAATTTATTGGGCATTGCTTTTTTTTTTGTTCCTGGGATGTGGGCGTCGCTGGCAAGGCCATCATTTATTGCCCATCCCTAATTGCCCTTGAGAAGGTGGTGGTGAGCCGCCTTCTTCAACTCTGCAGTCCGTGTGGTGAAGGTATTCCCACAGTGCTGTTAGGGAGGGAGTTCCAGGATTTTGACCCAGCGACTATGAAGGAACGGCGATATATTTCCAAGTCAGGATGGTGTGTGATTTGGAGGGGAACTTGGAGGCAATGGTGTTCCCATGCGCTGCTGCCTTTGTCCTTCTAGGTGATAGAGATTGCGGGTTTGGGAGGTGCTGCCGAAGAAGCTGTGGCGAGTTGCTGCAGTGCATCTTGTAGATGGTACACACTGCAAGCAAGGATACGCCGGTGGTGGAGGGAGTGAATGTTTCAGGTGGTGGATGGGGTACCGATCAAGCGGGCTGCTTTGTCCTGGATGGTGTCGAGCTTCTTGAGTGTTGTTGGAGCTGCACTCATCCAGATAAGTGGAGAGTATTCCATCACGCTCCTGACTTGTGCCTTGTAGATGGTGGAAAGGCTTTGGGGAGTCAGGAGGTGAGTCACTCGCCGCAGATACCCAGCCTCTGACCCGCTCTTGTCACCACAGTATTTATGTGGCTGGTCCAGTTAAGTTTCTTGTAAATGGTGACCCCCCCAGGATATTGATGATGGGGGATTCGGCGAATGTAATGTCGTTGAACGTCAAGGAGCGGTGGTTAGACTCTTGCTTGTTGGAGATAGTCATTGCCTGGCACTTCTGTGGCGCAAATGTTACTTGCCACTTATCAGCCCAAGCCTGAATGTTGTCCAGCTCTTGCTGCTTGAGGGCATGGACTGCTTCATTATCTGGGGAGTGGCGAATGGAAATGAACACTGTGCAATCATCAGCGAACATCCCCACTTCTGATCTTATGATGGAGGGAAGGTCATTGATGAAGCAGCTGAAGATGGTTGGGTCTAGGACACTGCCCGGAGGAACTCCTGCAGTGATGTCCTATGGCTGAGATGATTGACCTCCAGTAACCACAACCATCTTGCTTTGTGCTAGGTGTGACTCCAACCAGTGGACAGTGTTCCCCCTGATTCCCATTGACTTCAATTTTACTAGGGCTCCTTGATGCCACACTCGGTCAAATGCTGCCTTGATGTCAAGGGCAGTCACTCTCACCTCACCTCTGGAATTCAGCTCTTTTGTCCATGTTTGGACCAAGGCTGTAATGAGGTCTGGAGCCGAGTGGTCCTGGCAAAACCCAAACTGAGGATCGGTGAGCAGGTTATTGGTGAGTGCCACTTGATTGCATTGTTGATGACACCTTCCATCACTTTGCTGATGATGGAGAGTAAACTGATGGGGCAGCAATTGGCCAGATTGGATTTGTCCTGCTTTTTGTAGACAGGACAACCTGGGCAGTTTTCCACATTGTCGGGTAGATGCCAGTGTTGTAGCTTTACTGGAACAGCTTGGGTAGAGGCGAGGCCAGTTCTGGAGCGCAAGTCTTCAGCGCGACAGCCGGGATGTTGTCGGGGCCCATAGCCTTTGCTGTACCAGTGCGCTCAGCCGTTTCTTGAATCGAATTGGTTGAACACTGGCTTCTATGATGGTGGGGACATCAGGAGGAGGCCGATTTGGATCATCTACTTGGCACTTCTGGCTGAAGATGGTTGCAAATACCTCAGCCTTGTCTTTTACACTCGCGTGCTGGGCTCTGCCATCATTGAGGATGGGGATAGTCATGGAGCCTCCTCCTCCCGTTAGTTGTTTAATTGTTCACTACCATTCACAACTGGTTGTGGCAGGACTGCAGAGATTTGATCTGATCCGTTGATTGTGGGATGGCTTCGCTCTGTCTATAGCATGCTGCTTTCGCTGTTTAGCATGCATGTAGTCCTGTGTTGCAGCTTCCCCAGGTTGGCACCTCGTTTTTAGGTAACATGTAATGAAGTTTAATTTTTCAGGAAGAGCTTTAAGGGTCTGTATTAAATCCTGTACATTGTCACAATGGATTTCAAAGTCCATTTAGAGCCCCTGCCCAACTGTCAGACAAACATAGTAAAGTGATTCACCTCATCTAGGTCTTCTTCTGGAGTTGCTGGTGTCCTGTCTGTTGTATACGAGGCCACTGAAGAGGTTTCTGAATCTACTGATTCCTCATCAAATCCAAAAAATGTCTCTACAACATGCCTCTGAAAAAGAAGAGAATAAAATACTGATGAAAGTTTACCCGCTACCGAGGTTCTCATGAACTTCACTACTTTTGTCAAACATCCTTCTCAATCTTTCCTTTGTGGTACCAACACAGCTTCAATGCGCCATTGAGTAAGTGGTCAGGCTGTTACTTCATGTGTCTTAACAGTCAGCTAAGGAGAAGCATTTGAAGAGCTGCTAGAGCATAAATCCTTTGTTATTAGGTCAGAGGCCTATTCAGGAAGGAAAATTGTGCAGGGGAGAAATTAGAGGGGTTTCATACCCCACAACAATAATAAAGACTCGTTATCCAGAGGCCTGGATTAATAGTTCAAATCCCACCTGAAATAAAAAAGCTGGTATCAGTAAAAGTGACCATGAAGAAGTCAGATTGTTGCAAAAATGCAACTGGTTCACATTAGGGAAGGAAACCTGTCTTCCTTACTTGGCCTGGCCTATATGTGACTCCAGTCCCACACCAACATGGTTGACTCTCAACTGCCCTCTGAAGGGATTTTTCCCTGTTCAGAGAGAGCCAGCATGGATTTGTAAAGGGTAGGTCATGCCAGACGAACCTGATTGAATTTTTTGAAGAGGTGACTAAAATAGTGGGCAGGGGAATGTCTATGGATGTTATTATTTATATGGACTTCCTGAAGGCATTCGATAAAGTCCCTCATAAGAGACTGTTGGCTAAAGTTGAAGCTCATGGAATCGAGTGCAAATTGCTAGGAAATTAGTTGAGCGGCAGGAAACAGAGAGTAGGGATAATGGGCAGGTACTCAAATTGGCAGGACGTGACTAGTGGTGTCCCACAGGGATCTGTGTTGGGGCCTCAACTATTCACTGTATTTATTAACGACTCAGATGATGGAATAGTGAGCCACATATCCAAGTTTGCCGCTGACACAAAGATAGGTGGCATTGTAGGCAGTGTAGAATCATAGAAAGTTACAGTACGGAAGGAGGCCATTTCAGCCCATCGTGTCCGCGACGGCCAACAAAGAGCTATCCAGCCTAATCCCACTTCCCAGCTCTTGGTCCGTAGCAATGCAGGTTAGAGCATCCCAAGTGCACATCCAAGTACTTTTTAAATGTGGTTAGGGTTCCTGCCTCTACCACTCTTTCAGGCAGTGAGTTCCAGACCCCCACAACCCTCTCGGTGAAGAAATTCCCCTCAAATCCCCTCTAAACCTTCCCCCAATTACTTTAAATCTGCGCCCCCTGGTTTTTGACCCCTCTGCTAAGGGAAATAGGTCCTATCTATCCACTTTATCTATGCCCCTCAATTTTATACACCTCAATAAGGTTTCCCCTCAGCCTCCTCTGTTCCAAGGAAAACAGACCCAGCCTATCCAGTCTTTCCTCATAGCTAAGATTCTCTACTCCCAGCAACATCCTTGTAAATCTCCTCTGTACCCTCTCTAGTGCAATCACATCTTTCCTGTAATGTGGTGACCAGAACTACACACAGTACTCTAGCTGCGGCCTAACTAGTGTTTTATACAGTTGAAGCATAACCCCCCTGCTCTTGTATTCTATGCCACGGCTAATAAAGGCAAGCATTCTGTCTGCCTTCTTAACCACCTTATCTACTTGGCCTGCTACCTTCAGGGATCTGTGGACATGCACTCCAAGGTCCCTTTGTTCCTCTGTAGATAGAAGCATAAAATTACAAAGTGATATTAATAGATTAAGTGAATGGCCAAAACAGTGACAAATGGATTTCAATGTAGGCAAGTGTGAGGTCATCCACTTTGGACCAAAAAAGGATAGCTCAGAGTACTTTCTAAATGGTGAAAAGCTAGAAATAGTGGAAATCCAAAGAGACTTGGGGGTAGAAATTAGGTCGCGCCCCATTTGGGGCGCAAATATCGTCCGGACGCAAATATTAGCGCCGGGCGCTAATTATCGGCACTGACAGGAAACTTCACTTTTACCGCCCCGGGAGGTGAGTGGAGCGGTAAAGCAGGCGCGGCACACCTGTCTTAAGGCGCAAAGGCCAAGGAGTGAGGCGCTAACTCAGCGCACGAGCGCAGCGCAGCTGCTGCCAGTTAGCGAGGGAACACAGACACACTGGCGCCGGCCACTTCTTAAAGCGGGGGGGGCCACTTGCTCCCCAGCCACACCCTGCTCATTGCAGCCTTGAATCTCAGCCTGGAGAGACCTGTAATCCATTTTGCTGCCAAGCATGGAGAGGGTGAGAGAACGCGCTCATCGCTTCACCGAGCGGGCCTTGGATGCTCTGGTTGACGCAGTGGAGCGCAGACGATGTATGCTGTTCCCTGAGAGTGGCAGGAGGCCTTTGCCACGTGAGTTCAGAAGAGTGTGGAGGGAGGTGGCTCAGAGCGTCTCCTCCAGGAGCATGGTGCCCAGGACCCATGTTCAATGCCGCAAAAAGTTCAACGACCTCACTCGGGTCGTCAGGGTGAGTGGCTTTTTCTCAATACCTCTCCATCCCTCCATCTCAACCTCACTCTATGGCCAGAGGGTCTTAAAACCCCAATGCACAACACTCATCCAACACCTATGGCCCTTTCATCAAACACACACACACATTCCACACTTTGCATACAGTAAGGGCTATTCACCTATGGGAGGCACATCAGGCAAGACCATGGCTGTATATTGTAAGGGCTATTCACCTATGGGAGGCACATCAGGCAAGACCATGGCTGTATATTTACTCAGATGCTGTCCTTTTTCTTGCAGGCTAAGCTGGCTCATAATCGGAGACAGCAGCAACGGACGGGTGGAGGGCGGCTTCAGCTGCAACCCCTCAGCGATCTGGAGGAGCGCGTCCACAGGATTGTGGCAAGCCGGGTGATCGGTCCCGTCGCCACTGGAGACGCCGACCCCGTTGTGGACAGCAATGGTAAGGTCATCACCTTTTTGTCCTCTGTCCTTCCACTTGTCCCTCACAATACCAGCCTTTGACACTTTCAATCCAACTTGCTAACTCGCTGCACTTATTCCTCCCTTACTGCCACCCTGTCCTCACGCTAAAGCCACTCTTGTACCTCCCTGCTTTCAGATGGTGATTCACCAGCTGAGGAGACGGGCCCTGAAGCTGCCACTGGGAGTGATGCTGCAGCCGAGGAGGAAGAGGAAGCCGGAGCATCAGTGCCACCCTCTCCCGAGGAAGCCCATGCCCACACTGGGAACACGCCTTCCCCGGAGGGGAGCAGGGGGGAAGGGGCTGATGATGGTGAAGCTCCAGGACCCAGCGGGCTGCAGCAACGCCATGGGGGGGGTAGGGAAGAACGGGGGCCTTCTCCCCAGAGGGAGAGTATGCCAGACACTCCTACTGCAATGGACGCAGAGGAGGAGCGGCTGATTGCAGAAATGAACACCCAGGCGGTGGGCATGCACACTGAGCTCATGGGTGCAGTGGGAAGGGTGCCCGAATGCATTGAGTCACTGGCAAGGAGTGTGGAGCACTTCGCTGTAGCACAGGCGGATGCCACACTAACGCTTAGTGCTGCAATTCAGTCACTGGCTGCCGTGATCCCACCTCTGACTGCTCTCATACAGACTCAGATGGAGGCCACGCGAGCACAGACTGCTGCCAACCTCGATGGTTCGTGCACATGTCCCCGGGGCTGTCACCGCGCCGCAGCAGGCCAGCAATCTGTTCTCCGGCAGATTGCTCCGGATGCTGAAGTGCTGCCCCGTGGGAGTGCCAGTGTGTCGGGCGAGCAGGGAGTTGCTGGCCTCTCTCACGATGACAGCATTCCTGCTGCCAACACTGTCACTTCTCCACTGCACTTGCCACCGCCTGTAGGACAGACTGCTGCCGCCCATGCAGAGTTGGTGCAGTCTGCAGCCGGGCCCTCCAGGCCCAGAAGTGGTCGAGGCCGTCCTTCAGGGGCATCTGCAGTGTCAGGGTCTGACGAGCAGCAGCCTTCCACCAGCCTTGCTGCAGCCACTGAGGTCCCATTACGGAGGAGCAGTAGGGTTAGAAGGGGGGAAGTGCGCAAGGGAAGGAGATCACTCTCGAAGGGCAAAAAGTAGGAGGTGTGCCAAAATGCTGGTCATTTTTTTATTAAAGGCCGAGGTTCATGGTCCAACTTTTGTTTAGTGTTTTGGACATTATCTCCAGGTTGTGAGAACCAGTTATGTTATTGACTGTTTTTTTGTGTTTATTTCTATGAGTTTGTCATGAGGAATTGACACACACAGAGTTTGTAAAATAAATAAGTTTCTGTTTTCAAAATATACATGGCTGGTGCTTGGAATTATTGGTGCCTTGGCCGGCTTAGGGGTTGCGTGCTGGGTTGATTAGTGTTTGTAGCAATGGCAGGGGCCCTAGAAGCGGCTTGCTATTAGTCGTTGACGGACGGCCCTTGCAGTTTGACCATTGTGGGCCGCCCTCCCGCCTTGGTGCTGCTGATGATCATCGTCCTCGTCCTCTTCCTCCTCTTCCTCCTCCTCCTCTGGTGGTGCTACAAGGCCTGGTGGCATTGGCTGGGTCCTGAGGATTGCCATGTTGTGCAACATGCAGCACACGACTACGAAGTTCGAAACTTGCTCAGGCGAGTACTGCAGGGCTCCTCCGGAATGGTCCAGACAGCGGAACCGTTGTTTCAGCACGCCGATTGTGCGCTCAATAATGTTCCTGGTTGCTTGATGGCTTTCATTGTACCGCAGCTCAGCAGGGGTGTTTGGCGTACGGAGCGGTGTCATCAGCCAGGTGCTCAATGCGTACCCCTTGTCCCCCAGAAGCCAACCAACTGGCTGATGCGGTGCCTCGAAAACTTCTGCCACAGTAGTCTGGCGCAGGATGAAAGCATCGTGGCAGCTGCCCGGATAGTGGGCATTGACAGCGAGTATCACCTGTCTGTGGTCACAGACCAACTGCACATTCAAGGAATGGAACCCCTTCCTGTTCCTGAATTCCTCTGCATTCTCTCGCGGAGCACGCAAAGCCACATGCGTGCAGTCAATGGCGCCCTGCACCATGGGGAAGCCCGCTACCCTCGCGAAGCCCAGAGCACGGTCACGCTGCTTGTCTGGGGTCATAGGGAAAGAGATGAAGTCTCGTCTCCTTCTGAAGAGGGCATTGGTGACCTGCCGGATGCAGCGATGCACCGCAAACTGGGAGATATTGGCGAGGTCCCCAGCAGCAGCTTGGAATGAGCCAGTGGCGTAGAAGTTCAAAGCCACTGTGACCTTCACTGCCACCGACAGAGATGTCCTGGACCTCAGCTGAGGCTGCAGATCTGGCTGCAGCAGGTGGCAGAGCTCAGTGACCACCTCCTTGCTGAATCGCAGCCTCCGCAAACACAGCTCCTCGGACATATGGATGTAGGAGAGCTGTTCACGATATACCCTGGGAGGGTAAGCTCTCCTGTACATGCGCCTGATGGCCCTCCTCCGTCTGGCCATCATTGCCACTCTGTCTGCGTCTCTGTATCCTCCGATTCAGCTGGAGCAGGACGACGCCCCCAATCATTGCAGCCCCCATATTCTCTTTGCCAGAAAAGTAATGAGGTACAGCAACTAAAGTAGCAACAAAGTTAGGATGAATAGGCAAAACTACCTCACAAAGCGTTGAGTCAATGTAGAAGTCTCTCTCTCTCTCTCCCCGAATCTCTCTCTCTCTCTCAGAACGAGTGGTGCATAAATGTCGACCACAGAAAAAGACAGGAAGAGGCCCCCTTTAAATAGCGCCCCCCAGCCCCACAGCGATTGATAGCGTTCCAGTCTTCTGGTTGTTGGATGCGCCAGGCGGTAAGGCAGGGGGCGCCACTCAATTTCCGCTCCGGGGCGCCACAAGGGCGTTGCACCATGGAATGACATCACAATCTGCGCGCGCAGGTGGTCGCAGCGGTAAAGTTTAGCGCCGCCGCACAATGTCTAGTTAAGTTCCCGAGCGGCGCAAACATCGCTGCACCCGGGCGTTAGCGGCTTTGCGCCCCATTAGCGCCCTCTTAAGGCGCTAACGGGAGGCGCAACTAACTGAATTTTTACCCCTTGGGGTCCATGTACATAGATCATTAAAATGTCATGGTCAGGTACAGAAAATAATCAAATAGGCTAATGGAATGCTGGCCTTTTTATCCCAGAGGACTAGAATACAAGGGGGTAGAAGTTATGCTGCAGCTGTACAAAACCCTGGTTAAACCTGGAGTACTGTGTTCAGTTTTGGTCACCACACCTTAGGAAGGATATATTGGCCTTGGAGGGAGCGCACTGTACATTTACTAGAATGGTACATGGACTCCAAGGGTTAAATTACGAGAAGAGATTACACAAACTAGAGTTGCATTCCCTAGAATTTAGAAGATTAAGGGGTAATTTGATAAGTTTTCAAGATATTAAGGAGGATAGGTAGCGAGAAATTATTTCCGCTAGTTCGGGAGTCTAGGACTAGGGGACATAGCTTAAAAAATTTATATCTGAGATGGATAGATATTTGTTAACCAAAGGTAACATATATAGAGTTAGGTCACAGATCAGCCATGATCTCATTGAATGGCAGAACAGGCTGGAAGGGTTAAATGGCCTACTCCTGTTTCTATGTTCCTAGCAAGCTATTCAGTTGTATCAAATTGCTGCACACAGCGATTCTAGAAGAAAGCCCACCACCACCTTCTCAGGGCAACTAGGGATGGGCAATAAATGCAGGCCTTGCCAGCAACGCCCGCATCCTAAGAATTACATTTTTAAAAGTAGTTTGTGCAAGGCCTTGCAGCTAGTCCCTATACTCAAATAATGTAGAATTTACTGGTGAATACAGATTCCTTCTGAGCTAATATTTATACTACCCTAAGTCAATCTTTTTATTAAAATTATGTTTTAGTTAGCATTTACAGTTTTATCAGAAAATGATTAACAAAACTTGAGAAAAATTCAGGAGAACCATTTATGCTTGGTCAGTTTTGATGACTGAGGCCTTGGTGTTTAACAAGGGGTTAGGTAATTAAAAATAATTCACCAGGCTATTTCTCTTAGCAACAAAGATGTGTGATGATCCTAAACCCTGGTTCTTCAGGGAACGACAGCAGTCACTTGACAATGCGAGCACGCTGCAGAACTCTTCACAGACTGCAGAACCCATTAGTGGAGTTCTGCTTCAGCATTTTAAATTCAAATTGAACAAATCCATGTCAATGCACAGTGCAAAGTCATGTTTGCACTGGAGGGTTTTCCTCCCTCCATCTCCCTTCCTGAATGCTCCAACTCCTTAGTGGTGTTAAGTTCCATAAGTGCTGGCAGCTCTCTAGTACCTTGCACAAATGTCAAATCTTCACGTGTAAGCCTAACGAGTGTCGGCAGCTATGGGTGCAGAAGCCATTCCAGCTGAGCTGGAAGTCATCTTCAACCACCATCCACACAGGGCTCACTGGGTAGCAATTGGGAGCAGGAACCCTGGCTGATTTTTCCTCTTGTGTAGCCCAGGACCCCAGAAGCCAACTTTAACACTCTAGTTGAAATCAGGTGACTCAGCACAGGTTCAGAATTAAGTGTGGAGCCTCCATGGGTTTAGTACCATACCCGGTGGTACAGTTACCCACTGAGCCATGAGGGGACCGTGTGAGCTTTATGTTGAAGACTATTTTAAATGCCACGATTTTAAAATTCTCATCCTCATTTTCAAATCCCTCCATGGCCTTGCCCCCCAGCCCCCATCTCTGTAGCCTCCTCCAGCCTCCAACCTTCCGAGATCTCTGCACTCCTCCAATTCTTGCGCACCGATTTTCATCACTCCACCAATGGCGGCCATGCCTTCAGCTGACTATGCCCTAAGGTCTGGAATTCCCTCACTGAACCTCTCCACCTCTCACTCCTCTTTTAAGATGCTCCTTAAAAGCTTCCTCTTTGACAAAGCTTTTGGTCACCTGTCCGAATATCTCCTTATGTGGCTCTTGGTCAAATTTTGTTTGATAATGCTCCTGTGACGCGCCTTGGGGATGGTTTACTACATTAAAGGTATCATATAAATACAATTGTTGTTGTTCTATATAGAATCGATGTAATTTATACCGCACACAGCATTTCCCAACAGCCAATCACAAATTAAGGCAGAATTGCTCCAATTGTATCGGAAACTCGCGTTCATCTGTAGAGACAACGAGCAGAGACCAGGCCCCTTCCACGGAGGTAGAGAAGGTTTGCAAGCCAGACGGAGAGCATCCTTGGGTCACTATTGTATGTTTTCTTTTGACTGGTTCAGAACAGCATCAACGGAGGTCTGGAAGCATCAACCATTCCCCTTCTTAGCTACAGTGAGAGCACACGGACAGAAAGAGTGGGGAGGACAGACAGGTAATCCATATCAAACTGGGATTGTATATACTATTATGAACAGGTATCGGGAATAATTTCAGCTTCAAGTCATTCCCAGTTACGAACTGTACTTCATGTACACTGAGCAGTTCAGAACTGGGTGACAGTTAAAGGTAACAGTCAAATTGCCTTCTGTGTTAAACAAATTTTATGCTCAGCCTGTCACGTGCAGTGCGGCAACAGAATGTAGTGTTGTGAGCAGGAAAGCAAGCTTCGCCACATCATCGTCCATCTATCAGGCACCTAAAGGGACATCACTTGAAGCCTTAAGTGCCACGAGACTTGAAACATTGTCACGCCAATTACTGAAGTTTGCCACAAATTAGTTTTCTTTGATTTAATACTGAAATTACGATGGTAAAGAAGTTCTCCAGTCCTACTTCATGCATTTCAATCTGCATCTCATTAATTTTGAATCTCAATGGCAACATCAAGGTTCCATTTGAGTTATACAAAAATTTAAATCATTTTCATATTTTGAATAAATTAGCTCCACAGCATGCCGCAGGAATCTGGGCTCTGTGGTTTCGCAAGGGCTTTGAGCATTACCAAATGGTCTAAGTGTCATTTACCTGCAATTGATCCCTTTATTACACATCAAAGAGGAAACAATGGGGGGAAAAAGTGAGTCGCGCCCCCTTTAGGGGTGCTAACTTCACCGGGGCGCTACTTTTAGTGCCCTGAAACAATTAACACCCCCGCAGCCGCAATTCACCGGTAGCGCCGCAAGAGGGACGCGGGGCACTACTGGAAGCGCCCTGCCTCCCTCTTGGGGTGCTACGAGTGAATATCGTGGCGCTATGTGCCGCAGCGCATACTGCAGG
Organism: Squalus acanthias; assembly: GCA_030390025.1. NCBI lineage: Eukaryota > Metazoa > Chordata > Chondrichthyes > Squaliformes > Squalidae > Squalus > Squalus acanthias. Next base: position 195,379,417 of record CM059426.1, on the reverse strand, counting down.
CCTTCCTCCCCTTTGTAAAGGGGAGGGGCCTAGCGCAGCGCGATCCGGGGTCCAGCTGGGCCACCAGGGATCAGAGTGCCAGCAAAAGAGCCTGGCACTCAAGAGAAGTGCCGGGTTCACGGCGCACAGCCGGCACTCCGCGGGGGGGCTGCAGAGGAGGCCGGGGATGGCAGGCGGCCGGCAACAAAAACGGCCGCCCGGCACCTCCCCTTTAATTTGGACTGCCCCGGCCGTAGGTAGGCCCCCCTGACCCCGTCGGACATTGTGTCCGGCAGTAAGTCAGGGGGCGCTACCGAAGATTGCGGCTGGGGCGCAAGCGGGGCGCTGCGCATGGTGATGACGTCATCGCCAGCGGCGCACTGCTGCGGGGCGCTAACGGTTACCGCTGCATTTCGCGGGAGGCGTTGGCGGTGCCGCGCCCAGGTGCTAGTTGCTTTGCGCCCCGTTAGTGCCCTCTTAGGGCTCTAATGGGAGGCGCAAAGCAACCGAATTTTTAGGCCACTTTATTTTAAATACAAAGAAATAGCTCAGTGTATTACTATTTGTCATTTCTTATGATTTGTTCTCAGGATGTGAACAACACTGCCCATCGCTAGGTGCCCCGAGAAGGTGGTGGTGGGCCTTCTCCTTGAATCACTGCAGTCCTTGTGGTTATTGAGCCCTCACAATGGTATTAGGTAGGAAATTCCAGGATTTTGACCCAGCAATGAAGAAAATGCACTGAGGCCTGGAAATTCCCTGCCTTAATGTCATGAGTTAGCGCTGCAATCCTGGCGCAAAATGGCAGCCGCCACTCGAACACCCTTCTCTGGCATGGGACTTGGCGGCCGCCATTTTGGCGAGGGCCTTAGCGCTGCCAATAGCAGCGCTGGTCCTGGGGATGCAAATATGCAGAGCGTGATGCGCACGCCGACTTAACATGGCGTTCTGCAAACTTGGAGCTTAGCGCTGGGACCCAAGCGCGCTCTGAAAAGCGAGCGTGCAGCAGACTGACAGAGACGCGGTTAGCACTTCTTAAAAAGGGACACATACATCTTTCAGGTAAATTTGCATTTAAGCTTTTGGACTGTTTTTTTTTATTTTATTGAAGTAGTGGCTTGATGGAACACATGTTAAAAGTTTTTTTTAAGTGTGCAGGGAACGCTGCTGGACGCTGGCAAGGCCTTGGATGGTAAAGGAAGGTCTCTGAAAAGACAGAAAATACTGGAAATACTCAGCAGGCCAGGCAGCTTTAGTGGAGAGAGAAACAGAGTTCACGTTTCAGGTCGAGATGTTATCTGATCTGCTGAGTATTTCCAGCATTTTCTGCTTTTATTTCAGATTTACAGTATCCACTTGCAGAGGGAAGAAGAAGACGCAGAAGAAGAGGAGGAAGCAAAAGGATGCAACCCAGACAGCCCCTTTCTGGCCGGGATAGAATCATCCGCCTGCGGTACTAATGACTACAGCCCCAATTCCCCTTTCAACATTTGTCCCACACCTTCCCTTTCCTCTATTACTCACCATCACAGCGCCCTCTTGGCTGAAATAAAATCCACCACAAAGTAAATTTTCCAGACCAACTTTATACATCTATCCATCCAATATGACATCAAGAAATCAACTAATCACCCTTATGCATTCCCTTAGTGACTGTCTTGTGTGTGCCTTTGCCTATCCTACTGATGGCACGCAGTGCTAGCCCAGTGGCTGCAACATTACTGGTGAAAGGCTGCTGACTTTCAATAGGGGTCACTGCAAATGGCCTTGCTGGTCGATCTTGAGGAGCTGGTGGCTGGAAGTGTCAAATCGAGTGACGGCGTTTCTTCTTCACTCTCCTGTCCCTCTTCTTGGGTAACCACTGCCTGGGCAGGCTGCATTTCTTGGGTGTGTGAAATGAGGAAGGTACAAGGGTGGAGTTGTGGTGCGGGGAGGTGAATGCCAAAAGGAGGATAACGTATGAGTGTACCAGCATCTTGTATCCTTTCTGCCCCACCACTGGCCAAGAGCTCAGCTATGCCTCTGCCAAGAATGGCCAGTACCGTCTTCTCCACGGAAGTGAAACTAGGAATGGAAGGTGTGCCTTGTGTTTGGCACAGATGAGTGACTGGGGGGCGGTGTGGGGGTTGTGCATTGAGAAGTGCATGAGGCTAGTGGTGCAGTTGGTAGGAAATGGCTTTTGAAGATGCATTCACTGACCATGACCACTGGTCTGAGGTCATGAACCTTCTTCGGGCACTGGAGCCAGGTCATGAGGGTGACACTGACTTGTGTGTAACTGAGCCCCAGGGCCCTTGATAATTCCCCAGAGGCTCTGATAATTCTTTCCCCGGCAGCCCTCAACTGCCCCATTCTCCATCGACCAACCGTGCATCATCCACAATCCAAGCCAAACGGCTGCCCTGCCTCACAGGACTGGAGGATCCCAGCTGCCAGCCGATGTTTGTCATTTTAAAATGGAGAACAATGGCGGGTATGAGAAACCACACTCCCCTGCCAGGAACCAATTCTATCTGCAACAGTCAGCCAGAGCCAGTGGAGTTGGCAAATGGAAGTCGTTTTCCTTCATCCAACAGAATATTAGAAGAATAAAAAGCAATCTGATATGGGAGATTTGACATGAAGGGGGGAATTTTGCCAGCCCTGGGGAGGTGGGTTTGGAGGCGGGACTGCCGGGAAAATGGCAGAAACTGGGAGCGGGTACCAAACCCGCTCCCAACCCGCCTCCGTGCCATCTTCCCGGGAGGCGGGTCCCCGACTCGCGCAGGGACCCGTCTCCTCGAGGCAGGAAGGGGATTACAGCCACTTAACTGCCTGTTAACAGGTAGTCAACAGGCAGTTAAGTGGCTTATCCCCATTTTACCAACACAAGTGCGAGCTTCCCGACGTCATGAAACCCCGCCAGGGTCAGCGAGGTGAGCAGTGGGTCTGCGGGGGTGAGAGGGGTTGAAAAGTGCGCTGTGGAGGTGAGTGATGGGTGCAAGTGTGGAGAGGTAAGTATGGGAGGTGAGTGAAAAGTGTTCGAAAAAGTTTCCTTGCCTTTGTTTCTTCTTGCAGGCTTCAACCCTTGGGGATCCGGAGACTCCTCATATCCACGGCAGAGATGACAGAATGGCTGCTGCATTCTCCGATGCAACAGCCATCTGATTTCTGCTCAGGAAAGAGGTTTGGTGAGTCATGAGTACGAGGGTTCACCTTAGAACAGAGATTGTCAGTGTTTGAAAGCTTCTCAAAGCTGTCAAACGATGACAATTCATCTGTCAAAATTTTTTGACAGATGAAACGTCATACGCTGACGTTCGGTCACCGGCTTTCCCTTAATTGGCCGGCTAAGCCTGCAGGGTGGGCTTAACAAGGTCAATCAAGGGAAAATAGCGTGGGTTGGCCGGACGTCGTTGGGGGCGGGACTGAAACCCGACAAGCAGCAGTCCCGCCCCCATTGACAAAATCCAGCCCGAAGTGTGTGAGTCATTGCGCGAGCAGGAAAGCAAAACTAATATATATATATATATATATATATGTATGGAGAGGCTAACTGGTTATACGCTTTATATTACTTTACATACTGTCTGTGTACATTCACATTCATTTTATACTGCAAGCAGCGAGCAATGAGCAACAGAGATATTAGCTGATGGTTTTCCTGTCTTAAATTTCTGACAGGTACTATGAAAACTAATGTGTAGCTTGAAGCAAAGGAACAAAATAGTCTGTATGCAGGTTGTGAGGTGATATTTGTGACATGATACATAGTTCTATTCTCTCTCCAATTTTTCTTTGAAAGAATGTTCTGCCAAAATATTTCCTCCATGAAGCCCTTTCAGGCTGAACATGCATTATTATTTTAGTTCAAGGCCATGATAAAAGAAAATATATACACCAGAGTATCTATCAAAACTTAAGTCGACCCCCAATTCTCTAACATTGCCAGTCTCCTCTTTTCCATCGTAGGATTGCAAACCATGAAAACAAACGTGGCTGTCATAATGGTGACGGTAACAGAAAATACAAACTCTATATTACATAATTCAACAAACACATATATTTAAGAGTGTGCTAAAAGTCTACAGCACACTTTGGGGTTCTGAGAACAATGCAAACTACTCTTTGTGTTTTGCCACGTCACTTGGACCCCTCAAAGGGTTTTAGAGCCACGTAAAGAAAAATCAACGGTAACAGCATCAGACTGACTATACAGTTTTCCCCTACCAACCCCCTGAAGCTAAACATTTACATGCCAAGTGGTATGTGGTAACCATACTCTCGTGTAAACAACTTAATTAGGATTCAAAGCTACATCAAGGGCTTTAATTAGTTTCAAAAGTCATAAATCTTCAATCTATCCGATTGCAAAGTCTTTCCGTTTCCCTAAAATGCATACTTCTAAAAATAGTTAACAGGACCAGCTTAAATTTAAACAAAATGAGGCACCTCCACGAACATCGCAAAAAAAGATTTAACAAACACAATGAGAAGAGAAGGTTGCAATACCCAATGTACTGCCTGCAACTCTGCTGAAGTATTAAGGAAACAGAGAAAAGCCAGAACAGTTTCAAGCTTTTTTTGCTTTGTAATAATTCTAAGCTGTTTCTAAGACTTAGGTTAGACTTTGTCTATGGCTCAGATTTAACTGGCAGGTTCTTGACTTCAACGGAAATAAAAATCAAGAGAGATGTAAAAGGGGCTGCCGATTCGCTATCACATGTGTTATACTATGGCACAAAGTCAAAAGCTACCCCTGTGAGTCCAGGATATAGTCTTGTCATGAGCAGTTAGCCAACAGGATATAGTTTTGATAAAATATCTAATACCATAGCATCAGTTCTAACTATCCATTTTTGAGTACTCTCAGTATTAAGAAATATATAAAACACTTCAACAGCTTAGAGTACAAAGTGTGTACTCAATGGGGAACTACAGAATACAGAGCTTGCAGAAAACTGAGGAAGACCTTAACTAACTCATGAGGTACCAGGTCTTCCTCAGGGGTATTCATTCTGCATTTCAAAATATTTTGAAGCTCAATATATCATGTGAGCAGTTTCTTTCCTTCCTCCAGAGTATAACGGACACCTGTTTAAGAATAATTTTTGGTGTAGAGAAAGATTTAATTTCTATTGTGGGATTCATGATGGCAAGTATTGGAGGGAGAATGGCCATCTGTAAAAAGCCACAGCCCAGTGAAGCGACAAAACCTTCAGGGGAGGAGAGGAGAGCAGGGAGGGAAGATTGGTGAAGTAAAACAAACAAACAAAAGAAAACAATCCTATGCTGAGTCATGTAGCTAGGATTTAGCTCAGTGATGAGTTCAGGGAATTAAAATGCAGCTCACAATTAGGGCTTTGCAGCTGGAACCTCAGCCCAGCTCTCCATGGCTCATTGGTGCCATAAAATATTGTACCAGAGGAGTTTGGCGGATTTTTATTTCACTCTGAAAATTCTCAATATGGAAAGAAGAAAATAGCTGGAGGGAGAGAATCTTAGATTAATATATGACGTGCACCAAAATGTTGTTTACATTTAACATAGCAGATCATAAAAATGGATCCCACGTTCTTTCCACGTCGATTTTGTGCTGTTAAAAAATCTTTGCAGGTTATAAATTACTGTGAGCAATATGATTGCTGGTGATATTAACAGATGAATGCTTAACACGTTCTCATGGTATTCCCATTCTGCTATTTTAAACTGAAGTGTTAACCAGTTTATGTCTCCAGTAAAATTGTTGATTGATGAGTGTCATTCATCAAGAAGTATCTGTTAATATCACCAGCAAGCCTCATCAATTTTCACTATTTATGTAACTTATCAGTTAATAACTTTGTACATCATAGAATTACACAACCTTTCTTCAAGATTTTTTCTATACTTAAGTGACAGTATGCAAACCGTTCTGTTTTTCGTTACTCCAACATTAATTGTTTAGAAACCAGATTACAAACATTAAATACAACACAGATGTTTGTGTTTTAAGATGGATTTTGCGCTCAACAAGTCGAGGGATATTACTACTGAAAATGGAGCACCCAATGTCAGCATCAAGCATTCCCAGCTTATAACATGGTTAGTAGGATAAAGCTCCCTCGGCTCCATACCAACAATGTCCCTCAGCGCTAATCTGAGTAAAAGAACTCTCAACTGTGGCATTTCTCACATCAACCACCAGAGTGAGATTGCCAATTTAGAGTTAAATTTTCAGAGGTTCCACTCATGAGAACACAGATCGGAAAATCAGATATGGAGGTTAAGCATCCCTGATTCATGGTGCTCCTAAATTTTTCCACCAAGAGTGGAGTCTCTGGAAAATTTACTCCTTAATGGCAAATTTGTGCTGCGTACCCATGCCTACCAGTAACCAGGTTGATGCTGTCCAAACTTGTTCCACACAGGACCCTTATAGCCACCAGACAAGAGAGACCACCATGTCAGCGTGGCTCAGTTGGGAACACTCTCGCTTCTCAGGCACAAGATTGTGGGTTCAAGTCCAGAGACTGGAGCACAAAAATCTAGGCTGACACTCCAGTAAAGTACTGGAGAGTGCTGCACTGTCCAAGGTGCCGTCTTTCGGATGAGATGTTAAACCGAGGCTTTCTAAGGTGGACGCAAAAGATTCCATGGCACTATTTCGAAGAAGAGCAGGGTGTTATCCCCAGTGTCCTGGTCAATATTTATCCCTCAATCAACAATCACTAAAACAGATTATCTGGTCATTATCAAATTGCTGTTTTTATGGAGCTTGCTGTGCGCAAATTGGCTGCCGTGTTTCCTACATTACAACAGTGACTACACTTCAAAAGTACTTCAATGGCTGCAAAGTGCTTTGGGACGTCCTGAGGTCGTGAAAGGCGCTATATAAATGCAAGTTCTTTCTTTCTAATAAACTGATTCAAATCCACGTATCAGAAATGAAAGGTCACCTCGACGCGAGAGAATTAAATTGAGAACTAATTTATCGGTTCTTTGCATCATTTTCTTTTGCTGACGCACTTTTAACTTTCAGACCCAATCTGCTAGTTCACAGAATGCTTTAATAATTAGAATAAGGCCGTGCGCTGTGTCACAAAGTGTAAATAGAGGAGTTTACACCCACAATTCGCGGGATGGTGACCTCTTGTTGCCTATGCTGTAAGAGGGTGGCATGTCCCTACAGAGGAAAGGTGAAACATTCCAGGTCAGTCACAGGCTGAGCACTACTGAATAATACCGTGTCCCATCTGTTTTAATGGAGCTTGACGTTGACCAGTACCCCCCCCAGGCTTACGTTAACTTGAGTATTACTTGAAAGTCAACCTGACCTGAGATGTCAGGTCTCCACAAGGGCACAACCAGCAATTGTAATAATGATTTTCCCCTACAGTGCAAGTTTAAACACTTTTCTATAAAAGGACCCAGGAGAGGGATGGGAAGGGGTGCACTGAAAAGTACTCTCTCCACCAGGAATGTTGTAAAATGAAAGGTGCGACTGAGCAGGTTGGCTCAGTAGTTCCTTGCTTTCCTCTCAACTGTACATCAATCATTCAGCATTGCTATTTTACTAGCCAGCTTCAGATGAGATTAGCATTTCTAAATACACATGCACATCAGCAAAGCTCAATGAGATTCATTTTTTTTTTCTCCAAGAATCATCTCTATTCTTGAGGTCAGCCAAAACTCGGCTGCTCGTGTCCTAACTCGCACCAAGTCCCGTTCACCCATCACCCCTGTGCTCGCTGACCTACATTGGCTCCCGGTTAAGCAATGCCTCAATTTCAAAATTCTCATCCTTGTTTTCAAATCCCTCCATGGCCTCGCCCCTCCCTATCTCTGTAATCTCCTTCAACCCCCCCCCCCTATCTCTGTAATCTCCTTCAACCCCCCCCCCCGAGATATCTGCGCTCCTCTAATTCTGCCCTCTTGAGCATCCCTGATTATAATCGCTTAACCATTGGTGGCCGTGCCTTCTGTTGCCTAGGCCCTAAGCTCTGGAATTCCCTGCCTAAACCTGTCCGCCTCGCTACCTCGCTTTCCTCCTTTAAGACGCTCCTTAAAACCTACCTCTTTGACCAAGCTTTTGGTCACCTGCCCTAATTTCTCCTTATGTGGCTCGGTGTCAATTTTTTTTTGTCTTTTAATACTCCTGTGAAGTGCCTTGTGATGCTTTAATACGTTAAAGGCGCTATATAAATACACAGTTGTTGTATTCACTGCATGGACTCTGCTCTAAATTCAAAAGCAGTAGATATCGCATGGGGTTTTCATTCATGTCAAACAAGATGAAAAAGCACATTTCTATTACCCATTTTAAAGGTGTTACTGCTATTATAGTTAAATTGCTTTTTCCTCCTTAATTCATTTTTACATCATACATTTCAGCAAAATAAATTCAAACTGAGCTGCTAGCACTGTACTGAGCCCCAGAGAAAAAGAATGCACAAATAGGGAAGGATGTTTTAAAAACGCACTAATTCAGAACAGTACTTACAGTCTAAACATTCCTACTATAATCCGACAGAAACATACTGACGTTTAAAAAAAGAAAGTAGAGGATGGTATTGTTTCGTAGAACAACTAGCTGATGCGTGTAACCTTCTCACACACAAAGCTCTGTGGGTTTCGTACAATCAGTTCAATAACCGTATCTTATGCTAATCAGAGAAAAAATCATATCCTCAGTTGCTGGAAGGATAGTCTTACCTTCATGCTTGTAAGTCATTTCTTGGCAGCCAGAGAAATACAGACACACCAAAGCACACAAACAGATGAAACAGGAAAAATACAGAACTAGCAGTAAATATTCCATTTTAATGCTTGATATACTTTGCGATATCTCTCTTACTGAAACATTAGTTACCCTGCATTAATATGAGGAAGACGGAAAAACAATGACTAAATCTTCCATGTAACAAAAAAGGAACAAACAACAGGCTGCTAACGTCAGTGCAAAAATCTTCAGGTCCGTTTTTTCACCTCTTCTTTGGTGCTGTTTGCTTCGGATGAAAACCGAGGGAATATGACACGCATATGCAATGCCAATACTTCTCAAGGCTCTTATGGAACGCCCTCCTGGGTCTTCCGGCCCCTCCTCCCACTGTCGGCATTGCTGGTTCTGTACAACTGCACTCACATCACAAACCAGAATCTCTCAGGCATCAGTCCAGTGAATCTGCGCAGCTAATTCGGTGATGTGCATGGCAATATGAAGATTATAGGCAACGTTTCTCATTCAAACTATAAAGAAAGCATCCAAATTTCCATACGTCCAATGCTTTGAGCAACTTAATAGGCAAGAAGATCTAAGAGACACACAAACCTACAGAGTGAGGGATGTGAAATAACAACAGAAAACGCTGGAAAAACTCAGCGGGCCAGACAACATCCGTGGAGAGAGAAAGAGAGTTAACGTTTCAGGTCGATGACCTTTCGTCAGAACTGGGAAGAGCCGGAAATCAAATAGATTTAAGGCCAGGGTAAAGCTGGGAAAAGGGGGAGGGGATAAAGGAACAAAGGGGGAGATGAAGAGACATTAAGAGATATGCAAGGCTGGAGGTGGTGTTAATGTGACAGATAAGGCTGAAAGAAGTGTGAAATCCACTGGCAGAATGAAGGACAGCTGCCAGCTTCTAGGAGGAAAAAAAAGGGGGGGGGGGGCAAATAAAAGGGTGGAAAAATAAAATATAAATGTGATTGGAGCTGAGGTTATGATCTAAAATTGTTGAACTCGATATTGAGTCCAGAGGACTGTAGCGTGATGTGTATTGAAGTCCTTGTACTTTTCTGCTTTCTATCTGCTTAATTTCTACTTTCCCTATTTACTTACCATATTGGCCCGAATTTTGCGGTAAGAATAATGGCGCGGCTATCAACACTCACCGTTACTAAGGAGTAAAGCAGACAGCTACTTCCGGCGCCCGCACATGCGCAGTTAAACGCGGAAATCAGGAAGCTGTATGTCCGAGTTGCCCTGCTCCTCCACAAGCTTGGCTCGAACTGCTGACGCACAGAGTGGGCTGCACAGAGTGCTTCTAGACAGAGTGCTAAATTGGGAATTTGGAGAGAGTGGGAGTCTGTGGTAAGTACTGGATGAGTATTAGCTGTAAAAAGTGGAATTTAGTTGAACATTTTGAATTTAACCGAGAACTTTAAAAACTGTAGTTAACAGAAACTGCCTGCCAGTGGCAGTTTAATATCAGTCAGCTGTAAGTGCTTGTCTTGAATAGGTGCTAATTGCTGTGAGCAGGGAGCTCAGACAACACTTGTAACTTGGGTGTGGCTCCAACTGTATAAAAGTAAACAGTATCTACTGATACACAGAGTGATCCTAAATAGCGTGCTTAATTGGGAATGTGGAGAGTGGGAATTCCCTGCAGAAGAGGAAGGAGGAGAGAGCAAGAGGAGTGGCCGGAGATAAAGGTAGGCCCGAGATCCCGGAGGGAGTGCGAGCGTTAGGGAGCAAGGTCAGTGACGTAAGCACAAGGGAAGGAGCTGAAGGGAATAAAACAAATTGGTGAGTAGTTGGTGATTGTTCCTTTTTTTTAAAGTCTTGAGTTTATTTCTGTGAAATTAGTTAATCTATTCAGTAGAGGCTTGGCAGGGCACCTCAGTCCCATGGAATGCACATCTTGTGCCACTTGGGGACTCCGGGATGCTTCCAGTGTCCTGGACAACCACGTGAGAAGGAAGAGTTGTCAGCTGGAGGAGCTCAAGCTCCAGATTTTGGAGCTTGAGCGGCAGCTGGCATCACTGGTGCAGCCGTGAGGCTGAGAGCATGTGGATAGCATGTTTCAGGAGGTGGTCACCCCACAGTGTAAGGGTGTGCAGGCAGAGAAGAAATGAGTGACCGCCAGACAGACGAGGAGGACCAGGGGAAGGAGGAACATCGGGAAAGCAATAGTGGTATGGAATTTGATAGTAAGGGGAACAGACCGGCGTTTCTGCGGCCAGAGACATGATTCCAGGATGGTAGTACTGTTAGGAGGGTTTAAATTAATTTGGCTGGGGGATGGGCACTGGGATGTAGCATTAGAAAGGAGAAACAAGGTGCACAAAGGATTGGGAGAGACAGCTAGAACTAGACTAAGAAATAGTACAGTATTCGGTGGGGTCAGACTGAGTGAGAAGATCTAAAGTAGGTTTACAGTGCATATGTGTAAATGCGTGAAGTGTAGTAAATAAGGTTGGTGAGCTCCAGGTGCAAATAGACATGTGGGAATATGATGCTGTGGTGATAATGGAGACCTGGCTCAAAAAAGGGTAGGATTGGGTTTGAAATATTCCTGGATATAAGGTTTTTAGGGAAGGAAAGAAAGGAGGTGGTGTGGCAGTATTGGTTAAGGAGCATGTGACTGTGCTGAGGACAGAGGATATCCTTGCGGGGTCAAGGAAAGAATTTATTTGGTTAGAGTTAAGAAACAATAGAGGTGTCATTACAGTACTAGGTGTACTCTATAGACTACCAACTAGTGGGAAAGATATATATAGAGGAGCAAATTTGCAGGGAAATTAGAGAGGTGCAAGAACTATAGAGTAGTGATAATGGGGGACTTCAATTATCCTAATGTAGACTGGGATAGTAACAGTGTAAAGGGCAGCGAAGGGGAAGAATTTTTGAAGTGTGTTCAAGAGAATGTTATTGATCAGTACATTTCTGGCTCAATGAGGAAGGAGGCATTGCAGGATCTGGTTCTGGGGAATGAGATGGATCAAGTGTTAGTAGGAGAACATTTAGGGAACAGTGATCACAGTATCAAAGTTTAGATTAGCTATGTAAAAGGACAGGGAGCAATCTGAGTAAAAATACTTAATTGGAAGAAGGCAAATTTCAGTGGGTTGAGAATGGATCTGCCCTGGGTAAATTGGAATCAAAGATTGGCAGGTGAAACTGTAATTGAACAATGGGCTGCCTTTAAAGAGAAGATGGTTTGGGTACATTTCCCACGAGGAGGAAAGGTAGGGCAACTAAAGCCAGAGCTCCCTGGATGATGAAAGAGATAGAGTAAGATGAAGCAGAAAGAGAGCACGTATGACAGTTGTCAGATTGAGAATACAAGTGAGAACCAGGCTAAATATAAGTTAACAGGGAAAGTGAAAAAGAAAATAAGAGGGGCAAAGAGAGAGTATGAGAATAGATTGGCAGCTAACATAAAAGGAAATTCATAAGTCTTCTGGAGGCATGTAAATGGGTAGTAAGAAGAAGGGTGGGGCTGATTAGGGACCAAAAAGGAGACCTATGCATGCAGGCAAAGGGCATAGCTGAGGTAGTAAATGAGTACTTTGCATCTATCTTCAAGAAAGAAGATGCTGCCAAAGTCATTGTGAAAGAAGAGGTAGTGGAGATACTGGATGAGATAAAAATTGATAGAGGAGGTACTAGAAAGGCTGTCTGTACTTAAAGTTGATAAGTCACCAGGACCAGATGGGCTACATCCTAGGATGCTGAGGGAATTTAAGGAGGAAATCGCAGCGGTACTGGCCATAATTTTCCAATCCTCCTTAGATACGGGGGTGGTGCCAGAGGACTGGAGAATTGCAAATGTTACACCCTTGTTCAAAAAAGGATGCATGATAAACCCAGCAACTACAGACCAGTCAGTTTAACCTCGATAGTGGGGAAGCTTTTAGAAACGATAATCAGGGACAAAGTTAAGTCACTTGGACAATTGTGGATTAATTAAGAAAAGCCAGCATGGATTTGTTAAAGGCAAATCGTGTTTAACTAACTTGATGGAGTTTTTGAAGAGGTAACAAAGGTTGATGAGGGCAATGCGGTTGACGTGGTGTACATGGACTTCCAAAAGGTGTTTGATAATGTGCTGTATAATAGGCTTGCCAGCAAAGTTGAAGCCCATGGAATAAAGGACAGTGGCAGCATGGATACAAAATTGGCTAAGTGACAGGAAACAGAGTAGTGGTGAACGGTTGTTTTTCGGACTGGCTGAAGGTATACAGTGGTGTTTCCTGGGGTCGGTACTAGGACCACTGCTTTTCTTGAGATATATATTTCAAAAACTGAGGTGAAATGAGCGGACACGTGGCAAAGGAAATTTAACGCAGAAAAGTGCGAAGTGATACATTTTAGTAGGAAGAACGAGGAGAGGCAATATAAACTAAAGGGGGGTGCATGACCAGAGACCTGGGGGTATATGTGCACAAATCATTGAAGGTGGCAGGTTGAAAAAGCAGTTACAAAAGCATATGGGATCTTGGGCTTCATAAATAGAGGCATAGAGCACAAAAGCAAGGAAGTTATGATGAACCTTTATAAAACATTGGTTCGGCCTCAACTGGAGTACTGTGTCCAATTCTGGGCACCACACTTCAGGAAGGATGTAAAGGCCTTAGAGGGTGCAGAAAAGATTTACGAGAATGATTCCAGGGATGAGGGACTTTAGTTGCATGGATAGACTGGAGAAGCTGGCGTCGTTCTCCTTGGAGCAGAGAAGGTTGAGAGGAGATTTGATAGAGGTGCTCAAAATCATGAGTCTAGACAGAGTAGGTAGAGAAACTGTTCCCATTGGTAGAAGGGTCGTGAACCAGAGGATACCGATATAAGGTGATTGGCATAAGAACCAAAGGCGACATGAAGAGAAACTTTTTTTTTTTTTTTTTACGCAGCAAGTGGTTAGGATCTGGAATGCACTGCCTGAAAGGGAGGTGGAGGCAGAATCAATCACGGCTTTCAAAAGGGAATTGCTAAGTACTTGAAGAAGAAAAATTTGCAGGGTTACAGGGAAAGGGTGGGGGAGTGGGAGTAGCTGACGTGCTCTTGCAGAGAGCCGGCACAGGCTTGATGCGCCGAATGGCCACCTTCTGTGCTGTAACCATTCTATGAACAGTGTCTCACCAAGAGACTCGACATTCACATACAAGGCAGGGCACGAAGTTGCAGTACTTAACCATTAGGTATCCATTAAACACGCCAGAAAAAATTAGGGCTTGTCCATTCAAGTGTAAGTGAAATTTAATGGCGCGATAAGTCTTAATTACTACCTCTCTGGCACTGAAAATTTACTTTACAAGTGTGGAGTCTCATTCCTTCAGATTTTAATTAATGGTTCAAGCGCCATTTCTCCAGGGTCGACATGGTCAAGCCGATCGGGACAATAGAAACCTAGACATAGAAACATAGAAGATAGGAGCAGGAGTAGGCCATTCGGCCCCTCGAGCCTGCTCCGCCATTCGATGAGATCATGGCTGATCATCCAAACTCAGTACCCTGTAACTGCCTTCTCCCCATATCCCTTGATACCTTTAGCTTTAAGAAATATATCTAACTCATTCTTGAATATATTTAATGACTTGGCCTCAACTACCTTCTGTGGTAGAGAATTCCACAGGTTCACCACTCTCGGTGAAGAAATTCTTCCTCATTTCTGTCCTAAATGGCTTACCCCTTATACTTCGATTATGACCCCTGGTTCTGGACTCTCCAACCATCGGGAACATTCTTCCTGCATCTAGTTTGTCCAGACCTGTCAGAATTTTATATGTTTCGATGAGATCCCCTCTCATTCTTCTATACTCCAGCGAGTATAAGCCCAATCGACCCAATCTCTCCTCATATGTCATTCCTGCCATCCCAGGTATCAGCCTTGTGAATCTTCGCTGAACTCCTTCCATGGCAAGAACATCCTTCCTCAGATAAGGCGACCAAAACTGCACACAGTACTCAAGGTGTGGTCTCACCAAGGCCCTGTACAACTGCAGCAGGACATCCCTGTTCCTATACTCAAACCCTTTCGCTATGAAGGCCAACATACCATTTGCCTTCTTCACCGCCTGCTGCACCTGCATGCTTACCTTCAGCGACTGGTGCACAAGGACACCCAGGTCTCGTTGCACTTCCCCTTCTCCCAATCTATTGCCACAGAAATTAAATCCTGAAGTTCATAACATAATATAAACACACACACATTCTGGAAAAAAAAAAAAAATCAGAAACTTACCCATCAACTGCCAGTCCAACAACCCCTCTCTCCTCACCCCCTCTCCAGGCCTCATGCAAATCCCTGACGTCTCTCAGCCCTGCCCCCTCAGTTGAGATCCAACATTCTGAGCCAAGCAACCATAAAAACATTTTTTTATTCATTCAAGGGATATGGGTGTCGCTGGCAAGGCCAGCCTTTATTGCCCATCCCTAATTGCCCTTGAGAAGGTGGTGGTGAGCTACCACCTTGATCTGCTGCAGTCCTTGTAGTTTGGTACAACTGAATGGCTTGTTAGGCCATTTCAGAGGGCAGTTAAGAGTCAACCACATTGCTGTGGGTCTGGAGTCACACATTGGCCAGACCAGGTAAGGATGGCAGGCTTTCTTCCCTAAAGGACATTAGGTGAACCAGTTGGGTTTTTACAACAATGGTGGGATTTGAACTCATGTCTGCGGATCATTAGTCCAGGCCTCTAGATTGCTAGTCCAGTAACATAATCACTCTGCTACCGTACCCCATGAGCTTCTGACCAATTACGAGGAGAATAATTTTACTATGAACCTGATGAGACATAACTAAGCAGCCAAACTGCAATTCCCAAAAGCCTTTGGGAAACCCCAGTTCTTGGACTTCCCTGCTCCCTCCCAACACTCGACAGCAGTCCCCAGCCAAACACTGTCATTCCTGCCCAGCTTCAACTTTGACCTTACTGTCCCTTGCACTCCCGATTTACAGGCTTTGCTCAACTTTCTTGTTACTTATCCTGCCACTCGCCTTCCTGATGAATGCCCCATCCACTACTCCCCTTTGAAATGCTGTCCTTCCCTCAGTTCTTCCTTTCAATATCACTGCCATAGCACCACACCCCTCTCCAGCCCCAGACTTTACCAGTTACTCCCTTCCCTCTTGTTAAATATAGTTACAAGTGATGCAATCTCAACATGGGCTTTGTTCTAACAGAAAACTCCATGTTTCCCCTCTTGTGTAAGGATGTATACACTACAGGCCCAATATTGTAGATGTTTTCCTTTAATCAGCACCTGTGATATAACTAGAGTTACTCTTCACATTAGTACCACTCCTGTATCATCAGTTGTGTTCACCTATGGATAATATTGCAGATAACTCGAGGGATACCATTTTACTGCTCATCATTACATCCTGTTATAATACATATATTAAATGGAATTTTTCAGTACACTTACTTTAGTCTCATGGCAACCAAGAGCATTGGAACCACATTAACAAAGTTTAAATTACATCAGCAGCTCACAAGCTACTACTGCAGGCTGAAGAACAAGGATGCCGCACACTTGGGAACATAGGAATTGCTAGAGGGGGTGGGGGGGGAAAAAGTCCATCTACTTCGCCTTGTACCATCCTGGTAGTCGTACAATACAATGATAATGGAGTTGTTGACTTTTACTGAATAGGGAAACAATCAAGATGCACACCATCAATACAGGCACAACAAACTACTATTGTTCAGAAATCTAAAGTATTACTGGACAGAGCTCAGAAAGTAAAAATCAGATGCTAAATCGGAGCTGATTTATCACATTCTTGTGTTCTCCCTATCGATCAGGAGAGATACTTGGATTTTTTTTGTTTATAAAGTTTCACCAATTTAGATGAAACCACTAACTATAAAGCACAATCAAATTCATGAACAGAAGTGGACATTCAGCCCAACATGTATGATAATGTTATGAACCATAATGCAGTGTCTAATTTCAGAAGTGATGTTTGGAGTTATAACATGCACTATTAGGTCCCATGAACTGCCTTTCACCCATTAGTGGT
Organism: Squalus acanthias; assembly: GCA_030390025.1. Taxonomy (NCBI): domain Eukaryota; kingdom Metazoa; phylum Chordata; class Chondrichthyes; order Squaliformes; family Squalidae; genus Squalus; species Squalus acanthias. Next base: position 195,362,732 of record CM059426.1, on the reverse strand, counting down.
GTCATAATGCTGGAGCATTATTGTTAAGACTCTGCCTTCTGTGCTGTATGAAAGGCAGGCCACTCAAGGGCATTCTTAGAAACTTTCCTATCAGAAATGAAGTGACATGCACAACAATCTTTAGAGTAAAGTAATTCCTGAATACTACAAGTAGTTTTCAGTCCAAAGGACATAGCCAGTTATGTTGATTTATGGTGTATGGCAGGTGCTTCACATTCAAAGACCAAAGGGAACACTCGTAGGAATCTATCTTTATTAGCATCCATCACGTACAATTAGGATCAGAACCAAGTACTCTTTCCCCACCAGTGGGACACTTGGGAGTTACCCTCAAACTTCAATAGAAAACACTTTTTGTTCACTTGTTGAACTATCACTAATTGGTTTTCAAATCTGACAAAAATCCAAATACAGGAAACTTTTGTTTATCCGGCACCCAAATATCTGGAATTCTCGCTTAACCGGCAAAAATCATCCTCCGAAAACTCCTCTCAAATAACCGGCAATGTTGCCGAGTCGCAGTCGAGTCGCCGCGAATGCCGAGTACTCCGAAAACTCCTCTCAAATAACCGGCAATGTTGCCGATCCCGAGTCCGAGTCCGCGAACGCCGATTTAGTCAGTAGGGGTAGTTTTCAAAAGTGCCACTACTCGGCCTCCTGGCGCTGTCGGAAGTATACTGCACATTTCTTGATTGATTTATTTTTCTTTGTTTAAGAATAGCCTCGGTAGATATAACTCTCCATTATCCGGTACTTTCGATAAACCGGCACCACGCCAGTCCCGTTGGTGCCGGTTAATAAAGAGTTTCCTGTAATGTCATTCTGTTCATTAGGAAGAAACTAAACTTTAATCCTTTCTATGGTTCAGTGGATAGCAGTCTCACCTGAGTCAGGAGGTTGTGGATTTACGTTGCACTCTAGAGACTTGAACAGAAAAACAGTGCATTACTGAAGGAGTGCTACACTGTAGGAGGTGCCGTCTTTCGGATGAGATATTCAACCGATTCCCCTGTCTGCCCCCTCAGGTGGATGTGAAAGACACCACGGCACTATTTCGAAGAAGAGCAATGGAGTTATCCCTGGTGTCCTGGCCAATATTGCTCAACCAACATTACTAAAATGGATTTTCTGGTCATTATTTCATTGTTGTTTGGGGGATCTTGCAGTGTGCAAATTGGCTGCCGCGTTTCCCTTCCTTACAACAGTGACTACACTAGCGATCTGGGACGTCCTGAGGTTGTGAAAGGAGCTATATAAATGCAACTTTTGTTTCTTTCTGCATAGCAATCCTCAAGACACTGGGGCCTTGTGGCTGATGGTGTATTTTCTAAATGAAATTGCGACCAAATATTAGGAAATACTTGTTTGAAAGCCATTTCCCCCGCCCCCGCGCCCCCTTTCAAAAAATGGAAAGCTACCAATCCCAACACAGACAAATTCCTGGATCCAATTCTCGACATTAATAAAGCATTATTGGAGCCAGTGACATGGTGCCACAAAGCAGGTGCACAGGTTTAAGAGTTCCTGATCTCGGGGAGAAGAATATGATTTTTTGTTTGGTTTTTTTTTTAAAAAGAGAAAGAAGCCGAGAGGGCAGATGGGGTCTCTGTTTAATGTCGCATCCGAAAGACTGCACCTGCGACAGTGCAGCACTCCCTCAGCACTGCACTGGAGTGTGAGCCCAGCTTTATGTGCTCAAGTCTCTGGAGTGGGACTTGAACCCACAACCTTCTGACTCCGAGGCGAGAGTGCTAGCACTGCATTTCCGCTGACACCTAAATGTAGTACTTGGAACATGGAAATGGAAATATATCTATAAGCTGAGATCTGAGAAAAAGTTAACAATTACAATATATTATATCGTGGTCATCTCCGATGCAGTGTTGAAGAAATTTAGGGTAACTTAAATACAACGAGCAGAGCTCATTTATCCTGTAGCCATCGGGTCTGTGGCATCTTGTATTGCTGCTCCTGCCGGCCATCCTTATCCTTATCCTGATCACTGCCACAGCAATGAAACCAGAAAGAACTGAGGCTACTTTGGAAAAACATGGCGCGCTGATTGCAAACAGACATGCACTCGGTTTCCAGGCAATAACTTTCGGAAGAAGCTCGGGTGTAATTGAAAATTCAATTTCAAACGGCTTCTTCCTTTCCAAGAAAAGGTCCAGGACTTTGCTCTGGCGTTCAGTGTCCTGGGTCTGGTGAGAAAATGAGTGAATGTAACACTGAGCTCTTGTAAGGCTACTATAGCATCTCTGTCACTTTATTTGGATAGACTAGCTGTGTATGGAATGAAGTCTGCTGAAACTAGTCTAATTAGATCTATTGCCAAGGTTGCTTTCAGCATGGTGCATCTTGCTCATCTTCCTTCACAGCATGTGGTCGGCTTGTACCTACTGCGTACTCAGATATTAAAAGAAAGTTTGTTTCTATCCAACTGTGTGCAAGAATCAATTTGAAGCTCAACAAAAAAAAAGACATGACTTTTCCTGGAAATAGGCAAAAGCCCTCGGGACCCTTATTGCACAAACATGGGTATTCAAAAGTTCCTGATGTGCAGTATTATTTATTCCCCTTTTATACATATTTCCAATTCTTCCCCCCCCCCCGACACACACACAATTCCATGCTCTCTTAACTGGTCACATTTGTATCGTGTGCTGGACAACTGCATGCAGTTTGCATCAGTTCTATATTCAATCAGAAATTTCACCCTCTGGCCACGGGAAAACTGCGCGTGTTCCAGAAAACCTAGTATCACCCCGATCATCGATGTGTCGGAGCCAGCAGCTTTAAAATCCCTAACAAAAATGGTAATAGACTCCTGTCGAGACATGACACACAATTTCAGGCACATTATTAGAAAAAATCAAATGTGAATTGCGGAACACGACACTTAGCTGAAAAGGATGTTCTGCATTCTATGAACAGACTAGTCGTGGCTGCAAAAGAGCCTAATCAGCCTGTACCAGCCGTGTCCAGACTAAGTGGCTGTACAAAATAGGCACAATTGACATGGGTTATGTGAAGTAGATTGGAAAGTCTACAGCCTAGATTTTCTGATCATAACACAAATAGTAACCTACTTAAAATGATTGAGTTACCATTGGATAAAAATTGTATTATTTTTAAAGAATTATTAACAGAATAGTTAGAAAAAAAGACTTGCATTTTTATAATGCCTCATCATGTCTCTGAAATCTGTGCTTCACATACAATTAATTACTTTGAACTGCAGTGACTGTTGTATGAAGGTAACCAGAATAACATTGAGGCTATGAAGCAGCACCTCCTGTCTTTTTATTCTCCACTCTTTTACTTGTGTTCAGAGCCCCAGAATAATTAGTTACATGTTAAGCAAAAGTCATCAGTCCAAAATAATGTCAATTATTTTCCTCCCATCTGTTGAAAGTAGTATCTGCAGTTTTGTTTCCTTCCCACTATAGCAGCACTTCATTTATTTATCAGGCACGCACATTCAGGTCAATACTGCACTGAGCTAAAACATAACCAAATAGAAAGATTTTATAAAGCATTATAAAACTGCACTCCAAATTAAACTTAATTTTTTACAAGAAATTTCTGCCCGTCGGACACAGTGGATGAAATTCAATACTAACAGTGGAATCGATTAGTCATCAAAAGATGCTTTTCACTTTTTTTTTTAAAAATAAATATACCTACTGAACTCCGACTGAATAGTTTTTCTTTCCTCCCACCTTCAAAAACACCAGCATGTTGGCATCAGACAGCAAACTGCTTCTCAGTTTATCACTATTCAACCATTTTGAGGAAACCTGTGTTCCTGCCATGTCTACATTTGCAGTGTTTGTCTTGCAACTTTTAACGGCTAAAAAAGGAGAGCCTTTCTTTTTGCACCACTCACTGGAATGATGAATCAAAGTGACAATTAAGTACGGACTCTATTAAAGGGTCTCAACCTCAAAGTTAAACCGGTCTTTTCTGAAAAAGAAAATCACAACTCAATTGCTTTCGAGACTTTCCTAAACTGCACCGGTTGTGGCAGTATAGTATTCTGTAACTAGTCTAGAATCTAAAGTGTTTCCTGATGCAAGTCAAACTATTTCAAAGCAATTTGTAAAAGACAGAAATAAAAGCCTGTTCAGTCAATTGAGTCAGCCAAGCTAAGTAGCACAGGCACAATTACTGTGGCACACCAACTCAAATGACCTCGATTGTAACCCAACCCTCTTGGTGGGAACAGGTGAGCGGTTAACATGGACTTACCGCCCTATTCCCGCTGGAAACTCACCGACTGCCATTTTTCCTCGCAAAGTAAATGCGATGTCAAGCTGCATGACTGTTTTCAGAGGTTTATGAAGGAGTGCAAGTAGTAGTCGGAGACCCTGTTTAGAGAAGTCCTCAGCCTTAATCTCCCATTCTGACATCTCTGGAGGAGCCACTGATTTTTGGTGCTTCCTGCTCCAGCTCTGAGAGGTTCATGATGTTGTATGGTCCTTCCCTGGTCTTGCTCCTCTCCCTTGTGTTGTGCGCTGTCTTGAACTAGAGGGGGCGAGAGTTAGTAAGTCTCCTACAAAGGAGAGTGCAGATGTGTGGGCTTCTGCTTGACGTGCAGATGCTGAGGGAGTAGAAGCAAGATGGAATCCGGATGGGGAGGTGTTGAACGGAAAGCAAGTGTGTGAAGTGAGGAAGGAGCCGTGAGGTTGGTGATTCCGCTAAAGGCCAGAAAGGGAGGCAAGGATGCTGCTAGTGGCTGCGGTGAGGGGAGCAAGAAAGAGGCAAGTGTGTTTGTAATGAGATTGAGAAGTGGTAGAGCATGCCCTTGTGCTGGCTGGTGAAGGATGTGATGAAGAGGAGGGAATTGTTGAGTTCTGGAGGAGAAAGGGGGGAAGAAGGGCAGTTACCATGTGTTATTGAGAGAGGGAGAAATGAAGTGCTGTACTCACCTTTGCTACTCTAGAGAGCTCACTGAAGAGATTCCTGCATGGAATCCAGGTCCTGGGGGTGATGCTCCTGGAGCTGATAATCTAACGCCAGGCCTGGTGCACTTGGTGTTTGGGGATCCTCCTCCCACTAGCCGGCAACACAACTTCCCACCTCGCCCTGACCTTTTCCAGCAGGCCCTCCAGGGAGGCTTCCGAGAACCTGGGGAATTGCCTGCGACTCGTCTTGGAAGCTCTTTCTTCCTGCAGCACTCCACAGCAAAATCAGGCAAAAGGCGATGCATTGCCACTTTAAAGAGACCTCTGGATGACCTGCTGGAATTGCGCTCGGTAAGTGGACATGCTGCCCAGTGTGTCAGCGAATTGGGTGTGAAACTTGCTCATGCGATTCCAACGAGACCTGGGAGTTAAAATACCCTGGGCCTGTTTTCTGGGGCATCAGGTGAGTTCAAACTACCCGCCCAAAACCCGCTTGGAGTTAAAATCAGGGCTAGTAATCAAACGATTGTAAATGTGTATAATATGCATTCTCCCCCCACCAAAAAGTCAAAATGCATATTATACTCGAACAGTGGAACAAGCCTTTACTCAACAAAGACAGTAATGGTAAAAAAAACTTGGAAACTTGAATTTATGAGGCTCTTCAAAGTGTGCAAGTTTGCATCATAGAAGGTGTGCTCAGTATCCAGAAAGAGAGACTTGCATTTATATAGCGCCTTTCACGACCACCAGATGCCTCAAAGCGCTTTACAGCCAATGAAATACTTTTGAAGTGGAGTCACTGTTGTAATGTACGAAATGCGGCAGCCAATTTGCACACCAAGCTCCCACAAACAGCAATGTGATAATGACCAGATAATCTCTTTTAGTGATGTTGATTGAGGAATAAATATTGGCTAGGACACCGGGGATAACTCCCCTGCTCTTCTTCGAAATAGTGCCATGGGATCTTTTACGTCCACACAGAGCAGACGGGGCCTCGGTTTTACGTCTCATCCGAAAGTTGGCACCTCTGACAGTGGAGCGCTCCCTCAGCACTGCACTGGGGGTGTCGGCCTAGATTTCTGTGCTCAAGTTTCTGGAGTGGGATGTGAACTCACAACCTTCTGACTCCGAGGCGAGAGTGCTACCCACTGAGCCACGGCTCTCAATTCTGGGTTGACATCCACAGCCACATAGTTAATTGTTATCATCATAGCCGTCTTGCACCATGTTAGGCTGAGGATTGTCTTCCTCCCACAGAACATTATTTTCAGTGTCCTCCAGGCAGATACTCAGTAATTCTCAAAACCATTTACAATGTGTAGGTCCATGCATCCACAATCGACTGGATGATTTCTTCCAGAGACAAAGTTCAGAAGTGGAGGCATGTATCCTTATTGGTCATCCAATGATTTCATCTTATCCATGCAGCAGCCTTCACCTGTCTGTTCAGTTTTGCATCCATTAGATGCAAAATGTGTGCAGCGTTCCCTTGAGAATCATTTTGACAGGAGTTCTGTTTTTTTGTAGCTGTTTTGTAGACACAAGATATTTGGAGGCAACTGAATGAGTAGAGAATATTTTAGCATTAATCAGAGTGCACACAGTCCTAAACCAATCCAGCATTAAAATCTTGCCTTGAGAGTGGGCTCTTGGCTTAGTAGTAGCATTCCCACCTAGGAGTCAGAAGGTGCAAGCTTCAAACCCCTCTGTAGACAGTACTAGCGAGTGGAGATCAGAGCCCCGGCTCTCAATTCTGGGTTGACATCCAGGGGTGATACTCAAGTCTGGTGGGTGTGGGTTGTGGGAGCCCATATAACGCTCCCACCATCTCTCTCGAACCACCCTATTAGCTGGAAAGAACATTGCAGCCTGTCAGATGGTTAATCAGACTGCGAATCCTTCCACTACTTTCCACAGGAAGAGTGTGAAGATACGAAAAACAAAGTCCCTTATGATGTGCTCTCTCATGGGCATCCTTTGGAAATTTTACTTCAGGCAGTGTCTTCCTTTTTAAATATAATGTAAGGAGGTAAACGTAGATCCATAATGATTCTAATGTAAAGCATATCAATAATGGGGAAAACAGCATTATTTGAAATCCATAATATGTCTGCAAATATCCAATTTTTTAATCAACATATTGCATTTTCAATCTTGAAAACAATCAAACAGAAATCAAGCATTTGAATGCAAAGTCAGGGAAATGAAGTCTCGACTACCAGCCCAGGAGTGGCGTTTAAGTGGATCAATGCAAAATGATTTTCTATGGTTAATGGCACTGAAGCTATTCTTGTGGAGTGCATAAAGCCAGCAAACTAATCAGTACTGGTACAATTCAACAACCAAAAACAGCCCATTCGTGGCTGGCGTCACTAAATTCAAAACTGAGCCAGCTGCTATTTACTGAATATAAATGAAGCTTTAGGAGACAGTAACCTATTCAGCTAGACAGTCACTGTTTCAACACCTTTACCAACACCCTTTCAATATTTTTTAAACCCAAATTTTATAAATAACATTTTTTTTAAATGTTGGTTACAAAATATAAATTAGTATGCATTGTGTATTTTTTTTTTTTCCAAATGAAAAGGACCTGCATTACACACATTTTGTACTTTCCTATCTTATACCTCTTTTTTAATATTCATTTATGGGATGTGGGCGTCGCTGGCAAGGCCAGCATTTATTGCCCATCCCTAATTGCCCTCAAGGGTGGTGGTGAGCCACCTTCTTGAACCGCTGCAGTCCGTGTGGTGAAGGTACGACAGAAAATAATATCTAAGAATACATAGAAAATACAACGCAGGAACAGGCCATTCGGCCCAACCAGTCTGTCGGTGTTTACCCTCCAAGGTACACCTCCAAACTGGCACGTTTACGAGCAAACACTCCCAATCACATTTCCCGGCTCTGTTCCCATATCCCTTTGTTCCATTTCCTTCATCCACCTATCCAATCTAATCTTAAATGTTGACATCGTTTCCGACTCAATCACTAACCCTGGAAGTGAATCCCACCGCCTCATATGGCGATAGTATAAAAAGGTAGAATACATTCGGACCAGAAACACAATCTGGGGAAAATTTGAGATTTTTCTTTTGAGGATAGGTTACCTTTCCCTCTGATTTTCCTGCCCATGCTCGTTCCCCTGAGCTCGGCATGTTTAAGCTTTTGACTTTGTAGATGTATACCACAGAGCCTCAGGTTTTAAATCCATGCTCCCATTAATTTGCATATATTTCAAGTTGCTAATACTAACAGATCTGTGTTCTGATTTAGGATTTATCCGCCAAGCAGACTAAAAAAAAACCCGGCCATTTCCCAAGATCCAAGTCCACAAAAATTCAAACAGGACAACAAATCGGCAAATAAGAAATGGAAGAGCAAATGGAATCGGGTTGCCTGGGGTTCAAGGGTCAGCGTTGCGTGTGGCTCCGGGGCCACAGGTGGGCACCCCTGCCCTAGGCTATGCATCCAAGAGTGCAGTGCAGGGAGGACCAAACAAGTTGGGAGTCACTTTAACTTTTATTGCCGGGCGAAAAACATGCGAGAGCTAGTCGGCTGCCTGATTTACACCCCGTCTGATTTTCTTCTCTTCTCATTGACTTCTTTATTTTTTGTCTTAAACAACAGCTGCAATGCTCCTGATATATTTAAATAGATTGTTGAACAATGAAAATGAAGCACCCTAAACATATCTCCAAATATGTTGATTGCACGTTATATGAACGCTCATGGGGCCTCTAGTGGCCCAAACCGCACACTACAGCAAAATATGATGCACTTTCTATTGGCCCAGTTTATATAAAATTATATATTTTCTACAAGTTTACACAAAGTTGAATTATGAATTTGCAACTGATCCATTTGAATTTTTGGTCATTACTCAAAGGCCTATATTAATGGGCCAGAAATTCAGGTCGGAGGCTTCCCGCGGGTGCAAGCCCCCGGCCTGCACTTACATAGCGCGCCTGCCGTTGTGCTGCGGGCCCGCGTGGGATTCCGGTCCTGGGCCTCCTCCAGCAGCCCGTGTGCAGTGCTTGCGTATCCCAGGGGCGCAGTTAGTTCGAAGCGTCCCCTGGGATCACGTGGGTCATGGCGAGCCAATCGGAGCAGGGAATTTCCATTCATAGATTTGACAGGAAGACCTGTCAAATCTATGAATAGAGATCACCCCCAAAACCTAACTAAAACTTCAAATACATTTTTTTTTAAATCACTTTTAAAATAACTATAAATTACATAAATTAACTATTTTAAACACATTTAAATTTTTGAAAATTTAGTTTTTAACAGGGCTAAAAATAAACTTACCTTTAAAGTATTTAAAAAAGATAAACCTGTGGGGGAAAAATGTTAAATTTCACTTCATTCACCACTTACCTTGTTAAAAGCAGGCCTTGCGCCTGCTTTTTCCCCGCACAGCTGCCAGGGACTTACCCTCACTTCAAAACCTGTTTATATATTAAAAAAAAACACGGAAGTTCGCTGCGTGCGCGCTGCCTCTGGCGCACGCGTTTGACCTCCGAACCCCTTCCTTCAAGGGAACGGAAGTTCCAGTTTCCAGCGCATGCACCGTGCATGTGCAAAACTGGCACTTTCGTTGGGTCTACGGGTGACTACACAGCGCGTACTCACCCGTGGAGACCCGAATTTCTGCCGCATTAATGTTATGTCCAATGAAGAACAAAGTGTAGACTTTATCATCCCAAAATATAAAGTATATTATTTTCTCAGAATTTGGAAATGAAAGCATATATTTATTGCTGTAATCTATCATAAATCAAAATTTTGATTTACTTTATTATGTGAAGCTTTTTATTTTGTTTGGAAATCTGCACTCTGGACCACTTTGAGGTGGCAAACCCCATGAGACTATACAGTTCAGGCTAAAACTACAAAATCAATTTATTATAAGAAACAGATTCACGCAGAATTAACATGAATAAAACAGAGCAATGCTCCAGATACACACTACTTATTTTCTGACTTGAAATTCACTGAGCTCATTTCAAGTCAAAAAACTAGGAGTGTGTAAGTTGAGCATTGTTCTTGGAGTCTAAGGAATGGATCTTCTCTCTCTAGCACTGCATTGGAAGAGCTTGGCAGGACGGAAGCCATTATCATAATCCGACAAGCTGCTCACAATTTTCTGTCTATTAAATGAATGGATGAAAAATCGTTAGCAGCTTGTGCCCAAATTTGCAACAAGGGCTTCTGCCTCACCAAGCTTTTACACCCTAATGCTGAACAAGAAAAAACTGTCCCTTAAGAGTTCTTTCTTCACAATTTTTAAGCTGTGTCTTTTGATCATCTACAGTGGTGCAAGCCTCTGCCCCAGAGTTGTGACACACTGCTGTGATGTAGAAAGATGGCAGGACTGAGTGAACTAACTATTCAATGGCTGCTGCCCAGATATACCGTACACTTCTTTCCATTGGCAGGATAGGTGCACCAACATCAGTGTTCTCGCTCAGGCCAGCATCGAAGTGTTGACCATACTCGATCAGCTCCGATGGACGGGTCACATCGTCCGCATGCCTGATCCGAGACTCTCAAAACAAGCGCTCTACTCGGAGCTCCGACACCAAGAGAGCCCCAGGTGGGCAGAGGAAATGCTTCAAGAACACCCTCAAAGCCTCCTTGGAAAAAGTGTAACATCCCCACCAAGACTGCATAAAGTGGAGGAGAAGCAGCCGGGAAGGCGCCGAACACCGAGTCTCTTTGCCAAGGAGCACACGTCAACCCAAGCACCCCACCCACCCGCCCCTTCAACCACCGTCTGCCCCACCTGTGACAGAGACTGTAGGTCCCGCATTGGACTCATCAGTCACCTGAGAACTCATTTTTAATGTGGAAGCAAGTCATCTTTGGTTCCGAGGGACTGCCTAAGATACCGTATGCTTCTTTCAAACTGGAAAACAGCTTCGCTGAAGAAGCCCCAAGTTCTTTTTCAACAAGTTGGTAAGTAGGCTGAATATCCACGGGGTTCTCCCAATTGTCCACCATGACTTTAGTGGAAGATCTGCAGAAACCCAGAAATACACGACCTTCTCAGGTGCCATGGACCTTCTGCCAAAGTTACAGCAGATGATCTGGAGAACTCCTGTGGAAATTCAACCCCACTATCTTTAAGAGTCAGTTTGAGCAGTGTCAATCCAGTTTCTAATGGTTATGAACCCACAGCATAAAACTACTCCTAATTCAGTGCTAATTGGCAATTTCATTCAAGGTGGTCACCAGCATCTTAATGGCTGGATTGGGAAATGTAAAAGTGTCACAATGTTACAGTAGGAATGTTCTTGCAAGGCACACTGTTGTGACACAGTAGCGCATCCTGCACTTGACCATGATGTACTTGACCTGGATGATCATAACACTGGATCTCATTGAAAAGTGTTCCATTTCTTAGTACCGACATCCCTCACCTTGATGAGCATAATAAAAATTCACAATAAATCATGGAAAAGAAATAATGGAAATATTTCTTTGTCAATGCTGTGAGGTATCACTCCTACTTGATGATGGGTTTCATTATATGTACCAATGTTACTGTCAAACTGGCAACAAAACTATATGTAGCTATCTTATAATAGCATTTATTTGAATCTGATGTGAAAACAGAGGCAACATCAGAGCAGTGTTGCAGGTTTGTAGATTTTAGTTTATCAAGGCCATAGCATTAATGAGTCTTAAGTCACTTATGCAACACCAAGTTGAAATCCGATAGAACAGGAGGCTTATTATAAATACAGAGCCCCATTAATAAATGGGGAGGAGGGAAGAGATCAATACCTTCCATGCATTATACAGAAGAAAAAGCAGCTGGCACAACCTAACTGAACTGGTCTTCAGTCTAGAATCCAAAAGGACAGTTCAAGCAGTGCTGAACCACATTTGTATTACAAGCCTGGATCCTTTATACATTCTGGGGTAGAGGTTCCACTAGGATGCAAATCGTCCAAACCAGCGTAAAAGATCGGAGTTGCAAGCGCAAGTTAATCCAGCACAAATCGAGTTTCTGCAATCTTTTACACTTGTTTAAAAATATCGTGCTGAAAGACGCTCCCCCCGCGCTAAACTGGCCACACCCCCAGATCAAATTAATGAGCATAGCGAGTTTCCGACAATTGCACCAGTTTGCGGCCCTTCGAGGAGGCTGTGTGTTTTTAAGGCGCAAAGGCATATTTAAAAAAAATATATATATATTTAATTTACTAAAATTGACTAGTACACCAATGAAACTAGTAAATGGTTCAGTATAGTTTTTTAAAGTATTGTTATTTAAAATTCAGTTCCTCACAGGTGTTGGACTGGACACTGCTTACAAATGCTTATTTTATTGTGATAAACCCATTTTCAGCTGTTAATAAACTGCACCAGGTTACCTCATACATCAAGGAATATTTTTTGAATGCAAGGGGAAAGAAAAACAATTATGTTCTGAAATGCTGCCGATTGGGCTGGTTCATGGAAGATTTTAGGGTTGTGATTATGCAAATGAGCTTGAGCAGAAACTTGAACCATAACGTCACTTCGGAAAACCAGTGCAACTTTGAGCACAATTTGCGCCAAGATTGCCGATTACCCCCAAAGTGGAAACTCTACCCATAAGAGTAGGAAAAAAAAGACCGCTTTTCTGTCCCTTGGCACTGCATTTGATGCTTGGTCTTCAGTATTTAAAATGGAGGGCACACTGCTTCATATAAAGCAAGCACATCAAAAAGTACCAGATATCAAGGATACTAAGTTGCCCTCATAGACAAAGTGGTGATCTAACAAAACCACTCAGTAATTCTTCACACCGTCTTTCATAAGGCCTTTGCTGTTATTTTGCAGATTACAAGCAAGGGATAGAACCTGTTTAACTCGCTCAAGCAGGTCATACTTCTGACTAAGAGTTAATCAGCAGAGTCTGCTTGAGAGAGTTAATCAGGAGATATATTCAGTCTCAATTTTCAACCCAAGTCTTTAATATCGCCGTTACTTCCAGCATAAAATTCCAGATGTGGAGATCTGGGAACCGGCAGAATGGCTCCCTGACACATTTTCCGTACCGCTACCCACCTAGAAGCCGCTTGGAAACGGGCGCCAATTCAGAGGGCAATCCAGCCCATTGAGTCACCATAAACCTATGGGCCCAATTATAAAATGAATGTTATAGTGGAATGCGATTCCCCAAACACCAATCCAGAATGCCAAATAACAAAAACGGAACTTGACTTATTCAGTCGTTGCAAACAATTGCCCCAGCATATTTACAATCAAACATAAGCTTTAGTTTTCACCATTGTCTATGAACCCCAAAGAACATTAATCACTTCCTGCAACACACCACAATAACACACCATCCCGATCCAAGAAATAGAAACCCACTCCAGTGTCAAACTCTAGCCCAACCATGCCTAACCCTGAGCATGAGTTTTACCATCCTTACACTAGACTTGTAATGAATTTTTTTTTTGTTTCCTTCATCTAACCACTGTAGATCCCTTGGCTTGCCGGCCAAGCTATTATACTGAACTCTTGAAATTCTGTCTAGTTCCCAGAAATGCCTCGTGTGAATGAGGAACCTGTATAAAAAGAGAAACTGTACATCAAATACAATTGAGAGCTATTTCAAACAGCATGCATACCAATGACACAAATTGGAGTGAGCAAATTCGCTAACAGAGCCAGTTTCTTTAATGCAAAAAATGGATTTTTATTTACAATTAAATATGGATTATCTGTTATTTCTTCATCTCCATCAAATATTATTTGCAATAGCAAAATACAGCGGATGCTGGAAGTCTGAAATAACAGAAAATGCTGGAAACACTCAGCAGGTCAGGCAGCATCCGTGGAGAGAGAAAAACACAGTTACCGTTTCAGGTCGATGACCTTTCGTCAGACCTGAAACGTTAACTGTGGTTTTTCTCTCTCCACAGATGCTGCCTGACCGGAGTGTTTCAAATATTATTTGCATTTGATTACAATACATTAAGCATTCCACCATTCTTGTTTTATTAATCCCTTTGTGATCAATACTCTGACGGACCTATTTTTACATTTTGTAATTAGGAACTGAAATTTTGAAAGGATTTTAAACCGAAGTGAATAGCTCCTGTCAAATCAATCAGTTATTGCTTTCACTCATCCCTTGATGAATAAATAACACGCACTTCAATTTCCTAAAAGTTGTAACTCTAGGATTTGTCACTTTACCTTGTGAGGCTTTGTGCTTCTCCTTTTGTGTTTCTTAGAGCGTAACAATCTCTCCCGCTCCTAAGGAACAAGAAATGTTAAGATATAAAGTCCAACTTTTAAATGAATGATCGATTCAATAAACTGAAAATTCTACGGCAAACATCCAGGATCAATAGGAATCCATCAGTTGGATCAATTTCAAGCCATTCCAACAATAAGACGTTAATAAAAATAGATGCTGGTTTGTAAGCCACTTCTTTTGCTCTATAACATCTTAGGACGGGCTGAGAAATCCTTTTATTCTTAAATACAGTCAGTTATCTTTAAGCACTGCACTTCTTTAACACTTGCCCACACTCCTTTAACACTGGCCCACATTCCTTTAAGGGACTCTATTCCCACCTGAAGGCTCAATCCACACCAGGACCAGAAACATCTAATTTTATATTTCTGACAAAGTTATCAACCTGAGACGTTAACTCTGTTTTTCTCTCTCCACAGATACTGCCTGACCTGCTGAGTTTCCACCATTTCATTTTATATTTTTTTGGGAGTCCAGTTAAATTATCCAATCACTGCTCCCATGGCAAATTTCCTCCCCAGAAGACTTCAAAAGTTATCAACAAAACTACCAATGTGCCAAAACACCACAGCATCTCCTTGTGAATAAGGTCATGGTTCTTAACAGAACTTAATCACCTGTGATTCATTTACCAATTTTGACCTACTCTCCAAATTGAAATCTTTAACGATTTACCTTTTTAGAGGTTGATCTTAATCTTTCCTGCAATACAGGGACACTATTTAGTTGCAAGCATTTCAGCTTGTAACAAATTATAAGCTCCCAATTTTTACACATCCATAGAGATTTATTGACTCAAAATATGGAATAAATTTGCCTTTTAGGTTGAAGTTATATTGCACTCAATGCAAAATCAAACTGATGAGATGGCCACCAGAACTGGGTTCATACCTCACAACTTTAATGCACTTGTTAGTTTTCTGATTTACACTATTACTTTTGTATTGATGCCTATCCAAAACCACTTTACATTAATGCAAAAGTGGCAGTGTACGACACCCTCAAATTAAGCAATCACACTCAGCTTTGTACCAAAGTTTGCCATCAATCTTGGAAATAGAATTGGAGGAGGAATTTCAATTGAAATTTAGTGATCTGTTGATTGATTAACGGTACTGGTGCAGCTAGTAATTGCATCACTAATGGTACACCATCAGCAACTGAAATTCATACTGCATGGACAAGAGCAATTACAGAATATCTCACCATCGTTAAATCGTCAATAATATGTTGTTGCTCAACAACCTGGAGTCTCAAGAACTCTGATTCTTGCTCATCTTGTGCTTGGCTCAGATTATTCAGCGAAGTATGTCGTCTCAACTGCCCTTGTGAAAATTTTTCCTTCTGCAAGCAAACAAACCATGGATTTAACACACCCATATTTTAAACTATCCAAATAATTAAACTCTCAATTTTTCATATTCTTAATAGTAGGCAAATCATTAATGGTAATAAGTACACTCTACTAAATTTCCCATGATGTTCACCGTTACAAAGGGAGAGATCAACACCCGTACTAGTGTATTTCACTTGCTCCTGGTTACTTTGTTTAATACTTTAAAACTGGTGGGTAGGATGTATGGCCATAAAGGGAAATTTAGTAGAATATACTTCCTCAATAAATTTAGACTTTGCTTTCAGATTCAGAGGGGCCAAAATGGTGATCCACCAGATCGCAAGTGTGTTGTTTTTTTTTAAGCCTGGTGTGCAATCTCGCCAAGGTAAACGTCACCTATAAACTGACAAATGGCATGCATTATTCCGTCTCCCCTACACCCACTCAGTGAAGCACCCGAGATTCAGACTCAGACCTCACACTGTTCCTTCCCCTACATCACAGGTCTCGTACAAAGCCCTCCCCTACTAGCCCTCAAGATAATTCCGTGCAACCCCCACCCAAAATAATTAAGGAGAAAGAAAATGTAGTTAGATTCAAATTGGCTTGAACTGGATAAAACTCAAGACTCTTATGAATGAGTGAGCCCAACATGGGGTCAATTCTTTTGCAACTATACAGAGTATCACAATCATTCCCATAGCCTCTACAATGATCCTTCAAACCTATCTAAATATTACACATTACTGTGGAGGGGAGGGAGGAAACTGTCAGGTCAGTCTATTTGTGCATTCCATTGATCAGACAGGAGATCATTTGCAACTTTAGGTCAAACACTCCAATACAGTGACAAAAAATGACATTATTTGGTTTAATATAAGCTAACATGGGAGAACTTCATAGGTTTCTAAATAAAACAGTTGTCGTCTTATGAAGTCAAAAGCAACATTTCCTGTAGCATTCTATGTTCAGAATTACTTTCCACTGGAAATTTGTCACACAAATAGAGACTATTATCATCTGGGATTTGATGGGCCATAACTTGCTGTAGGAGTGAATCCAACAGCATCTGCCATTAGTTAGACTTGCCTTTATCCGTTTAGGCAGAAAGGAAAAGTAAAAAAAAATTGAATTTTAAATTTTATATTTCTAAAATCTACAACAATTAAAACCTGAAGGAATGAGACACCACACTTATAATAGTTAATTTTCAGTGCCAGAGAGGTTAACAGGCAGCAATTAGCACTTATCACGATGTTAAAAGGGTACTTAAGACTGAAATGGACAAGACTCAACTTTCTGTGGTGAGTTTAGTTCGGAACTACCACGCAAATACAGCAACTTTACAGCGTTAACGGTGAGGCAGACAGCGAGCTGCCATTTTCGCGAAGCTGACGGTGGAACGGCGCGACTCGGACAGCAACTTCTGGGTTTCTGCATTTAGTCACACAAATGCCCCTCGCCTGAAGTTGCTGTCGCATTTGCGCATAAATAACAGCGAGCTCCAATAACCTCGCCATTATTTTGACAGCAAATTATGGGCCACTATCAATCAATCTTGCTGTGTAAGTTAAATTGTGCTCTCAATTATAAAAAATCAACTGCAATGGGTTTGCATCTTGTACCATTTCTGCATGTTCTCTGGTCAGTTTTTTTAACTTATCTTCCATCCTCTGTATGGACTGCATGACGTCCTCATTCTTCTTAGTCAGACGTTTGTTCTTTTCTACGAGTGGTTTCAACTGACTCTCCGTCTCTCGAACACGTTTCAACTGGGAAAATAATTCAAAGTCACCTGTGGTAAATGTCAGCAAAAAGCTTGCTACAGTGCAGTAAATTCACTGGAATTATCACAGCTTACTTGTTATGTGCAGTCATTCATTTTTGCATAAATTAGTTACGTGGCAGATACATTCTTTATGGTTATTTATTTCAAATTCTTCATTTTCTGCCTTCAAACTGAAGATTTTACTTTTATTTTTCCCCTGGGAGAAGGAAATGGCTTGATACACTTCGCACAGCAACAGTTACTGGCAGGGTTTATTCATTTACTGAAGTGGATGAGACGCAAGTTGTCGCGTTTACCAGTTCATTCCTTTCGTCTGCCAGCAAAGTGTTTCGGTCTTCTAGCTTTCGAATCACAGCATTCAGTTCAGCGATCTTTAACTGGAACCGCCTCACATCCCTTTCATCCAACTGTGGCTCCTAATGGAGGATTTACATTGAGAAAGCAAATGGTGTTTTTGTTATTTAAAAAAAATAAAGGCATATCAACATCTGCTATATGCAAATGCCAAAGAAGATATTCAATGATACAAAAGCAAAATACTGCGGTTGCTGGAAATCTGAAATAAAAACAGAAAATGCTGGAAATACTCAGGTCAGGCAGCATCTGTGGAGAGAGAAACAGAGTTAACATTTCAGGTCCATGACCCTTCATCAGACGAAGGGTCATCGACCTGAAACGTTAACTCTGTTCTCTCGCCACAGATGCTGCCCGACCTGCTGAGTATTTCCAGCATTTTCTGAAGATATTCAATGATTTTTGGTATAAAAATGTGTCCCATAGGAAACAGAATGACATCAGTACTCAGTCCCACTGACGCGCACAACTAAAATAATAAATGGAGAGCCACTCTATTTCTGCATGAATTACTTTTCATCGGAAATTTGTCACACACGTAAAAGACTATTGCCACCTAGGCTTTAATATCAATCATACCCCATCTATAAGTTACTTTGCTGCACTTGGTTTAACAATTCAGCTGAAATGGGTTTGCATCTCGTACCATTGCTGCATGCTCTCTTGCAAGGTTTTATCTTCCATGTAAATGTGATTATGGTTACAGCAAAATGGCTGTAATTTAACTTATTTTATTTTTAAAGTGAGGGAGGGTCCAGTGGGTTAGTTTGCACTGGCCTTTCAGCTCTTGAGGACCTTGGTTTAAATGCTGCCCAAAGTGATGGGATGAAGGTTTCTGCTGCCTGCAGGCTCGGAGGGGTGGGGGAGGGGAGAAATTGGTCCTCCTTGTGCCCTGTTTTCCAGGTGGACAATAGGGGGAAAATGGACCAATTTTGCGGTACAATGCCCCAAGGACAGCTGAAAAAACATCTCATCCCATACTGGGCCGGGCGATTTTTCAGGCGTCCCTGGCAGCCACCTTAAAGAGACAATAGGCCCCTTGCAAATGCTAGTGAGAAGTTAAATGCCTGTTTAAGGACCCTTTCCTGAAATTGGGCTCCCCTGTGCAGACCATCTGCTCCGCTCAGCTTTTCCAGGAGCAGATGAGGCCTATCGAATGGCCGCCACCAAAAAGGTAACATTCTTTTGTAAAAAAAATACCTTCATGTGGTGCCAGGAGTGTCCCTCCTCTCTCCACAGCACTCCTGAGAGCCAGTGCCAGCCCGCAATCTTTCACCCCTCCCGTTCTCCTTCTCCCGTCTAGATTTACCCGAGGGTCACTGCTGGTGAGGCAGCTGGCCCAAACTGGCTCTGTCGATAAGTTGTCTCTGGAGGGTCGACAGGTCCTGGCTGCTCACCCCAATTATTCAGATGAGGCCCAAGGTCCCATTCCGATCGGGCCTTCGAAGCAGGGATTGTTCTCTGTGTCCATTTAGAGTTGGAAATCGGCCAAAAATGAATTTCGCCCCTCCCCAGGGTCTTAAGTAAAATTAGCGATGATAGTCCAGTTCCTTGTGGGCATGGACTCACAGCATAAACCTGCTCCTAATAGAGAATCTTACTCAGAGAGGCTAACACAATGGCTGGTGTGAGAAATTGAATATCTTAGTGCTGCAGCAGGAAGTGCCTTTCTGAGGCTGGGCTAAGGAAATCTGTTAGGCCAGTGGGCTTCATTCAATCCAATCATAATATAACTTACCTGAGAATCCTCAATGCTGACACAGTGCCGATATGGAAAGTGTTCCATTGCCCAGCTAGTTCAGCACAGATTGGGACTCAAATCTGGGACCTTCTGCAGCATATGGCTCATTGCTACACTGGGTAGTCCTTTTACCCAGTCAACCATTGGGAGAGCTGAGATTTTAAAATTTAAAAAAATAATTGAGATGAGTTAAGGTACTAGAAATGTAAGCTACCGCCATGACAACAGATTACAATGCCGAATTTTGAGGATAAGTGTAGCGGAAATCTGGAACTCTCCCTCAAAAGCTGTTGAGGCTAGGTCAATTGAAAATTTCAAAACTGAGATTGATAGATTTTTGTTAGCGAAGGGTATTAAGGAATATCGAATCAAGACAGGTAAATGGAGTTAAGATACAGATCAGCCACGATCTAATTGAATGGTGGAACCGGTTCGAAGGACTGAATGGCCTACTCCTGTTCCTATGTATACTTGCATTGGAGGCAGTTCAGAGAAGATTCACTAGGTTAATTCCAGAGATGAGGGGGTTGACTTATGAGGAAAGGTTGAGCAGGTTGGGCCTATACTCATTGGAATTTAGAAGAATGAGAGGTGATCTTATTGAAACATATAAGATACTGAGGGGGCTCGACATGGTAGATGCAGAGAGGATGTTTCCCCTCGTGGGGAAATCTAGAACTTGGGGGGCACAGTTTTAGAATAAAGGGTTTCCCTTTTAGAACTGAGGAATTTCTTCTCTCAGAGGGTCGTAAATTTGTGGAATTCTCTGCCCCAGAGAGCTGTGGAGGCTGGGTCACTAAATACATTTAAGGTGGAGATAAACAGATTTTTGCAAGATAAGGGAGTGAAGGGTTATGGGGAGCGGGCAGGGAAGTGGCTTTGAGCCCAAGATCAGCCATGATCTCATTAAATGGCGGAGCAGGCTCGAGGGGCCAAGTGGCCTAATCCTGCTCCTACTTCTTATGTTCTTTTGTTCCTATGATATTTAGGGCAGCAAACTTAAATCTTAACTTTTGGGGAACCCAAGCACTTTGAACCCTAGCAAGAAGTAGCTCATGTAATCTGATGGGAGTTCTCTACCGTGATATTAATATGAATAGTTTTTATAAAAATATTTGGAGTGGCATAAACAGAATAGGTAGATTAGTAGCAGTGAGATATGCTCGTTCTCTCCTCTCATGAGGTGGAGTAATACCTTACTGAAATGTTGTCACGTGCGAGCTAACCATGTGTCAGCCGTAGCTCAGTTGGTAGCACCCTTGCCCCTGAGTCAGAAGGTTGTGGGTTCAAGTCCCACTCCAGAGACTTGAGCACAAAAATCTAGACTGACACTCCAGTGTAGCACTGAGACAGTGCTGCACTGTCAGAGATGCCGTTTTTTGGATGACACGTTAAACTGAGGTCCTGCCTGCTCTCTCATGTGGACATAAAAGATCCTATGGCAATATTTCAAAGAAGAGCAGGGGAGTTATCCCCGGTGTCCTAGCCAATATTTATCATAGAATGGTTACAGCACAGAAGGAGACCCTTTGGCCCATCGAGTCTGTGCCGGCTCTCTGCAAGAGCACTTCAGCTAGTCCTGCTCCCCCACCCTTTCCCCAGAACCCTGCAGATTTTTTTCCCCTCAGGTACTTATCCAACTCCCTTTTGAAAGCCACGATTGAGTCTGCCTCCACCACTCTTTCAGGCAGTGCAGCCCTGATCCTAACCACTCGCTGCGTAAAAAAGTTTTTCTTCATGTTGCCTTTGGTTCTTTTGCCAATCACCTTAAATCTGTGTCCTCTGGTTCTCAATCCTTCCGCCAATGGGAACAGTTTCCCTCTACCTACTCTGTCTAGACCCATCATGATACTGAACACCTCTATCAAATCTCCTCTCAACCTTCTCTGCTCTAAGGAGAACAACCCCAGCTTCTCCAGTCTATCCACGCAACTGAAGTCCCTCATCCCTGGAATCATTCTCATAAATCTTTTCTGCACCCTCTCTAAGGCCTTCACATCCTTCCTACAGTGCGGTACCCAGAATTGGACACAATACTCCAATTGAGGCCGAACCAGTTTTTTTTATAAAGGTTCATCATAACTTCCTTGCTTTTGTACTCTATGCCTCTATTTATGAAGCGGAGATGCCGGTGTTGGACTGGGGTGGACAAAATTGAGAGGTCGCACAACACCAGGTTATAGTCCAACAGTTTTATTTGAAATCACAAGCTTTCGGAGCTATCGATTGCCCCTTCACCTGAGGAAGGGGCAATCGATAGCTCCGAAAGCTTGTGATTTCAAATAAAACTGTTGGACTATAACCTGGTGTTGTGCGACCTCTCTATTTATGAAGCCCAGGATCCCATATGCTTTTTTAACTGCTTTCTCAACCTACCCTGCCACCTTCAACTATTTGTGCACATATACCCCCAGGTCTCTCTGTTCATGCACCCCCTTTAGGATTGTACCCTTTAGTTTATATTGCCTCTCCTCGTTCTTCCTACCAAAATGTATCACATCGCACTTGTCTGCATTAAAATTCATCTGCCACGTGTCCGCCCATTTCACCAGCCTTCTTGACGTCTATCACTATCCTCCTCACTGTTCACTGTACTTCCACGTTTTGTGTCATCTGCAAATTTTGAAAGTGTGCCCTGTACACCCAAGTCCAAGTCATTAATAAATATCAACAAATGTCAACAAATAATGGAGGCCTGTAAAAAAGGTACGGTAATAATCATGGGTGATTTTAATCTCCATATTGATTGGACAAATCAAATTGGCTATGGTAGCCTTGAGGAGGAGTTCATAGAGTGTATCCGGGATGGTTTCCTAGAACAGTATGTAATGGAACCAACCAGGGAGCAGGCTATCTTGGATCTGGTACTGTGTAATGAGACAGAATTAATAAATGATCTCATAGTAAAGGATCCTCTAGAAAGAGTGATCATACATAGCATGGTTGAATTTCAAATTCAGTTGGAGGGTGAGAAAGTTGTATCTCAAACCACTGTCCTGATCTTAAACAAAGGCAATTACAATGGCATGAGGGCAGAACTGGCTAAAGTGGACTGGAAAAATAAATTAAAGGGTAAGACAGTTGAAATGCAGTGACGGACATTTAAGGAGATATTTCATAACTCTCAACAAAAATATATTCCAGTGAGAAAGAAAGATTTTAAGAGAAGGGAGCACCATCCGTGGTTAACTAAGGAAGTAAAGGATGGTATCAAATTGAAAACGAAGGCATACAATATTGTCAAGATTGGTGAGAGGCCAGAGGATTGGGAAATTTTTAAAAACCAGCAAAGGATGACTAAAAAAATAATAGAGAGAGAGAAGATGAATTATGAGAGTAAACTGGCAAGAAATATTAAAACAGATAGTAAGAGCTTCTACAGGTATATAAAAAGGAAGAGAGTAGCTAAAGTAAACCTTGGTTCCTTAGAGGATGAGATTGGGGAATTAATACTGGGGAATTAATAATGGGGAACGGGGAAATGGCAGAGACTCTGAACAAATATTTTGTATCTGTCTTCATGGTAGAACACACTAACAACATCCCAATAATGGATAATCAAGGGGCCACAGGGAGCGAGGAACTAAAGACAATCACTATCACTAAGGAAAAAGTACTTGGTAAAATAATGGGACTAAAAGATGACAAGTCCCCTGGACCAGATGGCCTGCATCCCAGGGTCTTAAAAGAAGTGGCTGCAGAGATAGTGGATGCATTGGTTACAATATACCAAAATTCCCTGAACTCTGGAGAGGTCCCAGCGGATTGGAAAACCGCAAATGTAACACCCCTATTTAAGAAAGGAGGGAGACAGAAAGCAGGAAACTATAGACCAGTTAGCCTAATGTCTGTCGTTGGGAAAATGCTGGAGTCCTTCATTAAGGAAGCAGTAGCAGGGCATTTGGAAAATCATAATGCAGTCAAGCAGAGTCAGCATGGTTTTATGAAAGGGAAATCATGTTTAACAAATTTGCTGGAGTTTTTTGAGATGTAACGAGCAGGGTGGACAAAGGTGTATTTGGATTTCCAGAAGACATTCGATAAGGTGCCACATAAAAGGTTACTGCATAAGATAAGAGCTCACGGAGTTGGGGGTAATATATTAGCATGGATAGAGAATTGGCTAACTAACAGAAAGCAGAGAGTCGGGATAAATGGGTCATTTTCCGGTGGGCAAACGGTAAATAGTGGGGTGCCACAAGGATCGGTGCTGGGGCCTCAACTATTTACAATCTACATTAATGACTTGGATGAAGGGCCGAGTCTAATGTAGCCAACTTTGCGGATGATACAAAGATGGGTGGGAAAGCAAGTTGTGCAGAGGACTCAAGGAATCTGCAAAGGGATATAGACAGGCTAAGTGAGTGGGCAAACATTCGGCAGATGGAGTATAATGTGGGAAAGTGCGAAGTTATCCACTTTGGCAGGAAAAATAAAAAAGCAAATTATTATTTAAATGAAGAGAGATTACAAAATGCTACAGTTCAGAGGGACCTGGGGGTCCTTGTGCATGAAACACAAAAAGTTAGCATGCAGGTACAGCAAGTAATCAAAAAGGCAAATGGAATGTTGGCCTTTATTGCAAGGAGGTTGGAGTATAAAAGCAGGGAATTCCTGCTACAACTGTACAGGGTATTGGTGAGACCACAGTTTTGGTCTCCTTATTTATACTTGCATTGGAGGCAGTTCAGAGACGATTTACTAGGTTAATTCCAGAGATGAGGGGGTTGACTTATGAGGAAAGGTTGAGCAGGTTGGGCCTATACTCATTGGAATTTAGAAGAATGAGAGGTGATCTTATTGAAACATAAGATACTGAGCCGGCTCGACAAGGTAGATGCAGAGAGGATGTTTCCCTTCATGGGGAAATCTTGAACTCGGGGGCACAGTTTCAGAATAAAGGGTCGCCCTTTTAGAACTGAGATGAGGCGGAATTTCTTCTCTCAGAGGGTCGTAAATTTGTGGAATTCTCTGCCCCAGAGAGCTGTGGAGGCTGGGTCACTAAATACATTTAAGGTGGAGATAAGAGATTTTTGCAAGATAAGGGAGTGAAGGGTTATGGGGAGTGGGCAGGGAAGTGGCTTTGAGCCCAAGATCAGCCATGATCTTATTGAATGGTGGAGCAGGCTCGAGGGGCCAAGTGGTCTATTCCTGCTCCTAGTTCTTATGTTCTTATCAAGAAAAGCAATGGTCCTAGTACTGACCCCTGGGGAACAACACTGTATACCTTCAGCCAGTCCGAAAAACAACCGTTCGCCACTACTCTCTGTTTCCTGTCACTTAGCCAATTTCGTATACATGCTGCCAGTGTCCCTTTTATTCCGTGGGCTTCAACTTTGATGGCAAGCCTATTATGTGGCACTTTATCAAATGCCTTTTGGAAGTCCATGTACACCACAGTCAACAGCATTGCCCTCATCAACCCTCTCTGTTACCTCATTTAAAAACTCCATCAAGTTAGTTAAACATGATATGTCTTTAACAAATCCTGTGCTGGCTTTCCTTAATGAATCCACACTTGTCAAGTGACTGTTAACTTTGTCCCTGATTATCGTTTCTAAAAGCTTCCCCACTACCGAGGTTAAACTGACTGGCCTGTAGTTGCTGGGTTTATCCTTGTACCCTTTTTTGAACAAGGGTGTAACATTTGCAATTCTCCAGTCCTCTGGCACCACTCCCATATCTAAGGAGGATTGGAAGATTATGGCCAGTACCTTAACTTCCCTCAGCATCTTAGGATGCATCCCATCCAGTCCTGATGACTCATCAACTTTAAGTAAAGGCAGCCTTTCTAGTACCTCCTCTTTATCAATTTTTATCTCATCCAGTATCTCCACTACCTCCTCTTTCACGATGACTTTGGCAGCATCTTCTTCCTTGGTGAAGACAGATGCAAAGTACTCATTGAGTATCTCAGCCATGCCCACTGTCTCCATGCGTAGGTCTCCTTTTTGGTCCCTAATCGGCCCCACCCCTCGATCCCTGAATCAACATCACTAAAACAGATTATCTGGTCATTATCACATTGTTGTTTGTGGGAGCTTGCTGTGCACAAATTGGCTGCTGTGTTTCCTACATTCCAACAGTGACTACGCTTCAAAAAGTACTTCATTGGCTGTAAAGCGCTTTGGGACGTCTGGTGGTCGTGAAAGGCGCTATATAAATGCAAGTCTGTCTTTCTTTCTTTCTAACCAGTCACAGATGTAAATAAGTCAGGGCCAGCAGTAACACATACTTTCCACATCTCAATTAGAGTCATAGCGCCTTCAAAAGGGTAAAGCTTTAAAAATTGCAGGATTATAAATTGGGCTTCTTATTATGCAATAGAAAACCACGACAATTTGGTCTTCATTATCCCAATGGAAGGTGCTTTACAAAGGGGCCCACGACAGGAAGAGGGTGAAGTTGGGGAGGTGACTGAAGGCAGTGAAAAGATGGGTCTTGAGGAGGCTTTCGAAGGCAGGGAAAGTAGCAAATATCAAGCCAGAAAGATTAGGAAGGTTAATTCTAGGACGGAGGGGTGTGCTGGCTGCAAGCTCTGCCAATGATGCTGTGGTGGGGGAGGGGCTTAGTAGACCAGAGTCCGCAGAACAGAGAGTGCGCACTGGGACTCAGAGTTAGAAACATAGCAGTGATCGGGGCAATTAAGGCAACGGATGGATGTCAAAGAAATTTTTAGAGCTAACACGTTGGGGGATGGGGAGCCAATGGAGGTCAGCGAGGGCAGTGTGATAGGAGAGCAAGACTTAGAAATCTATATACTCACACCAAATATCCTATTAAAGTTGGATTATTTTGTATTATAGTAGTAAAAAGCCAAAGTTACATTTTTTTAATCTTTCATCTCATTTTTCTTAAAAGATTAAAAGCTGTGTTACTTTTCCATTTTTATTCATCTTCAGGTTATTTTTAAAACTGACATTTCACTTTCAAAATATATTTTTAGATATTTAATTAGGTAAATGAATCACTAATCTAATCTTCCCCCAAACTTCAAATGACAAATGTACAGTAACTTAATCACGCTGATTATAAAACCACCTGCAGGCTGGGAAGCGGTCAGACTGCTGGATTCAACATTTGCAGCCAGGCCCTAGCAGGGCAGGAGGAATGCTACATGATATACATATATATTTTTTAAATGGTTCTTGTATTTTTCTCTCTTTGAGTCTCCATTGAAAGGATTGCGGACGACCTTCTTCCGTATCGAGTGCCATTCATGTATGCTAGTGACGGTACAGCAGACCTGATGGAAAAGACGCTCTCTGTGGAGAGAGAGCTTGGTCTATTTTTGACACACTTCACAACGAGACAACCGAGCTCTGTAAATGGCCATTTGGGCAAACTCATGGCCGGCATTTCTCTTTGTTGCATGTCACAGTACATCTATTCCACTAAAATAGGTATCCACAGGGCTCCACAGAGCTGCTCTGCAATTTTGAGTGTATTGAAAAATAAAATGCATTGGTACACACATTGTTGGGATAAGTGCAGATCATTGCACTTATCCCAATTATAAACGATCCATGTAGAGGTAAGTACACATCGTTCCCTGTACTTATCCCTACATTAAATGATCAATGTAGAGTTAAGTATATGTCATTCAGGTAGTTACCCCAGATACTAAAGGACTAATGTAAAGGTAAGTACACATCATTCATTGTACTTACCCTGACACTAAAGTTCCCCTTTAAGGAATACTGCTCCTTTAATGGTTTAATCTGTAAATAATACAACATATTTGAAAAAATTGCAAAACCTTGGTTGATTGTTATTTGTAAAACAAAAACTACAAATAAATTAACATTTTGAGAACTATATTATTAGCACCAATCATGGCACCTTTTGTAATTAGATATAACGTATAAAGAAATCATTAAAAGTTGATATTCACCACTGGACATTACTACTACATTCACCACATACAACCTTCAAAGCATGTTAAAAGTATGTGGAGCCAGATATTTGTTGCAGCAGCTTTTTTTCTCCCATTTTGATTCCTCATAACTTAAGATGCTCGAGCCCGTTGGAGTCCGTGTTTCACACATATGTTGAGTGTGAGAGGTTGCAGCCCCTCTTTCATTACTTGAAGGGGCTGCTCCTCAATTTCTGGTTGCACTTCAGCCCCACGCTCCTGATCTACGGTCACCCGGTGCGGAGGGGAGCGGGCAGGTCGGAGGACCTCCTCGTGGGACTGCTCCTGGGCCTGGCTAAGAAAGCCATTAATTGGTCCAGGCAGCGGGCGGTCGAGGGGGTCGTTCGGCCCGATTGCCTGCCTCTCTTCCGCGGCCATGTTCGCGCCCGGGTGGCCCTGGAGATGGAGCACGCGGTGTCCGCCGGCACGCTTGAGTTTTTCCGCGACCGGTGGGCGCCGCGGGGACTGGAGTGCACCGTCACCCCGGACTACCAAATTTTAATTTAATTTGTTAAGTTTCCTTTAAAGTTTTATTGAGTTACAGTTACGTTATTGGTTTATCAAAAGAGAAAGATGCTCGAGCCCGAATAGACGGCAAGCCATTTCGGATGTTGTCTGGATCGTCACAATATTGGTTTTGAAGAGCTCAAGTATTCAGCATAGCTTGGCTTCTTCGCTACCTCATAGTGATCTAGCTCTACTTTTCATTAATTAATCATTGATCATGGCGAATGTTTGCGTACAGTGTGACAGCCAGATCTGTTGGTCACCTTGAGAGGGGCAGGGGAGCAAAAACCTTGGAATGAAAGATGCTGAAGCAAAGATTAATGAGACTGAAACTAAAATAAATCTGGACATTAACTCTACAACATCCACATCCTGCTATTCCTCCAGCACACAAGGATTGAAGAAAGCTCGAAGATTACAGATGGGGGGTTAATCACAATACTAACAGCACACTATCATTTATTGGCAAAGTTGATGAAAGAGGCAACTTTCCAGGGAGTTACCCATCCTCTAAAAAGGGCCTATACAATGAGTATATTCCCAGATTACATAATGTCATCAACAACAGGCAAATTCATCTGTAAATCAGCAGCTGAAAGACTATATTCCATTAAAATATATAGTGGTCCTTACGTGATTCCCCATCAGGTCTGAGGTGTCCCCACCACCACTTGGAAATTCCCGTTTGGGGCTGCTGTGGTAGCGCTCAGCTTCTTTCACCTGCACCAGTTGCTCATCAAGGGCTTCCTTCTGAAGAATTAGTTTCTGAGTGTGGCCTGCTTGAACACCAAGATCCTTCTCCAGGGCAAGAATGACTCTGTCTTTGCTCTTTATCTCATCCATCTGGGAAAAAAAACCAAATCACTGTAAAACTCTCAAGACACCATCACTGGCATTCCAAGACAAACAAAAAATGGGAATCTCACCACTCACCACCATTTTGTGACGTTATCCACTTCGGTAGGAAAAACAGCAAGGTAGAGTATTATTTAAATGGTGATAGATTGGGAAATGCTGATGTACAAAGGGACCTGGATGTCCTTGTACATCAGTCACTGAAAGCAAACATGCAGGTGCAGCAAGCAGTTCGGAAGGCAAATGGTATGTTGGCCTTCATTGCAAGAGGATTTGAGTACAGGAGCAAGGATGTCTTACTGCAGTTGTACAGGACCTTGGTGAGACCACACCTGGAGTACTGTGTGCAGTTTTGGTCTCCTTACCTAAGAAGGATATACTTGCCATAGAGGGAGTGCAGCGAAGGTTCACCAGACTGATTCCTGCGATGGCAGGACTGTCGTATGAGGAGAGATTGGGTCGACTAGGCCTGTATTCACTAGAGTTTAGAAGAATGAGAGGGGATCTCATTGAAACGTATAAAATTCTGACAGGGCTAGACAGACTGGATGCAGGGAGGATGTTTCCCCTGGCTGGGGGGGTCTAGAACGAGGGGTCACAGTCTCAGGATACGGGGTAGGACATTTAGGACTGAGATGAGGAGAAATTTCTTCACTCAGAGGATGGTGAACCTGTGGAAATCTCTACCATAGAAGGCTGTGGAGGCCAAGTCACTGAATATATTTAAGAAGGAGATAGATAGATTTCGAGACACAAAAAGGCATCAAGGGGTATGGGGAGAGAGCGGGAATATGGTATTGAGATAGAGGATCAGCCATGATCATATTGAATGACGGAGCAGGTTCGAAGGGCCGAATGGCCTACTCCTGCTCCTATTTTTCTATGTTTCTATTTTAAAATCAAAAAGAATTATAATTTGACTTTATTGGGTATTTCCATTGTATTCCCACAGAAAATTTTTTTGAAGTGAAAACTAACTGCTTTTTTTTCCTAGGACAATTTATTTTTCACATCCACTTCCCTCTGCTGTCTTGTTGCATCACATTTGTGCTCCATGCCTCCGCCATCAACGTTCTAAGGTGGCCACAGCAAAACACGCAAGAGAATTCTGTGGTAACTGGCCCTCGGCTTCTCCCTCCCTCCCTGTGGAGCAGAACCGGACCTTTGCTCAGCCCCTACACATAGTGGCAGAGTTGAGATTGGGAACTCACCATGATGTCCCACTGCGTGACATAATGGCCCGAAAATTAGACCTAATCCGCGAGAGTACGCACTGTGTACTCTTGCGTTTTAGGTCTCCAATTGCCGGTTTTCTGCATGCACTGCGCATGCGCGGGAAACCGGCACTTCGTGAATTCAAAAGGGGGCGGTTACTAAGTGAACCGCGTGCGCGCTACAGGCTGCGCGCACGCAGTGCACTTAGTGCTTTGAACGCGCAGGTAAGCATGGAAGATTTTATACATAAAGAAAGGAGGCGTAAGACCCTCTTTTAACAAGGTAAGTAGTTAATTAAGTATTATTTTACATTTTTTTCAACAGGTTTATCTTTTTTAGAGACTTTAAAGAAAGGTAAGTTTATTTTTATAACTTTTAAAAAGATTTTAAATTTTTTCAAAAATTTAATTTTTTGTTTAAAGTGGTTAATTTATTTAACTATACTTATTTTATTAATGTGATGGCTTTTTTTTAAATTTAATTGAGGTTTAGCTGTTCTTTTGGGGGTGTGTAGGATTCATAGCTTTGACAGCCCTTGCTGTTAAAACTATGAATGAAAGATGATGTGCTGCCATTGGCTCTAACTGAATCACGTGATCCCAGAGCTCGCACGAACTGATTGCGTCTCTGGGTCACGCAAGCACTGCACAGCTGCATGTGGGACTGGCCTTGAAACTAAAGTTCGTGTGGGCCCGGAGGAAAAAGGTAGGCGCGGAGTGAGATATCGCGGGGAAGCCTTTCCCCCGCGTGAACACTCACTGTTTAATTTCTGGGCCAATAAGGCAGATTTTCCAATTCACTGCACCGAGGAAACTAGCAAGCCCCAGGATTGAAAAAAAGTGGTGGCCTAGAAATTCGATGACGCCGTGCCCATTTTTCAGGCACTAAACGAACGTTTAAGCCTCCAATAAGGCAGGCAGAAAGCGAGCACTCATTACCGTCCGCCATATTGGTTTTGCGCCCAAAACAGTTGGTAGGCCCTTTGCTTCTGCTAATAAGGAGCCTAACGCCTGTTTGAGGCATCCTGTGCAAAATTTATCTGCCCAGAGACTGCATTCAGGAAAACCAGGTCGACATGCGGCCTAACAGGCGGCCCTTGAAGGGACCGCTGCAGGCCTCCACCAGAAACGTAAGTTTGTTAAAAATATCTCTCGATTGCCATCCTCACCGATCTTGGCCACCGCTACTCTCACTCCCGTTTGGCCCCCCACCTCACATTAAAAGACTTTATTGAGGGCTGTTGCCGGCAGTGCAGCAGCCCGATCTTCAAAACCTCTTCTCCGGTGAGTAGCCTGGAGATGCCCATTAGGTGTCCGCAGCGCCAATGGTAATGAGGCCCGAGGTCTAATATTAGGTGCGCCTCATGCTTATCCATTCAGGTGCAGGGATTGTTCCCGGCACCCTCTGTGCACCCGTTTTTGAACGCAAATTAATTTTCCCCCCATTAAGTCAGGTATCCGCTCCCTTTATTTCCTGTGGCTCCCCCAAAGTAGATCACTGGGCCAAATTTACTATGTAAATGAAAAGGCATTCTCAGCCTCCCACTTGAGTTTGCTGTTCACCCATCTGTTGGGTGCCACAGTGTATGGGCACCTGAAGAAACCCAGCAGAAGGACCTGCCCCTAGGACCCTGTGGATCGGAGGGTCTGTAGGGCTCTTGGGCAGGTCAAAGACCGAAAAGGACACCGGCAACAACAACTTGCATTTATATAGCGCCTTTAACGTAGTAAAACATCCCAAGGAGCTTCACAGGAGCATTTATCAAAACAAAATTGACACCGAGCCACATAAGGAGATATTAGGACAGGTCAAAGAGGTAGATTTTAAGGAGCATCTTAAATGAGGAGAGAAATGTAGAGGCAGGTTTAGGGAGGGAATTCCAGAGCTTCAGGCCCAGTTATTTTCTCTCCAGCTGCAGGTCTTTCAAGCTCCTGCTTCCTCCCTGATCTTCAGGCCCAGGCAAGGCAAGGCCTTGGCAGGGGGTGGTGAGCCTGCATCAGTAGTGCAGCCAGGCCATGCAAATAATCCAGGTTAGGAAAGATGTGCTCCTCTGGTATGACAGGCACATTACACCTCAAGTACTGTTGAGCACACAGCGGGCACTCATACAAGAAAATTGGCTCCAGTATTGGAACTGCTTCATATAACTATATGCCTTAGGCTGGTATTACTACTGTGAGGATTTCCAAACGAGCAAGGCAAGGTGCCAAGTTCATTATTTGATTCAAAATAGAAAGACAGATAATTGCTGTTGCTGAAACTCTTTTCTATGGTTTGCAAATCTGATTTGATATGGCATTTACTAAAATACAAGTGGCACCTAATTGTCAAACACTAATACACACACTTAAAACAGTGCAACACTAACGGGTTATTAAAGCCCTAACTTACTAACAGTGACATTCCACTTTGCACTAGCAGAAAGACAGACTTCATAGAGTAGCATCAGCAAATAATGCAAACTCTCAACAGTGGTGACAGTATATAGGAATTAAACTCACTGGAGTGGATTGACTATTTGATGACTGGGAACAGCTTTGCCAATGGCAGTACTGGCAAATAACAGCTCTCCCAATTTTCTTTTTGATTCTTCCAATCAGTAACCACAAATATCTGTTGAGATACCAAGTGGTAGGAACTCGGTCTGAACTCAATATTTTGTTGTACAGAGTTTTCCATGTCAGCCTCAGCCACCTGGGCAAATTAATCAAATCAGACTTGGCTTTCCCTATAGAAAGAAGGGAAAATGTAATGGAGAAGTTTATTCCTATCTTTCAGTATGCCTACCCCCGCCTTACTATGACATCCTCTGCGATTATGACCTTGGTGCTTCTAGTCCTTCTCGACCTCTCTGTAGCCTTTGACACAGTCAACCATACCATGTTCCTCCAATGCCTCTTCTCTGTCATCCAGCACAGTGGGACTTTGCTCCCTTGGTTCAATTTTTACCAATTCAATCATAGCCAGAGCATCTCCAGCAATGGCTTCTCTTCCCACCCCCGCCCCAGCACCATTACCTCTGGAGTCCCCCTAAGGATCTATCCTTGGCCCCTTCCTCTTCCTCATCACCTGCTGTCGCTTGGCAACATCATCCAATGACAGGGGGCCAGCTTCCACATGCACGCTGACACCTAGCTCTAACTCTCAACCACCTCACTCGACCCCTCCACTACCGTCGTGTTGTCAGACTTCTTGTCCGACATTAAGCTGCAATTTCACTAAGTTAAACATTAAGACCAAAGCCATTGTCTTCAGCCCCCACCATGAACTCCACACC
Organism: Squalus acanthias; assembly: GCA_030390025.1. Lineage (NCBI taxonomy): Eukaryota > Metazoa > Chordata > Chondrichthyes > Squaliformes > Squalidae > Squalus > Squalus acanthias. The sequence goes on along the minus strand of CM059426.1, from coordinate 195,329,559 downwards.
CTTGCCATCAATTCCATTTCCCTCCCACTGTCTCAAGTTGAACCAGGCTGTTCACAACCTTTGCATCCCATGCGACCGCAAGCTGAGCTTTCGACCCTATATCTTCTCCATCACAAAGACCACCTCCTCTTGCCTGTCTCCGCCCCTGCCTCAGCCAATCTGCTGTCAAAACCCTCATCCATGTCCCTGTCACCTCCAGACTCAACTATTTAAATGCTCTCCTGGCCAGCCTCCCATAAACTTCAGCTCATCCAAAACTCTTCTGCCCGTATCCTATCCTGCACCAAGTCCTGCTCACCTATCATCCCTGTGCTCGTTGACCTACATCGACTCCTGGCTCCCCAATGCCTCCAATTTACAATTCTCATCCTCATATTTAATTCTCTTTATGGCCTTGCCCCTCCCCAGCTCTGTAACCTACTCCAGCCCTATAACCCTCCAAGAACTCTGCGCTCCTCCAATTTTGGCCTCTTCTGTATCCTTTCACCCCATCGTTGGTGGCCGTGCCTTCAGCTGTTTAGGCCCGAAGCTCTGGAATGCCCTTCCTGAATCTTCACCTTCTCCTGTCCCTCTCCTCCTTTAAAACCCTCCTTAAAGCACGCCACTCTGACCAAGGTTGTGCTCACCACTCCTAATAGCTCCTTCTTTGGTTTGGCATCGATTTTAGTCTGATTAAACCTCTGTGAAGCACCTTGCAATGTTTTTCTATGTTAAAAATGCTAGCTATATAAATGCAAACGGTTGTTACTATTGGGGATGGTTAATAGCAGGACATAGGCCAGTTTCACTCCATTCAGTGTTGAGGGGAAGGAGGAATTTAAAGAGGATAAACAAATTACATTTATATAACATTTCAAAATAATAACCATAAGCACGAGAAAGATAAAACGTAAGAGTGGCTGGAAATTTAAGTGGATATTGTAACTATGGAAGGCTAAACAGCATTCACAGAATCACAGAATCCCCACAGTGCAGATAGAGGCCATTTCGGCCCATCGAGCCTGCACCGACACATATCCCACCCTATCCCCGTAATCCCACGTATTTAATCCCCCTAACACTAAGGGTCAATTTATCATAGCCAAATCAACCTAACCCGCACATTTTTGGACTAAAAAAATACAGAAAGTCTTCAGAAAGGAATATTCTGGTCAGTGGCAGTCACTTAGTTTTGATTGAGGGTTTAACCTTTTCAAGGATAAAGACAGTGGCAATGCTTAATTGCTAAATGTAAAAGCTTGTCAGAAAAATAAAATTCTAAGCAGTTTGGGCAGCTGAGCCGACCGGCATTGTTCAACTCAAACATCTTAAGAAAAAAACAGAAGAAACAAATTTGCATTTGGACGACCCAAAGTGCTGCACAGCCAATGAATTACTTTTGAAATGCAGCCACTGTTGTTATTTAGGAAAACACAGAATACAATTTGCACAACACAAATTAGATTAATGACCAGTTCACCTGTTCTTCGGAGCGTTGTTTGAGGGATAAATATTGCCCCAGCACTTCTTTGAACACTGCTGTGGGATCTTTTAGGTCCACCGAAAACAGGCAGACTGTCTCAATTTAACATACCATCCAAGAAACAGGACCTCCAACAAGGCAGTACTGCACCGAAATCTCAGCCTAAATTATGAGCTCAAGTCTTTGACTGGGGCTCGAACCAATGTCCTTCTGACTCAGAGATGAGGGCTCTACCACTGAGCCGAGACTAACACTCCGATTGGCAAGGGAAACTGGCCATTCTAACTTAAGCTGGCACGCTGAGAAAAGAAAACTCTTCTCCTCTGAATGAGCTCTTTCTTCACACTGTCAGGCACAAGGGCTTTGCCTTTGGGAGTTACTTCTGTGCTGGTCTTTCCAACCACATTTAATAAGCTTAGCTCAGCAAGACTCCTTCAGACTACTGATTCAACACTGCTTGGGACCTTCCCAACTAACATTGTCAAAATGTTGTGTGCAAGAGTTTTATCCTGGTCCAGAGTAGCCTGATTCTGTAGCACAGTCTCCAAGCTTGCTATCTGCCCAGGACAATTGGCTCAGCCCTGCGGGAACTGTCAGGAGCTCCAGTTTACTCCACCGTGGTCTGGTTCCCAGATCCAAAGGAAACTGCAACTCCCACAGTGAACTGGTTTGTTTCATGATTGTTGTGTTTATTGAATCTCTAAATTGCCCAAGTTAGATAATCTGATTAGATCACTTGCTGCATCCATGCCCAATGAGTGAATTAGGTCTCCAGGCAACTGCAGAGGCAGATAAATTCAATGAAGGCTACGTAAAAGGTAGAAAGTTTAAATGGTTAGCAGGAGCACAGCCATCAGTAAAGAACAACATCTTTGCAATCGCTTTTACTTGAATCTGCTTTGATTTCTGGTATTACAGTGTGTTGTCTAAATGGTGACATTTTGAGCATCACTTTAGCAGTGGCTGGGATGTTCTCTTTCACCCGTTTCTATTAATTGCTCCTGGCTGTGTATCATAAATTCACAACTCATCCCAGAAAACAGTGGGAGCCAGCACTCAGAATTGGAGGAGCAAGAGGGAGAACAGACAAGAACCTGGACAGAGGCTGCAAGCGCAGTCGCTTACCAGATTGGAGCCACCAACAGTAGGAGAAGTGCAATCACATATTCAGAGCCTGAACCCAGAGCGAAGTTTGCACACACTACTATGAAAGTGTCTTGGGCCATGTTTGGAAATTTCCATTATAGTGTACTGGCCAATACATGTTAAAAGCTTAGCGAACAACATCAGGACGTGAGGACTGGACCATATCCTGCTAACGGCAGAGACTTGCAAGGGCTGTAGTTGGCTAGTAAACGCTATAATGAGTGGCCTTGTTCTGGGACAATACCATACAACAATTTTTAGTCATTATATGTAAATGAAAAAAAACAAAACTCCTCAGTATGAGTTACTGGGCCTTCACTGAGGCTGCCATCTTGGCACTTCCAAGGCTGGATGCCTGAACTAGATATTTCATTGTTTAGCTTTCAAATATGCAAAGACTACCATGAACGATCTAGCATCTTATCATCATTTATTTTATTCTTGCTTAAAATGTGAAGATAGTTTTTAAAGTTGTATGGAGCATATTTTTCAAAGGAATGATAAAATGGTAAGGCCACTATACAATCTTATTCTGAAGCATTCCTTTACTTGTATTCACTCAGGCCTGCAGAGATCAATAGATTAAATCTGTTTCTCGGAAAAAATGATCATGATCTTCTTAGTGACTGGCCAACTTAAGGTAAATTAAAACGATGTGTTCCTAAACGAGAAACCCCGAATGACCCCCAGCAGGACAAACCTTGGTGCAGAAATTCTGATCTCTACGGGTGAGTACGCGCTGTGTACTCACCCGTAGGGACATCGGAAATACCGGTTTCAGGCATGCACTGCGCATGCACTGGAAACCGGCATTTCCAATCTGTCAAGAAAGCTCTTGACAGATCCTCCGCCTGCCCGGGCGTAAGGCCTGCTTTTACCAGGATAAGAGTTGAAAAAAGTTAAAAAAAAAAAAATTCCACTGATTTATCATTTAAAAATACTTTAAAGAAAGGTAAGTTTATTTTTAGCCCCATTAAAAACTTTAATTAATTTTTCAAAAAATAAAATTTTTGTTTAAAATACTTAATTTATTTTAATTTAATGTCATTTTAAAAATGTGATTCAAAAAAAAAAATTTTATTTAAAGTTTTACTATGTTTTGAGGGTGATCTCTATTCATATATTTGACCGGTCTTCCTGTCAAATGTATGAAGGGAGATTCCCTTCTCTGATTAGTTCCCCAGGGCCCACGTGATCCCAAGGACGCTGCGAACCGCCTGCGCCTCTGGGATACGTGGGCCCTGCGCACCGGCAGTTTGGAGAGGCCCAGCAGCGGAACTCTGCGCCTTCCGGGAGCCCTTCGGTCTTGGCGCAGATTTTTCCAGATCGCAGCCCTGTGCCCGCGGGAGGCCTGCAATCGGAATTTCTGGGCCAATATTTTGTCAGTAGTGTGTGGAAAGATATTGATGGTTTTGTCCATGTACACAAATCGCTAAAAGATTAAAAAGTAATCAAAAATGCTAATGGAATGTTGACCTTATCTCAAGAGGATTGTAATTCCAAAAGTGAGGAAGTGATGCTTCAGTTGTACAGAGCCTTGGTTAGATCCCATCTGGGGTAATGTTCCAGTTTAGGCACCGATCCTCAGGAAAGATATATTGGACTTGGAAAGGGTACAGTGCAGATGCACCCAGAACAGGTGGGAAGTCGGGAAGCGGATGAGTTTCAACTGACCTCACTACCTACCCGTTGAAAACCTGCCTGGACTTAAAATTGAGGGACTGAGTGCAGTTTGCTTAAATAGTTTCCTCACCTTTAAAAAAAATAAGTCACTCTGACCTTACTTTGTTTCCTATTACTCATTCTCGCCATGCAATTACCGATACATATTTCAAATCAGTAAGTATTGTAAGGAAGGATGCCATTCCTCTCCGCTTGGACTCACAGTGCATTGAACTACTGATGGCTGCTGCAGGAGTGGGATCAACCTGATGTTGGGAAGGTCTGATTCATGCGAAAGTGATTCTTGGTCACTGGCAGTGTTGCTCAATCGGAACTACAGTATGTAGATTTGGATCACGTGGCTGTGTGAACACTGACAAACTACAATTGATTCCAGAGGATGGTTTAATTCTCTTAACTGAGTAACGATTCTGGTAAGCTAATTAGAGAAGCACCCAACCGTATAGATTAATATCGTGTTAAGTTTTAAACTCGGCATGATTCTATTCACCAGTCAGTCTTTTAAGATGAGTTGCCTATATCTGCTGGCTTCCATTCGGCAGTCTGAGCTTTTACCATCTCTACTGCATGATGAGAGAGGGGCAGGGGCGTTACTAGAGTTAAGTTTCCTGATTTCCTCATTTATGTCATTATTAAATACAATACATACACACACACACACATATATATATATATAAAAATTAGCTTAGTTCCTGAAGTGTTCCCCCGCTCCCCAAGACACTTCCACTGCAATTTCACAAAACAGCACACAAGGTGTGTTGGATACTTTCCTCGAAATGCCCAAGTATTTTCCATGCACAACTGGCAGGGTAACACAAGCAACCAATAGGAGTTGCCCACAGGAGCCTGCAACTGTGTCATTTTACCACCAGACAATGTCCGGCACCTGATCTGTGCTGTGATGGCAATACTTATCCCTTGTTCTGATGAGTCAGCTTAATATGAGCCCCTGTGGCTCAAATGCTAGTTTCCTGCTGCCATGTGATAATAAGGGAGAGTTTATGGGGAAAACACTTTGCAATATGCCACCAGGAATTTCCACTTCTTGTATGTATTTGAATAAAGCTTTGACTGCATAAAAAAATCACGTTTCCATGGTTACCATTAGGAAATCAATTAATATTGGTATTCTCGTCAGGCATCACAAGAATAAAAAGAACCCGTGTGTTCCAGACAAGAGAGATTTGAAAGAAATCTGAAAGAGAGTCATGATGCCGTGTACTGCATTGTAAATGATGCAGCAGCATCCTTCGATCACAAGATGGTGCTAGTCTCCTCTTGTATAGGAGTACTCTTGTGACATCTAGTGTTAGCACACTATTACTGCAGCGTCTTAGAAACAATGGGGCTCAAATGCCAACACCCCCGCTGCATTGTTGGGCAATCTCTTGGCATGGGGAGAGGTGTGCTGCGCACAGCGCAAGGGAGCAAGGATGCCTGTTTTTTTCCTCAAATTGCAATGGTGGCCTCTCTTTCGTTGCCCATTTCAAATGGGTGCTGTGCAGCTGCCTCAGTTATATTGAAGTTTGGGCCTTCTGAGCCTAGCGCCAGGCTTCCAGACCCCTGAGCACTCGCCATCAAACTGCTTTGGGGCACTCTGAGTGCTCCGTGGCTGCTGTAGCCTCAAGCCTCTCTGTCCAATTTTGCAGGACGCACGATACACCTCAATCTGTTCAAAAGAGGTGGGCAATCTGAAATCTTCTCTCCCTTGCATACTCCTGTGCAGCGCCTTGGGACGTTTTACTATGTTAAAGGCGCTATATAAATACAAGTTGTTCTTGTTGTTGTTGTTATGAGGAGGAATGTCTTCTCTCAGAGGGTTGTGAATCTTTGGAATTCTCTACTCGAGAGAGCTGTGGAGGCGGAGTCATTGAATATATTCAAGGCGGAGAGAGACATATATTTCAGCTACAGGGGAGTCAAGGGTTATGGGGAGCGGAAGGGAAAGTGGCATTGAGGCCAAGATCAGATCAGCCATGATCTTATTGATGGCGGGGCAGGCTCAAGAGGCCAAATAGTCTACTCCTGCTCCTATTTCTTATGTTCTTATGTTGTGATCAACAGTAGATGAGTGATGGATAAAAACAGAAATGAGGTACCTGCAGCAGAGGAACAGGATCAGAACACAAGAAAGCATGGTTGGGAAAAGGCTATTTAATTCATCGAGCCCATTCGAGCCTAGGCCTGCTTTTTTAAAATTTGTTTATGGGATGTGGGCGTCGCTGGCAAGGCCAGCATTTATTGCCCATCCCTAATTGCCCTCGAGAAGGTGGTGGTGAGCCGCCTTCTTGAACCGCTGCAGTCCGCGTGGTGAAGGTACTCCCACAGTGCTGTTAGGGAGGGAGTTCCTGGATTTTGACCCAGCGACGACGAAGGATCGGCGATATACTAAGTCAGGATGGTGTGTGACTTGGAGGGGAACTTGGAGGTGGTGGTGTTCCCATGCACCTTCTGCCCTTGTCCTTCCAGATGGAAGAGGTCGCGGGTTTGGGAGGTGCTGCCGAAGAAGCCTTGGCGAGTTGCTACAGTGCATCTTGTAGATGGTACACACTGCAGCCAACGTTGCCGGTGGTGGAGGGAGTGAATGTCTAAGGTGGTGGATGGGGTGCCAATTAAGGGGGCTGCTTTGTCCTGGATGGTGTCGATCTTCTTGAATGTTGTTGGAGCTGCACTCATCCAGGCAAGTGGAGAGTATTCCATCACACTAATTACTTGTGCCTTGTAGATGGTGGAAAGGCTTTGGGGAGTCAGGAGGTGAGACACTTGTCGCAGAATACCGAGCCTCTGACCTGCTCTTGTTGCCACAGTATTTATGTGGCTGGTCCTGTTAAGTTTCTGGTCAATGGTGACCCCCAGGATATTGATGGTGGGGGATTCGGCGATGGTAATGCCGTTGAATGTCAAGGGGAGGTGGTTAGACTCTCGCTTGTTGGAGATAGTCAATGCCTGGCACTTCTGTGGCGCGAATGTTACCTGCCACTTATCAGCCCAAGCCTGAACGTCGTCCAGGTTTTGTTGCATGTGGGCATGGACTGCTTCATTATCTGAGGAGTTGTGAATGGTGCTGAACACTGTGCAGTCATCAGCGAACATCCCCACTTCTGACCTTATGTTGGAGGGAAGGTCATCGATGAAGCAGCTGAAGATGGTTGGGCCTAGGACACTGCCCTGAGGAACTCCTGCAGCGATGTCCTGGGGCTGTGATAATTGATCTTCAACCACCACAACTATCTTCCTTTGTGCTAGGTATGACTCCAGCCAGTGGAGCGTTTTCCCTCCGATTCCCATTGACTTCAGTTTTACTAGGGCTCCTTGATGCCACACTCGGTCAAATGCTGCCTTGATGTCAAGGGCAGTCACTTTCACCTCATCTCTGGAATTTAGCTCCTTTGTCCATGTTTGGACCAAGGCTGTAATGAGGTCGGGAGCCGAGTTGTCTTGACGGAACCCAAACTGGGCATCAGTGAGCAGATTTTTGGTGAGTAAGTGCCGCTTGATAGCACTGTCGATGACACCTTCCATCACTTTGCTGATGATTGAGAGTAGACTGATGGGGCCGTAATTGGCCGGGTTGGATTTGTCCTGCTTTTTGTGGACAGGACATACCTGGGCAGTTTTCCACATTGTCGGATAGATGCCAGTGTTGTAGCTGTACTGGAACAGCTTGGCTAGAGGCGCGGCTAGTTATGGAGCACAAGTCTTCTGCACGATAACCGGGATGTTGTCGGGGCCCATAGTCTTTGCTGTATCCAGTGCGCTCAGCCGTTTCTTGATATCACGTGGAGTGAATCGAATTGGCTGAAGACTGGCTTCTGTGATGGTGGGGACCTCAGGAGTAGGCTGATATGGATCATCCACTCAGCACTTCTGGCTGAAGATGGTTGCAAACGCTTCAGCCTTGTCTTTTTCACTCGTGTGCTGGGCTCCACCATCATTGAGGATGGGGATATTCATGGAGCCTCCTCCTCCCGTTAGTTGTTTAATGGTCCACCACCATTCACGACTGGATGTGGCAGGACTGCAGAGCTTTGATCTGATCCGATGATTGTTGGATTTTACAAGTGTAAGAGTTTAAAAAAATATAAAAATAATTTTTTTTCATTCATTTAAACATTAAAACACATGTACAATCAGGTCGGTTATTTTTAGCCCCTTCAAAACAATTAAATTTATTTTTCAAAATATTAAATTTTTGTTTTAAATGTTTAATTATATTGTATTTTAATTAATTTTAAATATGTAATTAAAAAAAATGTATTTGTAATGTGAATTTTTTTTTTATGTCATCCCCACTCATGCGTATGGGGTTTCCGTACATACGGAATCTCCATAAGCATGAATTGGGTTTCCCTTCTTTGGTTGGGCCGGACCACGTGATCCCAGGGGCGCTTGCGAACCACGTGCGCCGCGGGATACGTGGGCCTCCACGCAGGCCTATGTGTGGAGGCCCAGGAGCGCAGGTTGCCATGGATCCTGAGGCAGAAGGTAAGTTCGTCGATTTTTTGCTGGTCGGAGGCATCTGCCAGCGGGAAGCCTCCGACCGCAAATTCAGGCCCAATGTGATAATGACCAGAGAATCTGTTTTAGTGATGTTGATTGAGGGATAAATATTGGCCAGGACGCCGGGGAGAACTCCCCTGCTCTTCTTCAAAATCAACTGAGCCACGACTGACACTCTAACCAATGGGTTGGTTGAAGTGACAGCGGCAAACCAGAATCCAGAAATCAAATTAAAAAAGGATACCAACAGCTTGCAAGCACGAAAGTGAGATCTCCACCGATTGCAGATGCCATTTATCACTCCAGATCCATTACAAGAGTAAGAAACTATCCTGAGAAGCTAGCTAACTAATACAAAAGTAATTTAGCACAGGAGACATTTCAAGCCATCATACTCTCATTTTATCACCCAAGCTTTGTTCCTTACAACTCTGGTGGTTTTCTGAAAATAAAAGAAAATGGCAACATGTGCAGTGGTTGTCATAGAAACACAGCCCTTGTCGGAATTTTAAGAAGGATGGCTGTTTCTGCCCCTCAAAATAATAAAAAAAAGTTGATATGAAATGGTTGTCAATTTCTCGAAACGAATGGTTTTGTCTTTGACGCGGGGTAAATTTTACGAGTTAGCACTCACTCTCAATGCTGAACCTTGCTTGACAGGAGGGCAAATGGGATAATCAGTTGCAGAGGTCAGTGTGCCCAATTCACGGCCCTCCCAAATTTCCAGTTCTTCATTTTAATGACTTAAAAATCGGGAGGGTCTTCCTGCCCTCTTGTCAACGCCAGGAGTGCTAGATCGTAAAACTTTACCTTTGGTGTAAACATTCAGATAATCAATAATCTCTGCACATTTGAAGTGCTTTTCAAAGAGGGATTGTTATTCAAAAGATTACTGCAGTAAAGTGCAAGCACATTTATATTATTTTAGTTTTGGGGGGGAGGAATACACAGGATTAACTAAATGCAGACAATTAAACAAGACAGTAGATTTTATAAACTTGTAGCAATCATTTCTCTATTTAGGCTATTACACACCAAATACAAATGTGTAGACTGATTGCTTAAGTTTGATGCTTTACATTTTCAACAAGTGAAAACTGAGGGCTGGGTTTTCCTCCACAGTGGGTCAGGCACTGGATGTGCGTCTCTTCGGGCTACACTGATCATAATTGTACCATTCGGCCTCATGCCATCCCCCTCAGAGGCCTGCAGAAAGTAGCCAGGGCCAAACTGCCCTTGCAGCAGCAGCGGAGACACAGCCTGCAGCAGCTCCCTTTGGGCCATCCTCTTCCCTGAGGTAAGGGCCACCTCAGTTCCCAGTGGCTCCTCTGTCTGAGCAGCAGCCAGCTACTTTAGAAACTCTTGTTGCTGGGGAGAAGTAGGGGGCCGAGGTTTGAACGGGTACACAGTTTCAGGCACCATGCAGAAGCACGGTGACAGAAAAACACTTCGATGGCACACGTATTTCCGTGCGTTCAACCTTTTTTGTACTGATCAAATCTGCAGACTGATTTGTGGCAAGTTTGGTGAGGGAATGCCTGGGAAAAAGAGTAGCAGAATGTATCTGAAATGGTAGCATTGGTAATTGTACAGTGGATGGGAATGTCAGCCGATGAATGGCTGGATGTGTGTGCTAAAGGAAATCCATGAAGGCAAGGCTGGTTTAACAGGGGGGCGGCATCAATTATGTCGCTGAAAGTATCCCCTCGAGAGCCCTTCCCACAAATGTCTGGCAGATGGCAGAGAGTTTGCCCATGTCACCTTCCTTAATCAGGGTTTTGGCTGCATTCCACAACCCCGCTGGCCTTGGTCTCCTTCCTGTGGTGGCATTAATCAGCAGTCCTTTATGGATGGCAATACTGTGCAACCTATAGCAAACCACATGATAATAGAAACTCTAAATTGTCTGTACTGTACTGGAGTGGAGTGGTTCTCCCAGATCTATCAGGGCACCTGAAGTGTGCGTTGAGAACTCCTAGGGTCTGCTCAGTGACAACGCTGGTCCCATGAGCTTTGCTGTATTGGTAATCAGTGAAGGTCCTCAGGATCTGAACCAGTGTCACCCGTCACTGGGGCAGTGGGTAGCCTTGATCACCGACCGGCTACTTGCCTTTCAACTGTGAACGTGGTAGGATTGAGGACTGTGCTAAAATAAACATCCTGGCAGCTCCCTTATTACTGAGTATTCACTTGCATAATGAGGAACTTCTGATTCCACACGTGTGTGAACTTCCCTGTTGAGAAAGTTCACAGTATGCTCAAAAGGAGCATGTATTGCAACGTGGGTACGGTTGATTGCACCTTGCACCCGGGGAAATCCAGCCACTCTGTAAAAGTTCACAGTCCTCTCAAGTTGCATGAGGTGCATTGTAAAAATAAACTTAGCTGCTTGTGCAAACAATGCATCAGTGAATTGCCGGATGTATCGGTGGATAGATGATTGGCTGATACTGCAAATGCCCCGATGCTGCCTGAAAGGGACCAGTGGGAAAGAAGCTTGGTGCCATAGTGACTTTGATTGTCATGAGCAGTACAGTGCCTCTGGTAGACAAGCAAGCAGCACAACTCCATTACTGCTTCATGTGGGAGCCACAGCCTTCTTGAGCACTGCCAAGTCATGCGGTTCAATATGACTATCTGGACCTGTAAGTACCGACGGGTAGGGGCCAGATGCTGTCTGTGGTAAATGTTCAGCTTGACCTCCCTGTGCATTTCCTCTTGATTTTTCTTCCTTTTCATAACAGAGGTAAACACCTTATTTCCTGAGGTCAAGAGGTCACAATGAAAAAAACACACTGGAACTCCTGCTGCAGCCAGTCCACATCCCCGCTTCCCCTCCCACCCGCTATGCTGATGGCCTTTGTGATGGGCGGGCAGTAGCTCTGTTGTCACAAAGCCATCCCAGAAACAGCAGCGCAAGGCCAGGACCCAGAATATCTGGACCCCGGCCATTCTGATGGGAATACGCTGGAACAGACATGGGTTTTCAGGGCCAGTATATGTACTGTAAAACTATAACACGTTGGAGAACTATCATCAAAGAAAAGTAAACCATTCCTATCACTGCTGGCATAACTGAATCGTTTTATCTGCTGTAAACCATCAGGCCCTGACCTATATACCTCTGGACAATTCCCTTTGGCCAAAACCTTGGACGTGATTGGCTGAATACTTTTCACTACTGTAAACTAATCTCCCTCAACAAGCTTCAATCTTCTGTTGGTGAAGTCAGTGAGTAACAGAACAAGGATTATTGCCTGTTGTTGTTACAAAATAAAAATCAGAACAAGCTTGTCCTCTCAGCAAAGTGGATTAATGCTTTGCTCCTTTTGTGTTGAATTTGTCCCCGAGGACATCATAAAATAAATATTAAGTGCAATGTTTCGGCTATAAACAGTAAAATATTTCACCCTCAGGCTGAAGAAGTGTCCTTGAGGGTACAAAGATGCTTTTGGGTTCTACTAGAATGTGGGATTTACAGTTTTAGGATTCTTGCTTTCCTTATTTACCTATTTTAGTATACTCTATTTTATTTTGTAATATTGAGTTCAAAAAGGAATAGCATTTCCAAAAAGAAAAAACTGCAGATGCTGGAAATCGGAAATAAAAACAGAAAATGCTGGAGATACTCAGCAGGTCAGGCAGCATCTGTGAAGAGAGAAACAGAGTTAACGTTTCAGGTCGATGACCTTTCGTCAGAACTGGAAAAAAGCAGGAAATGGAACAGATTTTTAAGCAAGTGTAGGGGCTGGGAAAGGGGGGAGGGGATGAATGATGTTCTTTCATCCCCTCCCCCCTTTCCCAGCCCCTCCACTTACTTAAAAATCTGTTCCATTTCCTGCTTTTTTCCAGTTCTGACGAAAGGTCATCGACCTGAAACGTTAACTCTGTTTCTCTCTTCACAGATGCTACCTGACCTGCTGAGTATCTCCAGCATTTTCTGTTTTTATTATTAATAGCATTTCCAACTTGATCCACTTTACAGTGAAGAGCTTGTGCTGAAGTGATAGGGATCTGCACTTTCCAAGCAGTCATAACAGAGAGGCCCATAATCTCTGGATTACTACCTGAGCCACGTGCAAATTGGCATAGGGTAAATAAGATCAGCGAGATGAACGAGTGGCTCAAAGATTGGTGTGGGAGAAATTAGTTTTGATTCTTGGGGCACTGGCACCAGTACTGGGGTAAGAGGGAGCTGTTCCGTCGGGACGGGCTTCATTTGAACCAGGCTGGGACCAGTGTCCTGGCGAATCGAATAACTAGGGCTGTAGATAGGGCTTTAAACTAAATAGTGGGGGGGAGGGATACGCTGAGATGAAATTTAAAAAGTCAAAGAAAAATGAGAAGGCAAAAGTGCAGGGTAGCGATAGGGGTAATGATAACCAGAGTGTGACAGGAAGGGACAGAGCATATACACATAAGAGTGCATCAGAAAGAGGGGTCAGAGTAGGGAAAAATGGTAAAAAGACAAGATTAAAAGCTCTATATCTGAACACATGCAGCATTCGTAACAAGATAGATGAGTTGACAGCACAAATAGAAATAAATGGGTATGATCTGATAGCCATTACAGAGACGTGGTTGCAAGGTGACCAAGGTTGGGAACTGAATATTCAGGGGTATTTGCCATTTCGTAAGGATAGGCAAAAAGGAAAAGGAGGTGGTGTAGCTCTGTTAATAAGGAATGAGATCAGTGCAGCAGTGAGAAATGATATTGGCTCAGAAGATCAAGACGTAGAATCAGTTTGGGTGGAGATAAGAAATAATAAGGGTAAGAAGTCACTGGTGGGAGTGGTCTACAGGCCCCCAAACAGTAGCCACACTGTAAGACAGAATATAAATCAAGAAATAATAGGAGGCTTGTAAGAAAGGTACGGCTATAATCATGGGAGATTTTAATCTTCATATTGATTGGACAAAGCAAATTGGCAAAGGTAGACTTGAGGAAGAGTTCTTAGAGTGTATGCAGGATGGTTTCTTGGAACAATACATTGTGGAACCAACCAGGGAGCAGACTATTTTAGCTCTGGTAATGTGTAACGAGGCTGGATTATTAATGATCTCGAAGTGAAGGATCCTCTTGGGAAGAGTGATCATAGCATGGTAGAATTTCAAATTCAGTTTGAGGGTGAGAAAGCTAGGTCTCAAACTAGTGTCCTGAACTTAAATAAAGGTAATTACAAAGGTATGAAGGCAGACTTGGTTAAAGTGGACTGGGAAAATATATTACAGGGTAAGACTGTATAAAAGCAGTGGCAAACATTTAAGGAGATATTTCATAATTCTCAGCAAAGATATATTCCAGTGAGAAAGAAAGACTCTAAGAGAAGGATGAACCATTCATGGCTAACTAAGGAAGTAAAGGATGGTATCAAATTGAAAACAAAGGCATACAATGTTGCAAAGAAGAGTGGAAGGCCAGAGGATTGGGAAATTTTTAAAAACCAGCAAAGGACAACTAAAAAAATGATAAAGAGAGAGAAGATAGCTTATGAGAGTAAGCTAGCAAGAAATATAAAAACAGGCAGTAAGAGCTTCTACAGGTATATAAAAAGGAAGAGAGTAGCTAAAGTAAACGTTGGTCCCCTAGAGGATGAGTCTGGGGAATTAATCATGGGAAACAGGGAAATGGCGGAGACCTTGAACAAATATTTTGTATCGGTCTTCACGGTAGAAGACACTAAAAGCATCCCAATAATGGATAATCAAGGGGCTATTGGGGTGGGGGGGGGGGACTTAAAACAATCACTATCACTAGAGAGAAAGTACTAGGCAAACTAATGGGACTAAAGGTGGACAAGGCCCCTGGAACAGATGGCCTGCATCCTAGAGTCTTAAAAGAGGTGGCTGCAGAGATAGTGGATGCATTGGCTGTAATCTACCAAAATTCCCTGGATTCTGGAGAGGTCCCAGCGGACTGGAAAACCGCAAATGTAACGCCCCTATTTAAGAAAGGAGGGAGACAGAAAGCAGGCAACTATAGACCAGTTAGCCTAACATCTGTCATTGGGAAAATGCTGGAGTCCATCATTAAGGAAGTGGTAGCAGGACATTTAGAAAATCATAATATAGTCAAGCAGAGTCAGCATGGTTTTATGAAAGGGAAATCATGTTCGACAAATTTGCTGGAGTTCTTTGAGGATGTAACGAGCAGGGTGGATAAAGGGGAACCAGTAGATGTAGTGTATTTGGATTTCCAGAAGGCATTCAATAAGGTGCCACATAAAAGGTTACTGCACAAGATATTAATGACTTGGATGAAGGGACCGAGTGTAATGTAGCCAAATTTGCTGCTGATACAAAGATAGGTGGGAAAGCAAATTGTGTGGAGGACGCAAAGAATCTCTAAAGGGATATAGGTAGGCTGTGAGAGGGCAAAAATCTGGCAGATGGAGTATAATGTGGGAAAATGCGAGGTTATCCACTTTGGTAGGAAAAATAAAAAAGCAAATTATTATTTAAATGGCAGAGATTACAAAATGCTGAGGTACAGAGGGATCTGGGGGTCCTTGTACATGAATCACAAAAAGTTAGCATGCAAGTACAGCAAGTAATTAGGAAGGCAAATGGAATGTTGGCCTTTATTGCAAAGGGAATGGAGTATAAAAGTAGGGAAGTCCTGTTACAACTGTACAGGGCGTTGGTGAGACCACACCTGGAGTACTGTGTACAGTTTTGGTCTCCTTATTTAAGGAAGGATATATTTGCATTGGAGGCAGTTCAGAGAAGGTTCACGAGGTTGATTCCGGAGATGAAGGGGTTGTCTTATGAAGGAAGGTTGAGCAGGTTGGGTCTATACTCATTGGAGTTTAGAAGAATGAGAGGGGATCTTATTGAAACATATAAGATTCTGAAGGGGCTTGACAGGGTAGATGCAGAGAGGATGTTTCCCCTCGTGGGGGAATCTAGAACTAGGGGGCATAATTTCAGACTAAGGGTGCACCCATTTAAAATCGAAATGAGGAGGAATTTCTTCTCTCAGAGGGTCGTGAATCTTTGGAATTCTCTTCCCCAGAGAGCTGTGGAGGCTGGGTCATTGAATATATTTAAGGTGGAGATAGACAGATTTTTGAAAGGTACGGGAGTCAAGGGTTATGGGGAGCGGGCAGGAAAGTGGCGTTGAGGCCAAGATCAGATCAGCCATGATCTTATTGAATGGCGGCGCAGGCTCGAGGGGCCAAATGACCTACTCCTGCTCCTATTTCTTATGTAAGATATAACGGCTGTTATTTATACCTAAACTTATTAC
Organism: Squalus acanthias; assembly: GCA_030390025.1. Classification (NCBI taxonomy): domain Eukaryota; kingdom Metazoa; phylum Chordata; class Chondrichthyes; order Squaliformes; family Squalidae; genus Squalus; species Squalus acanthias. The sequence continues at coordinate 195,313,519 of CM059426.1, read as the reverse complement.
TGTACTACATTTTTTGACAAATTATTTTTATTATTTTATATTCCTTCTCTTTCCATTCTGAGGAGCACTCTTTGCTAGGATAACTATCAAGGGCATCAGGGGCCCTCCAGTACCTTGCCCAAGTGACTATTTTTCATAAGTAAAAGCAGAAAATGCTGGAAACACTCAGCAGGTTAGGCAGTGTCTGTTTGACTATTTTTCACGTTTGAGTCTACACTAAGAACATTAGGCTTATCAACAGTCAGCTGTGGCTCAGTGTCGCCTCCAAGTTAGAAGGTTGTGGGTTCAAGTCCCACTCCAGATAATTGAGCACATAATCTCAGCTGACACTCTAGTGAACTACCGAAGGAATGCTGCTCTGTCGGAGGTGCCGTCTTTCAGATGAGACGTTAAACCGAGGCCCCGTCTGGCTTCTCAGGTAGACGTAAAAGATCCCATGGTGCTTTGCTTCACCTGAGGAAGGGGCGATCGATAGCTCCGAAAGCTTGTGATTTCAAATAAAACTGTTGGACTATAACCTGGTGTTGTGCGACCTCTCAATTTTGTCCACCCCAGTCCAACACCGGCATCTCCGTATCATGGCTATTTTGAAGAACATGGGAATTCTCCCTGGTGTCCTGGCCAATATTTATTCCTCAACCAACATCACTAAATAAAACAATCGCATTACTGTTTGTGGGAGCTTGCTGTGCACAAGTTGGCTGCCGCATTTCCTACATTACAACAGTGATTACACTTCAAAAGTAGTTAATTAGCTGTAAAACGTTTTGAGACATCCTGAGGTCGTGAAAGGTGCTACATAAATATAAGTCTTTCTTTTTTCTTTAACAATAGTGGGCATCACAGCCCAGCCAAATCCTGTGCTCAGCCAGTTGTCCATATATGAAGACTTTCGGCAGGGGTCAAAAGTCTCCCCACTAGATTTCTGGGTCAGATGTATGCAGGAGTAGTGACAACCCTGACTTGTTGGCTAACTCAGCACAGATCAGAGATGAGTCTTGGAACCGTCCTGGTCTGTACAGCTCAGCTACTCAGTTCCCTGACCAGCAGAAGCATTGGGGGGAGCCACTGAGTGATTTTCTTATGGCCGACAAAGTACACTGAGGAGATGCTGAACAGAGTTTCAATATTTCACCATAGGGACAGATGAAAAGTCAACGGATAAATACCCTATTTGGTCTTTAGGGCATTGAAAGAGACCTGCAAGAATGCTAAGGATTGTTGCTTAGGAAGTGAAGAATTAAGGAGGGGAAAAAGAAATCATCTAACGTTCATTCCACCATTACCTCATATCTCTGTGTTGGTTTGTTTGTTTTTTCCACTTCATCTCCTTTTTTCTTTATTTTATTCATTTTTGAGATATGGGTGTCGCTGGCAAGGTCGGCAATTATTGCCCCTCCCTAGTTGCCCTTGAGAAGGTGGTGGTGGGCCTTCTTCATGAATCGCTGCAGTCCATGTGGTGAAGGTGCTTCCACAGTGCTGTTAAATAGGGAGTTCCAGGATTTTGACCCAGTGACGATGAAGGAATGGCGATATATGTCCAAGTCAGGATGGTGTGTGACTTGGAGGGGAACTTGGGAGGTGATGGTGCCTGCTGCCCTTGTCCTTCTAGGTGGAAGAGGTCGCGGGTTAGGGAGGTGCTGCCGAAGAAGCCTTGGCAAGTTGCTGCAGTGCATCTTGTAGATGGTACACACTGCAGCCACGGTACGCCAGTGGTGGAGGGAGTGAATGTTTAAGGTGGTGGATGGGGTGCCGATCAAGCGGGCTGCTTTGTCCTGGATGGTGTCGAGCTTCTTGAGTGTTGCTGGAGCTGCACTCATCCAGGCAAATGGAGAGTATTCCATCACACTCCTTACTTGTGCCTTGTAGATGGTGGAAAGGCTTTGGGGAGTCAGGAATTGAGACACTCGCCACAGAATACCCAGACTCTGACCTGCTCTTGTAGCCAGAGTATTTATGTGGCTGGTCCAGTTAAGTTTCTGGTCAATGGTGACCCCCAGGATATTGATGGTGGTGGATTCGGCAAATGTAATGCCGTTGAATGTCAAAGGGCGGTGGTTAGACTCTCACTTGTTGGAGATAGTCATTGCCTGGCATTTGTGTGGCGCGAATGTTACTTGTCACTTATCAACCCAAGCCTGAATGTCGTCCAGGTCTTGCTGCATGCGCGCATGGACTGCTTTATTATCTGAGGAGTTGCGAATGGAACAGAACACTGTGCAGTCATCAACGAACATCCCCACTTCTGACCTTATGATGGAGGGAAGGTCATTGATGAAGCAGCTGAAGATGGTTGGGCCTAGGACACTGCCCGGAGTAACTCCTGCGGTAATGTCCTGGGGCTGAGTTGATTGGCCTCCAACAAGCACAACCATCTTCCTGTGTGCTAGGTATGACTCCAGCCAGTGTAGAGTTTTCCCCTTGATTCCCATTGACTTCAATTTTACTAGGGCTCCTGGATGCCACACTCGGTCAAATGCTGCCTTGATGTCAAGGGCAGTCACTCGCACCTCACCTCTGGAATTCAGTCCTAACCTGGTTTTCCCCAGTTTGAATCTTGATTAAAACTAAAGTGATTTTTTTTGTGACTCAATAAACTGCTTACTTGTTACTGCAATACAGCCACATGGTTTGCTGGAACTGGCTGAGTTACTCCACATGCTGATCAAGGAATAGCACTGGTGCTGATGCCTTCACTTGTGCTTCTGATGAAGCATGAGAATAGTGCCATTTCTAATAATGTATTTTGAAGGTGTTTAAGCAAGGATCATGTATTTGAAATGTGACCAAAGGGGCAATCCAGTTTGCTATAAAGTGCATAACATTTCTATTATTTATTAAGTTAATGTTCTTAAATTAATGTCTGACTTTGGAAGAGAAAATTATTCACAATATTAAAAAGTGCAACCATTTCAAAAGCAAACCTTCAATATCAGTCTGTAGGTGATCAGTAATTACATTTTGAAAGACAAAATTGGATTCTAATGATTTGCAGGGTGCTCTAAATCATGACTATTTAAAGGGCAACCATATCAGGGAGGTGCTGGTTCCTGATGCATTTGCAGTACCAGATCAATATCAGTTTAATTATTTTGCCGTTGGTTCATCCAGGCTATCTATCATGAAAGCTACAACACAAACATTTCATGTTCCGTGCACGAACATTTGAACTGGATCATTTTTGATCAGCCTTGTCTCTGTAACCTTCTCCAACACTGAAACATCTCACCCTCCACACCTACGCAACGAGTGGTTAGGATTTGGAACGCACTGCCTGATAGGGTGGTGGATACAGATTCAACAGTAGCCTTCAAAAGGGAATTGGATAAATACTTGAAGGAGATAAATATTTGAAGGAGAAAAAAATTGCAGGGATATGGAGAAAGAGCGGGGGAAGTGGGACTAACTGGATTGTTCTTCGAAAAGAGCCGGCGCAGACTCGATGGGCCGAATGGCCTCCTTCTGTGCTGTACTATTCTATGATTCTAAAACTATCCATTCCTCTGACTCTAGCCTCTTGCGCATTGCCCCTCCCATCACCCCATGGTGGTAGCGCCTTTAGTCACCTAGGCCCAGGCTCTGGAATTCCCTGCCTAAATCCCTCTACTTATTCCAACTCCCTCTCCTTCGAGACTGTCCTTAAAATCTATCACTTTATCCAAGCTTTTGGTCACCAACCCTGCCCTACGCCTAACCCCCCCCCCCGCCACCCCCCACCCCTCCCCCCACGCCCCTCAACATGCAAGTTGTAGGGCTCGAATTTCCAAGCTCCATGGAGGCGGGTTTGGAGGCGGAAGTGGTAGAAAAATTGCAGATTCGGGGGGCACGTACCCATCCCGCCCCCAACCCGCCTCCATGCCAATGTCCCAGGAGGCAGGTACCCGACCTGTGCTGGGAGCCACCTCCCCGAGGCGGGAAGGGGATTAGTGCCAATTAACTGCCTGTTAACAGGTAGTTAACAGGCAGTTTTTTGGCTAATCCCTATTTTTAGCCCTGAAGTGTGGGCTGCCCGACGGCTCCAAACCACGCCAAGTTAGTGAGGCGGACCGTCGGTCTGCAGGGCTTGGAGGGGTCGAGATGTCCGGTGTACAGGTGAGTGATGGGTGCATGAGTGCAGAGGTAAGTGTGTTTGGTGTGTGTAAAGTGTTTTAATAAGTTTTGCTTACCTTTACTTTCTCCTCCAGGCTTCCTCCCTTCAGTTCTCGGGAGTCCCTCAGCTCACCGGCACAGAAAGCAGAATGGCCGCTGAGCTGTCAAAAGCTGCAGCCACTGCTTTCTGGTCTGGAGAGCTCTCTAACTGAGTCTGAGTAGAAGGACTCAAGTTAGAAGACAGATTGTCAGTGTTTGACAGCTTCACAGAGCTGTCAAACGCTGATATTTCATCTGTCAAAAGCTCTTGACAGATGAAATGTCAATCGCTGACATCACCAGTATCCAAGTGTCCCTTAATTGGCCTGCTGAGCCGCTGGGCGGGCTTAACAAGGTCAATCAAGGGAAAGTAGCGTGGGTTGGCCACAAATCGATGGAGGCGGGACTACAACCCAAAAAGTGGGAGTCCCGCCTCCATCACGTCCCCATTGACAAAATCGAGCCCGTAGTGTTTTCTTTGAAATCTTTACCAATGGAGAACCCTGCCTACAAATGCTTGAAGCAATGCCTCACAAATGTGGTTAGTCAATGTTCATCTCTAAGTAGGAAAAAATAATGTTACTACATACATTATTATGCTTAACTATTCTTACAGAATCACCAAGCTACACACAATAAAATTAAAGGTTATATTCTTTCTCAGTGTGTAAGATAAGGCTTTTTCTGAATTTATAGAAACTGAGGCCAAAAGTCCTTGGCATTCCAGTGCACTCTCGCCACTACTCTTGTTAGGAGTGTGCCAGAAGGGCCAGGGATTAGGCCTTCACTTGAATACATCAGGCCCCAGCCTAATGTTGAGGATTCTGTAGGGCTCTGTAAGGGGAAGAGCCTCCCAAGTGAGGGAGGGAGGGAGGGAGGAGCAGCCGGGCTGGGGCTGCGGATTTCCAAAGCTGGGAATTCCCACATTCCCGACAATCAGGAGGGGCCCAGTGTAGCACCAGCAGGCCACCAACTGGGTTAAGTGGGCCCCACCTGGGAATCCAGGCCAGGATCATGCCCTGGAACACCCATAAAAAAAGTAAATGGCATCTTGTCTTATTACTTTATGTGGTCTCGGAGGGCAGGCAGGTGCTTGATATGCACCCCTAGTGGTGCAGGTGCTCGCCAGTGCCATACACAAACAGGGAACCCCCCCTCTCCCCCTCCTCCTCCTCCCCACCGACCCTGGACCAGTGTGGGGGTTAGAGGTGGAGGATCCAGGTGGGCGCTTACTCTGGGATGCGCCCTCCTCGTGGATATTCAACAAAAATCTCTCCTCTTTAACCTTTTCCAGTTCTGACGAAGGGTTCTCGACCCGAAACGTTGATTCTGTTTCTCTCTCCTCGATGCTGCAGAGTATTTCCAGCATTTTCTGTTGTTATTTCAGTCTTATTAAAGTCTATTTATTAAGACTTAATAATAATAATTTAACAATAATCTATTTAATAATACCAGGTGCCTTCTGTTGCCTAGGCCCTAAGCTCTGGAATTCCCTCCCTAAACTGCTCCGCCTCTCTTTACTCCTTTAAGACGCTCCTTAAAACCCACCTCTTTGATCAAGCTTTTGGTCACCTGCCCTAACATCTCCTTATATGGCTCAGTGTCAAATGTTGTTTTAATAACGCTCCCGTGAAGCGCCTTGGAATGTTTTGCTGCATTAAAGGCACTATAAAAATGTTTATTGGTAATTTTTAATTATTGTTTTGTTTTTTAAGAAATAAGCCTCTTGTGCAAAGAAAAAGCTGAACATCTAAGCATCCCAACACCACAACTGGTCAAACACTTGCGCCTCAAGCACAACGTACCTGCTTTTTATTTTATTACGCCTCTCTGACGCTCTTTGGTACATTTTTCTACATTAATGTCCTATAGAAATGCAAGTTGTTGCTGTTGCTCCAGATCACACAGAGTGACATTGACGGTGGTTTTCAAGTCTGTGACTCAAACCTGAATGGCCTTATAGCTAGAGAAGAATGTGAAACGTTCAGTAACACTAAAGAGAGGAAACAGTCTCTTCAAAAGTTCCTTTAACTGTTTCTGACTAGATTGGCATCATCACACAAGTGGTGGAAGTGTAAAACATGTAAAATACAAACAAATCATCCTAAGTATTTGAGGTTAGATAAGTGCCCTCTTCAATGAAATAGAGGTTAAATGCATATCCAGAGGGATCTGAAAAAAAAAGGCTGAATGGTGCATTAACAAGATTAGATTTTACAGACCAGCTGGACACCTGAAGCACGTGTGAAGGTCAAGTGCAAAGATTATTAATTTGAATATTGACCAATATGTTTCTGTATGTGCTTTACGAGTCCCATGGTCCCTTGGGTCTTTGAAAACCTCAGGTTGCAGGGATGTGAGACAGGCATCACAGTGCTTAAATTTTGATTTAATCACTTGCTGTAATACACATTAAGTGTTTTCAGAATTCTCTCTGCTAGAAGTACCACCTATTATCTCTGATCCCACAGAATTAGCAATGTTTCACTGCCAAATCTGATCATCGCATGGTCTCCTACGCTAACTCAATCCCCTCCAGGACCTCAAGCTATGAAGCTCCCTCCCTCGCTCAGTCTTCTCTCCCTCCTGCAACAACAACACCAACTTGTATTCATATAGCACCTTTAACACAGTAAAACGTCCCAAGGCGCTGCACAGGAGTATTTTAAGACAAAAAATTTGACACCGAGCCACATAAGTATAAATTAGGGCAGGTGACCAAAAGCTTGGTCAAAGAGGTAGGTTTTAAGGAGCGTCTTAAGGAGGAAACAGAGGTAGCGAGGCGGAGAGGTTTAGGCAGGGAATTCCAGAGCTTAGGGCCTAGGCAACAGAAGGCACGGCCACCAAAGGTTGAGCGATTATAATCGGGGATGCTCAAGAGGGCAGAATTAGAGGAGCGCAGATATCTCGGGGGGTTGAGGGACTGAAGGAGATTACAGAGATAGGAAGGGGCGAGGCCATGGAGGGATTTGAAAACAAGGATGAGAATTTTGAAATCGAGGCGCTGCTTAACCGGGAGCCAATGTAGGTCAGCGAGCACAGGGGAGATGGGCGAACGGGACTTGGTGCGAGTTAGGACACGGGCAGCCGAGTTTTGGATGGCCTCAAGTTTACGTCGGGTGGAATGTGGGAGGCTAGCCAGGAGTGCATTGGCATAGTCAAGTCTAGAGGTAACAAAGGCATGGATGAGGGTTTCAGCAGTGGATGAGCTGAGGCAAGGGCAGAGACGGGTGATGTTACGGAGGTGGAAATAGGCGGTCTTAGTTATGCTGTGGATATGTGGTCGGAAGCTCATTTCAGGGTCAAATATGACACCAAGGTTGCGAACAGTGTGGTTCAGCCTCAGACAGATGAGAGGGATGGAGTCAATGGCTAGGGAATGGAGTTTGTGGCGGAGACCGAAAACAATGGCTTCGGTCTTCCCAATATTTAATTGGAGAAAATTGCAATCCTGCAATCTGTAGACTTTTAAAATCTAGGTTTAATCACAACTTTCTCACTTACCTTATCTCCTCTTTTATACTTTTTAACCTTGTTGATATTCTGTACTATGGTTATTCAAGTCAATAAAAAAAAACAATTAATGGCTGTAGATATCTGGAATAGGCCTTGGTAGCAGCCTTAACATGAAAATGCCATGAAAAAGAAAGAAATAGAGAGAGATGTACTCCAAATTCTACTGGAACTGTAATTGTGCCTTATTTGAGGGAAATATTGTGACTAACTGAGAAAGGAACTGACATCTAAGAATGTATTTGCAATTTGTAAATCTAGTAACACTATAATAGTAGCTTGCCCTAAGGACCCATTTTAGTCTATGAATTATCAAGGATTTGTAAGGATGATAAGTTGCCTCACTAAAGGCCTCAGAATGCATGTATATATATTTTTTAATAAATACCTGTCACGCTTTTCCAGCTCTTGCATTGGGGTTGCACTTATTCCCTGCAAAGCGACTTTAAATGGTTGCAAATGAAGCTTCATGCACAACAAAACTAGGGGGCGTAGTCTCAGGATAAGGGTTTAAGACTGAGATGAGGAGGAATTTCTTCACTCAGAGGGTTGTGAATCTTTGGAATTCTCTGCCCCAGAGGGCTGTGAATGCTGAGTCTTTGAGTATATTCAAGGCTGAGATAGATAGATTTTTGGTCTCTAGGGGAATCAAGGGATATGGAGATCGGGCGGGAAAGTGGAGTTGAGGTCGATGATCAGCCACGATCTTATTGAATGGCGGAGCAGGCTTGAGGGGCCGTATGGCCTACTCCTGCTCTTATTTCTTATGTTCTTAAAGGGAGTTCCTTCATCGTCGCTGGGTCAAAGTCCTGGAACTCCCTCCCTAACAGCACTGTGGGAGTACCTTCACCACATGGACTGCAGCAGTTCAAGAAGGTGGCTCACCACCACCTTCTCAAGGGCAATTAGGGATGGGCAATAAATGCTGGCCTTGCCAGCAACACCCACATCCCATGAACGAATTAAAAAATAGAGGGTTTGGATTTTTTTCTGTTGCCATAGTTACAGGATTTTTCTGAATACTGCTGTGTTGTTTTATTCGAATTTTAATTAAGGTGAATTTATGGAATTAATTTTTAGGGCACAATTTTTATTTACTCATAATGATAAGTTTAGGTTAAACCTCTCAAAAATATAGCACATATTATCCACAAAGTCATCAGAAAGCAGACTAAGTGAATCATTTACAAGACTTGAGCAGCACGGGATTAGGTTAAATATAAGAGGGTGCACGAACAGAAGTATTTTTGATATCAACTCTTTCGGGGGAAAAATTGGGTTGATTTGCATCTCTCGTTAGTACCCCCTGGGGGCGCTAACAGGGCGCAAATCCCCTAGTGGCACGGCGCCACGAACGCCTCCCGCGAAATTCAGCGGGAGGTTAGCAGCAGCGGTAGCCGGTAGCGCCCCGCGGCGCTGTGCCTCCGGCGATGACATCATCGCCGTGCGTTGCGCGCCCTGACGATAGGTGCAACAAAAAGGCAGGTGTCGGGCGGCCATTTTTTATTCGGCTGACTGCCAGCACCTGCCCCCTTCCCCTTTTATCTTCGGGGTGCCGGCCGCGATCGCTCAGCCCAGCACTCCTCGAGTGCCGGGCTGTTTTCACGGCACCCCGCTCCCAGTGGTCTAGCAGGGTCCCGGTGCGCACAGTGCTAGACCCCTCCCCTTTAATCAGGGGAGCAGGCCTGCAATGACACGGCGCTACGTGCCGACCCGCGTGGCGCTGTTGCACGTAGTACCGCAAAACTCACTGGTACTGCCCATAGAAGGAGGGGGATCACTTCCAGTAGTGCCCTGCCTCCTGCTTGGGGCGCTACTACTGAATTTACAGCGCAGGGCCGCTAACTTTTTCGGGAATTAGCGCCCCTGCGAAGGTGGCGCCCAAAATTGTCCCCCTTAGGTTTTAAGAAAAAAAAGTTAGAATTGATGGCGTTACACTTCATAGAAAAAAGTGAGCGAGAGTCTAGGAAAGAAGGGAGAATGGAGATAAATGAGGTCACGGTGAGAAGAAAAACATTGTTCAAGCATTTTCTAAACTTGTGCTTTTTTAATCAACAATTTGCTGCTGTTACACTTTTTCGAAGTTATTAAAGCGTCGGCCACTTGGGTAATGTGCCACAGAACCGACAGGAGAGATGTTCTGCTTTACGCCCCCACCACTGAGAGTGCGTATGGGGAAATTGCAAACCCCAGGCCCCATGGTTTTCATTCCATTCATTTTAATGGTCAGAAAATCACGCAATTTCCCGCTACGTGCTGCTGCTGGCATGTGCTGCGAGCACCGAGACAGAAAATCTCCCCTTACATTCTCCTGCTGCAGAATTTGGTTGGGCTTGCTACCGAAATTGGCCTTGAAATGCCGTGGGATTCTGATTCAGGATACCAGGAGAAAATGTGCCATTCTGCTGTGTAACCAACATTGCAAAACCCTTAGACTGCTAGCAGGTCCAGAGAAATCACAGTCTCTGTGTGCTGGATGGGTTTTTGCATGCTCAGTTCACACCAAAGCAGTGAGCAGTGCAATACATGTATTTGTATCCAAATAGTGAGAAAATCCTGTGCCACGTGGCTTTGAATCACTTGAGCTGCTAACTAGCTGAACCCAGTGTACTTTCCACTCTACTGTGGAGGAACATTAAGACATCAATGAACTTGCATTTATATAGTGCCTAATGACCCAAAGCACTGCACAACCAACAAATGACTTTTGAAGTGCAGTCATTGTTGATGAGGCAAACAGTCATGGTTCCCCTTACGTTTGTGTGTAAAGCACCTTAAGGCACTAAATAAATTCAAGCTATTCTTGAGGGTATACTTCAAAAAACTACTCCAATTAACTGGTCTGGTAAAAAAGGACATTTATCATCACTCCCAAGACTTGGCCACTGTTATAAATCTTCCAATCGGCATAACTCACTTTGCAGCCTAACACTGACACCAAAATTGCAGAGAGAGGGTTACAGTCCTGGATTGTCCTTCTCCTGCTGGAGGAGCTTCTGCCCACCGCCTCGGCCACGACCCCTTTTCCTGGGTTGCGGATCATCACCTATGCAGGGAGAGCGCCTGGCGAGACCCTTCCCACAACAAAGGGAGCCCACCACCGCCATGGAAGGAAATGCAGGCAGTGCTGCAGCACCAGGAAGAAGAGGTGGACAGTTAAAGGTGGGGGGAGGGGGGCGGGAGGCAGAAAAGATGCAAAAAAATGTTTAATAAAAGGAAAGAAAGACTTGCATTTATAGAGCGCCTTTCACGACCACCGGACGTCCCAAAGCGCTTTACAGCCAATGAAGTACTTTTTTTTGATGTGTAATCACTGTTGTAATGTAGGAAACGCGGCAGCCAATTTGCGCACAGCAAGCTCCCACAAACAGCAATGAGATAATGACCAGATCATCTGTTTTAGTGATGTTGATTGAGGAATAAATTCAAAGAAAGCTCTACAGGAGGCACAAGACCACTAAAAGAAGGTAAATGGGGGACTTAAGTGAGAGAGAGTTGCCCACTAGGCCCACTCCCTCCTACATTTTCTTTAGCAAAGAGAAGTCTGACCTGATAGAGGTCTTTAAGATTATGAAAGGGTTTGAGACGTAGAGAAGATGTTTCCACTTGCGGCGAGACCAGAACTCGGGGCCAACAATATAAGATAGTCACTAATAACTCCAATAGTGAATTCAGGAGAAACTTCTTTACCCACAGAGTGGTGAGAATGTGGCACTCACTACCACAGGGAGTGGTTGAGGCAAATAGCATAGATGCATTCAAGGGCAAGCTAGATAAGCACATGAGGGAGAAAGGAATAGAAGGATATGTCGATGGGGTTAGATGAAGAAGGGTGGGAAGAGGCTCATGTGGAGCATTAACACCAGCATGGACCTGTTGAGCCGAATGGCCTGTTTCTGTGCTGTAAATACTTTGCCATCCCCCTTTTTCTGCTGGGGTCAGCGGCAGACGGGAAGGAAATTAGGCAGATTCCTGGGCCCCACCTGAAGCTCACCATTTACACAAGGCAGGGCAGTGAAGGAGGGCAGACAGCGGCCTTCCCTGCTTGGGCGGGTTAGGAAAACCTAAGTCAGCACGGCAATGCGGCAGTAGGCCTCCCGGCCCGATTTTCCTCCATGTTGCCTAACAACATGATTTGAAGCAGAAACATTTGGGCCTAAATTATCCTTCCTCAAATAAAATAAAAAAATCTGTTTAAACTCTATCATTTACTCTTACAGTAATCGCATGCAGAGGAATTTGTAACTGAAATCTCCACAGCAAGTAATTTCAATGCACATTTTGTCACTCCCTGCTGAGGTGTGATGGATCGGCCCTATTCATTGCTCCCTAGTGAAGTATCCTATATCTTAATAATTAGTCCAGTTGGGCAGTGAAATAACTGTTTGCTTGCCTTAACTAAAATGCAAATGTGTGGCCTTGGAGTAACTTTGTATTTTACAATCACACACACACACACTACACCCTGTATCTTCAACTTATATATTTAGAAGAAACTTGCGCTGGAAATGCCATTGTAATCTGGCAAATTGCCTCAATCCCTGGGGAGACAGGACATTTGAGGCTAAGTAAAGGTTCAAGTGCACTTGGCTGATGTTAGCCACTGGGCTCAGTCAGTTACAGTCTGCACTGTGGGAACAGAGCTAAGTATTGTTCTCGTTGCTGCATGCTGATTTGGGAACTGCTCGTCTTCTTGAAGCCAGTACGAGCTGAGTACCACTGTGTATAAAAGAGCACCATATGTAAGAGCGTGGTTACCTATTGCAACAACTTGCACGTATGCAACGTCTTTAACATAGTAAACATCCCTCTGCGCTTCACAAGAGGGCGGGTTTGGAGGCGGGTCAAAGGGTAAAATCGTTTTGATTGACGACGGGTTGCGATCCCACCATCAACCCGCCTCCAAACAATTTTCCCAAGTGTCGGGTCCCCAATTTGCACATGGACCTGACACCTAGCGGCGGGAAGAGGATTAACGCCAATTACCTGCCTATTAGCAAGTAGTTGCTAGCAGTTGACAGGCTATTTTTTAATTTTGCCGCTTCTGCCTCGGGTTTCCCGACACCACGCCAGGTAAGTGTGGCGTGTTGTGAGTCTGCTGTAATGTTTCTGGATTGATGACAGCTGCAGAAGTGGTGTGAAGGATCCAATGTTGCACTGGTGAGTCTCAGAGGTAAGAAAATGTTGGGAAATGCATTTTTAATACATTTACACATTTCTTTAGGTAACAAGTTTTGAAATCCATGTCCAGTGCCACCTCATTGGGAGAACCTCTCTCACCAGTGACAGATCGCTTCTGTCACCTCATCTGCAGCTGCCATCTATTCCAGCCTATGGAGGGAGTCATTGGAGAGCCTGGGTGCAAGAGGTCACCTTTGTGCAGTGATTGTCAGTGTTTGCAGCACCTCAATGCTGTCAAACACTGAGAAATCAGCTGTCAAAAAAAAATTGTGTGTGGTCCCTTTAAGAAAACCGGCAGATGATCATCAAATGACATCATCTGACTGGCTTCCTCTTAATTGGCCGGCAAGCCCGCAGGGCGGGCTTAACAAGATCAATCAACATAAAATCACATCTGTGAGCCGGATGCAGTTGGGGGCGGGACTGGAAGCCGGAAACCACCTGATCCGCACCCAACCTGCCTCCAATGAAAAAATAGCAGCCTGTCTTTCATTTTGTCTTCCACTCTTTTTCAACTCTTTCCCTCCTTCTCTTTGAATGGTTCTTGCTCATTTTCTCTCATTGTAGTCCCTTTATTTCTGTTTATCTCTATCTCTTTTCTTCATTTTTTCTCTCTTTCTGTCATATAATAAGCAGATATTCCCTTTCAAACAGCAGCTGCATGACCTTGCTGTGATCTGGTTAGAGTTGCTCCTGCACTGGTTGTGAGAATTTCTTCAAAGTATATTTTTGGAGAATACACACACATTTGCACTTTACCCGATTTCATTTCTGAGTTTTTTGTTTACCAACAACAACAACAACAACTTGTATTTATATAGCGCCTTTAACGTATTAAAGCGTCACAAGGCGCTGCACAGGAGTATTTTAAGACAAAAAATTTGACACCGATCCACATAAGGATAAATTAGGGCAGGTGACCAAAAGCTTGGTCAAAGAGGTAGGTTTTAAAGAGCGTCTTAAAGGAGGAGAGAGAGGTAGCGAGGCGAACAGGTTTAGGGAGGGAATTCCAGAGCTTAGGGCCGAGGCAACAGAAGGCACAGCCACCAAAGGTTGAGCGATTATAATCAGGGATGCTCAAGAGGGCCGAATTAGAGGAGCGCAGATATCTCGGGGGGGGTTGTGGGGCTGGAGGAGATTACGGAGATAGGAAGGGGCGAGGCCGTGGAGGGATTTGAAAACAAGGATGAAAATTTTGAAATCGAGGCGCTGCTTAACCAGGAGCCAATGTAGGTCAGCGAGCACAGAGGTGATGGGCAAACGGGACTGTACAGTCTGTCAGTAATGGAGCAATCGCAGGAGCTCATATTATTTAATTTTTTTTATATTTTTGTTTTTCTGTGGGTATGTCCTGAGGTATGAGCTAAAGGGCTGTGTTCGCCTATATCACTGAATGAGAGATGTCTCAACAATGTCATCTCCCCACAGCCTCCTCAACTGTCAGGAATAATTTTTCCAGAGGCTGGCAAGTTATATATTTTTCCTCCGATTGTGCATTTTATTTGCCATTTTATTTGCCATATTATATCAAAATATTTAATAATCACAATCGCTAATCATCTCTCTCTCCCGCATAGCAAACTCAATCTACTTTGTTACTGTATTCAGGATAACCTCATACCTGACATAAAATGATGCTGTGATTTCATAATGGCAGAGCGGCATTGGACAGTTACATAGAATTACGTAGAATTTTACAGCTTAGAAACAGGCCATTTGGCCCAACAACTTATATTTATATAGCGCCTTTAATGTAGTAAAACGTCCCAAGGCAACAGGTCTATGCCAGTGTTTATACTCTACATGACCCTCCTCCCACCTTACTTCATCTCACCCTATCAATATTTCATTCTGTTCCTTTCTCCCTCGTGTACTTATCTAACTGCCCCTTAAATGCATCCATGCTACTCACCTCAACTACTCCATGTACTTAATGAGTTCCACATTCTCACCACTCTCTGAGTAAAGAAGCTTCTCCCCAAATTCCTTATTGGATTTATTAGTGACTCTTATATTTATGGCCCCTAGTTTTGAACTCCTCCACAAGCGGAAACATCTTCTTTACATCTATCTCATCGAACACCTTCATAATTTTAAAAACCTTTATCAGGTCACCCCTCAGCCTTCTCTCTTCTAGAGGAAAGAACCCCAGTCTATTCAGTCTATCCTGATAGTTGTACCCCCTCAGTTCTGGCAACATCCTTGTAAATCTGTTTTGCATTTTCTCCAGTGCTTCTATATCCAGTGAGCAAACTGTATCCAATACGTCTGTTTCTAGAGAGCTAGAAAAGCCAATCTCACTGTTGCCAACTTGCTCCAAGTTTTGCTGGTTTTCTAATTAGAATACGCCGCAGCAAGCATAGCGGTGAATCAGGCACTCAGCGCTGGTCTAAGAGCTGAGCCACTCCACCACTGACGGCCGTGCTTTCAGCTGCTTAGGCCTGAAGCTCTGGAATTCCCTCCATAAACCTCTGCTCTTCTCTACCCCTTCTCCTTTAAGACACTCCTTAAAACTTACCTCTTCGACCAAACTTTTGCTCATCTGTCCTAATATCTCCTTATGTGGCTCGGTGTCAAATTTTGTTTGATAACGCTCCTGTGAAGCACCTTGGGATGTTTTACTACGTGAAAGGTACTATATAAATGCAAGTTGTTGTTGTTGTTGAACTGACGGCATCATCTGGAGTCACGGGAGGGTTTCAGTGAATGGAAGTGTAACTTCTTAAATAAGCTCTGATCTATGATTATTTTCAGGTGTCGTGTCCCTTTTCGAGGTTGGAGATTTTTGTCACTTTCACTGCTATGTGTGATCGATGAATTCAGGCCGCATCAAGTCGTTACATTATAAATTAGGAATAATTTAGGAATAAAATAATTACTGGTTTTTATTTTCGTGGAGTACAGTGGCCATAAAACGAGCCAAGCAAGCTAACCTTGAGTTTTTAACTTGTAGAAAGGTTTGAATGGTGCTGAAGATAGCAAGTCTTTGTGGACAGCAACATTTACATAATGTCATGCTGATTTACCTGAGTAGATGGGCTTGAAATGTTTTTGAGGTACGTGTCCATCAATTTACTCATAACTGATTGAAACAATAGTAATTAATGACGTAAGAAAACTACTAGGCACTTGGTCTAAGCGTTAAACAAGGCTTTAATCAACTGTTTTTCAACATGGAGGTCTAGTTGTGTCCTTCACTAGTTCCTGTTAAAGAATGTCCTGAGCAAGCTGGGCCCATGCCCGAGTATTTATACTCTCCCTGGACAGCGCCACCAGCAGGCCGCCCAGTATTATTTCATAAGTCATTTCCACATGAATG
Source organism: Squalus acanthias (assembly GCA_030390025.1). Lineage (NCBI taxonomy): Eukaryota > Metazoa > Chordata > Chondrichthyes > Squaliformes > Squalidae > Squalus > Squalus acanthias. The sequence continues at coordinate 195,297,378 of CM059426.1, read as the reverse complement.
ACAAGATTCATGTCAATTAATAAGCGAATTAGAGTTATTAGAAAATATATGTTTGTTGTGTTAGTGGCTTTAGTGAGGTTGAGCACTGTGGGAAAACACAGAAGGGGTCATTTAAATTCTGAACACAAGCTCATACATTGATTGGGCTCTGGACATATGGCAAGGCATTATTAATTTAGGCCCGGATTTTGCAGTGGTAATGACGGCGAAACTGTCAGCGTTTGCCGTCATTGCCCCTCTGAAACTGACCGCAACTTCAGGATTTAGCGCTTGCACAGATAATCACGGAAATCCTGAAGTTGCGATCAGTCATTCCCTGCTCTGTCACATTTTGCGCTGTGGAACTGCCCATAGGCGGCAATCAATTCAAATCAGTTGAACTTATGAAAACCTCCCCTTTTCCGCTCTAATATCGCTGTTAAACACACCATAAAAAGTTAAGCCTTGTTCAATAAGGTTTAACTGGGTTTTTAACGGCGTTCTGAGTAATAACTACTGCTGAACAACCACTCTGGTCCTGAAAAACTAATTCTATGTTTGTGGAATGTCAAATTTCTCCATTATGACATTAAAATGAAAAATATATTTTAAATTTTTTATGATATTTCAGCTTCTACCTTAACCATGATAATAGCTGCTTTTTACTTCCTGGTTTGCTGTCTGTGAGAATTCTTCAATGTGATTGGCTGTTTAGCCAGCTTGATGACATCATTGCTGCTGGACACTGGAGGTCCCCTATAGATAGCGCTACAATCAAATTAACGTCGAGAAAGCTAAAGTTTTCACCAAAAAGAGATCGCAAGATCTTTGTGGGTAGCATTTTGAGGTCAATGGCAATCACTGCCACTTCGCCGCTGACCACAAATTCCGGGCCATTGAAAATCCAAGATACAGCAAGTGAATGCGCAACAGTAATACATTAACAACTGCCAGTTTAAACTTTGTCTGGGAGCGATAAATCACGCTGCTGCTAGATCACTTAGACCATCATTTTTAAGTCTAAGTTGCTGCGGCATTAAAACTGGATTGAACCCAGGAAAATTGCGATTGCCATTATTTTAAGGGGGGCAGAGTTATGATAAATACCTTCTCACTATTTTTGGCGAGGGTGACAGGAAAATACGGAGCGGCGTTCAAGGGTCCCTACGACGTAGGTGCGCCATTACAACAGCTAATGTCCCTAGATAAATCTGGGCAAACATTTATTGAAAACTTCTCTCAGGAAGCGAAGTGACGATTTAATTATTGTTTACTTTATATTTCACGGGGCAGTCTGCTCATTTTAAAGCAGCACTCAATTATTTTTATTTGTATATATACCTGTTTGAAAGATAACAAAAATTGTGGTAATGTAACCTGGCTTTAAACAGTACTGCTCGGACTTAAATCAACAGCTGTCTTCACCCACAAACCGTATAATTTTCCTCAGCTAATGGTAATAATAATGGTGAGGACTAAATGTCTCTCTGGAGCAACTTGAAATGCAAACTATGACTAATTATTCTGAATGTGTAATATGATGCCATATATTTTCAATCTGGGGAAAGAAATCAAAGTTATAGGCCTTAATCGCTTAACTTTTAGTTTGCAAATTTCAGCTTCTGTTGCCAGTAAAGGAGGTTTAATTCTATTCTATTTCCCACATCACAACAGTGACTCCACTTCAAAAATACTTCATTGGCTGTAAAGCGCTTTGAGACGTCCGGTGGTCGTGAAAGGCGCTATATAAATGCAAGTCAGTCTGTCTTTCTTTTCTTGGTACCTGCAGCAGAAGCCCATGCAGTTACTGAGCTCATATTTCTCTACTTACCAGCCTGCGAATATCTCTCTCACACTCTTTCTTAATTCTGGTTATCTCGTCCTGATGGGACTGATAAGCACTTCTCAGGTCAGCAGCTTTCTTCTTATCAGCCTGCGCGATATTGTTCAGGGTTTCCTCCACCTGCTTCTTTGCGGATTTCAGCTCGACTATCTCCTGTTGCAGCTTAGTGCGTTCGATGTCAAACCCTTTCCGAGCTTCTTCTCTGGCTTCGTTGAGCAAGGCGGTTTTAACTTTGTCAGCTGCCCCATCCCGTAGTATATTCACCGTAGATTGGAGTCGCTGGATTTCGCTGTCCTTGATTTTGATTGCGCGGGCTATTTCCTGCTCGTGTTGTTTCAGCAGGATCTCGCGGACGGTTTGTAGCTCCTTCATTTTCTCTTCGTGGAGTTTGGCCTTGAGGTCTGTAGTAACCACCGTGTGCTTGTGCTGTTCCAGCTCCCGCACCTGCTTCACTTCTTGCACCTTTTCCCGTTCTAGCTTATTCACCTGGAGAGCAAAAGAGACAAGCAAAAAACAAATCAGTGTAAAATGCTGAATTCTCATTCGTGATGTCGTTTGCGAAGTTATAATTAGGTATTCTCGCTAAAGATGACTGCGATGGTTTGGGCACATTTCAAGAATGGAAACAGCTAGGATGCCTTTCATGGCCCTGCATACAGAGACATGGAACAAGAAGCAGAGGAAGACTAAGGAAGCGCTGGATAGCTACAGAATGGGATACAGATGACTGAAGCAGCCAGGCTAGTTAAGAACCAACAACAGTGGAATTAATTCACTCGGCCCCATCATCGATGCTGCGCTGAGGGACAGGAATTTAGCAGTGGTATTGTAGCTAGTAGTCTAAATGTTCTTTCTAAGAATTACAGTAGCCCTTTAGCAGTAAAATTAAAACTAAAACTTATCCCTGGAATACAGTGAATGAAAGCAGAAGGACAGCACATGGCGCAGTCGATTCAATCTGTTAATTCCTCTTATGTGCAATAGTGAAACGTTCTGGGGGAAATCTACCAGGATGAAAGTATCATTGATTTCATCATCGGTTCTCCAATTGTGTCAGGGCGTGGATTTGCAGCAATTTCAGGTGCCAGTCTGGAGGAGCTCCAGTTGGGCTCTGAGGAGTATTCAGTGAATGTGGGTATAACAGCTTTCAAGCCAGTGCCAAGCACAGATTAGAAATGAATGAGGACATACGCTCGCCACTCCATAACACTGGAGTAGCTCAGAAGACGAGTGGACACCTGTCAGATCTTCTTGGGGAAGAAAACGGAATTGAAGGATCTCCAAACAAATAGGAGATGCTCGGGTAAAATCACTGGGAGCCATGCTTGAAGGGAGAGCAGGTCAGACAATGAGCGCTGCAATTTTGTAGGCCTAACTCCGACCCATGCTTCCTTTGAGCACTCCTCCCCACTGAGGGAAGAGTCAGTGGCCGGAATTTTGAAGTTTCCGACCTGTCCGGGGTGGGGGGCGGTGGTAGACCGCGGGAAGTCCGGGTTTCCCCACACGCTGTGGCGATTCCAGTCGGGCGGGGAACACTGGACAGGACGCCGCAACAAACAGGTAGGTACGGGGTCGAAGAGGGGGGAGCGGGGTTCGATCACTGACCCCGGGGGGAGTTCCGATTCCCGCGGGGGGTCCGATCCCCGACCCTAGGAGGGGGGGTGTTAGTGTTTGTATGGGGCGGGCTGATGGTGGGAGAGCTTGGGGGACCATGAGGAAGCACTCCTGCCCACAAGGATTGCTCCCCTGAGGCGGTTCTCGCCTCGCTGCAGCTACCGGGAGTCTCGAGGCCCGGGATTCCCGGCTGGCTGCAGTAAAATCTGCAAAGCAGGTTAAAGCAGAGGCTTCAGGGCCTCGTTGCCATATTTAAAATGCCAGCCCGCCCCCCGTCCCGCCTGAGTAAAAGCCAAAAGTGGGTGGGTTGGGGTCGGGATTTAGATTTTTAATACTTTAACTTCACCCTGCCTCCAAGCCACCCGTTTTTTCATGTTAAAATTCCCTCCAGTGACTCTACATCACTGATTTGAATTTCTTAAAGCACAGAGAGACATGTGACACTGAAAATAACCTCCAGACTTTCCTTCTTTAGAAAACCTTTTATAGTTCCTTACACTTCCAAAATTATACTTCATAACTATCATTGAATATTCACCCATACGTAGGCGACATGCGAAAAGCATTTGATCTTCAGGCCCACAAAATGTTGAAATTCATCACATAACACACTACAAAAATGGTTTTCATACTAGGACTAAGCAAAACCTATGAAATCCTGGTGACAACCTTTCTTAAATAGTAAAGAGTATTCAATAACCCAAAGTTTATAAACATGTACATGAACTGCAGTTTAAATAGCCTTTCAAAGAGTTCCTGTAAGAAAATGCTATGAGGTGGTGCCCATTCATCGGGTGAGATTTTTAAGCTGGAGTTATACTGCTCTGAATGTGAATGGCCTGCTCATGTTTCAATGTTGCTAAGTTCCTATAACACAAACTGGTGTGAGATAACCGTCTGGAGGCTGCCTCACAACTTTAGTGTGATTGGTGTCTCCTGAGTTATAGTGCCACTTTGGCACTGATGTGCATCCAAACCACTTTGCATCAATGCGGAAGTGGCAGCATAACTATACCCTTAAACTGGCCCCAAATTTGGGTGCAAAAATTCAAATCGAAGTTTTGGTATGAACGATTCCCCACAGCCAAGAATATGCGTGGTGGCATTTGGAGAATTGTGCACTGCTTCACAGTGTTCAGCCTGCTGGGGCAGTAAGACTGTTCCTCCATTCAGTTTGGCAGCTTGAACCACGAGCCACATTAAATCACCACTGAAAGTTCGGAGAACCAGGTGAAGTCTGTTTGCGTTTCCTGGTTTCTTCCTTTTACTTGATTTAAAATATGTTTTCGAGGCTCATAAAGAGAGATTTTATTTTGAACTACTCAGGTGACTGTTTATGAGTCTTGACCAGTTTAAGGTTGCAAAAATTGTGATCATTATAAAAACAAACATGGTGAATTGACCAAATGAAATGGGTGTTGGCATGACTGACTGTTTCAACGGCAGCTTTGTTGGTTTGGGTTAACAGAGTGGAAATCTTAAACACATTCTCCTATGTAACTGGAAACAGATGTTCCCCCCCAAAAAACACACACACAAAACATCTCCAAATCAACTCACCACTGTCAAAGGCAAAAAAAGGAATTACCATTAAATTTAGTTTAATGTTGCGCAAATGTTAATCTTACAGTACAATATACTGAAGATCATATTTGGGAGTATTAACAGTATTACCACTTGGAGTAATGTAGCCAATACATCAAGAAACGAGGTTATCTTGGGAGATGCAACACATGCCCTTATACCTCCCCTCTTCCCACTGTCCAGGGCCCCAAACACCCCTTCCAGGTGAAACAGCGATTTACTTGTACTTCCTGCAATTTAGTATACTGTATTCGCTGCTCACGATGTGGACTCCTCTACATTGGGGAGACCAAACGCAGATTGGGTGACCGCTTTGCGGAACACCTCCGTTCAGTCCGTAAGGGGGACCCCGAGCTCCCGGTGGCCTGTCACTTTAATTCACCGCTTCACTCCCACTCTGACCTCACCGTCCTCGGCCTATTACACTGTTCCACGGAAGCTCAGCGTAAGCTCGAGGAACAGCACCTCATCTTTCGTTTAGGCACGCTACAGCCCTCTGGACTCAATATCGAGTTCAACAATTTTAGATCATAACCTCAGCTCCAATCACATTTATATTTTATTTTATCCACCCTTTTATTTGTCCCCCCCCCACCTTTTTTTTTCCTCCTAGAAGCTGGCAGCTGTCCTTCATTCTGCCAGTGGATTTCACACTTCATTCAGCCTTAATCTGTCACATTAACACCACCTCTAGCCTTGCATATCTCTTAATGTCTCTTCATCTCCCCCTTTGTTCCTTTATCCCCTCCCCCTTTTCCCAGCTTTACCCTGGCCTTAAATCTATTTGATTTCCGGCTCTTCCCAGTTCTGATGAAAGGTCATCGACCTGAAACGTTAACTCTCTTTCTCTCCACGGATGCTGCCTGGCCTGCTGAGTTTTTCCAGCGTTTTCTGTTGTTATTTCGGATTTCCAGCATCCGCAGTATTTTGCTATCGTTATCTTGGGTCTTGTTCCATAGGGACTGCCTGCCTAAATCCTAAAGTAAGGCAACTGTTTTGGCTGACTCTAATCATAACAAAATCTGTGCTTCTGCCAATCCAAATACTAAACCTCAAGTTTCAGTTTACCCTGTTTCTAAAATAAAGCTGGTGCTTATACTAAGCAAAATCCCCCAAAACACGACTGTTCTTTCTACTAACTCTAACTGTAAAACAGGGCTGGCGTCACTGCTAAACCAAAGCGAGGCTTAGTTTACGATAAACGTACAAATATTATCAGAGTACAAAAACCACTCATGCAACCTTTTCATAATGACTGTCCTTTATAAACTTGGCATCGCCGCCTGGGGCTCAGTGGGTAAACACTCCGTGTGGTTCAGGACTGAGCCACACCTATCAGGAATGTCTCATCCTGGACAGAGTTAGATGAAGGACAGCCAATGCTTATGGAACCATACCCGAACATGAGTCAGCGCCTTCAGGAGAGCATTTAAAGGGGAAACAAACGTAGCTAAGTCTGTACAGTCTTGTTACCTCAAACATAAATCATAACCGCAACATTACTTCAAATTACGAATGCCCCACTTAAATCAAAGATATTTTTTAGAAGGCTCTATTTTCTTGAAAGAATTGTGAGGGAATCATAAAAACTTACAGCACAGAAGGAGGCCGTTCAGCCCGTTGTGCCTGTGCTGGTTCTTTGAAAGAGCAGTTGTGCTTAGTCCCACACCCCCCGCCTTTTGTCCGTAACCCTATAAGTTCCTCATCCTCAAGTACCTGTCCAACTCACTTTTTAAATTATTTATGGAATGAGCTTCCACCATCTTTTCAGGTAGAACGTTCCAGATCCCGACAACTCCCCGAGTGAAAAAATTTCAGGGAAGCTTTTTAATATCACATCAATAATCATTGCCATTTGAGAGTAATGTAATTGTAAGAAGAATGGCATACAGCTCTTCCCCTTCCCAAAATCTTGTTTACTAGTAAAACCCCTGTGACACGGTCACACAACGGAGGTGACTGGCCCAGCAGCCAGGATTACATGGAATTCAAGAGCTCAGAACCAGTTAAATTGACTCCAAAGCGGAATAATAATAATGCCAAACAGCTTATCTTGATTCATGTGGTCTTGACTCAGGGGAAGGTGCCTAAGATCTGATTTTAATTAGCACGCAGCTGCCTTAAGCTAGCCGACACCACTAATACTGAATGCGAGATGCCAAACTAAGCCTGCTTCAAGCTGATTAGAACTGGGCCGGAGAGAGTTACGCTTCTGTCAGATGTTTTCCATGGAGTTGCCACAGTCAAAAATACATTTTCCGTAACTAATCGTACACTATGACATGAAAATGGCTGTTTCCACGCAGTCCAGCAGCATGGCTTCCAAGCGTACAAACAAGCCATACTAGGAAGGTGGGAAATTTCTTCTTCAGAAGACACCTTCGGAACTGCTCCCGCTCCGCAGACGTATCTTCGCCAGAAGTGCAGCGAAAACACCGTTTAAGCGTGGAAGCAGCTCCGAGGAAATTTGTGCATGGTGGCAGGTCCTGTTTGCTTCAGAGAGCGTTACCATCGGAAGGAGGGCACTTGCAGATACTAATCCTGCTCAGACGAAACTGAGGGGGGAATTTTGCCAGCCCTGGGGAGGCGGGTTTGGAGGCGGGACTGCCGGGAAAATGGCAGAATCTGGAGGCGGGTACCCATTCCGCATCCAACCCGCCTCCGTGCCATCTTCCCAGGAGGTGGGTACCCGACCCGCGCTGGGAGCCGCCTCCCCCGAGGCGGGAAGGGGATTAGTGCCAATTAACTGCCTGTTAACAGGCAGTTTTTTTGAGAATCCCTATTTTCAGCCCTGACGGCTCCGAACCTCGCCAGGGTCAGCGAGGCGAGCCGTGGGTCTGCGGGGGTCGGAGGGGCCGAGATGTCGGTGTGCAGCTGAGTGATGAGTGCATGTGTGCAGAGTTAAGTGTGTGAGGTGTGTTTAAAATGTTTTAATAAGTTTTACTTACCTTTACTTCTTCCTGCAGGCTTCCTCCCTTCAGGTCTCGGAGTCCCTCAGCTCACCGGCACAGAAAGCAGAATGGCCGCTGAACTGTCAAAAGCTGCAGCCTTCTGCTTTCTGCTCAGGAGAGCTCTCTAACTCAGCCTGAGTGACAGGACTGAACTTAGAGGACAGATTGTCCATGTTTGACAGCTTCACAGAGCCGTCAAACGCTGACATTTCATCTGTCAAAAGCTCGACAGATGAAACGTCACTCGCTGACGTCACCTGTCACCGGCTTTCCCTTAATTGGCCTGCTAAACCCGCTGGGCGGGCTTAACAAGGTCAATCAAGGGAAAATAGCGTGGGTTGGCCACAAGTCGATGGAGGCGGGACTAAAACCCGACAAGTGGCAGTCCCGCCTCCAAAAGCTCCCCATTGAGAAAATCCAGCCCTGAGGATTAGTTTGCCCGCTTATGACTTTTTTTAAGGCGATCGATGTTGCAGACAGTTCCATCCAAAAACACATATTTATTGCACTGGAGTAATGCACTATTTACAATGCACAGTGGTTTATTAGATTCCCCCCCCCCACAAAAATCCTGTACTATACATCGTGTAATTTATAAAAGATTCCTGCGTTGTACATTTTATTTCCAGCTGGCCTCCGGTGAGAACACATTTCATTGCATTCGCTTGCTTTAAAATTGCGCCCAAAAACAAAAAAAAAATCAAGTATACATTCTAGCTCAACATCAATTTTTAAATGGTATAGGTATTGGGCGCACTTATAAAACACATATAGACTGCTAAAACTTCAGGGGCGGCCGCCACTCTTTCGCCAGCTGGTGGCGAGTCCCACGGTATCCTCCATTTTCCTAGGCTCGGCAGCACTGTTGGTAAGATGCATCGCCCTGCAAATTCAAACGAGGGAGCGGTGACGTCGCACGCCGACTTAACGTCACCACGGCGAAGTTGGACCTTTGCGCCGAGTTCAGCGCTGGGTCCTAAGCTCGCCATGTAAACCCAGCATGCAAGCAGACTCACAGAGGCGCTGTCAGCACCTCTTAAAGGGACACACACATCTTTCAGGTAAGTTTGCATTTAAGCTTTTGGACTGTTTTTTTTTATTTTACTGAAGTAGTGGCTTGCTGCAATAGATGTAAAAGTTTTTTTTAAGTGTGTAAGGAGCACTGCTGGATGCTTGCAAGGCCTCAGATGGTAAAGGAAGGCCTGTGAGAAGACAGAAAATGCTGGAAATACTCAGCAGGTCAGGCAATATCCGTCGAGAGATAAACAGAGTAAACGTCTCTGGTCAAGATGCTGCCTGACCTGCTGAGTACTTCCAGCATTTTATGCTGTCATTTTAGATTTACAGCATCCGCTCGCAGAGGGAAGAGGAAGATGCAGAAGAGAAAGAAGCAGAAGAGGAGGAAGCAGAAGGAAGGATGTAACGCAGACAGCCCCTTTCTGGCCAGGATATCCGGGATATTTGCCTGCGGTTCCAGTGACCACAACTCCAATTCCTCTTTCAACATTAGTCCCACACCTTATCTTCCCCTCTGTTACTGACCATCACAGCATCCTCTTGGCAATGATGCTGAAATAAAAGCCACCACAAAGCAAACTTTCCAATCCAACTTTATACATTTATCCATCCAATATGACATCAAGAAATCAACTCATCACCCTTATGCATTCTCTTAGTGACTGTCTTGTGTGTGCCTTTGCCTATCCTACTGATATCACGCAGGCTACCCCAGTGGCTGCAACATGGCTGGTGGAAGGTTGCTAACTTTCAGTGGGGGACACTGCAAATGGTCTTGCTCGTCGACCTTGAGCAGCTGATGGCTAGGAGTGTCAAATCAAGTGATGGTGTCTCTTCTTTTTCTTCTCCTTCTTCACTGTCCTCTCCCTCTTCTTGGCCAACCACTGGCTGGGCAGGCTGCATTTCTTGGGTGTGTAAAATCAGGAGGGCACAAGGGTGGAGTTGTGGTGAGGGGAGGGCAGGAAAGCAAGAGGTGCATGCCAGAAGGAGGATAACATATGAGGATACCAGCATATTGTATCCTTTCTGCCTCAGCCATGCCCCTGCCAAGAATGGCCTGCACCGTCTCCTCCAAGGGGGTGAGGTGAGGCTAAGAATGGGAGATGTGCCTTGTGATTGGTACTGATTGTTAGTAGGTGAGTGATTGGCGGGGGGAGGGCGGAGTCGTGCATTGAGCAGCGTGTGAGGCTAGTGGTGCAGTTGGTAGACGGCTTTTGAAGATGCATTCACGGACCTTGACCAGTGAGGCTATGGAGGTCGCTAGGAATTGGGGGAAATTAAAAGGGCACTGCATTAAAAGGACAATGCCTTCTGAACTCATAAAAAATTTAAATGAAATTTTAAAAATGCAGTTTTCAGCCCTTACTGCTTTTAATAAAGTACCTCCATGAATATCCCCATCCTTAATAATGGTGGAGCCCAGCACGTGAGTGCAAAAGACAAGTTTGCAACCATCTTCAGCCAGAAGTATCAAGTGGATGATCCATATTGGCCTCCTCCTGAGGTCCCCACCATCACAGAAGCCAGTCTTCAGCCAATTAGATTCAGTCCACCTGATATCAAGAAACGGTTGAGCGCACTGGATACAGCAAAGACTATGGGCCCCGACAACATCCCGGCTGTCGTGCTGAAGACTTGTGCTCCAGAACTAGCCGCGCCTCTAGCCAAGCTTTCCAGTACAGCTAAAACACTGGGATCTATCCGACAATGTGGAAAACTGCCCAGGTATGTCCTGTCCACAAAAAGCAGGACAAATCCAATCCGGCCAATTACCGCCCCATCAGTCTACTCTCACTCATCAGCAAAGTGATGGAAGGTATCATAGACAGTGCTATCAAGCGGCACTTATTCATCAATAACCTGCTCACTGATGCCCAGTTTGGGTTCCGCCAAGACCACTCGGCTCCCGACCTCATTACAGCCTTGGTCCAAACATGGACAAAGGAGCTGAATTCCAGAGGTGAGGTGAGAGTGACTGCCCTGGACATCAAGGCAGCATTTGACCAAGTGTGGCATAACGGAGCCCTAGTAAAACTGAAGTCAATGAAAATTGGGGGGAAAACTCTCCACTGGCTGGAGTCATACCTAGCACAAAGGAAGATGATTGTGGTGGTTGGGGGTCAATCATTACAGCCCCAGGACATTGCTGCAGGAGTTCCTCAGGGCAGTGTCCTAGGCCCAACCATCTTCAGCTGCTTCTTCAATGACCTACCCTCCAACATAAGGTCAGAAATGGGGATGTTCGCAGATGACTGCAGTGTTCAGTGCCATTCACAACTCCTCAGATAATGAAGCTGTCCATGCCCGCAGGCAACAAGACCTGGGCTGATAAGTGGCAGGTAACATTCGCACCACAGAAGTGCCAGGCAATGACTATCTCCAATAAGCGAGAGTCTAACCACCTCCCCTTGACATTCAATGGCATTACCATCGCCGAATCCCCCACCATCAACATCCTGGGGTTCACCATTGACCAGAAACTTAACTGGACCAGCCACATAAACACTGTGGCAACAAGAGCAGGTCAGAGGCTAGGTATTCTGCGGCGAGTGTCTCACCTCCTGAGTCCCCAAAGCCTTTCCACCATCTACAAGACACAAGTAAGGAGTGTGATGGAATACGCTCCACTTGCCTGGATGAGTGCAGCTCCAACAACACTCAAGAAGCTCGACACCATCCAGGACAAAGCAGCCCGCTTGATTGGCACCCCATCCACCACCTTAAACAGTCACTCCCTCCACCACCCGCGCACCGTGGCTGCAGTGTGTACCATCTACAAGATGAACTGCAACAACTCACCAAGGCTTCTTCGGCATCACCTCCCAAACCCACGACCTCTTCCACCTAGAAGGACAAGGGCAGCAGGCGCATGGGAACACCACCACCTCCAAGTTCCCCTCCAAGTCACACACCTTCCTGACTTGGAAGTATATCGCCGTTCCTTCATCGTCGCTGGGTCAAAATCCTGGAACTCCCTCCCTAACAGCACAGTGGAGTACCTTCACCACACGGACTGCAGCAGTTCAAGAAGGTGGCTCACCACCACCTTCTCAAGGGCAATTAGGGATGGGCAATAAATGCTGGCCTTGCCAGCGACGCCCACATCCCAAGAACGAATAAAAAAATAAGGTTCACCCTCAGAAAGAAGTGGCACATCATCCACATTGCCATCTGATGCAGTTCTAACAATCCTGGAATCATGCCTCTTAAAATGGCCAGGAGCTGAGTCCATGGAGGCCTGAATGGTGATATCCTGACTCGAATAGGATGACTGTCACTGGGCCCACAGTGTTCTCACAATTGTGTGCTTCACATCACCTGAGATGATGCTGCAGACAAGCATGTACCGTGATAGTAAGCAACATTTTGCAAAGGACTTATGTTCCTGCTGTTGGCTGAACTCACAGTCCCGGCAAGTGCCTTTAGCATCTGACAGATCAAATTATGTTCTTCCTTTCGCGTTGTTTCGGTTTACAGTAGAAGATGATCTGTTCTCTTAGTTGTACTAAGTCTGTCGAGAATACCTCCATATTAGATGCTGCCAGACTATAGATTTTTAAATCTGACACTCCTCCCTATGGTCTTTGGTACAACTCTTGCGATCCAAGCCTTCCTCAGTCACGGCTTTGTGATTCCTCCTCCTCTTCCAAGATTGCGATCACTTATATGATTACTTGCTATTGTTCCAAGCTTAAGGACTGGGACATGGAAGAACCACCTGTGGAAATATAAGGACAACATTTTGCTTCATTCATGTTGAAGTCTTCCAGAAAATGAAGGAACATATCACAAGAATTTGCAAACATTTTGAACATCAAGGCCGACAGTGCTGAACTACAAAAGCAAATGATTATGAGCCAAGTAAATTTACATTTACCTTGAACGGCTTGCAGAAATACTACTGTAATGCACATTCTGCAGTTTTAGTAAAAAAACGAAAGTATGAATGGAATATGGGCTCATGAAATAATACAACACTCACCAGAATGACTGAAGTCTAGGAAGGTGTTGGGTCTCTGTTCCATCAGGTTGAATTTCTAGGCCACCCTTTGTTCTACCCGTACTGAGTTTCTCCTTTGGCACTTTGTTGTGTTGCACACTAGCTCTTCTTTTATTAAAAGCACCTCCACCTCTAGCAATAGGTCACGTCATTGATGTGCTTTGGACAGTATTCAGGCAGTCAAGTAACTTGAGATATTTATTGATTTCTTTTTGCAAAAAATACATCAACAAGCATTTTGCCGTTTGCAGCTAAAAGTAACATTTTCTTTTCAATTTACAAATTGTTCTACAACTACTCATACAGTCAACATGGAGAATTCTGTAGAAGCAGACTTTCCCAATTCTGATTGGATGTCTTATTTTTCCACCAATCGAAGACCGTGTTGTCGTGGTGGGTGACTCCGCTGAGGGTGGATTTTTTTGTTCCTCAACATTGGTCAAATATCCACTAAGAATGCCCTTCCACCCATAACATAGACCCTTAAATATCTTTGGTGTCCAAATGGTGATCAAGCAATAGCACTTTTAGTGCACTGCCTTAAGTTCCAGGCAAGTGCTTTACACAATGAATTAATTTTGGAGCCCAATAGACCTGTTATGTAATACTTGTCTACATGCTGCAGGAATGAAAGGTATTAAAAGGGACAGTCCCCCATAGTTTGTCTCATTTGCATGACAGTCTTTTCATTTGTATACGGAGGATAAACAAATGAGGCAGATGACAAGGTAAGATTTTTCTGACTCGGTCATGTATCCCTGCATAAAGAAAAAAAAATCAGTTTGGAAAAGGAACTTGACTCTTGGTAGCTCCCTTTAATGTACACACCTACTGTCCGGCCCAAAGGATTCGAGCAATGTCTTACTTTTTGCAGGAATTTTGAAAGGGGGACACAAAATAGATTTTAACTAGTAAATGAAGGTTCATTATACTTCTTGATAGATTTCACAGCCTGCCTAGGACAGTGAAAAATATATATATGCCATCCATCATGTCTTACTTATAAAGATATTTCACAAAAAATGAAATAGGAGAAACGGAAATATCAAAGTATAAATGGCTGTCCTGTAATTGGCCTCTGGATAACACACTTTGGCCTTCTCCTCTGCCACATTCAGTACTGGGACTATTTCACTCCATTTTACTTTTCAGTTGGAAATGCCAATATAAGCATGCTATCAGCAGACATCACAGTAGGTCTTCAACGGTACAAACCAATTATTCAGACAGCTTGACAAGAGTCTTACATTGAATTCATAGCAGTACTGCTGTCACTGCATTAATGTTGAACTTCAAGAGTATGCCAGAGGTCACAGTCACCTTAACTGGGTGTAACAGACTGTGAACTGCACCATCCAGCTACCATCTGTCATTGTTCCGCAACACCGCCCTGTAATGAGGGGCATTCAGTGCACACAGTCCATTGTCAATAAAACTGCTTTTCATCAGTCCTCAAAATACAAAGCTGCTTACAAACACTAAAACATATATAAATGCATGTAGAGCCTTATGAATGCTGGCAGATTACACTGTGTTTTGAAGCTAAGTGCAGTGAAAGCCCATTACTGGAACTTGCTCTGGCACCAATTCATTCGTACCTTCCTCGGGATTTGTTTGATATGAGCAATTGGAGAAAGTTGCACAATTACTCCTCATTGAAGGGCGGGGTTTGAATTAAGAGGCATTTACTTAAACAAAACTACAACACATCACTTCCTGAATTATGAATAGTTACAATGATTTGATTACTGCAAATATTTTTTCTGCATTTACTTCATATTTGAAGGCTTACATCTACTTACCTGCAGTAATCGCACATACACGATTTGCTACAGAGAGCACGGAATCTAAAAGGGAGCCCAAATGACCTGCATTGTACCAGATGGAATTTATTTACATAATTTGGACTGCAGCAGATTCAGCAACCATCCTGCTTTGTTTTTTGACTACAACAAACCAGTCTTGTGTTGTTTAGGTAGGTCTCCATTAGTTCCATCTTCCATTACTTTTCCACAATCACTGTATTCTATCAAAGTTCATTGCTGTATTATGGGAAGGTGTAGTTCGATGTGCTCATTAAAATAAGCAATGTCAGTCGTGAGGAAAGGAACCATTTCTGTAACTGTAAGCATCAGGTACTCCCAGGTCAGGTACAAGACAACCCAGATTTAGAATAAAGCTCTCTTTATTCAGATCCCACAACATGCCTTAAATATGTCCTTTTTATGCAAGTAAAACCATTTAAAATTAATATGATCTGGTATAATGTAACTTTCTATCAGCTTTCAGCACAACCCATTTCCCGTTCTCCTCACTGTGAACCTGGATACACTGTCCTATGTGTTAAATCCAAGATTAAATGGGAGAGCAGGATGCCCTGGCCAATTCTTGTGTGCCACCTAACAGACAAGTTTAACGAGTGCCATTGATAGAAACCAAGGAGAAGGTATTCTCATTGAGTCATAGGGGGAAAAATTTGGTTGGTGGGCGCCTCCCGTTAGCGCCTCCGGGGGGCGCTAGGAACTTAGCGCCCGAGCGCGCCGATTTTAGTGCCGCTCGCGAAATTGACCAGTCATTTTGCGGCGGCGCTAAACACTACCGCCACGATCTCCTGCGCCCGCAGATCGTGACGTCAGTCAAGAATGCAACGCCCCGGTAGCGCCCCAGACTGGATATTGAGTCGCGCCCCCTGCCTTAGCGCCTGCCGCTAGGAACGACAGGTAGAGGGGAACGTTTTCAAGTCAGGAAGGGGCTGGGGGAGCGCTATTTAAAGGCGGGTGCTTCCTGTCTTTTCTTGTCAGCAAAATTTTTGGTTTTAACGCTGTCCTAAGGGGTTTTGGCTCTCAGTACCACTTTTGAGGTCTCTAAGCGCCGAGCTCTTTCCCTGGGCCTATCCGTTAGTGCTTCCAATACAATTGCTTTTGAGGTCTATCCAGGCCGAGATTCAAGGCTGCAATGAGCAGGGTGTGGCTGGCCAGCAAGATGACCCCTCCCCTTTAAGAACTGGACGGCGCCAGTCTGTCTGGCTTCCATGGTAATTGGCATCGCCTGAGCTTTGGTAGCGTTCTGAGGTACCGCCTCGCTCCCTGATGTTTGCGCCTTCAGAGAGGTGTGTAGCGCCTGATTTAGTGCTCAAATCACCTCCAGGGCCGATAGAGGCGAATTTTGCAGTCGGAGGCTATAATTAGCGCCAGGCGCTAAACTTTGCGCCCGGCCGATATTAGCGCCCCAATATGGGCGAGACCGAGTTTTTCCCCCATAGAGTCATAACGGAAAAGGAGGTCATTCGGCCCATCGAGTACATGCCGGCTCTCTGTAGAGCAATCCAGTCAGTCCCATTCCCCCGCTCTATCCCCATAGCCCTGCAAGTTTATTTCCCTCAAGTGCCTATCCAGTCTCCCCTTGAAAACATTGAGTGTCCCCGCTTCCACCACTTCCGTCGGCAACGAATTCCAGGTCATCACCTGGTATTCTGTCCATTAATGTAGCCAGGGCAGTGCACTGATCAAAGGAACAAAAGACTGGGATGGATCATTTTCATGACTATTTTCTCCCTTTGCCTCCCTTGCATTACACGTGGTCTTCAGGAAAGATGACAGAGTTGCGGTCTGTTCCCAAAACTCTCGGACTGTCTTTCTACAGTCACCTACCAGGAGATGTGTTAGAGGGAAATTCCTCTTGCCAATACTAATAGTGGAAAGGAATTTAAAAAAAGAAACAGGCAGCTGTTTAGCACCCCCCGAAGTGCCTTAACAGCCCCAAAGAGATCAGAGCAGTTAAAATCATAGAATCATAGAATGATACAGCACAGAAGGAGGCCATTCAGCCCATTGTGCCTGTGCCGACTATTTGGTAGAGCTATCCCACTAGTCCCACTCCCCTGCTCTTTTCCTATAGCCCTGTACTTTTTTAACCTTCAAGTATTTATCCAATCCCCTTTTGAAAGTTACTGCTGAATTTGCTTCCACCACCCTTTCAGGCAGTGCATCCCAGATCACAACAACTCCCTGCATAAAAAAACATTTTCCTCATGTCACCTCTGGTTCTTTTGCCTAGCACCTTAAATCTGTGTCCTCTGGTTAATGACCCTTCTGCCACTGGAAACAGTTTCTCCTTATTTACTCTATCAAAACCCTTCATGATTTTGAACACCTCGATCAAATCTCCTCTTAACCTTCCTTGCTCTAAGAAGAACAACCCCAGCTTCTCTAGTCTCTCCACATAACTGAAGTCCCTCATCCCTGGTACCATTCTAGTAAATTTCCTCTGCACCCTCTCAAAGCCTTACTATCCTTTCTAAAGTGTGGTACCTGGAATTGAACACAATCCTCCAGCTGAGGTCTAACCAGTGATTTACAAAGGTTTAGCATAACTTCCTTGCTTTTGTACTCTATGGTCGAGATATGGTGGGGGGCGGGTGCGGTCAGCAGGAGCAATCGGTGGCGGGTCGAGTGGGAAAGTGTTTTTTTCCCCCAGCGGGTCGGGACCCCGCTGTGAACCCTGCCGCCACGCGCCTTTCCCGATGTCGGGTCTGTCAGCTTTGAGCAGACCCGACAGGCAGCGGCGGGGGACCTAATTCAGGTAATTCAGGTAATTAAGAATATATTTGCGCTCACCTTTTGATTTTACCAGCTCGCCCACGGAGTCCACACTGATTGTGGACCACATCTGTCAAGCTGAGGCAGGAGTTCAGTGGCCATTGAATCAGCTGTTGAGTTGACAGCTTCAAATGCACAGTAAAAGCTGCCACCTTACAGAGATATCTTCCCTCAGCCACAAGCTCTTCCTCACTGCATTTCCACAACAGATTCACCATGCTGCAAGTCTTTACACAAGTCTCCATCCAGACTGACCTCATTGCCTCTCTCGCCATTGACAGATCGCTTCTGTCATCTCTACTTCACCTGCCATCTATTCCATCAGCATCGGTGCCCTTTATACTCTCTCACCTTGGTCCTCAGAATCCCACCACGATCAGCCCCTACACCAGCAGCACCAGGCACACCAGCAGCACCAACAACACCAACATTCTCCGCAATCACCTGATGCAGCACAGGACACAGGGCATCAGCACCCACCACAGTGATGGCCTCACCATGGCCAGATTTACTTCACTTGACGCTGTATACCTTGGCTGCCACATGATGCGCCAGGTTGGCACCACCCCACACCAACACCATAAAGCATCCCTACAATGCCCAAGCCATTCCTTTCACACTCATCACCATTATGGGGGTACCTTTATGTCTTACCATTTACTGTAACTCACTAAGCCACTTCCAAAGGTGTACACAAATCTGTCCAAGAATGCAAAGTGTTGAAAATAAAGGTTTCAATGTTTGGCACCACATTAACAGAAACTTGTTACATGAACATTGCATAAAACACCCAAGTGCCTTCCCTTGTGTGTTGTTAGTTGGTATGTTTGCACTAGGATGAGGGTGAGTGTGAGTGGTGGCTAGTGAGATGGGGATGTGATAATATAGATAGAGAGGGATGGGTGGAGGTATAAGGTAAGTTGGTGTGAGTAAGGATGTGCAGGAGTAGGGTAGGGAAGGCAGAGTGATGGGGATGTGATGAGAGGCACAGCAGGATGAGGCTGAGTGGGGCTTTGTACTAACGTTTCCTGATCTAATGAGATCATTGATACGTTTGCGGCACTGCACCCAGGTCCTCTTGACCACATCCCTGCTTGGGCCCTCCTGTGCAATGCGCAACCAGGCTGTGTTGATCTCCTGGGGAGGTCTCTTCCACCCATGGGAAGGGAAGAGGACCTCCCTGCGTGCTGTGACTCCTTCCATAAGCATATGGAGGGAGTCATGGCAGAGCCTGGGTGCTGTATGAACACTGACAGCACAAATGTCAAATTAAAGTTGGCCACGGTCCCTTTAAGGAGACCAGCTGATGACACATCATCAAATGACATCACCAGACCCGCTTCCTCTAATTGGCTGGGAAATGTGCTGGGCGGGCTTAACAAGCCCAATCAAGGGAAAATCATTTTACAGAGCGGGCTGGAGCCAGCAGCGGACTCGGGACCCGCCGCTGACATCACCCGCCACGGACCCGCCGAGGTTAGTAAAATCCTGGCCATTGTCTCCATTAATAAAGCCAAGGATCCCATCTGCTTTTTTAACAGCCTTCTCAACTTGTCCTGCCACCTTTGAAGATTTGTGTACATACACCCCCAGGTCTCGGTTCCTGAACCCCCTTTAAAATTGTACCATTTAGTTTATATTGCCTCTCCTCATTCTTCCTACCAAAATGAATCACTCCACACTTCTTTGCATTAAATTTCATCAGTCTGTCTATATCCTCCTGAAGTCTGTTACTATCCTCCTCATTGTTTACTACATTTCCAAGTTTTGTGTCATCTGCAAACTTTGAAATTATGCTCTGAATGTTCAACTGATGCAGAATTTAGGAATCATGGCAGCTCCCTGGATATCTGGCATTAACATGGAGTCTCCGGCTGACACTACATAATATCTGTTGATTGACTGGGTGATATCCTTTTCTATCTCTGTTGGTTGTAGCATGACTCAATGAATTCTGAATGACCAGATGTATGCAATTAATGGTGCCTTGTTACCATGGGAAGTTAACAATTGCTGCCTGGATGTTTTCTGGTAAGGCATGGTGGCGAACATGTACATGGCCTAGTGCAAACCTCAGCAGAGCCTCAGTGACACTCTGACTGCAGTGCTGCAGTGAGGAACAGCTCAATTCTGTCAGATCCCTTGTGGCAGCCTGGGAAAATGCTGAAGCATAAAGATTCAGGGCTGGGCCACTTTAGCAGCAGGCAGAGCTGTGCCCACCCTGCCTTGCTCCTCCAGCATGGATCACAAGATGGCACAAGTCAGTAGCCACCTCCCTAGATATGACGCATATGTCCCGTGCGGTGATCTGCAGTCACATCCAGGTAACTGGTTCTGAGATGTCATTGTCTGATGCCAGGGGCTATCAAGGTTCTAAGGAGCCTGCTTCCCCTTCAGCCCTTTGCCTCCTGCACCGAAGCAATAAAATCAGACAACCATTTGCAAACCTGCTCATCCCACAAACTCTATAGCATTTGCTGCACTGTGGCTGCTTCACCTGCAGCTGAAACTGAGGGCAGGGAATGACTGGAACATTTTAGTGTGTAAAAAAGAGAGGGCAGTGATTTTGCAACAAATTGAGCTTAATGGGTCTGCTGCAGCAAAAAAAAAATCTTGTTAAAGATTTCTTATCCAATTTGGAGCCAGCAGAGAACTCTAACTCCCATGTGTAATGATGTTTGCTGCGGTTACATTAAATTTAACTGTCCTGTCCGGTTTAGTACCTACAGCAATGGGCACCAACCCAAAATCAGAGCAGAGAACAGGGCTCCTGGTCTGCATACACTACCCTGCCTTATCATAGAATCTTACAGCACAGAAGGAGGCCATTCAGTCCATCGTGTCTGTGCCGGCTCTTTGAAAGAGCTATCCAATTAGTCCCACTCCCCCGCTTTTACCCTTGTTAATGCCAAGTAGCTTTTCACAGCAGTAAGCATTCTACTGAATGCGTAGTCACCTGACTGCTGAGTCTCCTGCCATGACATCATGCAGTGTATATCAAACAAGGGCGAGCATAGCATGTCATCTTAGAGACAGAGATGTCTGGATGTGAAAGACAGAAACAGGCAAGGAGAGGTCTTCATTGAGCCTGACCAGAAAAATAAAATAAAGATAACTATTATCTTTTTTTTTTACAAAGAACCAAGAAATGCATCTTAAGCCAGTCCTGTAATATGAAAAGTTACAACTGGTTGCTAGTTGAATAGCAGGTGAATACTAGTGCTTAGGCCAAGAGCTGTCAGGGTGAGATGTATGTGAGTCATCTTGATCTCATAAGTCACTTGTCCATGTACCAGAGTTCAGCCTAGCACAACTGAATCCTCCATATAGTGTGCAAGAGTCACAATTTTTATTTTCTTTCTCGGGATGAGGGTGTCGCTGGCAAGGCCAGCGTTTATTGCCCATCCCGACTTGCCCTGAGAAGGTAGTGGGTCTTCTTCTTGAACCACTGCAGTCCATATGGTGAAGGTGCTCCCACAATACTTAGGTAGGGAGTCCCACGATTCTGATCCAGTGGCAATGAAGGAACGCTGATATATGTCCAAGTCAGTGTGGTGTGTGACTTGGAGGGGAACAGAGGTGATGGTGTTCCCATACAAGTGAGAATCAGGCTGAATATAGAAAGTTCAGAGGGGAAGTGAAAAAGAAAATAAGAGGGGCAAAGAGAGAGTATGAGAATAGATTGGCAGCTAACATAAAAGGAAATTCAAAGTCTTCTATAGGCATATAAATAGTAAATGGGTAGTAAGAGGAGGGGTGGGGCCGATTAGGGACCAAAATGGAAACCTACGCATGGAGGCAGAGGGCATGGCTGAGGTACTAAATGAATACTTTGCATCTGTCTTCACCAAGGAAGAAGATGCTGCCAAAGTCATAGTGAAAGAGGAGGTAGTGGAGACACTGGATGGGATAAAAATTGATAAAGAGGAGGTAGTAGAAAGGCTGGCTGTACTTAAAGTAGGTAAGTCACCAGGTGGGATGCTTCCTAGGATGCTGAGGGAAGTTAAGGTGGAAATCGCAGAGGTACTGGCCATAAACCCAGCAACTACAGACCAGTCAGTTTAACCTCGGTAGTGGGGACGCTTTTAGAATCGATAATCAGGGACAAAATTAACAGTCACTTGGACAGGTGTTGGTTAATTAAGGAAAGCCAGCACAGATTTGTTAAAGGCAAATCGTGTTTAACTAACTTGATCAAGTTTTTTGATGAGGTAACAGAGAGGGTTGATGAGGGCAATGCAGTTGACAAGGTGTACATGGACTTCCAAAAGACTTTTGATAAAGTGCCACATAATAGACGTGCCAGCAAAGTTGAAGCCCATGTAATAAAAGGGACTGTGGCAGCATGGATACGAAATTGGCTCAGTGACAGGAAACAGAGAGTAGTAGTGAACGGTTGTTTTTTGGACTGGAGGAAGGTATACAGTGGTGTTCCCCAGGGGTCAGTACTAGAACCACTGCTTTTCTTGATATATATTAATAACTTGGACTTGGGTATACAGGACACAATTTCAAAATTTGCAGATGACACAAAACTTGGAAGTATCGTGAACAGTGAAGAGGATAGTGATAGACTTCAAGAAGACATAGACAGGCTGGTGAAATGGGCGGGCACGTGGCAGATGAAATTTAACGCAGAAAAGTGCAAAGTGATACATTTTGGTAGGAAGAACGAGGAGAGGCAATTTAAATTAAAGGTTACAATTCTAAAGGGGGTGCATGAACAGAGAGACCTGGGGGTATATGTGCACAAATCGTTGAAGGTGGCAGGGCAGGTTGAGAAAGCGATAAAAAAGCATACTGGATCCTGGGCTTCATAAATAGAGGCATAGGGTACAAAAGCAAGGAAGTTATGATGAACCTTTATAAAACACTGGTTCGGTCTCAACTGGAGTATTGTGTCCAATTCTGGGCACCACACTTTAGGAAGGATGTGAAGGCCTTAGAGAGGGTGCAGAAAAGATTTACAAGAATGGTTCCAGGGATGAGGGACTTCAGTTACGTGGATTGACTAGAGAAGCTGGGGTTGTTCTCCTTAGAGCAAAGAAGGTTGAGAGGAGATTTGATAGAGGTGTTCAAAATCATGAGGGGTCTAGACGGAGTAGATAGAGAGATACTGTTCCCATTGGCGGAAGGCTCGAGAACCAGAGGACAGAGATTTAAGGTGATTGGCAAAAGAACCAAAGGCGACATGAGGAAAAACTTTTTTACGCAGCGAGTGGTTAGGATCTAGAATGCACTGCTTCAAAGTGTGGCAGAGGCAGACTCAATTGTGGCTTTCAAAAGGGAATTGGGTAAGTACCTGAAAGAAAAAAATGTGCATGGCTACAAGGTAAGGGCGGGGGAGTGGGACTAGCTGAAGTGCTCTTGCAGAGAGCCGGCATAGGCTCGACGGGTCGAATGGCCTCCTACTGTGCTGTAACCATTCTATGATTCTATGTATCTGCTGCCCTTGTCCTTCTAGGTGGTGAAGGTCATGGATCTGGAAGAAGCCTTGGCAAGTTGCCGCAGTGCATCCTGTAGATATTACACACTGCAGCCACAGTATGCCAGTATTGGAGGGAGTGAATGCTTAGGCTAGTGGATGAAGTGCCGATCAAGCGGACTACTTTATCCTGGATGGTGTTGAGCTTCTTGAGTGTTGTTGCAGCTGCACCCATCCAGGCAAGTGAAGAGTATTCTATCACACTCCTGACTTGTGGTGGAGAGGGTTTGGGGAGTCAGGAGGTGTGCAGTTTTTTGCAGAATACCCAGCCTCTGAGCTGATCTAGTAGCCACGGCATTTATGTGGCTGGTTCAATTGAGTTTCTGGTCAATCACGACTCCCACTTGTTGCAGGTGGGGGACAGTGATGGTAATGCCTTTCAATGTCATGGGGAAGTGGTTAGGCTCGTGCTTGTTGGAGATGGTCATTGCCTGGCACTTGAGTGTCGCGAATGTTACTGGCCACTTACCAGCCCAAGCCTGGATGTTGTCCAGGTCTTACTGCATGCAGCATGAACTGCTTCATTAGCTGAGGAATTGTGAATGAAGCTGAACACTGTGGAATCATCAGCAAACAGCCCCACATCTGACCTTATGATGGAGGGAAGGTCATGGATGAAGCAGCTGAAGATAGTTGGGCCTAGGACGCTGCTCTGAGGAATTCCTGCAGCGATGTCCTGGGACTAAGATGATTCGCCTCTAACACATACACATAACCCACATACAAGACCATAATCATCCAACAGGCATACAAAATATTTGAGCCATCAGACGATCTTTGGACATTTTGGGCTAGAAAATGAGAACGTTGCAACTATTGTGATCTATTTTTTGCAGCATGTGTTTATATTATATATATCTATCTCTAAAAGACCAGGTAGATAACTGCACAGTGCACTGGGTCCAGCAGAACAAAGCCGCTGAAGGAAAGATCAAGGACAGTCAATTTAAACTGTTCTCTGAATGATAATCCACACAGAGGTAAGCTCAAAAGAAGCTGAACATGCTTTTCCTTTACCCATCACTGTGTCTGTATTCTGACACAATAGTCACAGACCATTATGAAGATTCACTATTCCAGTCAGGTCTACTCCAGCACGTTATTTCCAAGTCCACCACCCGATCAAACCTACAGTCTAACTGGAGTAGAAAGTTGGCAACAGAGGTGTGTCCTGAATATGAAAAGCACGCCTAGTACAGTACATGCTAAAGAAATCTGATTTAACTTGCAGCTCTGAGATTTGGTACAATTAAAATCTATCTTCTTGATATTGATGTCCCCTTTGCTGGTTTGTGGTGTTGATTACCAGAACCACGTGGACTGTTCAAGTTAAGAACAGCTTCTCCCTTTCTTTCTCCAATTGTCACCTCGTGCAGCTACCGGCTCGTGTTCAACTATGGTTCCGCAAGCAGCGGCAGCTCTCCTGCACTTTGTACAACTCTATGGACAAAACTTGCAACATCAGCGGGGGACGTAAAGCGGGCACCAGCGGATCGGCCGCCCGTTATACACCCCGCCCCAATGGGAGTCAACGGAAAGGAAAATCGGGTGGGGTGATCCGCTACTGCCCATTTTATGCCTCTGCCCAAGTTGGAAGTTTCACCTCATCTTCCAACATAGAGTAGAATCACGGAAGTTTTCAACATAGAAGGAGGCTATTCAGCCCATCGTGCCTGTGTTGGCTCCTTGAACGAGCTATCCAATTAGTCCCACTCCCCCGCTCTTTCCCTTGTTAGCGCCAAGTAGCTTTTCACTAAACATTTGACATTGTTCTTTATTAAATATTCCGTATGTTTACAACTGTTTTATATTTAAAAATACATTCTTAACCTCTCCCTGTGTTCTTTTGATGATGATCTTAAACTTATGCCCTGTAATTACTGACTAACCGACCAGTGGAAACACTTTTTCCTAACTGACCTTATCAAAGCCCCTCATAATTTTGAAAATCCCTAATAAAACTCTTAACCTTCACTGCGCTAATGGAAAGAAGAAGCAGAAGATTTGTCAGCACCTCCCAACCCCCACCCCCTCCCCACACACACCAGAAAATAGTTGACTTGAAAATATGGGGCGGAATCTTGGCGGAACTGGGGTCCGCCCCATTTCCCGGCCCTTGGCCAGCAATTCTGCCGGCTTTCCAGCGGGTCTGGATTCGAACTTGAGGCCCCGTGTTTTGGTGTAGCATAAATAATCTCTCTTTAGTTTAAGAACCTGTACTTGCAAACAAAATCTGACACTAACGGTGCACTGACGTAATGCGGTCTAAGCTCCCAGCAAAGTTTGATTATTCATTTCCAATTGTTCTCAAACGTTTTAAATATTTTTCAATTTACGATATTAAAACAAATGTGTCGGACACAGCTCACAATATACCATCAAACTTACTTTGCGGTTTTCCAAGTAAAATTTCTTTTAGACAAGTGGAAGCCATTTCAGTCCCTTAGGTCTAGTAAACTTTGAAGACAATAGGGGGATTTTATCACAGCTACCAACATTCTGGAATTCCGATTCTTAATCAGTTGAACAGCTTTACTCTACTCACACACATCCCCAGTGGCAGATTGTGCAATAAAAATTCTGCTGACTGAAGTTTTAACTCACTCTTATAAGCCATTACAAGTTTAGAAATGTATATTTTTTCCATCTGTAATATCTATTTTCTGCAGGATAAGAGATAATTTAGAACAGACCAAATGACTAAATTGAATGGCATATCAGCACAAACAACAATATACAAAATGCCCAGTACAGGAAGAGTTTACTAAATAAAAGAAAATCTCCTAAAAGCTCACAGACCCGATAATCCACTCTAAATTGGACACCAGTTAGGTGCGATGTACCCATATTCGGCTTTTTATTTAAATATTTCTTTTTCTTTCATAGGTGCGCTATGCCTGATCTGATTTGCCGGTTCAGGTTATTTGCGTAGTCCCGATGCGCCCCCAGCGTAGACCTGCTTCCTGACAGGCACCTGCGCCCAGAATCGGATGCAGAGAGCCCCATGAGGCCTGCAGAAGCAGCGATGGCCACCTGCCGCAGGGTTGTCCAACTGTCGCCCAAAAACAGCAGCCAGAAAGCCTTCAACCCTGAGGATCCGATGGGCATCTGCAAAAATAAAACTGACCCCTTACCTTTTTGGGCCACCTTCACCATGTTGCCTGCCCCTCACAGGCCCCCCCCCCCCCCCCCACACTGAGAGCACCGGGCGTAAAGGCCGACAACAGCTTCACCTGGCCTTTCTGTATCTGGGTGCCCTCCCAGAGAACCTGCAGGAAAACTAGGTGGGTTGGCCAGGAACACCCCTCCCACCTCATTTACATGGCAATGCTTTACCTGTACCTGTTGTAGGTGCAGGCACTCGCCTGCCCTGGCCCATGGAATTTTAGGACAATGTAAAGGGGGTGGAGACCCTGCATCTTTGTTATATTTCATACAAATTCTATGCCAACATTGCTGAAGGTGCCACTTTGTTTCTGCACCTCTATCTCACTGGATCTCTTCAGGCTGTACCGATGAACCACTCTAAACCATATCTTGGCATTGGTCAATATCCAACTTTTAGTCAAGTTTACCAGTAATTTGGCAATAATAAAACAACAAATGGATATTGATATGAAATGGATATTGAAGCTGTAGATAACAATCCAATTCGAGCTGAAAGTGGATGAACTCAAAAGGTCCCTTTGCATTTATAAAACAG
The DNA here is from genome assembly GCA_030390025.1 of Squalus acanthias. Taxonomy (NCBI): domain Eukaryota; kingdom Metazoa; phylum Chordata; class Chondrichthyes; order Squaliformes; family Squalidae; genus Squalus; species Squalus acanthias. The sequence goes on along the minus strand of CM059426.1, from coordinate 195,270,604 downwards.
TTCTTTCTTTTTGTTTCTAGGTAACAGTGATTTCAGAAATTGTAGGGACGTCACTTTAGGTTTTTGTGGTTGAGTTCACTTCAATTGTTTTTGTGCCTATGTTGAGTGTGTCTTGTGCTGTCCTTAATATACTTAAAAGCTTGTTAAAAGGTAGTTAAGAACCATTTTCCCATGTACTTACCATTTTACCAGGCATTTAACGAGGTTCCCGGAGAGCGGGCATGACGTCAGATAAGTAGGTCGGGTTTTGTGTCAGCATGGAATTATTTACTAACCTGACAGCTGCAAATGGTCTATGAAAGCTCCCATTTCATAGGTCTTCACTTTCTAAGGTTAGAAGCTGTTGTTTACTGCAGTTGGAAGACAGATTGAGCTTTATGCAGCTAGCAAGTGTTTGGGGCAAACTCTCTGTCCAGTGTCACCTCATTGGAACAACCTCTCTCACCATGACAGATCGTTTCTGTCATCTCAACCTCACCTGCCATCTATTCCATCAGCATCGGTGCCATTGATAAAATCTCACCTTGGTCCTCAGAATCCCAACACGATCAGCCCCAACACCAGCATCACCGGGCACACCAGCAGCACCAACATTCACACCGACCTTCTCCGCAATCAACTGATGCTGCACTGGACACAGGGCATCATCACCCGTGCACATTGCTGCCCGGGACGCCAGCGATGGCCTCACCATGTCCAGATTTACTTCACTTGACGCAGTACACCCTGGCTGCCACATGATGCACCAGGTTGGCACCACCCCACACCAGCACCATAAAGCATCCCTACAATGTCCAAGCCATTCCTTTCACACGCATCACCATGGCAGGGGGGAACGGACGTTATGTCTCACCATTCACTGGAACTCACTAAGACACTTTCAAAGGTGCACACAAATCTGTCCAAGAAGGCAAAGTGGTGAAAATAAGGATTTCAATGCTTGACAACACATTAACAGAAACTTTACATGAACATTGGCTAAAACACCCAAGTGCCTACCCTCGCTACTTTGAATGATTGGACAAGGATGAGGGTGAGTGTGAGGGGTGGCTAGTGAGATGGGGATGTGATAATGTAGATAGAGAGGGATGGGTGGAGGTGCAAGGTAAGTTGGTGTGAGTAAGGATGTGCAGGAGTACGATAAGGAAGGCAGAGTCATGGGGATGTGATGAGTGACACAGCAGGATGAGGTTGAGTGTGGCTTTGCAGTAACGTTTCGCGATCTACTGAGATCATTGAAAGGCTTGCGCCACTGCAGCCTGGTCCTCCTGATAACATCCCTGCTTGTGCCCTCCTGTGCAATGTGCAACCAGGCTGCATTGGTGTCCTGGGGAGGTGTCTTACACCCATTGGAAGAGAAGAGAACCTCCCTGCGTGCTGTGACTCCTTCCATAAGCATATGGAGGGAGTCATGGGAGAGCCTGGGTGCAGCCGTGCACCTTTGAGCAGTGCTTGTCAGTGTTTGCAGCACCTCAATGCTGTAGAACACTGACAGCAAAACTGTCAAAATGAATGTGACCGTGGTCCCCTTAAGGAAACCGGCTGATGACGCGTCATCAGATGACATCATCAGACCCGCTTCTTTTTAATTGGCCGGGAACCTTGCAGGACGGGCTTAACAAGCCCAATCAGGGGAAAATCACTTGGAGGAGGCGGGATGAAGACGGGAGCGGGGTTTGAGGCCGCTGCCTACTCCGGCCGCACCGGACTCGCCACGGCTGGCGAAATCGCGGCCCTAGATTCTGCTTCATGCCGTCTGGTCCGCCTCAAACCAGCACCACCTGCACTTGGATCTCCACTAATGTTACTCTGAGCCGATGCTGGGTAACAGGTATCGGGGAAATGCGGCGAGGAGGCGAGACGGGATTGGATCTGCCTCGGCCAGTGTGGTGGCTCAGAGCTAGCAGGAATTTTCAAGCTACCGCATACTGAGCCCATCCTCCAGCTTACTAACTCTTGCAAGCAGAAAAAGCTGTTGTTTTCCCTCATGATATGTATGTGGTCACTAAGGGAGAGATGGAAGGGATTTTTACTGATTTGAACAATGATACTTTCTCAATTCAAATTAATTAGAACTTAGGGGGAAAAATTCAATTGGTTGCGCCTCCTGTTAGCGCCTTAAGAGGGCGCTAATGGGGTGCAAAGCATCTAGCGCCCGGGTGCGGCGATGTGTGCGCCGCTCGCGAAATTAGCTAGACATTTTGTGGCGGCGCTAAACACTACCGCCACGATCTCCTGCGCCGGCAGATCGTGATGTCAGTCGAGTGCGCAACGCCCCGGTATCGCCCCGGAGCGGATATTGAGTGGCGCCCCCTGCCTTACCACCTGCCGCTAGCAACGACAGGTTGAGGGGAGCGTTTTGCAGTCAGGAAGGGACTGGGGGAGCGCTATTTAAAGGCGACCGCTTCCTGCCTTTTATTGTTGGTGACATTTTTGAACCACGCATTCTGAGAGAGAGAGAGAGAGAGAGAGAGAGAGACAGTGGAGAGATTCAACGCTATGTGAAGGAGTTTTGGGTACTGAGCAGCACTTTGCAGGTTCATTTTGATTTGCCCTTCCTTGTATCAATTTAGAAGAGACTGTGGGGGCTGCACTCTGAGCTCTTTGCCTGGTACTCGCCATTGTTATTTCCAGCAGATTTGATGTACAGGTCTCTCCAGGCCGAGATTCAAGGCTGCAATGAGCAGGATGTGGATGGAAAGCAAGATCAACACCCCCTTTAAGAACTGGCCCGCGCCATTGTGTGTGTGTTCCATTGCTGACTGACATCACATGAGCTTCGCCAGCGCTCTGAGGTAGCACCTCGCTCCTCGGCCTTTGCGCCTTAAGACAGATGTGTAGCGCCTGATTTAGCGCTGCAATCACCTCCAGGGGCGATAAAAGTCAAGTTTGCAGTCGGAGGCGATAATTAGTGCCAGGCGCTAATCTTTGCGCCCGGCCGATAATTGCGCCCCAAATGGGGCGATACTGAATTTCTCCCCCTTAGCCTCTACAAAATATACTAAGAAAGGCAAGGATTTCTTAAATCTGTACATATTATAAAGAGTAATATAACCTGGACTGGCAGAGTTGAGGTGACATTAATAAACTGTTCTCAAAGTTTACGGCATCATCTCAAACTCTTCGACATATTACTGTCTTAGAACATCCTGCAAACTAGGCAGCTGCTCTACCCATGTTGCAGTGTGCAATATAATGTGCCCTCTAAGACTATTCAGTATTGATCACCGTACCTACCTTGCTTTTTTCCTGCTGAAGCTCTATTTGAATATCGGTCAGCTTAGCCCGGAGTTCCTCATTGGCAGCTTGCAATGCGTCTATTAGTGCCTCGGGCTTTTCGCCCTTTCCGCGTCCTTTCTTTGACATGTTTGTTCAGCAGTTCTTCTGTACACGGTGAAGGTGGAATCAATAATTCCTAACTGTCAAAGTCTCACAGTCTATGGAATATCCTCCCATCATCAGCTCCATCCTTTGGAACCTGGAGTGAATACATTCAAAACAAAGGGAAAAGAAAAATCAACCTTGTAATTCATCATCACATACAGTACGTCACATCATCTCAGCCCTAGTACATCGCTGCAGAAGTTCCTCAGGACAGTGTCCTAGGCTTAAGTAGGACAATGACCTTTCCTCCATCATAAGGTCAGAAGTGGGGATGTTCGCTGATGATGGCACATGTTGAGCTCCATTCGCAATTCCTCAGACAATTAAGCAGTCCGTGCCAACATGCAGCAAGACCTGGACAACATTCAGACTTGAACTGATAACTGGCAAGTAATATTCGCAACACACAAGTGCGAGCCAATGACCATCTCCAATGAGAGAAAGTCTAACCGCTTCCCCTTGACATTCAACGGCATTACCAGCGCCAAGTCCCCTGCCATCAACATCCTGGGGGTCACCATTGACCAGAAACTCAACTGGACTAGCCACGTAAATGTGGCCTGCTACTAGAGCAGGTCAAAGGCTGGGTATTCTGCAGCAAGTGGCTCACCTCCTAATGCCCCAAAGCCCCTCCATCACCTACAATAGATAAGTCCCCTGCGCTGGGGTCTTTAAGTGCACTGACTGTCAAGTTAGTCCCCTCCTCTCATTCAAATGACCACACAGAGCCTCCACCAATTACAGGTGTAGGTCCAGTAACGCGTCATTGGAAAACATAGGGCATCACTATGGGGACAAAAACCTGACGTAACAGATCGGCATCTCTTTTTCTCTGCCCTGCAACTGCATAACACTATGAAATATATCCTCCTATATCTTTATAACTAAAATATAACTGTGCGATTATCAATGCTGCACTGTCACATCACTTTCTGAAAGTAAAACTGCTGATCCTTGTGCGGGCTTTTAAAAAAAAAATTTCACATCTAGTTCATGTTGATTAAGGTGCCAGTGCTAATGACTTCCTTTTCAACACAGTCTCTATAGCGATAAGAAAGTTGTACTTTGATGGATGGGATTAAAAAGTGCCACCATTAGAGTATTCCACGAATACTATATTGGACAGAACTACAATAAAGAGTGTGGCTGTATACGTGGCAAACAGTAGCTCCCTTGACACAGATGAAAAATGCATAAGGAACACAGAGACTGGCAAATTTCTCAAACAAAGCAAAAACCAGCTTTTAAAATATTCAGTGTGAACAGCGCTCTGAACAAATGCCAAGCCACACAGTGTAGGCTTCATTTTGCTTTATAAAACCAGTCATTTGTTTTTGCAATCCCATGTTCTCAAGGTTTGTTCCTACCACGTGTCACTTGTTGTTTTGTGTAATTGGACTGATTTGAAAGGATGAGACACAGATATCAACCAGCTTTTCAAAATGCTTCCCGAATACCATGACAAATTGCCCCCTAGTACCATTGTATGATGACACCGCTGTTTCCTCTCGAGTGGAGCACCTTCCTTTTTGTATCGACATTTAAATCTGAACCTTTCTCTGCTAAACTGTGAAACACAGCCGGAATTTCAAAAGGTGAAGCTAGGCAAACATATGCGCCTGGAATTTCCGCAAGGGATTCTCCCGATCCGCCAATCAAGCTTCGGTGCAAAACCCTGGAGAAATACGGTATATTATTTAATCTTCTTCCTCTCCAAGCCTCCTTCCAATTTCCCTTATGCCACTCACTCACGATGTGTTTTACCAGCGTGCCGCCTGAATAATTCATGGTTAAAACAATTACACTGTTTCAACATATTGTTTTTAAAGGAAAGAGGGTGGAATTTCCATGGAAGTGCCTCTCAATCTCTAACCGCAGCTGCAGTGGAAGATCGGCGGAAACCAACAATCTAAATGGCTGCATACACCGTTTCTCCGGAGTTTAAGAACATAACATAAGAAATAGGAGCAGGAGTCGGCCATTCTGCCCTTCGGGCCTGCTCCGCCATTCAATAAGATCATGGCTGATCTTCAACCTCAACTCCCGCCCGATCCCCATTGCCCTTGATTCCCCGAGAGTCCAAAAATCTATCGATCTCAGCCTTGAATATACTCAACGACTCAGCATGCACAGCCCTCTGGGGCAGAGAATTCCAAAGATTCACAACCCTCTGAGTGAAGAAATGCCTCCTCATCTCAATCTTAAATGGCTGACCCCTTATCCTAAGACTCTCCAGCCAGGGGAAACGGCCTCTAAGCATCTACCATGTCAATCCCCCTCAGAATCTCATATGTTTCAATGAGATCACCTCTCATTCTTCTAAACTCCAGAGAGTATAGGCCCAATCTATCCTCATAGGACAACCCTCTCATCCCAGGGATTAATCTAGTGAACCTTCGTTGCACCGCCTCCAAGGCATGTACGTCCTTTCTCAGATAAGGAGACCAAAACTGTGCACAGTACTCCAGGTGTGGTCACACCAAAGCCCTGCACAATTGTAGTAAGACTTCCTTACTCTTGTACTCTAACCCCCTTGCAATAAAGGCCAACATGCCATTTGCCTTCCTAATCGCTTGCTGTACCTGCATGTTAACTTTCTGTGTTTCCTGTACAAGGACACCTAAATCTCTGAACACCAACATTTAATAGTTTCTCACCATTTAAAAAATATTCTGTTTTTCTATTCTTCTGACCAAAGTGAATAACCTCACATTTCCCCACATTATACTCCATCCGCCACCTTATTGCCCACTCACTTAACCTGTCTATATCCCTCCGTTTCTCCGGGGTTTCCTCCGTTTCTCCTGGATTTACGTCCTTTCTCCTGGGTTTACGCCGCTCCTCCTGGCTTTGCGCCAACCTTCTGCCGACCTTTCGGCGGGAGGTCGGGAGAACCCGTGTGGAAATTCCACCCCAAGCTATCTCCCTTGGACAGTCAACAATCTCCCCTGAAAACAGAATCTCATACCATCAGCATTCCAATCCCACGCTAGTCATTTCAAAATCCACAAACTGAGTGTTTGTGTATTTTAAGCTTTTTAAATAATCTGAGAGGTAAAGCGACAGCTTAAGGTATGGCATCTTCTTGTCCTGCTGCACCTTCAGTCTAACTTCTTATTTTCACATGACAAGGCCTAATTCAGAACAGATTTTCAGGGGTGGGGTTGTTGGTCAGCTCTTCCTAGGCCAAGAAAAGTCCCCTGTTTGTGTCCGTCTTTTGGGAAACTACAGAACGGCGGGTGCAATATTGTTGTAAGTAGCACGGCTGCAGCTTCTGTTATGTTTGGTGAGAACAAGGTGCTAACAATGCCACCGACGCTAAAGCCAATGATTAAAACGAGAACTTCAGGTGCCAAACAATTTGCATTTAATGCACTTAACAGTCCTCAAACATCTGGGGCTAAATCTGTGTCAGAGAAATGTCGGCATTAAGTGACAAAAGGCTGCTAATGATCTCACGAAGGCACATGATGGTTCCAGCCCAGTAAATGACAACTGCTGGCTTTGAACACCATTTTACTTACTCTGCAGAATATATTTATGTATAAAGTGCAAGAAAACCAGAGGCTACACAATCAAACCTAAGAGCATTAAAGCACTTTTAGTGGTAAATATGCATACTGAGCTGTAAAGAGGTATTTTGCATATCACTGAATGGCAATTTATCTGAAGCCATCTGAAGGTGAATTATACCCTCTTTATATTACTGAACTGTGTTGAGAGGTAATACTTAGGTAATCTTTCCAATTTTTAAAAGGCAGTATCAAGCTCCTGATTTCAGGGAAATTAGCCAATCCATCACAGAGATCTTGTCATCTCGTACTTCTACTTAGTTTGTTCAGGTGTTACAACATTTTCCTCTCTTATATTGGTTTATGATCATACACCACATACAGTCACGCACTCGCGCACACATACATACATATGAATGCTGGTTGGCCTGTGCTTCAGCAACATCCTGTCTGACCAATGCGCCATTAGGAAAAAGCATTCTTATTGGCCCAAAATTTGCGATCGGAGGCTTCCCACGGGCAGATGCCTCCGACCTATAATAATCTACGCACTTACCTGGTGGCCCGGGAGGTACGGAGACTCACGGTCCTGGGCCTCTCCGGGTCCGCGCGGGTAGAGGCCCACGTATCCCTGGGGCGCAGGCGGTTCGCAAGCGACCCTGTGATCACGTGGGCCGGCCCAACCAATAAAAGAAGGGAATCCCCATTCATACTTATGGGAGTTCTGTACGTACGGAATCCCCATAAGTATGAATGGGGAGCACTTAAAAAATACACCAACACATGAAATAATTTTTTTTTTTAAATTACATATTTAAAATGTCATTTAATTCAATATTTTAAACAAAAATTACATTTTTGGAAAAAAAAATTCTATGTTTTAACGGGGCTAAAAATAAACTTACCTGATTGAATGTATAAATGAGTGATAACATTTTATTTTTCTATTTTTTAAAACTCTTATGCTGGTAAAACCAGGCCTTACACCTGCTTTTACCAGACGTAAGAATTCCACGGCCTTTCAGCGGGCGGAAGTTGGGCAAAAAGCGCAACTCTCCACCCGCAGAGGCCCTTCTCCCTGGGATGCGGCGGATCAGTCAAGAAGATTCTTGGCAGATCGCAAGTTCCGGGTTTTAGTGTATGCGCTTCGCATGCCTAAACCCGGCACTTGCGCGGCCCCTACCTGTACGCACCTGTAGGGGTCGCAAAATACGGCCCATTATTTTTTGGAAGTGACAGGATTATCTGTTAATGCACAGTACACTATAAATCACCATTTCTCCTCGGCTGAAAGTGGACACGGGTCCAGTTTTAAAAAAGCAATGCACAAAATCAGTTTGCTCACACATGTAGGCAGCCAATTTTTAAATCCAGCAGTGGAAAATATAGATTTTTCAATCCAGTTTTCATTTCTTAAATAATTACTCAGTGGTCACTCCTAAAACTAGGCTGTCCTTATAAAGAAACAATTTGCATTTATATTGTGTCTTTCATGCCTTCAGGATGTCCCAAAGTACTTCACAGCCAATAAATTATTTTTGAAATGTAGTCACTGTCCTTATGTAGGCAAGGTTGGCAGTCAATGTGCACACAGCAAGATCGCACAAACAGCAAATGAGATAATTGACCAGTTAAACTGTTTTGGTGGTGTTGGTTGAGGGATACGTATCGGCCACAACAACTCTCTGGATCTTTTACTCCTACCTGAATCAGCAGTTGGGGCGGCCCCCTCTGTTTCAGACCTCAGTCAAAAGACAGCGCTTCTGACAAAGCAGCACTCTCTCGGTATAGCACTGAAGTGTCTGTCTCTTTTATGTCCTGGGGTGAGGCTTGAACCCACAATCATCTGCCACCAACTGAGCCAAGATGGCACCTTAATCCTCTAGAGATTGATTACCTTCATAAATATGCATTGTAGAAAGTACCTTGTAGGTGCAAATTAATTGGTTAAAAATGTGTTGAGTAGGGTAAAATATGAAATTATACTCATACCCCATTAAATCAAGCTCATCATATAATGTAATGAATATTATTGGTTTTCATGACTAAAGTAACTATAATTGCTTCATTACGAAGGATACCAATCCCTATAAATTTAAGACACAACATGGTAACATACAGCCAAAAATTTAAGATAATGGCCTTGAATTTGCGGTCGGTACCGCCTTTGAAATTGACCGCAAGTTCGGGATTTCCGCATGCGCGTGTGCATGCGCTAAATCCCGAACTTGCGATCTGTCAAGTTCCAAATAGAAAGATGGTCCGTTGCAATTTTCAAATCCTATTGCTGGTGAAAAGTTGGGCTAATTGCCCACCAACTGCGCATCAATTACGTTGGAAAATTTTACGGCTGGTGAAAACAGGCACAGGAGCTTGTTTGCACAGTGTAAGGGGAGGGGAGTTGAAAATAATTGCAATTTCAGGGCCATAATAATTAGAAACATAGAAAAACAGGAGCAGGAGTAGGCCATTTGGCCCTTCGAGCCTGCTCCGCCATTCAGTATGATCATGGCTGATCCTCTATCTCAATACCATATTCCCGCTCTCTCCCCATACCCCTTGATGCCTTTTGTGTCTAGGGTTAAAAACGAACCCGTAAAAGAACCTACCAGGCAGCTGTAAAGACTCGGTTTAAGGGATTAGATTGTTTTAATTTTTTTTTAATCTTGCAGAGTCTTCCAGTAAATAACTGAACTTACTCCAAAGTATTCCCTGTGCTTTTTAAAGCCAAGTACTGCACTTGTCAAATAACTATTTAGTAACACACCGTTTAATTCACAAGTTGTAATACAAGGGGCTTTCTATGTTTCCTGATTGGCTAGTGAAAGGAGCACCGCCCCATGTGATTCCAGGTATATTTATGCACAACGGTGCGCCCCTGGGATCCATGAGCCACTAGGCTGTGCAAAACTCTGCAGTGTTTCAAAGCAAGTTTTCCCTTGGGGCCTCGCACGAGGGGCTGGATTTTCCAAGCCCCGAGGAGGCGGGCATGGAGGCGGGACAGCCGGTAAAATCGGAGAAAGTGGGGGCGGATGGCAAACCCGCCCCATCCCACCTCTGTGCCCACTTGCCAGGAGGCGGGAAGATGTGCAGCTTTGGGTCCAGTCTCCTGGAGGCGGGAAAGGCTTTTAATCCTTTTAACTGCCTGTTAACAGGTAGTTAACAGGCAGAAAAAGGATTAGTGTCATTTTACATTCACAGGTGAAGGCTTCCCGACCTCGGAGAACCCCGCCAGGTTGGAGGAGACGTGAAGGAGGTCTGCGGCGGTCGGAGGCACCTGGAAGTAAGATGTAGAGGTGAGCGATGGGTGCAAGTGTGGAGTGGTAAGAACTCCAGTGTGTACATCCCTAAACTACATAGTCTCTCCTCATAGGTCAATCCCGCCATTCCTGGTATCAGCCTGGTGAATCGCCGCTGCACCCCCTCCATGGCAAGAACATCTTTCCTCAGATGAGGCGACCAAAACTGTACACAGTACTCGAGGTGTGGTCTCACCAGTGCCCTGTACAGCTGCAGCAAGGTATCCCTGTTCCTGTATTCCAACCCTTTTGCTATGAAGGCCAGCATACCGTTTGCCTTCTTGACCGCCTGTTGCACCTGCATGCTCGCCTTCAGTGACTGGTGTACAAGAACACCCAGGTCTCTCTGTACTTCCCCCTCTCCCAATTTATTGCCATTTAAATAATAATTTGCCCTCCCATTCCTGCACCCAAGGTGGATAACTTCGCACTTGTCCACATTATAGTGCATCTGCCATTTATCCGCCCAATCACCCAGTCTGTCCAAATCGCTCTGGAGCTTCCTGGTCTCCTCCTCTGAGCCCACCCCCATGCAAGGTGAGTGATTAGTTTAAAAAAGTGTTCACTTACCTTTTTTTCCTTCTATAGCCGTTAGCCGTGCTGGATCAGGAGAACGGACATCCACCTTGTCAATTTCAGGTAATGGCTGATGGATCCTCCGATCTATCAGACATCTGAAATTTACTTATTTTCAATGTTTGTTGAGTCCTCACCTCAAAGACTCATCAAACTAAAGAAAATGTCAGTGTTTGACAGCTTCACAGAGCTGTCAAACGCTGTCATTTCTTCTTTCAAGAAGTCGTGACAGATAGCACGTCTGACGTTGACGTGATCTGTCAGTGATTTCTTCCCTAATTGGCTTGCTGAGCCCGCAGGGCAGGCTTAACAAGCTCAATCAGGGGAAAATCCCTCTGAATGGTCAGGCGAGGATGGAGGCGGGACATTGACACGACAAGCAGCTGTCCCGCCTCCAACTCGCCCCCATTCACAAAATCCAGCCCGAGGTAAGTGCGCATTTCATTCGGAGGTCAACGGCGTACTCCTTAGCTATGCCGCCAACCGCAATTTCAGGGCCAATAATGGTAAAGCAACAGTGCAACATAACAGCAGGTATTGAACCCTACTTTAAATATGACTTCAACAGAAAATGTTAGGATTCCACTCTCTCTCGTAAAATACAAAAAATATCAGTCTGGCTAATTTAATTGTGTTTCCATCCTGCAACCCTTTAATACCTTTCATAACTGATTTTTAGTCAACATACAGAAGTCTAATACAGCTCGCTTTTAGTGTCGTTAACATAGAAAAGCATCCCAAGGCATTTCACCGAGACGTATTCAGACAGCAGTGAACGGCAAGCCAAAGAAGGAGATATTAGGAAGTTTGATCAAATGCTTGGTCCAACAGTTGAGTTTTAAGGACGGTCTTATGTGAGGACAGGAAGGTTAAGAGGCAATGTTAGGGTGAACAGAGTTGGGGGATGCATGAGGACAGAGTTGGAGGAATGCAGAGTCTGGGGAAGGAGGATGGTGTTGCAGAGCTGCAGGAGATTATGGAGACAGGGAGGAGCCAGGCCATGAAGGGATTTAAACATGACGATGTGGATTTTCAATTGAAGGCGTAGGGGGACTGGGAGCCAATGTAGGTCATCAAAAACAGGAGTGAGGGGTAGGTGGGACTTGGTTAAGAATAGGATACGGGCAGATGAGTTTTGGATGAGCTGAAGTTTATGAAGAGTGGAGGATGGGAGATAGGCCGGGAGAGCATTGGAATAATTGAGTCTGAAGGTGACTGGAGGATGGATGAGGGTTTCAGCAACAGATGAGGATAAGGAAGGGGCAGAGGTGGGTGATGTAATAGAGGTGGAACCTGGCGGCCTTTGTGGTGGAGAGGATATGGGGTCAGTAGCTCAGCTTGGGGTTGAATAAGATGCTAAGGTTGTAAACAGTCTGTGTCAATCTGAGACAGTGATTACGGAGGGAGATTTTATTTTTGATAAGGATGGATGATAAACACAGTACTGTCTAAAATCCATTTTTTCTTTACTCGCGAAGTAATTTGATGAAATGTAGGTGGAGATTTTCCTGGGCGCACTGATCACCTGAGCACGGTAAATATCCGAAAATCGGGCAGGTAATAAGCACACGACTGTGAAGGAACCCACCAAATGTTCCTCCATTTAAATAGGGGAAAAAAACTGTTCAGGTTCCTTTACAGCGAGCGCTCTGAACCGCCTGATTCTCCTGCATTCGCTGTGGCCCTGGGCGGAGAGCCAGGAATGGCTGCTGAGCAGACACTATGTGCTACAGTAGCGAATATGACCAACTGTAAGCTATTTTAACAAACACTTCACGACTTGCCCTTCACTCATTGTTTTGAGGGATGTAGCAGATGTTCAGCAATTACTTCTGTAATATTAGCTGCACTTCATTTTTATATTTTTGCCTTTTTTTCCTGGGTCTAAGATCACGGAAAAACAACTCCAGGTGTTCAGCAGTTTAGCTTTTCAAATATACTCTTTATATACTTGAAAAGGTAAAATTTGCAGGGCTATGGGGAAAGAGCAGGGGAGTAGGACTAGCTCTGTTAGCTGTGGCTCAGTTGGTAGCACACTCGCCTCTGAGTCAGAAGGTCACAAGCCCCACTCCAGAGACTTGACACCCCAGTCCAATACTGCGGAAGTGCTGCACTGTCAGAGGTGCTACTGGGCCATATTTACATAATCCAGAACTGAAAGTAAGAAAGAACTGTCAGCTCATAGTATTGGTAAACCTTTAAAAAAAAAAGGCAGAAGTGGCTGCATTAAACCTGCCACGGTAGCACTTCCCACCCTCACTCCATGTGCCCCAGAGTGAGGCACAACAGGAGACATCAACACGCTGTTTTGAGCATTTCTCAATGGGTAAAGCTCCCACCAAACTGTAACATTTTCTCCCCATCCTATTGGTATTAAATAGCTTGAATGTGGAGATTAACTTTTTTAAATATAAACAGCAAACTCAAATGTTTTTTTCTTCTCAAAGTTTCTGAAACAACTGTCAGGTACTCATTTACTATGCTTCCAATTTCCACCTTTCCCTCACCTTCACATGGTCCATCTCCAACTCTTCCCTTCCCTTTCTCGACTTCTCCGTCTCCATCTCTGGGGATAGGTTATTGACAAACATTCACTCCAAGCCCACTGACTCTCACAGCTACCTGGACTACACTTCCTCCCACCCCGCCTCCTGTAAGGACTCTATTCCATTCTCCCAGTTTCTCCGTCTCCGCCGCATCTGCTCTGACGATGTCACCTTCCATACCAGTGCTGCCGATATGTCTTCCTTTTTCCTCAACCGAGGATTCCCCTCTACGGTGGTTGACACGGCCCTCGACCGTGTCCGTTCTATCTCCCGCACTTCTGCCCTCACCCCTGCCCCTCCCTCCCGGAACCACAATAGAGTTCCCCTTGTCCTCACCTTTCACCCCACCAGCTTCCACATTCAACGGATCATCCTCCGCCATTTCCGCCACCTCCAGCGTGATCCCACCACCAAACGCATCTTCCCCTCACCTCCCCTTTCAGCATTCCGCAGGGACCGCTCCCTCCGCGACACCCTAGTCCACTCCTCTACCACCCCCAGCACCCCTTCGTCCGGCACCTTCCCGTGCAAACGCAGGAGATGCAACACATGCCCTTATACCTCCCCCCTTCCCACTGTCCAGGGCCCCAAACACCCCTTCCAGGTGAAACAGCGATTTACTTGTACTTCCTGCAATTTAGTATACTGTATTCGCTGCTCACAATGTGGTCTCCTCTACACTGGGGAGACCAAATGCAGATTGGGTGACCGCTTTGCGGAACACCTCCGTTCAGTCCGTAAGGGGGACCCCGAGCTCCCGCTGGCCTGTCACTTTAATTCTCCGCTCCACTCCCACTCTGACCTCACCGTCCTCGGCCTCTTGCATTGTTTCACGGAAGCTCAACGTAAGCTCGAGGAACAGCACCTCATCTTTCGTTTAGGCACTCTACAGCCCTCTGGACTCAACATAGAGTTCAACAATTTCAGATCATAACCCTGGCCCCCATCATATATTTTCTTTCATTTTTTTATCCACCCTTTTGTTTGGCCTTTTTTTCTTCCCTCCCAGAAGCTGGCAGCTGTCCTTCATTCTGCCAGCACATTTCACACTTCATCTCGAGCCATCCTTTGTTCCTCAACCTGTCACATTACCACCTCCTCTTGCCTTGAATATCTCTTAATGTCTCTCTATGTCTCTTAATCTCTCCTGCTTTCTATCCTATCACTGACCTTCCCTTTTGTTCTTTCATCCCCTCCCCCTTTTCACAGCATTGTACTTACTTTAAAATCTTTCATTTCCTCCTTTTTTCCAGTTCTGACGAAAGGTCTTCGACCTGAAACGTTAACTCTGTTTCTCTCTCCACGGATGCTGCCTGGCCTGCTGAGTTTTTCCAGCGTTTTCTGTTATGATGTCAGGTACTCAGCCTCTCTTAGCAGCTAAGATACACTTTACTAGACAATGTCAGTATGGATGCCTAAAAGGAATACTGAGGCAAGGAGTCAAGATACCAGATTTCTGCATCTCAATTCACCTCAGACCACAGAAATGGCAGCTCTGGTTAGGAAGGAGGGATTATATTTGTTAATAAAACAGTCGCACAATAATGGAAAGGAATAAATCAAACAATAGTTGGAAAGGTTGCTTCACCTCATAATGCCCACCCAACCTTAAAGGTGCTTTGCTTCAAATTCACTTCTGCAGACACAAAACTTAAAACTCAAATATTATTTGTAATATAATCTAATTGTAAATTTCATTTTTAATTGTAAAATGGAGAGCTGACATGTGGAATTTATGCCATACGGTGATATTCATTCCGTGATGCTGGCTCCGGTCACTTGGAGAAACAAACGATCTGTAACCCAAGAACTGGTTTTATCTACATTTTAGGCCATTAACTATTTTGACTTTCCACCATGCTTTATGCTATTGGGAGCGTAGTCACAATAAGTGTTAACTGGTTACTAACAATAGAACCCAAAGCAGATTATATTTTACTATTTAAAATAAACAGTTGACCGTGGTATCTTCCTTCAGTATTCTCTCTCTCAATTAATTGTCTGTATGTATGTACATGCTCATAATTCTGAGGATTTTCTCCCCCACCCTGCAGCCTCTATGTTAGCAAGATTTCTTCACCATCTTTACGTCTGGGATCCAAGCTGCTGCCATCTCTCTACCACCAAGATCCCCCAAACAATCGCTGTGCTTCTGAAAATATGCTCTGCTGGCATTTTTGCTTCCAATTCCTCCGCTGCCCCAGCCTACATCAGTGTCGAGCTTTGCTCCTACCTTTCTGTCTCTCACCACTGTCACTGCTGTTTCACATCCCTCTCCCAAAATTCTCGGCACCAATGAATTTGCTCCACTGACACTGGGGATGTTGGGATAGCCCAAACTCCGTAGCCCTCCCCGTCACCAAAATACAAAGAACGAGCAGCAACACCACAGCAATGCAAGGAACAGGATTTGACGTGGGTCGGAAGAAGTAAGCGGAGGGGAAAGGGAAGGGAGCAATGGAAACATTGGAGAGGAATTAATTAATGTAAAAAAAAATTGTCAGCTAACTCCTACGGAGAAACTAATGTTTTTTGACATAAACACAGCACACAATATTGCTTCAGAAAATGTTGCAGTCTGTGAGAAAGATTGCCAAATGCCAATATTTGGGTTATGAAGTTTTCCACTCCTAGTTGTCTATAATCTTCCAAGGTTATACATGCACCAGAATTTTTTTTTTTAAAGAATGCAGTGGTCACTGATTACAGCACAGAATTGCAAACCAACTCAGAATGGGATTAACACATTTAGGATTACATAGGATTACACAGCATATACAGTACAGCCAGTCCATGCCGGCATTTATGCTCCACTTGAGCCTCCTCCTGTCTTTCCTCATCTAACTCGATCAGCATAACCCTCTATTCCCTTTTCCCTTATCTAGCCTCATCCCAGGATGAGGTTGTCCATTTGATAATTTTGAACCTAAACTTTCAGACAATGAAAACGTGTTGATATTTTAATTTCTTTTGGTCCATCTTGCAATTTTCTCTCCAGTGTGATTCATTTTCCACTCTCCGTCCATTCAGTTACAATATGTGTTATCTTTATTGTGACTCATGTTAGCAGCAATGAGAATGGAAGAAAAAGCAAAGGCTCGAACGAGTGGAACCAAGACCCAGACGGCAGGGAAAACGCAGAAGTTCTGGTTTAGAAAAGCAGTGAAGTCTGGTGAGGCACCAAGGTTAAATTAACCAATAGAGGGAGGCAGGAGCTGATTGGAAATATGGTAGAGGATCGCAAAAGGGACAACATAAATAACAAAGATAAAACTGGCCAATTCTCATTTTATTGGTAAATAGTTCGTAGTAAATCAAATGCACTGTGTGACATCACTTACGTGGTCAGAGAATTGAAAAGATTCCTCATATTTTCATGCATATGGCATTGTTATTTAGCTGTTGAATTGGGGCTACGCTCCTCCTAGTATCTGAGTACCCAACAGGAAAGCTCAAGTCCTGTTCTTCTTCCAAACCCCATCCCCCCGGCTTCAAGTTAAGCCTATTGGGAACTATAATCCACCTGACTACTAAATAAAACTTGTTCAGTGGCGAATCAAAAAACAAGCACAAGTTTTTTTTTTCCATACCGGGGGATGAGCACAAAATAGTAAATATTCGTTTAAGAAATATTGAAATGTGAAAATGGTAGGGACATTCTGGATAGATGAATTAAGATGGGCTGAATGACCTCCCTCATCTGTAAGTATCTTGTGACTTTACAAATAAATAACTGACTGACCAGTAAATCTACGTCTGCTTCTGACTAGAAAGTAATTCCATTTTTTTAATTGTTTCAGCTCCACAGGACAGGCCATTACTGCGGTATTACTGTTGACTTTGCAGCATCTGTTGTATTACAGCCTGCTGTGTGGAACTGAATTGGTACGGGTTTAACTTTCTACCTTGGGTGACCAAATGTGAACAGGTATTTTATTCGCAGTCGGTGACATGAACCAAAGAAAAAAGACCAAGGTCCACCTAGTTGACCTTTTACCATCCTGGTAGACACATGATACAACGATAATAGAGTTGTTGATTAACCATGGCAATCCATCTCTATCTACATTAGTCTATAACAGACCCAGACATGAGGGAAGAAAACCCCTTGTAGTGGAAAGCTTTGGAAATGCCCAAAGCCACCTCTTCCTCCGAAGCATCTAACCTTAATGGGACACACATACAACCTGACATGAATCTTGTCATTCATGTGGAAATGACTTACGAAATAATACTGGGCGGCCTGCTGGTGGCGCTGTCCAGGGAGAGTATAAATACTCGGGCATGGGCCCAGCTTGCTCAGGACATTCTTTGACAGGAACTAGTGAAGGACACAACTAGATCTTCATGTTGAAAAACAGTTGATTAAAGCTTTGTTTAACACTTAGACCAAGTGTCGAGTCGTTTTCTTATGGCACAACCTATTTTATATGGTATAGATTTCTCGTTCTTACAAAACAACACATCCTACCATGAACAGCAGCAGGAGAGGTTTGCTCGCTCTTGATAAAAATGTTAACGTTAAAACTTATACATGCATCCCATTGGAGCAGGACTTTTCAATAGTTTTGATGTCAGCAGTGGCTCAGTGGCAGCACTGCCACCTGTGAGTCAAAAGCTCTGTGATTTGCTGGTATTTAAAGATCCCAAAGCAGCTGTGATGACCTGTGAATTTATATTTAATCCACGTGCGTGTGTGGAGTTTCAAGATGCAAGCCACTCGTCTCTAAAGAAAGGTATGAAATAGCTCACGTGACAAAGGGAGGGAACAGCATAGAATAACGAACATAAAAATACACAACTTAAACATGAGCTACAAACAAAATATCTAACTGAGTAGGTTATATGCAAAGTTCCCTGCAAGCTGCCTGGCTGCGCAGCATTCTGGAGGTCCCGCACAGCCGGCGAGCCGGCTTTTAAATTGAAAATACACACATGCCCGGCGACTGTGCGGCCCAAAAAAAATTAAAGGGAACATTGGTTATATGATTAGCACTTGAATAAGCAAGGCTGATGCAACCCTGTTTTTATGGCGGGGATGCTAAAACGTGCTAATTCAAGTGAGCAACAGGATTCAATATTGGCTTACATTGATATTTACAAATACGACATTATCTTTTTTGCCAAAGTATCAATCTTCTGTCAACCATTCAACTGCAAGACTTCATTATCTCTCATTCTGAGGCAAGCCCTGATGTGTAATAACAATTTTCCCCCCTCTTTTGCAGTTATATTTCAGATCTCATTACGTGATACATTTGAAAGAAAGAAAGACTTGCATTTCTATAGCACCTTTCACGACCACCAGACGTCTCAAAGCACTTTACAGCCAATGAAGTACTTTTGAAGTGGAGTCACTGTTGTAATGTGGGAAACGCGGCAGCCAATTTGCGCACAGCAAGGTCCCACAAACAGCAATGTGATAATGACCAGATAATCTGTTTTTTTTTATGTTGGTTGAGGGATAAATATTGGCCAGGACACCGGGGATAACTCCCCTACTCTTCTTCGAAATAGTGTCATGGGATCTTTTACATCCACCTGAGAGAGCAGACGCTTGGTTTAACGTCTCATCTGAAAGACGGCACCTCCGACAGTGCAGCACTCCCTCAGCACTGCACTGGAGTGTCAGCCTAGCTTTATGTGCTCAAGTCTCTGGAGTGGGACTTGAACCCACAACCTTCTGATTCAGAGGCGAGGGTGCTACCAACTGAGCCACATTTGATTTAAACAGAAGTTACAATTTTGACATCATTTGATATTTTGTACTGAGCGACAGTTCAGAAACAAACTCAGAAGATGGCACTGACCCAGATTTTAGTATCCATCAATACTTAAATTTCTGCTTTGTATAAAAATTATGGCGCCAAAATTCGGCCTAATACGGGAGAGTACGCACTGTGTACTCACCCGTATTAGATCCCGAAGTGCTGGTTTCCTGCATGCACTGCGCATGCGCGGGAAACCGGCACTTCCGGTATGGCGAAGGGGGCGGTTCCTAGGTGAACCACGTGCGCACTACAGGCTGCGCGCACGCAGCACACTTAGTTTTTTTTTCAGGTTTCAACGCGAGGGTAAGTATTGAATCTTCTACACATGTAAAAAGGAGGCGTAAGACCCCTTTTGAACAAGGTAAGTAGTTAATTAAGTATAATTTTTAATTTTTTTCAACAAGTTTATCTTTTTTAGAGACTTTAAAGAAAGGTAAGTTTATTTTTATAACTTTTAAAAAAAAAATTAATTTTTTTTTAAATTTAAATTTTTGTTTAAAGTGGTTAATTTATTTAACTATAGTTATTTTATTAATGTAATGGTATTTTTAAAAAATTTATTTGAGGTTTAGCTGTTCTTTTGGGGTCTCTTTCAATTCACAGATTTGACATGTCTCCTGTCAAATCTATGAATGAAAGATGGTCTGCTGCCATTGGCTCTCCATGGCCCACGTGATCCCAGAGGTCGCATCGCGCTAACTGCACCCCTGGGACACGCACACACTGCGCGCCGGCACTAGGGAGAGGCCCGGGACCCGAAGTTCCTGTGGGCCCAAAACACAACGGCCGGCGCGGAGTGTGATATCGCGCGCGATCCTTACCCCCGCGGCAAGCCTCCGAGTCAAATTTCTGGGCCTATATAATTTAGTAATGAAGTAAACTACTTCAGGACTGTCGTATGAGGAAAGATTGGGTCGACTAGGCCTGTATTCACTAGAGTTTAGAAGAATGAGAGGGGATCTCATTGAAACGTATAAAATTCTGACAGGGCTAGACAGACTGGATGCAGGGAGGATGTTTCCCCTGGCTGGGGGGTCTAGAATGAGGGGTCATAGTCTCAGGATACGGGGTAGGACATTTCGGGCTGAGATGAGGAGAAATTTCTTCACTCAGAGGGTGGTGAACCTGTGGAATTCTCTACCACAGAAGGCTGTGGAGGCCAAGTCACTGAATATATTTAAGAAGGAGATAGATAGATTTCTAGACAAAAGGTATCAAGGGATATGGGGAGAGAGCGGGAATATGGTATTGAGATAGAGGATCAGCCATGATCATACTGAATAGCAGAGCAGGCTCGAAGGGCCGAATGGCCTACTCCTACTCCTGTTTCTCTATGTTTCTATGTTTCAAACGAGGCAAGCTGCTTTTTATGAGCAGTAACTAAAGGTACAAGGACTCAGAGGACAAAAGAATATCACATCATGTGCCAGGACACTCCAGGAACCTTGAGATACAGGGCCACCTCACACCATTCTTTCTCGAATCTGAAATGGGAATTGATTGCCCAAACCAGAAAAAAGGACTGGGTGTAAAAATGATGAAAACGATCTTTTATTTAACAAATCTTCAACTAAAATTTTTTATAAATTATTTCATTTTTTTAACGTAGTACAAAAAGTATACTAAACGGTAAAACAAAAGTAGTTTACTTCATTACTAAATTATATAATTTTTATATAAAGCATAAATTTAAGTATTACTAGATCAATGGATACTAAAATCTGGGTCAGTGTCATCCTCTGAGTGAAGTGCTCATCACCCACAGCGACACCTGAGGTTTCTCCACAATCCCACTAAGCTGGCTGCCAAGTGACTCTAAGGAGCTCTGACTGATGACACCCTTGAGCTGTATAAACTGCCTACCAAGACCGCCTACTTCCACCTCCGTAACATCGCCCGTCTCCGCCCCTGCCTCAGCTCATCCGCTGCTGAAACCATCATCCATGCCTTTATTACCTCCAGACTCGACTATTCCAATGCTCTCCTGGCCGGCCTCCCACCTTGCACCCACCGTAAACTTGAGCTCATCCAAAACTCTGCAGCCCATATCCTAGCTTGCACCAAGTCCCGCTCACCCATGTGCTCGCTGAACTACATTGGCTCCCGGTCCGGCAATGTCTTGATTTCAAACTTCTCATCCTTGTTTCCAAATCCTTCCAAGGCCTCGCTCCTCCCTATCTCTGTAACCTCCTCCAGTATTACAACCCTCCGAGATCTCCGCGTTGCTTCAATTCTGGCCTCTTGCGCATCCCCGATTTTCTTCGCTCCACCATTGGCAGCCGTGCCTTCAGCTGCCAAGGCCCTAAGCTCTGGAATTCCCTCCTAAACCTCTCCGCATCTCTACCTCTCTCTCTCCTCCTTTAAGACGCTCCTCAAAAAGCCTACCTCTTTGGCCAAGCTTTTGGTCATCTGTTCTAATGTCTCCTTCTCTGGCTTGGTGTCAAATTGTGTTTGATGATGCTCCTGTGAAGCACCTTGAGATATTTTATTCTGCTAAAGGCGCTATATAAATGCAAGTTATTGTTGTTGTATGTAGGAGGGTGACTAATTGTGGGTCGATGTATCCAGCAAGTTGACCGCAGAGCCAATGAGTGGCGAATCGTATCCAGGCCAAATTTTATACAGGATCTGATGTCATTGTGCAGCCGATGTAAGGCAGAGTGCACAGTATCCAGAATATATTCTACGGCCCAGATTCTTTGGGCATTCTCTGTCTCCTGTTGGCTCAAGGTCTGAGGTGATTGGCTCCTGGTCCTTGTGCTGATGTATCTATTCTAGTGTAACATTTTTATGTCATTTCATAATCATAGGCAAATTTACTCTAATCCAGAGAAATTTATTCCAGCACACCTGCGTGAGTCATTCTTCCCATGATTGACTCCCAGACCTGATCTCCATTTTATGAAGCACTGCAGCAAGCCGCGGAACAGCAGCTTAAAAAAAGCTAAGACTTGAACAGCTCCAAGTTAGATATAAATGCAGCAAAGTTTAAACTTTCTAAGCAGTGACTGGTGCAATTCGGATATTTTACACTTCCTTGAGCTCGACCCTTTCTTAAAAAGCCAAACCAATCGCAAAATGCTGTGTGTTTGATCTGAGTGTCTTCAAGAACGTACCGATTTCACAATGACTACAAATTCTTAATTAGCCTGTCGGACAAACAAAGCCAGGGTCCTCAACCGCAACCCGAACCTTAAGTGAACCCGCCATTTGGTTTAAGATATGGAGAGCAATTAAACATCGGAACATAGGATTTTCGAGATGCAAAAATACCAAGGTCCATCTAGATCACCTTCTACCAACCTGGTGGCTGTATGATACAACAATAATCGAGTTGGTGACTAAGCAGGACAATCAATCCCTATCAATTACAAAGATGTAGACATGAGGCAACAAAATCCCTTGTAGTAGAAAGCTTTGGGAACCATAGGTCCAAAGCCACCTGTTCCTCCAAAGCATCTAGCCTTAAGAGAACGCACATCTACATTCTATTTTATATGGTATAGTTTTCTCATCCTTACAAAACAGCACGTCCTGCCATGAGCAGCATCATGGGAGATTTGCTAGCTCATGATAAAAATGTTAATGTTAAAATTATACATGCATCCCATTGGAGCAGAGCTTTTCAATAGCTTTGATGTCAGCCGTGGCTCAGTGGTAGCACTCTTGCCTTTGTCAGAAGGTTGTGGGTTCAAGTCCCACTCCAGAGATTTGAACAGATAATCTAAGCTGACACTTCAATGTAGTACTGAGGGAGTGCTGCACTGTCGGAGGTGCCGTCTTTTGGATGAGACGTTAAACCGAGGCCCCGTCTGCTTTCGCATTTCCTACATTACAACAGTGACTACACTTCAAAGTACTTCATTGGTTGTAAAACACTTTGGGACATGCTGAGATTGTGGAAGGTGCTATATAAATGCAAGTTCTTTCTGTGATGCTGTTTCCTTTGAGTAAGCTTATATTCATTTACATAAGAACATAAGAAATAAGAGCAGGAGTCGGCCATACGGCCCCTCGAGCCTGCTCCACCATCAATAAGATCATGGCTGATCATCAACCTCAACTCCACTTTCCCGACCGGTCTCCATATCCCTTGATTCCCCTAGAGTCCAAAAATCTATCTATCTCAGCCTTGAATATACTCAAGGACTCAGCATTCACAGCCCTCTGGGGCAGAGAATTCCAAAGATTCACAACCCCCTGAGTGAAGAAATTCCTCCTCATCTTAGTCTTAAATGGCCTACTCCTTATCCTGAGACTATGCTCCCTAGTTCTAGACACTCCAGCCAGGGGAAACAACCTCTCAGCATCTACCCTGTCAATCCCCTTCAGATTCTTGTATGTTTCAATGAGATCACCTCTCATTCTTCTAAACTCCAGAGAGTATAGGCCCATTCTACACAATCTCTCGTCATAGGACAGCCCTCTCATCCCAGGAATCAATCCAGTGAACCTTCGTTGCACCGCCTCCAAGGCAAGTTTATCCCTCAAATTTTTCTTAAAACATTCACTGCACTCTGTGGAAACCTCTTTTTCAGTGACAATGTAGCAAAGAGTTCAAATGCAAAATGCAGCTTTGGATGTTAATTCAGGGTAGTGCGGAGTGTTAGGATGTGGGATTATGCCTGTGGTCCCCATGTATATCAGGCATGCTGTCACAGACGGTAGGCTTTTACACACCTCTGAGCAGCGTTGATGTAGGCATAAAGCAGGTAGTCTGCTTGTCCAGCGAAAATGTAGCAGGGTTGGGGGAAAAATGCTAACAAAACGAGCAATAGAAATATAAAATAATTTACAACCTCCACACATAAAAAGCATCGCTATGCTTAGTACTGGTGAATGTAGACCTGGGACTTGTTAATGCGATATATATTAATGTGATCTCCACGTTTAGCAGTCTTGGCATCAATGCTAAATGTAAATAGCAGCATTAGAATTTCAACCTGTATCTCTGAAATATTCTGTATTAAAATATAACCCTGGTAAAATACAGGTCACAATGTAATGCAGTTTAATTGCCAATGGTTATTACTTTTAGCAGATAACAATGGATCATTTTCTGGTCTAATGGCACTACTTTGCTCAGGACGAGTGCCATCTCCATTATTTTGTTCCATTTTGCCGTCATGTTTGCACTCTATTGCTCATCTCAACATGTTGCCTGAATGTTAATGTCTGTTATCAGAAAATTAGCATTGCAAAAAATGTTAACCTGCTTAAGGACACAGAAAAAAACAAGTGGCATTTTGAATGTTGGCCCTCCACGTTTGAAACCCTAATTATTTGCTGCAGCTTCACTCGTTCATTCATCACTTCCTCACTCTCAGCCAGCTACACATCTTCCACCTAATTATACTGCAAATGTAATCACTATGTTAAGGATTATATTCCTTGGCGCCTCAATCACTTTTCAAAATATAGCCTCATGTTCCCAAATCAACTACAAGAAGTTGAGCTCTTGGTCCAAACTGTGTGGAAAACCTGCTGTAAGGCAGAGTCAAGGAGATTAAGGACATACATCGAGTTGTCCAAAGAGGAGAGAAACTCTGAAAAAATATCAGCAGAAACGGGGAGACGGGGAAGGTGTGGGGGAGTGCGGTAGCACGTCAAAAACCTGGGATGTCCGATAATAATTGCAGGACCTCATTAACATATTCTTCTTCTGTCTTCTGTCTGGCAGCCGGCCAGATTGACAGGCTGGCCGGCTGCCAGGCGACAAAACCAGTGACAGGAGGCTACAGCCGGGGACTGTTGGAGACGATCCCCAGTAACCAGGAGAGATCGGGATTGGAGCTTAGTGGCGGGCGGGGGGGGAGGGGGGGGTGGGGGGAAGAGTCAGAGCCCAGCAGGAGCCCCGGATCGGAGCCTGATGGGGGTCGCCAATCACGGCAGCGAGGGGAGGCCACGATCGGCAGAAGGGAGCCGGGGGGAAGCACTCCTGGCCTACAAGGAGTGCTCTAAAAAGCACCAAGCTGCTGGGGCCAGCAGCTCAAGCCTCCATTTCGCTGCCGGGTTTCCCGCCCCCTGGGAAACCCGGCTGGCAACTGTTAAATTTAAATCAGGCTCCCAACTGCACTGCGGGAGCCAGATTTAAACATGATGATGAAGTGTTCCACCTCTCCAAGACGGGACACGCACACGCCACGCAACCCACCACCGTAAAAATGGCAGCAGGTGTGTACGCCGCAGGCTGAGGACCCGTTCCCCGATTTTTAATTTTTAACCCTCGCCTGCCCGTCGTGGAGGGGGGTTAATATCGAGGCCTGTGCCACTCAAGACTCCATATTCATTTTAATTTCAACAGGGGTTAGCTGACTGATCTTGCAGGGGTCATTTGAACGCTCCCTCTGAGACTACAGGGAATGCAATGGGAATGCTGAAGCTCCATTCTAAATCCTCTCCATCGAGTCCCATCAGTCGAGTAATATTCTAAGTGGCACATCTGATAGTAAAACCAAAAATCCCTCTAAATTTGATCTAACCTGATGCGCTTGTATTAACAGCAGAGTCTTGATGGTACTTCATTTCAATTAAAGCTACTGTATGTCTCACCGGTTGGAATGGTGTCCAATTTAATTCAATCACAAGATCCATACTTCTGCCAATGTTCAGCTTCCTCCAGATGGTAAACTAGCAGGGGCTAGCTTTTGAGTTAATCAAACCTTATACACAAGGATGTTATGATACAAAATCAAATGCAAATAATTTTTTTTTTTTTTAGAAACACAGCATCCATTCAATAATGCTTATACAAAAAGAGTGTGGCGATGTTAGCTGGTTATTGAGGTCTCATGAATATAAATGGGTAGAATCCAATAGTTTAGGGAAATATTCAGCCAAAGAAACCCTAGGGGGCAGAAGGTTTAAACAGAGATTAAAATGGTCCAATTTTTCTGATGAATGATCCGACCCAAACAATTAAACCATCAGGGGGAGATTTTCCTTGTGCTGAACCTGTGCGCAGAAAATGGCCTGGGTGTAGCACATAGAGAGTAATGGGGCAAAGAGGGTTACAGTCCCACCACGAAGCTCGCCTGATTTTCCATCCATTCATTCAAATGGACAGAAATGGGGCCGGCTCCGTTAGGCAGGTTTATCCCCATAGCAACAGGAGGGATATCTGCCCTTCCCTCGTTCGGATGCTGACTGACCAGCTGTGCGCTTTCTGTCGTTATTTCAGATTTCCAGCATTTATTTTTTTGCTCTTAATATACATTTTGCTTTGAGGGGGAGGAGTATACTGGAATATTCTTTCAAAAGGACAGGCTACAATTTCACTTTCTGGACGTCAAGTTGGGAAAACATTTTGAGCACAGGACCCCTCCTCCCTTCAGCTGTGCTCTCATGAGCGAGCCAGCATAAACTAAACACTTACTGCACGTCACAGGAATTAAGGTAGACTACCTTAGGAACATGGGACCAGGAGTAGGCCAGTCAGCCCCTCGAGCCTGTTGCGCCATTCTATTAGATCACAGCTGATCTGTACCTGAACTCCATTTATCCGCCTTTGCTCTATACCCCTTAATATGGGTGGACCACACGTCCCAGTTTTCCGGGTTAGTCCCTGGATGAGGGACTGTGTCCCTGGGCAAACAAGGTCCCTGGAAGAGACCCCGGTTCACAAAACGTGTCCCCGAAGTGAGTGTACCCCCTGGGGAGTTAGTGTACCCCCTGGGCAGTGAGTGTAACCCCCTGGGCAGTGAGTGTAACCCCCTGGGCAGTGAGCGTACCCCCTGGGCAGTGAGTGTACCCCCTGGGCAGTGAGTGTAACCCCCTGGGCAGTGAGCGTAACCCCCTGGGCAGTGAGTGTCCCCCCTGGGCAGTGAGCGTAACCCCTGGGGCGTTAGTGTACCCCCTGGGGAGTGAGTGTAACCCCTGGGCAGTGAGTGTAACCCCTGGGCAGTGAGTGTAACCCCCTGGGCAGTGAGTGTACCCCCTGGGCAGTGAGTGTAACCCCCTGGGCAGTGAGTGTACCCCCTGGGCAGTGAGCGTAACCCCCTGGGCAGTGAGTGTTTTGCCCCCTTGAGCTGTCCGTTTGCGGCTCTACGGCTAAATTAAACAACAACTTCTACAATGGCCAGAGTGACTCACTGCGCACGCGCGCCTTGGCGGTCTTTCTGCTGGTTGTTGTTTCTGAGTTTCTGGCTGGGCTCGTGCTGCTGGATTGTCGGCGCTGGAAGTGCCTGGGAGCACGGCAACCGGAGCGGGTGAGGGAGAGGATGCGGGGGAGGCCCCGGTCACAGTCACCGGGGGAAGGAGGGGGAGTTCAGGTGTGACCTCAGTCACTGGAGGGGGGGGGGGGGGCATGGGGGTGGGGGACAGGTGTGACCTCAGTCACTGGGAGGAAGAGTCAGGTGTGACCTCAGTCAAGGGGGGTGGGTGGGTCAGTTGTGACCTCAGTCACTGGGAGGGTGGGTGGGTCAGATATGACCTCAGTCACTGGAGTGGGTGAGGGGTCAGGTATGACCTCAGTTACGGGGGGTCACGGGGGGGGGGGGGGGGGGGGAGAGGAGTGCTCAGGTATGACTTCAGTCACTGGGAGGGGGGGGGGTCAGGTGTGACCTCAGTCACTGGGAGGGGGGGGGGGGTCAGGTTTGACCTCAGTTACTGGGGGGGGGGGGGGGAGAGGAGAGTGTTCAGGTATGACTTCAGTCACTGGGAGGGGGGGGGTCAGGTGTGACCTCAGTTACTGGGGGGGGGGGGGAGAGGAGAGTGTTCAGGTATGACTTCAGTCACTGGGAGGGGGGGGGTCAGGTGTGACCTCAGTCACTGGGAGGGGGGGGGGTCAGGTGTGACTTCAGTCACTGGGAGGGGGGGTGGGGTGAGGTATGACCTCAGTCACTGGGGGGGAGGAGTCAGGTTTGACCTCAGTCACGGGGATGTGGGGGGGGGTGGAGTGCAGGGGTCAGGTGTGATCTAGTCACTGGGGGGTCAGGTGTCTGAATGCGCTGCAATGGTGTGACGTCACATCCGCGGTAATAATATGCACATTTGTTTTGATTTGTAGTGTATATGTGCAGCTGTTAAATATAGGCTGCTAAAAAATGTTGCCTCGCTACGCTGCACAACCTACATTTTCTGTCCTGGCTACTTTGCTTTGCTCCCACCCTGTGTGTCCCCGGATTCAGTTTAGAAAATATGGTCACTCTACCTTAATACTCTTCGCTAACAAAACTCTATCGATCTCAGTCTTGAAAACTTAAACTGACCCAGCATCCACAGCCTTTTGGGGAGGTAAATTCCAGATCTCCATTACCCTTTGTGTGGAAAAAGTGCTTCCTGATTTCACTACCTCAGCTCTGAAGAGAAGCACTCCCCCACCTCCTCAATGGCCCAACAATACTTACCTTTTCGAGAGGCCTCCAGCGATCCCGCTAAGGATCACCAGTTAGGCTTCTCAATGCCTGGAGAGATGGGACTGGCATCCGCCGTGCATGAGTCACTCATTTCTCTTTGAAAGTTGCAAAGTGACAGGCGTAGGAGCTTGATTTGTGCAAGTATAACATCCTCCCCCCATCTTTGGGCAGGAGTGCTCGCTGCCCATCTAAAAGCCTGCCTGTAAATATTACAGAACATTCAAAGGACAATGTGGAAGCTTACAAAATCCAAACCCTCTCCAAATACCTTCATCAGCTATGACAGCCTGTTTTGTTCCGATGCACCATATGTGCGCAAGACTGTCGACAGAAATGAGCTACATATACTGAATTTCCCATAAAGAGGCTTTTTCGCAGAAATCATACCAAAGGATGAATAACTATTCGATTTAAAAGAATATATAAAACTTGTAGTATGTTAAATGTTTTAATTAATGGCACCAAATCGTAGTTTCCTTTCATTAGTTCTCCTCACTGGAGTCAAAATTCAACATCGTCACGCAGCTTTTATGGGCGCAAAGCAGACGGAGAATTAAAATGATGAGGCCCGAGGACCAATTTAGGATGGACCTTGGGCCATGCCATTCTGGCGCACACCTTGGTTGCCCACCATACGAATCACGCCCGCTTTCAGGCGTTGATGAGTTTAGGCCCCTGAGAACCATTACAAAGCCTCTCCATCAGCAGCACCATCACCAGACATTTTGGGGGAGAAATTCAGTATCGCCCCATTTGGGGCGCAATTATCGGCTGGGCGCAAAGATTAGCGCCTGGCGCTAATTATTGCCACCGACTGCAAACTTGACTTTTATCGCCCCTGGAGGTGATTGGAGCGCTAAATCAGGCGCTTCACACCTGTCTTAAGGCGCAAAGGCCGAGGAGCAAGGCGTTACCTCAGAGCGCTGGCAAAGCTCATGTAATGTCAGTCAGCAATGGAACACACACACAATGGCGCGGGCCAGTTCTTAAAGGGGAGGGTTGATCTTGCTCTCCATCCACATCCTGCTCATTGCAGCCTTGAATCTCGGCCTGGAGAGACCTGCACATCAAATCTGCTGGAACGAACAATGGAGAGTACCAGGCGAAGAGCTCAGAGTGCAGCCCCCACAGTCTCCTCTAAATCGATACAAGGAATGGCAAATCAAAATGAACCTGCAAAGTGCTGCTCAGTACCCAAAACTCCTTCACACAATGTTGAATCTCTCCAGAAGTCTCTCTTTCTCTCTCTCAGAATGCGTAGTTCAAAAATGGCACCAACAATAAAAGGCAGGAAGCGGTCACCTTTAAATAGCGCTCCCCCTTTCCCTTCATGACTGCAGAACGCTCCCCTCAACCTGTCGTTGCTAGCGTCAGGCAGTAAGGCAGGGGGCGCCACTCAATATCCGCTCCGGGGCGATACCGGGGCGTTGCGCACTCGACTGATGTCACGATCTGCCGGCGCAGGAGATCGTGGCGGTAGTGTTTAGCACCGCCGCAAAATGTCTAGTTAATTTCGCGAGCGACGCAAACTTCGCCGCGCCTGGGCGCTAGATGCTTTGCGCCCCATTAGCGCCCTCTTAAGGCGCTAACGGGAGGCGCAACCAACTGAATTTTTCCCCCTTTGTGTCTAAACTGTAGCTGTAATGCAATTTATTAGCAGATGTCATCAATGTATTTAGTAAAGGTAGAATCATAGAATCATAGAAGTTTACGGCACAGAAGGAGGCCATTCGGCCCAACATGTTTGTGCCGGCCGAAAAAGAGCTAGCCGGCCGGATCCCACTTTCCAGCTCTTGGTCCGTAGCCCTGTAGGTTGCGGCACTCAAGTACATATCCAAGTACTATTTAAATGCGATGAGGGTTTCTGCCTCTAGCATCCTTTCAGGCAGTGAGTTCCAGACCCTCATCACCCTCTGGATGAAAACATTTCTCCTCAATTCCCTTCTAATCCTTCTACCAATTACTTTAAATCTATGACCCCCTGTTTATTGACCTCTCCTGTGCAGTAATATAAAAATCCAGTTCAATGACCACGTGACACTGGAAACAAAAAGCCTGTGTAAAATAGATTGCAGCATTGCACATTTAGCTTTCACTAGCTTACAGATCTACAGAGACTGTACTTTAGGATAGGTGTATGGCTTAGAATGGGCTTGCACCAAAATAGCACCAGAGTATTGAACAATATTGAAGATTTTCTGAAGTATTTGTTTTCGAGGTCTATTTTTACACACTGAGAAATTCAGTAATTAGATATACGCTCCAAACACTTCAAATGCACTGTTTATTTAATTAGGTGCGTGCACACTCTATACTGAAGCTATTTGAAGGTCAAATAAATGAAAAAAAGTCAGCTAAATGGTGGTGCAGTATACTGAAGTCCCAAGTGAGTAATTAGGAAGGCAAATGGAGTGTTGGCCTTTATTGCAAAGGGAATGGAGTATAAAAGTAGGGAAGTCCTGTTACAACTGTACAGGGTATTGGTGAGACCACACCTGGAGTACTGCGTACAGTTTATTTAAGGAAGGATATACTTGCATTGGAGGCAGTTCAGAGAAGGTTCACGAGGTTGATTCCGGAGATGAAGGGGTTGTCTTATGAAGAAAGGTTGAGCAGGCTGGGCCTATACCCATCGGAGTTTAGAAGAATGAGAGGGGATCTTATTGAAACATATAAGATTCTGAAGGGGCTTGACAGGGTAGATGCAGAGAGGATGTTTCCCCTCGTGGGGGAATCTAGAACTAGGGGACATAATTTCAGATTAAGGGGCACCCTTTTAAATCGGAAATGAGGAGGAATTTCTTCTCTCAGAGGGTCATGAATCTTTGGAATTCTCTTCCCCAGAGAGCTGTGGAGGCTGGGTCATTGAATATATTTAAGGTGGAGATAGACAGATTTTTGAACGATAAGGGGGTCAAGGGTTATGGGGAGCAGGCAGGGAAGTGGAGTTGAGGCCAAGATCAGATCAGCCATGATCTTATTGAATGGCGGAGCAGGCTCGAGGGGCCAAATGACCTACTCCTGCTCCTACGTCTTATGTTCTTATGTTTTATGTAAGATGCGGTACGTGTAGTGAGAGAGAGTGGGATTGTCAGGCCCCAGAACTATCAGAGGTAGAGAGTATCTCTACTATCAAGGGTACCTTCCCACAGATAAACAAAATGGAAAAATCATTAAGAGTCACCCAGGGTTAGTGCCTCCTCACACCTAGTTTTAGGCAGACACTGACAGAGGCCTGGGAACAGGTTGTCCATGCACTGTCCCTCGCCAAGAATCATAGAATGGTTACAGCACAGAAGGATCAAGTCTGTGCTGGCTCTCTGCAAGAGAACTTCAGCTAGTCCCGCTCCCCTGCCCTTTCCCCGTAACCCTGCAATTTTTTTTTCCTTCAGGTACTTATCCAATTCCATTTTGAAAGCTATGATTGAGTCTGCCTCCACCACCCTTTCAGGCAGTGCATTCCAGATCCTAACCATTCGCTGCATAAAAAAGTTTTTCCTCATGTTGCCTTTGGTTCTTTTGCCAATCACCTTAAATCTGTGTCCTCTGGTTCTCGACCCTTCCAACAATGGGAACAGATTCTCTCTATCTACTCTGATGGCAAATGAGGAGACAAGATACCAAAAGAAATGGGAGAAAGTACCTTAAAAAGAGGGACACTCAACCACAACAAGAAAAAAGGATATCGAGGGCAATCCAATATGTGGTCTGTGCATTTTATTATTTAATAGTGTTGAATGCAGCAATATTCTGTACCTACAGCAATATCAACCATTTTTAACAATGCCATCCAAGAGCGCACCTAAAAAAAACACACTAAAACTTCTGTCACAGAATATTACAGATGTGATAAAAACAGAGAATTACAGCACCATCCACATGGGATGAAAGTAATAAAAAAAAAGATTAGTGCCATGATATTCTGCAGGGGTTCTACTGGTATCCCACTGGAGTTATGGCAGAAGGCCAGTAGAACCCCTCACAGAATTTTAGGGGCTCGGCTTCTAAATGTGATTATTCGCCAATATTCTTAAAATTGAAACTGGACATAATCTCTACCCCTGTCCCACATACCTAGATGTCAATAGTACACAAACGTATCCACACACCTTTCCAACTGAACAGTGGTAAGATTATAGTACAACCTAGCAAACATCCCCTCATTACAATCACATTACTGCATAACCATCTGTAATGCTAGCATGTTGTGTTGTTAATTATTGGTCTCCAGAGAAACCTATAGACAGTGTTACCAGTTGTCCTTTCACATCACTGCAGTTAATCCAAGTAAGTTACAATATCCTTCTACCAAATGTTGCTACGAGCTCACCAAGTCTGAAACAACTTGCCCCGACTAATGGATCCATTAAGCTGTGTATGAAAGCAGCCAGCCAGAAGCACAGTATTCTCCAAGCCAACATCCTGAAAGGCTCAGATGACCTATATTTCCTGCTTCATTTCTCCTCACATTAGTCCAGTGCGGTCTGAATGGACATTGAAGGCTGCAGTAATCCAACTGCCCCAAAAATTAGACTAAAATAACATAATGAGCTTTTATGCTCACCAAGATTTATTAAACTTGACTATGAACCAGTGCAGAAACAAACTGCTAACTATTCCCTCAGAGTACATTTATAGTATTACTTTTCAACATTTCTGCTTGTAATGGTATTGTAGAAAGGACAAAGAGACGGATATACGCGGTCCCTACCAACTCTGGAGTTCCCATTTGGTCTTCTAAGGGGAGGAACCTCTATCCACTCCACATGAGACCTCCGATGTCAGCGCAGTTGAGCTGGGGTGGAGACTCCTTATACTGGGAGTTCCCACTTCCCTGACTCAGACATTACACTGGAGGCTGGTATGCCAAGAGAGACAAGGCTGCCAGAGGGAGTTGGGGTTTTTCTAGGCTAAGGAAGGAGCCTTGACCTCCAAAGAAAGTAAATAATTTTTTTTTTAAATAACCTCTTTGTCAGCCCCTTATACAGGATACCAAGTGGTTGCTGGTTGATGTCTCATGGGAAGGGGGCTGCCTGTTCACCCCCACACCCCCTCCTCCAAGCACCAGATTTTACAGTACATAAGAACATAAGAAATAGGAGCAGGAGTAGGCCATTCAGCCCCTCGAGCCTGCTCCGCCATTCAATAAGATCATGGCTGATCTGATCTTGGCTTCAATGCCACTTTCCTGCCCACTCCCCATAACACTTGATTCCCCTGTTTTTCAGTAAACTAGGTGGGCACCCCTGCCACTAGGGGGTATATCTTAGATGCCCACCGTGGTGGAAAGGCTGCAAAATATAGCTTAGGATGCCCACTCCAGGAGAGTTTCAAAATGCCAGCCTGTTAGAAGGGGATGAGAAAACTTTAAAATTACAGAATCTTCGGAGGCCCAGGCCTTCCTTGGAGCAGGTGGAAGGTCCACCCTTAACAAGACCATGTGGAAATTGCTGGGGAGGCCAGGGCCCAACATATCCAGGTCATACCTAACTTGTGGTCCTTCTGCTGGATTCCTGTCGGAGTTACAGCAGGACCATGCCAGAAGGGCCACGTATTTTTAACCCCATTTATATGTTTTGTTATATATGTAGGAAGGAGACAGGAAAATGGTGCTCCAAAAGATTTTTTTAGAAAAG
Source organism: Squalus acanthias (assembly GCA_030390025.1). Lineage (NCBI taxonomy): Eukaryota > Metazoa > Chordata > Chondrichthyes > Squaliformes > Squalidae > Squalus > Squalus acanthias. Next base: position 195,236,524 of record CM059426.1, on the reverse strand, counting down.
ATGGTTTTAGTGATTTGCCTGGTTCTTTTCCTGGTGGTTGGTGGTTTGTAGCTTTGAAAAAAAATTGAGCAATTTGATGTGTAGCTTTTCCTACCTGTCTATATTTGAACATATCATAATGGTGAGCTCAACAGATAGAGATACTTTGAGCCAGTCAAGTAAGTGTGGCATATCCAGTGCAGTACTGAGGGAGTGCTGCATTATCGGGGATGCCGTCTTTCAGAAGAGACATTAAACCACTGAGTTGGACATAAAAGATCCTGCGGCACTATTATTTCGAAGAAGAGCAGGGGAGTTCACCCCGGTGACCTGACCAATATTTATCCCTCGACCAACACCTAAAAACAGATTATCCAGTCATTATCACATTGCTGTTTGTGGGACCTTGATGTGGGAAAATTGGCTGCCGCATTTCCGACATTGCAACAGTGACTACACTTCAAAAGTGTTTAATTGGCTGTAAAGCGCTTTGGGACATCCTGAGGTCGTGAAAGGTGCTATAGGAACGCAAGTCTTTCTTTTTTCTTTTATATAGCTGCTATGTGTGACAACTTTACATAATATTTACAGCACAGAAACAGGCCATTCAGCCCAACAGGTCCATGCTCCACACGAGCCTCCTCCCACCCTTCTTCATCTAACCCCATCAACATATCCTTCTATACCTTTCTCCCTCCTGTGTTTATTTAGCTTCTTCTTAAATGCATCTATGCTATTCACCTCAACTACTCCATGTGGTAGCGAGTTCCACATTCTAACCACTCTCTGGATAAAGACGTTTATCTTGAATTCCTTGTTGGATTTATTAGTGACTATGTTATATTTATGGCCCCTAGTTCTGGTCTCCCCAGCAAGTGGAAACATCTTATTTACATCTACCCTATGAAACCCTTTCATAATCATAAAGACCTCTATCAGGTCATCCCTCAGCCTTCTCTTTTCTAGAGAAAAGAGCCGCAGCCTGTTCAATTTTTCCTGACAGGTATAACCTCTCAGTTCTGGTATCATTCTAGTAAATCTTTTTTGCACCTTCTCCAGTGCCTCTATATCCATTTTATAATATGGAGACCAGAACTGTTCACTGTATTCCAATTGTGGTCTAGCCAAGTTTACCATAACTTCTCTGCTTTTCAATTCTGTCCCTCTGGAAATGAACCCCAGTGCATGGTTTACTTTTTATGGCCTTATTAACCTACCCCATTTAGATACTTCTATTCCAAGGAGTATGTGACCTCCTTATTCTTCCTACCAAAATGTACCACCTCACACTTATCTATATTGAAGTTCATTTGCCAATTGCATGCCCATTCTGCAAATTTATTAATGTCTTCTTGTATTTTATCACAGTTCTCCTCTGTATTAACTCATCACCAATCCTTGTGGAACACCACTTCCCACCTTTTGCTAGTCTGAGTCACTACCTTTAACCCCTACACTCTGTTTTCTGTTTTGTAGCCAGCTTGCTATCCATTCTGCTACTTGTCCCCTGACTCTGCATGTTCTGACCTTAGACATGAGTCTACTATGCGGTACCTTATTGAAGGCCTTTTGAAAATTCAAATATATTACGTGTACTACATTACCCTTATCTACCCTTTCTGTTACTTCTTCAAAGAATTCAATAAGGTTGGTCAAGCATGACTTTCCCTTTTGAAATCCATGCTGACTACTCTTTATTATATTTTCAGTTTCTAGATGTTTTTCTATTACATCTTTGAGTGAGGATTCCATTATCTTTCGTACCACCGACGTCAATAGTTCCCTGGACTTGTTCTATCTTCCTTTTTAAATAGAAGAATCACATTAGCGAGTGCGACATAAAATTCTCCACACGGTATGGACGCATGCTAGATGACAAAATACATGTCGATTCACCCCTCCATTATCTTATGACAGCTGTTCTTCAGGAGGTACAGTTTAACTCTTGTGAAGGGAGTTATTTCAGATCACAGTAGTTCTTGAATAATATCGACAAATAATCTGCCCCCAGCCCCTTCCACAAAGGTAATGATAGCAAAAAATAAAATAAGGGAGAAATAAGCTATTTTCTTCACCATTAAACCATGTAATTTTCACAACAACAACAAAAAATTTGCTTCCTGACAATTCAGTTAACTTGTTTTTTGCTTTCATTTAAATCTTTTCCACAGTTTGACTAACAGGAGCTTCCTGAAGGAATCACGTATGCATCGAATAAAGACGAATAGAGCGTGTACTGAACCAATTGGCAACAAATTAAAACTTAGACACAGGTCCATTTACACCTCAATCAGTTTCACTTCTTTACTCACAACTTGTACTCTTACAAAGTACTGTAGGGAATGGCTGTGGCCCATCATGTTGAACCACCTCATTATGACTTCACTGGTTAGCGAGAAGAGGTGCAAAAATGAGTCGTAAAACTCAACCTTGGATTAATGGATTAAACAGTGAGCCACAGACTCAAAGAGGCTCACATTTTCATGTTAATTTCTATTCCATTTCAGCGGTAATGTATTGGTGAGCAAAGTCCTCTTTAACCAAAAGAGGATCATGTACATCAATATTAAGCTGATGTTACCTGCAGTGTTTTATATTCACTGAAAAGGGAATCTCACCATCAACAGCCCCTTTCAAAAGTCGAACCATCACAAAGAATTAGGTTAAACTCATGTATCTTGTCTATTTTCACAGCTTTTCTTTTTTGGGGGGAATAAGCTTTGTTTAAATAATGAAAACTGAAGGCATCGTTGAGAGAACTGGCTTGAGGGAGTTGCTGCACCAGCTAAATTAACCCATGCAATTGAAAGTTTACACTGCGAAGCACTTCGGGTTAATGAGTGTTTCTCTACTGATGCTAATTCAAAGGCTGGGTATGTGCCCAATGCAGTATTAGAAAGAATAGGCAGCCTAAACGTTACTAATCAATTATAGGCTACTCACCATATCCATTTTTAATTTGAGAACATCCTTGTCACTGATTTGTGGTACCGCATTTTGTAAGACCTGAAAGATTCTTAGCAACACATCATATCACCAGCAAATACTGGACTGTACTCTGCTACCACTTTGCTTCCACGAAGCAATACAGTTGACTGTATAAGCTTTTAACATTGCAGCATTTATTCATCCTCCTTAGTGCAGGTACATCTATTGTGTAAAGTGCACAGCAAATTTCCAAGACTGTTAAAACACATGGGTACAGACTGTAATTTTGACTTGTAGACCAAAGAGTGTTTTCGCCTATATTTAGAAGCTAGAGAAGGATCTAACAGATTATGAAATGTGTCAGTCTCTTGCAGCTACGTATTTTATCCCTGTGCAGATAGATGTTGCAAGGGGACTGGCACGTCTGGATGTGATGAGTCTGATTTACACCAAATTTTGGCATTCAATTAATTAATCTAAACTAGTACAATTCCGATCACTTTGGATATAGAATTGTGTATGTTAACTAGGTGGTTTTGGTCACTGTTGGCATTCTCCAATTTTAATACCATTTTCATAAAAGTACTAAATCTGAATTCTTTCTCTGGCCTGCGTAATCCAGCTTGTTTAATGTTATAACAAAACCTAGCTGGAGCTATAATTTTTTAAATAAAAGAGTACCTCTGGGAGCTACTGAAGTCTGCTTCTGTAAACAGGTCCTAGTGCCATTGGGTTGAAGCCACAGAATTCTACAGCCAATCTTCAACTTCCGCCTGAAACAGGTGAGAAGTTGGTGGAGTGCCAATAAAATCTATTGGTGCCACTGATAGCCAGTACATCATGAGACCTAACACATTGACGAAATAAGGGTGTGCAAGGCACCATCGAGTTGTAACTTTTTTCCGTTTTATGTATCAATGCTGAAGTGAGAATTTAATGTAAGCATCAGAAACAACAACCTGCCAAGTGAAAATCCTGGAGCCGACTTTCAGTAATAACAAGATTACTTTATCATCCTCTTACTGCTCAGGCAACTATTAGAATGTGGTCCTACCAGAGACAAGTCACATAGTTCGGTTTAATATATTTCTACTGCCTTGGAACACAATATTGGCGCAGAATTTGCAGTTGTAATGACAGCAAAACTGTCAGCGCTCGCCGTTATTACTGTGTAAAACTGACAGCAACTTCTGGCGTCCGCACATGCGCAGTTAAACGCGGAAATCTGGAAGTTGCTGTCAGTGATATTCTGCTCCTCCACAGAGTGCGCTGTTGCAGTCTTCGCAGATGCAATCAACATAGAATCAGTGATTTGATGTGAACTTCAACTTTTTATGCACTATTCTCGCTGTAAAATACTATGAAAATGTTAAGCATTGCTTAATCATGTGTAACTGAGTTTTTAGCGGCGTACTAAGTCATAATTACTGCTGAACAACCTCTCTGGCCCTGAAAAACTCATTCTACAAGTGTGGAGTCTCATTCCCTCAGAAGAACATTTGAGAATTGCATGATTTTTTAATTCATTTTTATTAAGTTTGTTTATGATATTTCAGCTTCTAACCTAATCCCATGTGTAGGTCCCAATCTTTATTTTGCTTTCTGTACAATGATTAAAATGTGAATAATAATCCCTGCTTTTTACTTCCTGCTTTGCTGTCTGTGAGAATTCTTCAATCAGATTGGCTGATCAGCCTACTTGTTGTCTGCACTGTTGCCGCAGATGGCACCAAATTCAAAATCACGTCAGAATAGAGGAAAACCATGCCCTAGAGCCCGCTAAATCTTTAGGGATAGCTGTTTTTCGAGGTCAGCGGCAAGCGCTATCCCTTCACCGCTCACCGCAAAATTCGGGCCAGTGTTTGTCCAGAAACACTATGATTTTTTTTTACCGTTGTTCTGCTGACAGGGGTATCAAGGTGGACTGTGACAGACATCAAGCTCTTGCCATATTTTTAACAGTTTCTAAGCGCAGATAGAAGAGGCTTTCCTATAAAAATAAATGAGTAATTGAAGCTGGATAATTGTTTTCCTTTTGTCCTGTTTGAGCTGACTGCAGGTGCTGACTTTCTTGACAATTCATAATATTTTCTTGGCTTTTTTGGTCTGCTATTCTCTTGTTAAAAATCTGTTCCTTCTTTTGCATTGATATTGTTTAAAAATATACATTCAAAACAATACATTTCAAATGTCATTCCTTCATCGTCACTGGGTCAAAATCCTGGCACTCCCTCCCCAACAGCACTGTGGGAGTACCTTTACCTCATGGACTGCAGCGGTTCAAGAAGGTGGCTCGCCAGCACCTTCTCAAGGGAAATTAGGGATGGGCAATAAATGCTGGCCTTGCCAACGATGCCCACATTCCATGAATGAATTAAAAAAGCACTTTTGAAAGGTTAGAATTGCAGTACTGGTTTTCTTCATACAGTTAGTATAATGGAGAACACCTAATCTGCATTATATTCCAAAGCAGCAACACATCTCATCCAAGACAGTGCTTGCAAACTGCTTGTACGAACACAGCGACTTCATAAGGCACACTTCTGCCCACAGTTGAGCTTGTTTCTTATTTCCCGGTTTTCTCCTCTACTCTCCTGAAAGGCCCTTTCTGGGGGTGAGGTTCAACAGCTACTGGAACCAGGGGTGGACTGGAATCAGGAGTTTTCCCCGAGTGCCCCTGTGAATGATTCCATAGCATTGTATTAACAGAGCCCACTCCACAATTTTTCCGTGAGAATGTGCGCTTTCAGGGGGAGCCTGTCTGTCTTTGGCTGTCATCTCTAAGATCTCACCCAATTGGCTGTTCTTTATGGGTGACCCTAGAGAGCATTGACAAGCTACTTCACCGTGGGAATGACACAAACCCAATCCATGCTCAAATGCATTTTTGGTAAGGGTCACTGGATAGAGATCAGGAGCCCGGGCTGATTCTTCCCCTATCTAGCCCAGGAATGCTGAAACCAAATGTAGCCGCAGACCAGGGATTGAACGTGGGACCTTGATGGAATATATGCCTCAGCACCACACTGCTAGTTATGTTTGCCCAATGAGAAATCAGGGAGCTACTGCAGCCTAGTTTTTTTTTAACAGCAATGACTGGGCCTGATTCCCAAATATTTTATCCAAACGGTCAGAAACAATGGGCTTACTTTAACCATAGTAGCAGTATTTAAAAAAACACCATATGAGATAGTGGAGTTGTTTATTCTCACTAATGCAAAAAAGAAATACAAAATTAAGGAAACATTGTTAACGCAGCAGTACATAATCCTGTAATTCCCTCCTCCAAAACTAACAACCCTGTAATAGCCCTCTGGCAATCACATGGTTGTGTAATCCTTCGGTGATCACATCAAAGGATTACAATATCCTTCTCCATGTCATGTGGTCCCACTAATAGCACTCAGTATTCACTGCAGAACAGTCTCAAACCCACTGAAGCTCAGAGTATTAAAGATAAAATATAATCAAGAAACACTATGGGCTGGATTTTACCAGCCCTGAGGAGGCGGGTTTGGAGGTGGGACTGCTGGGAAAATCCAAAAAATGGGAACGGGTCCCAAACCCGCTCACAACCCGCCTCCAACCAGTCTTCCCGGGAGTTGGGTCCCCGATTTGCGCAAGGACCCGACTCCTAGCGGCGGGAAGAGGATTATAGCCACTTAACTGCCTGTTAACAGGTAGTTAACAGGCAGTTAAGAGGCTTTTTCCAATTTTTCGACTGCTGCTGCGGGCTTCCTGACGGCTGGGAACCCCGCCAGGGTAAGTGAGGCGTGCTGTGGGTCTGTAGTTATGTTGGTGTTTGGATGACAGCTGCAGAAGTGGTGTGAAGGATGCAATGGGACACTGATTAGTATCAGAGGTAAGGAAATGTTGTGAAAGTAATTTTTAATGTGGTTAGATGTTTCTGCAGGTGACAAGTTGTGAAGTGTTTGTGTAGCCTCATCTCATCGGGAGAAGTGACAGATGGCTTCTGCAATCTCAGCTGCAGCTGCCATCTGTTTTATCCTAAGGAGAAAGTAATTGGAGAGCCTGGGAGCAAGGGCTCACCTTTGGACAGTGATTGTCAGTGTTTGACAGCACCTCAATGCTGTCAAACACTGTCAAATCATCTGTCAAACAAATGTGGCACATATGCCTTTAAGAAAACCGGCAGGTGAAGCGTCATCAACGGACGTCATCTGACACCGGCTTTCCCTTAATTGGCCAGCAAGCCCACAGAAGGCAGCAGTCCTACCCACAATGCGTCTCGGTGAGTAAAATCCAGCCCTATATGTGCAAAGCAAAACAATGGATATCCTGAGTATGACAGACCACAACTCAATCTCAGGACTCAACTATTCTTTCCAACACACTCAAACTTCACTCTGTTGCTTGAGATCATTTAAATCTCGCATTAAAGTTAAAACTTTATAAAATCACACTGAGCCAAATATTATTCCATAATAACATAGATTCAATAGTATAATTTGAATATGTGCCCTTTAGACAAATGCTCAACAAACTTTGCCTGACCTTTCTTTGCTCATCGACCTGAAACACTGGCCCAGATATTCTGATCGCAGGCCTCCCGCGGGCGGAGGGCTGCGATCTGGAAAAATCTGCGCCAAGACCTGAGGGCTCCCGGGAGGCGCAGAGTTCCGCTGCTGGGCCTCTCCAAACCGCCGGTGCGCAGGGCCCACGTATCCCAGAGGCGCATGTAGTTCGCAGCGTCCCTGGGATCACGTGGGCCATGGGGAGCCAATCAGAGAAGGGAATCTCCCTTCATACATTTGACAGGAAGACCTGTCAATTATATGAATGGAGATCACCCCCAAAACATAGTAAAACTTCAAATACATTTTTTTTTAAATCACATTTTTAAAATGACTTGAAATTACATAAATTAACTATTTTAAACAAAAATTAAAATTTTTGAAAAAAATAATGAAAGTTTTTAACGGGGCTAAAAAAAACTTACCTTTTTTTTAAAAGTATTTTTAAATGATAAATCAGTGGAAATTTTTATTTTTTTATTTTTTCAACTCTTATCCTGGTAAAAGCAGGCCTTACGTCTGCTTTTACCAGGCGCAAGAATTGTAAGGGTTTTCTGCGGGCGGAGGGTCTCCAAAAAGCGGAACTCTCCCCCCGCAGAGGCACTGCTCCAGGGCAGCCGGAGGATCTGTCAAGAGCTTTCTTGACAGATCGGAAATGCCGGTTTTCAGCGCATGCGCATGCCTGAAACCGGCATTTCCGATGTCCCTACGGGTGAGTACACAGCGCTGTGTACCCACCCGTAGGGATCGGAATATCTGGCCCGTTAACTCTGTTTCTCTGACCTGCTGAGTATCACCAGCATTTTCTGTTTTTAAGTCAATATTGTTGTCCATTATTTAATTTTCTTTCCCAAAAATTGTTTAAGTGGACAAATGTGGCTTCCTGTTACAGTAGCATAAACAGAGCAGACACTGGGATCCCAGACAGCATCACTGACTGGGTTTGAATCTCATTTCTGCAGCTATTATCCATTTCCTCCTTTCTTGTAATCAAACACAACAGATTGAAACCAGGGCAGCTGTGGTTTGTGGATATAGAGCTCCAGGTGGCACAGCAAGAGGACGTAATTCACTGGGAAAAACAGAGAAAAGTACCGACCTGTTATTCTCCCCACCCTCACCCCCATTTGCCTCCTAAGATAAGAAAGCATGGAACAAGAAAGAGCCTATTCATCCCAAGCTCCGGTCCTTCCACAGATCAATAGACTCCGCCTAAGTTGTGCATAAATACTCCCTAGCCCCCAAAGGTAATCAAAGAAAACTCCACAATGTCTTTGAGTACAATATGCTGCCATGCACAATATGCATCATCCCTCCCCACTTTGCACTGCAAATTTTAGGAAAAATGTAGCATCCATGAGAAGTCTCCCCTCCTCCACACACACAAACACACTTTTAGCTTTGGAACTGTTATATGTATCCAGCCTTGCACTCTTGTATTAGAAAAACTCAAGATAGTTAAGTATACGGAGTTGCTGTTACAGCTGTACTGTTATATTTCCGCTGTTCTTTTTGGCAGCACTTGTGGTAGTTATACTAGTTTAATTCATGTGTTGCACTTTAAGCAGTCCAACGAAGGTTGTTCTGGAGTCTCCTACAATATTAATTTTCAATATAGCATAATCTGCAGCCCATTTTTGGACAATTTATGGTATTCCTCCTTACCTCTGCTCCTTCTCTCCCTGCAGCTCCCATATTTCTGATTCTCCCAGTAGTTGATCCCTCCTCCTCTCCCAAACATGTCCCTGCCTTCAATCCGCCGCTTGAATCTGCCTCTTTTTTCCCTGCCGCCCCCCCCCCCCGCCGCCGGATGCCTTTCCTCCATTCCCACATGCTCCACGAGCCTTCCTCAAATCAGTTTCAGTGACATCCCATTGTACTCTCCCATCCAGTGAGTTACTAAATGCAACCCCCTCGGTGTGTAATCTACAGCAGGTATCCCAGCTTCTGTAGCAGAAGTAATACTGATCTATGGTCACTATATGTAAAGGTACCTGTTAACGTTTAGCCTTATAAACAAAACTGTCAATTACCACTTAAGGACTATGATATTTTAAATGTTCTGCAATCAATGGCCATTGAATAAATTGAAGATTGCCAAAAGTATTTTGGGACAAGTGATTCTCACTCAGATTGGCATAGTGATCTGAACTGAGTTAGACTTGGAGGTGGGAGCATAATTTAAGATTTGCAGACAGATAAAATACACTATGTATTGGATAGTGAATCTATAGGTGAAACACTGCATGTTATTTTTCCCCAGTAAAACCTCAGTCACAAGGCAATGCCACAATATAAAGTGTAGCAACTGTTGCTGTCATTATGCAAGAAATTTGATTGCAATAATGGAAGACTCACAGGTGAATGGGAAAACTTGCCAATGGAGAAACAATGAAGAATACATATGTCTGTCATGGACCCTCCCAATTGTATGTGACACACCTCTTTATGGGTATGATTTGCTTTGACAGCATTGACAGACGAAGGGTTAGATCTTCAGTAGAAATCATCAGCTTCATGATCGGATTTAAAAGTAAATGTGGGAAAAATAGAAACCTGTAGCGTCGGTAACGAGAATGGAAGAATACAATGTGATAATGGGCTTCTTTGTTCTTCTTTTCCTGATCAATTTTCTTCAACAATTTGCACCTGCTTCTCCTCCGCTGAGCACTTAGACCTTTATCTGAGCACTGGACACTAGTTACATCTTGCATTTCACCCAAGCAGCCAATATTCATGTGTGGGCCTCTTCGGTGAGTTATAGCGTAGTATTCAACTGCAAGAGGCATCACAGCCTCAATTAATGTTCCTCAGGACTGCACCTTGATGTAGCGGAAAGGCTTGTGTGCTCCTATGATCCTGAAAGCTATGCTGGTAGTGCCACCCAAGCCAGATAGGTCAGAAAGTAGGACCCCGACTAAAGGCAGTCCACTGGGCCTCCTGGTAAGGGGCTTTGAGCCAGGCTAACAACCTGTCCACATAAAATTGCCTTTCGTTATGGAAGCAACTCAGAGCCAAGACGAGCCTTTAACAGACTTGCAAATAAAGACATCAACTGTGGCGAATCACGATAGGCTGAATGTTAAGCAAGATGATACTCTATTTGGAGTCAAATATTTTGCTCTGGGCAGACAGCAGTACAAGAAATGGGTTGCCTCATATGTCACTAAGTATAGGAGACTCTAACTAACTAACTAAAAACAAACATTCTAACACCATGACACAGGGTGGGGCATATCACAATCAATGTTAACCCACTGAAGATTGGCTGCTTTTACTGAACAAAAAATCAAACTGTTCAACAAAAGTTCAAAATATAGATTGGAGGTCTATTTTTTTAAACAAAAATACAATTTATAAAATGAATTAAAGGTTGACTGTTGCTCATGTCCTCAGAGCACGCACACGAGGGCACATCCTGACGGCCAATACTTCAACCTATTTACTGTGTGATTAGTCCGAGGGGTTACATTCATTTTCCAGCCTGGAAAATGTGACAGTCAACCCGACTGAAAATAAAACCAATAAATAACAGTTACTGATACTTAATGGGCCATACTATCTGAGGTGTGTACGAAGGTTCCTGCAAAACTAGCACGTAGAATAAATAGAGCATTGCACTATTAATGATGCTTTACAGACACTGATTTAATTCTGTAAAAGGCAGGCATAATTCATCAGCTCCTACTCATGGATATTTCACAAAAGAACAGACAAAAAGACAGAAAGAAAGACAGAAAGAAAGAAGAAAAGAAGGAAATAAATAAAGAAAGAAAGAAGGAATGACGGAAATAAGAAAGGAAAGCAAAGAGAGAAGGAATGAAGGAAGAAAAGGAAAGAGAAAAGGAAAGAAGGAAGGAAAGAAAGAAAGGAAGAATTTACATTTATGTATTAACTTTTCCACCTCAGGATGTCCCACTTTAGCAGTTTAAAGAAGAAAGACTTGCATTTCTATAGCGCCTTTCACGACCACCAGATGTCTCAAAGCACTTTACAGCCAATGAAGTGTAGGAAACGCAGCAACCAATTTGCACACAGCAAGGTCCTACAAACAGCAGTGTGATAATGACCAGATAATCTGTTTTTGTTATGTTGGTTGAGGGATAACTATTGACTAGGACACCAGGGATAACTCCTCTGCTCTTCTTCGAAATAGTGCCATGGGATCTTTTATGTCCACCTGACAGAGCAGACGGGGCCTCAGTTTAATGTCTCATCCGAAAGACGGCACCTCCGACAGTGCAGCACTCCCTCAGCACTGCATGGGAGTGTCAGCCCCTGGAGTGGGACTTGAACCCACAATCTTCTGACTCAGAGGCGAGTGTGCTACCCACTGAGCCACAGCTGAGTTTACAGCCAATGAGGTACTTTTGAAGTATAATCAACTGTTGTAGGCCTCAAAATATTTGATTCCCTGGCATAAAAGTTGAGGGCTACGGAGACCTTAAAAGCCACAGGCAGTGCTGCCCAGGCCCTGGTGCAAGGCTCGAGTTGCAGCAGCAGCTGGTGACATAGCTCGGTGACAGCCTCCTTGGTGAAGTGAAGGCACCCGAGACATTACTCCTGAGTAAAGTTAATGTAGGAGGAGTGCTCCCTGAATACTCACTGTTATTTTTAGATATTTTTCCTAAGCTAAGGGGTTCTATAATGTGCCCAACATTGGATCTTAAAAGATGCTTGTCTTTGCATTACACTTCACAGGGAACAGAGAAATCTAACTCCTTTTATTGCTCAATTGTTCTGCTTCTACCGTGTGCCGTGGTAAGTACCTGCAATCTTCGGCAAGTTAACAATAGTATTACTTGGGTTGCAAGGCACTCAGTATTACATGAATGATGGCTTGAAATAACAATACTGGGCTTAGATTTAATAAGTTAAAAAAACTGCAATTTTTGTCACAGACAAGGGAAATATTCTTTAGTGGGGAAAAGAATTCTTACTGCAGATAAATGGCATGCAGAGATATGAAGTAGAAAATGTACATTGTCAAATCGTGAGGGTTCCAAGTACAATACGACATAACAGTTATACATATTACATGATGCTCTATTTGCTTGTTCAAGTTGATGTTCAATATCAAATAGAATCACAGGAAGTTGCTAACTTCTTTATCCAGATTGCCAGTTTGTTCAAAAGTGATATGCAACAGGATGGGTGTAGAGACAGTTACTATGACTAGTTGTGGTTTTGGTACTATTTCAGAGAAGGAATTTTGTGTTCTGCTGCTCTTTCTTGATCTGTCCTTGCAAAGTTACATTGATGGATGCTAAAGTGGCCAGAAAATCACAGGCATGTAGATTCAGCACTGCTTCCTTGCTACTATAGTCAGGGTAAACTTACAGTTCATGCTGATTACATTTGACATGTTACGTATGGCTCAATTTTAAAGGGAGTGCTGGAGGTTCACATACACAAATCTTTTGAAGGTGGCAGGACAAGTTGATAAGGCTGTTAGAAAAACATACAGGATCCATGGCTTTATAAACAGAGGCATAGGGCTGGATTTTCATTGACCCGTGGAGGCGGGTTTGGAGGCGTGTGGAGGGTTAAAATTGCAAAAACGGGCGGGCGGGCACAAGTCCGCCTCCATCCCGCCTCCACGCAATTTTCATTAAATCGTGTCTGCTGGTCCCGACTCCGTCCCGCCTTTAAGAGACAGGATAGGCTGTTAAGGCATTTAACAAGCACTAAATTGGCTCTATAATGCCATTTTGAAAGGCCTTTGTGATTTTAACCCTTGTTCTCCGTGAAGCACGCCTGTTCTGAAACACGATTGTGAAACCTGGCGGGAGCACATTTGGATAGCTGACTATCAGTGGTTGGGCTGACTATCAGTGACTGGGGCTGGCAGGCATCTGGGATGGAGGAGCCATATCTGGGAGTGGTGGTGCAAAAAAAATTCTCTCTCTCCTCTCTCTCTCTCTCATTTTGCATCCAGGTCCTCTCACAGCAAAGGCCAGGCAGTCTCTGACCTTCAATGCAGCAGCAATGATGACATCATCAGAGGCGACTTTCAGACTGAAACCACTAATTGGTTCATGGGTTCCCACATGCTGCAACTCAATTGCCCAATTAGGTGAAAATGGCATCAATCTCCCACATCCAATTGCAGTCGGGTGGATAACACGAAAAGCGGATGACACGACCCCAACCCGCCCCAGTATCAAAATCCAGCCCATAGAGTACAAAAGCAAGAAAGTAATGCTCAACCTTTATAAATCATTGGGTAGGCCTCAGCTGGAGTATTGTGTCCAATTCTAGGCACCACACTTTAGGAAGGATATCAAGGCCATGGAGAGGGTGCAGAGGAGTTTACTAGAATGGTCCCAGGGATGTGGAAATTCAGTTATGTGGAGAGACTAGAGAAGCTGGGATTGTTCTCCTTAAAGCAGAGAAGTTTAAGGGGAAATTTAATAGAGGTGTGCAAAATTGTGAAGGTTTTGATAGAGTAAATAGGAGAAACTGTTTCCACTGGCAAGAGGGTAGGTAAAACAGATTTAAGGTAATTGGCAAAAGAACCAGAGGGGAGATAAGGAGAATTTTTATTACGCAGCAAGTTGTGGTGATCTGGAATGCATTGCCTAAACGAGTGGTGGAAGCAAATAGTAACTTTCAAAAAGGAATTGGATAAATACTTGAAAAGGTAAAATGTGCAGGGTTATTGGGAAAGAGCAGGGGAGTGGGACTAATTGGATCGCTCTTTCAAAAAGCCAGCACAGGCACAATGGGCCGAATGGCCTCCTTGTGTGCTGTATGATTTTATGATTCTTATCATTTGATTGTGTCTGTAACTCTTCAAAAGGTCACTGATCTGGTACATGAATCACTGGGCTATCACAGGGAAAGCACTGGGATATAAGAGGGAGGGGCAAAGTCTTAGTGATTTAGGATCTTGGCCCAAGAATGGATTCTCAACAAACGTGACTGTAAACACCATGGGAGGAATTTTAACCCCCAAAACGACCCCAACCCACCTCCAAACTGCCCACTTCCGGTTTTAACGGAGGCAGGTTGGGGGGCTGTCACCAACCCGCTCCCAGGAGGCGGGTTGGCAATTTAAATATTTAAATAAGACTGCATGCCTCATATTTAACCACCATTTTAAATTTAACCCTGGCCAGCCGAGTTTTCCGGGACTCGGGAAACCCGGCGGCTAAAGGAAGGTGAGGACAGCTGGATCCAGGAGGTAAGTGCCTTTCCACTTACCTGCTCGATCCAGTTTACCTGCTTCACCAATCCCCGGGATTGGACAACCCCCCCCAACTGACCCTTCCGATCTCCCCCCATCGACCCTACCGATCTCCCCCCACTGACCCTACCGATCTCTCCCCATCAACCCTACCGATCCCCCCCAACTGACCCTTCCGATCTCCCCCCATCAACCCTACCGATCTCCCCCCACTGACCCTACCGATCTCTCCCCAACGACCCTACCAATCTCCCCCCTCCGACCCTTCCGATCTCCCCCGTCTCTTCTGATCTCCCCTCCGAACCTTCCGATCTCCCCCGACTCTTCTGATCTTGCCCCCCACCGAACCTTCCGATCTCCCCCAACTCTTCTGTCTTCCTCCCGAACCTTCCGATTTTCCCCGACTTTTCTGATCTTCCCCCCCACCCCGCGCCCGACCCTTCCGATCTCCTCGTCAAGTCCTCCGATTTCCCTCCCCTGACCCTGATCTTTCCCATGGCCTCCAATCTCCCCCGACCCCTATCTCACCCCCACCCCCTGCCTTTCCGATCCCTCTCTGCCTCCTCTCCGCTCCCGGGGTGTGGCCAGGAAATTGAGATAAAAAATACTAACCAGGTCCTGCTGGTAAATTCGGCAGGACCTTCGGGTAACCCACTCTTCCAGGTTTCCCGACCTTAAAGCAGCTCATCCCCGCTCCCGAGTTAATATCCAGCCCCATATCACCTGTAGACAATGGCAAGACCCCAGTTACTTTTGGTTGTATTTCTTCACTGTTCCTATGCCATAAGACCCATGGCATAAAGCAGCTATTGATATAGTAAGGCTATTGGAATTTGTCCCAGCTGATGGTAATTATGCAATGACACTGCTGAACTACTTCAGTAAATGGCCTGAAGTTGTTTCACTTCACAAGACATGAAATAATTTCATCAAGTTTCTCGCCTCTGCTTTTACCAGACAGGGAGATCCTCATGAAATGGATTCAGATAATGGATCTCTGTTAATTTCCCTAGAGCTTGCGGAATTCATGTAACAGATAGGGATCAAACATTCGCGTTCTTCGATTATTACCCTTGTGTAAATGGAGAAGTGGTATGTTTTAATTGTATTTTGAAAGACTGCTTACGAACTGCTTTGCTATAAGAATTGATTTGGAAATCTTTTGTTCTTAAATTCTTCAAACAAGAGAATGATTCTTCAAACAACAAGGAGAGTTTCCACCACAGTTGCTCCATAGATCACAGGAATTTCGGTACTGACGGAGGATATTTGGTCTATCATGTCTGTAATAGCTAGCTGCTCAATCCATTTTACTGCTCTTTCTCTGTACCCTGTAATATTCTCTTCTTCAAGTGTTCCTCTATTTGCCCCTTAAGTCTTGTGATTGACTCAGCTTTGTAGTAAAGACTTCGTTTGTGGACAGGAATTTTAGAGAACCAACAATGGTGAATCTAAATATTCTGATCCCAGAATAGTTGTATGAAAGAAAAATAGCAGAAGTTAGTTAACGATGAACCCAAATCTCTATGCACCTATCCACCTTACCAGCGACAATGGGAGCAATTCTGTGATCCTGTGCTTGCAGCAGGGAGCCAGACTTGTAGAGAATGCTGGTCACAGAATCGGGGCTATAATATTGTTGTCGATCTCTGAGCCACGTTCCCTGTGAGCACGACTTCCCTGCTGGGACCGCAGGATTGCAGAATCTACCCGATGTCTAAGTTTGGCACTAGTCGAGTACATTGCCATCTCCATGCTGTGCCAATCACAATGAGAACTCTACTTCCTGCCACTGTGTATCAGAGAAGACATTAAACTAAGGTCCCGTCTACTTCCTCAGGTGGATGTAAACAGTTCCACGGCACTATTCAAAGAGTTGGAAGTTCTCCTGGTATCTTGGCCAATATTTCTCCTTCAACTATGATCACCAAACGCAGATTGGCTCGTCACTGATATCATTTGCTGTTGGTTTATCTCTGCTGTGCATTAATTGTACCCGATGTTTGTCTACACATCAACAGTGACTACACGTCAAAGTAACTCTTCACCATGAAGTACTTTGGGATGTCCTGAAGATGTGAAAGGCGCAATGTAAATGCAAGTTCTGCCTTAGCTAAAGCGCTAGAAACTTTGTGCAGGTTTTACAGTCAGCCCTTGCTTATTATATTCTATTAGAACAAAGTTAGCGACGATTAAATCCATCCTGCCTGTTTGGTTTTTACTGGATATACAACACCAATGAGAAAGGCATGAACCACTAACACTGAATGAAAATCAGTGCAATTTGTGAACAATATGCCCATAGTTCAAAAACATGGAGCCAGAATTCATATAGGACCACTCTGCCGGCTGAAGAATGGCTGAGTGGGCCCAAGTCCGCCCAAGTTGGGAGACCTAGACCCAGTCCCAAATTACAGGTTCAGTGTAATTTGCATACTTGGGCAGGTGGTCTGCACCTGTTAGGATGCATCAGCCACGCCCACACAGGAAAGGAGATCCAGGGAGGGACCAATGAAGATGAAGTTTATGAAATCTACAGCTCCTCAAAAAGTTATCAGGGCACTATTTGCAGGTAATTGAATCCCTCCAGAACACCGATAGCTTCACAAGCTCGAGGGACTTTCTTGGGGTTCTCAGTTGGTGTGAGTTCCCTAGGCCGGCCAAGGGAAGACGGGAAGAATTCCTGAGGTAGCCTGGATTGATGCGGAGATGCCGGTGTTGGACTGGGGTGGACAAAATTGAGAGGTCGCACAACACCAGGTTATAGTCCAACAGTTTTATTTGAAAGGGGCTGCCGATTGGAGAATCCCTCTCTTTCTCCACCAGCCCCCCCACCAGAAAATCATTTTGGAATGCAAATAGGGCAGAATCCTGTCGGAACTGGCTTGCTTCCAATTTTCCAGTCTCCCCCCCACCAACCAGTGGTCCACTGTGCCTCTGCCCAGGACCCAACTGGAATTTCAGACCCCTCATCTTTAGAACATCGGGCATTAAGAATACAGAGCGAGGGCATTTTCTTTACTATTCTGAGATTACTCGTCCAAATGAACAGTATCTGTAGCGATTTTATTTGGTATGGAACTGGTACAATCTCCAAGTACTTCCTTTGTTCCGAAAGGAAGACCAAAATATTAATTGTGTGCTTTTGTGTTTTATTACCTTTTGCATCTTTTTCAAAAGCTCTGTTCAGCAGGAAAGTCTGATCAATATTTTTTTTTTTAAATGTTAACAACCTCAATAAATTATTTATTGCATCAAGATTGAACAGCTTTGAAACCTGGGAAATTTCCATCTTTTAAAATGCATGAATCGGTTGGTGGTTTGGACAAGGGAATTGATAATGCCGGTCTAATTTCAAGGGAGATTTTGAGATTCAATTGTATTGAATCACAGTGTCACCACTAAACTGTTATTTCTATGATCTTATACAGGCAGCAGTGGTAGACTAATTATTTTGCACATCTCTTGATACCTTGTTAGCAGCGGAACTGGATGAGAATTTAGGAAGTCAGCAAAACATTCAACATCTTTTTGCTTTATATAATTTATCAATGTATTTCCAAACAGCAGATTATATTAAACTAACAATAAATTTAGCAAGGTGTGGGTGTGTCCTGTGACAGACCATCAGTCCATTTTTTGTGAGTGGGAAAGGATTAACAAGTGCTGGAGTAATGGCAAGATAAAAGATTGAAGCGAGGAGATCATTTTCTTTTTCCTAAATTGCTTCAATTAAAGCAACGAGCAGCCTTAATGTACATTACAGTAGAATGACTGGCTCATTAACTTCTGTTAGCGCCCTTGTAGGACACCAACAACATCCATCAACTAAAGCTGCGTAGGAAAATCCATAAACCCAGAGGCACAGAATGTCACCTGTCTAGCCAGTCTATTGTAGCCAAGATCTCGTTTCAACTTATTTTAATGCTGTGTCATGTACAAACCGGACGGAGCACACGCTGTACCATCTCCCCCACAGTTTGTACTGTTGTAAGATTCTGTTGTTTTAATCAGAGCACGCGGTGGGATCTATGATTATGAGGAATCTGTGGTTTGTCCCGTGTAACCCAATACAAATTCCCCACGTCTTTCTGTGCCCTCAGCAACCAGCAGAGTCGCGCTCATGAGCGAGATATGTACCACTGTTGCAACTGTCTCCAGAAGCACCCTGTGGTAATGCCACCTAATTTTTTTTTAAATAATCGTAATAAAACTTTACTGTACCCGGGGAGTGCTGAACTCTGCATTCGGCCTTCGCACGTCATGGAGTAGCATTGCAGAAAATGCCCATTAGTACAGAGGCTGTGGCTCTCCTAACATGCCAGACAGCTACTGGAATATTTAAAATAAAGTAACTTGAAAAAGGAAATTTATGAAAGAAAAACCACATCACTCAGGAAATGACCAAGTGCTTGGAAAGAAAATAAGATTAAAACCCATCCTGCCATATTGTCATCCTCCACATATATTTTTGGGAAGGGTGAAGGGATAAAAAAAAAAAGACTTGCATTTATATGGTAAATTTGCAGTGCTACAGGCAAAGAGCAGGGGAGTAAGACTAATTGGGTAGCACTTTCAAAGAGCCGGCACAGACACGATGGGCCGAAAGGCCTCCTGTGTTGTATGATCCTATTCTATGATTTTATGATGCAGCGCCTTTCATGACATCAGGACATCCCAAAGCGCTTTACAGCCAATGAAGCACTTTGAAGTGCAGTCACGGTTGTAAAGTAGGAAATGCGGTAGCCAAATTGCACACAGCTAGATCCCACAAACCGCATTAAGATCATGACCAGATCAGCTGTTTTAACACTCTGCATTCTTGTGCAGAAGATGAAAATGGATAGTTCCTAACTCGAGTTCAAACTAAAGGAAATCTTTAAATCTCCCAGTTTTCAGCACATTCTTAGGAGTTAAAAGTCGCAAAACGAAAGAGCAATTTCCTTGTGAATCATCATGCTGCATATAGTCCAGAACTGATGATATTTATGACCCTCTATTTACCTTTGTTGCATGGTATAGTCTAACTGATATACTTTCGCAGTATGAATTATTCTGCCTGCATCAGAAGCAAAGTCAAGACAGAATGGGAGTCATTTTAACTTTTGTCAGGAGTGGGAAACAGGCGGTTGCGGATTGGCCGCCTCTATACAGCCGATTTCCTTTTGGTCAAAGTCAATGGTGGTAATTTTCCACTTTTGGTGGTGGCAGAAAACTGAAGTCAATGGATAGGAAATTCGGGCAGGGTGTACAACGGGCACCCGATCCACTGCTGCCAGCTTCCCACCGCCGCCGCCAGTTAAAATTGGCCCAAACCTATCTTTTCCCTTAACAGATGCTGATGGATCTTCTGCGCATTTCAAGCATTGTTATTTTATTTCGGAAGCAAATTCAATTCAAGGGTTCACCCAGAGAACCGAACAGTCCACTTTAAAACTTCAGCTCTGATCCCTTCTGGTATAGTGGAAGAGCGCCAAACCAATTTACTATATTGAATCCACTGCTGTTGCCACCAATGTTCCCTGTAATTTTTATTGGCGTCGCGCAGCCCATTCAAAATACCGCGCATGCATGCTTATTGCATTGAAAAGCCGGCTGCACGGGGTCCCTGGAGCGCTGCGCGGCCAGCTTAAAGGGAACATTGGTTGCCACCCAACATTTTTATTTAAAAAAGACTATTATAATTGCAGACAGAAAAGGCAGTCTGATAGTTGAATCATAGAGCACAGAAGGAAGCCATTCGGCCTGTGCCGGCTCTTTGAAAGAGCTATCCAATTAGGCCCATAGCAAATTTTTCCTTTTCAAGTATATATCCAATTCCCTTTTGAAAGTTACTATTGAATCTGCTTCCACTCCCCTTCCAGGCAGTGCATTCCAGGTCATAACAACTCACTGCGTAAAATAAATTCTCCTCATCTCTTCCATGGTTCTTTTGATAATTACCGTTAAATCTGTGTCCTCTGGTTACCGATCCTCCTGCCCGTGGAAACAGTTTCTCCTTATTTACTCTATCAAAACCTTCTTCTAGTCTTTTAATTTTATCTCTCACACTCATCTAATGAGGTTCTATGCTAGCACTATATGGCTGATTTTACAAATACGCACTGCTGACACACAACCTCACCGTCCAGTAGTGCATCTGGAAATCATAGGTGCACTCCTCATCATTCTCCATCCATTCATTTTAATGATGGAAAATTATGGAGCGGGCACCCTCGAATTGCTGACACTCCCTCCCAGTGGGCAAGGCTCTGCACTGGGAGCGAGTATTTATAAAATCAGACCTTATTAATGCAGTAATATTTTGTGCAACTATGCACTGTTCTGAATATCATTCACAGTGTATTTTTCCAAAACTATACACAGGATTCAGCTGGTGCTGGGGCTAAGTTAGCAGTCATAAATTGATTTTTAATCAATCAATCAGGTGTTATAATAAAGTTCCACTTTTCATATTTAGACAATTTATGAACCCTTTAAATATTATTAGCCTTTGTGATATAATAGTCCTTTAGTGTTTACCATCTGCGGCATATTTTTGGGAGAGAGAAAAAATGACATGCTACCCTCAATAGGAAATCCTTAATTGAATATGACACTAAAGACACTCTCGATAAGCCTGAGGGTGAAATATTAGGTGGATAGTCGAAGTATCCAATTAAGTGGCACATTCTGTAGATTAAGATAATACATGGCCCAGCTTTGTTACTGCTTTAATTATTTTGAGATATTAGCTTTAGGATGTGATTTAAGATGCCAGCACCTCTTCTGGTTCAGCCTCTATTAAACTTGCATTACAGTAATTCCCACTAGTTACAACAGATGAGCAGAGGATGCAATTTGGGAACTGTATCTGGGAGAGGAGGGAAACAGAGAAGGGGATAAAAAAAAAATGCGGACATTATTTCAAATCAAAGTAACAGGCTAAAATAGGACTTATGGAGCGGGTAATGTCACATTAATAATTTAATTTCCATCTGATATTTACGTGCATTTGTTTTAACAAATTTGTAAATGTGTTTAGAATTATGAAAGTACATGGTAGGGTCATCCTTCAAATTGTAATAACCCTCACATGCCTCAGAAACCTGTCCAGTTTTTTTTCTGGTCTTGATGTCATCAAATGCTGTAGATATTGCAGAATATAATGAACCTTGCCCGAGTCAGAGAGAATAGACCTCGACATGTACCTGTTCGCAAACTTCTCTCAGTTGACATACTGACTGCCCTGTTAAATTTTAATGCTGTTTCGTGCTTCTCCCCTCTCAGCTGTACATGTTGGCTCATTCGAGAACACATTCTCCCTTCATTCCAAACACAAGAGATGGTAACAAGGTCCCAGGATTGCGCAATGGCAACACTACATACTCCTGAAATTTAAGTCCCAATCGTTGCATCACAACAGGTCAGAGGATCAAGGAAAAACCGACAAGGATGGTGCTCTCTACTGGAGACCATACTGCATTTGAAGATCGAGGAAGACTACACCAATAATAAGAACGCTAATTGCATCTTCATTTATTATCTCCACATGCAAATAAGAATACATCAAAGTAGTTCAACAAAACTGGAGGTGGGTCTCCGATCAACTTCACCATAACTCAAAGAAGAAAAGTCAAGACAATTAGGGATGGGCAATAAATGCTGGCTTTGCCAGCGACGCCCACATCCCATATACGAATAAAAAAAAAGAGGCCACCCTGTTGCTCAAGCTAAAAAGTACTCAAGAAAAGAAAGATAATCCTGATTTTTTTCTGTTGTTTCTTCATTTGAAAAAAAATATCCTGGGACCATAAATCCATAGACCTTTGATCTCAGCAGCAGTGCTAAGATCAGCTTGCTTTGATCTTCACTCCAGAGACTTGAGCGCAAAAAATCTAGGCTGACACTCCAGTGCAGTACTGAGGGAGTGCAGCACTGTCAGAGGTGTTGTCTTTCAGATGAGACGTTAAACCAAGGCCCTGTCTGCTCTCTCAGGTGGACATAAAAGATCCCGTGGCACTATTCTGAACAAGAGCAGGGGAGTTATCCCCGGTGTCTTGGCCAATATTTATCTCTCAATCAACATCACTAGAACAGATTATCTGGTCATTATCACATTGCTGTTTGTGGAAGCTTGCTGTGCGCATATTGGTTGCCGCGTTTCCTATGTTACAACAGTGACTACACTCCAAAAAGTACTTCATTGGCTGTGAAGCGCTTTGGGACATCTGGTGGTCGTCTTTTTTTCTTTCAGTCCCTGACCCAGCCACACTTTCCAAGGTCAAGGGGAGTTCCCCTGATTTGCATAGCAATGGTGGGCATCCGCAATACTGTGGCTGCATCTTGAACACCCGCCAGATGGGGAGGCCACAAAATACCATTGCACTGTGGCCTATCAGCCCCTTTTGTAACGGAGCGGAGAAAAATTACTTCGAGGCTTCGACCCCCACATCACTATTACAGCTCTCCAATTCGAAGTTAAAACATCCACTATCAATAAATGCTGCTGTGAAAAATCCAGCAGATTCCCCTTTAAGATTTCACTCACTTGTTGAAAGCCCATAGCACACCTGGCCTTCGTTGCCCATGTTGTGTAGGAAAACTAAGCGCAGAGCGCATTCCCCATGTGAAAAATTGGGGAATCGCACAAGGCCTCATTAGCATGCCATTAACATTGATTTTAATACTTAAATTAGGCTCTTGCACCATTGTCCCGGCCAACGCTCACACACCCTGCATCAACAGGACTGATCCTGATGGCAAGATGGTCACATCCATCACTGTGTCCACATCTCTCATCAGGACTTCTGGCATCTCCCACAAAACTGTAGGGTGGATGTGCATATCCCCAGTGATCCACTCTTGCTAAAGGCTGTGCAACCTGCTTGAGAAGTGCTGTGGTGGTGCTGGCTATTCTGTATGCTGGACTAAGGCACTGTGTTGCATAGCACCGTTCCCCGGATTGTTGCTCTCATTCCGTAGCTTGTGTTTTCTTCCATTAATATTGAACCTTCGCCTTTTGTCCAGGTTAAAATTTCTCTGTTGAAGGATCGTGTTCTAAATTTTGGACTAATCTATCACGTGCAGGCCTCCAAATTTAAGACAGCTCACAGCACTGCCTTAAAAATTAACCCCTTTTGGTGAAAATTCAGCAAAAATTCCCAGAGACAGTCTACAGATCCAGAGTAACAGCCAATCGACACCATGTGCCTCATCTAAACATGTCAGCCTTATCTCTCTACTGGACCTCGTTAGACATTTCCTCCCATCAGCTCCATTGGCCAACACAATATAGCTATATTCTGATAATGTGCTCATTTCTTTACCAGGTAAAAGGTACACAGCAGAAAATATTTTAATACCCAGTGTGACTTGTGGCTTTTCCTTTCTGCTTCCACTTGTTACAAGATTAGTAGGCTCACCCTCACCAACCAAATAAGGGACTAAAATAATATGTTTCATTCATTTTAATAACTCTCATTTTAACAAAAAACAACAAACTTTGGAACTTTAACACTAAACTGGCACTAAATTACAATTCAATGGTGCTAAAATTTATGACTAGGGGGCGGGCGGGAAAGAAGATTTCCACCGGGATTCCGCCCCAACCAAAGTGCCCCTTTATATTCCGATGGGGAGAGGGGTGGAAGGGGGCATGAGTCCTGGTGAGGCCCTTTGAAAGGCCCCACACCCATACCAGTCAAAGGTAATCAATGCCAGTGGGGATTGATTACCTTCAGAAAAAGTCCCCTAGACCTCATTGGGAGCCAAAGATGGACAAGACACCTTTTTTCATTGGGCACTTCGATCGATCCTGGAGGCTCCCAGGAATTTCAGAGATAAATATTTGTTTTAGCACTACATCAACTCTATAAATATTTACATAACATAGAAGTACTTGAAGGAACATTCTTTAATATAGTGGCAAGAGTCGCTCATGTAGTCAATTTAAATACATATATAATTTTAAAAAAAGAATCTGCCACCCTACCAGGGGCACCCATTCCTATGTGGGTAGGCAGTAGTGAGTGCAACTCCACTTTTCTGCCCAACTGCAGCCCGCACCTGTTTCTTGCACTGTTGTTGTGACACTGAGACAAACAGGCTCAAAACTCCATCTATTACTCCAGCTAAGTTTTAGGGATACAGGGCCAATTGAATTAGAGGGGCATTAGAGGAAACTCCAACAACACAAGCAAAAATGGAGCTATACAAGAGCGCAGCACCGACAGAAGCCACAGCACCATCAGTGCAGTCGATTCAGCTCCGCCCACGCTGCCCAATTCACAACCTCTACTGCATTGCCATAGGAGGCCAGGTGGCTTCTCACAAGAAAGCAAGCAAATAAAAATTTGACCAGAGGGGCACAAAAGGGCAAAAACGGTAGGCCGTGATTTGCGGCCCCTATGGGTGCGTACGAGGTGCGCATGCGCCCATAGGAGCGGCGCAAGTTCCGGGTTTAGGCATGGGAAGCGCATGCGTTAAAACCCGAAACTTGCGATCTGTCAAGTATCTTCTTGACAGATCCTCCGCATCCCTGGGAGAAGGGCCTCCGCGGGCGGAGAGTTGCGCTATTTGCCCAACTTCTGCCCAGAGAATGCCCGTGAAATTCTTACGCCGGGTAAAAGCAGGTGTAAGGCCTGCTTTTACCAGTATAAGGCTTTTGAAGGACAGAAAACTACATTTTTTTCAATAATTTATACATTTAAAAACCTGTGAAATAAGGTAAGTTTATTTTTAGCCCCTTTAAAATATGTAAATTTAATTTTCAAAAAATTACATTTTTGTTTTAAATATTTAATTAAATGCCATTTTGATTAATTTTAAATATGTGATTTTTTTTTATTTATTTGAAGTGTACGTGTATTTTTGGGGGTATTCCCATTCATGCTTATGGGGTTTCCTTACGTACGGAATCCTCATAAGTATGAGTGGGGATCCCTTTCTTTCATTGGTTGGGCCGGCCCACGTGATCCCAGGGGCGCTTGCGAACCGCCTGTGCCCCTGGGATACGTGGACCTCTTCACAGGCCTACGCACAGAGGCCCAGGAGCGCGAGTGTCCAAACCGCTGGGGCCATCAGGTAAGTTCGGAGATTTTTTGCTGGTCGGAGGCATCCGCCCGCGGGAAGCCTCCGACCACAAATTCAGGGCCGGTATATTTTCTATAAAAAGCAACAATAGATAAAGAGATAAAATCATTCAAGAAAGAGCATCTTTCTATAACCTCACAAATAGAGAAGCAAGGCAAATGAGTTATCCCACTGGATTGTCACTGGGCTCGTTGAGGTGAGCTGAATATAGAACAGCATTCAATCTAATGGCATAATCTTCAGACAGCAGCGTGGGTGGAAGAGGAAGGACGGTTGTCTGCACCAGACACTGACCTGTCCTGACTAGTAGTAAGGCACGCACACAGGGGAGCCATGTCAGTCAACAAAGGAGCAAATGCGGTCAGTCTCAACGCCATACACAGAAAGGTTCCGTGCTATTTACACTGTATTTCTTTGGCTGCATCGAAGACTTATTACAGAGCAGTCTGATCGTATTCAGAAACACGTGTAAATAATTAATCACCTTGTCAGTTAAATCAGAAGTACTGGACCTCACTTACCAAAAACAAACTTCTTCCATGGACTTTTCTTGGCCGATACAGTGCTAACGGTTAATTTTTTTTCCTCTTTTCCAATAATCTCTTCTAGAATTCCATTTCTAAAAGCAAGTTGAAAATACAGTATCACTGGTCAGTTGGTTGAGCCTTAATACTAATGTTCAGAAAATGGAGACAAAGCTTTTAAGTGGCACTTAGTAATAGGACAGATTCAGGGCAACAAAATAACAAAGTAACTTAAAGACACATCATAAGAATGCACAGAATGGGAAAATAATCATTCATGAAACAAATCCATTCCACTTGGAACCCAAACTTCTTTGCAGTACAGACTCAAAATTTTGAATATTAGTCAAAAACTATCGAGTAGTAACATCATTACTACCAGACAAAATGTGCATTTGTAATTATGTACTTATTATGCTGCAACTATACAAAACACTGGTTAGACCACACCTGGAGTACTGTGAGTAGTTCTGGGCACCACACCTTAGGAAGGATATATTGGCCTTGGAGGGAGTGCAGCGTAGGTTTACCAGAATGATACCCGGACTTCAAGGGTTAAGTTACGAGGAGAGATTACACAAATTAGGGTTGTATTCCCTAGAATTTAGAAGGTTAGGAGGTGATCTGATCGAAGTTTTCAAGATATTAAGGGGAACAAATAGGGTAGATAGAGAGAAACTATTTCCGCTGGTTGAGGATTCTAGGACGAGGGGGCATAGTCTAAGTATTAGAGCCAGACCTTTCAGGAGTGAAATTAGGAAATACTTCTACACATAAAGGGTGGTAGAAGTTTGGAACTCTCTTCCGCAAATGGCAATTGATGCTAGGTCAATTGTTCATTTTAAATCTGAGATTGATAGATTTTTGTTAACCAAAGGTATTAAGGGATATGGGCCAAAGGCGGGTGGAGTTAGGTCGCAGATCAACCATGATGTGCGGGTTAGGTTGATTTGGCTATGATAAATTGACTGTTAGGGGGGTATTAAATATGTGGGGTTATGGGGATAGGATGGGATATGTTAGGGGGAATTAAATACGTGGGGTTACGGGGGTAGGGTGGGATATGTGTACTGTGGGGATTAAAGCAGGGACAGGGTACTGGAGTTGAATGATCAGCCATGATCGTATTGAATGGTGGAGCAGGCTCGATGGGCCGAATGGCCTACTCCTGCTCCTAGATTCTATGTTTCTATGTTTCTATGATTACATACATAGGATAACATAGGATGTACAGCACAGAAACAGACCATTCAGCCCAACCAGGCCATGCCGGCGTTTATGCTCCACAAGAGCCTCCTCCCGTCTTTCCTCATCTAAATCTATCAGCATAACCCTCTATTCCCTTCTTCCTCATATGCTTGTCCAGCCTCCCCTTAAATGCATCTATACTATTCGCTTCAACCACTCCCTGTGGTAGTGAGTTCCACATTCTCACCACTCTCTGAGTAAAGATGTTTCTTCTGAATTCCCTATTGGATTTCTTGTTCACTATCTTATATTGATGGCCTCTAGTTATGCTCTTCCTCACAAGTGGAAACTTTCTCTCTGTATCCACTCTATCAAAACCTTTCATAATTTAAAAGACTTCTATTAGGTCACCCCTCAGCCTTCTTTTTTCAAGAGAAATGAAACCTAGCCTGTTCATCCTTTCTTGATATGTATACCCTCACATTTCTGGTATCATCCTTGTAACTCTTCTCTGCACCCTCTCCAGTGCCTCTATATCATTTTTATAATATGGCGACCAGAACTGTACGCAGTACTCCAAGTGTGGTCTAACCAAGGTTCGATACAGGTTTAGCATAACTTCCCTACTTTTCAATTCTATCCCTCTAGAAATAAACCCTAGTGCTTGGTTTGCTTTTTTTATGGCCTTACTAACCTGTGTCACAACTTTTAGTGATTTGTGTATTTGTACTCCGAGATCCCTTTGTTCCTCTACCCCACCTAGACTCACACCCTCCAAGTAATAAGTGACCTCCCTCTTCTTCCTACCAAAATGCAATACCTCACATTTATCTGTGTTGAACTTCATTTGCCAATTATATGTCCATTCTGCAAGTTTATTAATGTCCTCCTGTAATTGTTGCAGTCCTCCTCAGTATTGACTATCACCCCCAATTTGGTGTCATCCACAGATTTAGAAATTGTGTTTTTGATTCCTAAGTCTAAATCGTTAACGTAAATTGTGAACAACAGTGGTCCCAGCACTGATCCATGTGGAACACCACTTCCCATCTTCTGCCACTGTGAATAGCTACCCTTTACCCCTACTCTCTGCTTTCTGTCTTGAAGCCAGCTTGCAATCCATTCTGCTACTTGCCCCCTGACTCCGCATTCTCTGACCTTGTTCATCAGTCTATTATGGGGTACCTTATTCTTCTTCTTCTTAGGCAGTCCCTCGGAACCGAGGATGACTTGCTTCCACATTAAAAAATGAGTTCCCAGGTGACTGATGAGTCCAATGCAGTCTATAGGGTGGAAGATGCCTGTGTGTGAAAAGAAACCCAGGCAGAGAGGACCTGCGGGAAGGAGGGAGGAGGACAGTAGGAGTATGTTTGTGTGTGTGTGCTAGGCCGTTGTAGCAGAGCCTGGTCTCCAATCGTCTTGGATCCCCTTGCCATTGGACTAAGACCTTGCTCTGTCAAGCCCGTGTGGTAGCTGGTGTGCAACGGCCACCCCACGAAGGCCTTTTGAAAATCTAGATAAATTACAACTACTGCATTACCATTGTCTACTCTCTCTGTTACCTCATCAAAAAATTCAATGAGGTTGGTCAAGCAAGACTTCCCCTTTTTAATTCCATGCTGACTATTCCTTATTATATTTTTAGTTTCTAGATGTTCTTCTATTTTCTCCTTTAGTAGGGAATACATTATTTTTCTGACCACTGATGTTAAGCTGAGTGATCTATAATTCCCTGGAAATGTTCTATCCCCTTTCTTGAATTTAGGTATTACGTTATCTATCCACCAGTCTTCTGGCACTATACCTTTTTCTAACGAATTATTAAATATGCGTAGTAATACCTCTGCTATCTCTTCCCTAGATTCTTTTAAAATGCATGGATGTAATCCATCCGGACCAGGGGTTTTATCCTCTGAGTTTGATAAGTTTATTTAATATATCCCCTCTTTTTATTTTAAATGCACTTATCTTATTACTAATCTCATCATCCAATGTCATGTCCACCTGTTCTATCTCCCTGGTAAATACTGAAGCAAAATAATTATTTAATATTTCTGCCAGCTCTCTATCATTATCTGTGGTATTACCCTATCTATCACTTAATAGCCCTTTTGCATCCCAACCTTCCTTTTTTCATTGATGTGCCAGTAAAATATTTTACTATTTTGTTTTTTGTTCCTTGATAATTTAATTTCATAGTTCCTCTTTGCCTTCCTAATTGTTTTTTGACTTCTCTCCTAATCTCTTCGTATTCTCCCTTATCTTACACTCCCCTGCTGTTCATGTACTTAATGTATGCCTCTTTCCTTACCCTCAATTGTTCCCTTATGGCTTTATTCATCCATGGTGTCTCATTAGTGTTTGGTTTGTTCTTTCCTTTTAGCGGATTATATTGTTCCTGCACTCTGTTGAACACCGTTTTAAATGTTTCCCATTGCTATTCTACATTGTTGTTTGCCAATATTGTTGCCCATTTTATTTTCACAAGTTCTATTCTCAGCCCCTCAAAATCAGCTTTTCTCCAATCTATTAACCTGGTTTTCGTCATACTTATGTCCTTCTCAATTATCATCTTAAAGCGATTTATATTATGGTTACTATTGCCTAGATGTTCCCCTACTTTTACTTCTCTTATCTGCTCTGGTTCATTCTCCATTACTAGATCCAGTAGTGAATCCTCCCTTGTTGGACTTTGTACATATTGGGTTAGAAAGGAGTTCTGTACACATTGTAGGAATTCCATTCCCTTATTCCCTTTACCTACCTCTTCTGTCCAATTAATATCGGGGTAGTTGAAATCCCCCATGATTATTATTCTATGTTTTTTACTCATTTCCCTAATTTGTCTGCATATTTCTTCCTCCACCTCCTTTCCACTATTAGGTGGTCTGTAGACTCCGCCTATTAGTATGATTGATCCTTTATTATCTTTTATCTCTATCCACATGGATTCTATTTTTGATTTGCTGATAGCTGCATCACTTTTTTAACTGCCATTATGTTATCACTAATAAGTACAGCTACTCCACCTCCCCTTTTTCTCTCTCTATCTTTTCTAAATATGTTATACCCAGCAATGTTTCATTCCCAGTCCAGATTTTTCTGGAGCCATGTCCCAGTAATCCCTACTATGTCTGGTTTCTCGCAACACATGATTGCCTCCAGCTCCCCTGTTTTATTACAGACACTGTGTGCATTGCTGTACAGTCAGTTTAACTCATTTTTAATAGGATTTCCTCTCACTTTATGTTTAACCATCTTTTTAGACTCCTGTTCTATAACTCTATTTATTCCCTTGTCATCAATGTCCTCCCTTACTTTATTCTTTCCTATGCTCTCTTTTCCCGTTTTGTTTATATTAGGCTGGTTACGTTTCTTGTAGATCCTCCCCCCATCTTACTAGTTTAAAGCCTTTGCCACCTCCCTATTTACCCTTTCTGCTAGGACACAGGCCCGATCCCGGTTCAGGTGGAGCCCGTCCCATCGGTACAGCTCCTTCCTGTCCCAGAACTGGTGCCAGTGTCCCATGAAAAGGAACCCCTCTTTCCCACACCAGCCCTTTAGCCACATGTTAATTCTCCTGATCTGTCTGCTTCTATGGCAATTTGCACGTGGCTCGGGCAATAATCCAGAGATTATTACCCTCGAGGCCCTGCTTTTTAAATTAGAGCCTAACTCCTGATATTCTTTCAGCAGGACCTCCTCCCTGTTCCTACCCATGTCATTTGTTCCAACATGGACCACAACAACTGGATTCACCCCCCTCCCATTCAAAGTTCCTCTCCAGCCGCCTCGAGATATCCCTTACCCTGGCACCAGGTAGGCAACACACCCTTCGGGAATCTCGTTCTTGGCTGCAGAGGACACTATCTATCCCCCTAATTACAGAGTCCCCTATCACTACCACATTTCTATTCTGCTCTTTGTAATGAGGTCTGGAGCCGAGTGGTCCTGGCAGAACCCAAACTGGGCATCAGTGAGCAGGTTATTGGTGAGTAAGTGCTGCTTGATAGCACTGTCGACGACACCTTCCATCACTTTGCTGATGATTGAGAGTAGACTGATGGGGCGGTAATTGCCTGGATTGGATTTGTCCTGCTTTTTGTGGACAAGACATACCTGGGCAGTTTTCCACATTGTCGGATAGATGCCAGTGTTATAGCTGTACTGGAACAGCTTGGCTAGAGGCGCAGCTAGTTCTGGAGCACAGTCTTCAGCACGACAGCCGGGATGTTGTCGGGGCCCACAGCCTTTGCTGTATCCAGTGCGCTCAGCCGTTTCTTGCTATCACTTGGATTGAATTGAATTGGCTGAAGACTAGCTTCTGTGGTGGGGGTTTCCTCAGGAGGAGGCTGATATGGAACATCCACTTGGCACTTCTGGCTGAAGATGGTTGCAAACGCTTCAGCCTTGTCTTTTGCACTCGCATGCTGGGCTCCACCATCATTGAGGATGGGAATATTCATGGAGCCTCCTCCTCCCGTTAGTTGTTTAATGATCCACCACCATTCACGACTGGATGTGGCAGGACTGCAGAGCTTTGATCTGATCCGTTGATTGTGGGATCGCTTAGCTCTGTCTATAGCATGCTGCTTCCGCTTTTTAGCATGCATGTAGTCCTGTGTTGCAGCTTCCCCAGGTTAGTACCTCATTTTTAGGTACGCCTGGTGCTGCTCCTGGCATGCTCTTCTACACTCCTTATTGAACCAGGGTTGGTCCCCTGGCTTGATGGTAATGGTAGCGTGAGGGAAATGCTGGGCCATGAGGTTACAAATTGTGGTGGAATACAATTCTGCTGCTGCTAATGGCATACAGAGCCTCATGGATGCCCAGTTTTGAGCTGCTAGGTCTGTTCTGAATCTATCCCATTTAGCACGGTGGTAGTGCCACACAACACGATGGAGGGTGTCCTTAGTGTGAAGACAGGACTTTGTCTCCACAATAACTGTGCGGTGGTCACTGCTACCAATGCTGTCATGGACAGATGCATCTGCGACAGGTAGATTGGTGAGGATGAGGTCAAGCAGGTTTTTCCCTTGTGTTGGTTCTCTCACCACCTGTCGCAGGCCCAGACTGGCCGCTACTTCCTTCAGGACTCAGCCAGCTCAGTCAGTAGTGGTGCTACTGAGCCACTCTTGGTGATTGACATTGAAGTCCCCCACACAGAGTATATTCTGTGCCCTTGCTACTCTCAGTGCTTCTTGCAAGTGGTGTTCAACATGGAAGAGTACTGATTCATCAGCTGAGGGAGGGCGGTAGGTGGTAATCAGTAGGAGGTTTCCTTGCCCATGCTTGACCTGAAGCCATGAGACTTCATGGGGTCCGGAGTCAATGTCAATATTTATTATAGAATCATAGAATGGTTACAGCACAGAAGGAGGCCATTTGGCCCATCGAGTCCGTGCCGGCTCTCTGCAAGAGCACTTCAGCTAGTCCCACTCCCCCGAATTTACCCCGTAGCCCTGCAAATTTTTTTCCTTCAGGTACTTATCCAATTCCCTTTTGAAAGCCACGATTGAGTCTGCCTCCACCACCCTTTCAGGCATTGCATCCCTGATCCTAACCACTCGCTGCGTAAAAAAGTTTTTTGTCATGTCGCCTTTGGTTCTTTTACCAATCACCTCAAATCTGTGTCCTCTGGTTCTCGTCCCTTCCGCCAATGGGAACAGTTTCTCTCTATCTACTCTGTCCAGACCCCTCATGATTTTGAACACCTCTGTCGAATCTCCGCTTAGCCTTCGCTGCTCTAAGGAGAACAACCGCAGCTTCTCCAGTCTATCCACGTAACTATAACCTTCCGGCACGATCAAGCAGCTGATGTGCTCCAGCGGTCGGCTGCCTGAACTCTACCCCAGTGGGTTTGGTCACCCACCCATTCTGTACTTACATTTGAACAACGTGGCACTGAGCAGCACCATTCACATTCCAGCTCTTCCCAGTTCTCACGATGAATGCAACATTTAAAAACACACCAAAACCATGATATTCAGCCCTGGCTTCCCTCTCAACCGATACTCAGAAGAGACAATCTTGCACACACAACTTAACAATGTGGCATGAGCTTCACCATAAATGGCTCCACCAACATTAACTTCGAAAACAAAAAGTAATTTTCTTCTACCGAAAAAGAAAACGCATGTACTTCCACTCTAACATTTCATTGGCTCAGAAAATGAAAGCTCACTAATTATCACACGGTAGCACATGCTGCTTTGTCATTTAGCAAACATGCTAAGCCACCGCCAAAGCAACACGTTGCTATAACAATAATCTAAGTAGGGTTATTCTGCCAATTTTTCTACTATAACGCTGGTCATATCATAACAAA
The DNA here is from genome assembly GCA_030390025.1 of Squalus acanthias. Taxonomy (NCBI): domain Eukaryota; kingdom Metazoa; phylum Chordata; class Chondrichthyes; order Squaliformes; family Squalidae; genus Squalus; species Squalus acanthias. The sequence goes on along the minus strand of CM059426.1, from coordinate 195,202,780 downwards.
ATGTTTTTGGTTATTTAAAATAAACTATATAAAAGGTAATGTGAGCATTTTTCACTTTGCTGTCACAGCAAAACATATTTGACAGCAGAATTTATTACAATAAGGTCCATAATGGTCGCACCTTATCAGTTCACTACACATTGGGAGGTATCACATTTTTCTTTCTATTCATGGTTGACAATCAGTCGATACTGTTATCTCTCTGAAAACAACTTTCCTTTGTCGGGATCATTTTGTACCACTACGGCATTCTATTGCTCCTGGTTGGCTGAGAGCTTCTCGCAGATGCTCGCTGTCCATTGCCTGTATATATTCCACTGAACAGTAAACAATTTCGCCAAGCTTTTACCCACCAGACGAGTAAACTGACCTTATTTTTTTTTTTCGAATTGTACATATTGCTCTGGGACCTAGCTACTGCACACACAGCACTCATGTTTATGAGGAGAGGGGATTGTGATAGGCACGCAGCAGTCAAGTCAAGGCAAGCAAAGCATAGCAAATGTGTCACAGCACGTCTATCGGAATGACTGTTGGGTTTTACACCAGTTCAATCTGCTGGTCTGAATTTTACAATGGCAAGTCATCATTCTACGAAACCCGACCAACATCTTTAGAGTCATAAAAACAAGCCACCCCTCCAAAAAAGTGTCTTTCAAAACAAAGCTTTTAGATCCAAGAAAGAAATATTTGCATTTATATAAAGCCTTATCATGCCTTTGAAACATTTACACAACAAGTACTTTTGAAAAGAAATGACTGCTAGTATGTAAACCAAAAGATTTTGATCTGGCAGGAATCAAAGAAGTTTTTACTCACAGTGCGTTTTAATCAAGCTACCCCTTGCTAGTAGGAGACGTTGCAGCTTCTACTCAGCGTCTCCTCACTCGAAGTGGCTCAGATCGAGGACTGCCTGGCGTGGCACTGGGAATCAGCAGCTTAGTGCCCAGTGCTGCTGTGCCATGCAAGCCATTTTGAAACTTGCTCTCGCTTTCCTCCACCCTTTAGAACCACACCCCACTCCTTAAATGTGAGGGCAAATCAGGCAACCTGCTCCCAAGACCCTATTAATACTGCTCTGACTCCAGATAATTTGAGGTGTGAGAGAGTGGACCAACCGGTTTTTTTTCCATTCATGTTTCTATTCTTCCCTTGGGCTAAGCACCTGCCCAGGTTACCTGGCAGCGTGTGAACTCATTTTGTGGGGAACTGCAGAGAAGAAGTGCAATTTAATTTTAATTTTAAGAAATGCTACTTTTAATAACATTTTTAACATTTTTTTTTAAATGTGGCCCTGAATTTACTCGTTCTTTGTAGGCGATCTAGGTCATAAATACAGTGTACTGGATTTTCTGGGGTGAATTTCGGGGACGGGACTTGTTTCCACCTTATAATGGCTGCACTGTGTTTCTGTTCAGGTCCAGGGCCCTCTATGTGTGCATACACCAATGCTGCTAACCTAGCCAATTACCATGGCATCCCTATGAAGCATCCTCCATTGTACAATGTGGTACTACTGCCAAGCTAAATGGACTGTGGACAGACTGTGGACAGATCTAGCAGCCCAAAACTGGCCAACTATGAAGCACTGTGGGCCATCATCAGCAGTGAAATTGAATATCACCACAATCCATAACCTCGTGGCCCAACACAACCCTTACTCCTTCATCACCCCAACCCTGGTTTAATGTAGAAGAGGTTGCCAGGAGCAGCACCTTAGAATGTGGTACCAACCTAACAAAGCTACTAAACACAAAAAACCAGCACATTATAGACAGAGCTAAGAGGTCCCACACCTAATGGATCAGGACAAAGCTCTTTAGCCCTACAACATCCAGTAATGAATGGTGGTGGACAATCAGAAAACAGGAGGAGGCGCCATGAACATCCCATCCTCAACCATGGTAGAGCACAACACATGAAGTATTTGCAAGTGTCTTCAGCCAAATGTGCTAAGTGGACAATCAGACTTGGCCTCCTTCCAGCATAGATACCAGTGTCCAGTCAATTAGATTCTGAATTTCGTCTGTGGGCATCCAGCAGTCTTTGTCTCCTTTGGTATAGTTCAACCAGGAGTGTCTGAAGGTCGACCTCATTAAATTTGGGGCTCTTCTACGCTGCCTACTTTCAGTGCCCTGCTAGCTTCTTTGGGTAACTCTGCCTGCTCTTCCACTCGAGGACATTCATTAAAAGTGCCACAAAATCTTTCACAAGTGCATCTGTTACAGTCACCCATCAATCAACTAAGTCTTGCAAAAAGTTCTTCGCGTACCTGGTACTCCCCTAGCCTGCTGTTGAAATCTTCTGTCATTCTTACCAATAAAATAGCTGCACCTGAAAGTTCCACCCGCCCCAGCGAAGTACTCCCATGTTACACAGCAGTTGCAATCAGCCAACGACAGTGGGTATAAAATTGAGCTGACCCAGCATTCTACGGCAGGGTCAAAGCTGGGTAGATCGGCGGGCAGAAGTCCCACCCTTGCAGCGCATCACTGGGACAAGTGGCCCTGTGGACATTTTTTTATATTTGTTCTCAGAATGTGTGCAACACTGGCAAGACTGCATTTATTGCCCATCCCTAGTTGCCCTGAGATGGTGGGACATCTCGAACTCCTGCAATCCTTGTGGTGATGGTGCTCCATACTGGCGTTAGGGAGAGAATTCCAGGATTCTAAGGCCTGTCACTGGGATGCTTAATTTTGATTTCCTCTTGAGTGTGACTTATCATGATTGGAAGAAATGTTATTAAAAATAATGTAATATTCATTTCTTAATGAATTTTTAAATACATGCTGCTTCCTGGCCTGTATAAGGGGGGAGGGGATATTTAATATCTATCAGGATGTCCTAATTAACAGGATTAACTTGCATTAAATGAGAATGCTTTCTACTGGGGCATGCACCTGACACAGAGTGTCAGATGACGATAATTGAGTAGACTGCACTACATGCTGTATTGGTGAAGCATTACAGAGGTCATAATAAAGGAGCCTGTCCAGCCCAAACCTTCTGCCTTCCCATGTGTAAAGGTAGCTAACCTTGCATAACATTGGTTGCATTGCTTCAGCAGGACAGCTCGCAGATGCTATAGGTATTGTATGCTGCACATTCTATTTAACAGTCACCATCAATTGGAGGTGGAGTGCACCAGAAAAAAGCTCATATAATAATAGTGTTGAAGTCTGTTAATTAGGGCATCCTGATGGAAATGAAACTATCCCATTTATCTGCTCACCTCCCATTAAACAAATCTCATTAGTGCTCTTTATGTACATTGGGAATCAATTAGTATCTGAGCTAAACACCCGCCATAAAGGACTGGCCCCATTAAACAGTATTAACTGGATATAGGTTTATCTATTTATCAACAATTTATGAACTGAGAATGGTTTCGGAAGTAACTCCTGAGAGCTCTAAAGAAAGTAATAATGTGTCAGTTAATTAATGCATAGTGCATAATGCTGACATGGACTCGAGGCTGAGGAAATTAAAACAATTTTCTTTCAGCGATAAATCAAACAATATTTACACAAACAGAAAAGAATCCAGCAACCTGAACAATCTTTCCAAAAAAAATTAGTAATATTCTTTTCCCAGAATGTATAAGCAGCCATGTAAAGGGCCCAACTTTAAATCTTTGTGCATGCTGAGATGGTCTTGGCATTAATGCTGAACAGAATTAGCAGCGGCTACATTTGTACGCTACTTTTTTATTCTCTTTTGGAGCTAGCGTTTAGTACACAGCTAAATCGTGTGCTGTGTGTAAATGATATAATAATGGATTCTATAACAAGCCAAAGTTCTCATTATGCACACTGCACCAGAATGGAACAACAAGAAACATTCTGCTTCTCCCCAACAGGCACTTTACACTGAAATTTTAAGAGTTATAATAAATGTCAAATATTCTTCACGTCAAAACAAAGGTTTCTTATCCCTGAGGGTTTATTTCATTTATTTTCTACAAAACAAAATGATTGTTTCTTACCGGAATGTATTTAACCTTTTTGCGCTTCATAGCACAAGATGAGTAACAAAAACAGTGAACAAAATAAAATGTTTCATTCTGTAATTTATTGGCCCGTAATTTGCGGTCAGCGGCGAAGCAAAGGCGTTTGCCGCTGGTCCCGAAGCAAGTTCCCACAAAGACAAAGATCTCGCGGTCTCTGTGGCAAGAAGTTCAGCTTTTCCGACGTCCAGTTGAGATCCGTGTAATTTAATGGGGAATCCCCTAGTGCGAGCTGCTGTGACGTCAACAAGCTGTCTAAGCAGCCAATCACACGGCAGAATTCTCACAGACTGGGAACCCGGAAGTGAATAAGCTCTAACTTTAAAAAAAATGTTGTAGAGAACAAAACAAAGATTGGTACTCTCACATGGGGAAAAGGTAAAGCTGAAATAAACATGAACAAACTTAAAACATTTTTTGTTCAAGTTTCTTAAAAATTGGAAATTTTATTAAAATGAATAAATTTGGCACACCGCAAAATTAAATTTTGTTTTTCAGGGAAACAAACAGCAGTCAATACACTGTTAAAACCCCAGTTACACCTAATCCAAAAGCATCTAACTTTTAATGGGGTATTTAACAGCGATATTACCGCGGAAAAGCCCAAGTTTGTGTCAGTTTCTCTGATTTCCCTGATTACACCGAATGCCGACAATGGTGGGGGGGGGGGGGGGGAGGGGCGCACAGTGCAGCCAGTGTCGGAGCAGTGAATATCTGACCGCAACTTCAGGATTTCTGCGTTAAGATGCACATGCGCTACATCCTGAAGTTGCCGTCAGTTTCAAAGGGGTAATGACGGCGAACGCTGTTCGTTTGCTGTTATTACCCACCGCAAATTCTGAGCCAATAACTAACCCTGCCTATTTAGTCACATTGCTCTACAGCAGTTTAACTTTCCAAGATCCAATGTACTTTCAAACCTGGAAACGCAAGCATGCACCTCGCACAGTTTTTGGCACCTTGTTGTGCTGCGTAATTATATTAACAGTCGGCAGCTCCAAGGACACACACTGTGATGCTGAAAATCCCAATTTTACAGTAATAATGCTATTCAGATGACAGGACTAGCTGTAATACTCTATCAATATTAGATTATCAAAAAATTCCAAAATATAAAATAAGAAGTTTTAAAACATTTGCTTCCTCTTAACTTTATCTTCTATATTTTCTTCATTAACTTTAAGTTTGCCTTATTTCTAACTGGCATTCTCTACTTCAAACAAAAAAAACAAAAAAATATCTAACTTAAGAATTAAATATTCAAAAGCAAAATACTGCGGATGCTGGAAATCTGAAATAAAAACAGAAAATGCTGGAAATACTCAGCAGGTCAGGCAGCATCTGTGGAGAGAGAAACAGAGTTAACGTTTTAGGTTGTTCACCTACCGTCAGAACGGAATTAAATATTCAATTTACTTTTTATTTCTATGGCTTTAGCTCGCTGGAGCTTGGGATTGATCCCTCCCCTCCTCCCACCCCACCTTCGACAGGCCCCGATTTTAACTGGATCACTGGGTCTGCTTCTGGGGAAGGTGGGACTTGTACAAGTCGGACGGGTTGCAGCTGAACCGGAATGGGACCAACATCCTTGCGGGGAGGTTTGCTAGTACTGTTGGTGAGGGTTTAAACTAACTTGGCAGGGGGATGGGATACGGAGTGGAGCTATAGTAGGGGGTGATGCACAGCCAAATATAGAGGAAAAAACAAGTCAGCCTGGAAGGCAGAGCAAATATGTAATGGCACAAGGGAGTATGGCAAGGCTGGATGGCATTTATTTTAATGCAAGGAGTCTTGCGAGTAAGGCAGATGAATTGAAGGTGTTGATGAACACATGGGAGTATGATATTGTTGCTATCACAGAGTCATGGTTGAGGGAGGGGCAGGACTGGCAGCTCAATATTCCGGGGTATAGAATCTTCAGGCGAGACAGAGGGGGGTGTAAAAGAGGAGGGGGTGTCGCAATATTAATCAAGGAGTCAATTACTGCTGTAAGGAGGGATGATATCTTAGCAGGTTCCTCTAATGAGGCCATATGGGTAGAACTTAAAGACAAAAAGGGGGCAAGCACTTTGCTGGGAGTGTACTATCGGCCCCCAAACAGTCAGGGGGAAATAGAGGAACAGATATGCAGGCAAATCTCAGAGAAGTGTAGAAATAATAGGGTAATAATAGTAGGGGATTTCAACTTCCCCAATATTAACTGGGATAGTCAGAGTGTGAAAGGCTTAGAGGGTGCGGAATTCTTAAAGTGCATCCAGGAGAGCTTTTTGAGCCAACATGTAGAAAGTCCTACAAGAGAGGGGGCGGTACTGGACTTAATTCTGGGGAATGTAGCTGGGCAAGTGGTAGATGTGTCAGTAGGAGAGCATTTTGGTGACAGTGACCATAATTAGGTGAGATTTAAGGTAGTCATGGAAAAGGACAAAGATGGACCGGAAATAAAGGTTCTAAATTGGGGGAAGGCCGATTTTAATATGATAAGGCAGGATCTGGCCAAAGTGGACTGGGATCAGCTACTTGTAGGAAAATCCACATCAGAGCAATGGGAGTCTTTCAGAAAGGAAATAGAGAGAGTACAACGCCAACATGTTCCCATAAAGGTCAAGGGTGGGACCAACAAGCCCAGGGAACCCTGGATGTCAAGGGATATACAAGAATGGATTAGGAAAAAAGGGAGGCTTTTGGCAGATACAAAGGACTAAAAACAGTAGAAGCCCTAGAGCAGTATAGAAAATGCAGGGGGGTACTTAAAAAAGTAATTAGGAGAGCAAAGAGGGGGCATGAAAAAACACTGGCGGGCAAAATAAAGGAAAAGCCCAAGGTGTGTTATAAGTATATTAAGGGCAAGAGGATAACCAGGGAAAGAGTAGGGCCCATTAGGGACCAAAGTGGCAATCTGTGTGTAGAGCCGGAAGATGTGGGTGAGGTTTTAAATGAATATTTCGCATCTGTGTTCACTATGGAGAAGGGTGATGTAGGCATAGAAATCAGGCAGGGGGATTGTGATATACTTGAACAAATTAGTATTGAGAGGGAAGAGGTACTAGCAGTTTTGGCAGGCTTAAAAGTGGATAAATCCCCAGGCCCTGACGGGATGTATCCCAGGCTGCTGTGTGAGGCAAGGGAGGAGATTGCAGGGGCTCTCACACAAATTTTCAGAACCTCTCTGGCTACAGGGGAGGTCATGATGCGGAGATGCCGGTGTTGGACTGGGGTGGACAAAATTGAGAGGTCGCACAACACCAGGTTATAGTCCAACAGTTTTATTTGAAATCACAAGCTTTCGGAACTATCGCTCCTTCCTCAGGTGAAGTGCCCAGAGGACTGGAGAACAGCTAATGTAGTACCATTGTTCAAGAAGGGTAGTAGGGATAAACCAGGGAATTACAGGCCAGTGAGCCTAACATCAGTGGTAGGGAAATTATTGGAAAAAATTCTGAGGGACAGAATTAGTCTCCACTTAGAGAGGCAAGGATTAATCAGCATGGCTTTGTCAGGGGGAGATCATGTCGGACCAATTTGATTGAATTTTGAGAGGGGGTGACTAGGTGTGTGGATGAGGGTAGTGCAGTTGATGTAGTCTACATGGACTTCAGTAAGGCTTTTGACAAAGTCCCACATGGGAGACTGGTCAAGAAGGTAAGAGCCCATAGGATCCAGGGCAATTTGGCACATTGGATCCAAAATTGGCTTAGTGGCAGGAGGCAGAGGGTGATGGTCGAAGGTTGTTTTTGTGACTGGAAGCCTGTGTCCAGTGGTGTACCGCAGGGATCGGTGCTGGGCCCTTTGCTGTTTGTAGTGTACATTAATGATTTAGATATGAATGTAGGAGGTATGATCAGTAAGTTCGCAGATGACATGAAAATTGGTGGAGTGGTAAATAGCGAGGAGGGAAGCCTCAGGCTACAGGACGATATAGACGGGTTGGTCAGGTGGGCAGAACAGTGGCAAATGGAATTTAACCCTGAAAAGTGTGAAGTGATGCATTTTGGGAGGACTAACAAGGCAAGGGAATACACAATGAATGGTAGGATCCTAGGAAGGACAGAGGATCAGAAGGAACTTGGTGTGCATGTACATAGATCCCTGAAGGCAGTAGGACAGGTAGATAAGGTGGTTAAAAAGGCATATGGGATACTTGCCTTCATTAGCCGAGGCATAAAATATAAGAGCAGGGAGGTTATGATGGAGCTGTACAAAACGCTAGTTAGGCCACAGCTGGAATACTGTGTGCAATTCTGGTCACCACACTATAGGAGGGATGTGATTGCATTGGAGAGGGTGCAGAGGAGATTCACCAGGATGTTACCTGGGCTGCAGCGCTTCAGCTATGAAGAGAGACTGGACAGGCTGGGGTTGTTTTCCTTAGAGCAGAGAAGGCTGAGGGGGGACCTGATTGAGGTGTACAAAATTATGAGGGGCATAGATAGGGTAGATAGAAAGGAACTTTTCCCCTTAGTAGATGGGTCAATAACCAGGGGGCATAGTTACAAGATAAGGGGCAGGAGGTTTAGAGGGGATTTGAGAAAAACTTTTTCACCCAGAGGGTGGTTGGAATCTGGAACTCACTGCCTGAAAGGGTGGTAGAGGCAGGAACCCTCACAACATTCAAGAAGCATTTAGATAAGCACTTGAAATGCCATAGCATACAAGGCTACGGACCAAGTGCTGGAAAATGGGATTAGAGTAGACAGGGCTTGATGGCCGGCGCGGACACGATGGGCTGGAGGGCCTCTTTCTGTGCTGTATAACTCTATGACTCTATAACTCCAGGTGGATTCCCCGATCAAGCCTCAGTTAAAATTACAGTCGGGTCTCAATGATGTCAGTGGGCCGCAACATGCATCTGCAAAGAAGGACCCTGTTGGCTCCGGGCGCGTGTCCTTGCTGCCTGCTCGGGAGAGCAGGTTAAAATTGCAGATGTTGCGATCATGGCGGCTTTTGAACAGGTTAAGAGCCAGGGCAATTTTAACTGCCCACCCGCCAGGTTTCTGCTGAGCGAGTCGGGTTAAAATCGTACCCTTGTTCTCTGCCTGAAAGCTGACTCTCAAGTCTGGCTCTTCTGCCGACTGAGTGCCAGAACATTAATCTTTGACTTAACTGTGTCATGGGGGCTACCAGGTCAACCTTCTGATGGTTTTTACTGGCTGATTTCGGGTGCACCCCCCGAGCAAGTTATCATGTCAGCAGCTCAGGGCACGACATGCTGCTGAATGATATTATTTTACTGGCAATGCTTGAAAGGGTTAATCCACGTCATTCACCATCTGCTGTTTTGGGTGCATATTTGAGGTTGATGGCCGACTGAAAGTTCTATGAAACGGCCTCCAAAAGTGCACGTTAGTCATCTTGGCTTCAACTGCAGTGGCCTAAGTGGAATCAGTACAGTGTGCACACGGGCCAGGAGTTTCCGCGGAGCTGCTCCCGCTCCGTACCCATTAGTTCACGGGAACTGTGGTGGGAACCCCGTTTAAACGTGTAGACGGAGTTCCGCCGCACTTCCTGCAAAGTTACGCTGGCGGAGCGGGAGCAGCTCCAAGAAAGTTCCTGGCCATTATTATTCATTAGTTTTTAAAACTTACTGTGTGCTGTCACTCAGGAAAAAAAAAAACTGTTGCCGCACATAAGGAAGTGCAAATAAAAATTTATAAAACACTTTCTTTTAAAATCACTGTCCCTGCATGTTTTTTTGGAAAGCACATACACAAAGCTTCAATTTTGGTGCAAATTGTCAAATAAACTTGGCTGCCACCAGTGCCTCAAATTCCATCGCTTTATTTCAAATGCTTCTGGCGTACATGTATATGGATTTAATTGTGGTATTTACCCCTTAAGTTCCCTATCGCAGTCTGGTCCTGATGTCTGGGCAAAGTGATATACCTTGTGATGCTGCATTCTGTTTGCACGGTTACATAAACAGAGCGGGTAGCGAACCAGCACACTCGGTATTAAAGAGATATTTTAAATCACATGATTCCGCTCCTGTTTGCCACTATACAAACTACATCAACAATAAAGAAAACCCTCAGTTAAGTCTTACCCATTTTTTAAATATTCGTTCCTGGGATGTGGGCATCACTGGCAAGGCCAGCATTTATTGCCCATACCTAATTGCCCTTGAGAAGGCGGTGGTGAGCCGCCTGCTTGAACCACTGCAGTCTGTGTGGTGAAGGTACTCCCATAGTGCTGTTAGGGAGGGAGATCCAAGATTTTAATCCAGTGACGATGAAGGATCGGGGATATATTTCCAAGTCAGGATGGTGTGTGACTAGGAGGAGAACTTGGAGGTGGTGGTGTTCCCATGCGCCTGCTGCCCTTGTCCTTCTAAGTGGTAGAGGTCGTGGGTTTGGGAGATGCATTTGAAGAAGCTTGTCCTGGATGGTGCCGAGCTTCTCAAGTGTTGTTGGAGCTGCACTCATCCAGGCAAGTGGGAGAGTATTCCATCACACTCCTGACATGTGCCTTGTAGATGGTGGAAAGACTTTGGGAAGTCAGGAGGTTAGACACTCGCCGCAGAATACCCAGCCTCTGACCTGCTCTTGTTGCCACAGTATTTATGTGGTGTGTCCAGTTATGTTTCTGGTCAATGGTGACCCCCCCAGGATGTTGATGGTGGGGGATTCGGCGATGGTAACACCATTGAATATCATGGGGTGGTGGTTAGATTCTCGCTTGTTGGAGATAGTCATTGCCTGGCACTCGTGTGGCGCGAATGTTACTTGTCACTTATCAGCCCAAGCCTGACTGTCGTCCAGGTCTTGCTGCATGTGGGCATGGATTCTTTCATTATCTGAGGAGTTGCGAATGGAACTGAACACTGTGCAATCATCAGCGAACATCCCCATTTCTGACCTTATGATGAAGGGGAGGTCATTGGTGAAGCAGCTGAAGATGGTTGGGCCTAGGACACTGCCCAGAGGAGCTCCTGCAACGATGTCCTGGGGCTGAGATGATTGACCTCCAACAACCACAACCATCTGGGCTGGGATCCGCCATCATTTAAGATAGGGATATTCATGGAGCCTCCTCCTCCCGCTAGTTGTTTAATTGTCCACCACCATTCACGACTGGATGTGGCAGGACTGCAGAGCATTGATCTGACCCGTTGATTGTGGGATCACTTAGCTCTGTCTATAGCATGCTGTTTAGCATGCATGCAGTACTGTGTTGCAGCTTCCCCAGGTTGGCAGCTCATTTTTAGATACGCCTGGTGCTGCTCCTGGCATGCTCTTCTGCACTCGTTGTTGAACCAGGGTTGGTCCCTGGCTTGATGGTAATGGTAGAGTGAGGGATATGCCAGGCTATGAGGTTACAGATTGTGGTGGAATACAATTTTGCTGCTGCTGATGGCGCACAGCGCCTCATGAATGCCCAGTTTTGAGCTGCTAGATCTGTTCTGAATCTATCCATTTAGCACACTGGTAGTGCCACATAACATGATGGAGGGTGTCCTCATGTGAAGACGGGACTTCATCTCCCCAAGGACTGTGCAGTGGTCAATGCTACCAGTGTTGTCATGGACAGATGCATCTGCGACAGGTAGATTGATGAGGACGAGGTCAAGGAGGTTTTTCATAAGAACATAAGAAATAGGAGCAGGAGTAGGCCATTCGGCCCTTCGAGTCTGCTCCGCCATTCAATGAGATCATGGCTGATCTTCTGCCTCAACTCCATTCACCGGCCCTATCGCCATATCCCTTGATGCCCTTACTAGTCAGAAATCTATCGACTTCTGTTTTGAATATACCCAATGACTGAGCCTCCACAGCCCTCTGGGGTAGAGAATTCCAAAGATTCACCACCCTCTGTGTGAAGAAATTTCTTCTCATCTCAGTCCTGAATGGCCTACCCTTTATCTTGAGGCTGTGGCCCCTGGTTCTAGACTCCCCAGCTAAGGGAAACATTCTCCCAGCATCCATCTTATCAAGCCCTGTAATAATTTTGTATGCTTCAATGAGATCTCCTCTCATTCTTCTGAATTCAAGAGAATACAGGCCTAGTTTACTCAATCTCTTCTCATACGACAGTCCCGCCATCCCAGGAATCAATCTCGTCAACCTTTGTTGCACTCTCTCTATGGCAAGTATATCTTTCCTTCGGTAAGGAGACCAAAATTGTACACAGTACTCCAGGTGTGGTCTCACCAAGGCCCTATATAAGTGGAGTAAGACTTCTTTACTCCTGTACTCAAATCCTCTTGTAATGAAGGCCAGCATACCATTTGCCTTCCTAATGGCTTGCTGCACCTGCACATTCACTTTCAGTGACTCATGTACAAGGACACCCAGGTCCCTTTGAGCATCTGCATTCCCCAATCTTTCACCATTTAGGAAATACTCTGCCTTTCTGTTTTTTCTACCAAAGTGGATAACTTCACATTTATCCACATTATATTCCATCTGCCATGTTCTCGCCCACTGACTGAGCCTGTCAAGATCCCCTTGAAGCCTCTTCACATCCTCTTCGCAACTGACACTGCCACCTAGCTTTGTATCATCAGCAAATTTGGAAATGTTACATTTAGTCCCCTCATCCAAATCACTGATATAGATTGTGAATAGCTTGGGCCCAGGCACCAATCCTTGCGGTACCCCACTAGTCACAGCCTGCCATCCTGAAAAAGACCTGTTTACTCCTACTCTTTGTTTTCTGACTGTTAACCAATTCTCAATCCATGCTAGTATATCAGCCCCAATTCCATGTGCCTTCATTTTGTTCACCAACCTCTTGTGTGGGACCTTATCGAAGGCCTTTTGAAAATCCAGATACACCACATCTACCGGTTCCCCTTTGTCTACTCCACTAGTTACATCCTCAAAGAACTCCAATAGGTTTGTCAAACAGGATTTCCCTTTCATAAATCCATGTTGACTCTGCCCAATCTTAGTATTAGTTTCTAAGTGCCCAGTTATTGCATCCTTTATAATAGATTCCAGCATTTTCCCAACTACTGATGTGAGGCTAATAGGTCTGTAGTTCCCCGTTTTCTCTCTCCCTCCTTTCTTAAATAGCGGGGTTACATTTCCCTCATGTTGGATCTCTCACCACCTGTCGCAGGCCCAGACTGGCAGTTATGTCCTTCAGGACTCAGCCAGCTCAGTCAGTAGTGGTGCTACCGAGCCACTCTTGGTGATTGAAGTCCCCCACCCAGAGTACATTCTGTACCCTTGCTACTCTCAGTGCTTCTTCCAAGTGGTGTTCAACATGGAGGAGTACTGATTCATCAGCTGAGGGAGGACGGTAGGTGGTAATCAGCAGGTGGTTTCCTTGTCCATGCTTGAATTGAAGTCATGAGACTTCATGGGGTCCAGAGTCAATGTTGAGGACTCCCAGGACCACTCCCTCCCGACTGCATGCCGGTGGGACAGGACATACCCAGGGATGGTGATGAAGCAGTTTGGGACATTGGCTGAAAGGTATGATTCTGTGAGTTTGACTATGTCAGGCTGTTACTTGACTAGTCTGTGGGACAGCTCTCCCAATTTTGGCACAAGTCCCCAGATGTTAGTGAGGAGGACTTTGCAGGGTCGACTGGGCTGAGTGTGCCGTTGTCGTGTCCGCAACCAGTGCCTAGGTCGATGCCGGGTGGTCCGTCCGTTTTTTTCTTATTCAGTCCAAGAACCTTTTAATGACGTGATAAGTGTTAATTACTGCCTAACAACCTCTCTGGCACTGAAAATTAACTAGTACAGTGTGGAGTTTCATTCCTTCATGTTTTAATTGTTGGAGTTTTCAAAAATGTAAAATTGTAATTTTTTTTAACTTTTCCTTCTGTCTCCTTTTTCTCTCTCTTAATCCAATCTTTCTTTCCCTCTCTTTATTTCTCTTTCTGTACCTGATTTGACATTGAATTCACCGATTCTAATTTACACTTCTTGCTCAATCCTTGCTCAATCAATTGTTAATCTCACAATCATTCAATCTGATTGGTTGAGAAGATACACAGTTGTTTGCCCTGTTCACTCAGGTCCCAGATGCCCTGTTTCCCTCGCTGAGATGTTATCAGTTCGCACTTTCAGCAACTTGCCACGCAAAAAATTAAAAAACCCAAACGTGCAGACGCTGTTAGATACCTTGTCACAGCAAATTATGGCCCAATATAAACAGAGTTCTTGCAGCAACAGGACGAAGAGAAACTATATATACTCAGAGCTATTTCTGATTCCAATTGTGGTTCCAAGTAGCAACTAATTATTAAACTCGCTCTTCTCGGGATCTCTGAAGCATAATTCAAGACAGGCAGGAAACATTTTCTTTAATTAAAATACATTATTGTCATGGTTTGCAATTCAAATCTGCATTCTACACCACTTATCAAATCTACCAGCAGCCTTGTCTTTCAGTGACTCTCCTAATTGGGGTTACTGTATACTGGGCAGAGATGGATTTTAATGAATCTTGCTTTTCTGTTCAAAGCCTTGGATGTTTTTCAATACCCGGGCTTCAAGGCTTTGGGCAATTCCCAAAACAGGGTTGGAGAATCCAAGAATGAGCCTGGGAACAGGGAAAATTAGAGGAGCCAAAAACAGAATTGGAGCTAGCAACAAAACTCCAAATAGTATTTATTAAAAAGATGATTCTGTGGCTATAATATTTGAAAACCAAGCTCTCAATGTGAATCCAAGCTTTGCCTGATATTTTTACTCAAGGTTCCCCTAGGGGACAAGATGAACGACGTCTATTTTTACACTGTACACCAGTGCAGCTTCAAGTGTCTTATCATGATGTTGATCAAAATTGAATGAAATGATCTTCTGGCTTCCGAACCAGTGCTTAACAGGCCACACAACCCTCAGCCAAACAATTATTGGAGAAATGTCTTTATTCATCACATTTTCCACATGTTTCAGGGAAGCGGTGTGATTAAACCTGTCTGAGCTCAAAAATATTTTAAGAAATGACATGTTAACAAATAACTCCACACAAGTTACAAAGATTATATTGTATCTTATTCAACCATTCTCAGAGCAACTTCCATTTCAGAAGCTGTACTATGCATTTATATCACTGATTTTTTTTGGAACTTTACATAATATTATTAGATACCAAGGCATTGCAGTAGTACAGCTGTTGGGATCCAACGTGTTTTTTTCCATAAGCTGAAAGAATCTGGCTTTCCAGCCACAATTTCCCACACGATAAGCTTCTACCGGAGAGAGAGGCAGAGCAGGGGTCAATAGAAAGGAAAGTTACCTGGAACCACTCTCATGCACCTCGTGGCTGGCCACCAACATGAGTAACACAATGACAATTTGCATTGATATAGCGCCTTTAAATGTAAACAAACAATTTCCCAAGGTGCTTCGTGATGGAAAGAGAAGGGGGAACAGACGTCAATCTATGGAGGCAGAGTTTAGGAGGTTTGACTGAAAACTTGGCTGACAGGATGGGTTTTTAAAGGTGGACAGAGAGGTGGAGAGATGGGCAGGTTTAAGTAGAGCCCTCCGGAGAGTAGGGTCGAGGCAGCTGAAGGCTCTACCATATATGATGGGGTCAAGAGAGTTGGAGGTGCACAAGAGGGAGCACTAAAGGATGTAGGAGGGGGTGTAAGTCTGGAGGAGTTTACAGAGATAGGATGGGAAGAGGCTATGGAAGGGTTTGAAGATAAGGATGATAATTTTAAATTTAATGCAAGGGGGACAGGGAGCCAATGTAGGTTAGCGAGGATAGAAGTCATGGGAAAGCAGGACTTAGTGCAGTAGTGGTACTACAGTAATCATGGTTGACTTTAATCTACATATAGACTGGCCAAACCAAATTAGCAATAATACTGTGGAGGATGGTTTTTTAGACCAGTACGTTGAGGAGCCAACTAGGGAACAGGCTATCCTAGATTGAGTATTGTGCAATGAGAAGGGGTTAATTAATAATCTTGTTGTGCGGGGTCCTTTCGGGAAGAGTGATCATAACATGATAGAATTCTTCATTAAAATGGAAAGTGAAGAAGTCCAATCCGAAACTAGGGTCCTAAATTTAAACAAAGGAAACTACGAAGGTATGAGGAGTGAGTTGGCTATGATAGATTGGGGAGCTTCATTAAAAGGCATGACGGTGGATAGGCAATGGCTAACATTTAAGGAACGAATGCATGAATTGCAACAGTTATACATTCCTTTCTGGCGCAAAAACACAAAAGGAAAAGCGGCCCAACCATGGCTAACAAAAGAAATTAAGGATAGTATTAGATCCAAAGAGGAGTCATATAAAGTTGCCAGAAAAAGTAGCAAGCCTGAGGATTGGGAGCAGTTTAGAGTTCAGCAAAGAAGGACCAAGAGATTGATTAAGAGGGGAAAAATAGAGTATGAGAGTAAACTTGCAAGGAACATAAAAACAGATTGTAAAAGCTTCTACCAGTATGTAAAAAGAAAAAGATTAGTGAAGACAAATGTAGGTCCCTTACAGTCAGAAACGGGAGAATTTATAATGGGGAAACAAGAAAATGGCAGAGCAATTGAACAAATACTTTGGTTCTGTCTTCACGGAAGAGGACACACATAACTTCCCAGAAATGCTAGGGAACCAAGGGTCTAGTGAGAAGGAGGAATTAAAGGAAATTTGTATTAGTAAAAAAATAGTGCTGGAGAAATTAATGGGACTGAAAGCTGATAAATCCCCAGGGCCTGATAATCTGCATCCCAGAGTACTAAAAGAGATAGCCATGGAAATAGTGGATGCATTGGTTGTCATCTTCCAAAATTCTATAGATTATGGAACAGTTCCTGCAGATTGGCGGGTGGCAAATGTAACCCCACTATTTAAAAAAGGAGGGAGAGAGAAAACAGGGAACTACAGACCGGTTAGCCTAACATCAGTAGTAGGGAAAATGCTAGAGTCTATTATAAAGGATGTGATAACAGGACACTTAGAAAATATCAACAGGATTAGACAAAGTCAACATGGATTTATGAAAGGGAAATCGTGTTTGACAAACCTACTGGAGTTTTTTGAGGATGTAACTGGTAGAATAGATAAGGGAGAACCAGTGGATGTGGTGTATTTGGATTTTCAGAAGGCCTTTGATAAAGTCCCACATAAGAGGTTAGTGTGCAAAATTAAAGCACATGGGATTGGGGGTAATATACTGGCATGGATTGAAAATTGGTTAACAGACAGGAAACAGAGATAGGAATAAATGGGTCTTTTTCGGGGTGGCAGGCGGTGACTAGTGGGGTACAGCAGGGATCAGTGCTTGGGCCCCAGCTATTCACAATATATATCAATGATTTGGATGAGGGAACCAAATGTAATATTTCCAAGTTTGCTGACGACACAAAACTGGGTGGGATTGTGAGTTGTGAGGAGGATGCAAAGAGGCTTCAAGGCGATTTAGACAAGAAGGGCTGGATTTTGTCAGTGTGGGCAGGCTGGGGCGTGTCAGGTGGAAATCGTGTCAGGACCCCGACTCCTAAGTGAAGTGTTGAAAAATTGGGATTGTCCCCTAATTGGGCAATTGATTTCCTGCGTGTGGGAACACCTGGCCCAATGAGTCTTTTCATACAGAAAGTCGCCTCCGATGACGTCATCAATGCTGCTGGATTTAAGACCTGCAAGCAGCCTTGCTTCCTCTGGAGACTGCAAAGGCTCTGCAAATTGTATGAAGGTGTTGATTTCGCGACAATGTCCACGATCAAGCAAAAATGTGCACCTCGGTTTGATGAGCCCTCCCTCCAAGCTCTGGTGCATGGATCCAGATGTAATAAGGAGGTGCTGTTCCCTTCCTCAGGGAGAAAAAGCCACCCCAGCAGACAAAAGCTGTGTGGCTGCAAGTGGCCCAGGAGGTCAACTCCATTTCGCTGAGCCGCAGAACCTGGCTGCAATGCAGGAAGAGGTTTCATGATCTTCTCCGCACAGGAAAAGTGAGTATGACTTTCCTATCACCCTCATTCTGATCCTCATCGCTTCTCCTCACCAGCACTCTGCTTTGCCAACCTCTTCCTCCACATGCCACTTGACACTTACATGCCTGCACCCTTACCCATTCCCTCTCTCTCGAAGGTCACATTCACTTAACTATTCGACCATGCAGCCCTCACACTCCCTATCACTGTGATGCCATGACAACAACAACTTTCAACACATAGGGATGGTCCTTTGTATCCTTCTAAGCATCTATGCTATGGATTATCTACACTCACTCCTTCATTCTCACTCAAACTCCACTTGTGTCCCTCATTGCAGGAAAAGAGAGCCCACAATAAGAGGGAAAAAGCCATGACAGGAGGAGGGCCACCCTCAGTAGCCCAGCTCACCGCCTGGGAGGAGGCGGCCCTGGAAATCGCCGGGATCGAGGAGGATTCCCAAGTGGGGGATGGACAGATGGGCGCATCGCAGCAAGCTGGTGACAGAATAGTTTGGCATCTCTCTCATTGACATTGCATGAGTCACTGATAATGAATCTGATGCTCTAACAGATTGACTTATGATCATCTGCACTATTCAATGTTCATGTAACATTGACCTCACATCTCTAACTCTTTCCTTTACTCCCCCACAGGACCATCGAAAGCCCCCATCCCCACTGTCCAGGAGGAAGAGCCTGAGCTTCCAGATTCCTCAGAGGAAGCTGCAACCTCTGAGGGCGCAGCCTCAGCAGAATTCAGCGCACCCAGCACCAGCGCAGACACTCACACCTCGGTGGGACCTTCGCGAGATAGAGTAGTGTTGGCACCTGGTGTATCACAGCTCACAAGTGAGCATCAGCAGATGGTGGAGACAGGGACAGCAGTGGAGAGTCTGCGTCGGAGGGCGCAGGACTCTGCCAGCTCGGCTCAGCTGCATGTCGACCCTGTGCCTCCGGGTCCATCCAGAAGGAGAGCGGTGCTGGAACTCCAGGAATAGGTGCAGGAGTCTCTGGCAGGTTTTGTCTCCAGGGTCGCTGCGAGTGTCGAGCGAATGGAGGAGTCCATCGCGAACATGAGCAGAGCCTTTGTGGAGGCATTGGCGCATGAACGCATCACCACGGAAAGGATGGTAACCTCCGTGGAAAGGATGGCTACAGTAGAGGAGAGGCCATGGAAGAGCTAAGTCACCAGAGTGTAGAAAATATGGTCATTGTTCAGAATAGACTGGCATCTCTTGAGGAACGATGGTCAGCTACTGAGCATAGAAACCAGAACTTCATGGAAGTCCTCTGGAGTAGGACTTCCAGTGCAGAAACGGGTCCTCATGGCCCCCCTGAAGTGCAGCAAGGTGCTGTCAAACCACTTGCTAGCTCTGAAGTGGGGCTGACCCATGAGAGGGATGTTGGTGGCAGACAACAAGGAAGTGGGGGCTCCTCTCCAAGCGCTCAAACGACCATGTCACTGCAAAGCCCTTGGTCAGAGCCCCACCAGAGTCCTCATCCAACTGAGATGGGCGTCTCATCCCCTGCACAGCTGCAGGAGCAGCAGACTGTTGCAGAGCCCTCACAGGTTCGCAACCCCAGAGGATGGCCGCCAAAGGTGTCGAGACAGGAGCAGCAAGAAAGTGAGCAAGGGGCCTCCACATCTGCTGAAGCCACAGGGGAAGCACCATGTAGGAGCATGCGTAAGAGGAAGATAATGCACAAGTAGTCACAAGGGTAGTCACTTGGGTGTCATGTTGTGTTTATTTTTGAAATGCCACCAGTTGCTGGTTGTGATAAAAAATTCTGATGGCAAACTGTTGAAGTTGTGGCCTGTGTCATTTCGCAAATGGGACTTCCACATTGAGGGCTTAGAGCGACTTGCAATTGTCAGTATGGTGGTCAGAGTGATAGGAATCCGCAGGTTCTTGTCCATTGTCGATGCTCTGGTAAGAAGGTGCGTGGCAAAAGTGTTTGATTGTACAGACTAAGCAAATGTGACAACGAGTGCGTCCCTTGCATCCCGGGCAGCAATATGGTCGCGCTCTGGCGACTTCTGGCCTGTGCATCTTCAGGTGGGTGACTAGCAGCTTGGCGCTCCTGTTGATGCTCCTGCTGTTGGTGCTGCTGTTGCTCATGATTCTGCTGCTGCTGCGGCTGGTCTTCATCCGAATCTGATGTCCAGGAGGAAAGGAATTAAATGGTTTCCATGCTTCTGGTATATGCCTCAGTTGAGGAAGCGCTTAGTCAAGGTGGGGAGAGGGGTTTCCCAGGAGGTCACACTGGAGATGGGTGTCAGGCTCCAAACTTCCACAACACTGAGTATGCCTGCTAAAAGTTCCCCTAGACCTGAAACAACAAAGTTCTGCCACCTGCAAATGATCATTGGTGAAAACTCCTTTGTAATGGTGGAGCTGCAGCTGTTCGTAAGCAATCCACTTGTGAGGCCGCCAGCATTACCTGGCGTGTGCCAGAGGAGGCGTGAGGGATGGGGGGAATGACTAAAAATCGGAAAGGCCTCTCAAAATGGGATTATAGAGGCTATTAAGTGGTTGTTAAGGGTCTTAAGGGCCTATCCCGCCTCTTGGAGGCGGGATGAAAAGGGGGTCAGAAAACATGCTTTTGGGAAAATTGCTCGGAGGCGGGATGGAGGTGGGATCGGGCCCGCCCACCAATTTTGGCGATTTTAACAACTCACACACCTCCGATCCCGCCTCCTCGGGCCTGGCAAAATCGAGCCCGTTGAGTGAGTGGGCAAATACATGGCAGATGCAGTATAACGTGGATAAATGTGAAGTTATCCACTTCGGTAGGAAAAACAGAAAGGTAGAGTATTATTTAAATGGTGCTAGATTGGGAAATGCTGATGTACAAAGGGACCTGGGTGTCCTTGTACACCAGTTACTGAAAGCAAACATGCAGGTGCAGCAAGCAGTTAGGAAGGCAAATGGTATGTTGGCCTTCATTGCAAGAGGATTTGAGTACAGGAGCAAGGATGTCTTACTACAGTTGTACAGGGCCTTGGTGAGACCACACCTGGAGTAGTGTGTGCAGTTTTGGTCTCCTTACCTAAGAAAGGATATACTTGCCATAGAGGGAGTGCAGCGAAGGTTCACCAGACTGATTCCTGGGGTGGCAGGACTGTCGTATGAGGAGAGATTGGGTCAACTAGGCCTGTATTCACTAGAGTTTAGAAGAATGAGAGGGGAACTCATTGAGACGTATAAAATTCTGACAGGGCTAGACAGACTGCATGCAGGAAGGATGTTTCCCCTGGCTGGGGGGGTCTAGAACGAGGGGTCACAGTCTCAGCATACGGGGTAGGACATTTAGGACTAAGATGAGGAGAAATTTCTTCACTCAGAGGGTGGTGAACCTGTGGAATTCTCTACCACAGAAGGCTGTGGAGGTCAAGTCACTGAATATATTTAAGAAGGAGATAGATAGCTTTCTAGACACAAAAGGCATCAAGGGGTATGGGGAGAGAGCGGGAATATGGTATTGAGATAGAGGATCAGCCATGATCATATTGAATGGCGGAGCAGGCTCGAAGGGCCGAATGGCCTACTCCTGGTCCTGTTTTTCTATGTTCTATGTTTCTATGACACAGGCAGCTGAGCATTGCACCAGGCAGAGTTCCAGGATAGTGGAGGATGGGATGCTGGCAAGGAGGGCATGAAAATAATCAAAGACCAGAGGTGCAAAACGTGTGGATAACATTTGCAGCAGCAAAGGGACTAAGGTAAAATTGAAGACAGTAATGTTGTGGAGGGGAAAATAATAAAGGGCTGATCTTCCTCTCCCAGCACTCTCTGGAAGCAATTATTGCAAAGTGCACGGTGCACCCAAACTTGCTCTTGGACCTAACTTTCATGGAGTTGCCATGCGGGTGCACCTTTGGCCACAGCCATGAAGAGAAGACAAAGTGTGGGCACATCCTGGGCCTCAGACGCACCAGCAGTGCTAATGGGGCAGACACAGCTAACGCCCAAGGGAGGGGCAGAGTCATTTTTTTTTTTGCAGGTATTGAGGCAGGATTATTAACAGTGCACTTTCTGGTGAAGAATGACACATTTTGAAATTAATGTATGCGGGCTAGAAGCCAAGTGTTGCAAGTCAGTGGTCTTTACATTTATTTAAAGGTTCCATCCCCAGTGACTTATGTGTTAGCTGCTGTGCCGTGGCTGGGATAGCAGCAGCGGTCCAAGCCGCAGTTTGGATGCCCCTGCCATCTGCCTTGGAGGGAGCCGGTAAGAGTGAGGCACCGTTGCGCCAGGAAGCGGCTGGGGGAACAAACATATAAAGTGTGGCTATGAAGAAAGGGGGAGGGTGCTGGACTGACTGTCCGGCTTCTCTTTTGATTCCAGGTGCCACTGGGCAGTCGTATGGTCAGAGGGTGAGGGATTTCCGAGTCTGGAGTAGGGAAACAGTTGTTTATAGCCCAGGAGATGGCCCAACAAATGACTTCAGCACCTGCCAAGAGGGCTTGTGGTTGTTTCCTCCTTATCGGCCTCCAAATAAGCCATAAATCGCAAAAGAGCAGGTGGCAAAGTACTGAACACTGCCTCCAGCACTAAATGTAAAATTATAACATCAGCCCGAAACAGGTACAGAAGCAGCAAAACCATTTTTTAGTCAAAAGGCCAAAAATAAAGCCCTTTCTTGACAACACCAGTCTGTCCCTTAAGACAGACGCTGCTTAAAACAACAGATATGGATTCAATAGCTCCAGAACTTTCTGGGAGCGTTTTGCATCTGAACTGCAGCCAGTGCTTTCGGCGGACGTTTAAGTGCAGAGGCTTTTGACACTGGTTTACATGAAATGAACCTTGCTGCTTCCACTTTAGGCACAGTCAAGTGCAGACGTTGGAAAAGCCATAGAGGATGTCTATTTGCTATCTATGAGCAAAATGGGAGCAAAGAACTAGCTTCCATTCTTCCTCTGCATTGCATCCATTTTTTGGGTGCTTTTGGGAGCAAGTCAGAGGAAATTCATCCCCAGAGATCCTTCTTGCCCAGAGAGCGGCACAAGGTGTGGGAAGCCCAAACAGGGAAATTGGAACAAAAACACTATGAAATCCATTACAATAAAAACACTTCAGCAGCCAGGGGCATTCAGCCTCGGATCTGCGGGTAAGCATTCTCCAAGGCGGCCTTCGGGATACACGACAGCGCAAAATCATGGAGCAGAAACTGATAGCCAAGTTCCGCACTCATGAGGATGGCCTCAATCGTGATATCGGGTTCATGTCACGATACAGAACGTGACTTGACATCATGGCCGGTCTTTCCAGGTGTTTTTTTTTAAAAAGACTAACACAAGAACCAACACAAATTGACAGGATATGCAGCCAGCAGGTGTTTTGACACGTTGGACCCCCTGGGACACATCTCATTGTCTTGGCTGTGCTCTTAGTGTGTCTTTGATGTAGGGAAAGATTTGAATAGATTTTTTCTGTGTTTAAATTGTGAATTCTGGGAGATTCTCTCACTGCTACCCTACCTGAGGAAGGAGCGAACCGCTCCGAAAGCTTGTAAAATTAAATAAATCTGTTGGACTATAACCTGGTGTTGTGCGACTTCTCATAAAAAATACCTCAACATTTCTGTCCATGTATTTGGTATGAGCAAATTTTATCATCGTGATGGATAATTCACTAAGTCGTCGACATTTCAAGGACCACATCGATGGGAGGCAGACTTCAAATGGATTTACATTGGGGGAGAATTTCCTCGGCCCTCTCCCGATCTCCCGCCATCAAGATCGACAGAAACTCTCGAGAGACGGCATTAATGGGGTCTTTTAAAAAAAAATTGTTCATGGGATGTGGGTGTCACTGGCAATGCCAGCTTTTATTGCCCATCCCTAGTTACCCCCTTGAGAAGGTGGTGGTGAGCCGCCGCCTTGAACCGCTGCAGTCCGTGCGGAGAAGGTACTCCCACAGTGCTGTTAGGGAGGGAGATCCAGGATTTTCACCCAGCGACGATGACGGATCGGCGTTGTACTTCTAAATCAGGATAGTCTCTGCCAATACTTCCGTCAAAATCACTGCAGTAAATCGGGAGAGCCCCGCGAAAGCTTCAGCCGATCACGTTTATGTTGAAAAAGAGCTACTGCTAGTTTAGTTGATCACAATGGAGAATTCTTCCCGAATCATCATCAGATCCTGGTGCAGGCCCCATCGCTATAACGGGCGCATTGGCATTAACCCGCTGTCGGCGGTGGACGGTAAATCAAGTAGCAGGAAGGCAGGAGATAGCCGTGTGACTTTGTGAGACTGTAGCACTGCCCTTTTATCCAATCGAACGGGAGAGTACCGAAGAGGCGCAGCAAAAAAAGGAAAGCAAGAGAAGAAGAGAAGTGAAGAAAGCAGCAGCCGGAGGACGAGAAATGGACGAGGGTCAAAAAGCTACAGTTATTGAAGTGGAAAAATCTGTTCAAAGAAGGATTCCGTGACAAAGTATGCCCGAAATAGCTGGCACGCTTAATACATTATATAAGTGATGCCTTTGTAATTGACTCCTATGGTAATGGAGAATGGTTCGTGCCATTTGCTCGATATAGGCGACTGACTGTCTGGACATGGACGGTCTGAGTGGTGGGGACTGTATCTTCTCCTGACTGAAGGTTAGCCTCACACCATCGTACCTTTTGTCATTTAATCTCTCCTGCCCACCACCCTATCACAGACCTTGCCTTTTGTTCCTTCCTTCCTCCCCTCCCCCCTTTCCCTGCCTCTGCACCTGCTTAAAACCTGTTACATCTTTAACTTCTTCCAATTCTGACGAAGGGTCGCCAACCTGAAACGTTAACTCTGTTTCTCTCTCCACGGATGCTGCCTGACCTGCTGAGCATTTCCAGCATTTTCTGTTTTTATTTCAGGTTTCCAGCCTCCGCAGTATTTCGCGTTTGTGCCAGTAAACAGCCCGATTTTAACAAATGTAAACCTTGCTCCAAACTGTATTCTTTACTTCAAACTGAGGTCACGTGTGTCAGTTCTTTGCATGCTGCACATATTTTGGAACTGTTGAAAGGACTGGATCCTCGCGAGGATTATGTCACTGCATTTTGCAATGGGTGACCTGTTCCTCGCCATTTCTGCTTCACATTAAGTGACATCTCTGATAGAAAGTCACGTTTTCTTCCCTGCTAATCATTCGCTCTCTCCATAGGTAGCCTCATTTGCGCAGGACATCTTCAGCAATTTAACCGTTCATTAATGACAGGCAGCTAACCAAAGCCCCCGAATTTACATTTAACATTAATCTGCTTCCTTAAATCCAAGGCAGATCACTCAGCATGCCACTGGTGATTAGCTCCATCAAACAATTCGCCACGACCTAGAATATCCATTGTGCAAGACGAGATAAACTAACTCATGCACCAAACAGTAATTGGAGGTCAAAATCCAGCAAAGCATCGTTCCCTGAATGTGATGTTTTCATTCAAGCATGTTCAGCTGCTTGTAGTATACAAGTGGTAAACTGTGAATTGAAAAACAAATAGCAGATTTCATAATTCACCCTACTCCTGCACTTAAAGGAAAATAATACTCATCTAAAATGTCTGTCATCCCACGTTTGAAAGCTTTGGAACAGAATTTATTAGGAGAGAAAGAAAAATGAGTCTACTTGAGATTTTACAGATGGAACTGAACCAGTAATGTGCATCTTAAATTCAGAAAACAGCAGTTTCACTTTGTATCATGAACCATTTCATTACCTTGACATTGTACCAATTATACTTAGTGCTTTTCCCATCAGCTACAGCTCTACAACCCATTTTTCATCAAATACAGTATAATACTGGGAGGTCTTCCAGGGTGTTGTTCATGAGAGATCAGCAGATATACTGCCCACTGTCTTCCTCACACGCCTCCCACATTACCCCAGGACTGGTCTCTGATCCTTGCCAGTTAACTAGTGCTTTCTAACTTTGCTCTGCCACTCCTTTGAGCGGTAATAATGAGATTTTTTTCTTCTCAATCACAGCAGGCATTTTGACAAGCAGGCTGTTCTCATAGAAACATAGAAACATAGAATCTAGGAGCAGGAGTAGGCCATTCGGCCCGTCGAGCCTGCTCCGCCATTCAATACGATCATGGCTGATCATCCAAATCCAGTACCCTGTCCCTGCTTTAATCCCCACAGTACACATATCCCACCCTACCCCCGTAACCCCACGTATTTAATTCCCCCTAACATATCCCATCCTATCCCCATAACCCCACATATTTAATCCCCCCTAACACTAAGGGTCAATTTATCATAGCCAAATCAACCTAACCCACACATTTTTGGACTGTGGGAGGAAACCGGAGCACCCGGAGGAAACCCACGCAGACACGGGGAGAATGTGCAAACTCCACACAGACAGTCACCCAAGGTCAGATTCGAACCCAGGTCTCTGGCGCTGTGAGGCACCAGTGCTAACCACTATGCCACCGTGTTGCTCATCTGATGCACAAATGTCTACTTCCCCAAACTGAAGGAAAGTACTATTATGCTTAGGATGGTGTAATGGTCTCACTCAGGTTAGTCTCTGAGCTCGTGATGTTAATCAAGTGCCGGGAGGTCAGTGTAACTTTGCGCTTTTGGCACCCAATGTGCATTTCCCAGAGTTTAGCCCTTCCCCCCTGTGCTGTATAGGGGGCGATTTTGCCAGCCCTGAGGAGGCGGGACTGCCGGGAAAATGGCAGGATCTGGGGGCGGGTGCCCATCCCGCCCCCAACCCGCCTCCGTGCCATCTTTCCAGGAGGCGGGTAGCCGACCCGCACTGGGTCCCGTCTCCTGGAGGCGGGAAGAGGATTACAGCCACTTAACTGCCTGCTAACAGGTAGTTAACAGGCAGTAAAGAGGATTATCCCCATTTATCCAGCAGAGGTGCGGGCTTCCCGACGTCGGGAAACCCCGCCAGGGTCAGCGAGGCGAGCAGTGGGTCTGCGGGGGTCGGAGGGGTGCAAAAGTGCGCTGTGGAGGTAAGTGATGGGTGCAAGTGTGGAGAGGTAAGTATGTGAGGTGAGTGAAAAGTGATAGAAAATGTTTACTTGCCTTTGTTTCTTCCTGCAGGCTTCAACAGTTGGGGAACCAGAGACTCCCGCATCTCACCGGCAGAGATGACAGATGGTTGCTGCACTCTCCGATGCAACAGCCATCTGATTTCTGCTCAGCAGATAGGTTTGTTGAGTCTTGAATACAAGGACTCATCAAACAACAGAGAATGTCAGTGTTTGACAGCTTCACAGAGCTGTCAAACAATGACAATTCATCTGTCAAAAATTTTTGACAGATGAAACGTCATACGCTGACGTTCTCTGTAACTGGCTTCCCCTTAATTGACCTGCTAAGCCCACTGGACGGGCTTAACAAGGTCAATCAAGGGAAAATAGCATGGGTTGGCCACGAGTCGATGGAGGTGGGACTAAAACCCGACAAACAGCAGTCCCGCCTCCAACGCACCCCCATTGGCAAAATCACCCCCATGGTTGCATATTTAGGGCTGGAAGTGCTGTAATCACATTACTCCAACATACTAGGCAGAGTGTCACCATGGCCAGGTTTATTGAGCCACACTGTCCCCTAGGTGGGTACCCCAGCATGAGGAGGTATCACAAATACTCCAAAAATAAAAATCACAAGAGGCTTCTGGATAAGAAAGGTCACCAATGCTGCCCGATGTAAGAGAGAATCAGGGAAAATAACAAGTTAAGTTGAAGGGACCTCCCGGAGATCCCTGGATCTGGCATTAGGTTGATAACAGCACCATCAGTCTCAGGACCTTGAGCTAGGCTTTGGCAGAACTCTGCTGCTCAACTTGACCATCAAAGTAATTCCATATATCCCAGTACCTTTCTACCATCAGAACGACCCTGCCCAAAATGAGTTAAATGAAGCCCCTACAAAGACAACGTCTTGAGAATTTCTGTGCCTGCGACTCTGAAAGATCATATGGAACTTGCCTGAACAACCCTATCAAGGCAGGAACATAGGAATAGGAGCAGACCACTTGACCCAGCAATCTGCTCCGCCATTTTATCAGCCACGGTAGCTTTTTTTATTTTGTGCATGATTCCAGTGTAACTGCTGGGATCATGGCCCTGTGGATTTTTGGGGTCAATACTCTAAAATAAGATCCGGTGATCAATCTAACTGCAGTGGTACTTCCTTGTTTTTATATTCTTTAGCTCTAGTGATGAAACCGAGTATCGCATTCGTATTTTTTATCACCTTTTGCACTTATGTGCTCGTTTTTTTTTTTATGGTTATATGCCTGGACCTCCAAGTCCCTTTATTCAACAACTCATTCATCCCTTTTGCACTCAGTACTTCCCAATTGAAACTGTCTTTCTATCTGCCATCTTATCTCCAAAATGTACTAGCTCACAAAAGGATAAACATGTAATCCCTTTTGACCCCTGGCCAAAAAAAAGCACAGGTGCTTATCACTCAGGCAGTTGGTTAAGACTGTCATCACAGGAGTGAGTTGAAGGGCAATACCTTACATTGGCAGTAATTGGTTGACATTTAAAGGCACGGACACCTTGTGTAGCACTTGGTGACTGACAGCTGCCAACAAATTCCCCAGGGAAAAGTGCTTGAATAACTATAGAAGTGTTGGCCCTGCTAAACACTGCTTTTGTTTAAGGTACTCATTCCAATTTGAGATTGTTACAGTTTCATGGCTTTATTTAAACATCATCTCCATTAATGGTTGAACAAAAGTTTCCTTAAGTAGATCTAAGAGCCTGGAATCTCTCCCAGAGCTGCTTCCACGTAAATAGGGTTTCCATTGCATTTCCCATAAAGAACATAAGAAATAGGAGCAGGAATAGGCCACTTGGCCCCTCGAGCCTGCTCCGCCATTCAATAAGATCATGGCTGACCTTGGGCTCAAAGCCACTTCCCTGCCCGCTCCCCATAACCCTTCATTCCCTTATCTTGCAAAAATCTGTCTTATCTCCACCTTAAATGTATTTAGTGACCCAGCCTCCACAGCTCTCTGGGGCAGAGAATTCCACAGATTTACAACCCTCAGAAGAAATTCCTCCTCATCTCAGTTCTAAAAGGGCGACCCTTTATTCTGAAACTGTGCCCCCGAGTTCTAGATTTCCCCAGGAGGGGAAACATCCTCTCTGCATCTACCATGTCGAGCCCCCTCAGTATCTTATGTGTTTCAATAAGATCACCTCTCATTCTTCTAAATTCCAATGAGTATAGGCCCAGCCTGCTCAACCTTTCCTCATAAGTCAACCCCCTCATCGCTGGAATTAACCGTGAATCGTCTCTGAACTGCCTCCAATGCAAGTATATCCCTCCTTAAATAAGGAGACCAAAAGACCAAAGTTACAGCAGTAGAGAGCAGCTCTGAGGAAATCTCAGGCAGCTACCCACTTCTGTGAGGGCAAACAATTGCAAGCCTAAAATAATTTTCTAACTGGGTTTTACTGTTGCTGTGTTACCAAATTTTCCATAAAATGGCCCAGATGACCACACCGACCAAAGTTCACAGACTGAAGCATCCAGTATTTTTATTCATGAATAGTAATATGAGGCACAATAATCATCAAATACTAAAACAACAATATTTGAACATAAATCAAATAAGCAAGTCTATAATGGGTTGAGAGCCCAAAATAATTATGAGGGTTCAAATCCTTTACCAATTCAATTAACAAAGTTTAAGTTATAGCACTGCAAAGTCAGCCTATCTCATCCTCTTGCAAATCTCTTGTATGAGGTTGGTGCTGATGATGGAACTATTTCAATTGGCCACAGTGCCCTTGAGTTAGGGATTGGGGGCAGTCAGCTGTGCTCCCCCCGACAGATCACAGTCCATTGACACCACTCTGCGAATAAAGTAAAGAGATCTCTACTGGCTGTGAGGATCCCACGTGAAATGTTCTTGTATGAGTTTACATAGGATATACGGCACAGAAACAGGCCATTCGGCTCAACCAGTCCATGCCGGTGTTTATGCTCCACTCGAGCCTCCTCCCATCTTTCCTCATCTAAATCTTTCAGCATAACCCTCTATTCCCTTCTCCCTCATATGCTTGTCCAGCCTCCCCTTAAATGCATCTATACTATTCGCTTCAACCACTCCCTGTGGTAGCGAGTTCCACATTCTCACCACTCTCTGGGTAAAGAAGTTTCTTCTGAATTTCCTATTTGATTTCTTGATGACTATCTTATATTGATGGCCTCTAGTTATGCTCTTCCCCACAAGTGGAACCATTCTCTCTCTATCCACTCTATCAAAACCTTTCATAATTTTAAAGACTTCTATTAGGTCACCCCTCAGCCTTCTTGTTTTCAAGAGAAATGAGACCCAGCCTGTTCATCCTTTCCTGATTTGTATACCCTTGCATTTCTGGTATCATCATTGTAAATCTTCTCTGCACCCTCTCCAGTGTCTCTATATACTTTTTATAATATGGCGACCAGAACTGCACGCAGTACTCTAAGTATGGTCTAACCAAGGTTCGATACAGGTTTAGCATAACTTCCCTACTTTTCAATTCTATATCTCTAGAAATAAACCCTAGTGCTTGGTTTGCTTTTTTTATGGCCTTGCTAACCTGTGTCGCTACTTTTAGTGTTTTGTGTATTTGTACTCCGAGATCCCTTTGTTCCTCTACCCCACCTAGACTCGCACCCTCCAAGTAATAAGTGACCTCCCTATTCTTCCTACCAAAATGTAATACCTCACATTTATCTGTGTTGAACTTCATTTGCCAATTATATATCCATTCTGCAAGTTTATTAATGTCCTCCTGTAATTTGTTGAGGTCCTCCTCGATATTGACTATCCCCCCCAATTTGGTGTCATCTGCAAATTTAGAAATTGTGTTTTTGATTCCTAAGTCTAAATCGTTAATGTAAATTGTGAACAACAGTAGTCCCAGCACTGATCCTTGTGGAACACCACTACCCACCTTCTGCCACTGTGAATAGCTACCCTTTACCCCTACTCTCTGCTTTCGGTCTTGAAGCCAGCTAGCTATCCATTCTGCTACTTATCCCCTGACTCTGCATCCTCTGACCTTGTTCATCAGTCTATTATGGGGTACCTTATCGAAGGCCTTTTGAAAATCTAGATAAATTACATCTACTGCATTACCATTGTCTACTCTCCCTGTTACCTCTTCAAAAAATTCAATGAGGTTGGTCAAGCAAGACTTCTCCTTTTTAATTCCATGCTGACTATTCCTTATTATATTTTTAGCTTCTAGATGTTCTATTTTCTCCTTTAGTAGGGATTCCCTTATTTTTCCTACCACCGATGCTAAGCTGACTGGTCTATAATTCCCTGGACATGTTCTATCCCCCTTCTGGAATATAGGTATTGCGTTAGCTATCCACCAGTCTTCTGGCACTACGCCTTTTTCTAACGAATTATTAAATATGTGTAGTAATGCCCCTGCTATCTCTTCCCTAGATTCTTTTAAAATGCGTGGATGCAATTCATCCGGACCAGGGGTTTTATCCTCTTTGAGCTTGATTAGTTTATTTAATATATCCCCTCTTTTTATTTTAAATGCACTTATCTCATTATTAATCTCATTGTCCAATGTCATGTCCACCTGTTCTATCTCCCTGGTAAATACTGAAGCAAAATAATTATTTAATATTTCTGCCATCTCTCTATCGTTACCTGTGGTATTATCCTGTCTATCCCTTAATGGCCCTATTCCCATCCCAACCTTCCTTTTTTATTGATGTGCCTGTAAAATATTTTACTATTTTGTTTTATGTTCCTTGATAATTTAATTTCATAATTGTTTTTTTGACTTCTCTCCTAATCTCTTTGTATTCTCCCTCATCATGCACTCCCCTGCTGTCCATGTACTTCCAGCTCAAAGGAACAATACTGCTAATTATTATAGAAGTATATGAATTTAATCTTTTTATCAAAGCCTCAACAGCCCAGGGAAATGTGGTGATGGTGCAGAGGTGGTACGAAAAGAAAAATGGGGTCGGGTGGGATGGGTCATTTGCTGAAATCCAGCTCCAACAAATGGCAATCAGAATTTTCCTCCAATCGCCCTGACTGTAACTGCAACCGTATGTAAATGAAAAAGAAAGAACTTGCATTTATATAACACCTTTCATGACCTCAGGACATCCCAAAGTGCTTTATAGCCAATGAAGAACTTTTGAAGTGTAGTCACTGTTGTAATGTGGGAAACCCGGCAGCCAGTTTGCACACAGCAAGCTCCCACAAACAGCAATGAGATAATGACCAGTAAATCTGTTTTAGTGATGTTGATAGAGAGATAATTATTGTTCAGGACACCAGGGGAGAGCTCCCTGCTTTTCTTCAAAATACTGCTATGGGATCTTTTACGTCTAACTGAGAGGGCAGACAGGGCCTCGGTTTATCATCTCATCCAAAAGACGGTACCTCCAACAATGCAGCACTCCATCAATACTGCACTGGAATGTGAGCCTAGATTTTGTGCTCAAGTCTCTGGAGTGGGACTTGAACCCACAACCTTCTGACTCAGAGACAAGAGTTCTACCACTGAGCCATGGCTCACGGTGGGGGCAGGGCTTTCCCCCTGGATTTCCTTTACTTCTCAGCCAGTCTCCACCCACAAGAAACACCACCATTATAAAGGGGGGGGGGGGGCAGTGTCCCAGAGGCAGGAAAGCATTTTGGAGGCCATTGCTGACAATTATCAGCAATCCTTTAAAGCCTCGAAGTGACAGGCAATGCCTGAGCCTCTTGAAAAATAAGGCATTAATGGTACCTTTTCTGCGACCAAAAGAATGCCTAGGTTAACAGTGGTTAACTTTAGGGAAATAATAGATTTCCCTCTTGGAAATCTGTTGTTCCTGTGCTTTGAGGAAGAGGATGATGAGGACGTGAAAGAGAGGAGGATGGAAGAGAGCTGCATCATGTACGCAGACAACACCCGGCCTGTAGATACCCATGCAAGTGGGTCTACAGACCAAGGAGGTATTAGATGGGTTCTTCCCATGGGCAGTGTGTAAGAAGGCTGCAGCTTCCTACAGAAGCACTGCATTATGCCAGCTGTTGGCACCAGACCTGCAGTTCCCTTCCAGCAGGGGCACAGCCGCGTCAGTGCAAAAGCAACAGCAGCTCTGAATTTTTATGCCACCCGATGTTTCTTGGCAGCCTCGGGTGACTTAAGGCACATAAATTAATCAGCAGTGCACCACTGCATTACGCAGGTGATGGATGCTGTGTTCAGGTGTGTCTCAGAGTTCATATCCTTCCTCCTGGACCCACCAAACCACAAGCGCTTGAATTTTACTGATTTGCAGAATCCCCCCAAGTCTAGGTGTCATTGGGCATTACAGACCCCATCTGAAAATACCCTAAATTTCACCAACAGGAAGGCTTTTCACTCTATGAATATGCAGCTTGTGAGTGGTGCCAGCCACATCATTCTGCTTGTGAATATACGCTACCTTGAAAGCTGCCATGATTCTTTTGTTCCATGACAAATGAGGACTTGCATTGTTCTGTCAAAGCAATGCATCAGGATGGTTGCTTGGAGACGAAGGTCGCCCACTTCAACCATGGCTGATGACACCACTCCATCATCCGAGGACCGATACCAATAACAGGCTCAATGAAGCCTCGTGTGCTACATACATCATTATTGAACAGACCATCGGGATTCTGAGGTCCCACTTCCATTACCTGGATAGGTCAGGAGGAGCCCCGTAGTGCAGGGTATCTCGAACTATATTGGCATGCTGCATGAGCATAATTTAGCAGTTGGCAAGAGATCTGCAGAAGAGGAAGAATATGGAAGCCATCGATTTGCTGATCATGATGTGGGAAAGAGATGAGTTGGAATGTGACAAACCATTGCCAACAGCACACAAGATTCAGTAGCAAATCATCAGCAACTGTTTCCAGTAAAAAGGAGGTACTGCACCTCCAGAAACTGTAATGCTGATGACGAGCCTTTGCATTGTTAACAGCTAACCGTTATTCAAATCTACAAAACATTTCACATTACTTCAGGGAAGGGACACATTATCACTAAATAAAGAGAAAACCCTAGCTCCATAAAAATAATCCACAAACGTATCAATCTGCTGAAAACTACCACATTGACTTTCTCTTCATTACGACCTATTATTATTTCTTATCACTGTGCCTACCCCTTGTGCCGAACGCTCGTCTCACATGTGAGTCTAGCCCCTTACCTCTTGTGTGGTGCTACCTCAGTGTCAGGAGGTTGTGAGGTTGGTGGCTGGGACTGTACTGATGGAGCATTTGAATTCTGAGGTGGCACTCATCTCAGTGATGCTAATGTCCCTGAAGTACTTTCTTCCAGTATCATGTCACTTATGTCTCCAAAGCCTATCTGACTCAGGCTATTCAGCCACATTGTCACTAACATGGGAAACTGTGACATCCTCGCAGCCCACTGGTACTTGGCTCAAGCTCAGTTAAGCTAACGGTTTGCAGGACAAAAGATCGAAAAATCTAGCTAAGTCATGAAAGGCCTGAGCTACGGTGCTCTTCAGGGTGTCATGCAAGGTGATCTACGAAGCAGCTGGTGCTGCCACTCTGGAAGCAATGATAACCCTCAGAACCTCCCCTGATGCCTTGTTGTCACAGAAATCTCCTGGACTGCCGCCTTCTTCAGGGTGTGCTGACACACACAGAATCCTACAGCACTGGAGGCCATTCGGCCCATCGTGTCTGTGCCGGCTCTTTGAAACACCTCCCATGGAGTGTTGCAGATGTGGGATGTGAACTTCTCCAACTTGTCCACTATCTCCAACACATGGGAAAAGACTACCCACCACCCCCAATCTCCCCCCAAAACGGACATACCTAGAGGTCGGCTGCACTGGCCGATATTGCAGTGTCCCGGAGCTAGCAGGCTGCCCCAGGGCGCTTGTTTTCCCCCCCCCCTCCCCCCGCAGCCGAGCAGCCGAATGCTAAAGAGGCCCAGCACTTAAAATGGACTGGGCCCCCTTTGGCTGGACGTCCAAAGCCTGTTCAGGGGAAAATCTATCATAATGTCTTCAAAATGCCTTCGCCAGCCTGATCCTGCATTGTACAAGTCTAATTATTTAATGGTTTAACAAATGGCACATGAAAAGGATGTGGCCACATTCAACCACAAATATATATACAGCAATGCTGAAATCCCGCCCCCCCTAAAATGATAACTTAGTCTTTTTCATTTCATGCTTAAGCAACATCAATTTAGCACACAGCTGTAAATCCGCATATATTCCAGATTTTAATCAGTGGCGGCCTGCCAACAGCAGTAAATGGAAATTGTTTCAGACTGCTAAAGCAATTTGAGCAATAGTAAACTAAACCAACATATATTTATTTAATGATACCATGCAATGGGAAGTTAAAGCAAACAGGTTTTAATAAGGTAACGTCAGGATTCTGGAGAACAACAATAATTATTAATGGACAAGATTTTTAATATTATTTCACTTGAATCAGCTCTGATGGAACACGCACTTGTAATAGCTGAATCACTCACTCCTGAAAGAAGTGCACTGTCAATTTAGAGTTAGATCATTACCAAGACCAGTGCTGATCCGACCCAAAATTGCTACAACAAAAGCATAAATGAACAATAAATCTGTTTTTTCTCCCCTGATTTTAAAAAGGTCTACTGGAGAGCTGTTACTACAGTGTGTTTTTTTCTGTCAGACTAACAAATACAGTAGACTAGCGCTGTAACATGCTCCTCCATAAGAAGGGTTAGTTCTACATTTTACATCAAGTTGAGACCATATGGAGGAGCGA
The DNA here is from genome assembly GCA_030390025.1 of Squalus acanthias. NCBI lineage: Eukaryota > Metazoa > Chordata > Chondrichthyes > Squaliformes > Squalidae > Squalus > Squalus acanthias. The sequence goes on along the minus strand of CM059426.1, from coordinate 195,167,182 downwards.
GCAAGTCCTGCAGTGTAACTACAACCAGATGCAAAGTTAACTTTTTAAGCTTTAAAGTGTAAAAAGGTGCCCAAGGCTGTCAGCTAGCCCACGCGAGCACTTTTAAAGTTTCTAATTCGTAGAGAACAGCTGACTGTCCTCTTGACCCTTTTCTAACGTTTGAAATTCCATTAGCAGTCAAAGGCCAGCGAGCAAAGCTCTACACCTGCGATCAGGTACATAAAGCAGAGTTTCGCTTTTCCCAAACTAGACATTGATGCAACCCAACAGTATCATTTGATACTGTCCACTTGCACTGCTCTCAAACCAGTGCGGTGTCAAACTGTACCTTCAGTATAACTGCAGCATTAGCAGAGCTACAGTGAGGCGTACACTAGGTGAATGTCTATGATTTCTTATCGGATGGCCTTTTAGAAGCAGTTTTTAGAACCTGGAGTTACAGTATGCGCATGCTCATACTGCGTCTAATCTGTTCGGAAAATGATATTGATGTTTGCAGATGCTCAGCAAGAACAGCTGATCAACCAAACGCCCTCCCATGCGCACACCATCAGAGCCAGAAGGTCAAAGACCAGACGCATCGTATCAATTGCAGCACTGAACAGTAGGGGATTTTATTTCCACTGTGCACTATTTCTAACCCAGTGGTTAATGCATTTGTGTTGCATTCCTGTCTGCGCTATTTTAACTCAGTTGTTAACTCAGGCTAAATGACTGTGTTAAAATAGCACAGACAGGAACTTAACAGGGAAACATTCAGTGTGCTAAAAATAGAGCACAGAGAAAATTAAACCCTGAGGTCTCTCAAGCCAGATTCACTCATGCCATTTCCAAATAGCTTACTTAAACTGTCCTTCAAGAATAACTGAAATGAGGTTGCAATTCTTTTTCCTGCTCAGCAATTCCAACATTAAATATTGAGGGAAGGACGTGTTTACAACAGTGGTTCTTAAACTCTTTTGGTTGAAGGACCCTTTTTCAAATGGATTAGTAATTACAGACCCCTCATCTAAATTTTAATACTATATAATACTCATAATATGAAAGTCCTGCATGTAAAGAGTATTCTAATAATGCCTTTTAAGGACCTGTACTTTGTCTTCATTGCTGCATTAGCAGAAAATGAGGTTTCACGAATGTATGTTGTTGGGAGAAGTAGCAACACTTTCATTGCTTCTTTTACCAATTCTGGGTACTGATTGGCAAAAGAATCAGAGGTGACATGAGGAAACTTTTTTTTTTTACACAGCGAGTTGTTGTGATCTGGAATACACTGCCTGAAAGCAGATTCAATAGTAACTTTCAACAGGGAATTGGATAAATACTTGAAGGGAAAACATTTGCAGGGCTATGGGGAAAGAGCAGGGGAGTGGGACAGCTCTACCAAAGAGCCGGCACAGGCACGATGGGCTGAATGGCCTCCTTCTGTGCTGTATCATTCTATGATAATTGGAGGTGCCTTCAGTCACGAAAGGTGCATTGTAAGAAAATGCATTGAGCGCTGATACTTTCCTACTTGTAATTTGGGAAGTTTTCTCGCTGTGGATTTGCTTTAATTGTACATTGATTTTTCACAAGGAAGATTTAAATATATTTCAACTCATTTGTATCGCTTCAGAGTATCGGTGGGGCAGGGGTCCAGCCCAGGAGAGGAAGCGTGTACTGGCTTTTCAGCAGACTGTACCAACTGTACCGGGGAGTGTACCGACTGTACCGGGGGAGTGTACCGGGGAGAGTACCGGCTCTACCGGGGGAGAGTACCGGCTCTACCGGGGGAGAGTACCGACTGTACCGGGGGAGAGTACCGGCTGTACCGGGGGAGAGTACCGACTGTACCGGGGGAGAGTACCGACTGTACCGGGGGAGAGTACCGACTGTACCGGGGGAGAGTACCGACTGTACCGGGGGAGAGTACCGGCTATACCGGGGGAGAGTACCGACTGTACCGGGGGAGAGTACCGACTGTACCGGGGGAGAGTACCAACTGTACCGGGGGAGAGTACCGACTGTACCGGGGGAGAGTACCGACTGTACCAAGCTCCAACTAACCTTTTGTTTCTTCAGTGAGGCTGACTCATGGTGCCCACAGCTCAAGTCCACGGACTCTCACTCTGCGCTTGGCCGCACTGCAGCGTCAGGGGCCTGGCCACAGCGACCGCGAGCCGCCTTCTGCTGCTCCATTGGGTCCCAAAAGAAGCTGAGCAGTGGCCTGACCCGCCACGCCCCTCCCTCTGCTCTCTGTCCAGCCGGCTGCAGCTACCCGACTGCCGCAACCAGCCCCCAGCAGGCATCCCGTGCCGGAGCCTGGGGATGACATAACTTAGCAACATAGAAACATAGAAACATAGAAAATAGGTACAGGAGTAGACCATTCGGTCCTTCGAGCCTGCACCGCCATTCAATGCGTTCATGGCTGAACATGCTACCTCAGTACCCCATTCCTGCTTTCTCGCCATACCCCTTGATCCCCCTAGTTGTGAGTGTTATATCTAACTCCCTTTTGAATATATTTAGCGAACTGGCCTCAACAACCTTCTGTGGAAGAGAATTCCATAGATTCACCACTCTCTGGGTGAAGAAGTTCCTCCTCAGCTCAGTCTTAAATGGCTTCCCCTTAATCCTTAGACTGTGACCCCTGGTTCTAGTTTTCCCTAACATTGGGAACATTCTGCCCGCATCTAATTTGTCTAAACCAGTCAGGATTTTAAATGTCTCTATAAGATCCCCCCTCATTCTTCTGAACTCCAGAGGATACAAGTTCAGTTGACCCAATCTTTCTTGATATGTCAGACCGGCCATCCCAGGAATCAATCTAGTGAACCTTCGCTGCACCCCCTCAATAGCAAGAACGTCCCTCCTCAAGTTAGGAGACCAAAACTGCGCACAACACTCCAGGTGCGGCCCCACCAAGGCCCTGCACAACCGCAGCATCACCTCCCTACTCCCGTACCCAAATCCCCCTACCATGAAGGCCATCACCCCGCCCGCCCTCCCAACCGCCTGCCGCACCCGCACTCCCACCCTCAGTGACCGATGCACCATGACGCCCAGGTCTCGCTGCACCTCCCCCTTCCCCAATCCGCCACCACTCAGGCAACAGTCCGCCTCTCTATTCCTACCACCAAAGTGGACAACCTCACACCTATCCACACCGTACCTCATCTGCCATACACCCGCCCACCCACCCAACCCGTCCAAGCCACTCCGCAGCCCCCTAGCATCCCCCTCATTGTCCACACCGCCTCCCAATCTAGTGCCATCCGCAAATCCGGAGACACTACATTTAATCCCTTCGTCCAAATCATCAATATATAACACTTAACTATGAACACTTCAGAAGCCATTTCCATGCCATTGATTCCAAATGGCTTTTCTGTCAACCAGATCCTAAATAGGGTGTACAAAACTGTAAGTAGAATTGAAGTGACTTTTCCCAGTTAAATAACTTTCAAATAATTTCCAGGACCCCTGGGAAATCTCTACAGACCCCAGTTTGAGAACCACTGCTTTCCAACAGGTCATGGATCAAAAGGTAGTTATTTCAGAAATAACTGAGGAAGGCTAGATCGTACAGCTGAGTTGAGTATGTACAGTGAAAGTCTTGAATCACTTTTTTAAAACATCGACCTGTACTAAGTAATATGTTCCACAAATGTCCCTGTGAGGTGTAACCAAGATGCTTTTTAAGTTAAATCGATTACACTGCTGATATTCTGGTTCTCTTCGACAGTAGATTTGGAGAAGGGGTCAAAACTCATGCTTCTAAATTCTCGACTGAAGAAGGCCATTGAAACCTTCTTAGTTTATCCAGCTAGAAAGACCCCAGAAGTCCCCGCTTGGCTGCATTTCATTGATTCACAAATGATGTCAAGATTTTCCGCTCCACTGCACTATCCGGATGTCCATTCCATGTATTGATCACTCTTGCTGTGAAGAAACTTCCTGACATCCGACCTAAATTTGCCTTTTACGAAAATGAACCTCTGTCCTCTTTGTCCTACACTTGCAATTTTGTTTTAATTAATTCTCTGGATTTATTTGTTCCACACCAATTACTACCTTATATTCCATTATAACATCACCTCAAACACCTCAAGGCTGAAAAGCCCACGTTTCTAAATTCTGTTCTCATAACTTAAACCTCTAACACTAGAGATCAGTTCTTCTCTGCACTGCTTCCAGTGCTTGAATGCCTTAACTGTACCTCAGCAGCCAGAACTGGACACAATACTCAATGTGTGGTCAGCACGAGACAGTTTGAGCAGAACTTCCTCTTACTTCTACTCTACTGATTGGTTATAGAACTCCATTGGCTTTGTTGATGCATGTAATGAACTACTAGCCCCGATTTCCATGTCAGTAGACTACATACTGTAATGCCCCAAAAGGTAAAATGCTGGTTACCTGTATAACTGTTCTTAAAAAAAAGACTTGCATTTATATAGCGCCTTTCATGACCTCAGGACATCCCAAAGCGCTTTACAGCCAAAGTACTTCTAAAGTGTAGCCACTGTTGTAACTGTTGTAATATAGGAAACGCAACAACCAATTTGAGCACAGCAAGCTCCCACAAACAGCAATGTGATAATGACCAGATAATCTGTTTTTTTTGGTTATGTTGATTGAGGGATAAATATTGGCCAGGACACCGGGGATAACTCCCCTGCTCTTCTTCGAAATAGCGCCATGGGATCTTTTACGTCCACCTGAGAGAGCAGACGGGGCCTCGGTTTAACATCTCATCCGAAAGACGGCGCCTCCGACAGCGCAGCACTCCTTCAGCACTGCACTGGAGTGTCAGCCTAGATTTTTGTGCTCAAGTCTCTGGAGTGGGACTTGAACCCACAACCTTGTGACTCAGAGGTGAGTGTGCTACCCACTGAGCCACAGCTGGCAAAGCCAAATTCTATTGAGCGCTTTGTTACCTATATTTTTCTCTTTCTGGCAGATTTTCTTTTCTCTCCCTGTCACCAATCTTACCCTAGTTTCCATTTTCTTCTTTTTCTGTTTTTTCCTATTCATTCGTTGAACTCCAGCACAATAGCGAAAAAATACATATTTTAAACGTACAGATAATGTTTTCCCAAATTTAACTCTCTGTCTGCGCATCCACGGGTGGACTTTTGCACTGGTTTGGGATAACAAAATTATGAAGTGATCCAGAAATGATCAGAGCAAAACTTAGGAGGTGAATTAACTCAATAAATGACATCTTCGATGTACCCTTCTATCCCTTTTCTCTTATATTGTCCTGTAACCAACTCCACAGAGAACATGAACATACAAATAACGTTCGATATGCACACATACACCCAATAAAAGTGCTTTTTACATTCCTACACCGCTTCCTGTAAGCTATTTGTAGGTATTCCTCCAATACGCTCAATACCCATCATTTCCTAACTAAAATAATGGGGGGAATTTTCCCAGCCCTGGGGAGGCGGGTTTGGAGGCGGGACTGCCGGGAAAATGGCAGAATCTGGGGGCGGGTACCCATTCCGCATCCGACCCGCCTCTGTGCCATCTTCCCAGGAGGTGGGTACCCAACCCGCGCTGGGAGCCGCCTCCCCGAGGCGGGAAGGGGATTAGTGCCAATTAACTGCCTGTTAATCCCTATTTTCAGCCCTGAAGTGTGGGCTTCCCGATGGCTCCGAACCTCGCCAGGGTCAGCGAGGCGAGCCGTGGGTCTGCGGGGGTCGGAGGGGCCGAAATGTCCGGTGTGCAGCTGAGTGATGAGTGCATGTGTGCAAAGGTAAGTGTGTGAGGTGTGTTTAAAATGTTTTAATAAGTTTTACTTACCTTTACTTCTTCCTGCAGGCTTCTGCCCTTCAGGTCTCGGAGTCCCTCAGCTCACCGGCACAGAAAGCAGAATGGCCGCTGAACTGTCAAAAGCTGCAGCCTTCTGCTTTCTGCTCAGGAGAGCTCTCTAACTCAGCCTGAGTGACAGGACTGAACTTAGAGGACAGATTGTCCGTGTTTGACAGCTTCGCAGAGCCGCCAAATGCTGACATTTCATCTGTCAAAAGCTCTTGACAGATGAAACGTCACTCGCTGACGTCACCTGTAACCGGCTTCCCCTTAATTGGCCTGCTAAACCCGCTGGGCGGGCTTAACAAGGTCAATCAAGGGAAAATAGCGTGGGTTGGCCACAAGTCGATGGAGGCGGGACTAAAACCCGACAAGTGGCAGTTCCGCCTCCAAAAGCTCCCCATTGACAAAATCCAGCCCAATGTTTTTTTATTGTCAAAGGTATCACTGGCTATTCACCTAACACACATAAACATCATTCCATGGAGATGTGTGTCATTTGTACAGGAGGTAGGCACTGTTCACACAGCAAACTTGTACCAATTGGATGACTGTTAAACTAGTCCCTGTTGTGAGACGAATGAATTAAACTGCTCCTCCACTGCTGTAATGGTTAGTCGCTTCTCTTAAATCAGGTTGTCTGTGCATTTGTTGGTGGCATAATCAACAATGGTTACCGAAATTCCAACAGTAAAAGCTACTTCAACAGTTACAACAAATGGTGAGTCAGGAAAATGAATATTTGATATAAAATTCCAATCTCGCGCGACTCAGTCTAATTCTAGTTTCATAAAGCACTGCAGATTTCCAGGTTAGTTTCTTTGGCAAGACAATTTTCTGTTACTCGCAGTCTCCATTTACCCAAGGCGCTCTACGAAGCAAAATATCAATTCAGTACAATTTTAAGTACATAACCGTCATAGGATTAACACTTGAGGGAAATACATTCATGCCTCATACTTGAACCTACCTTCAGAATAGTTAATACCATCATTTGTTTTCCTTATTTTCTCCTCAGGTCATTATACAACTAGCACTAAGAAATTACCTGCCATAGCTTGACAAATGTGACTTTTTATTATGCCACATTAGTAATTTCAGGCCGATCATTCCTGACTTGAACTCTCATCACCTTCAGGTTCAACTGCTGATGCTGGTGAGCTCACCTTCTAATTTATCACTCGACTCCAGAGATCCAGGCTAAACTACTACTTATACTGTACGTGTCGCCAAATCATTTCTTCCAATTTTTTTTTTAAACTGAACACATAAAAATTATAATTAGCTTCTGATGAAACTTGTAAATATAAAAGCATTGATTTTAACTCTGGGCAGGCTTTGGGCAGGTGATCTGGAACTCACTCGCGGCTGCAGAAATGAGGCCCAGTCTGTTTTAATTCCCAGGCCTCGCTTAAATCCCACCGGAACAGGCGTGAAGTCGGTGAGAGACGGCAGAAAATCGTCTGACCGGGAGGCAGTCTGCCGACACAAGGTAAGTGGCAGGATCGGGTTCCAGAGGTGTCTCATGCCTTCGGGACCGGGGAGAGGGGGGGTGAAAGGGTGGAGTCTCTGGGGCAGGGGAGGCCTAAGCTTTCCTCAAGGAGGTCCAGACTCCTGGCCCCACAAAAGAAAGAAACATAAACATAGAAACATAGAAGATAGGAGCAGGCCATTCGGCCCCTCGAGCCTGCTCCACTATTCGATGAGATCATGGCTGATCATCCAAACTCAGTACCCTGTACCTGCCTTCTCCCCATATCCCTTGATACCTTTATCTTTAAGAAATATATCTAACTCATTCTTCAATATATTTAATGACTTGGCCTCAACTACCTTCTGTGGTAGAGAATTCCACAGGTTCACCACTCTCTGGGTGAAGAAATTCTTCCTAATTTCTGTCCTAAATGGCTTACCCGTTATCCTTAGACTGTGACCCCTGGTTCTGGACTCTCCGACCATCGGGAACATTCTTCCTGCATCTAGTTTGTCCAGACCTGTCAGAATTTTATATGTTTCGATGAGATCCCCTCTCATTCTTCTATACTCCAGTGAGTATAAGCCCAATCGACCCAATCTCTCCTCATATGTCATTCCTGCCATCCCAGGTATCAGCCTTGTGAATCTTCGCTGAACTCCTTCCATGGCAAGAACATCCTTCCTCAGATAAGGCGACCAAAACTGCACACAGTACTCAAGGTGTGGTCTCACCAAGGCCCTGTACAACTGCAGCAGGACATCCCTGTTCCTATACTCAAACCCTTTCGCTATGAAGGCCAACATACCATTTGCCTTCTTCACCGCCTGCTGCACCTGCATGCTTACTTTCAGCGACTGGTGCACAAGGACACCCAGGTCTCGTTGCACTTCCCCTTCTCCCAATCTATTGCCATTCAGATAATAGTCTGCCTTTCTGTTTTTGACACCAAAGTGGATAACCTCGCATTTATCCACGTTATATTGCATCTGCCACGCTTCTGCCCACTCACCCAACCTGTCCAAATCATCCTGGAGTTTCTCGGTATCCTCCTCGCAGCACACACGCCCACCCAGCTTTGTGTCATCTGCAAACTTGGAGATATTACATTTAGTTCCCTTATCTAGATCATTAATGTATATTGTGAATAGCTGGGGTCCAAGGACCGATCCCTGCGGTACCCCACTAGTCACTGCCTGCCACTCGGAAAAAGACCCATTAATTCCTACTCTCTGCTTTCTGTCCGCCAACCAGTTCTCTATCCAAGTCAATACCTTGCCCCCAATCCCATGTGCCTTAACTTTACATGCTAATCTCTTATGCGGGACCTTATCGAAAGCCTTTTGAAAGTCCAAATACACCACATCTACTGGTTCTCCCTTATCTATTTTGCCAGTTACATCCTCAAAAAATTCCAGTAGATTAGTCAAGCACGATTTACCTTTTGTAAATCCATGTTGACTTTGTCCGATCCTGTCACTGTTTTTCAAGTGCTCAGCTATTACATAAGAACATAAGAACATAAGAAATAGGAGCAGGAGTAGGCCAATCGGCCCCTCGAGCCTGCTCCGCCATTCAATAAGATCATGGCTGATCTGATCCTAACCGCCAATCTGCTATCTATCACAGAACCATCTCCTGCATCTAACAGAATTGCACACACGAAATAGGAGCAGAATCAGGCTACACAGTCCCTGGGCCCGCTCCACTACCCACAGGGCCATGACCGATCCGAACCTAGACTCATGTCCAAATTCCTGCCCGCTCCCCGTAACCCTTAATGCCCTTTACTTCTAGGAAACTGTCTATTTCTGTTTTAAATTTAATTAATGTTGTAGCTTCTACAGCTTTTTGTGGCAGCATATTCCATGGACCTACCACCCTCTGAGTGAAGTAGTTCCTCCTCATCTCAGTTTTGAAAGAGCAGCCCCTTATTCTAAGACTATGTCCCCTAGTTCTCGTCTCACCCGTCATCGGGAACATCCTCCCCGCATCCACCCGATCCAACCCCTTCACAATCTTATATGTTTCAATAAGATCGCCTCTCATTCTTCTGAACTCCAATGAGTAGAGTCCCAATCTACCCAACCTCTCCTCATATGACCACCCCCTCATCCCCGGGATTAACCGAGTGAACCTTTTTTGCACTGCCTCGAGAGCAAGGATGTCTTTCCTTAAGTAAGGACACCAAAACTGTATGCAGTATTCCAGGTGCGGTCTCACCAATACCTTGTACAACTGAAGCAATACCTCCCTATTTTTATATTCTATCCCCCTAGCAATGAAAGCCAACATTCCATTTGCCTTCTTAATCACTTGCTGCACCTGCATACTAACCTTTTGAGTTTCGTGCACCAGGACCCCCAGATCCCTTTGCACTTCAGTACTCTCCAGTTTCTTGCCATTAAGATAATAAATTGCTCTAGGATTTTTCCTGCCAAAGTGCATCACCTCACACTTTCCAGTGTTGTATTCCATCTGCCAAATCTCTGCCCACTTACTTAGCCTGTCTATGTCCCCTTGCAGGTTTTTTATGTCCTCCTCACTCACTACTTTCCCTCCCATCTTTGTATCATCTGCAAATTTTGATATGTTACACTTGGTCCCTTCCTCCAAATCGTTAATATAGATTGTGAAGAGTTGGGGACCCAGCACTGACCCCTGTGGAACACCACTAGTTACTGATTGCCAGTCTGAGAATGAACCATTTATCCCAACTCTTTGCTTTCTGTTAGATAGCCAATCCTCTATCCATGCCAGAATATTACCCCCAATCCCGTGATTTTTTACCTTAAGCAATAATCTTTTGTGTGGCACCTTGTCAAATGCCTTTTGGAAGTCTAAATACACTACGTCCACTGGTTCCCCTTTATCCACTCTATATGTTACTTCCTCAAAGAACTCCAGCAAATTTGTCAAACATGACTTCCCCTTCGTAAAACCATGCTGACTTTGTCCTATTAAATTATGATTATCCAAATGTCCTGTTACTGTTTCCTTAATAATGGACTCCAAAATTTTACCTACCACAGATGTTAGGCTAACCGGTCTATAGTTACCAGCCTTCTGTCTACTGCCCTTTTTAAATAAGGGTGTTACATTAGCAGTTTTCCAGTCTGCCGGGACCTTAGCGGAATCCAGGGAGTTTTGAAAAATTATTACCAATGCATCTACAATCCCTACCGCCACTTCCTTCAAGACTCTAGGATGTAAGCCATCAGGTCCAGGTGATTTATCCGCCTTGAGTCCCATTATTTTACCGAGTACCACTTCCTTAGTGATTTTGATCGTGTTTAGCTCCTCTCCCCCTATAGCCCCCTGTTTGTCCAGTGTTGGGATATTCTTAGTGTCCTCTACTGTAAAGACTGATACAAAATATTCATTCAGTGTTTTTGCCATCTCCATATTTCCCACCATTAATTTCCCGGTCTCATCCTCTAAGGGACCAACATTTACTTTAGCCACCCTTTTTCTTTTTATATAACTATAAAAACTCTTACTATCTGTTTTTATATTTTTTGCTAATTTACTTTCATAATCTATCTTCCCTTTCTTAATCAATCTTTTTGTTATTTTTTGCTGCCTTTTAAAGTTTTCCCAATCCTCTGTCCTCCCACTAGATTTCGCTACCTTATATGCCCTTGTTTTTAGTCGAATACTATCCTTAATTTCTTTACTTAGCCACGGATGACTGTCCTTTCTTTTACACCCTTTTCTTTTCAGTGGAATATATTTTTTTTGGAAGTTGTAAAATAACTCCTTGAATGTACACCACTGATCATGTGTCGTCTTACCCTTTAATCTATTTTCCCAATCCACTCTACTCAATTCCGCTCGCATACCTTCATAGTCTCCTTTATTCAAGCTTAGCACGCTTGTTTGAGATCCAACCTTCTCACCCTCTAATTGAATATGGAATTCAACCATGTTATGGTCACTCATTCCAAGGGGATCCTTTACTAGGACATTTTTAATTAATCCTGTCTCGTTACACAGGACCAGATCTAAGGTTGCTTGCCCCCTGGTCGGTTCAGTTACATACTGCTCAAGAAACCCATCCCTAATACACTCAATGAACTCATCCTCAAGGCAGCCCTGCCCCATTTGATTTGTCCAATTAATATGATAGTTAAAATCCCCCATAATTATAGATGTTCCCTTATTACATGCCTCAACTATTTCCTGATTGATACTCCGTCCAATAGAGTTGCAACTGTTCGGAGGCCTATAGACTACGCCCACTAATGTTTTTTTCCCCTTATTATTCCTTATCTCCACCCAAACTGTTTCATTATCATGATTTTTTGACCCAATATCATTACTCTGTATTACAGTGATTCCTTCCTTTATTAACATAGCCACCCCACCTCCCCTTCCTTCCTGCCTGTCCTTCCTGATCGTTAAATAACCTGGTATGTTTAATTCCCAGGCATTGTCACCCTGCAGCCATGTTTCTGTAATGGCCACAATATCATAACCATATGTAGTTATTTGTGCCATTAACTCGTCTATTTTGTTACGAATGCTACGTGCATTCAGATAGAGAACTTTCAAATATGCTTTGTGGCACTTAGTTCCTGCTTTTTCACTTTTTACCAGTTTACCTTTATAATGGACTCTAGCATTTTCCCCACTACCGATGTCAGGCTTGTAATTCCCCGCTTTCTCTCTACCACCCTTTTTGAATAGTGGGGTAACATTAGCTACCCTCCAATCCATGGGTACAGTTCCAGATTCCATCGAATGTTGGAAGATGACCAGCAATGCATCTACTATTTCTAGGGCCACTTCCTTAAGTACCCTAGGATGTAGATTATCAGGCCCTGGGGATTTATCGGCCTTCAATCCCGTCAATTTCCCTAACACCATTTCCCTACAAATACTGATTTCTTTCAGTTCCTCCCTTTCATCAGACCCTATGGGGTAAAAATTCAGTTGGTTGCGCCTCCCGTTAGCGCCTTAAGAGGGCGCTAATGGGGCGCAAAGCCGCTAACGCCCGGGCGCAGCGATGTTTGCGCCGCTCGGGAACTTAACTTGACATTGTGCGGCGGCGCTAAAACTTACCGCTGCGACCACCTGCGCGCGCAGATTGTGACGTCATTCCATGGTGCAACGCCCTTGTGGTGCCCCGGAGCGGAAATTGAGTGGCGCCCCCTGCCTTACCGCCTGGCGCATACAACGACCAGAAGACTGGAACGCTATCAATCGCTGTGGGGCTGGGGGGGGCGCTATTTAAAGGGGGCCTCTTCCTGTCTTTTATTGTTGGTGGCATTTTTGAACTACGCATTCTGAGAGCGAGAGGGAGAGACTTCTGGAGAGATTCAACGTTGTGTGAAGGAGTTTTGGGTACTGAGCAGCACTTTGCAGGTTCATTTTGATTTGCCATTCCTTGTATCGATTTAGCAGAGACTGTGGGAGCTGCACTCTGAGCTCTTTGCCTGATACTCTCCATTGTTCTTTCCAGCACATTTGATGTGCAAGTCTCTCCAGGCCGAGATTCAAGGCTGCAATGAACAGGATGTGGATGGAAAGCAAGATTAACCATCCCCTTTAAGAACTGGCCCGTGCCATTGTGTGTGTGTTCCATTGCTGACTGACATTACATGAGCTTCGCCAGCGCTCTGAGGTAGCGCCTCACTCCTTGGCCTTTGCGCCTTAAGACAGGTGTGCAGCGCCTGCTTTAGCGCTCCACTCACCTCCCGGGGCGGTAAAAGTGAAGTTTCCAGTCAGTGCCGATAATTAGCGCCAGGCGCTAATGTTTGCGTCCAGACGATATTTGCGCCCCAAATGGGGCGCGACCTAATTTCTATCCCTATGTTCTCCAACATCTCTGGGAGGTTATTTGTGTCCTCCTTTGTGAAGACAGAACCAAACTGTGCATTTAATTGGTCTGCCATTTCTTTGTTCCCCATTATAACTTCCCCCGCTTCTGACTGCAAGGGACGTACACTTGATTTCACTAATCTTTTTCTCTTCACATATCTATAAAAGCTCTTGTCAGTTTTTATGTTCCCTGCAAGCTTACTTTCATATTCTATTTTCCCCTTCTTAATTAATCCCTTTGTCCTCCTTTGTTGAATCCTAAACTGCTCCCAATCCTCAGGGTTACCGCTTTTTCTGGCCAATTTATATGCCCTCTCCTTGGATTTTATGCTATCCCTAATTTCCCTTGTTAGCCATGGTTGAGTCATCCTTTTTGCTTTATTCTTATGCCACACTGGGATGAACAAATTCTGTAGTTCATCCATGCAGTCTTTGAATGTTTGCCATTGCCTATCCACCGTCAACCCTTTGATGGACATTCCCCAATCAAAACTACCCAATTCGCGCCTCATATCATCGTAGTTTCCTTTATTTAAATTCAGGACCCTAGTCTCTGATTCAACTACTTCACTCTCCATCCTAATGAAGAATTCTATCATATTATGATCACTCTGACCCAAGGGGCCTCGTACAACAAGATTGCTAATTAATCCTTTCTCATTACATAATACCCAGTCTAAGATGGCCTGATCTCTGGTTGGTTCCTCGACATATTGTTCCAGAAAACCATCCCGTAAACATTCTAGGAATTCCTCCTCCACAGTATTTTTACTAATTTGGTTAGCCCAATCTATATGTAAATTAAAGTCACCCATGATGACTGCTGTGCCCTTACTGCATGCTTCTCTAATTTCCCTTTTAATGCCGTCCCCAACCTCCGTATTACTGTTTGGAGGTCTATATACCACTCCCACTAACGTTTTCTGCCCCTTGTTATTTCTCAGTTCTACCCATACAGATTCCGCATCATCAGAGCTAATATCCTTCCTTTCAATTGTGTTAATCCCCTCTTTAACCAGCAATGCTACCCCACCTCCCTTTCTTTTTTGCCTATCTTACCTAAATATTGAATACCCCTGGATGTTGAGTTCCCAGCCTTGGCCACCCTGGAGCCATGTTTCTGTAATCCCAATCAAATCGTATTCATTTACCTCTATTTGCGCAGCTAATTCATCCACCTTGTTCCGAATGCTCCTTGCATTAAGACACAAAGGGGGAAAAACTAGGTCGCGCCCCATTTGGGGCGCAAATATCGTCTGGACGCAAATATTAGCGCCTGGCGCTAATTATCGCCACTGACTGGAAACTTCACTTTTACCGCCCCGGGAGGTGAGTGGAGCGCTAAATCAGGCGCTGCACACCTGTCTTAATGCGCAAAGGCCGAGCAGTGAGGCGCTAACTCAGCGCGCGAGCGCAGCGCAGGTGATGCCAGTAAGCGAGGGAACACAGACACACTGGCGCCAGCCAGTTCTTAAAGCGGGGGGGCCAACTTGCTCCCCAGCCACACCCTGCTCATTGCAGCCTTGAATCTCGGCCTGGAGAGACCTGTGAATCCATTTTGTTGCCAAGGATGGAGAGGGTGAGAGAACGAGCTCAGCGCTTCACCGAGCGGGCCTTGGATGCTCTGGTTGGCGCAGTGGAGCGCAGAAGATGTATACTCTTCCCTGAGAGTGGCAGGAGGCCTTTGCCACGCGAGTACAGAAGAGTGTGGAGGGAGGTGGCTCAGAGCATCTCCTCCAGGAGCATGGTGCCCAGGACCCATACTCAATGCCGCAAAAAGTTCAACGACCTCACTCGGGTCGTCAGGGTGAGTGGCTTTTTCTCAATACCTCTCCATCCCTCCATCTCAACCTCACTCTATGGCCAGAGGGTCTTAAAACCCCAATGCACAAAACTCATCCAACACCTATGGCCCTTTCATGAAACACACACACACATTCCACACTTTGCATACAGTAAGGGCTATTCACCTATGGGAGGCACATCAGGCAAGACCATGGCTGCATACAGTAAGGGCTATTCACCTATGGGAGGCACATCAGGCAAGACCATGGCTGTATATTTACTCAGATGCTGTCCTTTTTCTTGCAGGCCAAGCTGGCGCATAATAGGAGACAGCAGCAATGGACAGGTGGAGGGCGGCCTCAGCTGCAACCCCTCAGCGATCTTGAGGAGCGCGTCCACAGGATTGTGGCAAGCCGGGTGATCGGTCCCGTCGCCACTGGAGACGCCGACCCCGTTCTGGACAGCAATGGTAAGGTCATCACCTTTTTGTCCTCTGTCCTTCCACTTGTCCCTCACAACACCAGCCTTTGACACTTTCAATCCAACTTGCTAACTCGCTGCACTTATTCCTCCCTTGCTGCCACCCTGTCCTCACGCTAAAGCCACTCTTGTACCTCCCTGCTTTCAGATGGTGATTCACCAGCTGAGGAGACGGGCCCTGAAGCTGCCAGTGGGAGTGAAGCTGCAGCCGAGGAGGAAGAGGAAGCCGGAGCATCAGTGCCACCCTCTCCCGAGGAAGCCCATGCCCACACTGGGAACACGCCTTCCCTGGAGGGGAGCAGGGGGGAAGGGTCTGATGAGGGTGAAGCTCCAGGACCCAGCGGGCTGCAGCAAAGCCATGGGGGGGGGGGTAGGGAAGAACGGGAGCCTTCTCCCCAGAGGGAGAGTATGCCAGAGACTCCTACTGCAATGGACGCAGAGGAGGAGCGGCTGATCGCAGAAATGAACACCCAGGCGGTGGGCATGCACACTGAGCTCATGGGTGCAGTGGAAAGGGTGCCCGAATGCATTGAGTCACTGGCAAGGAGTGTGGAGCACTTCGCTGTAGCACAGGCGGATGCCACACTAACGCTTAGTGCTGCAATTCAGTCACTGACTGCCGTGATCCCATCTCTGACTGCTCTCATGCAGACTCAGATTGAGGCCACGCGAGCACTGACTGCTGCCAACCTCGATGGTTCGTTCACATGTCCCCGGGGCTCTCACCGCGCCGCAGCAGGCCAGCAATCTGTGCTCCAGCAGATTGCTCCGGATGCTGAAGTGCTGCCCCGTGGGAGTGCCAGTGTGTCGGGCGAGCAGGGAGTTGCTGTCCTCTCTCACGATGACAGCATTCCTGCTGCCAACACTGTCACTTCTCCACTGCACTTGCCACCGCCTGTAGGACAGACTGCTGCCGCCCATGCAGAGTTGGTGCAGTCTGCAGCCGGGCCCTCCAGGCCCAGAACTGGTTGAGGCCGTCCTTCAGGGGCATCTGCAGTGTCAGGGTCTGACGATCAGCAGCCTTCCACCAGCCTTGCTGCAGCCACTGAGGTCCCATTACGGAGGAGCAGTAGGGTTAGAAGGGGGGAAGTGCGCAAGGGAAGGAGATCACCCTCGAAGGGCAAAAAGTAGGAGGTGTGACAAAATGCTGGTCATTTTTTTATTAAAGGCCGAGGTTCGTGGTCCAACTTTTGTTTAGTGTTTTGGACATTATCTCCAGGTTGTGAGAACCAGTTATGTTAATGACTGTTTTTTTGTGTTTATTTCTATGAGTTTGTCATGAGGAAATGACACACACAGAGTTTGTAAAATAAATAAGTTTTTGTATTCAAAATATACATGTTTGGTGTTTGGAATCATTGGTGCCTTCGCCGGCTTAGGGGTTGCGTGCTGGGTTCATTGATGTTGTTAGCAATGGCAGAAGCCATTTCCACAGCAGGGGCCTAGAAGCGGCTTGCTATCAGCCGTTGACGGACGGCCCTTGCAGTTTCACCATTGTGGGCCGCCCTCCCGCCTTGGTGCTGCTGATGATCATCCTCCTCGTCCTCTTCCTCCTCTTCCTCCTCCTCCTCTGGTGGTGCTCCAAGGCCTGGTGGCATTGGCTGGGTCCTGACGATTGCCATGTTATGCAACATGCAGCACACAACTACGAAGTTGGATACTCGCTCAGGCGGGTACTGCAGGGCTCCTCCAGAATGGTCGAGACAGCGGAACCGTTGCTTCAGCACACTGATTGTGCGCTCAATGATGTTCCTGGTAGCTTGATGGCTCTCGTTGTACCGCAGCTCAGCAGGGGTGTTGGGCGTACGGAGCGGTGTCATCAGCCAGGTGCTCAATGGATACCCCTTGTCCCCGAGAAGCCAACCAACTGGCTGATGCGGTGCCTCGAAAAGTTCTGCCACAGTAGTCTGGCGCAGGATGAAAGCATCGTGGCAGCTGCCAGGATAGTGGGCATTGACAGCGAGTATCAGCTGTCTGTGGTCACAGACCAACTGAACATTCAAGGAATGCAACCTCTTTCTGTTCCGGAATTCCTCGGCAATCTCATGTGGAGCACGCAAAGCCACATGCGTGCAGTCAATGGCGCCCTGCACCATGGGGAAGCCCGCTATCCTCGCAAAGCCCAGAGCGCGGTCACGCTGCTTGTCTGGGGTCATGGGGAAAGAGATGAACTCTCGTCTCCTTTTAAAGAGGGCATTTGTGACCTGCCGGATGCAGCAATGCACCGCGAACTGGGAGATATTGGCGAAGTCCCCAGCAGGAGCTTGAAATGAGCCAGTAGCATAGAAGTTGAGAGCCACTGTGACCTTCACTGCCACCGACAGAGACGTCCTGGACCTCAGTTGAGGCTGCAGATCTGGCTGCAGCAGGTGGCAGAGCTCAGTGACCACCTCCTTGCTGAATCGCAGCTTTCGCAAACACAGCTCCTCAGACATATGAATGTAGGAGAGCTGTTCACGATATACCCTGGGAGGGTAAGCTCTCCTGTACATACGCCTGTTGGCCCTCCTCCGTCTGGCCATCATTGCCACTCTCTCTCTGCGTCTCTGTGTCCTCCGATTCAGCTGGAGCAGGACGACGCCCCCAATCAGTGCAGCCCCCATAGTCTCTTTGCAAGCAAAGTTATGAAGGACAGCAACCAAAGTAGAAGCGAAGTTAGAATCAGTAGGCAAAACTACCTCACAAAGCGTTGACTCAATGCAGAAGTCTCTCTTTCTCTCTCTCCGAATCGCTCTCTCTCTCTCAGAACGAGTGGTGCAAAAATGTCAACCACAGAAAAAGACAGGAAGAGGCCCCCTTTAAATAGCGGCCCCCCCAGCCCCACAGCGATTGATAGCGTTCCAGTCTTCCGGTCGTTGGATGCGCCAGGCGGTAAGGCAGGGGGCGCCACTCAATTTCCGCTCCGGGGCGCCACAAGGGCGTTGCACCATGGAATGACATCACAATCTGCGCGCGCAGGTGGTCGCGGCGGTAAAGTTTAGCGCCGCCGCACAATGTCTAGTTAAGTTCCCGAGCGGCGCAAACATCGCTGCGCCCGGGCGCTAGCGGCTTTGCGCCCCATTAGCGCCCTCTTAAGGTGCTAACGGGAGGCGCAACCAACTGAATTTTTACCCCAAAGCCTTCAGGCTTGTTTTTTTAATGCTCTCAGACCTATATGAATTATTATTTACTGTGACCATGTTTGATTTAAACCGTTGAGTTCTTTGCCTTCTACTTTTGTTTTTCTCCTTCCTGTTTTTTGCTTTTATCCTTGTTTCCCTTTCCTCTGTCTCCCTGCTCAGGTTCCCAACCCCCTGCCACTTAGTTTAAACCCTCCCCAACAGCACTAGCAAACACTCCCCCTTGGACATCGGTCCTGGCCCTGCCCAGGTGCAGACCGTCCCGTTTGTACTGGTCCCACCTCCCCCAGAACCGGTTCCAATGTCTAAGGAATTTGAATCCCTCCCCCTTGCACCATTCCTCTAGCCACGTATTCATTTGAAATATCCTCCTATTTCTACTCTGACTAGCACGTGGCACTGGTAGCAATCCTGAGATTACTACCTTTGAGGTCCTATTTTTTATTTACCTCCTAACTCCCTATATTCTGCTTTTAGGACCTCATCCCGTAAGAATTGTCCTGGCCAATATTTATCCCTCAACCAACATAACAAAAACAGATGATCTGGTCATTATCACATGGCTGTTTGTGGGAGCTTGCTGTGTGCAAATTGGCTGCCGCGTTTCCCACATTACAACAGTGACTCCACTTCAAAAAAGTACTTCATTGGCTGTAAAGCGCTTTGAGACGTCCGGTGGTCGTGAAATGCGCTATATAAATGCAAGTCTTCTTCTTCTTCTAAAAAATCTTTACCTTCTTCACCCTCTTATGGGGCTGATCCTCTTCTGACCTGCTTCAGCCAGGTAGGAAAGCTGCCCTGCTCAGGCCAGAGTTAAAATTGCAGTCCCGATGACACGTATGTAAAGCTGGGCCCCACCGGCTTTGGGCGGGTGTCCTTGCCACCTGCTCAGGAGACCAGGTTAAAATTAGGAACAACGGGATCCTGGCAGCTTTCCGGTAGATAAGTAACCTGGGAAAATTTAATTGCCCACCCTTCCAGTTTCCATCGGGCAGGCAGGGTTAAAATTGGCCCCAAAGCTCCAAACATTCGACTGCACATTTTATCACAAGCAAGGAAAATCTAAATAGCTATGCACAAATTTCTTTGCCGCACGCAAACACTGACTATCATTCATTTACCCCACCACCTCCCCCCCTTATAACCTCATGTACATATTTTCATCAGTTCCTGCTTCCCCTCTGTAAAGTTCAGTGACAGACAAACCTGAACCAGACAGACATGGTACTGGAACAAAGGGACATGTGCAATTAGAAGCGGCAATTTGGTCCACCAAGCCCATTTGTTTGACAGACCACGTACAATATGCTCTATCATAGGCTCTACTCAAACACTGAACTTCCCAAGGAACAGTTCTGCACGTTTCTCCCTATCTTCTTCCTTCAGTGTAGTGAGTCTCTCCAGCTTGTCGGGTGAGATGCAAGAAAGTGAATCCCTTCACAACCCAATGCCCCCTCACAACAAACTTGAACAAAGTACCGGCAAGATGTCTGCCAAGCAGAGTATGTGACATAGTGACTGCACCAGGAAGTATGGGCCCCTTCCTGTAGCACCAGTCTAATGCTACCACAACCAAAGGGTACAGTCGGCCAAGCTTCTGATGGACAGAAACCTCGGACCCACCATATCCCTCACCTCCCACAGGTACCGAGGACTGTCCTAACTCAGTACTCAATGTTAAGATTCACATTCTCGCCCGCACTGCAACCTTACCATCTTGATAAGGAAAGACCCTTACACTGCCAACCAGTAATCCTACTCATGTGCAAAAGAATGTATTGCTCCATAGTGCCTTCATTGTATGTATAGGAATTAGGATGTAACCTGCAAACCGGCATGTACTGAATTATTCTGTATTTAAACATGATCTGAGAAAGTGTGGAAATTCTTGTGCAGTTGTTTCCACTGGCAGGAGGGTCGGTAACCAGAGGACACAGAGTTACGGTAATTGGCAAAAGAACCAGAGGGGAGATGAGGAGAAATTATTTTACGCAGCGAATTATGATCTGGAATGCACTGCCTGAAAGGGGAATGGAAGCAGATTCAATAATAACTTTCAAAAGGGAATTGGATAAATATTTGAAGGAGATAAAATTGCAGGGCTATGGGGAAAGAGCAGGGAGTCGAATTAATTGGATAGTTCTTTCACAGAGCCGGATGGCCTCCTTCTGTGTTTATGAATTCTGCAATAACAAAGTAAGGGTTCGGATGAAGAGTCAATACCTAAAATGTTACCCTGTCCTTTCTTTATACAGATGTTGAATGAACTGCTAGGTATTTCCAGCATTTTCTGGTTTTGTTTCAGATCTTCAGAATTTGCAGTTTTATTAGTTGGAGAAAAGAAAACTGCTGAGGCATCACAATTTTAAAAAAAAATTGTTCCTGGGATGTGGGCGTCGCTGGCAAGGCCAGCATTTATTGCCCATCCCTAATTGCCCTTGAGAAGGTGGTGGTGAGCCGCCATTTCAAAGGGCAGTTAAGAGTCAACCACATTGCTGTGGGTCTGGAGTCACATTTCGGCCAGACCAGGTAAAGATGGCAGATTTCCTTCCCTAAAGAACATTAGTGAACCAGATGGGTTTTACGACAATCTGATAGCTTCATGGTCACCATTACTGACACTAGCTTTTTATTCCAGATTTATTTAATTAACTGAATTTAAATTCCCCAGCTGCCGTGGTGGGATTTGAACTCACGTCCCTGGATCATTAGTCCAGGCCCCCGGATTACTAGTCCAGTGACATTACCACTATGCTACCGTACCCTTACATTAATGGGGCAACGAAGGTCTTACAGAATGCACTAGATAAAATCTAAATGAACAGAACAGTGGCAGATGGAATTCAATACAGATAAGCCTAAGTTATTGAAGGAAAAAAAAAGACTTGCATTTATATAGCACCTTTCATGACCTCAGGACATCAGAAGAAAAAATAGGCACCGTACTCTACGTACAGTGCCAAACCAGAAAGAGGTGAGTGTGGAACAGACCTAGAGGCGTTAGTAGGCTCACTGCTTAACATCTCTCGTCATTGTGAAGCAGCAAAGCATGTAGAATACTGCACCAGAGAGCTAGCCAAACCAGTAGAGCACAAGTTAGAGGACGTCTTGCTAAAACTGTACAGACCGCAGTATTGAGCACTGAGTTCAGTCTCCAAGACACGAGAAAAAAGTGTCACAAGATGCATCTCTAGCATCAGATGACTGAGCGCTGAACCTAGACTGGAAAAACCTGGGTTCTTCATTCTTGAAAGGAAGGCAACGGTGAGGAGACCTCGCAGAGCTAAATGGTATAGAGAAGGCAAATTTAGAACACTGCTTCAAGACAAACATGACAGTAAGACCAGAGTGGGGAGGGGGGCTCTCGTTCAAACTGGCAAAAGGCAAATGTCGGATTGATGTCCCAAAGCTCCCCTTCTTGCAAAGAGTGGCTAGCACATGGATGGGACTTTTGGATAGGGTATGAAGGCAAATAAGTTGGAATTATTTCAGTAATATTTGAATACTGTGGCAGAGGAACTGTAGGTTTTTCCAGATGGATGAGCTAGGCCTTCATCATATGTATTTAATGTGCGATCTTGTAATTTATGTAACTGACATATGGCTTCCTGTTACTTTTCCCAAATCCCCTCTTACTTTAAAACTTAATGAAACCCCGGGTCTTAGTTCTTCAAAAGGATAATAACGAGCTAATTAAAATTATAGATTAGCTTTGGCTTTTGACTGGAAAAGATTTGTCGGAGCGTTTTTTTGAAATGATGGTTACAAAATTAGAAAAGGCAAATAACTCGATAACATTTCTGAATTTATTGTGCTCCTACAATAAGAGAGGAAAAAGCAAGCTTGTTAGCCTTAATTTTGGCAATAAAATCACAGCTTCGAAATGCATCATTTCTGAGAATGTGATTTTGCGAGCAGATTGTTAATTAGAGAACAAAACAGGCAGTCTCTAATTTTTCATCGAAAGAGAGAACACACTTTAAGAGTCTAATTAAAAACAAAGGTTGAGTTTTCCCAGCTGAGCAATGGAAACTGCAAGAAGCTCACCTTTTGATAGGACTCAAGGATAGCTTTGTAGATTGCCACAACATGGCCGTGGTATCGGGAATACACAAGCAAAGAGGAAATTAGTTATTAAAGAAAAGTGAATTTTTACCACCTAATTTTCTTCCTCCTGCCTTAAATTGGCCTATGGTTCCACGTGTGGCAGGCAATTTCTGGTACCTCATTCAAATGTCCATTTTTCATGTATGAGGCTAGATTGTGAGTGTCCACAAGCCATTGGACTGTGAGGGGAACCCGAGCCAAACACTCGCCTGACAAGCATTGTCCATCAAAGGTCAGTATTAGCGCTAAATATCCACTCTTTAACCCAAAGGATAAATTCTCATTGGTTTACTTACCCACCAAAAAAAAAAGGCATGTATACACTGCTTCCCTCATTTTGTGTCAGCATTTGGTAATGAATTCCAGCAAGTACACAGAAGCTATGTTTTGCAGACATTAATATCATAATGAATTTGGCATTGCCCATCTCTCTTCATTGGCTACTATCGGCACTAAATACAGTTCTACGTATAAATGGAAGCTTCGATGTCCCCATCACCGACGCCCCACCCCCGCTCGTTTATAAAGTTGCCCTTTATATCGTGCTGGGAAAATAATCTCAAATCTGACTAGACCCCAAACTTACAAAAATAATGATGGAACGTTATAAGGAAATGATGTTGGTTTTACTTTTACATTATTAAAGACTGAGAACACATTCTTAGTAAGGCTGTAGGGAAGGATACGTTTCTGGTAGGCCCTGAAAACTAGGAGTATCCTTCCACAGAAATTCACAGCCAAGTCAAAAGCCTTTGGGTTAGAAATTGGTATGCGCTGCGCCAGTTTTTCTGGCGTAAAACGAGTGCAATGCATTCTAATTTAGCAATGGGGCGGCCTGCGTCCAATCAGCACATGTGTCGGGGACCAATTTGTAGGCGTTAGGCCCCTTGCCTATGTAAAAGTGGGGGCCCTAATGCCTGCCGAAGTCCCCTTTGCTGAAATTCATTTAGGATGAGTGGAACAGGTGTCGGGCCTGCCCCTGCTCAGAATTCAGCCGCGACCCCTGCAGCCTCCGACAAAAGGTAGGTTTTTTTCCAGATCTTTTTTGTTTAAAAAAAAAACTTCCCGTGAAACCAGGAGGAGCAGAAATGCTCGCCCAACGCCACAGTCATCACAATCGATCGCCGCCCCACTGTAGCCTGCTCCAACTCCCTTGCCAAGACGTACCGAGGGCCGCGGCGGCCTAAAATTGAATTTCCCTGGCAGGCGAGCTGCCCGCGGAGCTGTGACAGGCGCCGGCAGCTCGCCCCGAATCTGTAGACGAGGCCCGAGGGCCAATGTCTGGCGAGCCACGGGCCTGTCAGTTCGGGCACGGGTTGCCTCCGCAATGCCGAGACTCGGCCCGTAAACGGGCTCAGACAAAAATCTACCCCACCGTCTGCTTTCCGAGCAGGCGCAATTCATTTATTGCTGCAGTCTAATGTTCAAGTGCTCACTTGTGGAAAACCTTAAAAGTGTACACTTTAAAAAAAGCGAGAAGGATGTGTATAGAACTATTATTAACAATGTGCAGCACCATCAATTATCAGAGCACTTCCAAAATGAAAGACTCCTGCATTTAAAAGCAGCGTTCCGTATGAAGAAAATTGAGTTGTTGACATCACACATAATGTACATGTGAAGGTTACACTGCTGTGGAATGACATCTGGATTTGCTGATGCATATATGATCTCATTGAGTCACTGAAATCTGCATGGAGCCATTACTTATTTTCTTTCAATCGAAATAAGAGCTTATGAATAACAAGCTGACATGTCAGAATATCTGTAGAGCAAGGTTATAGTTTAAAAATGAAGAGAACTGTAACTTTTGCCTCCCATCATGTTATACCAGAAGGTAATGTTTCGTGTGACCTACGGTATAGTTTTCGCTGCTTTTACAAGCACAGTATGTATCCACACCCTTTCATTTACCCAAATACTGGGGAAGATTAAAAAAGCAGAACAGCAGATTATTGTAAGAGGGTTTTTCAGAATTACACTGAACCACGGAGAAATTTATAGCGCTCGCAAAGCAACCTGAATAACTTTATTCTTATTAATTTTTTTTGCACAGAAACGCTTCTGTAATCCCGAGAGGCTTAAGCTGTTGGCACTTCTCAGTCACCTTGCTTCACCACATTTCATAGAATTTGATATTTATAATTCAATTTGTTGCAAATGAAATTTAGCACACAAAAGGTCAAGTAATTTGCACTAAGTCGAAGTCATTACTATTCTATCAATGGGGGCAGTCAGGAATAAGTACAATCTACACAATCTTCAGCATGCACAAGTAGCTGTAATTATCATTCATTTCTGACACGTCTGGGCCTTTGTCCACAAATATATACTGAAGAGGATCTATAAAATGAATGATGCACAAACCTGCTCCGTTGTGACACTGAAATGCTCAAATGGCATTCCGCAAAGAAGCCATTGAGAAGACACGTTACTAACAAAAGCCTTTTTGGAATGCATGTTTCCATAATCTAGATATTTGCAAACATACCAAAGAACTAATAACATAAGAAAAAAGATATATTTGAGGGCAGCAGCTGACTCACCGGTGATTCAATCCTCGCCAAGGAGAAGCGAGGACTTTCCACAGGCTGAGATTCATTGCTGCATCAGCCAAAGGTGACAGCAAAACAACACACTGTAACAACCGCAATGAAAGGAGCCACTTCACTCCGAACCATCTCACCTATTAATTTATTTGTACATAATGGCATTTAACACACTGGTCAATCTGCTATAATTTCTGAACCTTAGATAAAGTGCAATCAAGAAAGTAGCCTCCATATTCAATTCTAACATCAGTTCCAATGGCATCAGCAAATTAAGTAATAAGAAAAACAAAACATGGATTTTGGAAAATCCTAAAAAATCTTTTTGTCTTTTGTTTATTATCCTGAAACAATGATACAAATCAAATAAAAAGGCATCTTTGCGCCACTTAAATGTGAGATCAGTACAACAATCTGAAACAGATTTCAATTCATCCCACTGCCAAACCAAAAAAGTTTGCTAAACATTTGTTATTAAGATAGACTCTTCGATTTGCAGTACAGCTTTATATTGTTAAATTGTGCATTTAAAAGCATCAAAATTGATCAATTCACTCACATTCTTTCCGCTCTTTTTTTTACAAAAAATAAACTTAAAATTTTAAATATTCATTTGTACTAATTTATTAAAATATATTAAGCTTGTAAAAAAAAAGATACCCCAGGGATTATAACCGGGATATGCATGGTGGCAACTTCCAACTTTGGTGGGGGCAGAAAATTGGTGCTATCGTGTCGGCTGCCCGTTATATATCCCCTCTGATTTGCCTTTCCATGGGGCTGGATTTTGTCTTGGGGTCGGGTTGGGGTCGTGTGATCCGCATTTCGTGTTGCCCCCCCCCGACTCCAGATTAATGTGGATGAAT
Source organism: Squalus acanthias (assembly GCA_030390025.1). Classification (NCBI taxonomy): domain Eukaryota; kingdom Metazoa; phylum Chordata; class Chondrichthyes; order Squaliformes; family Squalidae; genus Squalus; species Squalus acanthias. Next base: position 195,141,171 of record CM059426.1, on the reverse strand, counting down.
GATGCAATTTTAACTTAATTGGGCAATTGAGTTCCAGCATGTGGGAACCCATGAACCAATTAGTGGTTCCAGTCTGAAAGTCGCCTCTGATGATGTCATCATTGCAGAGACTGCCTGGCCTTTCCTGTGAGTGGACCTGCCTGGCTTTTGCTGTGAGTGGAACTGGATGCAAAATGAGAAGAGAAGAGAAGAGAATAGGAGAGGAAAGAGAGAGAGAGAATTTTTTTCCATCCAGGTCCTCTCACAGCAAGGCCAGGCAGTCTCTGAAGACATTCAATGCAGCAACATCAGAGGCAACTTTCACACCTAATACTACTACTACCTTCATCACAATACTACTACTACCTTCATCACATCTCCGTTGTAATAGTGGACCTGCAGCTGATAGTCAGCTATCCACTTGTGCTCCCGCCAGGTTTCACTGGAGTGTTTCACATCAGGCGTACTTCACATCGGAAAAGGGTTAAACTAGCTAAAACGTTTCAAAATGGCATTACAGAGCCAATTTAAGGCTTGTTAAGGGCTTTAATGGCCTCTCCCGCCTTTTGGAGGCGGGAACCCCGCGACCGATTGTCAAAATTGTGTGGAGGCGGAATGGAGTCGGGATGGGGTCGGGGCCCCCGAATCTGCAACTTTAACCCCCCACACGCCTCCAAACCCGACTCCACGGGTCATTGAAAATCCAGCCCATGGTCTTCAAAGGAAATTAGATTTGGGCAGGGTGTATAACGGGCAGTCAATCCGCTACCGGTATTACACCCCGCCAAATATGAAAGTTACCCCCCCTTGGTTCCTGAATTGCTTTGATACTGATTGTGATTTTCAAAACATGTTTGATGAAGTACCGCACAAGAAAAGTTTGAAGCTCAGGAAATACGGAAACATTAGTAAAGGGGATCTAAACGAATTAGACAATAGGAACTATTTTAACGATGGACTATTTTAACAGTGACTAATAGAGTTCCCTCAGAGAAGAATCCTGGTGTCTCTTTTCTACAAATGACCTTGGTGAGCTAAAATAAATGAATTTCAAAATTTGCTGATGACAAAAAACTGTGGAAGTAGATACTATTTAGAGATATGGAGGAGCTCAGCATTTAAGCAGATTCAAAGTAGTGTACTATATATAGGTGCAAAAACATGATCTTGAGTGTGGTGCTAGCATTGAATCATTGCAAGCAGCACAAAGTCAGCACTCAACTCTATGGTAGGCATATTTATCAGCAAGTTTACTCCTAACCTTCTGACAAAGTTTAGCTAGGCAGCCCTGAAAGCTAGGAATACTATTCAGAATTGTACAATGTTACTCAAAAGTAATAGAGTTCTTGCTCCCAATGTCCAAGCCATCAATGTGAAAAAGAGACAGCATGAGGCTGGGTGCTGCTGGAATGCACTGTGCAAAGAGGTTGTTGGGCATCAGCTGAGAAGTTTGAGTGACAAACACTGAAGTAATGACGAAAGCAGCCTCTGTGAAGTAACAGAACACGTTACAATAAAGCAAGTGGCAAAGGGCAGGGGTATATATGCTAGTTGGCTGAATACTGGTATCCTTCGGAAAAGACCATGTGGGAGGCCAAAATTCAGATGGTGGGACTGTGTAGAAGAATGGCAGAGTGCCAACAGACAAAGAGCTACAGGAGCTGGCTGAGGGGAAAGCAAGACAGCCAAGATGGCAATTTCTTGCATGGCAGGTGGTGGTAGAATTGAGAGTGATCAACTTTTTCCATCATCTTTCATATTAATAGCATAGAATATGATGGGATACTGTAGAGATGTATTACATTCTTATTTGCCAAAGAAAAAGATCATTTTTTACACCGCATTCTATTCAAATTTATATAAGAATCACTTCCCAGCACACACATCTACGCTATTCTCTTCAGTCAGCACAACACCGCGATAGCTAGCTCAATGCCACTCTTGTCCTTATACGTTGAGTGGTGTGAAACAAGCCCAGTGCCAGCTTTGTTTTCCACCCACAGATGACCTGACAGAGATTGGTGAAAACGAGGAGTTGACCTTAGATGTTTGAGCTAGGAGCTCAATGGTCTGGTACAGCAGATACTGGGGGAAAATTCATCTTAAGTGGCACTTAGTTTCATCATCATAAAGAAAGTTAATGAAGAAACTGCTTTCGCCAATAGATATCACCAATTAGTTTAATATTATTCCATAAACCACTTTCAAAAATTATCTGCACTAAAGGTATAATAAGCTTGCAACAAATTACTGTAACCTGGCAGTGGTTATCTAATCAGATAGTCTAGATTTGCATATCCATTCAGAACAGCCAGAACCTAAAGTGTGCTTCCTTCATTCGATATTTGTGCACTGCCAGATGATGGTGTTCAAGGGAATAGGAACAGCTCATTGGAAAACCATTCACCTTCAATATTATTATGTAAATATTTTTGGCCGGAATTTGCTCAAAAAGTAACGGCACGTGAATGGCGCACGCCGTTATTAAAGTCCAAATCAGCCAGCAACTTGTGGCGAGGAAGAGATACCACACGAATTGCGAATTGCTATAAGTTGCCAGATGATTTGCGCCGCTCCGCAATTAGCTTCACGATAATGGCATCTCGCCCTCAACCTCCCCGTGAGTTTCATGAATTTGCTGCATTTGCACATTAATTGTCCATTAAAATCATCACATAAAGTTAAATCTAGTAATTATTAGCGCAAGTGCCTTTTAACAACATGATAATTGTTAATGACTGCCAATCAACCTCTCTGTCCCAGAAAGGGAACAATTAAAAGTGTGGAACACCTTCAGGTACTGAATTGTTGGAGATTTACATTTTTTTAAATAAAAATTCTTATCTTTCCTTTATTTCTCTTTTTATCTCTCTCTTAATCCAATCTTTATTTCCCTTTCTTTGGGAGGAATTTTAACCCCAAAAAACGGGTGGTTTGGGTGGAAGGTTAAAGTTATAAAAAACGGAATCCCGACCCCAACCCGCCCACTTCCGGTTTTAATCTTGCCTCAGATTTAACCACCATTACAAATTTAACCCTGGCTGGTCGGGTTTCTCAGGCCTCGGGGAACCTGCCAGCGAAAGTAAGGCGATGACTGCTGGATCCAGGAGGTAAGTTCCTTTCCACTTACCTGCTGGATCCAGCATCACTGCCTCACCCACCCATCGTGATTTGACACTCCCCCTTGAGGCCACCGATCCACCTCCACGAGGCCTCCGATCCCCCCTCCTGCCCCCGATCATCTTCCCTCCCTCCTTGCTGCAGCCTAGTGCCGCAGGCCTACCCCGCCTGCAGCCAGTAAGCCTCTCCATCTTGCTTGTTGCGGGTGGGAAACAGAGCTTTGCAATGCTAATCAGGCCCTGCCGTTAAATTCATTCTCCCGGGTTTCTCGACTGCTTTCTAACCACCCCACTCCACCCCCCCACAAAAACCAACCCGCCCCCTGATTAAAATTCCGGCCTTTATTTCCCTTTCTGTACCTGATTTGACATTGAATTCACCCTCTTTAATTCCCCTTCCTTGTCAGCCCTTCCTCTGTTTATTTCTCAATCTTTACATTTCATTGATTAAGGAGATACACTGTTGGTCCTGTCGTTCACCAAGGTCCCAGGTGCCCTGTTGCCCTCGCTGCGCTGTTATCAGCTCGCACTTCCAGCAACTTAACAGGGAAAAAAATCTTTGCGCTAAAGGATGCAGGAAAAAGTCTAACTTACCGGGCATGCCGCAAGATGTCCCGCTCCAGTAAATTCCAGCCCTTTATTAATGCTAACTGATTAAAAGTAGTAAAAGCTTCATCTATATTCATCAGACTCCAATCACTACAGATTTAGGAAATGATTTATGTACTGGAAATAAGCAGGAGTCTGAACTTATATAATTGATCTCAATCATAAAATTTTACATTGCAGCAAAATGGAAATTCTGTACTTTAATTTTCAAATAGGATTTAATCTGGTCAGAATTGGTCTTAAACTGAATCCCTTGGCAGCATTCTTCCCTTCAAATCTGAGTTCTGTATGAACTGCAATGAGTACAGTAAGGTTGATCTTTTGGCACCTCAATAGGGCCCTTCCATTAAATATATATAATTCAAGACGTTATTCACTAAACTGTTCTGACAAGACATTTCTACTAGTGGAATACCTGTCACTAAAATATCAGTAAATCAATCATTATGACCAGAGAACAAAAACAAGCAGTTTATAGCTTTGTAGTGCTTGCCATAGTAAACTCTTCCCTGACGAATAAATTATAACTGCTGAATCTTGTTTAATTTTGGTGTCCTCTGATCATACAATCTTTCTAATGTATGCAAAACTATGTTGAAATGCAAAGAATTTCATGTCTGCCATAGTCTCTCACTGTTACTTAAAAATTGGCATTGTAGTGGTCTTCTTGAAGTGTCAGCATGGTCCAATGGCTGCCCTCTTCCCTCTAAGTCAGTAGGTTATGGGTTCAGGCCCCCAGTCCAGGACTGGAATTAATTATCTAGACTGACATGCCAGTACAGTAATGAGGGAGTGCTGCACTGTTGCTCAGGTCAAATGTTAAACCGAGGCCCTGTGAAGGTGGATGCAAAAGATGACCATAGCACTTTTTGAAGAAGAGCAGGTAGTTCTCTCAAAACAGATTAATGGGTCATTCATCTCACTGCTGTTTATGGGGCCTTGCTGTGCAAGACCAATTCTGTATTTACCTGCAAAACAGCAGCAGCTACACATCAAACTAACTAATGGAGTGTGAAGTGCTTTGAGCTGCCTGGAGGACATGAAACACACTATATAAATGCATTTATTTTTACTCTTTCTTTAGATTCTTTAGTCAGTTGAGGTAGGAAGAGCTGATTCTAACTCAGATTAATGCCATACATCAAGATTAACATGTCCAATTTAATGATCTGGAGTGCACTTCCAACAAATTGATCGAGATACCATTATCTGAAGAAATTAAATTTGTCCTGTTACTCTTTGCTAAATGAGAAACACTGAAAGACTTCTTATCGATCACAAAGTGAAGGTGACTGTTTTTCCTCTCTTTGCAGAAGTCCACACCGAAAAAGCCTTCTCAAAGTCAAATTGGCACAAGATAATGGAACAGATGGTAGTTAACTCTTGCCATTGAAAGAAGGTATCTGGATTAAACACATTTTCAGTTAGTTTGTAGATAACATGTGTTAGCATTAATGAGAGTTTATTTTTAAAAACTATTTTGAACACTTTGGTGAAACATTTGTTATTGCCTTGAGCATTCTCAAAACATTTAACAGGGGCTCGCTCTATGCACTGCGAACCACGTTATCATCATTCGGGAGTAGAAATTAGTCTGAGCCTGTTTTTGGGCCCAGACTTGGCATCCCCAAACAGCGAGAGAAATTGGTCCTAGGGGCCTAACTGAATAATTGTTTTTTAAAAAGTGAGTAGTCAGATACTATAAGAGCATTCTGTGCATTAAACTGCTTATTCATTCACAAGGAAACAAAATATAAAAATGATTTTCCAGAGGTTTGAGACAATGATCCCCTGTAATACACCTTCATTCAATAAATCATTACCACTGGTCCTATGCTAGCAGAAATCTGGTGTGATGGGACAATTGCAGCTTGAGATAAGTGGCATAATCCTTTATCCCAACGGCCAGCTTAATGAAATGTCTGTTCTTGCTGTGGCTGTTGCTGGTTATTATACCATCTAATATGCCCTCACCCATAAATTATTTGGTTTGAGTTTTGTCAGTTCTAACCCAGGGCACCAGTCAGCAGTGGTACGCAAAAGTGGGATTCTCCAAATTATTCTGCTTAGGAAAGTTTAATCGGGTCTTATCTGCTGTATAATATGCTATCTATTCGGTGGGAATAGAAAGTACTTGGCCTACCTGCCTTGAATCAGCCTCTTGCCGGTCAACTACAGAATGACCTTGATAACATTCGTTGAAAAGTTTATAGCCCAGACAGACTAAACATGCTCCTATCTAGTTGTGTAATATTGAGCAATTTACACAAAGGAAAACAGGACTAAAATCTGTTCTAAAAAAATGTTGAGAGTCAGGCAAAACGAAGCTTGGAGCTAACAGCTACGCAATGGTTGGCAGAGTATTACGAAAAGCTGCCCTATGAAGATCTGTGTAGCCATCAAAATCACTAACCTGACAAAGAAAATAAGAAAAGACCAGTTAGCTTAGCTCGGCCATCCTGTCCATTTGGCAATGTCAGAGTCTCCTCTGGTTCGCTACCCAACCTCCACCACCCCCCCCCCCCCCCGCCTCCAACACCAAAAAAAGCAAAATCCATCAACAACTCCCTCCACATTGCCCTATTATCTAATTCTATACTCATGTCCAAAATCGCAACCATCCATATAGCTGACACCACCTACGCTGACTCACTTTCTCCGTTACCATGCAACTTCAACTCCCAGCCCTCTGCCGAGGCCTCACTCAGTATTGTGTATAAGCACAAGATCTTATACATAAAGCCGACCACTTGCTACTCTGGCGGGCAGGAAATTAACTTACTGTTGCAGTTTTTTGACGGAAACCCGCTCCGAGTTAAAATCCACCCCATGTTTTAACTCAAAAGGTCACCACACTACAATCTCCATATCACCATCTCCATTATCACCCTTGATCTTCATTTTTCTATGTATAACCTGAGTTCCTAGACTTTATTATTCTGAAGCAATTCAAAGCGTGCAAAGTCCTTTTTAAAGTCAAGTGGAACAAAACTGAATATACTGCACCAGAGCCTAGATAACACTGTTGGCAAAATTAGCTGACAAACAATGGGGCTGATATTATGCCCCCCCCCCCCCCCCCCCCCAATGACAGGCAGGGGAAGGCTCGGGAAAACCCGGCAGCAAAATGGAGGCAGGAGCTGCCGGCTCCAGCAGGTTAGTGCTTTTTAGAGCACTCCTTGTGGGCCAGAAGAAGCAGGAGTGCTTCCCCCGGCCCCTCAAGGAAGCCTTCGGCCGCCCCTTCAGCCAATCGCAGCCTCTCCTCACTGCCGCGATCGGCGACCACAAGCACCACCCAGCCCCGCTCTTTCCCTCCCTCCCTCACCATTGCAGGCTCTGACCGCCACACCACCCCACCCCCAACCATGCCGCGACCCCGAGCCTCGATCTTCCCCTCTCTCCCGATTGCCGGGGACTGTCTCCAGCGGTCCCCCGGCTCCGGCCTCCTGCCTCCATCGCCTTTCCCACTTGTAAATCTGGCCAACTGCTGGGTGGGAAACAGAAGACAAAAATGACAATGCGGTCCTGCTATTAAATTCGACAGGACATCCACCTTCCTGGAATTTCCAAGTTCTCCCCGCCCCGCCGATCCCACTCCCCCACACCCTCTGCGTGAATATCGGGGCCAATGCGTTCATGTGACTCTATCCACTAATAAATGTAGGCATTGGCCGAATTAAAATAAACTAGTTAACAGCTCTGAAAATACCAGACAGAGGATTATCGTACAAACATGCTAAGTATATGTCTACTAATATCATCGAGGTGTGGTCTTGCTGGTGAGTTTAGATGTAATGTTACTCCTATATTATGCATCTGCCCATACTAAATGTTATTTGTCACATTGACGCCTGTGCTATTTCTCACCAAATTCTGATGCACTTTTCTAGCCTCTGCTGCACGTTTTGCAAATTAAATAGTGATGCTGTACATGACCACTCCTCCAGATCATTAATGATGATTGCAAATTGCAGAAGATCATGTAAAACTTCCCCTGAGCCGCACTAGTCACTGTTTCCAGTGAAGAGTGCATTTATTTATCGGCATACTCCAACAATAAATCAGTCTAATTAGTTCCTTATCCTTTTACGACACAAGCCTTCAGAATCAATAAAAAGGCCTATGCAGTAACTTGCCAAATACTTTTTGAATTTCAAAATATATATTATTAACCATTCAGTAACTTCCTCCATTAAATCAATTTAATACATTTTTTGAGGCATTGGATTTCATTGCTTAAACCGATGGCAAAAGAGCTTTTATTGCATCCTGTATATTGCGCATCATGATCTTGTGCTTCTGAACTTTGCCTGCCTAAAATTCTCAGGTCTCTTCTCTTCCCTCCGCCCCAGGTTTTTTTTCCAAACCACTTTTTAGCCCATTCCCCATTTTGTTTCTGACATCTTTCCGCCCCCCCCCCCACCCATCCCCCGACACACACACACACACACACACACTCTAAGAAAGTAGGCAGGTGTTGAGGCTGCCGCGAGACACGAATTAAGACTGAATCCATGTGTGTAAAACAAAGGTTTTTTAATACCACTGCATGGTCCAAAATGGCTGAACAGACTGCTCCCAGAATTCCCTGAAAAATCCGGAGGCCCCGCCCACTTCTTTTCTCCTGCCTTAAAGGCAAGGTGCTCGATATATTGTCCACAGACGGAAAAGTGGATGATGTCCGTTTAGGTGGCGATCCGCCACACAGGCTCCTTACTTCCAGGATTCTGCCTGAACCACTTCTTAAATAACAGCTAGGAGGTGCATGGGAGGCCGAGGTTGATGCAGCCATCAATTTTTCAGCATTAAAAATAGCACCAACAACTCCTCAGTGAGGCTCTCCAAAAGGCAAAATAGAGAACAGGTTTCACAACGCTAAAAATCTTTGACCTCTACATCCGTGGCACAGCAGCCCAGCCTCTGTGTTTTCTTAACATTGAGCATCACATTAGCCACCTTCCATTATTTTAGTAACTTCTTTATAATGTAATTTCCAGTAAAAGTCCCCCTATTTCCTTCCTTCCTTATTTCCTGAAGAATTTTCTCTTGCATCCCTCAGGATCATGTCACTGCAATTTGCTGAACTTCTTCATCAATCTTCCTTTACTGATACCTTCATCCATATAGCTTCCTTTAATTCCGCAACCATCTTATTCCTCATCTAGAGATGTTCCGGTGTTTGCTCATTAATGATTTGAAGAGTTTGTTTAATGAGTCTGACATTTCCCAGTCCTCTGTCCTTATCATCCTTTAGAGAACCATATTGTTCTTGTATCTAGCATAAAGCAAATACAGTTGCACACTTTAATTTAATTGCCCTTGATATCTTTTACAATAGATAGTGCACAACTGCCTTTTATGAACAAGTTCTAATCCCTTTTTAGGCTTTTCCTATTTTCCCTTTATTTTTCACTTGGCCTCACCATTAGTATTAAGACTGAGCGTTTGTTTTATTGGTTTTATTATTCCTGAATGATGATAATTAGTATTTTCTTTAACTGCTTCTGTCCTAAAGTGGTTTTCTTGTCACTTTTATTTTCTCCTGTAATCCTTATTACTTTTGTAATCTCCCTGTACAGCATACCAACCCTGGCTGAAAGAACAAACTGGAGACTTGTAGCAGGTCTCCGCTGATGATGGTCTGCAGCCATCTGCTTGGAGATAATACATAGAAAAGCACAAAGTTGCAACACGGAAACAGGCCATTTAGCCCAACCAGTCTGTGTCGGCGTTTACCCTCCACGCAAACTAAGAGTCCTAATCACTTTTACCGACCTGTGCCCATAGGCCTTAATTCCCTGTGGCCACCTATCCAATCTAATCCTGAATGTTGACATCGTTTCTGGCTCATCCACGAACCATGGAAATTAATTCCACAAATTTATAACTCTGTAATTTCTTGTGCTCTCTGTTCTAAAACTTTTACATTTAATCTTGTATTTCTGGCCTCTCATTCTTGACATAGGATTACATAGGATATACGGCACAGAAACAGGCCATTCGGCCCAACCAGTCCATGCCGGCGTTTATGTTCCACTCGAGCCTCCTCCCGTCTTTCCTCATCTAAATCTATCAGCGTAACCCTCTATTCCCTTCTCCTTCACATGCTTGTCTGGCCTCCCCTTTAATGCATCTATACTATTTGCTTCAACCACTCCCTGTGGTAGCGAGTTCCACATTCTCACCACTTTTTGGGTAAAGAAGTTTCGACCCTTCAACTACTGGATGCAGGCTGCTTCTATCTACCGTGTCACAAACTTTCATGATTTTAAACACTTCTCTCATATCGCCCCCATAATCTGCGTTATTCTAATGAAACAAGCACCAATTTTTCAAAGCTTTCTTCGTAATTGTATTTCCTCATATCAGGTAGCATCCTAGTGAACCTGCATTAGACCCTCTGTAAAGCCTCAATATCCTTTCTATAGTGTGGAGCCCAATATTGCGCACAATATTCTAATTGAGAAAGAGAAAAGATTTGCATTTATATAGCGCCTTTCACGACCACCGGATGTCCCAAAGAGCCAATGAATTGCTTTTTTTGAAGTGTAGTCACTGTTGTAATGCAGGAAGCGCAGCAGCCGATTTGCGCACAGCAAGCTCCCACAAACAGCAATGTGATAATGACCAGATAATCGGTTTTAGTGATATTGATTGAGGGATAAATATTGGCCAGGGCACCAGGGATAACTAAGGTCTAAGAAAGGTTTTGTATAGAAATAACAACAGAAAATGCTGGAAATACTCAGCAGGCCAGGCAGCATCCGTGGAGAGAGAAACAGAGTTAACGTTTCAGGTCTGGGACCCTTCATCAGAACTGGAAAAAGCTGGAGATGTAACAGATACTAAGCAGGTGCAGAGACAGGGGGGGGGGTGTTTAGGAGGGGAGGAAGGAGTTGAAAGAACATACTGTGCTTATGTAAGAGGCAGGAAAGATAAAATGTTGCAAATGGGAATGGCAAAATCATACAGCATGAAAAATGGGGGCAGGGATTATTGTCTGAAATTGTTGAACTCGATGTTAAGTCCGGAAGGCTGTAAAGTGCCTAATCGAAAGATGAGGTGCTGTTACTCGAGCTTACGTTGAGCTTCATTGGAACAATGCAAGAGGCCAAGGACAGAGAGATCAGAGTGGGAGTGAAGCGGAGAATTAAAGTGACAGGCGACCGGAAGCTCGGGGTCACCCTTACGGACTGAATGGAGGTGTTCCGCAAAGCGGTCACCCAATCTGCGTTTAGTCTCCCCAATGCAGAGGAGACCGCATCGTGAGCAGCGAATACAGTATATTAAATTGCAAAAAGTACAAGTAAATCGCTGTTTTACCTGGAAGGGGTGTTTGGGGCCCTGGACAGTGGGAAGGGAGGAGGTAAAAGGGCATGTGTTGCATCTCCTGCGCTTGCACGGGAAGGTGCCAGGCGAAGGAGAAGGGCTGTTAGGGGTGATTGAGGAGTGGACCAGGGTGTCGCGAAGGGAGCGGTCCCTTCGGAATGCTGAAAGGGGAGGTGAGGGGAAGATGTGTTTGGTGGTGGGATCACGTTGGAGGTGGCGGAAATGGCGGCGGATTATCTGTTGAATGTGGAGGCTGGTGGGATGAAAGGTGAGGACAAGGGGAACCCTATCGTGGTTCTGGGAGGGAGGGGGAGGGGTGAGAGCAGAAGTGCGGGAAATGGAACGGACACGGTCAAGGGCCGTGTCAACCACAGTAGAGGGGAATCCTCGGTTGAGGAAAAAGGAAGATATGTCGGAAGCACTGGTATGGAAGGTGGCATCGTCAGAACAGACGCGACGGAGAAACTGGGAGAATGGAATAGAGTCCTTACAGGAAGCGGGGTGGGAGGAAGTGTAGTCCAGGTAGCTGTGGGAGTCAGTGGGCTTGTAGTGGATGTTTGTCGAAAGCCAATCGCCAGAAATGCAGACGGAGAAGTCAAGGAAGGGAAGGGAAGAGTCGGAGATGGACCATGTGAAGGTGAGGGAAGGGTGGAAATTGGAAGTAAAGTGAATGAACTTATCTAGTTCAGGTCGAGAGCAGGAAACGGCACCGATACAGTCATCGATGTACCGGAAAAAGAGGTGAGGGAGGGGACCTGAGTAGGACTGGAACAAAGAATGTTCCACATATCCCATGAACAGGCAGGCATAGCTAGGGCCCATGCGGGTTCCCATAGCAACACCTTTAATTTGGAGGAAGTGACTGGAGTCAAAGGAGAAGTTGTTTAATGTGAGAACAAGTTCAGCCAGGCGGAGGAGGGTGCTGGTGGATGGGGACTGGTTGGGCCTCTGTTCAAGGAAGAAACGGAGCGCCCTCAGGCCATCCTGGTGGGGGATGGAGGTGTAGAGGGATTGGACGTCCATTGTAAAAAGGAGACGGTTGGGGCCAGGAAACTGGAACTGTTAAAGTGACTCCCACAGACTCCCACAGCTACCTGGACTACACTTCCTCCCACCCCGCTTCCTGTAAGGACTCTATTCCGTTCTCCCAGTTTCTCCGCCTCCGCCGCGTCTGTTCTGACGATGCCACCTTCCATACCAGTGCTTCCGACATGTCTTCATTTTTCCTCAACCGAGGATTCCCCTCTACTGTGGTTGACACGGCCCTTGACCGTGTCCGTTCCATTTCCCGCACTTCTGCTCTCACCCCTTCCCCTCCCTCCCAGAACCACGATAGGGTTCCCCTTGTCCTCACCTTTCATCCCACCAGCCTCCACATTCAACAGATAATCCGCCGCCATTTCCGCCACCTCCAACGTGATCCCACCACCAAATGCATCTTCCCCTCACCTCCCCTTTCAGCATTCCGAAGGGACCGCTCCCTTCGCGACACCCTGGTCCACTCCTCAATCACCCCTAACAGCCCTTCTCCTTCGCCTGGCACCTTCCCGTGCAAGCGCAGGAGATGCAACACCTGCCCTTTTACCTCCTCCCTTCCCACTGTCCAGGGCCCCAAACACCCCTTCCAGGTGAAACAGCGATTTACTTGTACTTCTTGCAATTTAATATACTGTATTCGCTGCTCACGATGCGGTCTCCTCTACATTGGGGAGACCAAACGCAGATTGGGTGACCGCTTTGCGGAACACCTCCGTTCAGTCCGTAAGGATGACCCTGAGCTTCCGGTCGCCTGTCACTTTAATTCTCCGCTTCACTCCCACTCTGATCTCTCTGTCCTCGGCCTATTACATTGTTCCAATGAAGCTCAACGTAAGCTCGAGGAACAGCACCTCATCTTTCGATTAGGCACTTTACAGCCTTCCGGACTTAACATCGAGTTCAACAATTTCAGACAATAATCCCTGCCCCCATTTTTCATGCTGTATGATTTTGCCATTCCCATTTGCAACATTTTATCTTTCCTGCCTCTTACATAAGCACAGTATGTTCTTTCAACTCCTTCCTCCCCTCCTAAACCCCCCCCTGTCTCTGCACCTGCTTAATATCTGTTACATCTCCAGCTTTTTCCAGTTCTGATGAAGGGTCCCAGACCTGAAACGTTAACTCTGTTTCTCTCTCCACGGATGCTGCCTGGCCTGCTGAGTGCTTCCAGCATTTTCTGTTGTTATTTCAGATTTCCAGCATCCGCAGTATTTTGCTATTGTAGAAGGTTTTATATAGGTTCATCTTTGCCTCTTGGTCTTTATATTCTATTCCTGTTGTGATAAAACGTAGAATTCTATTAACTTTTTATACGGCCTTATCAATCTGACGTGCTGCTTTTAATGTTCTGTGAACCTATACCCCACCCCCAAGTCCCTTTGCTCTTCCTCAGCATCGTGCCAACTTCCAATCAGAGTATGATTACTGCTGTTTTATTTTAACCAAAATGGATCACCTCATACTTAATGACATTGAACTCGAGTTGCCAATTTTTAGCCCATTCACCCATCTTATTAATATCACTTTACAACTTCCTTTGGTGTTCTAAAAAAAATTAACTGTACCTCCTATTTTGGTATCATCAGCAAATTTTGACACCACTCCCTCTAGGCCGATATCCAAGTCATTGATATACAGAGTGAACAGGAGTGGTCCAGGATTGAAACCTGTGGGACACCATCAACCACTTCCAGCCATTCTGAAAAACTGCTCTTCACACCTCTGTTTTCTCTCTTCTAACCAATTTTTAATCCAGTTTGCTATACTCCCCCTAATCCCATATCCCTTAATGTTCACTAGTAATCTCCTGTGTCGTACTTTATCAAAGGCTTAAATTTTCCCTTCCACAGAGGTTAAGCTAATTGGCCTGTAATTTCCAGATTAGCTCTATCTCCTTTTTTTTTTTAAATTGGCACTACATTGACCTTTCCCCAGTCCTCCAGCACACATCCGCACACAGAATAGCCTTGAAATTTAAGGGTCGATTTTACCTCCCCTTCCCCTTCCGGCCGACAGGAACGGTGTGGGCAGGAAGATGGCTGGATAGAGGTTTGTGCCACACTCCTGCCACGTTCCTTCCCCACCTGCCATTATTACAAGCCTGAGTTTAGGCACAGGAAGGGCACCTGCACCAGAGGAGTGGGGGGGGAGGGGGCTTAATTTACAGTGATGCATCCCAATGAGGTCATCGAGACACGCACTACCATTTTAATTGCAGGCCCGACTAAAACCTGCGCAGTCTGCAACCCGCCAGTGAAAGCTGGCGACAGCAAGAATCCTTGTCAAAGGAGGCCCCGGTAATTGATTTTTAAAAACATTTTTAAAGGTTCCCTTCCCTGATTGTTGACTTGACGACCACCTCCCCCCCCCCTCCACCCCGCACCCCACAAATCCTTACTTATCTGGCCAGGGACCTCGGTTATGTTATGGTCCAGCTGTTGGTCTTCATAATGTTAGTGATAGAACAGGAACACCCATGAAGTTGTACATTTTGAGGGCAGTGAATGAGTCAGATGGAAGAAAGGAGATTTGGTGCTCAAGGCAGGGGAGGGATTGTTTCGGAGAATCTCTGCTCAATAAGTTGCTGCCTTCCAGCTCCGACAGCTCACTGTACTGCTGATCCATGCTCTTCTTCGGCATCATTCGGCTCATCATCCCCTTCTTCATCTTCCTGCTCCACTGTATCCTCCTGAGGCAGCTCCAAGGGATGGGAAGGTTGTGGAGCATGCAGGAAACAATAACAAATCTCGACACTCGCTCTAGGCTGTACTGAAGGACCCTTCCGAGCTGTCCAGAGGGCGGAACCGTTGTTTGAGGAGGCCAATGGTATGCTCAATCAGAACCCTTGCTGCGGAGTGGCGCTCAATATATGCTGGCACTCTGCGTCTGTGCCCAGGCTCCTGACAGGAGTCATGAGCCAGTTTAGAGGGGATAGCCTTTGTTCCCTAGAACAGAGAGAGTTTGAGGATTTGCGCAGTAGGAAAGCGCTACGACTACTGTCAGGAAACCGGGCGTTGACCTGCGCCAGTCGCTGCCTGTGGTCACAAACAACTTGAACATTGAGCGAATGGAAGCCCGTCCTGGTGAACAACAGAGCTGGTTCCTGAGGGGGAGTGCGGAGGGCTCCTTGTGTGCAGTGTATGATGCCCTGCACCTACAGGAATCCAGCAATGCGTGCAAATCCCAGTCCTCTTTCTTCCTGCTTATCAGCCTCCATGGGGAAGGCAGTGAACTATGTTGCCTCCGAAAGAGTGAACCAATGACCTGCCGGATCACAGCAAACGGACTGTTGTTGCTGATGTCACCGGAAGCAGCTTGGAAGGACCCAGAGGCAGAAAAGTTTAATGCCACAGTGACCTTCACCACCACAGGCAGTGCAGTAAATGCCCGAGTGTTGGGCTCCAATTCCCCCTGCTACAAGTGACTATCTCCCTTTTGAAATGCCGCAGCCTTACATGCTGCTCCTCTGCAAGGTTCAGGTATGACCTTCTGTTCCTGAATACCCGCATGCTGTAATGTCTGCTGCGCCCTCTTCTTGCACCCTGTGCAGGTCTCCGTAGCTTTCCTTGCTGTTGCTTCTCCTCCTGATTTGGGAGCTTCAGTGGTAAGCCCAGCAGCATTGGCAGGTTCAGCAATTGGGAACAAGCAAATCCTGCGAAACACCCTCCAAAAATTCACTCTGCAAAAGGGATCTCACAGCCAGAGACTTACCAAAACCCTGGCCCAAAAGTACCCTAGACGCGTGAAATGACTAACCAGAGACTTGCCTTGATGGAGGTGTGGATACCACATGTGCAAGTGGTGTACCAATTGTTCCCACCGTGTTTTGCAGGGCGAGTTAAGGAGGGGATGTTTCAGGTGCACGTGGACACCAATTTAACAAAAGGGCCCTGATTTAGGTGCAGGACCCTTATTAGCATATTTAAATGATGCCTGCGCTGGTTGCAGGCGCTCGCCATGGACGCCTATTGAGCGCACAGACCAATGTGGCGTCGCGCGCACTTCCGGCGCTGCTGTATTGGACTTCGCCACGCCCGTTTTGGACCCCGAAAACGTGCAAAAGTCATGGCAATCTCTCCTACATACTTCAGGACGGCCTGCGTGTGATCTCGAAAAAAGACACTGCAGCTCAGAAGAGTTAATATGGATATCAATTACAGGACGCCAAAACCATTTCTGCTTGAAAAATATCAACAGAAGGCAGTTCTTCCCCACCCAGCTTTTATCTCACTGAAGACTCACTGCAGCATTAACACCACGGACCCCAGGGAGTGGCATGTGGAACAAAGTGCTAAAACATGATTAGGAAAAAAATACTAAATATTAACATCTAGCCCTATAGAAAAAAACACATACTAGAGGAGCCGTATGTCTTTTCAAAAGTTTATTCTATTACACACACACACACACACACACACAAAGGGGTTGAAATTCGTCGGGCAGCAGTGTAAAACGGGTGGTGTTGTACTGGAGGCCTTTTATACGCCCCGCTTGATATTCAGTTCTAATGGAGTCACTGAGACTGAATATCGGCAGGGAGCATAATGGACACCGTCCGTTTTACGCTACTGCTTTCTACCCCACAGACTTTGCATTACATTAACAGGAGTACCGCAAGCACCAAATTAAAGCTCCTTTAACAGTCCTCTTCAATGCATCTTCCTATTACCTGATGGCAGTTAATATACACCGCGCAACAGAGTAGCCATTTTGTGCACAGCAAAATCCCACAAATTGCTGCAAACGGGATGCAAGAGTTCTATGGGGGGGGCGGAAGCCGAACTGGGCTAGTTTTTCCAAAACTCTCCCAGATCGCGCCCCTCATCGTGAAGCAATAGCATTTCATGTAGAATTTGTACCAGAACCACTAGCCTACTGTACGCACAGCATGGCTACCAGCTCCATAGAGTGGCCCACAGAATGTGCAGCATACCTTCGTTGATGTAGGAGGAGGTTCATTTTCAGATTCTCCAACAACATCCAACGGCCACTTTCAGTGAGCGAGCTTCTGTATGGGCGTCTGCCAGGCCAATGAGATGAAAGGTGTTCTACCTCACTTCAGCGTCATTTGCACTGCATTTAAATGTAGTTGCCTGTTTCAGCAAGGAGAAGTCTACCCTCGGCGAGGGCTGCCTACTCCCCCCACTGCCAAAAACACGAGTGAAGCTCAAGAGGAGACCTGAGATTCTGCATTGCTGTAAATAGGTGGACACCTGGCACAAAGCAGAGCAGCACCAGTCCCTGTGGACTCGAATTGCCTTTCCCACCACCAGAGGTTCGCTGGAGCAGAACCCCCAGCTGCCCAGTACACAAAGATGAGGGCCCCATCCTGAATTGCAGAGGTGGGATTATTTGGATGGTCGGAGCAGGCCACACACGCCTGCAAGGGCGCTTCAGTGTACTAACTCCGATCCACCCTTGCAAAGCAGAGAAGCCCACAGTTGCTCCGCCCGAGGTCCCCCGAGGCCCTACCCGGGGGGAAAAAAATAAATTGGAGAATCCTTCGGCTTGAAAGAAAGACGTTCTGCCTCTTGAAAAAGTAATCAATCCCCGCCAAGATCAATTATCTTAGTCTAAGGAAGGCCTGGTGCCTTTCAAAAGGCGACGGTGTTCCTCACGCCAGCTCTCAGTTGGCGATACTACTGTTGAGGCCTTATTAGGGCATACTGGGTGGAATTCCCAGGGTAGCATGGGAACTCCGCCAGACATGAACCCCTTGATGTAAAGCTGGCAGGCGGAGGAATTACTCTACCCATCACAAATTGCCAATCTTAAAGAAACATGGCGGAATCTGACAGAACCAGGTCTCCCCAAATTTCAACCACTGGCAGGCGATTTGGCCACTCTCCAACTTTTCTTCGCAGGTTGTTAATTAGAGAAAACAGGCAATCTCACATTTTTCTTTAAAAAGTCGAATTTCACCACTTTAAATGTGTTGCTGCTTCAGTCATTTCCATCTCAGATTCTTTACTTCCCAGAACGACTTCAGTCTTCATCTGAACCATTTCTTACATCATCAATAGATTTCTCTCACTAAGTTCTGCTACCATATCTTCAACTAACAAGGTAATCTCAACTTTCTACCCTTCATCCTTGCATTTTAAATCATAGATATGTTTTAGTATTTCCTTATAACTATTCCAGTGTATCTCCCCAGACCAGATAGGCACCGAGATCCAGACGGTTAGAGTTGAGGTGTATGGGCCTCAAGAAAGGCCCCCCAAGGAAAAGCCTTATTATTACTTGATCTCAATGAGCATCAGCAATGACTTTTACTGTATCTAGCTTCTTTCAAAAGAACCACGGAGGACTTTGCTGGCCTAAGGTAACCACTGCTTCAGAAAGAAAAAAACTTAAAGTTTATATAGTGCCTTAACACATTCTTAGGATATGCCAAAGTGCTCATATCCAATAAATTATTTTTGAAGTGCAGTCACTGTTGTCCAGGCAAACCTAGCAGCCAATTACACACAGCAAAGTCCCACAAACAGCAAATGAGATGAAAGACCAGCCAATCTGTTCTTTTTATGGGGATACTGGTTCAGGGAGGAACGTTGACCATGGCACCAGGAGAACTTCCCTGCTATACTAAGAGTGCCACAAGATCTTTCATATCCACTTGAAAAGGCAGATAGGGCCTCAGGTTAAGATCTCATCCAAAAGACAGCATTTCAACAATGCAACACTCCTTCAGTACTGCATGGAACTGTCAGCCTAGATATTGTCCAATATGATCTTAAAATGGAAATCTCCAGGCGAATTAATAGGTTATAACAAAGCAGCACTGATAACCCAATCCCACCTTTTCTGTTACTGTTTTTCTATTTTTATTCAAGTTTAAATACTGAATTTAACTTTCCTCTAAAACCCTTCAGTTCCATATCACAGAAAAATTGCTTTCTGATTGACTTGGCCATCAAAGTTTATGATCCTTTTAATATATCAATTAGGACAAATGATCTTGGCAGCAGTCCTGGGCAGCATATATTCCATCCTCAGACGATAACAGGGGTGATTTCCAGCACTTGTCCATACTGGACAGGCAGTGAGTGGATCAACTGCACTTTTTCCAAGTTTAGGCCTCATTTGTATGAGGTCAGCGAGCTGCTGAGCGTTCAATGAACATTGACTGGGAGCTTGCCAATCCGGCGGGGGGGGGGGGGGGGGGGTGTTGCAGGAAATCCGGGGGCTACAAAAAAGAAAGTCTTGCATTTATATAGCGCCTTGCACGACCACTGGACGTCTCAAAGCGCTTTACAGCCAATGGAGTGTAGTCACTGTTGTAATGTGGGAAACGCGGCAGCTAATTTGCGCACAGCAAGCTCCCACAAACAGCAATGTGATAATGACCAGATAATCTGGTTTTTTGTTATGTTGATTGTACTATTTCGAAGAAGAGCAGAATCCCTCAGAGTGTAAGGAGGGGGTGCGGGGGCACTCTGGGGGTGGCTACTGAGCAGCTGGCAGCAGCTCACGGTATTTTTGTGGGGGTCAAGAATTGCTCAATACAGGAAAGCTATTAGTCGCCAGTTTTTGAGCAGCTCCCAGAGTTCCCTTTAAGGACCGTCGGTTAGGCCACTCAGGCTTTAGCACCAATGGGTGGCGTGTGATCAATGGGGTTACATTAATCTCTGTTCATCTCCCTCCAACAAAAACCAAGGTAAACAAGTTAGAATGACAAACTCCCAGACTCAAGCTGATAATCTTTAATTAGGGGTCAAATCATAGAATTATACAGCACAGAAGGAGGCCATTCGGCCCATCGTAGACCTATCCAATTAATCCCACTCCCCTGCTCTTTTCCCATAGATCTGTAAATGTTTCCCCTTCAAGTATTAAATGCTCCCATTGCTTGTGTCATGGGGCCTTCCTAACCATTAAGCCAGTTTGAGATCAACATCTGTACACTATTGATGTGATAAAAGCTGTCAAGTGAGGTGACAGATGCATTGGGGTCGATTTTTACTCCCGGGCGGGACCGTGGCCTCACGAGTGGCCGGCCCTTCCTGAAGCGTAGCAGAGAGGCCAGGGGGAGTCAGCAGGAAGCGGCTGCCCGGTCGTTAAAATCGGGTGGCTCCTAGACCACTGCCAGGGACCCACGGGAATGGTCCCCGTCACATGGCAAATGTATAGGAGGGACTCGCAAGGAGAACTGTGGTCGGGGAAGTGCGGGAGGAAGCCTGGAGCAGAGATGCGCAAGGATTCCTCGCTGGGGCCTGGAGGAACACTTAATGAACTTAACCTGGATCTCGATACAGCTCCCAGCAGCTTTGGCCTGGCAGGGAAGCCACAATTCACCCCCCCCCCCCCACCGCCCCCGTTCTGGCCTCAGGTAAAAATAGCAGTCAGGTCCCGATGATGTAATCGGAGCCTGATCTGTATATTTCAAGAAGCACCGGCCTTGGCTTCCGTCGTGTGTCCTTGCCACCTGCGATTTAACATTGCAGTCGGCTAGATCAGGGCGGGAACAGAGTGGATAAGACCCCCGGTCCATTTGAACTGCCCGGTTTCTGCCGGTAGTGGGGTGGGGGGGCGGGAGGGGGAGTTAAATTCAACATCACCAATTGAGAAAAAAATAATGCTGTTACTATAAAGGCTACAAACTTGTGATTTTATAAAATTAGTTGCTAAGATCTAAACTTGTTAGCTTTTTTATTTGATTATATTAACTCAGAACTAAAAAAAAAGGCTGAGTTAATAAAAAAGCTAACAAGTTTAGATCTTCGCCCTAGGCTCATTACTGTTTTAGAATTGTCCAATCAAGGGCAGCGTTTTGTGGTTTGTGGGCTGAAGTAAAGCAATTGTATTTCCTGAGTTTCTTCAATGGTTTATTTGGTCAGTAAATGACTTGCTCTTTGCTAGTCCAACGTAATGATTTCACAAGTTAGAAATCAGGGCGGTTTATATATCCTGAATGAATACAGAATTATCTACATGCGACTGAGAAGATAAGGACACCTTCCTTCCTCTAGACAATTTCTGAAAAGATCAATTTATGATCCACGAGAATCTCACCAGGGGCCTATCACAAAGAGGAAGCACTGACAATGCAACAAGCAGACAATGTGCCAAGCTTCTATATTCAAAGTGCGCCACTGCGCATTTGATCTCAAGTGACTTGCAACAAAAAGTCCTGGCAGGAATGCTGATAAAAATAAAATCAGTTCGGAATCAAACTGGCTGCTTTCCAAAGACACTGGGATGGTGCTGTTCCGCTTGGTGAACGGCCAGCTGCTTAAGAGTAGCGTCTGGAGGGTGTGATGCCACTAAAGTACTCCAAGTGGACCAGATCGGTTTGATGAGCCAAGTGGCCTTTTCCTGTTCTATCACTTCGTACACTCTTCAAATATTTTCCGCAGCTGGTGCAAACCCAAGAGGCTGTCGACGGACCAGCACTCCTCATATTTTGCTGCAGTTAATCGTACCGTCCCCTGGCCAACTATTATTCACGGAAGGGTACAAGCCACTGAATATATCTTCATTAGTGCAGCCTAGTTACCGATGTTTTTTGGGGGAAAGCAAGAATTTTTAAGAGTGTTATTTGTTTTTGTAAATGTTACAGTGGCGATCAGCCACCGAGCGAGCTCCATGACAATATATTTATGGTACTAAGGGGGAATATATTTTTCCCTAATTTCAACTGACTCTTGACAGAATGTTGAAAATGGCAGCTAACCAGCTCTGGAGAAAGGCAATAAATTGCCTCCAATAACAGAATTCTGAGGTGCCCCGACATTTATTAAAGCTGAGCTGTAAATCAAGTTAAAATACTAAAACAAGTCAATTTACTTTAATTATTAAAGCCATGCTTGCGATATGAACATTAAATTTGACAATGTGTTAGTGAACACAGAACGTACCAGACTCAAAGCTCGCTGTTACGGTCATTGCAATTAAAGCATACCCACTTGTCAATGAAGGTAAAACAGACACTTGCCCCCCTATTCACATCTGCCTAGACCTCCTTCACTGGGTTCTCTTTCCTATCCCCTTGAAGCCCACCACTCTATTTATTTAGCCAGGCGATTTGAAAGATGAAAGTTGGTCCATTTGCCTCTGGTTGGTCGTACACACATACTAAATAAAGTTTGAAACAGATTAATAAACTTTGGCCATGCTCAAAGACATTTTCACAGCAATTATGTAAAATGCTAAAATCTACAAGAACCAAAAGTCATCGAACCGATTAACTGAAAATCACAGGCCTGAAGTGTGCATTTGTTACGAGGGCACCTAAGAATTTATACCACTGTTTAATGTGGCCAGCGAAGACTAAAAGGACACGTCAGTGCTGGTAAAGGAAAAACTATTTGAAACCAACACCAGCACAATCAACGCTAATTTTTAAAAAGGTACCAGAGACCTATCTCCACAGCACAATTATTTCAGAATTCTTGTTCTCTCCTGTAGATGTTCTGGACAATACACGATTGAAAACACTGGTAACTTGCCACAACAAATCGTGGTGGTGGCACCAGATAGGAGCTACAGCTTGTTCAATGGAATTTAAAAGTGGCATTTGCAGAACGTACAAAGATAAAAATATAATAATGAATGGTGTAAGCAGTCCTGGAGTAAGCATGATTGCTCCTGCATCACACAAAACGTATCAGATCCCACATGTCAATCACCTGTTGTAGGGGAAGGAATTCTAATACTGCTAAAGTCACACCATGCATACCTAATGTTTTTGCCACTAGTTCTAGCTTTTCAAACCCTGCTTGCTTCGCTCTTACTCCATAGCTGGCCTCAACCTACTAGTGGGTTACAAAGGATATGATGTGGGTAATTATAACACTTGGGAAAAAAAATACTAGTAGATCTCCCATGGCATCGCTCTTTGCGAGTCTGAGGATGCACTATTTTATGTCATGTAGAAGATAACATCAGGTCGACCGATTTAAAGTGACTGAATAAGTCAAAGTCCATTATTAGTAATGGTATTTTAGGATTTTTATTGGTAATTTGGGGATCAATGCTGAGCATTATTCTATGAATGGCCTTTGCTTTATATATAATGTTCTTTTAGTTTTGATCCAATATAATTTTTAAATCCGAGGAGTCACAGCTTGTAAGATGTACCACTTGGAGATAGTTCTCTACTAATTAACATAAGAACATAAGAAGTAGGAGCAGGAGTAGGCCATACGACCCTTCGGGCCTGCTCCGCCATTCAATAGGATCATGGCTGATCCGAACCTAGACTCACGTCCACTTCCCTGCCCGCTCCCCATAACCCTTAATTCCCTTATCAGCTAGGAAACTGTCTATCTCCGTTTTAAATTTATTTAATGTCGCAGCTTCCACAGCTCTCTGAGGTAGCAAATTCCATAGATTTACTACCCTCTGAGTGAAGAAGTGTCTCCTCATCTCAGTTTTGAAACGGCAGCCCCTTATTCTAAGATTATGCCCCCTAGTTCTGGTCTCACCCATCAGTGGAAACATCCTCCCCGCCTCCACCCGATCAAGCCCCCTCACAATCTTATATGTTTCGATAAGATCGCCTCTCATTCTTCTGAATTCCAATGAGTAGAGGCCCAACCTACTCAACCTTTCCTCATAAGTCAACCCCCTCATCTCCGGAATCAACCTTCTCTGAACTGCCTCGAGAGCAAGTATATCTTTTCTTAAATATGGAAACCAAAACTGTACGCAGTATTCCAGGTGTGGCCTCACCAGTACCCTGTATAACTGAAGCAAGACTTCCCTGCTTTTATACTCCATCCCCCTTGCAATAAAAGCCAAGATTCCATTGGCCTTCCTGATCACCTGCTGTACCTGCATACTAACCTTCTGTGTTTCATGCACCAGGACCCCCAGATCCCTTTGTACTGTAGCACTTTGCAGTTTCTTTCCAGTTAGATAATAACTTGCTCTTTGATTTTTTCTGCCAAAGTGCATAACCTCACACTTTCCAACATTATATTCCATCTGCCAAATTTCCGCCCACTCACTTAGCCTGTCTATGTCCTTTTGCAGGTTTTTTATGTCCTCCTCACTCACTGCTTTTCCTCCCATCTTTGTATCGTCAGCAAACTTGGATACGTTGCACTTGGTCCCCTCCTCCAAATTGTTAATATAGATTGTAAAGAGTTGGGGTCCCAGCACTGACCCTTGCGGAACACCACTAGTTACTGATTGCCAACCCGAGAATGAACCATTTATCCCAACTCTCTGTTTTCTGTTAGATAGCCAATCTTCCACCTATGCCAGTATATTACCCCCAATCCCGTGATTTTTTATCTTGTGCAGTAATCTTTTGTGTGGCACCTTATCAAATGCCTTTTGGAAGTCCAAATACACCACATCCACTGGTTCCCCTTTATCCACCCTGTTTGTTACGTCCTCAAAGAATTCGAGCAAATTTGTCAAGCATGATTTCCCCTTCATAAAACCATGCTGACTCTGTCCGATTAAATTATGCTTATCCAAATGTCCTGTTACTGCTTCCTTAATAATGGACTCCAACATTTTACCAACCACAGATGTTAGGCTAACTGGTCTATAGTTTCCAGCCTTTTGTCTACCTCCCTTTTTAAATAAGGGCGTTACATTAGCAGTTTTCCAATCTGCTGGGACCTTTCCCGAATCCAGGGAGTTTTGGAAAATTACCACCAATGCATCCGCAATCCCTACCGCTGCTTCTCTCAAGACCCTAGGATGTAAGCCATCAGGTCCGGGGGATTTATTCGCCTCAAGTCCCATTATCTTACCGAGTACCATCTCCTTAGTGATTTTAATCGTGTTTAGCTCCTCCCCCCCTAAAGCCCCCCGTTTGTCCAGTGTTGGGATATTTTTAGTATCCTCTACTGTAAAGACTGATACAAAATATTTGTTCAGCGTATTTGCCATCTCCGTGTTCCCCACTACTAATTTCCCGGTCTCGTCCTCTAAGGGACCAACATTCACTTTAGCCACCCTTTTTCTTTTTATATAACTGTAGAAACTCTCGCTATCTGTTTTTATATTTTTTGCTAGTTTACTTTCATAATCTATCTTCCCCTTCTTAATTAATCTTTTAGTTATTCTTTGCTGGCTTTTAAATGCTTCCCAATCTTCTATCCTCCCACTAGATTTGGCTTCTTTATATGCCCTTGTTTTCAGTCGGATACTATCCTTCATTACTTTACTTAGCCACGGATGGCTGTCTTTTCTTTTACGCCCCTTTTTCCTCAGTGGAATATATTTTTCTTGAAAGTTGTGAAATACCTCCTTGAATGTACACCACTGCTCCTGTACCGTCTTACACCTTAATCTATTTTCCCAGTCCACTTTAGTCAACTCTGCTCTCATACCTTCATAGTCTCCTTTATTTAAGCTTAGTATGCTGGTTTGAGATCCAACTCTCTCACTCTCCAACTGAATTTGGAATTCAACCATGTTATGGTCACTCATTCCAAGGGGATCCTTTACTAGGACATTTTTTATTAATCCTGTCTCATTACACAGGACCAGATCTAAGATTGCCTGCCCCCTGGTTGGTTCAGTAACATACTGCTCAAGGAACCTGTCCCTATGCACTCTATGAACTCTTCCTCAAGGCTGCCCTGCCCAATTTGATTTGTCCAGTCAATATGAAAGTTAAAATCTCCCATGATTATAGCTGTTCCCTTATTACAAGCCCCAACTATTTCCTGATTTATACTCCGACCAATAGAGTTACAACTGTTAGGAGGCCTATAGACTACACCCACTAATGACTTTTTCCCCTTATTATTCCTTATCTCCACCCAAACTGTTTCACTATCCTGATCCTTTGACCCAATATCATTTCTCACTATTGCAGTGATTCCATCCTTTATTAACATAGCCACCCCACCTCCCTTTCCTTCCTGTCTGTCTGTCCTTCCTAATAGTCAAATACCCCTGGATGTTTAGTTCCCAGTCATGGTCACCTCACAGCCATGTTTCTGTAATGGCCACCAGATCATACCCATGTGTAGTTATTTGTACCGTCAACTCGTCTATTTTGTTATGAATGCTGCGTGCATTCAGATAAAGAACTTGTAAACATGTTTTGTGACAATTTATTCCTGCTTTTACCCCCTTTACTACTTTACCTTTATATATTCTGTCCCTTCCTGACACGCTCTGGTTTTTAATTTCCCCACTGCTAATTTACTCTATTGCCTTCTCCGCTGACATTTTTATTCTTCGCTCTCTTGAAACCTCCCCCCCACTAATTAGTTTAAAGCCCTCTCTACAGCCCTAGTTATTCGATTCTAGTCCCAGCACTGGCCAAGTGAAGTCCGTCCCAACGGAACAGCTCTCTCCCGTCCCAGTACTGGTGCCAGTGTCCCAAGAAGCAAAACCCATTTCTCCCACACCAGTCTTTGAGCCACGCATTTAACTCTCTGATTTTATTTACCCTAGTCAAATTTGCTCGTGGCTCAGGTAGTAATCCAGAGATTATTACCCTTGTGGTTCTGCTGAGAAGAGGTGATATTGTTTGGCTGCACTGGGCTAGGCTTTGGAAGCACTAGGAATGATGGTCCGAAGATCGGTAGCACTGGGGGTATAGTCCTGGGGTTTGGCAGGGATGGGGATTCTACAGTTTGGCAGCATTAGTCTGATATCACCATGGAAGGAGAACTTCAAGTTTGGAAGCACTGTGGTGGCTGAAATAGAGGCTTGACAGAATGAGGGGGGGGGGGCGGAGGAGGTGGAATGTGAGGTATATAAATACAAGTTATTATTGTTGTCGTGATTTATTCCAGATATGTGTGTGTGCGTGCATCACAGCTGTCACTAATTAGAACTTTCAACAAATAAGATGATGGTAATCAGAGCCTGTTTGCCTGAGCAACTTTCAAAGTTCAATTCATTTGTTAAAGGGAAGGAAAGTCAAATTAGGATAAGGAAAGACACCCACTGCCTCTCTACTCACCCTCTCTCTCGCTTTCAACTTGATACATTTTCTTAAGTTTTTATTAAAAATTTTATTTGAAAACCTACTCACCTTCAAAAACACACAAATTGAAATACTATTACAAAAACTAAAATACATTTTGATGCTTCCCCATAAAAAAAGAATGCTTCTAATTTGAACATAAATAAAAGCCAGAAGAGGTGTGTCATCAGCACAGTATATTTTCATATTTGAAATAGATCTTTTCTCTCTTTCTCTCAAACACACACACAAGCTCTCATTGTTTAAAAAACATAATCAATATTTGCTTTACCTAAATACAGCTTTGGGAATTTGTCCTCCAGCTCTGCTTTCAAAAAACCGAATGGATATTGTTAGAGATTGAAGAGAAGAATTGTATCGGTTGAGCTAACTAAATGCTACTGATACACCTCGGGAAACTGCACACGGCACACGCGAGACTGCAGGGCCTGTCTTCAGCGAACAAGAGTCATCCCTCTTAGCAAGACCAGTTCAGGCTTTTGTCAAATAACAACTTTGGTGATAGTGTAAAAGACACACAAAAAAATTCAATGGACACGCTTAATCATGTTTTTTGGAAATATTCAATTTTGTGGACAGTAGGATTTTCCATTTGAGAAAAATATGGCAGATGATTTTTTTCAAAACACATTTTGAGTCATTCGATTGGTTCACCTTTGTTATTGGTAGGTTTTCCGAACTGGTCATTCAAGATTGGTTGTTCTCATAAATCTTTAGTGGTTTCACAACAGCAGATTATTAATCACGTTCCTTCCTTTAGATCGATAGGTTCCCAAAACTCTTCAGTTCTGATTTGCTGCTGTTAGTTTGTGTGTTATTGCAGAATTAACACAACAGGAAGTATGAAACAGCAAGTGTGCTGGATGCAAGACTGTTAACTACGGAAGTCATATCTAGGTCACGAGTGCAGTAACAATTATACTGTACAGTTTCTCACATAGCATTCTATTTGAAACAATTAGCTTTTGTTGAGACTGGACATTATTTTTGCACTGTGCAACCACAGGACACAGCTGAGAGGACAGGGCAAAAACATACAGCTAAGGAAGATGAACACCATATACAGGGTACTTGAGCTGCTTTACACAGAGCATGACTCTAATCCTTTATTCACTACAATTTTCACGATGATAAATTCAGCCACAAAGTCAGTCGCAATAACATCAGACGCTCATTCTTAATGCAATGTAGTGCTGTTTTTATGGCTGCACGAAAGGAGAGTCGTTTACCTTAGAGAATGTTCCCTGCAGCCATCTCACTTTAGCATCGAGCAAATCACAGCTGATAAAAGTATATAAAAAGGAAGAAATGCAGAGCAGCGAAAGCCGCACTGACATCTCATTTCAGATGCAGCTTTAGCACTGCGCTGCACCCTGGCTGGAGGGATTTATTAAGCTGAAGAATCCCTGTCTAAATTAGAGCATTCAGGCCTGAAGAAACAAGACAATTCATCTGTTGGTAGCAAAAGATGGATAAGTATTTCATTTACATAACGTGCTTCTGCATCAAATGTGAATGCAGTGCAATGAATGTGTCAAAGCAATAAAAATAATATAAACATTGTTACCTGCAAGTACAATCACTGAAGTCTGCATCAAGATTATGAGAGACTTTGGGGCAGCTTTAACCCCCAAAAACAGGTGGGTTTAGGTCGGGCGGGAAGTTAAAATTTAAAAACTTAACTCAACCCGCCCACATCCGGTTTTAATGGAGGTGGGACAGGGTGCGGGCAACCAACCCGCTCTCAGGAGACAGATCCCTCATTTAAATATTTTAATTAGGCTGCGCGCCGATAATTTTTTCTTTGTTCCAGCTTTAACACTGGTCGGCTGGGTTTCCCAGGCCTCGGGAAACTCGGCAGGTGAAATGGAGGCGAGGACTGCTGGATGG
This sequence comes from Squalus acanthias, assembly GCA_030390025.1. Lineage (NCBI taxonomy): Eukaryota > Metazoa > Chordata > Chondrichthyes > Squaliformes > Squalidae > Squalus > Squalus acanthias. Next base: position 195,112,293 of record CM059426.1, on the reverse strand, counting down.
AATAGGTTAAGGGCCTTTTCAGCACTACTTGTGGGCCAAGAGTAGCAGGAGTGCTTTCCCCCAGCCCTCCAAGCTACCTTATTAACCTCCCCAGCAATCGGACTCCCTCCCAACCGCAATCCATGCCCTCCCGATTACCTCCCCGGCCCGCGATCTCCTCCCCACCCCCCGTGATGTTCTCCACGGGCCCCCTGCGATCTCCTCCCCCAATCTCTCCAGCTCCCCAATGATGTCTCCCCGACCACAAATCTCTCCGCCCCCTCCATTAACGTTCCCTCCTCCGCCGATCTCTCCGCTCCCCCCCCCCAATCAATACCCCTCCTCCCCCAATCTCTCCGCCCACCCCCCCCCCCCCCCCCACCAATCAATACCCCTCGTCCCCCAATCTCTCTGGCCCCCCCATCGATATCCCCGATCTCTCTGGCTCCCCATCGATGTCCCCTCCTCTCCCAATCTCTCCGCCCCTCCCCCCCAATCGATGTCCCCACCATCCACCCCGATCTCTCCCTCCCTCCTTTACACTCCCTGGCTGCGGCCTGGTGCTGCGGCCTATGCGCCCAACAGCCAACTAACCTTTCAATCTGGCTGGCTGCGGCCGGGAAACGGATTCCAAAAATGGTAATCAGGTCCTGCCATTAAATTCACAGGACCCGAGGGAAACCCGTTCTTCCGAGTTTCCCGACCACTAAACTGCCCCCCTGCTCCTGTCCCAGCCTCCCCATAAATATCAGGGCCTTTATTTAACAGCTGTCAAGAGATGGGAGGGAATTGATAACTGACCATAAATATGGAATTAGATTTTACAGCCATTGACTATGAATGGGCGGAACTCTAGCCACACTTCCAAGCCTCATTTGATCCTTTTTTTGGTTCACTTGCTCCACCACTGTCATGTTAAACAATTATTGATTCAGGAGATAATATTTGGGACTCAATGGGGAATCACTTTACATCCACAAAAGTTGTCATTCTCATAGCTAGGATGCATTACCTTACTGAGGGACAGAATATGATTGAACATGAATGAATCTAGACTCTATGGAATTCTTCTAACTCACAACTTATAACACTTGACGATGAACTGATTCAGTGCTGGTCTCCAAGATGTCTTCACAATGCACACTGGAAGCAGAATGGTTCACATCACATACATCTCTATACACAGTGGGGGAGCCACACACCAGTGAGGGAAAGGGTTACTTTGGCCAGTCGTATACAAAAGGCTTTAGTTTGCTGACAGCATAAATCTTTCCCTCAGGTGACTGCCTTTGTCAAAATGCTCCAGGCAGAGCTGCTTTTCAATTCATCAGTAATACCCAGGAGGGTTTCATAACAGTGACTTGGCAAATGTATATATCTAGGATTACAGAGCTTGCAATATATTTTACTCCTTTTAAGGAATGCAAGAGTGTCTTCACAAATGAAGAACTTGTACCAGTAGATCATCAAGCCAAAAGAATGAGGAATCCCATTTACTGGGAAATCCTTGTTCCGATAATTCTAGATTATGACCAGAGTAAAAACTGATGGCTTTTCCAAAAAACGGTGACTCAATCTGGTTACCAATAGGCCATATTTTGAACACATGGGAAACAATTAGCTTACTCGATAATATGAGCCAAGGCAGCTGGAATAATTACTTCAATACCAGCAACAGATCAATACCTTCAGTCTTCCATGTGGCCTTTTCCCATTTGGGACCCACTCCAGTATTTTCCCTACTGGGACAACAACAACAACTTGCATTTATATAGCACTTGGTGAAACGTCCCAAGGCGCTTCACAGGAGCGTCATCTAACAAGATCTGACACCGAGCCACATAAGGAGATATTAGGACAGACTTGGTCAAAGTGGTAGGTTTTAAGGAGCTTCTTAAAGGAGGAGAGGTAGAGAGGTTTAGGGAGGGAATTCCAGAGTTTACAGCCCAGGCAGCTGAAGGCCAGTATTTTCTCAGGATACCTATATTCCGACAAATGGCACATATGTCCTGCTCATGATAATGTTCATATCATAATATGCTGTGTTACAGCATGTAGGTAGTTGCTTCTCCTCACTTCATTATTGGTTACTCTATCATTGCACTTAATACTGAACATTCTCATTGCACAGCATGTTCCAGAAGCATCTGGCCTCTGCCTTCATTGCAGTCCAGGTTTCAGCAACATATAGAAGTGTGGGGAAAAAATGGCAAAAGAAAAAGATTTGAATGAGATTAGTGACCAATTACTGAAAGCATCCAGTTACTGAAAGTCTGTTGTCAAAAAGGTGGGGCAATTACCCGATTAACCCTATGGCCTGGAAATTGCGGTCGGAGGCTTGCCGCCCGCGTACGCCTCTGAACCCAAAGAAAACTCTGTACTTACCTGATGGCTCCAGAGCTTCGAACTCTTGCGGTCCTGGGCCTGCAGACGTACGCCTGCGTAAAGGCACACACATCCCAGGGGCGCATGCGGTTCACAAGCGTTTCTGGGAGCACATGGGTCAGGCCAACCAATGACAAAGGGAGATTCCTATTATGCTTATGAGGATTCCATTTACTTACGGAATCCCCCAGAAGCATAATAGAAATCACCTAAAAAATAAAATTTCACACCACTTAAATAAAAATAAATGATCACAGGTTCAAAATTAATTAAAATACCCATTAATTAAACAATTAAAATAAAAATTTGATTTTTTTGAAAAATAAATGTAAACATTTTTAAACGGGACAAAATTTACGTAAACTAATTTTCAATGTAAGTGAATGTTTAAATAATTTTTTAAAAATTTACTTTAACCCTTACGCTGGTAAAAGGCCTTATGCCTGCTTTTACCAGGCGTAAAGGTTTCGTGGGTAGCCCTACTCTGTGCCAGCGAAAGTGAATTTACAGCGGATGCAGTGGATCTGCCCAAGCGAAACTTGATAGATCGCAAGTCGGGGCCATTTACAGCACTCACGACAGTGTACGCTGTGTGTACGCTATCACAGGCCCCGTAAATTCCGGGCCAATATTGTGCACAATGTCTGTACATCAGCTTGAAACGGACCTTGATGCATTGGAGACGATTCAGTGGAAGAGTGAGAATTCCAGGACTTGAAACTAAGTTACGAGAAGAAGCTGATAAAATTGAGCTGTTTTAACAAAATGAAGATGAGGTATGTTCACTGAAGCAGATAATTTAACTTGAACTGTAATCTCAGAAGGAGAGACCACATTGGCAAGTGTCAAGCAGAGCTCAAGATTAGAACATGTGATAAGAAAGCTTTACTACAGAATTGGTAATGCTGTGGACCAGACTCCTATCAAGTACAATTACTGCTATGTTCATTAATTCCTTGCCGAAGGAGCTCGATAAGTATCTGGCTAAGAATTAAAGGCTGGAAGGATGGGTGCAGATACAAATGATCGAATAATTGATGGAAATTATGGTACCGTCCCATGGAATGCATGTGGTCAGGATCAGATAGATTGTAATGTTGGATTGGAGTTTCTGCTCAATTACTTTTCATGGTCAGGAAGTAAGTTCTTATTTGTCTTCCCGGAAGTTTTACCTGTGGTTATTCACAACCCTCAGGAGATTAAGTAAATGGGAAACAGTCCATGACACTGAAAGGTGTACAAGGCCTGTTGCAAAAGGGTACTTACTGCAATAAGGTGAAAGCTTTTGCTCATTCCATACTTTTTTGTATTCTTAATCTTTAGTTTCATTATTCCGTCAACCACCCATTCCTCAATTTGCCAAGACAGTAGACGTTAAATTCCACGATCCCGTGATCCAGGGAAAGCTGTTGTCACAGGGAGCGTGGGTCAGAGAATCAGGGTTGCAATGTTGTAGCCCTTGCTCCAATCCATGCTCCTTTTGAGCACAGCTTCCCCACGTGTGATACATGATAGCAGAATTTACCATTACATATCTTCATTACTAATTCAAACACTAACTAGTCAAAGGCAAACATTTGGATGTTATCTTATATACAACAATTTGACAAATCAAACCAATTTAACTATTAGAGTAGCATTTAACCTAATACAGAGGAATACAAAGGGGGAGAGGGAATATACCGGGTGCAGGTAAAATCACGTTGAGTGTCAGCTGTGGCTCAGTGGGCAGCACACTCGCCTCGGAGTCAGAAGGTTTGTGGGTTCAAGTCCCACTCCAGAGACTTGAGCACAAAATCTAGGCTGACACTCCAGTGCAGTACTGAGGGAACCACTGCACTGTTGGAGCTGCTGTCTTTTGGACAAGACGTTAAACTGAGACCCGTCTTCCCTCTCAGGTGGACATAAAAGATCGCATGGCACTATTTCAAAGAGCAGGGGAAGTGTCCCCGGTTTCCTGGCCAATATTTATCCCTTAACTAACACCACTAAAACAGATTGGTCCAGATTTTGCGTTGAGAATAATGGGTGAGATCTACAGCGCTCACCGTTATTATGGAGTAAATCGGACAGCAACTTCCGAGTCCACACATGCGCAGTTAAACGTGGAAATTTGGACGTTGCAGTCCAAGTTACCCTGCTTCTCCACAGGCTATGTTCTAACAGTATCTCGTTGATAGACTTGGCACTGAAATCAATGCAAGGGTGGGCAGTTGGAATACTTACCCACTAGTTACCCACTAAACACGGCAAATAAAGTTAGGGCTGGTGCATTCAGGTGTAAGTGAATTTTTAATGGTGTGATAAGTCATAATTACTGCGAATCAACCTCTCTGGCATTGAAAATTAAATTTTTACAAATGTGGAGTCTCATTCCTTCAGAATTTAATTAGTGTTGGAAATTTTTTTTAAATAATTAAAATAATTTTTCTTTTACTTTTTCTGTCTGTCTCTTTTATCTCTCTCTCTTAATCCCATCTTTCATTCCCTCTCTTTATTTTGCTTTATGCACATAATTTAAATCTAATTTATACTTCCTGGTTTAGACTCAGTGAGGATTCTTCAATCTGATTGGTTGAAGAGCCTCGCTGTTGCTTGTCCTGCTCACACACGCCACAGATGCCCTGTAGAGGGCGCCGCGTTGGAATAGACGCCCGATGACAGCAAGTCGCCACTCAAAAGCCCGCAAAAAGTCTGTGGCCAGCTGTCAGCATAGTGAACGGCGAGCACCGTTCCTTCGCCGCTGGCCACAAAATCCGGGCCAATATGTGGTCATTGACACATTGCTGCTTGTGGGACCTTGCTGTACGCAAATTGACTGCCACATTTCCGACATTGCAACAGTGCCTACACTTCAAAAAGTACTTCATTGGCTGCAAAGCCCTTTGGGACGTCCTGAGGTCGTGAAAGGCGCTATATAAATGTATGTCTTTCTTATTACCCATTTTTGATAAGGCAGGAGATTGGAAAGTGGCCTAATATCTGAGTTTTGTTGAACTTGTGGCAGAACAAACAGTTAAACCTACATTCACGTCAAAATCCATCAATTTAATTGATTGTTGGGGAGAAGATCAGCAATTGTAACCACAACTAAATCTTCAGCCAAATTCAGATCTATTTAGAACAAGTTTGCAAGACACCATCCACAAGACAGAATAGAAATCATTACTCCAAAAAATCATAAATATTTGTGCAATTTTATTCCATTACAAATAATTGTAATTATAAACCATGTACTCTTTCATATATTCCTAAGATTTAACATTTTATAAAGGAAATCTCATCAGTACTTATAACATTACTACATTTGAAAAGAGTATGCTTGTAAAAAGGGTTTGTGGAAATTTATGGTTAACAGACAAATAAATTGATCTGTTTTTGTAAAATGGTTCAATCAAAACCACATGCTGGGCTAATATGGAAATAAAGGCAGGCCTGAAACATGAAAAAGCACCACATAATTGCAGAAGCTCTTCGCCACCACCTCGGGCTGTACCGCAGTTTGGGGCTCATCTACAACATCACATCGACTAAAGTGTAAACTGTCTCAGTCAAGAAAACAAAGCAGCGAGCAGAGAAGTGATCGATAAATCTTTTATTCAAAATACAAAAAACTTTCAGTTACTAAAATATTATCTGGATCATTTAAGTATTTGCCACATCATTTTTAATCTTAAATGAGAATATTAAAAAAAATATGAATTTGAAAGAGTATGACTGTCCCTAAATATAAAATCAGTGGAAATGCAGCTCCTTAATGACCCAAAGCTTGTTTAATGAGTAGCTGAGCTATGCAGACCATGAGGGTCTGAGGTTTGGACCTTAGTCCATACTTAGTTGGCCGATCTGAGCCAGTGCTACAATTAGCTTCAGTGACCCTGGGTTAAAAAAGTTCCCACTCCTCGTTACTGTCCAGTGACCCCTGCTGGAAGTACAATTATGTGAACATTGAGTGTGGGACAGGTTTGGACTCAGTTGTGCTTCCTTATTGGAATAGCCTGCCAATGAAAAATTGGCCACTTTGTTGAGGTATCAGAAAGTGACCATTCCTGTGGAACCAGATCCCATCAAAGGAATCAAATGCCTTCAAGAGAGGTTGGGAGCAAGACAAATTGGCAAGGAAAACAAAATATCAGTAACCCTAATAACTAATACCTGAACATTCCAAAGCTCAAAACATTAAGTGCATATATGTAACTGTATATTATTAATTTTGAGTTCGGTAAATAATACATTTTGGGAATGTCAGATTGCATCAACGCTATTCATGTTCTGTATATTTACAGATTTCAGACATCTCTGCTTGAGGAACTTGGGAAGAATCAGTGGCGATACCCTTCAGAGTCCTCCTCAGGGTGCAGTGGCATAACAGACACAGTTGCATTGAATGGCGACCTGATTTCAAGCTCAAGGTGGCTTTGAGCCGATTCTGTGGAGGCCAGAATGGTAATATCCTGGTGGAGCATGGGAAGAACTGCTGGATTCTCATAAATATTTGCATCACATCGACTATAGACAACATGCTATGAAAACTGGGCGCACAATTTTACAACGTATTTTTCAGCTTACTTATGACAATATGAACATGGTTGAAGCCACACTGCACAGTCTCCATGCATAAGTCAACCATCCAAAATAAGGGGCTAAGTTCTTCCTTTTGTGGGTTCTGGGAATGATATGGGAGAAGAATAGACATTGGTCCTCGTTGCACCTATTTTCCAGGTGTCACTCAGGAGCAACAGCCCGTGCCCGATCTGCATCTGCATTATGGGCGCCGCCATACTGGTGAAGTCGGCTTTCCATGTGTCCCTGGCGGCTGCCTTAAACAGGTGTTAGGCACCTTGCAAATGATGGCCTTGGGCTCAGCACAATTTGTCAGCGCTGAGCAGAGCACGCTCCATTCAGGTTTTCCAATGCTTGCTGCAGACTAACCAGCTGCAGCCAACAAAAAAGGCAACTTTTTAAATTGAACTTTAATCTCACACGGAGCCAGAAGAAGCTGGAGTGCTCCTCCCGGCTCCACAGCACTCCTGAGGGTCGCTGCTGGCTCACAATCCCAGCCCTCTTGTTCTGCTCCCCACCCCCAGGACTTAACTGAGGGTGGCAGCTGGCGAGGCTGCTGACCCACACATTGGAGGCCAGCGCAGTGGCAGGCTGCCTCTGGTGTTGCGGTCGGTGCCTGCAGTTCGCTGAAAATATGCGAATGAGGCCGCAATCCCAATTTCAGGCAAGCCTTGGCCTTCAGCTTCCGACGCTTGCTCTGAGCACGCCGACCATTATGGGCCCGATAATAGGTCCAAGACAATTTCCCAGCCAGTATCTGTGAACTCTGGCGATTGTATCCTTCTGACTTGTGTTGTCCTACGAGGATACCTCCCTGTGAGAAATTGCCGACTGCCATACAGACCAGTTCTAGAATACGGTCCCCCCTATGGACTTTACAGCAACCTTGACGCCTTTCTCAGGTTCCGTGTGCTCAGATGACACCACCTTTTCCTGTAAGATCATAATGATTTGCTGTTGTTTGCCCAAGGCCATCAGATATGGAAGAATCATCCTTGAAGGTCAAGGACAAGAGTGCTGCTTAGCCCACGCTGGATAAACTGAACAACTAAGTCACAGAAAGAGTTTGCAAGAATTTCGAACATTAAAAAGCTGAAGCGTTGAAGTTATATACAAGCTACAGATTACGGACTAGGAGTATTTACACATGCTTCAAAGGACTTGCATATATATTACGGCAGTGGATGGTATGGTATGAAATATGAAATAAAATAGCTGAGATTCTAAGCTCTAAAGCAACAGGGCATAGGGTTGAGGTAACGGTGTAACACTCGCCAGAGTAACTAGAGAGGGCACAGGTCCATGTTCCGCAAAATGGAAGATTGCAGCCGTCTATTACTCTACCTATGTGAGAATTGTTTTACTTTGATGTGCTGGCATGTCGGATTGTAGCTACTTTTGTAAAATTATTTTTTTGTTGTTGACTATGTAATAAGTTATTAATGCACTTCTGACAGTCCTTAGGTGTGTCAGCTACTTCAAGAACATTTTTGACTTTTGGAAGAATTTTGGAGAGGGGCATCTCGCGATGTGTCCTGTTAGCTCGACTTGTTCTAAATTTTTTGCCCACAAAGTTGCCTGAAATGCGAGCTGATAACGGAGTGGCGAGGGCAACAGGGCATCTGGGATCTTGGTGAACAACGGGACAAACAGTGTATCTCACTAAACAATGCGATTAAAGGATTAGGCAAAAAGACTTGCATTTATATAGCACCTTTCACGACCTCAGGACATCTCAAAGCACTTTACAGCCAATGAAGTACTTTTGAAGTGTAGTCACTGTTGTAATGTAGGAAACGTGGTAGCCAATTTACACACAGCAAGCTCCCACAAACAGCAATGTGATAATGACCAGATAATCTGTTTCAGTGATGTTAAATGAGGGTTAAATATTGGCCAGGATAACTCCCCTTGAGAAATAAACAAAGGAAGGACTGAGAAGGAAGGTGAATTAGAGTGGTTGAATTCAATGTCAAATCAGATACAAAAAGAGAACTAAAGAGAGGGAAAGAAAGATTGGTTGAAGAGACAAAAAAAAAGATTTTTTTTTTCCAATTTAAAATTTGACATTTTTAAAATCACCAACAACAATTCACAACCTGAAGGAATGAAACTCAACACTTTAATTGTTCATTTTCTGCAAAAGAGGGATTACTTGGCAGTTAACAATTATCATGCTGCTAAAAGGGTACTTATGCTGTTAATTACTAGATGTAACTTTGTGGCGAATTTAATGGACAATTAATGTGAAAATGCAGCAGTTTCATGAAAATCACAGGGAGGTCAAGGGTGAGACGCCATTTTCATGAAGCTAACGGTGGCGGGCCACAAATCATCCAGCAACTTGTGGCAATTCTCAATGCATGGGGTATCTCTTCCTCGCCACAAGTTGCTGGCCGATTTGCAAATTAATAATGGCGTGCGTTGTTCACACGCTGTTATTTTTCAGCAAGTCCTGGACCACTAATGTTCCAGCTACACAGGCATGGTTCAATGGTAAGAGTGCCTAGGTATACACGTCATTTTGTAAATTGTTTTTACAAATGCATGCCAAGTCACTGTGTAGGATTGTGGACTCTGCCACACAGCTGCTGTGGGCTCCATTTTACTGCTTGGGCAAAGTGAGTGGATAAAAAAAAAACTTGCACTTGTTAAATTCAATTCTAATTGGATGTCTTGTTTCCCCATCACTGAAAAAATATCCACAGGCAGAAATTTTTGTGGCATTTTTGTTGGATGATTTAACAGAGAATGCTAAGTGCGTTTCTTTTTCTCAATACTGGTTGAAAATCCACCGGAATTTTCCTGCCCAAACCTAGGCGCTCGCTCTCTGCCAAAAAAAAAGTTTACTTTACTCTTTTTCTTTAGAATAATTGCCTTTGTAAAAAGTTAGAATTTCAAATCTCGAAGCATTTTTGTACACAAAAGGTTAAGTAATTGGCACTAAATGGCAGCCCATTACTATTCTATGAATGGAAGCAGCCAGGAACAAATGCAATCCACACAAAGCTTCATTATTCTTCAATACAAGTGGGTACAATTACTGTTCTTTTCTCAACGCAGTTAGTACTTTTACTGTCCAATGACATACACAGAAGAGGACCTGTGAGATGAATGAAGTAAAAGCTTGCTCCTTTGTGACATTAAAATGCTGTTCAAACGGCATTCTGCATGGAAGCCATTACTTATGCCACAGAGGGAAGTGCTACTAACAGTGCATTTAATTAATAGCACGCCTTCTAAAATACACACTGCCGTGTTTAAATACTCCTATACACATGCCAAAGAGCTAATAACATGCAATAAAAATGCATTTGAATACTGCAGCTGGCTGACTGGTGATTCCGTTTAAGTCAGTGCTCTCCAAGGGGAAAAAAGAGGACTCATCAAACACTTCGATTCATCCTTGTGTCAGCACTGACGAAACATAGCAACCAAGGTTAGGGGAGGAGAGGGAAACATATGCAGCAAATGAATCCCACCTGTGACTTCTTCACACATGGTGAGATCTCTTTAATATTACAGTAAGTCAGCATTAATATTTACACAGAGCAAGATCTCTATAATATTACAAGTCCCACTCCAGGGGCTTGAGCACATATAGCTAGGCTGACCCTCCAGTGCAGTGCTGAGGGAGTGCCGCACTGTCGGAAGTGCCGTCTTTCGGATGAGACGTTAAACCGAGGCCCCATCTACTCCGTCAGATGGACGTAAAAGATCCCATGGCACTATTTCGAAGAAGGGCAGGGGAGTTCTCCCCGGTGTCCTGGCCAATATTTATCCCTCAATCAACGTAACAAAAACAGATTATCTGGTCATTATCACATTGCTGTTTGTGGGAGCTTGCTGTGCGCAAATTGGCTGCCGCGTTTCCCACATTACAACAGTGACTCCACTTCATAAGTACTTCATTGACTATAAAGTGCTTTGAGACGTCCGGTGGTCATGAAAGGCGCTATATAAATGCAAATCTTTCTTTAATATCCAAAACTTATTTTATGCTTTATAAAGAAAACGCTAAAGCAAATCGATTTTCTTTTTCTTTCAAATGTTCTCCCCTTTGTCTCGTGTTGGCACTGAGTAACACAGTTCCATGGGCACCTGCAGTCCTCCACTGCCTCATAAAAAAGTTGCCTTTTTCCAAGTGTCGGTTTGGACAGTGAGAGTTGGCGGACTGTTCAACTGTGAAGATGTCACGGCGATATCCAAGCTTCATACATGCACATTTTCCAGCAAGAGTTTTTTTTGTTAATTCTGGGACAATTAGGACAGTTGAAGAAGCTTCCCTTCTCCAACCCCATCTCATTGTGATCAGTCAACCGAGCACAGCTCGTGAATCCAACCGGGGATCTTCCTTGTCTTTGTGGTTCAATGCCAATACAAGCAGTACATATGTCCACTGAACCATCAGGTGAGTCCATTATTTTAAGAACATAAGAAATAGGAGCAGGAATAGGCCACTTGGCCCCTCGAGCCTGCTCCGCCATTCAAGAAGATCATGGCTAATCTTGGCCTCAAAGCCACTTCCCCGCCCGCTCCCCATAATCCTTCACTCCAATATCTTGCAAAAATTTGTCTATCTCCACTTTAAATGTATTTAATGACCCAGCCTCCACAACTCTCTGGAGCAGAGAATTCCACAGATTTACGACCCTCTGAGAGAAGAAGTTCCTCCTCATCTCAGTTCTAAAAGGGCGACCCTTTATTCTAAAACTGTGCCCCTGCGTTCTAGATTTCCCCACGAGGGGAAACATCCTCTCTGCATCTACCTTGTCGAGCCCCCTCAGTGTCTTATATGTTTCAATAAGATCACCTCTCATTCTTCTAAATTCCAGTGAGTATAGGCCCAGCCTGCTCAACCTTTCCTCATAAGTCAACCCCCTCATCTCTGGAATTAACCTAGTGAATCGTCTCTGAACTGCCTCCAATGCAATATTCTAACATCAGCTCTTAATGTATCTTGGCCATTTTAAATCAGTAAAGCATAAACATATACTGAGAAAGATGAAAAATAACTCATCAATGCATCTCATTTTCTCCTATAAAAGGACTCGATGTTCCACCCATTGACTAACAAGGACTGGAAATTCTGGGCTTAGTAACTGTTCCTGCGACAATTTTAAAATCTGGAGTCCCTGGGGGAGAATTTCTGGGAAGTTCTTCTGTAATTTTGGTGGAAGATTGGCGGAAAGCAGATGTTTATGCCATCGTTACATTGGGAGGTCAAAGGAATCCCCATGGGAATTCCAGCCACAAATGTTTAGTAAGATTAGGAATTCCAACAAGAAACAAGGGAGGTGAAATTGGACAGAGCCGGCCTGCTGGCGTGAACTGGGTGCAGGGAACGGGTGGGCCCGAGGCACTCGAGATTGGGCCTTCAGCCTCAATTAAATTAGGCTGCCGAGCTGCAGATGCCTGCTGTGCGTCCCCAGGCAGCTCTCTGGTGAAGCGGATTTAAATTCTGGACCATAACAGCACTCAGGTAGATCCTGAGAAAGGGCTGGGGGTGGGAGGGGGGGGAAAAAGGGTGCTCGGGAGGAGGCCGGCAATGATCTTCAGGACTGGTGTGGAGCTGAGAGGTGTCGGAGTGCTCCTCTCGGCTCCATATTCAGGCAAGTACTTTTTTGGTGGTGGCGGCCTCCTGTGGTCCCTGTAAGGACCGCTGGTAAGGCCACATGTAGACTTGCTTATCCTCATTCTTGGTTAGCCAGTGCCAGCAGCGTTCAGGGCAGCCCAGTTTCTGGAAGGGGTCCTGAAACAGGCATCAGGCCTCCTATTTGCATATGCAAGGGGTCTAACACCTGTTTTAGACAAAGGCCCTGGACACCTATACTTCAGCATTTATCAACGTGGTGGATGGTGCACTTCCAGTACAGAATGTGCGCACGCACACCACCCACCATATTGGGTGCGTAGGCGCCCGTTTTATGCCTGCAAAATGAACACGGCGTAAAGCAATTTCTAGGGCAAGACCTTTAACCAAAACTCAATGATTTTTGACAGTGGCAGGATTAATGTACATTTACCACATCAATCTTTGTACAACTTTGCGGTAATAAAATATCAGACAAGGTTAACACTGCGCCTGAATGGCGAGGCCTGAGGCACCCCTGATATTAGGCCTCGGGACTTATTTCCTTGAAATGAGTGAGTTGCGGAGAGTAAGAGGCAGCTCGCCCGACGAAGAGGCAGCACTGGCCGAGGAGTGGGGGAGGGAAATCACTAGCCGGGGGTAGAGATCGTTAGCCGGGGGGGGGGGGGGGGGGGAGCAATTGGGCAGGGGGCTGGATTTAGGGGGAGGGGATCGGTAGTGGTCTACATTCTTTCAATGTGAGGTCTGAGGAGCACTCCTGGCTCCTCCCAGATCCACATTCAGGCAAGTATATTTGAAAACTTACCTTGTTAGTAAGTTGAGCACACGCCTGTTATTTTAACTGCAGTTCAAAGTAATAGCGGGTAATAACTGGGGTATTTAAGTAGAGATCAGTACAGGGCAGTACCTTTGGAGCTACTCACGCTACAAGCAGGCCTTAACTAGCCCTACCAAACTTAATGTCAGCAATTAAAAAGATACTGCTACATCAGTTTTCTGTGTTCTCCACTGGGTTCAGTGCCGACAGTAGTGTGCGCTAGTCCAAAATTGAAGGAGAGAACTTAGCCCACTAGGGTCTTACCAGGCTATTGCTTGTGGTGGTTTAACGGGCCAAAAATTGTGGTTGGTGGTGTACTCTGGAGTACGCCACCAACCTACGAAAAGAATACGCGCCCACCTGCTGGTGGCCCTCCTGCGTAAACTTGCGCTCTGACGCTGCGAGTAGGAGGGCTGCGTAATGGCCCACGGATCCCAGGGACGCAGCCTGTGCAGAAGCGTACCTGAGACCGCGTGGGCCTGGTCCTCCAATCAGAAAACAGATTGTCTTTCATTCATTTAAATTACTACATTACTTCATTACTACGGCCTTTAAAATACATACAAATTTAGCTTTTATCGTGGGAATCCAATTCATTACTCACTTCTAAACAAATCCTGTGCACTTTGCAGAAAGTTATGAAATGTAAACGTTATTTTAAAAAAACCTGCAGCTTTAACATACACTAGGATTGCTTCTCATTGAAGCTTTTATGTCATTTAATTAAAAAGCATTCTTTTCATTTCGGGTATCCCCTTACGCTGTGGAGGCAGGCCCTGCGCCCGTTTGCACCAGCTGTAAAATTTTCGTACGAAATTGCTGGGCAGCTGGTGGGCAAATAGCCCAACTCTGCGCCCGCAATTAGGTTTTTGGTGGCGGACCGGATGGCCTGTCAACGCGTACGTTGACAGACCGCAAGTTCGGGATTTCGTACATGCGCGAATTCCCGAAATTGCGGCGGATTTCAAAGGCGGGATGAAGACGTACTCAGAGTACGCAGTCATACCCACCGCAAAATCTGGGCCAATATTTTGTGTAGTATAAATCTACCCATAGCTGCAAGATGCTTGATGGGAAACTGGACATTCCAAGTTCATCATCGTCTTTTCCTAACTATTCCCATAAAACAGAGCAAACGGACATTAATGGTTCCAATTGGCAGCAATATTTTAAACACAAGTACATCAATATCAATGAAACAAATACAATCGACAGATAGACAATCTCCAAATTGTACAAAGTGCTATTTTAACAAGCTGAACACAAAATGCTGATCATGAAATCAGGTTTAAATAAAAATCTTCACGTACTATATTAACTGCAGCAGTAGCTATCGACTATGCTATCAAAATACTGAATTCAGAAATGTTATTTCATTGTGTTATCTGAAACAGCAATAAACCAAGACAGTTTTCATTTTCTATTACTGAATTGCAAAAACGATTCATACACAAACATTTATTGATTACACTACAGTAAGAGATAGAGACACTGATCTGTGCTCAAGTTGTTTTGGTGTGATGGTCAGACAGCAATAACTTGTGGGGAAACCAAATTCGTTTTTTCCCCCGCAACAACATGTACTATATAAACTGAAATTAATAGAACTATTTGTGGAACTGAAAGGAAGCAAAACAAATTGTATACATTTCATCACAGAACTGCTGACATTTCAAGGCAACAACCACTTACAGTACATTACTGTACAGTCTACTTGGTGTCAGCAGGAAGCACGCAATAAGTTCAAATAAGCCTAATAAATGCACTTTAGTTTTTAAGTTAGCGTTAAGGGAAAAGGTGTGAAATTTATTCATAATCTCTTGCAAGCATCACTAAGCACTTAGTGACAACCATTATCATTAAGTGCAATAAACAAACAGCTGGGAAGCAGTAATCCATTCAAATGGGAGTATATGTGCATTGCTTCAACATCAGAATTGTTGCTAGATTGAATTAGCAATAGCCTGGGTTAAAACTCATCACAGGGACTAAGAGCACCAACGATATTTCAATGGAGGATCCAAATTTCACATGGGAAAATTATCAATCTTTGGCCGTGTGTACAACATAAATTACTTCCCATGTTGACACTAACTGTTACTGCTTAGACACAAATAATGATATTGCACAATGTTACATTCAATTTTTTCTAGTAACAACCTTTTCATCAATGTTCGTCATTTTAACTGATAATTATGGATCTTATGCTCTTTGTATTTGTAATGTTTTTTGTAGTTATGCCCAATATAATCAGTTCCTAGATCTGGATTCTGGTTTTGTTCCGACTATTCAGATTCATTATAGCCGATCCTTTAAGAAAATTAAAGCACACAAATACATTGAGGCAATTTGTCAGTTTTGGTCTCAACAAAGCATTTGTGGCATATCCAGTTGCAGCTATTTCCCTGGATGCCACAAATAGCTTAAGAGAATGATAGTTACTCAAATACTTTCCCACATTACAACAGTGACTACACGTCCAAAAGTACTTCATTGGCTGTAAAGCGCTTTGAGACGTCCGATGGTTGTGAAAGGCGCCAATTATATGCAAGTCTTTCTTTTTTTTTTACTTAGGTTTGGTGAAGTTAGTTCAATGGATTGATACAATGATTTAAAGTGTCAATCGTCTCCACACTCACCAAAGGATAATTGACAAACAACTTATCTTTAGAAACGGGTAAAATAGATAGGGCTATTGCTGTCGAATGTTTGTTTTGGTCATTCTCCTCCAAAGGCCACAGATTTAAGAAGCAGGAGTAGAAAGGTGAAAGTACAAGGTACTCCTAAATGCAGATAATAGTCTATTGATCATGAAGGAGCCTCATCGAGGGTTGCCCCAGGATTTGGGCCTGTGCATCTAGTGACCAGAGGAATGTTGTCCAGTCAAGTGCAACTGGCCACTTTTAAATAATATAGATTATCATGTGACAAATTAATTTCGGCATTATATATCCTACCAGTTTCAACAATTAGTAAAATTAATGGTGAACACAACCAATTTCAGCAAAAGTTGAATTAAATATAATCAAGCCCTGCTCTCTAGAGATTAATGTAGTCTGAATGACCTTTGCAGGTCAAGAATAACCTGATAATAATGTGGTTAGTCACCATTACAAGTTTAGGAGCTTGTCTTAGATATTCTCTTGGGTACAGCCGTGCTGGTCACTTCCATGAGTGGTCCGAGTATCTCACGTTTACTGGTATGTCCGCACTGCCCAATATGCGACATAATGCAGGGGTATAAAAATAGTACCCGCCTGTGATTGGATTAGATATTCCTGCCTTTTACACATGCCCCCATGTGCCTCTCCAAACTCTGCAAAGGCGGACTGGAAAAACATCTGGTAAGACGAAGCCAAATGCAAATCCTTAAAATGCTTTATTTCATAATGAGCGTACATACAGAGCAACAGTTAAAATCAGATTCATTTACTTCAATCAGTATAACTAGTCTTCTATTCTTCACACAATACAAAACAACAGACACACCAGGTTGTCCCACATCAGTGGGTCGTCTTAAATTTGAGCCTGGCCAAAGCTTGCCCTTGCAGATGTCTCTTTGAAGACCTGACCGACATCCTGTGTCTCTATCTCTGTTTTTATCACCCACAGCCAGAAGGGAAGGCCTGCCAGACCACCCCTGCAAAGTGCCTGGAGCGACAGACATCCCAAATGAATAGGTGTAAGATGTTCACTGATAGCTGATAGAGGCTAACGAGCTGATCATTTACAGCTTTTGAGGAAGCACCATCAAAGCTTAGCTTATTAGCATTTCAATCATCTTTCGTCAGTGCCTTTTTAAAAAAGAATTTGTGAATACACTTCGCTTCAAAAACCCAATAATTCACTATAACCCTTTTTTTTCATTCAAATCCTCTGTGTGGAAAAATGGTCAATAAATCCAAAAATGTGAGTCACATGACAACCGAGTCAGTAATGCACTAGCAATTTCAGTTAAGAACCTAAACATGCATTACAATTAACAAACCTATTTTGAAC
Organism: Squalus acanthias; assembly: GCA_030390025.1. NCBI lineage: Eukaryota > Metazoa > Chordata > Chondrichthyes > Squaliformes > Squalidae > Squalus > Squalus acanthias. The sequence goes on along the minus strand of CM059426.1, from coordinate 195,094,957 downwards.
CAAATGTGGAAAGAAAGCCATTTTGGCTGAGAAGGATTTTAATTCCTTTCAATTGAAAGAACATAAGAAATAGGAGCAGGAGTAGGCCATTCAGCCCCTCAAGTCTGCTTCGCCATTCAATAAGATCATGGCTGATCTGATCATGGCCTCAACTCCACTTTCCAGCCTGTTCCTCATAACCCTTGACTCCCCTGCAGCTCAAATATCTATCTATCTCCACCTTGAATATATTCACTGACTCAGCCTCCACAGCTCTCTGGGCTGGAGAATTCCAAAGATTCACGACCCTCAGAGAAGAAATTCCTCCTTATCTCCGTCTTAAATGGGTGACCCCTTATCCAGAAACTATGTCCCTAAGTACCTGTAAAATGTAAACTATTTAACAATTAACTTTACGAACACCTCCAGAATTTATCAGCCAATAACTGGGCCTCAAATCATCCTCTCCATAATAAGTTAAATTTGATTCATCAATGGTGCAGATTTGTAAGTCCAACAAACAACTATCTACTTGCACTTAGCGCATCATGGAGGGAGTGGAACAATTGGTTCATGTACCCACACACAAATTAAACTCGTCCACTTTAAAGTGATTAATAAGAGTTCCCTCGATGGCTTAGTTGGTTAAGCCAGTGAGTATCTAAGCCATATGGCCTAGTTCAATCCCTGGTCTGTGTTGTCCCACCTGATTTCGCAGTGGCAGTAGGATACTACAATCAGCCTGAGCAACACTGGGTTAGGGGGGAGAGGACAATGGGAAGAAAATGGGGAAGAAAGTGATCTACTGACCATACCTGATGCCCATTCAGGTTCCATGAAGCAAAGATGATACCAAATAAATGCTAGGGTGGGGTTCACTCAAGAAGGGGCTAACATTATGTACGTATTATAAACATTAAATGCAAAGAACAATGGCTATTATTGTTGGGTCTATTTTTTTGCCGCAATTAATTGTTTGGGAGGAATGGAAAGATTCACAGGCAGCACATAATAAGGAATAAAAGATTAGCTCACTTAGAGAGACTGATAATCAGAACCATTCTTATTTTCTTCCGAGATGCAAGAAAGTACATAGAACCTGAACCATTTGTGCTAGCAGCCAATCAATAGTTACCCAGAAACAGAGTGTGACTGAACATACATATCTTCTTTTTATAATTATTGTTCTCTGGTTGAATAAATATTTATACTTTTATTCACCATTGGTGTAGTATACAAAAAGTATGGTTCACTGTACAATGACACATACTGATAAGGAGTGAGCCTTATATCGAGGTTTACAATTGGCCCAGATAGCAGATTCCAGTAAACAGTATTGGACTTTAGGTACACTGTTGTTGACGACCTCTGGATCTTTTTAGCTGCATCAGTATAGTTTTGTGAACTTCCGTGGGAAGGTGGGTGCATGTCCCTCTCCAATGCTGCCTGGGCTATATGGGGAAATGTTGTAAATGTACCAGCTGGTCATTGGCGGTAGGCCAATAGTGGTTCACCCTCAATGAGTACATTATATTTTAAGACTGGGCTCTTTTCCATAGCACATCAACCCACACTGACCATCGGGTGATCCGCCTGCTGCTACTTCAGTGGAGTGCACTGTTGGGCTGCACATAGGTCCAGGAAGACCTTTCTTACTGCTCTCTGTGTTATGCAACCATTGTCATTGTAAAGCATTCAATGGAACTATCACATCTGTGTTAATCAATGAGACTTTCATGTCTGTGTTATTCAATGAGACCATCATGTTGATGTTATTCAAAGAGACCATCACATCTGTATTATTAAATGAGACCATCATGTCTGTTATATAATCTCAATTTATAATTAGACTATATTAAAACATCTTCAGGGAGTTGTGCCAAATGTTGGTCATGTCTTCAGCACTGGGAGACAATGGTTGGAAAGGGATGAATCAGATAAGATTATTTTTGATCATAGAAACATAGAATCTAGGAGCAGGAGTAGGCCATTCGGCCCGTCGAGCCTGCTCCACCATTCAATACGATCATGGCTGATCATTCAAATCCAGTACCCTGTCCCTGCTTTAATCCCCATAGTACACATATCCCACCCTACCCCCGTAACCCCACGTATTTAATTCCCCCCAACATATCCCATCCTATCCCCATAACCCCACATATTTAATCCCCCCCTAACACTAAGGGTCAATTTATCATAGCCAAATCAACCTAACCCGCACATTTTTGGACTGTGGGAGGAAACCGGAGCACCCGGAGGAAACCCACGCAGACACGGGGAGAATGTGCAAACTCCACACAGACAGTCACCCGAGGTCAGATTCGAACCCAGGTCCCTGGCGCTGTGAGGCACCAGTGCTAACCACTATGCCACCGTGTTGCCCACAGATCAATTTTCTGGTGGTCTCCACAGAAGCACTCCTCACTGATGCACCACTCCCATTTGATCTAATATCAGTCTGACTGGCTGCTCTGGTTTTCTCCAAAACATCAATGCATATGTACGGACGTATACACACACACTGCATGATGCAGTGAATATATGCACGCACAATGATATTCCAGGTTTCAGAGAAATCCAGAGCATCCAAACAACTGTAGCTGATATAACATAGCTGGCATAACTGAGGTAAGACTCTTATATCTGTCACTTGCACTGGTTGGCTGTTATAACAAAGGCAGATTTACTGGCAATTTATGCCAAATTGTGGGCAGTTTTGAGGTGTGGGTCTGTGGAACTTGGATTCAGAAATCACAAATTCACATTACGTAGGTCCGACACAACCAGCAGAGAGAGAAGACGGTTATTCCCGACAAGATGGATTGAATTAGGACCTAAATTCTAAGAGCGAAAGGCAAAATATTGAACAAAATTTGCAGCATGGGCCATAAATCCAACCGACTTTCCCAGAAATTAGCTGGCAAGTGCCACCCCTCTGCTAATATGCTGCAGAAACACTAATGATTTAACAGCAGTGCTCATATGAATAGAAAGCCACCAGTTTAATGGTCATTGCCAAAGACTGCATTAGCACTAGCACTCGTATCTCAGCAGATGAGGCATGCAATAAAAATTGTAAAAAATGTGGCGAAAAGAAATGTCTCCTTTACTGCTGAACCATAAACCTACTTTATTAAAAATGAAAAACTAAAATTTAATGTGCAGTATAATGGAAGTTTATTTTGTACACTGCAATGATGACTCCAAAACAAAATGATTTAGGAGTATGTTATGTATCTAGATGCCTAGTTCAAAGACGCTCGAGTGATTTGAAAAAAACAAAATGTGTTAATTTTTTTAAGTGTAAATTACTAAGCCATAAAAACTTACTCGTGGCCCCAAGCTTCAACACATCTGATTAAAAAATGCCACAATTCATCAAGAAATTGCATGTGATAATTGTAAAATGGCTGCAGAAGACATAAATTTAATAGTGTAACTAGTGAGGAAAGTAGGAATTTGAACTGCGAAACCAACATGAACCAACTAAAAAAAAAACTTATATTTCAAAGTATGGGATTTTTAAAAAAAGCTGGACTATCTTTCCAACCTAACTTATGCTCTGGTGGACAAAAGGTTGTTTAAAGCAATCCGACTTCAAATCTTTCAAACACAACTGCAAACTACATTTCATTTATCATTTCTGATATTTATCTCATTAAGTTGATAAAGCTGTCAAAACAAGCTTATGGGATAAACTCTATGCCTTTATAACACAAAAGCAAGCAAGTTATGCTATACCTTTCTAAATCACTGGTTAGGTCGCAGCTAGCGTATTGTGCATAATTCTGGGCACCACACTTTAGGAAGGATGTCAAGGCCTTGGAGAGGGTGCAGAGGAGATTTACTAGAATGGTAGCAGGGATGAGGGACTTCAGTTTTTGGAGAGACTAGAGAAGCTGGGATTGTTCTCCTTAGAGCAGAGAAGGTTAAAGGTAGATTTAATAAAGGTGTTCAAAATCATGAGGTGTTTTAATAGAGTAAATAAGGAGAAACCATTTCGACTGGAGGGAGGGTTGGTAACCAAAGGACACAGATTTAAGATAATTGGCAGAAGAATCGGGGGGAAATGAGAAGAATTTGTTTTTATGCAGTGAGTTATGATCTAGAATGCATTTCATGAAAGGGTGATGGAAGCAGATTCAATAGTAACTTTCAAAAAGGAATTGGATAAATACTTGAAAAGGAAAAATGTTCATGGCTATGGGAAGAGAGCAGGGGAGTGGGACTACATGGATAGCTCTTTCAAAGGCACAATGGTCCAAATGGTATCCTTTGGTTCTGTAAGATTCTATGATTTTAAACCCTCTATTAATTTTCCTCTCAGTCTTCACTGCTCGTGTAATGTCTTAGCCATCCAATGTGGTGCGCTTTTCCCTTAAGTACCAATTATGCCAGCAATAAGAAGCTAAAATAGCGTAACATGTTTTCTACTATTGAATCTGCTTCCATCACCCTTTGAGGCAGTGCATTCTAGATCATAACTGTACTGCACAGAAGCCATTTACCCTGAACAGCAATTTGGCAGCATCTGATCAGGGATATGTACGCTATCCCACATTCCTAATACCACTGCTCAGTGATTCCCAAACAATACATGAATTACAGCCAACACCAACAGTAATTCCCAGACTCAAATAAATTCGGTTCTTGCAGATTGTATGATTTTTTTCCCCCTTAGTCTCATCAATAAGTACAAGTCTCATCTAATGTCTGGTACTACGAGTACACAAGTCACTGAAAATTCAGATTATCAAATAGCAGCTCACTAGCAAAGGGTTAAGATGTAACTAAATATTGTTTCATCCTAAAGCTTTGCAAACTATACTGGACATTTTGTAGCAATACAGATATTGGGTTATGTTATAGTTATAATTGTAGTATGCTATCTAACACTATAAAATGCATTAATTCTAATTTCTTTTAAATGTATTTTATGACGCTCTATACTGAAGCTATAAAATGTCAAGCTGCAATTCTTGCCTGCTCAAAATAAATGAAAAACCATTTTGAAACAACTATTTGATGAAGCTAATATTTTGTGAAGGAAAATTGTTTGAGAACTGGAACTTAAGTTCGGATGATAATGCTTTCAATAGAAAGTACAACTTCACAACCGCAGTTTCAAGTTTAGTAATCCTACAACACTTCATTGTAAAAGTGATGATAACCAATGCACCTGCATGGACATTTGGCAACTACTGAGCCAGTGCTGAATATATCAAAGACTATTTGCACACAAATACTCGGCATCTCCATAAATACTGTTAAATTGCAGGATCATCATTTTCCTTCCCTGTGTTCTACTTTGCAATCTTCAAAATCATCCAAAAATCGAGAAAGCTGCAGATGGGCTTGTTTGTCTCAGGTAAACATCCACAGTTGCAATGATTTGGTGGAGGAGTTCAGAGCCTCGAGCCCAAGGCCTGGGCTGCTGTTCTTTCCCAGAAAGGACATTCTGTACACATTTTTCCCATTTCCACCAACCCCCAAGGCAATACCAGAAAGTCAAGTGGGTCAAAGTTAGTGTGACTCCACACACAGCATATCAACCATGTCAACTTTGGGTTTTTTTTCCCTCCCTATCCAAGAGATGTATCCCCTTCTCCATTCCAGACAGAACATATTAATTTCTTCTGAACCAAAGTGAGTTTCTTTTGGTAGCCGTCGCCAAACATTTTGCAGTTGGCAGTCTGGTAACTATGGTGATCTTCCCTGGGTTCTGAATACTTACACATTATTGCAAAATTATATCCCTACAAGTGGAAAGGTTTGCCTTCCTACACTTTGAACAAGATGTGACCATCGGTTTTGTAAAGTAACATAAATCCTGCACTATCTTGAGGATATATCGAACAAAGAAATGAAATCCTGTTCTGTTAAAGTTAATGGCCCAGAAATTGATCTCGCTCTGTTCCCGCGGGGGTAAGGGTTCCCCGCGATCTCTCACTCCGCCTGTGCTTTTTCAGATCCAGCTCGCACGAAATTGATGTTCCAGACATCAGCTGGGCAGTGCTTGCGTATCCCACCGGCGTAGTGAATTCGTGCGAGCTGTGGGATCACGTGACTCAGTTAGAGCCAATGGCAGCACACCATCTTCCATTCATAAGTTTCACATACGTGCTGTGAAATCTATGAATCTTACACCCCCCCAAAATAACAGCTAAACCTCAATTAAATTAAAAAAAAACCATCACATTAATAAAATAAGTATAGTTAAATAAATTAACCATTTTAAATAAAAAATTAAATTTTTGAAAAAATTTAAAATCTTTTAAAAAGTTATAAAAATAAACTTACCTGTCTTTAAAGTCTCTAAAAAAGATATACCTGTTAAAAAAAATTCAAAAAAAATACTTAATTCACTACTTACCTTGTTAAAAGTGGGTCTTACTCCTCCTTTTTCCATTTCTAAAATCTTCAGTACTTACCTGCGCGTCCAAAGCATGAAGTGCACAGCGTGCGCGCAGCCTGTAGCGCGCACGCGATGCACCGAGGAACCGCCCCCTTTTCAAAAGAGCAAGTGCCGGTTTTCAGCGCATGCGCAGGGCATGCAGAAAACCGGCAATTGCAGAGAGAATATGCGAGAGTACGCAGTGCGTACTCTCGCGTCGCGGGATGAATTTTTGGCCCAATATGCATTCAATATCTACTCTTATCCCACTCCGAGCCAAGGATTCTTAGCAATACCATCTCATCTGTTGATTTATCAAAGGGCACCAATAATCCCTAATCAAACCTTGAATTCATGGATGGCATTTAGCCCGATTCACAATTTCATGTAAGCTCTCCATGAGCCTATGGGTACCACAGATTTAACTTTTGTCATGGAAGACATCTATGCCATTGGCTCTGATTTCTCTCGGTGGATCTGTGCTTTAGATACTTAATCATGTAACTTCATCAGGCACCAAGATAGGTCGATCCCTCATTCTGAACCTAAATTGAGATGACCTTGCTCAGATTATAGTGTCCTTTTCTATACCGCACCTCATTCCTTGCGTTCCACTCCATAATTATTAAAAGCAGCATTTTGTACAAAGTTTATTGGACAAATAGCATTCAGAAAGATTGCTCAAATTATTTAAGTCCAACTGGACTCGAGGTTTAGGCTTTCTTATCTTCAGTTAGTGCCTAATGCACTAGTTAGTTGAATGCATTGACCCTTTTCTACCAGCTAATAGTGTAGGATATGGTGGAAAATCTCGAGACACTACCACGGAAATGGACATGGGCCCGTTTTTATATGCCAATGCAAGATATCTATACAGCAGCTGACTGGAGTAGCTTCAAAAAGCACCACTGTCTAGATCATCCTGCTAAAAAAAAGTTTGGGAGACCAATGCTTCACCTCTCTCTCTCTCCAGCTCAGGCTGGACAAGCCACATCACTTCCTAAGCTGGCACTTCCGTAGAGGCATTCCATGAGATGTACAGTAATAAATTGAGAAAGCATGTAGATTATTTGCCTTTAGGCACATTAGTCATGGTTTTTCGAATGAAGCTGAGCTTCACATATCATATTTCCTCCCTCCTCCTGCTCTCCATCTATGACAGAAGAAATGGGGCCCAAGTTGTCTGATCACTTAGCCTTACATTAGATGCCACATGCAGCCCAAAGAATTGAAAACCAAGGGATACATGAATCTTGAATGGAAAGATGTGCGAAATATCACATGGCTGTGAACTGAAAATTGAATTAACTGATTCTGTGGATTTTTTCCCCTGTTGGTTTGAATATTTTATTGATGGCATGTGGAGTACACCATTATTTTAAGAATGACACAGAGTAATAACTGTCATCATATGAACACTTAACCAGCTTGTGTCAAACTTCTCTCTCTGCTATTTTAACTGGGGCATTGCTCTATTTTAAATGGGTTAATGCTACTATTAAAATAGCAGAGGGGGATTTGGTACAAGCACACAAAGTGCTCATAAAATATCACTGGCAGGAATTTCTACCCTAATTAGTACCCTAACACCTAGATATTGTACATGTACTTTTCCTTGCTGTTAATACCAAACTTTTCATAGGAATATGTCACGTTTTGAGACTCTGCTATACGGGTTTATATAAGTGTTGACAAATACATTGATGTTAACTTCAGAGTGGTATATTATGAAGTTAACTGGTGAAGTTATTAAACGAAACAGCATCTCCTTTAAGATATTTTAACAGACACCGACATCATGTGCATCCAAATGACATCTCCCTTCTAACAAATGTATAAGTTGAAGAATATTAAAATATGATAAATTGATTTACTCCAGACCAGAGTTATTATATATTAATAATAAAAACAGAAAACGCTGGAAATACTCAGCAGGTCAGGCAACATCTGTAGAGAGAGAAACAGGGTTAACGTTTCAGGTCGATGCCCCTTCATCAGGGTCATCAACCTGAAACATTAACTCTGTTTCTCTCTCTCGACAGATGCTGCCTGACCTGCTGAGTATTTCCAACGTTTTCTGTTTTTATTTCAGATTTCCAGCATCTGCAGTATTTTGCTTTTTATTATATATTAATGCTGTTTTCCATTAACAGCACTTAAAACTGTTAAAACACTGCTGTATAACAGGGTCATATAAATAGCTTGAAAGTGCCAAAAGTTACTTTCAATTTCACAAACTACCCAAGAATGGGTAAAGGATTAAGGGAATATACAGTCATTTTTTTCACTTATTGAGATCATCAATGGTTTTAAATGGCCTTAATCTTTGGAAAACAGCTTGCATACACAAAATATTCCCCACAATAAGGTGGAATGATCGATTATTATCTATGATGAGAGTTACAGAAACAAAGGAAGGTGTTTTTATATATTTCTTCCACTACCTTGTAATCAAGTTGGTGACAGCATTCAATTCGTAACAGTCTACTGTCAGTGGATGCATCCACTTTCCCTGGTTGTGTTGGTGAGCTGCTCAGTCTTGTGAACTTGTGTGCTGAGCACTGTGATTAGATCTTCATATTCACAAATACATGAGTGTTGGACTTCTCATGATGCCTGGAGGAAATGTAAATCTCAATCCTAAGTAAATTATTGCTTACAACACAGTAACATTATAATTTCAAGGTGAGTACATTACAAAATATTAGTTTACTCCAGTTGCTGATCTGAAATTGCTTTTCTTAATTAAAATCATGACACAGGTGAGGAAATGCTCCATCAGCAGCTGGCAAAATTTTCCCCCTTGAAACAGTGTCAGCCATGGCTCAGTCGGTAGCACACTCGCCTCTGAGTCAGAAGGTTGTGGGTTCAAGTCCCACTCCAGGGTCTTAAGCACATAAAGCTAGGCTGACACTCCAGTGCAGTGCTGAGGGAGTGTTGTCAGAGGAGCCGTCTTTCGGATGAGACGTTAAACCGAGGCCCCGTCTGCTCTCTCAGGTGGACGTAAAAGATCTCATGGCACTATTTTGAAGAAGAGCAGGGGAGTTATCCCCGGTGTCCTGGCCAGTGTTTATCCCTCAATCAACATCACTAAAACAGATTATCTGGTCATTAGCACATTGCTGTTTGTGGGAGCTTGCTGTGCACAAATTGGCTGCCGCGTTTCCTACATTACACAGTAACTACATTTCAAAAAGTACTTCATTGGCTGTAAAGCGCTTTGAGTCGTCCGGTGGTCGTAAAAGGCGCTATATAAATGCAAGTCTTTCTTTTTTTCATTAGAAAATCTTTCAATATTCAGCTTCAACAGATGCTGCCAGAACTGCTGGTTGTTTCTCAGCATTTTTTGGTTTTATTGCAGAATTCCAGCAGCGGCAGTATTTTGCTTTTGATTCAATATTCATTGGCATTTTCACATTGGCCCTGGTTCAAAATTATGAATTGGGCAACACGGTGGCATAGTGGTTAGCACTGGTGCCTCACAGCGCCAGAGATCCGGGTTCGAATCTGACCTCAGGTGACTGTCTGTGTGGAGTTTGCACATTCTCCCCGTGTCTGCGTGGGTTTCCTCCGGGTGCTCCGGTTTCCTCCCACAGTCCAAAAATGTGTGGGTTAGGTTGATTTGGCTATGATAAATTGACCCTTAGTGTTAGGGGGGATTAAATATGTGGGGTTATGGGGATGGGATATGTTAGGGGGAATTAAATACGTGGGTTACGGGGGTAGGGTGGGATATGTGTACTGTGGGGATTAAAGCAGGGACAGGGTACTGGATTTGGATGATCAGCCATGATCGTATTGAATGGCGGAGCAGGCTCGACGGGCCGAATGGCCTACTCCTGCTCCTAGATTCTATGTTTCTATGTTTATGAAGATAATGGGCCTGAATTTGCAGTCAGAGGCTTCCCACGGGCGAATGCCTCCGAACCGCAAGAAAAGTACAAACCTACCCGATGATCCCGGAGGTTCAGACACTTGCATTCCTGGGCATCTACGTGTACGCCTGCGTAAAGGCCCACCTATCCCAGGGGCGCATGTGGGTCACAAGCCCAACCAATCAAAAAGGGGGATCCCCATTATGCGTACGGGGATTCCATTTAGGTATGGAATCCCCATAAGCATGAATAGGAATCCTCTAAAAAACACAATTACACACCAGTTAAATAAAAACAAATTACATGTTCAAAATTAATTACAATACAATTTAAACATTTAAAACAAAACATTTTTTTTTTTTAATAAACATAAGCATTTTAAAGGGGCTAAAAATGACCTAAACTAATTTTAAAGGTTTTTTTATGTTTAAGTAATTTTTAAAAATTCTTTTAATATTTATTTAAACTCTTACGTTGGTAAAAGGCGGCCTTACGCCTGCTTTTACAAGGTGTAAGAGTTACACAGGCATTCGCTGGGCAGTAGTTGGGCAAATAGCCCAACTCTCCACCAGCGAATGTCCATTTCCCGGGGATGCGGGGGATCTGTCAAGCTGAAACTTGACAGATCGCAAGTTCCGGGATTTCGCACATGCGCATCACACAGAGACCTGGAACTTGCAGGGCACTTACAGCCGCGTACGCACTGCATATGCGGTCATAGGCCCCGGAAAATCCGGGGCCTATAGATCTGTTCTTATCTGTATATCCTTTGCTTTGAAAATACGCTGCACAAATATTATCACTTACACATTTGTATGCAATGCCTTGGTCCTCTAATTTATTGCATCCATTCATTTATTTTAACTGGGTTAATGATTCCATTAAAGTGTCTGAAAGAAACTGCGTATAAATGAGCATTTGGATGCTAATATTCACTCTCAGTAATTTCAAAGCTCGAGTGTGTAAGAAAGCAGAGTCAATTGTTGCAGTGTATAATGCAGCTTCTTTGAAAAGTTGTGTTAACAAAAATGGATGGAACTTAAGGGAAAAATCATACAAAATTTTTAAATGGCAACTCATTTGTATATTATCTTAACACTTTGCAAATTAGGAAAAAAAAATACGCTCTCTTTTAACTATGGGATTCCAAAATTAAAAGAGAATGGCTATTTCTCTGTTCCCGAGGATACTACGTGGAAATAGGTGTTAATAAATAGGTTGTAAGCATTATTAGATTTATTTTTTAAAGTCATCACAGGTGAATTAAAGAGCAGTAACTGCTGAAAAGTGGAGAGAAATGTAAAATTGTCTGTGAAACACTTCATACCAAAGGATGGTAGTAGGTTGTAAGTTATTAGTTCTGGAGATAAGAGCAATGGACTTTCAAATCAAAAGATCCATAAATTTGAATGTAGACTCTATTGATGTTCAAAGCTGACATCAGTATTGGGAAGATGCTAGAATCTATTATTAGGGACATGATAACAGGGCACTTAGAAAATCACAATATGATATGCAGAGATAACATGGTTTTATGAAAGGGAAATTATGTTTGACAAATCTGAGAGTTTTTTGAGGTTGTTACTAGTAGGGTGGATTAGGGGAAACCAGTGGATGTAGTGTATTTTCAAAAAGCATTTGATAAGATGCCAGGCAAGAGGTTATTACACATAATTAGGGCTCATGGGATTGGGGGTAATATATCAGCATGGATTGAGGATTGGTTAATGGACAGAAAGCAGAGAAGTAGGAATAAATGGCCCATTTTTGGGTTGGCAGGCTGTAACTAGTGGGGTAGCGCAAGGATCAGTGCTTGGGCCTCAGCAATTTACAATCTGGATGACTTAGATGAGGGGACCGAGTGTAATGTATCCAATAAGGGGTCGGGCATTTAGGACTGAGATGAGGAGAAATTTCTTCATTCAAAGGGTTGTGAATCTTTGGAATTCTCTACCCCAGAGGGCTGTGGATGCTCAGTCGTTGAGTGTATTCAAGACAGAGACTGTTAGATTTTTGGATACTAAGGGAATCAAGGAATATGGGCTAGTGCAGGAGGATGGAGTTGAGATAGAAGATCAGCCATGATCTTATTGAATGGCGGAGCAGGCTCAAAGGACAGTATAGCCTACTCCTGCTCCTATTTCTTATGTTCTTAAACACACCTACCTATGGCAAGTTTTGCCATATTTTGGCGAGATCAATGGATAAAGTACTGCAGAACAGCTGGGGAAATCTTACCAGTGTCCTGGCCAATATTATTCCTCAACCAACATCACTAATTAAACAAAAAACAGATGATCTGGTCATTAGCACATTGCTGTTTGTGGGGGGACTGCCTAAGAAGAGGAGTTTTTGGGACCTTGCTGTGCGCAAATTGGCTGATGTGTTTCCTACATTACAACAGTGACGCCACTTCAAAAGTACTTCATTGGCTGTAAAGTGACTTAGGACATCCTGAAGTTGTGAAGGGCGCTATATAAATGCAAGTTCTTTCTTTCTTTAGCTGTAGAGTACCTGCCTTCCAACACGAGGGAAGAATTGCCTTGGTTGCTGCCTGTATTGACACCATTAAAATACTTGGAATTCTTTCTGGTCATTGCTTCCAGTGAAATCATAAACCCGTTCTTTTTGAAAGCGTTTTTGATTTCACTAGAAATACCAATCAGAGGAAATGTAATGCATTTATGATGTTGCTATGTGTAGCAGCCAGTGCAATTCTTCTCCCATGGTACTGTAATGGCAGAAAATGTCATGGCTTCCCGGCAAGAGAATCCACTGGTCACTGACGGAAAGGAGTTCCGTTTTCAGATGCCATGATTAGACCCACTTGTTTCTTTACATTTGCTGGTGATGGCAGAGCAGCACTGGAAGTAGGTAATGAAGGGTCCACAGCAGGAGCTAGTGACACTCCCAACTGAAGGATGCTTTACAGAGATGGGCACCCCTTTGGGAGCTAAAGAGAAAAAATTAGGGTAGGTAAGAAAAGCTAACATAATTAGCAGTGTAGAGTGATTTCCTTTAGCAGTTATGCTTGACAAACCGTTATGCCACTAGGGGAAATTACATTAAACTTTGCTAAAAAACAATCAATTATCAACCATCAGTAAAAGAAGTAAAAATGCTTTGGTTGGTGACTTAATTCATTCCAGCTCAGCCAATGGTCGCAAAATCCGTCTGCCCAAAAGCAGCAGCTTCCTTCTTAACGCAGTAAACAAAATGACAGTAAATCTGTCAGCGTACTGTCAAACATCTCAAGAAACCTCGCTTCTGCAGACCTGTCAAATTTAATAAAAGGTACATGTCCTCCAGTGCAATCAACACACAGGGAAAAGTGCGCACACTGTCTGCATGAAAATAGTAGCGCTGTTCGTTATAAACGCTGTTGACTGGATATAGTAAACAATCTACTAAAATAAGGAGGTGAAACTCTTGACTGGTCATTCTAATCTGGTGACTGCGGCAGCTGAGCCATCTGGGTGTTAATTTCCTCAGCGCTTCCACAGCTCCGTCACCATCAGTTCAACGGAAACCCTGCACGAAAACGGGGTTTCTGCCGAAGTTACGGTGGTGGAGAGGGAGAAGCCCCAAGGAAACTCAACCCCCAGGAAACTTCCGTGCAGCATTTAAAAAGACAATTCAGCTGATACTTCAGCAACAGACGAGGGAACAAAGAGATAAGCGAGGAACAGTGCTTGGTTCCTTCATTTCACTCTCGAATAACTTTACTGCATGTCTTACCAATACTTTTAATACACTTGTATTATATTATGACCACCCAAGCACCGTCTGTGCTGAAAGGGCAGCAGGACATGTCACTGAGCCATAGAAGAACGACGCACAACTTCAATCATTGAGTCTTCCAAGCCCTCCTGAAGGGCATTGAAGGCAGGTGAACAGACTCCTGGGTATATGTGACACCAAGGCAACCAGAATTATCACACGTGCCACCTGGAGGGAGGTGGCACTGGCACAGACTGCCAACTCCCTCAATCCGATGACTACAGAACAATGCTGCCAAAAGCTCCACATCCTCAGCGGAGCAGGCAAGGTAACACTGCACACCTTTCCCTTTTCTTCCTTGCTCACCTTGGACCAGCACACTCTGCACCCTCTTAAAGCAACACTTGTACAACAAATGCTTCACAGTGTTGGCTGGTTAAGTAGGGGCTCCAGCTCAGCAGCTTGCACTGGGGCTGCCCGCTTTGAGGAGAAGTGCCATGCCGCTCATGGTGAGCCACTCAGCTTGTCCTGGGAGATAGCGACGTCTGGCACCAGAGTGAAAAATGGGAGGCAACACCAAGCTGCCAAGGAGATAGTTGGCATTAGATTAGAGCCATCACAGTCCCATGAGCCTGTTGTAGACAATGAGCAGCCAACCATCTCCTGTGATCCTGGCCCTCAGGGGACATCTGGAAGAAGCAGGAAACTATGCACCCAAAGAGAATGCCATGCTTGCTCCTGGCTGTTGGTAGGGAGTGGGGGAGGTGGGGGGGGGGGGGGGGGGGGGGGGGGGGGGGAGGGTGATGGGAGTCTGAAAATCTGCTGGTGATCTGATCCTGTGAGAAACAATTAGAAATTCACATCCCACGATGCCCATTCTCAATGTTCCAAACCCTGGATCACTCTCCCAACATTAACAACCCAGATCCACCTCCTTCCACTCCTAAGTACTGCTACACACAGTTCCTACAACTTATCGCCTACCGACCTGCAACATGTACCTCTGTATCCTCAGCTTTAAAAAACCAGCTGACCTTGCACTGTGGTGGAACAGCACTGTCACAGCTCAAGATGCAGTGCCACGGTCATACTGCAGGAGGTGCTGCTCAGAAGGGTGGTCCTTTTTGCTGGTGAGGGGCATCCCGCTGTGAAGAGCAGCATGGGTGAAGGTGGCAGAAAAGATCAGTACAGTTTTGCCACTCCACAGATTTGGCAAAGCGTGATGACCCTCACCTTGGCAATCTTCCAGAGACCTGTAAATTTCTTGCACATTCATCACACTTTGCCAAATTTTGCCAGGGTGCCTTACAATGCATGCTCAGAGGGAGCATGACCAACACTCTGACAATTGTTCAATGACTTCCCAAATGCATGTTTTTGTTGCACACTATTATCATTGCCATGCCAATCCGTTTGCACTGTCATCCATGAAAAGTGCAAACAGCAAGAACTCTGCCAACACCAGCTACCTGCAAGTTACACATTCAGAGACTCGCATACAGTAGGATCTGGGCTGCGCGCTTGGCTATCACACATCTCTCAGCCTCCTCATTCCAATACATGTCCGTTTTTATCTACTTACAGGAGGAAGTCATCCATAATAAGTGGCAGCACAGGGGACCCCTCAAGCAGAAGGCCTTTGACCTCTTAGGAGAAGAGAGCCCTGCAAATTTTGGGCCTGGAGATAATTGAGGGAGTGGGGAAGGGGGAGGTCAATGCCCTTCCCCAACTTCAGGACTAGTACCGTGCGATGCTTTTTTATTAATTCCCCCACCCCCTCACTGAAACACAAGTATACAGTGGCCCAAAGCAGCACAACACACAATATCTTACCATGCAAGTAGTGGTTAAAGTGATATCTTCCTAGCAGAATTGTAGCACATGCTCTTCTGATCATATTCCCGTAACAGAGAGACTCCAGAGGGTAATATGCACCCTGGCCCCAGAACTTCACAGCATCCTGCACCATACACGGCTACAGCAGCAAGTAGATGGGCAGATACATTTACACCAGGGGGTTCAGTTCGTGAGCTACAAGAGGGAGCTGGTGATACATGAGCACCAGTAAGAGCAAGTAGAATTGGAGGAACTTTTAACCTCTTGGCTGGAAGGCCAGTTTGAGCACCCTTCAGCTGCTAAACCCAGGGTTTTGGGTCTTACACAGGGGCAGTCCAGAAACACAGTTTGGTAGGTCAGCATCACCAGTTCTTGGTGGTATTTTGTAGCAATCCAGCCTGCACAATTTAGTGTCATCTATGAAGGAGTCCACAACTCGCATCTGTACAGTGCTGCATGACCACATGACCAGAAAGCAGATCACCATGGAGAACGGTGATCTCTGCAGTGGAACGCCCCTTGACTGAAATCCTAAGCTTAGGCATAACAAATGTTCTTACTGCGGCTCTAGAGACCTGGGCCAGGGTTTTCCATTTGTGTGCTGACTGTAAGTATAGGTGTACCAAGTAGAATAGTCATAGTAAGCTTACTATTAAATATATAGCCACATATTAAAGATTGATTCTGCAGTGGTTTAATGGCTACACAAAGTCAGACGCGAATGCTAGAGAGAACTAATGAGCACTCATGTGTTGAATAGAAGTATAATAAACAACCCAAGACATCAAAGACATGCACAAAAATGGTAGCAACTAACCTTACTACTAAACCAGCTTACGTGTCAACAACGTACACACGTGATGACATATGGTACCCACATTTGTCCTATTAAACCTATAAAAGATACCACACACTGAAGCTCCTTGGGGAACTTCAATCCTGAAGGAGTCCTTGAAATGTGAATATTGGCACCTATATCTCATATGCACTGCATGTAAGGGGTTGTGATTTATTATGGGAATCAGGGGGAAAACTCTCCACTGGCTGGAGTCATACCTAGCACAAAGGAAGACGGTTGTGGTTGTTGGAGGTCAATCATCTCAGCACCAGGACATCGCTGCAGGAGTTCCTCAGGGCAGTGCCCTAGGCCCAACCATCTTCAGCTGCTTCATCAATGACCTTCCCTCCATCATAAGGTCAGAAGTGGGGATGTTCGCTGATGATTGCACAGTGCTCAGTTCCATTCGCAACTCCTCAGATAATGAAACAGTCCATGCCCGCATACAGCAAGACCTGGACGACATTCAGGCTTGGGCTGATAAGTGGCAATTAATATTCGTGCCACACAAGTGCTAGGCAATGACCATCTCCAACAAGAGAGCATCTAACCACCACCCCTTGATATTCAACGGCATTACCATCGCCGAATCCGCCAACATCAACATCCTGGGGGTCACCATTGACCAGAAACCTAACTGGACCAGCTACATAAATACTGTGGCTACAAGAGCAGGTCAGAGGCTGGGTATTCTATGGCAACTGTTTCACCTCCTGACTCTCCAAAGCCTTTCCACCATCTACAAGGCACAAGTAAGGTGTGTTATGGAATACTCTCCACTTGCCTGGATGAGTGCAGCTCCAACAACACTCAAGAGGCTCGACACCATCCAGGACAAAGCAGCCCGCTTGATTGGCACCCCATCCACCACCTTAAACATTCACTCCCCCCACCACCGGCGCACCGTGACTGCACTGCAGCAACTCGCCAAGACTTCTTCGACAGCACCTCCCAAACCCATAGCCTCTACCACCTAGAAGGACAAGGGCAGCAGACGCATGGGATCACGACCACCTCCAAGTTCCCCTCCAAATCACACACCATCCTGACTTGCAAATATATTGCCGTTCCTTCATAGTCGCTGGGTCAAAATCCTGGAACTCCCTCCCTAACAGCACTGTGGGAGTATCTTCACCACACGGGCTGCAGCGGTTCAAGAAGGCGGATCACCACCACCTTCTCAAGGGCAACTAGGGATGGGCAATAAATGCTGGCCTTACCAGCGATGCCCACATCCCAGGAACAAATTAAAAAATATATGCAATAGCAAAATACTGCGGATGCTGGAAATCTGAAATAACAACAAAAAATGCTGGAAATACTCAGCAGGTCAGGCATCATCCGTGGAGAGATAAACAGAGTTAACGTTTCAGGTCTGTGACCCTTCGTCAGAACTGGAAAAAGTTAGAGATGTTTAATGCAGGTACAGAGGCAGGGAAGGGGGGGGGAGGAAAGAACAAAAGGGACGGTCTGTGACAGGAGGGGAAGGTCTTTGACTTGATTTAATATAGAAGTATTAAACAAATGTTTCCGTGTTCCCTAGTCCTTGAACTTGTATTAGGGGTAAAGGATGCATGGCATTGGCCCGAAAATTAGACCTAATACGCGAGAGTACGCACTGTGTACTCTCGCGTTTTAGGTCTCCAATTGCCGGTTTCCTGCATGCACTGTGCATGCGCGGGAAACCGGCACTTCGTGAATTCAAAAGGGGCGGTTCCTAAGTGAACCGCGTGCGCGCTACAGGCTGCGCGCACGCAGTGCACTTAGTTTTTTTTGCAGCTATGAACGCGCAGGTAAGCATGGAAGATTTTACACATGAAGGAGGCGTAAGACCCTCTTTTAACAAGGTAAGTAGTTAATTAAGTATTATTTTAAATTTTTTTCAACAGGTTTATCTTTTTTAGAGACTTTAAAGAAAGGTAAGTTTATTTTTATAACTTTTAAAAAGATTTTAAATTTTTTCAAAAATTTAATTTTTTGTTTAAAGTGGTTAATTTATTTAACTATACTTATTTTATTAATGTGATGACTTTTTAAAAAATATTTAATTGAGGTTTAGCTGTTCTTTTGGGGGGGTGTAGGATTCATAGCTTTGACAGCCCTTGCTGTTAAAACTATGAATGAAAGATGGCCTATGGTGTGTTGGCGTTTATTAACAGAGGGTTTGAGTTTAAGAACCGTGAGGTTATGCTGCAACTGTACAGGACCTTGGTGAGACCACATTTGGAATATTGTGTGCAGTTCTGGTCACCTCACTATAGGAAGGACGTAGAAGCATTGGAAAGAGTGCAAAGGAGATTTACCAGGATGCTGCCTGGTTTGGGGTGGAGGTCTTATGAGGAAAGATTGAGGGAGTTGGGGCTTTTCTCTTTAGAGCGGAGGAGGATGAGAGGCGACTTAATAGAGGTTTATAAGATGATGAGGGGGATAGATAGAGTGGATGTTCAGAGACTATTTCCTCGGGTAGAGGCAGCTGTTACAAGGGGGCATAACTATAAGGTGCATGGGGGGAGATATAGAAGGGATGTTCGAGGTAGATTCTTTACTCAGAGAGTGGTTGGAGTGTGGAATGGACTGCCTGCTGTGATAGTGGAGTCGGACACTTTAGGAACTTTCAAGCGGTTATTGGATAAGCACATGGAGCACACCAGAGTGATAGGGAGTGTGATAGCTTGATCTTGGTCTCGGACAATGCTCGGCACAACATCGAGGGCCGAAGGGCCTGTACTGTGCTGTACTGTTCTATGTTCTATGGTGTGCTGCCATTGGCTCTAACTGAATCACGTGATCCCAGAGCTCGCACGAACTAATTGCGTCTCTGGGTCACGCAAGCACTGCACAGCTGCATGTGGGACTGGCCTTGAAACTAAAGTTCGTGTGGGCCCGGAGGAAAAAGGTAGGCGTGGAGTGAGATATCGCGGGGAAGCCTTACCCCCGCGTGAAGACTCACTGTTTAATTTCTGGGCCAATATCTTATAATACCACCACATAAGGGCAATAGGGATATATGACAATATCCTGTCTAAACCCAACACTCACCAGCTCGCAATTTCCCCATCACAAGCTGACAACTGCAGAGATGATGACCCCTGGCCTTGGGGGCTCCAATCCACAGTATTATGTCTGGTCTGGATTCATCATGTTGAACAATTAGATTGAGACAGCCAGAATGCAGGCCCCCACAGCCTCAATGATGTTTGCGAACTGTCTGTTCCCAGACAGATCTTTGGCTAGGCCATAGGAGTGGCCAGTAACAGGGTATGAATAGCGGGAACTGCCATAGATGATGGAGGTTTCACTCAGCTTGACACCACAGCCATAAACACCGAGCCACCCCAATCAAAAGACTGCAATTATGCCAGATAGTGCACAGGCCCAAGTAGGCCACTACATTCAATCCCATGGCAGGGCTGTCTACTGCCCCCAAGCATGAGGAGTTACTTGTCTCTCCCCACCAATTCATTTTAATGGACATTCATTCCCAGCAGCCATCCATCTCATTCCCTCCTCCTACTGGGGAAACATTTAGAAGGTCACACAGTTAGAAAGTAGAAAAAAGAAAGACTTGCATTTATATAGCACCTTTCATGACCTCAGGATGTCCCAAAGCGCTTTACAGCCAATGAAGTACTTATGAAGTGTAGTCACTATTGTAATGTAGGAAACGCAGCAGCCAATTTGCACACAGCAAGCTCCCACAAACAGCAGTGTGATAATGACCAGATAATCTGTTTTTAATGAAGTTGATTGAGGGATAAATATTGGCCAGGACACCAGGGATATCTCCCCTGTTCTTCTTCGAAATAATGGGCCGGATTTTCCGACCCCCACGGGTGCGTACGAGCTGTGTACACACCCATAGGGGCCGCGCAAGTGCCGGTTTCAGGCATGTGAAGCGCATGAGCTGAAACCCGGCACTTGCAATCTGTCAAAAATTCTCTTGACAGATCATCCGCATGCCCAAGGAAAGGGCCTCTGCGGGTGGAGAGTTGAGTTTTTTTTTTTACAACTTTCGCCCGCTGAATGACTGTCAAATTCTTCCGCCTGGTAAGGCCTGCTTTTACCAGCGTAAGAGTTTAAAATAACATTAAAATATTTTTTTTTCAATCATTTAAACATTAAAAAACCTGTGCAATAAGTTATGGTTATATTTAGCCCCTTTAAAACATTTACAATTATTTTTTTTTTAATTAAATTTTTGTTCAAAACATTTAATTAAATGGCATTTTAATTAATTTTATACATGTAATGGTTTTTCTTTATTTATTTTGGTGTTTTGGTGCATTTTTGCAGTCATCCCCATTCATACTTTTGACAGTTCTGTCCGTATGGACCTGTCAAAAGTATGAAGGGGGATTCCCTTCTTCCATTGGTTCGCCTGGCCCACGTGATCCCAGGGGAGCTTGCGAACCGTATGCGCCCCTGGGATACCTGGGCCTCTGCGCATTTCGAAGAGGAAAGGCCCAGAATCGCAAGCCTCGGGATCTACAGAACCAGCAGGTAAGTTCATAGATTTGTTTCCGATCAGAGGCATCCGCCCGCAGTAAGCCTCCGATCGGAAATTCAGGGCCATTGCCATGGGATCTTTTACGTCCACCTGAGAGAGCAGACGGAGCCTCGGTTTAACATCTCATCTGAAAGACGGCACCCCTTCAGCACTGCACTGCAGTGTCAGCCTAGATTTTGTGCACAAGTCTCTGGAGTGGGACTTGAACCCACAACCTTCTGACTCCGAGGCGAAAGTACTACCCACTGAGCCACGGCTTCATACGCTATGATAAACATGAAGCACCAGAGGAAACACCCTGAACACACCTGCACCACATCAGGTACTTCAAGTTATAACACTGGGGTTAACTGGTACTCAAATGTGTCGTAATGGTTAATTTGGGACTGAAGCAGGTTAATGTACTTGGAGAAATGTTGTGCTGTTCAGGATGTAAAGCTGGGGCCAATGGCAGCAGTCCCATTTTTTCTCCAGGGTACTGGGCACACGTGCAGATGATTATTGTACATTCGATGGTACAGGTAAATGCAGTATATCAGAGCCAGCCTTAGTACTCTTGCCAAGGCTACTGTTGGTTGTATATATTATAGCTCAGAATCTCTTCTTCTCCACCAACACCATGACAATGGCTTTTTGTAGAGTGAGGCTTATATAACGCACATCAGGTTCCAATCACCTTGGATATCTAGGCTGGCCGGTGCTGCATGCCTCCTCTGCTACTGCCCTCCTTCTTCTAGAACCAGCAGATAGAAGGGGGTGGCCTGTGGAACATCCCTAGCTCCTATTTAGGCAGAGCTCAATTATATTCGACTTTACAGCATCAATAAACTTTCATACAGCTCTTACTGAATAGATCACTGCATCATGACAATGCTTCCTGCAGTTTTGACATTACACGTAAATTGATGCTTCTACAGATGACAACAGAACTTAACAATGCTAGGATTGTCAACTTGAATTTTAAGTATGCTACAAGAAATCACAAACGATCTTGGAAGTTATGTGAACAGACATTACCGACAACAAAAGCTATGCTTTGCTGTGTGACATAAGAAAACTACTAGTCACTTGGTCTAAGCGTTAAACAAAGCTTTAATCAACTCTTTTACAACATGGAGGTCTAGTTGTGTCCTTCACCAGTTCCTGTCAAAGAATGTCCTGAGCAAGCTGGGCCCATGCCCGAGTATTTATACTCTCCCTGGACAGCACCACCAGCAGGCCGCCCAGTATTATTTCATAAGTCATTTCCACAGGAATGACAAGATTCATGTCACTGTGTTTTTCCCCAAAGTTTATTTTCGATAAAAGTTTTTCATCAGATACTCCCCATTTTCTCCTCGTACTGGTTGATTGCCATCTGGCCACAACTTTCCCCATTCGCAATGCTATTCTGCTTTCACCTGGTGAGGGGTACAAAACGAGGATGGAAAGGCAAGCGCCAGCAGCGTTTGCCTTGAGGAGGCCTCATGCAAAGGCACAGTTTGGGGATCCTACATTTTACTAGACAAGGATACTAAATAGCACCTACTTAATCTGGGGCCAAATCCGCACACGTACGATCATGAAAAGGCATGTTTGCGATAAATATAAAAATAATTGACAAAATGATCAGGGACCATTACATAGGTGTCCTTACACTGGACCCGCTTGGAGCCCTGTGGTACCTAATGTCGACTCTGAAGACAGGTAATGACTTATTTGCCTAATTTTTCTTCAACTGATTTACTGAGTTAGCCAAGAATAGCAAGGCTCTTAAGCTATTTCTAGACTAAAAATGAATCAATAACACAGGAAGCCAGGAAGTGCTCCCCTCCCCAAAAGGTGCCACATCCACATTACTGTTTATATAATATAACCTTTGTATGTTTGGATTAGAACTCTAATTTGATAGGTAATTAGTTTCCATCAGTTCTGTTCTCTTAAAACAAAGTGTGCATGCATAAGTCATCCTGTCCAAGGCAAGGCATATATTTTACTGCACTCTTGTGCTCCCACTGTTCGTCAATGGGAGTGTGTGCAGTGATGTAATTATGAAGCACAGTCAAGCTGATGCGCTCAGGCTAGATTCCCCCAGAGTAGTGGCATATAGAGAGTAGAGCCTGCATGCTTATCAACTCTGCCTTTTCCCTCTCTTCCCTTGACAAATCACCTTCACCTTACCTTAAAACTTGCATAGCTTTTCCACTGAAAGTTAGAGAAACATAATGAGGGATCTATGTTTAGCTCTCATGTCCCGATATGGTACAATCCTATTACTGAGATTAACCACACAGAGATTTACTGGCAGCAGTATAGGTCTGAGAGTACTCAGAGACTATGTCACAGATTTAGGTTATTGCAGCTTTAATAAACCAAAATTGAAAAATACTATTCCTAATAAAGATTTATTTAAACGTCTACCAATTAAACATACACACTTCAACAGTGGGGATTTAGGCACAAGCTTCTTCAATCCCCAAGTAAAATGGTAAGAGGTCCAAATATAGCCTCTAAATGTAAAAATAAAACTGTGATAAGATTTAAAGAGAGATTTATTCCAAATTCGCAGGCAATCTCGTCAAAGTGTTGCAGACATGATTACTGATGAAGAGCTAAGGAATAAAGTCTGGAGGTCAATCACATTGGCAGAGAAAGAAACTGGAAACAAACAAATTCAGTTGAAAGTGCGCCAAAGAACATATTGGACCACTTTATGTCTAAATGAGACATTGGCACTGCAGGTTTGAACTTCTGTACATCCTATGGGATTGCAACACCAAAGCCTTTCTGGATGAAAATCCTGGAGATCGACAAAGGGAACCACTCTTCCCAACGCTGATTACCACTAAAAATATACAACTCTCCAAATCTAGCAACATCAGAAATCCATAGACTGTGCTATACATTAATGACCATTGTAAAGTGTACCACCTTAAGACTCCAGGGATTGGCAGACCTTCCTTGCACTGAAAAATGAAAAGCCCTCATTAAGGAGACCTTTCAATGTGCAAATGTTTAGATTACAGCAAAGGGCCCCCAGGGGAACTTGGAAAAGAACTAGGTCCTCATATAATAGATGTATAAAAGAATAGTGGATGTGAGATTCGCCTCAAGGGAATGTCCTCTTTCAAGTTGCTGTTTTCCCTCTTGTCCTTTAGCAACCATCTCACAAATTGAATGTATTGAGCTTACTGTACAATTGGTGTTCAATTTCTAAGCCTCATGTGTATTGGTTATATCCATGTATCTCCAATATCCCCATCTATCTAGATTTATAGTTTTGCATGCTGTGTACAATAATGTAATCAAAAGTTTAATCTAAAAAGCAAAATGCTTCATGTATCAAAGGGTACTCTCAGTAGAATGCCTACTGCTATGCAACAAGTCCACTTTGTTCATATTAATATTAAAAATTTTCTTTTTAGCTGCCAAGGGTAAATAGAAAACTATACTTCTGAGGAGAGACTTGCGATAATAGGAGAAAAGTCTAAGATGAAGTTTCATTATTTAAGGTTTTGATCAGGTGAATAGGGAAAAGACTATTTCCGTTGGATGAGGAGTCAGTGACGGGAGATCATCAATTTAAAATTAACATGAAGGAGAGAAGTTCGGCGAAATTGCTTTACGCAGAGGGCTGTTGGAATATGGAATGTGTTACTGCTGGAAGCAGAGACCACTGCATCTTTGAAGAAGAAAATGGATAAATATTTGAACTAGAGGAAGATACAAAGCTATGGAGAGCAGGACAGTGGGTTTTGTTTTGGATTGTTCGAGCAAAGAGCTGGCACAGGCACGATGTCCTTCTCTGCTATAAACTTGAATGGGAACAAAATAGATTCTTGCACATAACAGACCTGGTGCTCAGTCTGGGGGGGGGGGGGACAAATCTTCATCTTATGTTGTACACATCTGTGGGAAGAGAGATTCTTGGACAAAGTGGCTTTAATGCTCACTCTGGAAAAAGAGAATATATCGCCAATAGTGATCTTTGTTTAAAAATATCTGACTTGTATCAGTATCTTATTAAAATGATAATGCCCCAATTTATTTACCTTTTTGCAGTGTGAGCAGGTACAACAAAAAAAACTACATATGTAGCAGTATGTGTGCGTATAGATGACGTATTTTGGTATTGTCCATAGCACAGGCTAGTACAATTATATTTTATGTAAATAGCTAGCATACAGAGCTGGCCTGCTTTTCTTCTTAAACTAATGTTGGTAACTGCCCACAAATTGCAGAGTATGCCTCAGAGAAGCGTTACCATTTAATTTTACTTATATGTTTTTCTTTATTATGCAAAAATCACTGCAGGATTATGATTATTCAATGACTGTGCGTACCGTTTGCCCACAGCCAATATTCATCTTACAGAAGCAAAGAGAGCTAACACAGCCCTTTCTGCATGTATTTTTAACATTCCTCTGCAAACTTCTGATGTACATTGCATAATATAAGCAACTGAGGCAAAAGCTATCCCGCGCAAATACAAATATACAATGGCAATTCCACAGAGACTCTTCAAAAATTCATAATTCTAAAAATATATTGCAACTTCTTTTGTCAAATGTATGTACCTCCTCCCTATTATCAAATAATTATTCAACTGATTACATTGTGGATGGAACCTTAGCCATGCCTTTTGTATGATCTGTTTGGCCAATGAAATCCTTTGGGGGAACATTCAACATTGAAATTAAAAAAATATGGTGTAGGCTCTGAGTTTTTGAATACTGTGTTTTATTCAGTAAGACATTCATGCTTGTCTTTTTATTTTGAGAGTGTGCTGTCAGGTTGGGAATTTAATTTAAACTAATAGTATAAGGTATAGGCATAAGCAATTATAAATTTGCAATACCTTGTACCGTAAACTTTGTTACAATTACAGTTCATCCTCAATATACATCGAGGGCATGTAAGGGCTACCAATGAGATTTGTTAAGTATTTCCACAGGCAAAGCTGATTGTAACTTGCTCGCTTTACTCATGAGTTAGACAGCCAACTTCACTAGTGGATATACCTACTCACTGCTAGCAATAACATTCTACTTATGTCATAACATTAAATATTTTATAAAAAAATGTTTTTATTCTACAGTAATATAGATATAAAATATATTAAGTCACCACACTTTATCTGTGCTACAAGGAACTGTAATACTTTTATATTTGAAACTGCAGCACTTCTCACTATATCACACAAGTCAATCATGCAATCTACTTAATTTCATAAGCGTGACCTTTTCCCTTTGTATTTACAAGGTAACACAATTTTCTTAATTGTTTCCTGCGCATGTGTTATTTGGATACATTTTAGCCATCAAATTCATTCCTATTTTCAATTTGCATAAGTTAGCAGTTTGAACTCTTGAACTAACCAGCCACTGGCATGAAAGGGAATGGAACACCATCCTCTTGGCTAAAATGCTGCAATAAAATCAACTGAACTAAAATACTTATGATTTTGCATTTTCTGCCATGTTCTTACATTCAATTCAATTGCAGAAACACAAATATTTATACAGAGGACATGTTATACAAGACTGATCCTCCATTAATTTCATTGGTGAGCTTCCACTCCCAAAATGTTTAAATGGATACCACGATAACTGAAACTTTTCTTCATATTCAATGTTGCGTGTGATCTCACTATATCCCGAATATACTTGGATCATGGAAACATTTTGGCTCCAAATAACATATGAATTGCCTCTAAAGGCTTGGTGAAGACGATTAAATTGGCCCCAAATCAGTGGACGGCCATTACTTGGACCCAAATTCCTCTTCATTTTGGATTAATACAGAACAATAGGGTCGTGCCAGTCTCTATAATACCTCTAACCCACCTATCCAGTCAAACAAACAGTGACAGGAGTGTTATTACCAATATTGTGAACAGGTATTCCATCAGATTCTTAGCACATCAGTTCCTGCTGCTGAAAGAGTGTTTCGACCACTGCAAAACACTTTGGGATAAAATATTTTGAATGTGATTTAAGTACAACATTGTTGCATAGCTAGTTTTGAAGCCAACATTGCCTGGCTATAATTACCATCCAAAAAGCTTTTATGTTCTGTAATTTTCCCATAAGTAGGCTGCAATCCAATTACCTCTTCCTCTGATATGTTATCAGGAGTGAGCATTGGGAGGCCCTCCTGCCAAAAGACATGGCGGCGTTTTTTTTTATATAAAGCCTGAACAAAAAGCATGGTATTTGAGGACGAGTAACTCAACAGGACAGTAGAAAATAATGAAAACGGATCCTTGAACTGGCCAGAATATTTCTGGTGTTTGTCGCCTGAAACAAAACAGAAGAGCAAACTCTTTTTTAAAAAAAAATGTTTGTCACTGAAATATAATTTGTGTCAATACATGGCCCAAGATGTGTGTTGGCCCGTTTTCTGCAATGCAATCTGTGTCAAAACCAATCATTGTGTCACAAAAATGTGATCTGTGACCAAAATAATGTACCATCATTCCTGTTGTTTTCTCTCTCCAGACACAAAGACATGCCTCGTCAATCAGATACAATTATGCAGATATAAACATGGCAAGAATAAAATAAATATAAATTTGCCGATAACCAACGTCTGAAAATGTGATGACATCGCAGTAGGAATGAACAGCCTTAAATTTTTAAAGTTTCACCAGCAACGTTTCAATTTCAATGAACAACATTGATGACAACTACAGCAACTGAAAGCCATTTTTTTTCCAGTCATAAATCTAAAATAATTATTCGACCCTGGGATCATCAAAACCATGAATTAATAGAAAAACTTTTGTGAAAAAAGATGTGCCAAACTAGTATTCAAGCACCGGGGTCAAGGAGATAGCATACTTCCCACTGAGGACTGAATCACAGACTTGTGTTGGGTGACCACAAAAATAGACACTGCAGCTCCGAAGAGGTCAGATGCGACATCAATTACAGGATGTCAACGCATTTTCAGCTATATGGAGAAAAAAAAATGTGAATGGAAGGAGACTGTTGGTTGCCCCACCCTGCCTTCATGCCAGTCCGCAAAAGGCAGATCCTCTGCAGCACAAACTACAGCATCACGGGGCCCGGGGAGCTGCATGGGGGCTCAAAGACCCCAAATTCACCAGGAGATTTCACACACACACAAAAATGACCCCTTTAGAATAGATAAAAACCAACATGCACGACGCAGGAAACCGAAACCTAAGCAACCTATTGCAATGTTTCTTACATTACTTAATGGCAGTTAACGCTGACAAATCTCGACACTATTTTTAATCCAGCGTGCACGTTACACCCAGATAAGTGTTTTTTTTTAAAAAAGGAATATATGAAGATTTAAGAAATAATAAAGCGGTGAAACACACACACCCACGCGATTTCATGAAATACGTGTTGCTGATCTGCAAGCACGGTGCACAAGCTGAGGAATTTCAGCCTCATTTTTTCCCCTCTGCATTGAAAGGGCTGACAGTGCTCAGGTATTGCTGTACTCACTTGCCACGCTGTCTTCACCGTCTTGTGGGTTTAAACTGCACAACTAGCAGATACTTAAATATTTTCTTACCCCACTAAAAAAATAACCTCATGTCTCGACCAGCTTCCGGACTGGGAGAAAATCCAACTGCAGGTTCATTATGAAACTACTGTGTATTTTATATATATATATATATATATGTCACGCAGCTGTCTTCTTTTTCTTGTTGCAATGTTCTATTGCATTAAGGTAATTTTCTTGTCTGTCATTCTTTACCACTGTCTGCCTGTCTCACTGTTTTATGTGGAAACGGGTCCCTCCGTGTGGACAGCTCCTAGCGCAGCTCTGTGAAAGCGGCGCAGCCCACAGCCATCTGACTCGCTCTATCCGCACAGCGTCAGCCGGCACTGCTTAAAGAGGCAACAGACTACCTACAGCACCAGCACACACCTCCTTTTAAAAAAAAATCTAGTCAACGGTGTATTGGGCTGGGCTGGGCGGGGGGAGTAAATTGCTTGGCACATTTTAATATATTTTTGAAGAATCAGCAAAAAAAAAACAAACGCGAAATCCATCAGAGGAAAAAGTTTTAAAATAATTATGCTTTAAAAATGTGGGGTCCAACAGACTGGTTGAATGTTTCAACAAATTAAAAAAGTCACTGCACAGTACATTTAATAGTCTTGGACTATATACATTAAAACAAAGTTTTTAAACATCATTATGCTTTAAAATATGGGTCCCACCAAATCATATATCTGTAATCAGGGCTTAAACAAATCGGATTGAGCACTAAAAAACTGATGCTAATCAGGCCACATGTAATCAGTGCAACATCCCCACTGACACCTGGGAATCCCTGGCCCAAGACCGCACAAAGTGGAGGAGAAGCATCCGGGAAGGCGCCGAACACCTCGAGTCTCTTCGTCGGGAGCAAGCGGAAGCCAAGCGCAAGGAGCGCACGTCAACCCAAGCACCCCAACCACCCGCCCCTTCAACCACCATCTGCCCCACCTGTGACAGAGACTGTAGGTCCCGCATTGGACTCATCAGTCACCTGAGAACTCATTTTTAATGTGTAAGCAAGTCATCCTCAGTTCAGAGGGACTGCCGAAGAAGAAAACCTTCAACCTTGCTCCATCACAGTAAGCTTTTTTCTGTTGTTGCTAATTTCCTGAGGTCACTGCTACTTTTCGAAAATTTATTCTCGGCATATGGGCATCACTGGCAAAGCCAGTACATTTAATTGTCTTAGACTATGTACATTAAAACAATCCCTAGTTGTCCTGAGGAGGTGATGGTGGACCTTTTTCTTGAACTGCTGCAGTTTGCGTTACCTCAATGCTGTTAGGTAGGGAGTTCTGGGATTTTGACATGAGTTCCTACTGGCAGATGAATACATGGGCATCTACAGCAGCCTAGGTGTAGGCCCACCTGTAGATTTGTCAGGTCATGTGGATGAAAAGCAGCATAAAATACACACAAAAAGGTAGAAACATATCCAAAATACAAATACATGTGCACTGTATACATTATTTTCTAATAATCTACTGAAAAACGCAATATTGTTAGTTCAGTATCATTAGTCAAGTGATTGTGATTCTTCAAATTATATACTAAATGTAAATCATCTCCACAATAGTATTATTCTCTCAATGTCACATTAACTGAAGCAACTACAAACAGTGAAATGTACGTGTTATTTACAGTAGAAACCTGCAAGTTAGCTAATCCTCTAGCTCAAACCAGCCCATGAGGACAACTGCATTTTTTTAAGTTTCATTTTCAAAACAATGATGTAAATTTCATCCCTCTGTATAAATCTCCCCATTTTGGAAAAAATAAAAATTCTTATCTTCCGCTTGTGTGCCAGAGTCAGCTGTAGGGCACCAAGATAATCAGTCCAATGGAACGTACTTGCTAATTCAACCACCTTACGAAGTTGCCCACTTTTGATCAGTCCCTTAAGTAATTGAGGTTAGAAAGGTTATTTGAAGAGTACAGCGATGGTAGGGCTGGAGGTCGTGCCTAAACAAATCCACAAGCAAAGATTTAGGTTAAATGCGAAGAAACATTTATTTTCACAGAGTCATTGCCCTCTGGAATAAACCACTGAGGATTGTGATGAGTAAGGACAAGCATTTAAATTGGAACTTGACAAGTTCCTGAGAGAAGAGGATGTTTCCAGTTAAAGGGGTTAAGTTGTTAGTGAGTTGTGTTTAGGAGGTGCACGGGCTACCGCAGTCGGCTGGAGTTTGTTGGATTGCCTTGATGAGTCACGGAAGAATTTCCTGGAGTTTTTCCTGAATTAGTTGCAGGTTTGTTTTTTTTTGCCTGTCCCAAGAGTTAGCATGGTTAAGGGGGTGATTGAATGGTGTAACTGGATTGAATGGGTTTTTCTCAGCTTTACTTTTGTATGGGATTCTACTGTATTTTCAGGAAAATATTAAACATGTCACTAGTCATGGAGGGGAAAGAGATGGATGGTGTCGTTGGATAACACACTTTCTTTCCATGTCTGGGCGACTTTGAATTTATTCAGGAATGAAGTGAAGAAGTTTCCTTCTCTGCCTTGTCTGGGATGGCCTTATGTGAAATAGATTTAAACAGCCTTAATCCAGTTCTTAATGCATGTGGGCTCACAGCAACCTGGATTTCAGCACAAATGTAGTCTTCACTTAAGAGGCCATAAAATTGGCTGATGTGGGAAATAGAAAAATATCACTGGTGCAGTGCTCATCTGATATTGGGATTAAAGCACATTATTAGGGCAGCAGAGGAGAAGATGTATTCTTTGAGGATGTAACGATCAGGGTGGACAAAGGTGAGTCAGTGGATGTGGTGTATTTGGATTTCCAGAAGGCATTCGATAAGGTGCCACATAAAAGGTTACTGCATAGGATAAGAGCTCACGGAGTTGGGGGTAATATATTAGCATGGATAGAGAATTGGCTAACTAACAGAAAGCAGAGAGTCGGGATAAATGGGTCATTTTCCGGTTGGCAAACGGTAACTAGTGGGGTGCCACAGGGATCGGTGCTGGGGCCTCAACTATTTACAATCTACATTAATGACTTGGATGAAGGGACCGAGTGTAATGTAGCCAAGTTTACAGATGATACAAAGATGGGTGGGAAAGCAAGTTGTGCAGAGGACTCAAAGAACCTGCAAAGGGATATAGACAGGCTAGGTGAGTGGGCAAACATTTGGCAGATGGAGTATAATGTGGGAAAGTGCGAGGTTATCCACTTTGGCAGGAAAAATAAAAAAGCAAATTATTATTTAAATGGAGAGAGATTACAAAATGCTACAGTTCAGAGGGACCTGGGGGTCCTTGTGCATGAAACACAAAAAGTTATATACAGGTACAGCAAGTAATCAAAAAGGCAAATGGAATGTTGGCCTTTATTTCCAGAGGGTTGGAGTATAAAAGCAGGGAAGTCCTGCTACAACTGTACAGGGTATTGGTGAGACCACACCTTGAGTACTGCGTAGTTTTGGTCTCCTTATTTAAGGAAGGATATACTTGCATTGGAGGCTGTTCAGAGACGATTAACTAGGTTAATTCCAGAGATGAGGGGGTTGACTTATGAGGAAAGGTTGAACAGGTTGGGCCTATACTCATTGGAATTTAGAAGAATGAGAGGTGATCTTATTGAAACATATAAGATACTGAGGGGACTCGACAAGGTAGATGCAGAGAGGATGTTTCCCCTCGTAGGGAAATCTAGAACTCGGGGGCATAGTTTTAGAATAAAGGGTCGCCCTTTTAGAACTGAGATGAGGAGGAATTTCTTCTCTCAGAGGGTTGTAAGTCTGTGGAATTCTCTGCCCCAGAGAGCTGTGGAGGCTGGGTCATTAAATACATTTAAGGTGGAGATAGACAGATTTTTGCAAGATAAGGGAGTGAAGTGTTATGGGGAGCGGGCAGGGAAGTGGCTTTGAGCCCAAGATCAGCCATGATCCTATTGAATGGCGGAGCAGGCTCGAGGGGCCAAGTGGCCTATTCCTGCTCCTATTTCTTATGTCCTTATGTATCTTCCCAACCTGTACTTAACATGGCAATCGCGAAGGTCACAATGTCTGCCAAAAATTAACAGAATTTATTTCCCCAGCATTGACATCCCTCACCTTGATGAGGCCCAAAAATGCGTACATAGAGTCACAATCCCTCATATAACAAACATTAGCTTGCCACAGTAAAAAAAAAAGTTATATTTTTACCTGTAGGTGCCAGTTCAATGCAGGGTTGCCTGCATGTGTATAATTTTATACATCTGACAGTAACACGAAGACACAAGCCCCTTCAGGTATCAGATGAACTAATATATATTTACAATTACAGTCTCCTTTGTGGTCACGATAGAGTGACTCGAAAAGTCATAGTAAAATACAGGACTCAATTTACTGATTCAATTTAAGGGCATTTTCTTTAGGGTTCAAAGCTGCAGCTTAGACTAGAATGGGTTCAGACACCGCATATCTAAATTGTCAAAAATCATACTTACAAACCATTTCTTGTACCCAATTGGCTTGATGTAAATTGACATGTCAATATGAAAAGCAGAAGGCAGAGAGCTAGCCAAAAAGTGCAGCCAATAAGACAGAAGCCCTCCCAACAGGGAACAGGATCAGTGTAAATATCCAGAATTGCATGGTAGTGCCGCTGACGTATAACATTATAAACAGGTAATCCGTTTATTTTATGAGAGCTGTTAATACCATAAAGGTGAAATGGATTCAAATCAAAGCATTTCAAACTGCTCATTATAGGCAGAGCTTCACTAAAATCAGACACACAGAAGGGGGGAACAATGGTGCTTGTATAGAAATTTGTGAAACATTTAAGTAGAAACACCATGTACAACATCTAAATAATTAAAACTTTTATGTCTGGTGCATGCCTGTCACATCTGAAAGAGCAGAAATTTGTGATTGGCTGAAATGAGGACTTATCCATTAAACCACCAGTCAATTATCCAACTGGCGAAATGTGAGCAAATCAAAAGCAGTGGGTACCAATGAGGAACGAGTAAAGCAGCAGAAATCTGAGCAATCAATTTGCTCTTTTTTTTTTAAAAAAAGCGCTACCAACTCTAAATTAGCAAGTAGCTGGAAATACCAATCCTGAACTGGCAAGGAACAGGTAGTAGCCAATCAAATCCCTTGAATTCCTCCGCTCCCCCACCCCAGTTGAAAATTTACTGATGAAAGTAATACTTTTAACATAAAGAAATAATTGGTTCTGAATAAAATGATTATTCTTCCTGGTAGAGTTGCCTGTAAAATGTTGCAAATCTCAAGTGATTTCTTGGAGAGGCCTCCTCCTGTGCTGGCACCTTGGTGCTTCATTTGGCGACAGCATCAATTATTGGGTTGGCATCTTCTTTTCTGCAAATGATTTGGTTCCTCCTGATTGCAGTCATCTCAATCACGGAAAGCCCAAACCCTTCAGTCTGGTTCTACCCATGTTTATGCTGAAATCCAAGAGGTCTAACCTCTTCCCTGTGCTCCCTGCAGTGGTACAACCTGATTTACGTAGTCATTCCTGGCTTATCTCACTATTCAGTGTTGCCAGCCACTCAGTGGTTTTGCACTTCCAGCCCCTCAAGTACAATAACCCCCACCTCCCTCCCTGACTGCTTGGCAGGCCTCCATGATCCCCAACCTCCTGATTTCTCCCGGTCTTCATATTTCTCCTTGAGTGCTACCCCTTCCAAGTATGTCTTTGCCTCACTTCCTTCCTGCTATGAGTACTGCCAGAGGTTAGCCACTTCAAAGTCCTTCCAGATCCAGGACTGCAAGCCCACCGAGTGGTTCCAGACGCACGCACACGCGCGCACGCACACACACACACTCACTCTCCTGAATCCCGCTCAGGCTCGGGCCCGTTCCACCTGCCCCACCCCATGCTCCAACCCCAACTTCTTGCTTCTTCCCTACCATAGCCACGCCAGTCCGTCCTTAGCTGACTTTCAGCTCCACTTTCTTTCTCAATGAGCAGTGACACAGAAGATCCACTCGTTGTATTTTAATATCTAATCAGATTGGCATCATAGTACACCACATCTATGCTATAGTACCATATGTTCTAACCTAGAGGTGTAACCATGTATACAGAGTTGGGGGCAGGGGAGGTGGGGGTACAGGACAGACATCAGGAGCAATTCTAGGGTTTGAAGGTGGGGGTATAACCCATACAATTTCCTTTGCTGTCCTATTATTGGGGCAAATGATTTGTTGTGGCTCATTATTCTCTGGCAAATGCCATGAATTTTTACACTTAGCACAGTTTGCTGCTCAAGAACTTCAATTTTGCATAAAAGGTCCTGAAACCAGTGAAAATAATGGCTTCTGAGTGTTAACGAATCTCTTGCCCTCTTAACTGCTGTAATTTCAGCGTGCTACTGCAAAAGGACCTGGAAACACACTTCCGACATGGTCAAGTGCTTTAAATTGTCGTGTGAAATCTGTTTCATACCACAGCACAAGAAACTGCATTTTGCATCACCATTCGCTGTCAGATTGGAACTCTGCTGCACAGGCAAGAATTCCACTGAAGACTTGGAAACATTTAACAGATTTGCTCTCAGGATTTATGCCATCTGAAAACCTCCCATTTCATGGAACTGCCGCCTTATAACTCGCTCCCAAATTACATAGAAATGCATCTTGTGTGTATAATAATGTTTGTGTTCCTAGCCAAGTGTAAAAAATAATTAAATACCATCTGCCAAGTTTGCTTCATATGTTGCCAGGAGAATTTTGGGAGCGCAGCAAGTGGTATTTCCACCCATGGAGCGACGGTGTTGTTCGCAGGCTTATTTAGCCTATTCGTACCAATATACTATAGTACAATTTATAGTGGAGTTGGCAGGATTTTTTTTTAGGGGCTGTTTAGACACGAGCTTGCCAGACCAAACAAAACTACTACCAAAGGTCCATCTTTCAAATAGGAGTTTCAGAATAAGATCCGAATGGAAACATCATTACCTCCCGTAATCCAACTCAATCAAATGAAAAGGAAAAATGGGTCTTCTCGGACAAAAGCTCTAAGCCACAAACACCAAGCGGTGGTTATGTGTCGCTAGTCTACTGGTAACTTCGCTACTATTCAGTGCAATATCCCGGTGAACATTCCCCAGCTCGACACCATCCAGGACAAAGCAGCCCGCTTGATTGGCACCCCATCCACCACCTTAAACATTCACTCCCTCCACCAGCGTACCGTGGCTGCAGTGTCTACCATCTACAAGATGCAGTGCAGCAACTCGCCAAGGCTTCTTCGGTAGCACCTCCCAAACCCACGACCTCTTCCACCTAGAAGGACAAGGGCAGCAGGCGCATGGGAACACCACCACCTCCAAGTTCCCCACCAAGTCACACACCATCCTGACTTAGAAGTATATCGCCGATCCTTCATCGTCGCTGGGTCAAAATCCTGGAACTCCCTCCCTAACAACACTGTGGGAGTACCTTCACCACACGGACTGCAGCGGTTCAAGGCGGCAGCTCACCACCACCTTCTCAAGGGCAATTAGAGATGGGCAATAAATGCTGGCCTTTGCGAGCGACGCCCACATCCCATAAACAAATAAAAAAAATTTAGAAGGGCAAGCCAAAACGAATCAGTTTTCGCTGCTCGAATTGCAGAAGTGACTAGCTCTGGAAGAACATCGGTTGTTTCTGTGTTCTATCAAGTGATCTAAGGCATGTTCGTTCGAAAGAAGTAGTGGGTCAATTAAAAAAAATCACAGAAATTTCAAGAGGTGTTTGAACACTTCCCCCTCCCCCCCACACCACTGCTTCAATGTTGTGCAAATACACTTACGTGATACTCCTAGTTCATCACCTTAAATTGCTCCCACCACCAGTGACTGACCTGCAACTACATTAGTACAAAATGCATTCTCCAGTCACAATCCAAGTTCGGAAGGGCAAAATCTATATACTTCCAAAATTCAACTGGAGACAGTATGAAAATTACATTCATACACCATTACAATTTACTGAGCAAGTATAACCATTAAAAATGAAAAAGAAATTCCTCCAGTGGATCAGCTGGTTATTATAGTTGTGCCATATTAATTGTTTTCGATTCAATCTCCAATGTGAGGCACGTCAGCTGGTGGTAGGGGCATTACAATTTACCTCCGTGCCACTGCATGAAGGAAAGGAAAGATCAGCCAGGGCTCCTGCTCCTGTTTGCCGTCCAGTAATCGCTGTTGGAAAGTGCCTGCTTGCGGCGGTCAGGTGAGGCCGGGAAAGGGCGCACCTATACTGCCCTGTGAGAGCAAATAGTCTGCTGCCACATACTGTCGAGGCTCACACATGAAGAATGGTCACTTGGGCGTGCTACTGGAGGGCTGCCAGTCCCCATAGAACCTTCCAGCCTTCAGGAGGAGATATATACGTGTGTTTCAGCACTGTGCAAACAAGTTTTAGAATAACCCCTATTGGGTTTGTCTGGTCCCATGAGAAATTGTCTCTCTTGAGGTTCAGCGAATCTGGCTGTTGCTCGAGTTACAAGGCCTGGTTATTTAGATGGGGAAGGGTCTGTAAAAAATCTAATCTATTATTTTCTGATTGATAACTGCAATGCGGCCCTCCATTTCAAGCAGTTTACAGTATTACACCTACAAGGCCAAAGCACTAGGTCACAGTCAGGTTTTCACCTGTATCTGTAGAACTGGTTTTCTACAGTTTTTCCTTTTCCTTTCTATCTTTAAGATATTCTATGCTTTAATTGACTTTGGCAGTAAAATCATTATTATAATTTTACCAACAATTCACTTTTTGAAAATATTACATCGGAAACGTCATGGTCGAGAAAAGCCATTCGCCCCATTGAATCTCATCTTCAAGAATGCGGCTCACCACCACCTTCTCAAAGGCAATTAGGGATCCCACTAGCCAGCCTGGCAGATTGTTCCACATATTTAGCACTATTTGAATAAAGAAGTTTCATCAATTTTAAATTTGTTAAATAATTTCCATTTATGTCCCCTGTCCTATGTTCCTGGTTTATTTTCAAGTAATACTTTGGTTTTTCTTCAGAAACTATTTACATAACAAAAAAACTACACATTTTTTTTTTTAAAAAAAGGTCTTGGGAGTGGTAGGGATATATTTCACTTTTTTTTTAAAAAAAATGTTTTTGGTAAAATACATGATCCTTTAAATTGCTCTGGTGCTGTAAGGATCAGAGTGACTGGATTAAAGAAAATAAAAAGGCTGCAAAAATTTGTATAAAAAAATGAGCAGTTCTCTCACATCAATTTGAAAATGTCTGCATGATTATTTATACTGTACTACTGTACTCAGGGGTTTTGGACAGAAGAAACAGAAGCAAACTTACCCCAGATCTGTGAATACAGGAGTTATTTTATCAGTGGGAAAAGACCCATAACTGACAAGGGCTGCAAGCTTGAGTGAATTCTGTACATCTTTCACCCAACTACTATACCATTATAATTGCTGATCCTTGCTGACATCTCCTTTTGATATTGTACACAGACTTCCCCAGTAAACAGCTGCAAATTATTTTCCTCGGTAAACCTGCGGCAATTACATCATAATTATCAATTCTCCTGTGTAAATGTCAGCACTGGCAATTGGCATCCGGGTGAACAGTTGCTGCA
Source organism: Squalus acanthias (assembly GCA_030390025.1). Classification (NCBI taxonomy): domain Eukaryota; kingdom Metazoa; phylum Chordata; class Chondrichthyes; order Squaliformes; family Squalidae; genus Squalus; species Squalus acanthias. Next base: position 195,056,727 of record CM059426.1, on the reverse strand, counting down.
GCAGACAAACTGACTAGAGGAAAAAAAAATGCGCAAAATTTAAGTACTGTGGATATTATAAATAATAGACACAAGGGTATAATCAAAATCTCAGGACTCCAAAGGATGGTCATAAACCATTCAGCTTCATTTCCATGACTTATGACATCACTGGAGTCCTTCATTTGGTTTATTGCTTGCTGTTAACTCCCAAGTATATGCATAATTTCCACGCAATTTCTGCCAATACGCAATCACTCTATTCCTAATTGTCCTTGAAGTCACTCCCAAGTATCTGTTTATTCTCCACACAACCCCACTGTGAATAATTCTTCATGTAATCAGTCTTGGATATTTATTAATATTTAAGCTATCAATCTATGGATAATTCTCTGGCAGTCATTCCCATAATTCTCCATTTTAAGGATACGTGTCAAAATACCGATCAAAAAACGATTGAGGATACCTTCAAGCAACAAATATAAAGAGACATTCATGCACACTCTGGCATATCCAATCTTATTTCGCAAGAACAAAATTGCCACTCATAAAGCACGTTCTATTGTCTGAGGAATCTAAATATGTAATCAAAGAAAAAAAAACTGATCTCCAATTCAAAATAAAACATTCTGTGCCAGGAGGTCTAACCCTGGTTTGCCGTTTAAATATTTACTATAATTTAAGAATGGACTGTAAAAATGTTACTGGACATAAACTAAAAATATAGCTATGAGTGTGCTGAAAGGCCTGTTTGCATTATGGATATTCTATCTTAGTTTTGTGTCACTGAGCTACATTTATGCTGTGTGAAACTAAACCAAGGCATCTAATCTTCCTATACATATTTTTAAAAAACGCTTTATTAGGAATTATTGGAATTTGTAGAAATAGGAGCATTCTACTCAATAGGTATAAGATATTGAGTGCCTGTCGATTGAAGCAAAACACTGAAAACGTTTAGTTTTGCAGATACAGAATAACTACTACATTTCTGATGAAAACTAATTAATGTCCATTAAAAAATGACTCTCTCTAAATAAAACATTAGGCTTAATTGGCTGAAGAGCTGTCAGATATGAGAAAAAAAATCTGTAACCATTGGCCACTAATTGACATCAGCAGGCAACAGCATTCATTGAAGTGACGTCAGCAGGCAACAAATAGAGGCCGACAGATGTCACAAAGTACAAGCTATTTCATGCCCAAAATTGATTCAAATATTTTTTGAGCATTTTTAATATATATGTTTAGCTCAAGCAGGCAGAATTTAAAATAATTCATCTGAGTTTCCAGGCTATTGTTGTAACCATTATTTAAAAACATTGACTATCATGAGTGTTTCTATGAAGAAGTCTCCCACCATTTTCTAAAATATTTGATTGTATAGTGGTTGACAAAAGTTTCCCACCATTTTATGAAACACTTGCATTGAAATGTATATTTCATATTAGTACAAATTTAATTCTTACTTTAAAGATAACCATCAGATCATTTACATACCAATTTAAAAACACTAATTTCATGTTAGCAATAACGTATTTAAACTTACTGTTAATTGTTGACAGTAATCTCTCACCATTTTATGAAAGTAGGGCTCCCAGAGCCAACAAATATTTCTTTTGAAGTTCATCCATTAACATTTCACCCTGTCTGCTGAGTGGTCCCGCTCCCCCGCCCACTCCAGGGCTCAAATGCTCCCAGGCCACCCCTACACATACCCAAACAACTCATTAGCAACAGCTCCGTGATGGCCATAGCCTCCATGGGCATCCGATCGTCTCTGCTCTTCATCTCCATGGCTGTGTTCCACTTCTTCGTTCTCAGAGTCCTCGATCACCTTTTATCTGGGCTTCCTGGCTGGTGGTATCTCCAACTTCAAGAAGGTGCCCGGAACAGACAGAATCCATCTGAAGGAGGCTGCTGGGATTGTTGGTAGAAGCTGCTATTTGGGGGGGAAGGGAGAAGGGAGAAGGGATGAGGGGAAGTGAATCATGAAAAATCTCAATTGGAAAAGCTAAAGGCAAAACTAAGGAAGGAGTCGATGAGCTGCTCACCACAAGAGGCTTACTGTCACATCAGAAGATGTATCATTTCATTCCTAATCATTCAGCTGAGTTCACAAACACAATATCCTTGAAAGGCAATACACCAGAAACAATGAACCTTGATAACTGGGCATGCAGAGGATGAGAACAGGGGTGTGGGATGTCAATGAATCAGAGAGATAGAGAGACAGACGGACAGAAAAATCGTGTGATGCATATAGAATGTGTGCCATACATAGAGAGAGAAAAAGAGGGAGACAAGAAAAATGGAAGACAGACAAAGGGTGGTAAGAATTAGTTAGTAAGAGACAAGAGGAGCTACAGAAACAGATTTTAAAAAATTTATCTCTGAGCAACATCACAGGAAATCAACTAGTTATCAAATAGCGCTCCTACATATCAGGAATTCAGGCGAGCACTTTCCTTTTCCTCACTAGGAACAGGAGTAGGCCATTAAGCCCCTTGAGACCGCTCGATTTACCCATTATTGCCTCATTGCTTTGTAGGTAAATAATATCTAATTATTCCAGTTTAGCAGATATGAAAAGGTGATTCTGTGGATTCCAAATATTTTGTTGCAACATCCCACTTCTTTTGGAAATTCGCAGTCCTTTTCATTCATACCCGTGTCTGACGCCACCTTTTGTTTATTATTTAAGCCTGCTTATTATCACATAATTTTCATGCACAGCTTCGCTTTTGCTACAATCTTCTTGTCAGATGCAAGAGCTCACATCTTCCTCTGAACAGGAAATGTAATCGGGATCACCACAAGAATGCTGTAGCAGCTACTGCTAAAAGTGACTGATGGCTTTTATTATGAGTATACTCCAAAACGGTTTGGTTGAATATTTCTATGAGGTAAACTACATCATAGCAGCGTATAAATGCAACTCTTTCTTTCGAACAAAATGTTCTTCGTGTTCAGACTGAAAATGGAAAGAGATAACACTCGGAAAATTGCCAATCTAATGGTGCATCAACTGGCAGACTAGGCACAGTCTCAGAACTTCATAAAGTAGAAATGTATAAAACGATTTGTGGATAGGGATTTTTTTAACCAAAGGTCACCAGCGGGAACATATGGCGCTTCAGAAAGTTTGTGTAGGAGGAAAATGAAAACCATGCACGTGGGTAGGTGGAGGTTATGCCTCCCTTTAAAAAATTTAAGTAAATTGTATTAAATTAGAAATGATAATAAAAGTCCAATGTTTAAAATTTCGAAAATGAAAATATCTATAAACATGTAACTTAATTTTCCCCAAGTAGATATAAAAATCATCTTTTTATGTTTAGATATTAAAAACAAAGTACTTTCCTGCCACAGTATAAAGAAGAAGACACCGACTTCTTTTTCTTCTTCTCCCCCTTCTCTCCCATAGCTGGCACGGGCTCAACGGGCTGAATGGCCTCCTTCTGTGCTGTAACCATTCTATGATTCTAGGAGGTGACTCATGCTGCAATATAGTTTGAGGAGTGTTGACAACCACGTGCCAGCTTTGAAATACTTTGTTGACGGGCTCTGCAGACCATTATTTCAGGGAAGCAGATATGACACCAGGCATGAAGGAATCCTTACAAAGCAGACCTGTTAACACAACTTGAAGGGGAAAGTTGTTTTGAAACAGGAGCTGCCCTTCCATTCGGCAGCTGAAGTGTCACAAAGGTAAATTTGATCATTCAGTGCTCTCAATATGGGAGAATTGTCTGAATTTGGGAAGCAGAGTTGCACATTTAAAATGGAAATCAGAATGTTCTTCATCTTCAGCCTGAAAATTGAAAGAGGCAACACTCGGAAATTGCTGATCTAACTGGCATACTAGGAAATATCTTCGAATCAAATTACAAACTTCATGTGAACATAACTTAAATGGTGTCTAATTCATTTTGTTTATCATTAGTTCTAGCGTGTCTCGCCTGTCTCCGCAATATCGTCTGTCTCCACCCCTGCCTCAGCTCATCTGCTGCTGAAACCCTCATCCATGCTTTTGTTACCTCCAGACCCAACTATTCCAGCGCATTTCTGTCCGGCCTCTCATCTTCCACCCTCCGTAAACTTGAGCTCATCCAAACCTCTGCTGCCTTATCCTGGTTTGCACCAAGTCCTGTTCACCCATCACCCCTGTGCTCACTGACCTACATTGGCTCCCGGTCCAGCAACGTCTCTATTTTAAAATTCTCATCCTTGTGTTCAAATTCCTCCATGGCCTCGCCGCTCCCATCTCTGTAATCTCCTTCAGCCTTACAACCCTCCGAAAACTCTGTTTTCTTGTCTCTGGCCTCTTATGCATCCCCGATTTCCTTCGCCCCTCCATCTGTCGAGGCACTAAACTTTGGAATTCCCTCCCTAAACCTCTCCAACTCTCTACCTTCTCTCCTCCTTTAAGATGCTCCTTAAAATCTACCTCTTTAACCAAGCTTTTAATCACCTGTCTTAATATCTTATGTGACTCAATGTAAATTATTTGTCTGATAACACTACTGTAAAGCACCTTGGGATGTTTTACTACATTAAAGGCACTATATAAAGAGGATAAAACCCCTGGTCTGGATGGACTGCATCCACGCATTTTAAAAGAATCTAGGGAAGAGATACCAGAGGCACTACTACACATATTTAATAATTCGTTAGAAAAAGGTATAGTGCCAGAGGACTGGCGGATAACTAACGTAATACCGATATTTAAGAAGGGGGATAGAACATGTCCAGGGAATTATAGACCAGTCAGCTTAACATCGGTGGTAGGAAAAATAATGGAATCCCTACTAAAGGAGAAAATAGAAGAACATCTAGAAACCAAAAATATAATAATGAATAGTCAACATGGATTTCAAAAGGGAAAGTCTTGCTTGACCAACCTCATTGAATTTTTTGAAGAGGTAACAGTGGGAGTAGACAATGGTAATGCAGAAGATGTAATTTATCTGGATTTTCAAAAGGCCTTCGATAAGGTACCCCATAATAGACTGATGAACAAGGTCAGAGAATGCGGAGTCAGGGGACAAGTAGCAGAATGGATTGCTGGATGGCTTCAGGACAGAAAGCAGAGAGTAGGAGTAAAGGGTAGCTATTCACAGTGGCAGAAGGTGGGTAGTGGTGTTCCACAAGGATCAGTGCTGGGACCACCGCTGTTCACAATTTACATTAACGATTTAGACTTGGGAATCAAAAACACAATTTCTAAATTTGCGGATGACACCAAATTGGGGGGGGGGGGGGGGGAGATAGTTAATGCTGAGGAGGACTGCAACAAATTACAGGAGGACATTAATAAACTTGCAGAATGGACATATAATTGGCAAATGAAGTTCAACACAGATAAATGTGAGGTAGTGCATTTTGGTAGGAAGAATAGGGAGGTCACTTATCACTTGGAGGGTGCGAGTCTAGGTGGGGTAAAGGAACTCGGAGTACAAATACACAAATCACTAAAAGAGACCAAACGCAGATTGGGTGACCGCTTTGCGGAACACCTCCATTCAGTCCGTAAGGGGGACCCCGAGCGGTCACTTTAATTCACCACTTCACTCCCACTCAGACCTCACCGTCCTCGGCCTCTTGCATTGTTCCACGGAAGCTGAGCGTAAGCTCGAGGAACAGCACCTCATCTTTCGATTAGACACTCTATAGCCCTCTGGACTCAACATAGAGTTCAACAATTTCAGATCATAACCTCGGCCCCTATCACATATATATATATATTTTTTTATCCACACTTTTTGTTTGGCCTTTTTTCTCCCCTCCCACATGGCAGCTGTCCTTCATTCTGCCAGCACATTTCACACTTCATCTAGAGCCATCCTTTGTTCCTTAACCTGTCACATTACCACCTCCTCTTGTCTTGAATATCTCTTAATGTCTCTCAATCTCTCCTGCTTTCTATCCCATCACTGACCTTCCCTTTTGTTCTTTCATCCCCTCCCCCATTTCCCCGCCCCTAAACCTGCTTTAAAATCTATTCCATTTCCTGCTTTTTTCCAGTTCTGACGAAAGGTCTTCGACCCGAAACGTTAACTCTGTTTCTCTCTCCACGGATGCTGCCTGGCCTGCTGAGTTTTTCCAGCGTTTTCTGTTGTTATTACTAAAAGTTGTGACGCAGGTTAGCAAGGCCATAAAAAAAGCAAACCAAGGACTAGGGTTTATTTCTAGAGGGATAGAATTGAAAAGTAGGGAAGTTATGCTAAACCTGTATCGAACCTTGGTTAGGCCACACTTGGAGTACTGCGTACAGTTCTGGTCACCATATTATAAAAAAGATAGAGAGGTACTGGAGAGGGTGCAGAGAAGATTTACAAAGATGATACCAGAAATGTGAGGGTATACATATCAGGAAAGGATGAACAGGCTGGGTCTCTTTTCTCTTGGAAAAAAGGCTGAGGGGTGACCTAATAGAGGTCTTTAAAATTATGAAAGGTTTTGATAGAGTGGGTACAGAGAGAATGTTTCCACTTGTGAGGAAGAGCATAACTAGAGCCCATCAATATAAGATAGTCACCAAGAAATCCAATAGGGAATTCAGAAGAAACATCTTTACCCAAAGCGTGGTGAGAATGTGGAACTCACTACCACAGGGAGTGGTTGAAGCAAATAGTATAGATGCATGTAAGGGGAGGCTAGACAAGCATATGAGGGAGAAGGGAATAGAGGGTTATGCTGATAGATTTAGATGAGGAAAGACGGGAGGAGGCTCGTGTGGAGCATAAACACCGGCATAGACTGGTTGGGCCGAATGGCCTGTTTCTGTGCCGTATATCCTATGTAATTCTATGTAATATGTCACTTATTGTTGTCTGCTCGTTACAATTGCTTTGCTTCTGCATAACTGTAAATTATTGTTAAATTATGCAAACATAACATTTTAGTTGACAATTGGACCTGGATCCCATTATCTGCATCAGCAATAAATCATAAGGGAAACCAGACTGGTAATGATGTATTCAAATGCAACAGGAGCCACAGAAAACAACTTATAATGAGCACATGTTCCAATAAGCAGGAACATAGGAGGCAAGCACCACCGGGATCTCTACCAGTCCTGCGACTATAAGTGTTGTCATAAGTAATATGAAGTAAAACAACAATCATTGCTAAATTATTTATTATGAGCCCTGACTGTCAGATCTAATAATCCTATGAAAGTGTGAAGAAAAAAGTTGTTCTGGGATACAATTTTTAAATAGAGATATAAAGGAAACAAAGCTGGGAGGCGAGCAGCATGTTGGAGGTCACGGTAAACACAGCAGGGAGTAAAGACAATTCAGAGAGAGGCTGGATTTGAGTAGGCCTCAAGTGAGTGTCTGTGCAGTACAAAGCCAACTGCCCTGGAGACACAGCTAGGAGGAATCAGTGGGAGGTAAATATAATATGCTAAGCATAATAGGGATCATCTAAGAATGGCAGACAGATGTGACAGGCAGACATGACAAAAATAGTGTGACAGGAAAAAAAAATAACTTACTTTATGAGAACATAGGAAGTGTGTGCCATATAACAAGATGTTTAATATATTAATATAGGTATACCTAGAGTTAGATTGTTAAAAAATTGATAGACAAAACAAAACAAATAAAAAATGCTTTCTCAGAGTTATTGTGAATCTTATCCCAGGAGTGCTCAGATTGTTGAAAAAGAGAGAAAATAGAACGAGAGTAAACTAGTAAGAGACATAATTAGATTGTAAAAGCTTCTATAGGCATGTAAAAAGGAAGAGATTAGTGAAATTAAATGTGGGTCCCTTATTGGCAGAGACAGGAGAAATTATAATGGAAAATAAGGAAATGGCAGAGACATTAAACAAATACTTTGTATCTGTCTTCACAGTAGAAGACACAAAAAACATTCCAGAAATAGTGGGGAACCAGGGGTCTAGTGAGAATGAGGAACTTAAAGAAATTAGTATTAGTAAAGAAATAGTACTGGAGAAATTAATGGGACTAAAAGCTGACAAATCCCCATGACCTGATGGCCTACATCCTAGGGTTTTAAAAGAGGTGGCTGCAGAGATAGTGGATGCATTGGTTTTGATCTTCCAGAATTCCCTAGATTTTAGAACGGTCCCTGCAGATTGGAAGGTAGCAAACGTAACCCCGCTATTCAAGAAAGGAGGGAGGGAGAAAACAGGGAACTATAGGCCAGTTAGCCTGACATCAGTAGTAAGGAAAATGCTAGAATCTATTATTAGGGTCGTGGTAACAGGGCACTTAGAAAATCATAATATGATTGGGCAGAGTCAACACGATATGAAAGGGAAATCATGTTTGACAAATCTGTTCAGAGTTTTTTGAGATTGTAACTAGTAGGGCAGATAAGGGGGAACCAGTGGATGTAGTGTATTTAGATTTTCATAAGGCATTCGATAAGATGCCACACAAGTGGTTATTACACAATATTAGGGCTCATGGAATTGGGGGTAATATTAACATGGATTGAGGATTGGTTAACGGACTGAAAAGAGAGAGTAGGAATAAACGGGTCTTTTTCGGTTTGGCAGTTGTAACTGGTGGGGTCACTGCTTGGGCCTTCGCTATTTACAATCTATATCAATGACTTAGATGACGGGACTGAGTGTAATATATCCAAGTTTACTGACGATACAGAGCTAGGTGGGAAAATAAGTTGTGAGGAGGACGCAAAGAGGCTGCAAAGGAATATAGACAGGATAAGTGAATGGGCAAGAACATAGCAGATGGAATATAATGTGGAGAAATGTGAAGTTATCCACTTTGGTAGGAAAAATAGAAAAGCAGAATACTTTTTTTAAATGGGGAGAAACTGGGAAATGTTGGTATTCAGAGGGACCTGGGTCCCCTTGTATACGTATCACAGAAAGTTAACATGCAAGTACAGCAAGTAATTAGGAAAGCAAATGCTATGTAAGCCTTTATTACAAAAGGATTTGAGTATAAGTGTAAAGAAGTCTTACAGCAATTATATAGGGCCTTGGTGAGACCACACCTGGAGTACTGTGTACAGTTTTGGTCTCCTTACCTAAGGAAGGATATACTTGCCTTAGAGAGGGTGTAACAAAGGTTCACTAAACTGATTCCTGGGATGGGGGGGGATTGACAAATGAGGAGAGATTGCGTAGACGAGGCTTATATTCCCTTGAGTTTAGAAGAATGAGAGGTGATCTCATTGAAACGTATAAAATTCTTAAGGTGCTTGGCAGGGTTGATGCTGGGAGGATGTTTCCCCTGGCTGGGAAGCCTGGAACTAGTGGTCACAGTCTCAGAATAAGGGGTCGTCCATTTAGAACGGAGATGAGGAGAAATTTCTTCACTCAGAGGGTTGTGGATCTTTAGAATTCTCTACCCCAGAGGGCTGTGGATGCTCAGTTGTTGAATATATTCAAGACAGAGATCGTTAGATTTTTGGATACTAAGGGAATCAAGGGATAGTGCGGGAAGGTGGAGTTGAGGTGAAAGATCAGCCATGATCTTATTGAATGGAGGAGCAGGCTCGAGGGGCCAAATGGCCTACTCCTGCTCCTATTTCTTATGTTATATTCTGTAGAAGTGCTGCATCAAACTAATATAAAACTGAATGCATCCTTTTTGACATGTAGCAGCACAGAATCACCGCTCCTCTGCGATTCCCCAGTCTAAGTCTAGAAATATATTAAGCAAGAGAAAATCAGAGACAAGTCTCCTTGCATCACTTTAGTACACTTCCTACAAGCCAGGTTAATGATAGAATGGGCAAAGTTCTAGGAACGCTTTTTATTTTTCCAAAATTTTAAAGAGGGTATTTTCTCACCTGTTGCCTGTCTTGGGCCTCCCCTGGCCTTGTACCATTCTGATAAGAGAGGATTGGCAATTTGTTTCCAGACATCTGCAAACTGCGCTCTGAAACTAGCTACTCCAAGGTGCGTCAGCACAGCCACATCCTCTGGAGAAGTGTCTTATATCAACATAGTGTCTTCCCACAGCCACGTGGTACAAATAAGGAACCAGCACAAAGGACAGCAGCCACAAAACCATTTCCTTGCACTTCACGGTGAATCAAATGGGAGCTTCAACGCACTGTGGTATTTGCTCTACCCTAGACCTGGAAACATTTTAAGTCCAAACAGAAATATGGTCTCATCAGGCTTGCAATTAAAAACCATTACCTAAACAAGAAAATATCATAGCCTTTACAAATACTAACAGAATGTGAGAGAGATAATGGCCCAGATTTTGCTGTCAATAACGGTGAGGCTAATGGTGCTCGTCGTCGTTTAAGCGTAAATGGTACAGCAACTTCAGGTGAGGGGCAGATGCGCGTTTAAATACCAATATCCAAAAGTTGCTGTCCAAGTTGCGCCTCTTCACTGTTAACTTTGCAAAACGGTATTTTGCTGACTGTCTCACCACTGACACGCATTGAATGGCGTGAAGTTGTTGTATTTGTGTGATAGATACGGACTAAACGCGGCGCAGAAAGTTAAATCTGCCATTACAAGCACAAGTACCCTTTTAACATCGTGATAACTGTTAATTACTGCCAATCAACCTCGCTGGCATTGAAAATGAACTATTAAAAGTGTGGAGTCTCATTCCTTCAGGTATTAACTGTTGTTGGAGATTTTTAAAAAGTCAAATTTAAAATGCTAAAAAAAGTTTTACTTTTCCTTTTTCTCGCTCTCTCTCTTCATACAATCTTTCTTTCCCTCTTTATTTTTTTATATCTGATTTGACATTGAATTCACCCACTCCAATTTACACTTCCTTCGGCTGGTTAAGGAGATACACAGATGTTTGCCCGGTTCATTTAGGTCCCAGATGCCCTGTTTCCCTCCTCGCTGTGACGTTATCAGCTCGCACTTTCAGCAACTTGCCATGCAAAAAATTTAAAAACCTTAAACATGCAAGAGCAAGTCTAACTAATGGCGGACACCATTAGCTGCCCTGCAACAGTAACATTTGGGCCAGTAAACAAAAACTATTTTTATGTCAGGTACAGTGAGATATATATATTGTGTAAAGCAATACAATCCTATTAAAGTTACCCGCATCATTATATTGCAGAAATACTATTGCCTTTAATAAAAATGCAACAAATTAAATTTACAAAACACCTAGAATCAAAATGCTAATTTTGCTTTTACAATTTTTCGATACAGTCAAAGAATAGGTCATCAAATGCTATTGTTTGATATCTGATTATACAGGTTGAATTTTAAAACAATTACTATAAAAATAAATTTTTAAGTACATGCCTTATGGTTACCAACCTTGATGGTATAATTTAAGTTATGCACTTTATGATAAAGAAACAATCTCTAACTTCTAGTTTATTGGTATTTCTCCCATCTCAAACCCTTGTAAGATATATGACCATACTCGCATTGTTTCTTTTAATAGACTTTTATGTATACCATCAGATTAAATAATTTTGCCAACTGTCTATTAACAACTACTAACTACTTCTTACTCTCTCCAGTGATTCTCACAACAGATTCCGTCTGCCTTGGGTTGGAGCATTCTTAGTTTTCCACAGTAGCAGCAGAGGAAAAACAGCTGTTTGAAATGTCTGCTGTGCAGTGACCCTCTCCCACCATTTGTCCATCTTTTCATTCCTTGGGTACATCCAGTCCTTTAATAGCTTAAATGTTACACAGACCCCTCCGAGAACAAAGAATACAAAACATAGCAACTATCTTCATTTGGCCCTTAATATTGCGAGCAACTTTTAATTTGTTCTCGGGATGTGAGCGTCACTGGCAAGGACAGCATTTATTGACCATCCCTAGTTACCCTGAACCGAGTGGCTTGCCTATTTCAGAGGGCAGTGAAGAGTCAACCACATTTGTGTGGGACTGGAGACACATATAGGCCAAATTGGGTAAGGAGGGCAGGTTTTCTTCCTCAAAGGATATTACTACACCTGTTGGGATTTTATGACAAGTCAACAACTTCATGGTCACTTTTACAGAGCAGAGCTTTTTATTTCCAGATTTTTAAAAACCAAATTCAAAATCTCAAACTACCATGATGGGATCTGGACTCTCAGTCTCTGGATTACTAGTCTGTGGTTTGGGATTACTAGTCCCGGGCTCGGGATTATTAATCCAGGGCTTTGGTTTACTAGTCCAGTAACATATCCACTACACTACCGTACTTAATTCTCTAATTTCTTCTTTGCATCCTAAAACCTTTTGAGTTTACTTTAATCATTTTCCATGCACAAGTAAATCCTCCTTCTATCCTGCTTTAAATAGCTGAACATAAGAACATAAGAAATGGGAGCAGGAGTAGGCCATACGGCCCCTCGAGCCTGCTCCGCCATTCAATAAGATCATGGCTGATCAGCGACCTCAACTCCACTTTCCCGCCCCATCTCCGTATCCCTTGATGCCCCTAGAGTCCAAAAATCTATCGATCTCAGCCTTGAATATACCCAAAGACTCAGCATTCACAGCCCTCTGGGGCAGAGAATTCTAAAGATTCACAACCCTCCGAGTGAAGAAATTCCTCCTCATCTCAGTCTTAAATGGCAGACTCCTTATCCTGAGACTATGCCCCCTAGTTCTAGACACACCAGCCAGGGGAAACAACCTCTCAGCATCTACCCTGTCAATCCCCTTCAGAATCTTGCATGTTTCAATGAGATCACCTCTCATTCTTCTAAACTCCAGAGAGTATAGGCCCATTCTACAAAATCTCTCATCATAGGACAACCTTCTCATCCCAGGAATCAATCTAGTGAACCTTCGTTGCACCGCCTCCAAGGCATGTATATCCTAAAATAACATACAAAATTCATTAAAAATGTCAGTTAAAGGAATCTGGCAGCACCGGTTATTGAAATCACTTCTAAAGAATCAGATCATGGCAACTCCATTTATGAATGCTTCTGCTCTATGTGTACACAGTGCTGACACTGGATTTATTCCAAAGTCAAACCTTTCACAGCTTAAATGAATTTCTATTCCAAAGCGACTCTCCTGCTTTTGAAAGGTTATTGTGCATTCACATCATTACGAGACTTACATTAGTTGAGCATTTGTCAATTTGGGGCAAGGGCAAAATGAGGAAACAAAGAACAACCACAATAATGTTGTACTTGAGATTGTAACGATTGGTAGTGCCTTAACTTAGGCTCAAAAATCCTTTTCTCCTCTCCAAAATATGTAACTATTCCTTTCTGCCCCCCCCCAAAAAAAAACCTGACACCAGCAATGAGAAACACAACGACATTTGGGAAAGAGCCAATAATTTGTAAGATATTCCCTGCAGTCATCACACTGACTGCCATAATTGCACAGAGAGCGACTTGGCCATCTTATTTCACTCTATATACTATTCCTGCCAACATTTCCTATTAGTACAGTGCTATATTTATTCTCTATTAATGACCCCTATCATCTCTTTAACAGCTTCTAAGCCCAAATGCCCTTCCTCAAGCTGGCAGTACTCATCACCGGGTCACTGACTCCTCTATTAATCCCCAGTTCCAATGCTGCTCTGTCTCAGCTATTAAGATATGTATTTTCCAAAAAGGGAGATTAGGTATTCATTTTTAACCATCAGCCTGGTAAACTTCTCATCCATATGCACACACGGAGATTTCTGCATTATTGTGTCATCTACTGCTGATACAGCAGGCTAATTTAGGCATTTTAACTGCAATATTATTCAGTCACTACTGTATCTGCATGTCATGCACGCACTATGTTGGATATTTTTTGTATGGTATCTCTAAGATTTAAAAATACTTTCTCACCATCAGAACTCATTTAAAAATCAAACCATTACATAGAATTACCATGAACTTTAACATCTTTTTGTTTTGTCCAGTCAATATCATTCAGAACAGTAAATCTGATGATATCGTAGAGGTACTACATTGGAAAAATTACTGAGCCTGACAGTATGGGAGTCGAGGCTGAAGTATCCTCAGAATATTTGCTGTATCTTTCCTGATAATCAGCTCCCTGACAAAGTAAATAGCCCTAATGACATCACCCACACTGATTAAGCAAAAATATTCAAGGAGGTATGTATTAAATTTGCATGTTATAGGGTGTCCCGACAGGGAGACCCTTATCTTTAATCTGATATATTCTAAAAATTAATCTAAAGCAGCTCGATTCTAGAACAGTGTTTAAGCCCATTTAATTTATTTAAAACAGCAAAAGACAGCAATGTAATTCTTACTATCATCTTCCTGATCATGTTTACTTGTAAGAACATATGAAAATGATGGACAGGAAAAGACCAGCTGGTCCACAGAGCCTGCCCCACACAGTCATGATGCCTTTAGTATCAATTCCCAACAACCATCGACCATCTAATCTCCTGGGAGAGACAAAAATAAGATTTTTAAGAAACTGTTGGGCAAATTTAGGGAGGAGAGAAAATTCCTCTCCCACTCCCTAAAACAATCAAAACTCATCCAGGAGACCACACTGACTATGAATTATATTACTAAGTATCTCACCTACCTTTTGTATATTGTGGTTTCTGCCCCAGCTCGGAACTGCTCCAGCTCTCTTTCGAAAGTTTGAAGGTGTGCAGCGAATCCACTCAACCTATGAGTTGCCAACTTGTTCCATAGGTCCACTGTCCTCTGGGAAAAGAACCTCCTGAAATGTAACCTTGTTCTATCCTTGCGTAACAATCACATGATCCCTGGTTCTCCCTATCCTATCCAATTGAAATAATCTGTCTCTATATGAACACAGTTAAGTCCCTTCATTATTCTAAATACCTCAATCAAATCCTCCCAGAGTCTATGCTTCTCTAAACTAAATAAGACCCAACTTTTTAAGCTTATCGGGGTAACTGAGGTGTTTTTAAACTGAGTATTATTCCAGTGGCGGCCCTCTGAACCTTTTCCAAAACCTCAACTTTACCCATGCAAGGGAACCAAAACTGGACACAGTATTCTAAATGGAGCTTAACTAAGGTCTTATTGAAGGACATTGGTGCTTTTTGATTTATATTGAATCTTCGCAGCAATGCAACCTAACACCCTATTTGCTATCGTTTCACGGCAATGGCCATGAACCTTAAGAGAATTTAGTACCATAACACAGAGATCATTTTCTTTCTCAAGAGACTTTAGTTCTATACCCTGTAGGGTGAGTATACTTGGTATTGGTCCAGCCCACGTGCATAACATTACACTAATCCTCGGTAAATACCATTTGCCAAACAGATCTTCGTGTCCGCCGCAAACTTGCAGACCGTTACATCCAGGTCATTAATGAAGATTGTAAAAACCAATGGCCCTAACACCGACCTCTGTGGGACAATACTTATAAATCGGTCTCCAAGCAGATCCAAAACCATTAAGTATACGAGGTGTACGGTGCTACCTTTATCCATCAACCTCGTAACTTCTTCAAAAAAATTGTATCAGTTTGGTAAGACACGAAGTTGTGTTCAGTCTCTAATAACTACTTCTCTATCCAGGTGATCATACACAATATCTCTAATGAACCCTTCTAGTACCATACCCATGATTGAAGTTAAACTAATTGGCCTATGTAAAATAAACAGACCATTTCAGAAGCATGTAACATTTACTTTGACGTCTTCATGAAATCACATTATACTGAATGTAGCATATTAGTTCATTATTGTGGCAGTTGTAATGCATCTGCAGGTGTCTATTACACATTGTATGCCAAACTATAACTGTGAAATTGAGTGTCATAAAATGCAATGATCCCGCAGTGTAATTAATGTCTTTCAAACTTACTGTTATTGCGACTGAGTAGCTACCACTATAATTGTAAGATCAACTGCGCAAATTAAAAAAAATACTAAACGTGGCTCCCCAATGGCTCAGCTGGTTAAGAATGTGAAACATACAGACCAGGGGATCCCAGGTTCGATTGCCTCTCTTTGCTGAATCAGCTGATCTTAGCCAGGACAGCACGAGGAATGCGACAATGACCCCGAGTACCCCTGTAGCAGGATACGGTTGATCGACCAGAGGTTTAATTCCTGACTGCTATCCAGTGATGCCTGCTGAAGATTTGCATGGTGTAAACACGGAGTAAAGAAAGGGCTGGATGAAGGTTGTCTCCTCCCCTCCCCAGGTTGAATAACCTGACAAAACTCACCATCTAGTATGAAACGAGAATGATCACACGAGTGAAGTACCCCACCCATGGAACCATATGCCATCAACGGGTCAACAGCTTCAGGAAACGAGAAAGGGAGAGCAGAAAATTGGTGGAAAAAGGAGACAAACGTGTTTTATATAATATGAATTAAAAACATTGCATTCAGGCAAATTAAAATTAAAGTGTTAACTAGTACTCATTGTTTTTCTTGTTTGATGTCAACGTCAACATTTAAAATAAAAATTATGGATATTTTCCAGACTGGTTGATGCAGTTGCTTATTAAATTTACAAGGCAACATGTGACACGAGGCATTTACAAACAGGAAGATAGAACTAAAACAAGTTTCACTTAACTCTTGGTATATTGCCATAAACATTAATGTACATTAAGTCATTATAATGCAATATTTAAAGGTATACAAATGCACATTAAGATCAAGGTCTGTTAAATTCAATGCTCTTATAACCTCAACAAAGACTTCAATGGTATTCTGTTTATACATTTTATTACAAAAGCTCTAATTGTGCTTTCTCATGTATAACTGTGATAGACAAGTACATTACAAGGTATAGAATAATGTTCACAGAGTGTCATGTTCAATAATGTAACAGAAGTATTTTAAATTGCTTTTGTTTGCTGCTTTAAGTGTATATACTATAGATAAACCACAAGCTATATTTCCCTATCATGTGAGACATAACTCAATATTCCTACTGTTCAAATCAAGTGATACAATTCCTATTGTGTAATATTAAAAAGAAATAGTGCAACCATTTCAAATATCTGAAGCAGGAGAAAATGAGAGAGAAAATATCCCATTATAACTCTTATCACATTTCTCAGAAAGAACATTATGACAGGGGCTTACCGAAGTACAATAATTCTGCAAGAGCTTAACTACTCCCTGAAGATTTAAATTCGGAATCCTATACAATGAAACTGTTCTTATGGAAAGACAGTGCTGCTGGTCACAGCTTTTAAGAAAACACTTCCCTTTGTGTCCATGAAGCACAAAACACCGCCATCTGCTGTTCGATTTGCGCACATCACTTATAGAGTCATGAACTGTTAAAAACACAGAAAAGTGCTGAAAATTCACATCAGTTCAGTCAGCCATCTGTAAAGAGCTTTATTAATAGAGGCATAGAGTACAAAAGCAAGGAAGTTATGCTAAACCTTTGTAAATCACTGGTTAGGCCTCAAGTAGAGTAATGTGTCCAATTCTGGGCACCACACTTTAGGAAGGATGCCAAGGCCGAGGAGAGGGTTTAGAGATAATTTACCAGAATGGTACCAGAGATGAGGGACTTCAGTTATGTGGAGAGACGAGAGAAGCTGTGATTATTCTCCTTTGTGTAGAGAAGGTTAAGGGGAGATTTAATAGAAGTGTTCTAAATTATGAGGTGTTTTGATAGAGTAGATAGGGAGAAACTGTTTCCACTGGCAGGAGAGTCGGTAGCCAGAGAACACAGATTTCAGATAATTGGCAAAAAATCCAGGGGGGGAAATTAGGATAATTTTTTACGCAGCAAGTTGTGATGATCTGGAATGCACTGCCTGAAATGGTGGTGGAAGCAGCTTCAATAGTAACTTTCAAAAGGGAATTGGTTATACACTTGAAAAGGAGGAATTTACAGGGCTATGGGGAAGAGCAGAGGAGTGGGACGAATTGGATAACTCTTTCAAAGAGCTGGCATATAAACTATGGGCTGAATGACCTCCTTCTGTGCTTTATGATTCTATAATAGGCACATGATGTTGTTTCGAGACCGTACTCTTCATCAGACTATTCTGATAAAGGGTACACACCCAGAATGTTATTGGTTGCTTCTGCCTGGTAATATCTTCTCATTAGCTGTTGCTGATTCTCTTCCAGGAGCGATGTTTGATCACACACTGCTCTGAGACTAACTCCACTCTCAGCTTTATTTATTATCCCCCCAAATATCTTTCCTACAAACTATATTGCTTAAGGGCTAAAATGATCATATTTTGCTAGAGTCATCAATACACCCATGTGTTTTTCTACAGAGCAACAGTGACTGGCTAACAAGGAACCAGTTTGCACTGGCTGAATGAACAACCCATGGAAGCTCTGCCCCTCTGAACTCCTGCAACAGTTACCACCATTACTTCAAGTGGTTAACAATGTAAGGGATTTGCTGATATGCTCATGGTTTAAATCAACTTTTGCAAACAAGAGCTAGGTTGAAATTGGCAGTTAAATCATTGGAACAGAGAATTTTGTCACAGGTTTGGTTTACTGGCAATAAGCACAGGGTACGCCAAGTCTTCCCACCCCATTCATGCACCAGATGACATCAATTTACCAGTCCAGCTACCATGCTCCAGTTTTTGCTCAAGGCTGCAAGCTATTGGGTACTGAACTAGAATGGAACAAGTACAGCAAGTAGATTACACAGTCCCTGAAATCTATTTCACAAACATGGAGCAACAGGCAGGCGATTCAACAGACAGCAAACAGAGCATCTGCATACTCGTAATTTTGCACACTATTGTGAAATGAACAGTTGAAATATAAATTTAGAACCAAACAAAACTAGGGGCCTGGATGATGAAGTTGGTTTGAATTTAAACTTGAAGCTTTAACACCTTGGTTCAAATTCAGTTCCGATTCTTCTCAACGGTGGCTGTCGGCACCCTACATGGTGAGTTAGTGCCGGGTTTGAGGTCCTGGTCTTCAAACACTCTCTTCCTCAGGCGACCGAAGGCTGCACTGGCACACTGAAGGCGGTGTTGGACTTCGTCATCGACGTCTGCCCTTGTTGACAGTAGGCTCCCGAGGTATGGAAAGGGATCCACGTTGTCCAAGGCCTTGTCGTGGATTTTGATAATCGGGGGGCAGTACTTCAAACCCGGCACTAAGCTCATGGTCTACAGAGCAGCAGTGATACCCGCCCTGCTGTATGCCTCAGAGACATGGACCATGTACAGCAGGCACCTCAAAGCACTGGAGAGGTACCACCAACGCTGCCTCCGCAAGATCCTGCAAATCCATTGGCAGGACAGGCGTACCAACGTCAGTGTTCTCGCTCAGGCCAACATCCCTAGCATCGACGCTTTGACCACGCTCAATCAGCTCCTATGGACGGGTCACATCGTCCGCATGCCCGATACGAGACTCCCAAAACAAGCGCTCTACTTGGAGCTCCGACACGGCAAGAGAGCCCCGGGTGGGTAGAGGAAACGCTTCAAGGACACCCTCAAAGCCTCCTTGAAAAAGTGCAACATCCCCACTGACACCGGGGAATCCCTGGCCCAAGAGCGCACAAAGTGGAGGAAAAAGCATCCGGGAAGGCGCCGAACACCTTGAGTCTCTTCGGCGGGAGCAAGCAGAAGCCAAGCGCAGGCAGCGCAAGGAGCGCACGTCAACCCAAGCACCCCACCCACCTGCCCCTTCAACCACCGTCTGCCTCACCTGTGACAGAGACTGTCGGTCCCGCATTGGGCTCATCAGTCACCTGAGAACTCATTTTTAATGTGGAAGCAAGTCATCCTCGGTTCCGAGGGACTGCCTAAGAAGAAGAAAAGACATGGTGAGTTTAGGCAGTGTCACCCGAGATCCTACTGCACGCAGGCCCAGAGCACAAAACTGTCAGAACTCATTGTGAATTGTCACTGCACTCCAATCCTATTCAAGACTCCACAAGGATGGTGCTGGGGTTAATGCATATCATTGGGCTACAAAAACAGGAATTTTTCTACAAATCTGAACATTGGAACTGACCCAAAAGGGCTCGATATTGCCACTGAGTACGCAAAGTGGAAAAATCTTCCGTTCTCCATTACCAGAGGCCCTCAGTTTGATCAGTACAAAATTTCACCAAAAGGTATTTAAAAAAATCAAAATTAAGCAGAGCGTGAATTCAATGAGGTAGAGAAAAATGTAAGTGTCACAATGGCTGATGACTCTCGCCTCTACAAAGGAATATTAATTGTATTCCAATCATACGGCAGATTTGGCATTGATACAGTGGAATCTTTTGTCCTATACAAACAGCAAAACCGCAGTCTAATGTTAATGTATTCATTAGTCATCAGTTCGGCATTAGTACTGTAACCACGAAAAAGGCAATCTTGCACAGCTACCTCTGGAGCAGAAATTTTAAATGAAAGTTAACTTGAAAGAACTCAGAGCACATTGCACTGACTTTACATTATTGTCAATCAATATTAACATTTGAGCAAATGACAACAAAGTTATACATCTTTCAGTTAACACTTTGATGTGATACACACACTGTATTGGGTTTTGTCAACTTTGCGCCCGAAATGATACAACAGTATTCATGTTCCGATGCAACTTCCTGTTGTGCTGCTACATTTTCTCTTGTATCATACACCTGAAATATTCTAACAAGTTTCTTTACTGAGACACTATCAAACACCTTCTGCCAATCCATATACACTATATTTATTGCATATCCTTTATCTAACCAATGTGTCTGTTCTTCAAAAAAAATCTATTAAATTTATCGAACAGAACTTGCCTTCAATAAACCTATCTGTGCTGATTGCCCTTGATTAACCTATGCATTTCCAAATGTTTACTAATTTTATCTCAAATTATGGATTTTAAGAGTTTGGCCAGAACTGATGTTAACCAGCTTAGCTTTCTCTCCCTTTCTGAACAGTGAACCATGCTCCAGAACTCAGCCTGTCAATGAGCAACACCACAGGAGCTCAGCTGGTCTGCACGTGCATATAATTATACGGCATACCTTTTCACTACTTTACGCTAACAGTTAATTATTTGCCTTTACATATTTTCTGATAAATTAGTTGTTAAATTGTCTGTGATTCAGCACAATTTGGCACCACGCTGGCAATGTTACTTACAAACCTATTTTAAATAGGCCAGTGGGATTTGGTTAGCAGAATCAAGTCAAAATGCCACCAAGTTAGCTGGTGTAGGAATTGGATAAAGTTATATTGGTGCAACTTTTTTTTAATGACGATTGAGTCGAGGTACAATGTTGGGGTAGAGCAGCAGAGATTTACTGGGCACCTGGCTGTGCCTAGGTGCCCAAAATGGAAAAATTTTACTTTCTCCAGCAGTGAGATCGGTCAAGTTTGATGAGCAAAAATTTCACCAGAAAAGTTTTTTTTGACAGTGTAAACTGAATAGAATAAAGTCGAAGTATCACAATGGCTGATGGTTTATCCTTCTACGACAGGTACAAATCTAATCCCTTCAAGCTAATCCATCCCGCTATCTACCTACAAATAGATTTTCCTGCCCAATTGTCAGCACCGTAGATTTTTATTTCCTCCTTTTGCGCGAATGATGTTACTCCCCATTACCAGCTGCTTTTGCAGTGCAAATACTATTCGAGATCTGATCATCACTAGAATATGGAAGGCAGCATCACAAACACAAAATAGGAGTACAACTGCAATTTTGCAGTTTTCCTTAGCAGCAAAACAGCAAATATAAATAAGTGTTTTAAAAAAAGTTTATTTTATTTGACAGTACTTTCACAATAAAAATAAATATACAGTACTTTTTTTGTCCAAATGTAGCAATACTATATAGAAAACACTTTGTGTTCTCAATGATTTAGTAAACATTTAAAACACCAAAACATAATATTTTTTATATCTATAAAACAAGAGTTCATAGTTTTCTTAAGCTTCATTTAAAAATACACATTCTACAATATGATTCATATATGAAAGTGCAATTAAAAAGTCTCACTACCATAGCACCAACTGATGGATGTATAAGACAATAGCCATTTACTGGAAATCTTGCCTTCTAGATTGGCACCAAGAATATATAGTGCTAATCACCAACTGGAAATAATGTTGTACTTCAGCACAATATATGCTTTAAAATCACTAGCCAATTTACACTTTAAAAAAACTAGTATGATACACATGTACATTTTCTACAAAACATTTGATAATGTGTTGAATAGCTGGCAGCAAATAACACAAGTACAACTGTGAAAAATCACATTGGCTGCTGTTTCAAAAAACTGGGCAAAGTAGTTTTCCATTAAAATACATAAATTTTTTTAAAATGAAAGGCAAACCACAGTTCACAGTTTGGAGAAAAAACACAAATGGAGACCACTTTCCCTTACATGTGTTGTAAAAGGTATTTCTTTATATCATTGCATGTAAAAAATACTGTGATACTTGGTACATGCAAAACATAGGAAAAGATGATTTAATCACAAAACTGTAGTGTTCTATCCAAAAGGAAAGAGGAGAAAACATTGATTTGCACTATGTTTAGGTATTACGTGACCATTACAAACAATGTGCCTGCTATTTTTTTTGGGTGCACGCCCCCTTTAAGGGGCTGCGCAGCCCATTCAAATTACTGCGCATGCGCAGTTTTTACACGTTGAGTCAGCTGTGCGGGGCCTCTCAGCAGGGAACATTGGTGACAAACATCTTTCACTACTGGACTTAAATGGTCCAGTAAATTGCCCTGTCCCAAGACTAATCCCATCACACCTTAGCCAGCAATAATAGTGAAGATGATAGCCTGTTTGCCAATTTTAACATTAGTAATGTGCATTTGTAAAGTACAACCTGCACCACATGGTCAACATAGCATGTATTATCTAGTTAAAAAAATGCATCTGCTACATGCTTTTAGAACAGGATACAGAGCACAAACATACTAAACAGTGAAAATCATTTGCGTTTAAAAAAAGAACACCGATGAATCCAATCCATAAAAGTCAACTTCAACAGAGAAAATCTCTAAACAGATAGAAACCCAGTGAAATTCAATGTTCACATCTGACCTGAGTTGCTTCTTCAGAACCTTTTCTATTCTTCATCCTTCAACTTCTTTATTCTTCACATACAGTACTGTTAACAAAGGCTTTTGCAAATGGGAGTGTTTCTGTAAAAATCACACAAATTGTTTGTTACAATTTAAATTATTTTTACCCAGTAACTTATACATAACTGTTAAATGAATTTGGGCTGCTTAACTTGTCTGGCTTTGATTCAAGGAGCAGGGCACATTACAGCTTCTATTCAAAGGAGAGCATTGGCACTTTCAGTAAATAGTGAAACATTACAGGTAGAAGGAAGTATTGCTACACTTTGGGAAGTACACACAGGAAATTTGAGTCAAGTATTGTCACATATTACAACATCATGAACAAGGCTACATGTAAAAGCCCGATCGTCAGATTTTAGCATGGTTTATATGCCTGGGTTGTGTACGGTGTATCTGAAATCAACTTGCCAAGGCTTCTTCGGCAGCACCAACCAAACACGCGACCTCTTCCACCTAGAAGGGCAAGAGCAGCAGGCGCATTTGAACACCACCACCAAGTCACACACCATCCTGACTTAGAAGTATATCGCCTGCTGCAGAAAGGCAGGTGCCCAGTCAAGCCTGACAACCCTTATGTAAGCATTCTTCAGAATTTGTTGAAATATATCACTAACACATAGTAACAGGAATAACATATATAAACCATGCCATCTAAAATGATTGTAGTAGTTAAACTTGTATTCATTATCAACATTCATCTTCATTGGGCTTAAAGGATTTAAGATTTGAGAAAGCAGCTGCTAAAAATAAGATTATCGTACCCCACTCCCATTCACAGTGGTCAATTTTGTGGTAGCTATCACAGTGCATCAAATCTACACTGGATATGGTGTATAATAATTTGCATTATACAAGAAAAGAATAAGAGAACAGATTAATAATAACCATAAATACAACTGATTAACAAACTTCAAAAAGACTGAAAGGAATCCCAAAATGGAGCCGTCCAGAAATGATCCAAGATGTCCTTACCATTTCATATACATCACACAGACAACAAAAACTGCCTTCCCCACCTTTAGGTGTAGCCAGGCATTAAGGTAGTTTCAGCTCCTTTAAGCCTAGCACTTAATCTGGGGGGACAAGCAGACTTTTCCCACCCTTGCAGAGTCAGTCTTGCCTTGCTACATGTATTTCTTTCCTCTCCCTCCACTACAACACTGAATGAACCACAGCAAAGGGGGAAAACAGAAACCTACTCAATATAAGAGGCCCCAGTCAGCATGCATGAGTAGGCCAGACCTACTCGCTCTCCCTTCCTTGCAAGCAGAAAGTGTTTAGCTTCTGCTTGTCGGTACCTCAAGATCAGGAGTTCACCAGAAAGGAAACTGGGGGCAAAGTTGGGCTAAGAGATTACATTTGTCTCTTACCATTTTCAGGATTCCCTTTTCATTTAAGATGTCTTAATCTAATCCAGCAAGTTATATTTTCAATTAAAACAAGCAAACTCCTTTGTCACATGTTGAGATTCAGTTGTTTTAACAGGTTACACCACTACAGGACGTGTCCCCCAAATGCATTTAAAAATCATCAATTCAAAAATGGAATATTACGCTATTGACGTTATGTTACTGGTTCTTTCCAAAGGCTATGATTCAAAAAACCATGTTAAGGACTGATGAGACTTTCACACTTACAAAAGAACTGCAGTGCATCACCACTGATGATGTTTGATACTTAAAATTTAGAGCATGATATGTCACTGTAACCTGCATTCAAAAGGACCCTACTTGAGGTTACAATTACAAGGTATAATGTTGCAATTCAAGCACAATGGTCCAGATTTTGCTGTAGCAGGGCATCTAACGGCATCTGCCATAGTTAGACTTGCCCTAGCACGTTTAGGTTTTTAAATGTTTTGCGTGGCAAGTTGCTGAAAGTGCAAGCTGATAATGTCGCAGCGAAGGAAACTGGGCATCTGGGACCTGAGTGAACAGGGCAAGCAACTGTGTATCATCTTAACCAATCAGATTGAAGAATTGAGAAATTAACAGCGCAAGAACTGAGAAGGAAATATACATTAAAGTTGGTATCAAATCAGGGACAGAAAGAGAAATAGAGAGGGAAAGAAAGATTGGTTAAGAGAGAGAGAAAAGAAACAGTATGGAAAAGTTAAAAACATTTAAATTTTACATTTAAAAATCTCCAACAACAATTAATAACTGAAGGAATGAGACTCCACTCTTGTAATAGTTAATTTTCAGTGCCAGAGGTTGATTGGCAGTAATTAACACTTATCACATCGTTAAAAGGGTACTTAGACTTGAAATTACAAGACTTAACTTTCTGTGGCGAGTTCAGTTTGTATCTACCGCACAAATACAGCAACTTTACACCATTCAACTGTGAGGCAGACAGAGAGATGCAAAATAAGACTTCACTAAAATTAACCATGGGTTATAACATTGTAATCCATTGGCTTGTTATTGTCTTGTAGTGCACTCCAGTCCATGCATTCCTCTGCATACAATCTACTACAGTGAACCATGATTCTTGTGGCATTGTACTACAGTGAAAGCCAACTATTTCTCAGGATGACTCTGTGATCAAAGCAATGTGCAACTACAATCAGGTTTTATTCTCTAGTGAAAACTGATGTATTTTATTGGCCAGTTATGCTACTCATTTTGCATCGAGGAAAGAGGTTTTGGTTTGGTATCAATTCAAACTGTAGCATTAATGAAATGGAAAGTTGCCCAAACTGAATTTTGACAAGCAGTGCAAGACCATTGCAAGGAGGTAGTATCATTTCATTTTGACTACTCTCAGGCTGTAGTATGCCTACAAACATATAAATCGGTGATAACCAATGTGGATTTATGAGTTATTAATTGTATTAAATTGTTTTGGAAAAATATTCACCTTTACTTCATGAGTGTATCCAGAGATAGGCACTGTTTCTGCCGAATGCAATTTCCTAAGTCATAAAACAAAGATTTTATGTTAGATTTGTACTGACTGCCAGTACATTTTTCCTATCAAATTGTGAAAAAAAATGCTGAAAGGTCATTTTGTGAAAACATGTACCAGAGATACTTGGTTTTACTGCCTGACTCATGAAAACTAAAATAAAATGACTGCGATTTATGGATTAAAATAGGCTAACACTGACATCAAAACTACAGTTAGAAAAGCTGCAGACTACACCGTCAATGACACTATTACTTGCTAAACTAGCGTACAGCTTCCGTCCCAAGGTGCTTCACGGGAGTGTTATCAAACAAAATTTGACACCGAGCCACATGAGATATTAGGACAGGCGAGAGGTAGGTTTTAAGGAGGGTCCTAAAGGAGGAGAGAGAGGTACAGAGGCCGAGAGGTTTAGGGAGGGAATTACAGAGCTACGGAGGTGGAGCAATGAAAATTGGGAATGCACAAGAGCCTCGAATTGGAGGAGCGCAGATATCTTAGAGGAATGCAGGGCTGGAGAAGGTTAGAGACCCAGAACCAATGTAGTTTACAGGTAAATATATCATCATGTAGAAGTTTGGGGCATTCCATTACCAGTATTCATGGAACCATAGTGGAACAATTCCTTCAAGAAAGGAGGGGAAAAACTGGATTAAAAAAAAGTGACAACATGCATAAGACTTTTGGCATTGCACTAATAATTTAAGGTCCTGGCCTGGTTTCCCAACCAATATTCAAGGAAAAAGAAAGGAAGTAATGTTCATGCAGCATTAATATACTGCAGTGCAACCAATACGACGTACCAGACCACAGGTATGACATGTCGCCCAGCTACAGCTCCCCAGAGCCTCGCCACCTAACTGCATGTAGTGTAACAAACAAAATATGAAGTCGCGATAGCTCTTTCAAAAGCAGAGACGACGCACCAGGATCATTCATGGTGCGCACATTGAAAGTGCACAGACATCTCCATCTTGGAGGCGCTTAACACCTTTTCTACTAATCATGTGGGTGATGATTTTAGATGATGTTGCTGTTGCCACCTGGACCCCTCTGGCCAGCAGGGTACCGAAAGATGCTTCCCCCTTGCTGTAGTCAACTTATCACCTGGGGCCAGCGGGGCACCGGAAGGCACGCCCTTTGGTGACTCGCATGACAGACGATGCAGAATATACCAATTAATTAGGCAAGAGATTTCCCAGCCAACCTGCTGGGTTGATGTGCTACATCCATGATGCTCAGTCATGGTTACTCTAGGATGGTTACCAATTAAGGCCAATGAGCCAATCTAGCCCAGGTTTGGAATCAGAGTTTCCCCTCTCCTCGATACAGTTGGTTCACAGCACTATATTCATATTATTTGGTGCAACCCTTCTGGGTTTCCACAAGAAGAACTTCCCCCACCCACCACCAGGGGACGTGCCTCTATGTCATGGGCTTGCAAGTCTACTGGAAAAATACAAAAGTCCAGTTGCTCAGTGACTTTCCCTACGTTCACCTAATTTAGAGATTGTAGGCAAGCTTGCGGAACAGTTAATGTTTCTGGGATTGATGATCCATAAGTCATGTCGAAGCACCCCAGAAATACAACGCAGAATTGTGCTGATGCTCCAGGCGATGAGGAGCCTGGACAAGAACATTAGATCATCGCATCTCCAGCTCCGAAGAAAATCTCCCCCGTATAATACCTACATCACTCCAAATCCCCTGTATGCATTAGAGACTTGCAATGTCTTGCAAGCAGGCAGGGCAAAAACTGACACAGAACACCAGTGGTGTGTTCACCGCATCTGTCGCATTCAGTGGCGTGCCCATGCCACCAATAGCAAGCTCAAAAAGATGATCGCCTAACCTCCCTGTCACAATTGCCAAAAGGAATTTAATCGCTGTTTGGGCACGTGGCCAGCCTTGACCAGTCACACGATACATCCAGGAGACGCAGAGCCCTTCCTCCGAAGACCTGGCAACAGCCCTCTGGAAGGCCTAGAAGCACCTGGCTCTCAACCGTTACAGTTGACCTCTGGTTCCAGAGTATAGGGATCTTCTCTGCTGTGAGGAAAACCAAGGACCTTGAGAGATGGAGATGTATGATCCATCCAGCAACGCTCCAAAGGAGCATGCTACAATGTTGACAGTAGGAGAAAATAAACTAAAGATGGATACTCATGGAAACTTATAAAATTCTAACAGGACTAGACAGACTAGATGCAGGAAGGATGTTCCTGATGGCGGGGGAGTCCAGAACCAGAGGTCACAGTCTAAGGATAAGGGGTAAGCCATTTAGGACTGAGATGAGGAGGAATTTCTTCACCCAGAGAGTGGTGAACCTGTGGAATTCTCTACCACACAAGGCAGTTGAGGCCAATTCATTAAATATATTCAAGAAAGAGTTAGATATATTTCTTAAGGCTAAAGGGATCAAGGGATATGGGGAGAAAGCAGGGACAGGGTACTGAATTTGGATGATCAGCCATGATCTCATTAAATGGCGGAGCAGGCTCGAGGGGCCGAATGGCCTACTCCTGCTCTTATCTTCTATGCTTCTATACTGTTAGGAGTAGTACAAGAAAGGCTGTGCTAAGGAATCCATTTTATAGTGAAGGCTCCATTTTGTAACAGACAATTTCTCCAGAAATCTGCCAAGCAGCAGGAATTTGGAACATGTCCAAACAAGTCCAGTCCCTCAAGACCGATGTTCCTTCTCACAACCGCCCCCCCCCCCCCCCCTTAGCTGGTAAGGACAATTGTCTGTTCTTTCTATAGTTTCCGCAATACAGTAGTTGTTTTTACCTTTTTCCTAACCTGATCATGCAGGGAGGTTACGTAAAGCTCTGAGTTCTCGTATTTGATCACGCAGGGAGCCTGTGCTCTATCTTGGGACCACCATCAATAAACGAGCTGAAGGCCATAGGCCCCTCAACTAACTGGTACTAATTGGAGCCAACAGAGCTGACTATTTGTTGGAATGCCGAGCTAATACAAACTGAGGGTAAAGTTCACAGGATGCAAAATACGAGTTAATGGTCCACAGCTAGGGAATAAAAGGTGAGACAGTGCAATGCGAAGTCAGGAATTTGAGGGCGGATCACTCTACTACTGAGCTCAGTGACTGTTGACGCGAGATCTTCCACAACCATCGTATCGTCACAAGTGTCATTCCCTTCAATAAACTTAAAAACTTTGACTCTGGCGTTTTGGACTCTCATTCTTGGTACATAAAGGCAAAGACGGATTTGACTATCCGAACAATACCTTCAGGGGGTGTTCATATAGGACAAAGGAATGGAAGGAATAATAGAGAGAACTGATCATTAGTGTAATTTATAACTTACCATTATCCATTATTTGAATGTGGAACTGAAAGAGCATTGGAACCATTTTTAAATTTTCCAGTTGTGCATCCAAAGATGCTCCATAGGCTTTCAAATTTGCAAGATCGGTTTCCAACTTTATCTTCCGATTCTGAGATAGAAAACATTCTGAGAAATCATGGAACAGCCACAGATCATACTAGAGCCCCATCTAGATAATTAAAATAAGTTACATAAAATAGTTTTAATGCATTTAAGATGCAATTTAAACATTTGGTAAAATCTTTATTTTACGTACAAAGATATCAGATACAGTGACAAGCCAATATGACTTGTAATGACTCAGAATGAAGCAGAATTAACAGTTTACTGTTGCAGAGTTTTAATCTCTTTAAACACTATTTGGCTCTACAAAGTCAGCTTGAAAATAGTGGTTTCTTGTTGCCTTCTCACCAAAGACAACATCATGAATTTTACATTGAATATTAAATATCCAGTATACACTGCACAGCCATAGTTTTTATGCATTTTTAAAGAAAACATGCATTTGCAAGACCATTGAATGAGTCATTCAGGAAATGTAAATAAAGTACAAACTGAACATTGAAAAAACAATATAAATTACCTTCAAACCTTCCAACTGTTGGTTTAAATGTTCATGCTCATCTTGTGCATGCTCCAAAGATTTTGCAAGTTCACCAAGTTCAAACTCTCTTACTAGGAGTGAAACAAAACAGACAGTGACTTCCTTTTTAGATTTTATCCCCATGTCTTACTCATGCCTGGACTCACATCTCTGCTGCCGATTAGGATTCCCGGAATGATTGTCAATACTTTTCCAAAGATCATGGAAAAAAATGGTTTATTAATGATAGCCAAAACGGATTTGTTAAAGGCAAGTCGTGTCTCACAAACTTGATTAAGTCCTTCGATGGAATAATGGAGAGGGTTCATAGAATCTTAGAGCACAGAAGGAGGCCATTCGGCCTATCGTGCCTGTGTGGCTCTTTGATAGAGCTATCCAATTAGTCCCCCTGCTCTTTCTCAAGAACCCTGAAAATTTTGATGATGGTAGTGCAGCTGATGTTGTAGACTTTAAAAATAGTGTTTGATAAAGTGTCACATAATAGACTTGTTAGTAAAATTGAAACAGGATTAAAGGAACAGTGGCAGCATGGATATAAAATTGGCTAAGAGACAGAAAGCAAAGTGTTTTGGAGAAATTCAAGGTCTGTGAATGATTTTGCCGCCCATTAATTTAAATGGTTTGACAATCAGTTGCAGCACACACTCAGATTTCTGGCGGGCAACGCTGTCCACTGGCAGCGCAAAGTAAAAAAATTACCCCATGAAGTTTATTTAGGAGCACTAGCTTCAGCAATACACCATTGAATAAAAGGACCTCAGCACATAGAAATACCATCTATGGTGCTTTCTCAAGTCATAATAGGGAAAGAAGTGTTCTGATGATATGTGTAATAACATCACAAACCTGTTACGTTTGGAGGCATTTATGACTTCATTACACATAGCAACCAGAGCAATTATTCTTCCAGATTGTGTTATTTTTCAGCTGTTTGACAAATTCAGTTGCCATATTTGAACATAGAGATCCTATCAATAAATGAAGTAAGAGGATTCATATCAAAATAAACTACTGGTTGGGATCAAGATGTTTTCAGATTACAAACTGATTTGCATGAAATGGAGACTGCTGTCAACTTGCATCACTTAAGACATGACACACACCCATTCAAGGTACACACAAGGGTCCTTCTAGCATAAAAGGATCTTACTATTAGTAAAAGAAAAAAGGAAAGACTTGCATTTTTTCTACAGCACTTTTCACAACCTCAGGACGTCCCAAAGCGCTTTACAACCAATGAAGTACTTTCGAAGTGTAGTCACTGTTGTAATGTAGGAAACGTGGCAGCCAATTTGCGCACAGCTAGGTGCCACAAACAGCAATGTGATAATGGTCATCTGTAGGTGTTGGTTGAGGGATAAATACTGGCCAGGACACCGGAGAGAACTCCCCTGCTCTTCTTTGAAATAGTGCCATGGGATCTTTTACATCCGAGAGGGCAGACGGAGCCTCGGTTTAACGTCTCATTCGAAAGATGGCACCTCCGACACGGTGCAGCACTCCAGTGTCAGCCTACATTTTGTGCTCAAGCCCCTGGAGTGGGACTTGAACCCACAACCTTGTGACTCAGAGGCGAGAGTGCTACCCACTGAGCCACGGCTGACACTGCTAGTATTTAAAAACATGTCAGTTTCCACTTTAAGGAGGCTAGGGTGCTGACATTGTTGAACATGATCAAAAAATGCAGATATTACTGAAAATACTCAGCAGGTCCATCAGCATCTATCGAGAGAGAAGACTAGTTAACATTTTGGATGTAGACCATTGTCGGTTTTGATCTCTAACTTAAACTTTAACCTGCCCTCTCTTTCTTTAAGATG
The DNA here is from genome assembly GCA_030390025.1 of Squalus acanthias. Lineage (NCBI taxonomy): Eukaryota > Metazoa > Chordata > Chondrichthyes > Squaliformes > Squalidae > Squalus > Squalus acanthias. The sequence continues at coordinate 195,025,124 of CM059426.1, read as the reverse complement.
CTAACGTGCTGTGTATTTCCAACATTTTGTTTTACTTCAGCTTTGCAGTTTTTATGTCTATTTGTAATAGTCAATAACACATTGGTTTTTATGTTAACAAAAAATGCTGATAAAGGAGGAATGCCAGTGCTCGGAACAGCAACACATTTCCAATTCAGGCAACATGTATCAGTACTCCCATGTCCGGTATAACCACATCAAATACAGAATAAGGCCTCTACCACTCTGCCCTAATTAAAGTGCTTGAATCCTAACTGAGGACATTTCCTATCACCCAATGTGAACTGCAGCCATTTACCACACCAGCTGAATTAAAGCCAACTGTGCCAAACTATGGGCAGTTTAACGTGGTTGATGCACCTACAAGGACTTTGGTCAAGACAGCCTGAACTCATTTCAACTAGGACCCTTTCAGCCAACAGAGGGAGGACATTCACTCCATTATTCTAAGCTAGATTTATACCAGATCCAAGAGGTGCCACCCAGTCCTCTTTTAATAGAGTTTAAAATAATAGTTGCTCATAAAATCAGTTTATCTTGGCTACAAATTTGGAAATAAAATCCCACACATAAAATATTGTTTGTACTTACATTTTACCTGCTTGAAAATATATTCCTCCAGTAGACTTAGATTAAGTGATGTATAGTTATGCTTTGAGGCCAGGCCACATAACTGGGACAGCTCTGCAGTGTCAGCATCATTTGCCGAGTCCTCATCACCCTGCTGCTGGTCTTGCTGCTGTTTCGAGAGCTCAGCTGTCTCTTTCTCAAAGTCTCCTGTTTGAATTCAAAGTCACAGTTTTTACATCTGTGCATGTTTGTTGGGGCGGAGGGTTCCATGTCATTTGTCTGCCTAATTAAATTAAGATGGTGACTACATGCAGCATTAATATCTTAAACACTTTGCAATTACGCTAAAGTTGTAGTGTAATACTGGAGTTGGAGCCTAACCCAAGTCCAGAGAGGTGTGGTATGAGATCCTCTGGAGGAGGAAGTCTCAACTTGCTTGAGCTTGACACATATGATGTTCAAATCAAGTGTGGCGTTGGAAAGAATTTGAAAAGTGCCATGGGGATCATTGTACTACCTGAGGACTTCAGAAAACTGTGATGAGTTAATGCATGTTTGGATGCTCTCCAAACATTTAAATTTTAACTGCATTGGAAGAGCTCTCTCCTTGATAGGAGAACTGCAGTTCAAGCCAGGTACTGCATATGGTACTGCCTTGCTCGAACCAATACTGCAGCTACCACTGTCCAATCCATCAGTGCAGTAGAAATGCAGCATCACAGTGAAAATGAAGTATGGTACAAGGCATAACCTGAAAAGTGGTGTTTTTTTTAAATTTGACTTCATCCCAACAGAGGTAGGCAAGAGAGGGGAAGATAGAAGGATTAGATCAACAAGCTATTACTGCTTTGTCTAGATACATTTTCTGTGCATAGATAACAATGCGTGTACAATCTGAAGCAAGTAATAATACTGTAATAGTTCTGATGAAAGGTCATCGACCTGAAACGTTAACTCTGTTTCGCTCTCCACAGATGCTGCCTGACCTGCTGAGTATATCCAGCATTTTCTGTTTTTATTTTGGATTTCCAGCATTGGCAGTATTTTGCTTTTGTAATAATACTGTAGTGTCTGCATACAAATAGATTTGTATGTTACCAATGGCAATTCAATCATGCTCTTGAACCACAGCTACCTTATTAATGTTGTGTTAAAACAAAAGAAATACTGTCATTGTGACACTACCCACAAATGAGCATCCCAAACCCTCCAAATCTTATTCTGTCCAGTTGCTTTTCATGTCTCCCACTTTTCTTATATCCAGTCCCTGCCGCACCCCTCCCCGACCCCCAGCATGATCTCATTGATTTTCTTCTTTCTCCTTTGAAACCGAAGGCTTCAGTTGTACACTGATTTCCACAGTGGTGTGGATTACTAACACCATTGAAATAATACTTCTGCTGATCAGAAAGGCTCTGCATTGCTGCGGGGAGCTGTCAGAAAATGTTAAAACTGAAGCCTTGTTACAAGAACAGCCTGGCTTATTTCCAAGATACAAGATCTCACTTGCGTCCCAACGTGAGAATGGAAACACCCAAGAAAAGAACGTTTGAGCACCCTGGTGGTTCAGTGGTCATAACAGATAATGAAGGGCCCAGGTATGATCCCTCATTTGGACTAAGTTAGCTATTCTCATTTGGGGTGGCAGTTGGGGTACACAATTGACCTCAAGAACCCTTGGCTGGGAGAAGGGGTTGAAAAGAGGGAGGAAATAAGCCGGGGTTCCCACTCGTGATTACGACTGACTCTCTCAAGTATCTACATGGACATTGGGTGATAACAGGATCATGCTTGGCTGTGATGCCATCCACCTTACCCCTCATGGGCAAATATCCTATGCAGTTTCAGATGTGAAGAATGACCATTTGAATAGTACTGGAGGGCACTGTTGCCAGTTCTTACGCAAAATTTCACTCGTTTTGTTAGTGTTGTCTCAAAAGTGAAAACTGGTTTGGGGATTGTAGGGCCCTTTTTCAGTGCTTAAGCACATTTTGATGAAGAATGTAAGAGGCAGTTCCTATTCCCGAACACCTGTCTCACTATGGATAGCTCCTTTTTTGATGGGGGAAGGGGCGGGAGGAAAACAAACGCTTACACAACATACTGCGTGTTTCCTATGACTTTACAGCAGTTATTGAAGGAAGACGTGCTGCGTCTCAGAAAAGATGTAATTACATCACAATTTACAAGTAGTAGTTTTTTTTCATACCACAATTTTATGTTCTTAATATGATTGCCACAAAACAATTTAACTATTGTCCCACTGGAGAAAACATAAAAAAACCTCAGATTGCAAATGGTTTCATTATTCAATGCACATCTATAAAGTTCATCCAGGAAATAATGCAGCAATAATTCAGGTTCAACAGAAGGTACAGCTTTATGGGCTCATCCATAATGCACTCAATTTTTTTTTCTTTGCAACTGTTTTTTCCTACTGCAAATATTGCCTACACAAACCTAATAAGCACAACTAACAGGGGAAAAATAAAAATACAGAAGCATTTTGAATGGGAATAAGAGTAGAAAGGTTGTAGTCTGAGAGGCTTTGATAAATAGTGTGCAGACCTGAGCGGCAGCAGCATAAAGGGAGAGGCGGAGAAGGCCCAGGATAGAGCGCGGACCTGAGCGGGAGCGGTATAAAGGGAGGCGGAGAAGGCCCAGGATAGAGCGCGGACCTGAGCGGGAGCGGTATAAAGGGAGGCGGAGAAGGCCCAGGATGGAGTGTGGACCCGAGCGGGAGCGGCAGCAGCATAAAGGGAGGTGGAGAAGGCCCAGGATAGAGCGCGGACCTGAGCAGGAGCGGCAGCATAAAGGGAGAAGCGGAGAAGGCCCAGGACAGAGTGTGGACCTGAGCGGCAGCAGCATAAAGGGAGAGGCGGAGAAGGCCCAGGATAGAGTGTGGACCCGAGCGGGAGCGGCAGCAGCATAAAGGGAGAAGCGGAGAAGGCCCAGGATAGAGTGTGGACCCGAGCGGGAGCGGCGGCAGCATAAAGGGAGAAGCGGAGAAGGCCCAGGATAGAGTGTGGACCCGAGCGGGAGCGGCGGCAGCATAAAGGGAGCTGAGCGGCGATTCAAAAAAAAACCACAAGGAGTGACATCACAGGATAGCTGGTAACTGATTGGATGGGAAAGGTCACACCCTTTTTTTTCTCCAAGTTAGGGGCTGGGGTTAAATAGCTGGTATGGGATAAAGCTGGAGCTTGGAGATTAGTAACTGTTAATAATATATTATATTAATAACTTAAATTAGATACATCTTAGTCTTAGGTTTCTGCAAAGTTAGTTAATAGTCGAATAAATAAAGGCATGGCAGGGCAGCTCGGTCCAGCGGAATGCACATCCTGTGCCATGTGGGAACTCCAGGACAATTCCCGCGTCCTGGACAACCACGTGTGCAGGAGGTGTCATCAGCTGGAGAAACTTGAACAGCAGCTGGTGTCACTGCGGTGCATCCGTGAGGCCAAGAGCTACGTGGATAGCACGTTTCAGGAGGTGGTCATCCAGCAGCTAAGGAGTATGCAGGCAGAGAGGGAATGGGTGACTGCCAGACAGAAGAGGAGGACCAGGCAGGTAGTGCAGGAGTCCCCAGAGTGCATCTCGCTCTCCAACCAGTATTCTGTTCTGAGTATTGGTGAGGACGATGGTTCCTCTGGGGAGCACAGCCAGAGCCAAGTCCACAGCACCACAGGTGGCTCAGCTGTATGGGGGGAGGGGGGGAGGAAGATAGAGAAAGCAATACTGGTAGGGGATTCAATAGTTAGGGGAGCAGACAGGTGTTTCTGCGGCCGCAGACGTGACTCCAAGATGGTATGTTGTCTCCCTGGTGCCAGGGTTAAGGATGTCACCGAGCGGCAGCAGAACATTCTGAGGGGGGAGGGTGAACAGCCAGAGGTCATGGTCCATATCGGTACCAACGACATAGGTAGAAAAAGGGATGAGGTCCTGCAGGCAGATTTTAGGGAGCTAGGAAAGAGAGTAAAAAGCAGGACCTCAAAGGTAGTAAATTCTGGATTACTCCCGGTGCCATGAGTGAATGAGTACAGGAATAGGAGGATAGAGCAGATGAATGCGTGGCTGGAGTGATAGTGCATGAGGGAAGGGTTCAGATTCTTGGGGCATTGGGGCCGGTGGGACCTGTACAGGCCAGACGGGTTGCACCTCAACAGAGCCGGTACCAATATCCTCGCAGGGAGGTTTGCTAGTGCTGTTGGGGAGGATTTAAACTAAGCTGGCAGGGGGATGGGCACCAGTATGTAGCATTAGAAAGGAGAAGGGCACAAAGGGTTGGGAGAGACGGATAGCACTGAAGTAAGATAGTAGGTGGGATCAGACTAAGAGAGAACACAGGATGGTCTAAAATAGGTTTACAGTGTACATATGTGAACGCACGAAGCATAGTAAACAAGGTTGGTGAGCTGCAGGTGCAAATAGCCACATGGGAATATGGTGTTGTCGCAATAACGGAGACCTGGCTCAAAACATGGCAGGATTGGGTATTAAATACTCCTGGATATAAGGTGTTCAGGAAAGATAGGGAAGGAAAGATAGGAGGTGGTGTGGTGGTATTGGTTAAGGAGAATGTTACAGTGCTGGAGAGAGAGGATGTCCTGAAGGGGTCAAGGACAGAATCTATATGGCTAGAGTTAAGAAATAATAGAGGTGCCATTACACTACTAGGTGTATTCTATAGGCCACCAACTAGTGGGAAAAATTAGGAGGAGCAAATTTGCAGAGAAATTACAGAGAGATGCAAGAACTATAGAGTAGTGATAATGGGGGACTTCAACTATCCTAATATAGACTGGGATAGTAATAGTGTAAAGGGCAGAGAGGGGGAAGAATTTCTGAAGTGTGTTCAGCAGACCTTTCTGGATCAGTATGTTTCCAGCCCAATGAGGAAGAAGGCATTGCTGGATCTGGTTCTGGAGAATGAGGTAGGTCAAGTGGAGCAAGTGTCAGTAGGGGAACATTTAGGGAACAGTGATCATAGTATTATAAGGTTTAGATTAGCTATGGAAAAGAACATGGAGCAATCTGGAGTAAAAATACTTAATTGGAGGAAGGCAAATTTCATTGGGTTGAGAACAGATCTGGCCTGGGTAAATTAGAATCAAAGATTGGCAGGCAAAACTGTAATGGAACAATGGGCTGCCTTTAAAGAGGAAATAGTTCGAGTACAGTCGAGGTACATTTCCACTCGGGGGAAAGGTAGGACAACTAAAGTCAGAGCTCCCTGGATGACAAAAGAGATGGAGTAAGATGAAGCAGAAAAAGAGCGCGTATGACAGATGTCAGGTTGAGAATACATCTGAGAATCAGGCTAAATATAGAAAGTGCAGAGGAGAAGTGAAAAAGAAAATAAGAGGGGCAAAGAGAGGGTATGAGAATAGAATGGCAGCTAACATAAAAGGTAATCCAAAAGTCTTCTTTTGGCATATAAATAGTAAACGGGTAGTAAGAGGAGAGGTGGGGCCGATAAAGACCAAAAAGGAGACCTACGCATGGAGGCAGAGGATATGGCTGAGGTGCTAAATGATTACTTTGCATCTGTCTTCACCAAGGAAGATGCTGCCAAAGACATAGTGATGGGGGAGGTAGAGGAGATACTGGATGGGATAAAAATTGATAAAGAGGAGGTACTAGAAAGGCTGGCTGTACTTAAAGTAGATAAGTCACCAGGACCAGATGGGATGCATCCTAGGACGCTGAGGGAAGTGAAGGAAGAAATCACGGAGGTACTGGCCATAATCTTCCAATCCTCCTTAGGTGGTGGTGCCAGAGAACTGGAGAATTGCAAATGTTCCACCCTTGTTCAAAAAAGCGTGCAACGATAAACCCAGCAACTACAGGCCAGTCAGTTTAACCTCAGTAGTGGGGAAACTTTTAGAACAATAATCAGAGACAAAATTGTCACTTGGACAAGTGTGGATTAATTAAGGAAAGCCAGCACGGATTTGTTAAAGGCAAATCATGCTTAACCAACTTGATCGAGTTTTTTGATGAGGTAACAGAGAGTTGATGAGGGCAATGCGGTTGACGTGGTGCACATGGATTTCCAAAAGGCATTCGACAAAGTGCCACATAATAGGTTTGTCAGCAAAGTTGAAGCCCATGGAATAAATGGGACAGTGGCAGCATGGATATGAAATTGGCTAAGTGACAGGAAACAGAGAGTAGTTTTTCGGACTGGAGGAATACAGTGGTGTTCCCCAGGGGTGGTTCTAGGACCACTGCTTTTCTTGATATATATTAATGATTTGGATGTGGGTGTACAGGGCACAATTTCAAAATTTGCAAATGACACAAAGCTTGGAAGTATAGTGAACAGTGTGGAGGATAGTGAGAGACTTCAAGAGGACATAGACAGGCTGGTGGAATGGGCAGACAGGTGGCAGATGAAATTTAACGCAGAAAAGTGCAAAGTGATACATTTTGGTAGAAAGAATGAAGAGAGGAAATATAAACTATAGGGTACAATCCTAAAGGGGGTGCATGAACAGAGAAACCTGGGGGTATATGTGCACAAATCGTCGAAGGTGGCAGGGCAGGTTGAGAAAGCAGTTAAAAAAGCGTACGAGATCCTGGGCTTAATGAATAGAGGTAGAGAGTACAAAAGCGTGGAAATTATGATGAACCTGTATAAAACACTGGTTCGTCCTCAACTGGAGTATTGTGGGCACCACACTTTAGGAAGGATGTGAAGGCCTGAGAGAGAGGGTGCAGAAAAGATTTACAAGAATGATTCCAGGGATGACGGACTTCAGTTACGTGGATAGACTGGAGAAGCTGGGATTGTTCTCCTCAGAGCAGAGAAGATTGAGAGGAGATTTGATAGAGGTGTTCAAAATCATGAGGGGTCTGGACAAAGTAGATAGAGAAAACTGTTCCCATTGGTAGAAGGGTCGAGAACCAGAGGACACAGATTTAAGGTGATTGGCAGAAGAACCAAAGGCGACTTGAGGAAAAACATTTTTACTTAGTGAGTGGTTAGGATCTGGAATACAATGCCTGAAAGGGTGGTGGAGGCAGACTCCATCACGGCTTTCAAAAGGGAGTTGGATAAGTACCTGAAGGAAAAAAGTCTGCAGGGCTACGGGGAAAGGGCGGGGGAGTGGGACAAGCTGAAGTGCTCTTGCAGAGAGCCAGCACGGGCTCGACGGGCCGAATAGCCTTCTTCCGTGCTGTAACTATTCTATGATTCTGGTGGCATTGCAGATATCCTCTGCAGTCATGATTAAGAGTGCAAAAGGGGTAGGGGTATTGCCAGGGTAACTTATGTAAGGGATATTTCAAAGTAGCTGGAATGGAACTTAGAAGGGAAGGGAGGAGAACCAGTCGTCACAGTGCAAGTTAGAACCAATGACAGAGGAAAGAACAGGGAGGTGGGCCCTGCTATGGGAGCATCAGGAGCTAGGGGCTAAATTAAAAAGCAGACCCTCAAAGGTGGTAATCTCCAGATTACTATCTGAGCTGTGTTAATTAGCATAGGCATAAACAGATCAGGAAAGTAAATGCAAAGCTGAAAGTGTGGTGTGAGGAGGGGTTTCAATTCATGGGACACTGGGACAGGAGCTGTACCACTGGGACGGGCTGCACCTGAACCTGAAGCAAGGTCGTCGTGGAAAGCATAAATAAAACTGTAGAAAGAACTTGAAACTAGTAAAGGGGGAGGGGGGAAAGCGTTTGAGCAAAGATAACAGTAACCTAAAGGTATTAAAAGGGATAAGAAAAGGTCAGAATATGAAGAGAGATATAGATTACAAATACTCAGGGAACAGGAAAGGTTATAGGAAGTAATAATAGTATAACTGTTAAAAATAAAACAGGAGTAATGAAAAATAAGAGCCTATTAAATGGTCTGTATAGCAACGTTCAGAGCATCAGGAACAAAATAGGGAAATGGAAGCAGTAATTACAAGTGAGAAAACAGGGATAATGGAAATATGGCTGCAGACAGGACAGGATTGGCAGTTAAATATTGCAGGCTAGAAGAAAAGACGAAAGGGCGGTGGGGTACTTGTGTTAATCAAAAAATAACGTCAATAGCAAGAAAGGACATAACCAATAAAGTGACAGAAACAGAATCCATATAGATCGAGATAGAGGATAGTAAAGGATTGGTCATACTATTACTGGTATACTGCAGACCTCAAATGGTGGGAAGGAAGTAGAGGGAAACATAGAATCTAGGAGCAGGAGTAGGCCATTCGGCCCGTCGAGCCTGCTTCACCATTCAATACGATCATGGCTGATCATTCAAATCCAGTACCCTGTCGCTACTTTAATCCCCACAGTACACATATCCCACCCTACCCCCGTAACCCCACGTATTTAATTCCCCCTAACATATCCCATCCTATCCCCATAACCCCACATATTTAATCCCCCCCTAACACTAAGGGTCAATTTATCATAGCCAAATCAACCTAACCCGCACATTGTTGGACTGTGGGAGGAAACCGGAGCACCCGGAGGAAATCCACGCAGACACGGGGAGAATGTGCAAACTCCACACAGACAGTCACCCGAGGTCAGATTCGAACCCGGGTCCCTGGCGCTGTGAGGCACCAGTGCTAACCACTATGCCACCGTGTTGCCCCACTATGCCACCGTGTTGCACGGTGGGAGATATATGCAATAAAAACAGAAAATGCTGGAAATACGCAGCAGTCAGGCAGCATCTGTGGAGAGAGAAACAGAGTTAACGTTTCAGGTCGATGACCTTCCATCAGAACTGGAAAAAGTTAGAGATGTAGGTCTGTAGACAAGTCTATGAAATGAGTAAAAAAAAAAATCAGAATCACGAGGGATTTCAATTATCCCCCAATAAACTAGCAAGGAGAGGGGGTAAAAGGGGAAAAGGGGATGGAATTTTTACATACTGGGTCAGGAAGGTGTCTTGTGCATAAAACTCTTTTCTGATCCAATATGTAAAAACCACAATAAGGGAGGAAGCAATGCTAGTAATAAATAATGCAGATAGGAGTAGTAAGCGTGGGAGAATATCTAGAGAGCAGTGATCACAAAATAATGGGCTGGAATTTGCTGGAGCAGGGCATCTCATAGCGTGCCCAGTTAGTTAGACCTTTTCCTGCACCCTGCAGCTCAATAATATTTTGCCCTGTAAGTTGCTGGAAGTGTGAGCTAGTAATGGCACGGCGAGGGCAACAGGGCTTCTAGGACCTTGCTAAATGACGGGACCAACAGTGTATCTCCTTAACCAATGAGATTTAAGGACTGAGAAATAAATAGAGGAAGGACTAAGAAGGAGGGTGATTTGAGTGGGTGAATTCAATGTCAAATCAGGTACAGAAAGACAAATGAAGAGAGGGAAAGAAAGACTGGATTAAGAGAGAGAGAAAAAGACAGAAAAGAAAGGTAAGAAAGAAATAAAAAATGCAAAATTTGAGATTTAAAAAATCTCCAACAAAAATTCACTACTTGAAGGAATGAGATGTCACACTTTTAATTGTTCGCTTTCTGGGCCAGAGAGATTGATTGTCTGTCATTAATGATTATCACATCGTTAAAGGGTACTTACGCTATTAATTACTAGACTTAATTTTCTGTTGCGAGTTTAATAGGCAATTAATAATTGATGTACAAATGCAGCAACTTCATGAAACTCACGGGGAGGTTAAGGGCGAGATGCCTTTTTCACAAAGCTTACAGTGGAGCAGCACGATTTGTCCAGCAACTTTTGGTGATTCGCAAATCACAAGGTATCTTTTCCTTGCCACTAGTTGCTGGCCGATTTGCACACCAACAACGGTGTGCGTTGTTCACACATCGTTACTTTTTCAGCAAATTCTGACTCAAAAAGATTCACGATAATGATTGAGAGAGATCTAGACAGTACAAAAACCAAAGTAATAGACTGGGAAAAAGTCAACTATGAGGGAATGAGGATAAAGTTAAGGGACGTAAACTGGAGAAAAATATTGACAGACAAAGCAGTAGAACAACAGTGGGCAAATATTTAAAGGAGAGATCGATAGAGTTCAGGAGAACTGTATCCCACTAAAATTCAAGAACTAGCCAAAAATGAGGCGCATGGATAAAGAGGTAAGGATAAAATTGAATCTGAAGAAAAAGGAATATGCAAATGACATAAACAATAAAGGAGAGGATGATAAAAAGGAATATGATAAGCTTAGGAAAGAGATTAAAAAGACAATTAGGAAGGCAAAGAGATTAAAAAGACAATTAGGAAGGCAAAGAGCAAATATGAAATGAAAATACCGAAGAATATAAAAAGTAATAGTGGCGTATACTAAATGCACAAAGTAACAGAAGAAGAATTAAGACAGGGATAGGGCCACTGTGGGATGAGCAAGATAAACTCACTGAAGAGACTAACAAATGATTTGGACTCAGGAATTGGAGGTACGGTGTCGAAATTTAGAAAGGATACCAAATTGGCATATTAACTAATAATGTGGATGACTGCATCAAAATACAGGAAGACATAAACAAGCTTGCAGAGCGGGCAGCTAAAAGGCAAATGAAATTCAATATTGTGAAGTGGTTCATTTTGTAGGAGGAATAAGGGGAAAACTTATTTCTTGGAAGGCAACAAACTAAATGGGAGGAGCAAAGAGATCTATAAATTCAGATACATAAATTGCTAAAAGTATCAATGCAAATTGATAAGGCCATAAAGTGCATAAACAAAGTACAGAGGTTCATTTCTAGAGGAACAGAATACAAAAGCAGGGAAGTAATGTTAAATTTATATAGAACCTTGGTCAGACCACATTTGGAGTACTGCGTAAAGTTCTGATCTCCATACTGCAAAAAGGATATTGAAGAACTGGAGAAAGTGCAGAAAAGATTACAAGAATATTGCCAGAATTGAGAGAATGCAACTATCAGGAAAGGCTGAGAAGGCTGGGGCTGCTAAGAGAAGACCTGATAAAAGTCTTTAAAATTACAAAAGGTTTTAATAGGGTGGACATGAAGAAACTGTTTCTACTTGTGGGCGAGTCCAGAACAAGGGGGCATAAATATAACAGACCAAATAAAGAATTTAGGAGGAATTTGTTTAGAGTGGTGAGAATGTGGTTGTGGCAGATAGCATTGACACATTTAAAGGGAGGCTTTATGCATGCATGAGGGAGAATGGAATAAAGAGATACGGGGGCAGGGTGGGAAGAGGCTGGTAGCTCATAGCGATGCAACAGCATCGTTCTTTACTATAGAGTATTTCAAATGGGAACAGTAATGAATACAATTACTGGCAGAACAAGATTAAATTCAATGGCCTGGATCTTCCTCAGCGGCGAAGGAACGGCTTTTGCCGTTCACCTCACATACAGTTACCCACAGACTTTTCATGGGTTTGTCAGCGGAGACTTCCAGTCATCTGGCATCTGTTTCAATGTGGCGTCCTCTACAGGGTAGCTGTGGCATTTGTGAACAGGACAATCAACAGCAAGGCTCTTCAACCAATCAGATTGAAGAATCCTCACTGACCCACGCAGAGTCTAAACCAGGAGGTAAAAACCAGGAAATATAAATTACATTTAAATCACGTACAGGAAGCGAAATAAAGATTGGGAAATACAGATGGGATTAAGGGAGATAGATACAAAAGACAGACAGAAAGACTTTCAAAAAAATTATTTAAATTTTGATTTTTTATAAAATCTACAACATTAATTTTCTTGAGGGAATGAGACTCCACACTTGTAAAATAAATTTTTCAGGGCCAGAGAGGTTGTTCAGCAGTAATTATCACTTATTACATTGTTAAAAACTTACTTATTCCTAAATGTACCAGTTCAAACTTTTTCAGCCATTTTTAGTGCGGAACTAGTGGGTAATTGCGCCATGTTCATGCCATAACAGTGATTTCAGTGACAAGTCTATCGGCGAGAACTGCAACAGTGCACCCTGTGGAGGAACAGGGTATCTCTGACAGCAACTTCTGGAGTTCCGTGTTTAACTGCGCATATGCGGACGCCAGAAGTTGCTGTCAGATTTACCCTTTAATAACGGCGAGCGCCGATATCCTCGCTGTTATTATTACAGCAAAATCTGGACCATTATTTTTGCAATAAATTCAGATGGATTTTGCAGATATGCATTCCCCTCTAATATGCAGCGAAGTAAAACCTAATGTCAATGCAGAAATAAATCAGATGATAAAACACTTTCAATGTCTATCAAGTGATATGATCATGGAAGTCATGACACCCACTACCAATAAAAAGTAATCTCAACGAAACATGGAATAAAACTGACCCTACAAATTCCAAATGCACACTCTATAAAGAGCACCACAACACATCTCCAGGTTGATAAGACTTAAAATGGTTCACATAGTCCTTTTGCAGTGTGAAACAGGCGCATCACTGGACCTGATCACATGATACATTAGTCATCAAGGTGTGAGCGCATTGCATCTTATCAGACACAAAAGTTTTTTAAATGTTGTATCACACAAAAGCTGATGTGGAATTCCATACATACAATGGTTAAGTGATGTCAATCATCAAAATTTGAAATACTTTGCAATGAAGAAATAATGCAAGTAAATTACCTGCCGTATATTTATGCATAGCGTCACATTGGAATACTGTAGCTACGCAGTGATTCAGTTGGCTAGTTCTCGAGTCAGGTATTCATTATGCATGGGCATTTTAGAGGATGGAGTTTTTTTATTTTGGAGGTACTTTTATGTAACACGTCGAAAAATGTAACTTTATTTGAATGTTGCTAGGTTGCCGTGATTGTGTTTTGTCGTCAATTAATACTTTTAAAACTGATATTTGACTAAATAGCATCAATAGAAATCTGGGTACATGGTGTAGCTTGCAATGGTGTTAAATAATTATGCAAAAAAAAATCTATCACACAAGAGTTATCACACTAATCGAAAAGCCACGGCTATATGTATTTCACAAAAATCTTGTGTAATTGCTATGCTGAATTCATCTATAACCTTTCAGATGTCATTATTTTATTTAGATTTTATTGAAATATTTCCTGGTTGCAGAAGGCAGGAAACATGTGAAAATCTTTTACCTGTCAAATTCTGCAGATGCTGTCTTCCAAAAAGATGTTCCCTCTTGTTATGTAATGAGCTAAAATACTGATTACATGTTTTGCAGTACAGGTCATTGTTGTCCTCATCCTGCTTAACAAAAACACCCAATTATTTACTCTTCAATCTATCAACAACATACAAGGTTGGTGGACATCTTCTTTTGATGACTTGAGTTATTTACAAGACAACAAAAACATTATTTCAAATCCAGAATACAAATTGAACCAATGTATAAATTGCTGACCCATTTTTATAGATATCATCAGCATTTAAAATAAGTCACCCTAGGTACAAATGGTTGCCCTGCACTTAGCGAATATAAAGCTGGATGTAATTTGTATGCTCAATTTTGAGATAATTTGTTGAAGTGGCTAAAATATTATCATGATATTGCTTGTACACTATGATAGAAAGCTAAATGTGCAAGTTAGTTAATTGAGAATGTAATCAACAATTACTGTTCCTTACCAACATCTGGTTCATGCACAACTACATCATCAGCTATTGTTATAAAGTGGTGGACTTTGTTTTGTTTGAGTCAAACTAATAGTTCCAATGTCTACAGTGTCAAATTTAAATGTCTGAAAATAAAGCATTTTGGAGAGCCTGTGTGTTGGGCCAGAGTGCAGCAACAGGAGTACAATCCCTCCAACCCTAAAGTTCTTGATCTCAGCCAAGTTTCTGAGAAGTAGCCAAGTAGAGGAGATGCTGTGTCACTTTTGTGTGTCCCTAGTGGACAGCCAAAGAGTTGCATTTATGAAGGCCAGGAAGCAGATCAACCACCTTCCTTCTTGGCTACATGAGGTACATGACCAGTCGAGACTTGTACAAGAAAAGGGGATGTGGAAGATGGATATGTAGATCTTCACTTTACAAAAAAATCAAAACTGATGTGTGAAATAACATTTTAAAACTCAGAAGTAATCATGATCAGAATGAAAGGAGCATTTTACGATTTCTCCAGAAGCCTCACACCCATCCACAGCATAAAAATGTATTACCTGACAGTTTTAGGTGTTTGCAAACGCATGTAAAAAGTTTTTGCATCTGCTAAGTGTTGGAGGTCTCCCACATTCATACCCTGGAATACCCCCAACATTGAACTATTTTTATATGACATTACCACAAAAAGGATAGTTTATTATTGAGGGTATGCATCAGCCTTGGCTTAGTGGTAGCGCGCTTGCCTCTGAGTCAGAAGGTTGTGGTTCGAGCCCTACTCCAGAGACTTGAGCACAAAATCCAGGCTGACATTTCAGTGCAGTATTGAGGGAGCGCTGCCCTGTTTGAGATGCCGTCTTTCAGATGAGACTTTAAACCAAGGCCCTGTCTGCCCTCCCAGGTGGACATAAAAGATCCCATGGCACTATTTGAAGAGGAGCAGGGGCATTCACCCGGTGTCCTGATTGACATTGATCTCTTAACCAACATTACCAAAAATAGATTATGTGGTCATTTATTTCATTGCTGTTTGTGGGATCTTACTGTGCATAAATTGACTGCCACATTACAACAGTGACTACACTTCAAAAGTACTCAATTGTTGTCAGGACATCCTGAAGTTATGAAAAGTGTCACATAAATACAAGTTTGTTTGTTCTTTTACCAATGAACAACTTCACAAATATATTTCCACTGTCTTTTCCTCGTTAAAAAAATGTTTAATTATTGTTATATATTAAGTTTAATGAAATAAAGACTCTACTTACGCCAATTTCTGATAGTGCAACTGCTTCACCTTCAAATTCAGTATCCAGAGACTCCACACCTGATTGGAACAAAATGTTACATTAACTGCCACTTTAATTCTGAACAAGTGGATGCCTCACCAGCAGCAGGATGTCAAGGGACACCTCGCCTCCCTGGCAAGCAAACACAGCAATCTCCAATGTTGATAAATCTCATTTTATGTGGCTTCATATGCCTTGCTAGCAGTGAAATAATTACTCCTTGACAGTCTGTTGAGATATCTTCAAATTGAAATTTCCCTCATAACCACAAATATAACAATGCCAAAAAATCTGTTGATAAGAGATTTTAATAGGTTCTACATAGCAATAGATGGGGTCGAACTCTATGAAGTGATAAACTTAAATAATTTTAATATATTAATAACTGCATGTCTGCTTGCACATGAATCACAAATTGTACAAATGCTAAACAATCTGAAAATGTGATGTGCTTCTGAACTGAAGCCGTAAACTGACAAGCACATTCCAATTTCCAAACTTCCCTGAACAAACATCGATTAATCTCTGAATGGCCTGAGGCTTTGTTTACTGAAAAATTGCATTTTGTAGCCTTAACGGAACATAGCTGCATCTTACCAGCTGAATAATATATTCTACATTATATGCTATAATACTCCCATCATTGTAAAACACGGCATCTACCAACTTAACATGAGCAATGCCAGGAGGGTGTAACTGTACCCGAGCAAGGTAGTCAAAGTGCTTCACATAGAATTAATTAGTTTGACATGCAGTGCCTGCTACGATGTAGGCAAATACAGCATTACAGCAAGATCCCACTAACAGTGATGGGATGAATGACTGCTTAATTCATTTTAAGCGGCGTTGGTTGTGGTGAGAGTTAGTGCCAGGACACTCAGAACTCCCTGCACCTTCTCTTAAACGGACAATTGAACCATTGGAATAGGTGGACAGGACCTCAGTTTAACATCGCTGACAATGCCGCATTCCCTCAATACTGCACTGGAGCTGGAACCCACAACCTTCCGACTCAAGAATGCAAGCAACTGAGCCAATTTAGCAGCAAATACAAGAACACTAGAGAACTGACCCATCAGAGTGTCTTAAATCTACTCTTCTTTGCATGTCAGAGCCAAGAACTGTGAAAGGTTGTCAAGGACAACTAGACTATGCATAGCAACGTCATCACCAAGGAGGGTTACCTAAGACACACTGGATGAAGCTGCTGCAGTAGTGCACCCACCTCCCCCCCCCGCCCCGTCCCCCCGTTAATCAAGCACAGTATTACACTGGACTTTTCCAGAGCAGAACAAAACAATGCTAAAAATGGTAGAGATCCTTCTTCAGTTCTGTGGTAAGGTCTCCACCCAAAACTTTAACCTTTTTTCTTTTCAAATACAATTATATCTGATGATGTACACCTAGAAATATTTTCTATTTCAATTTCAGATTTCTAACATTTGCATTTCATCTCCACTATGATTCCAAACAATTGGGAGAGGATTTTGTTTGTAGCAGAACTACTGATTTTTTTTCTCTTCCCTCCCTCGCAACAGGGTTGATTTTCCCCTTTAAATGGGTTCTAGTTACAGCATTTAAAAAAGAAACATCACATGATTAAAGCAACATGATAAAAGGCAAATGTTTTTGACTCTTACCACACAGGTTTTTTACTTTGTTCATTGCTCTTCTTTTCAGGAAAGCTTGATAAGCCTCTGAATTTTGATATGCTTTCAGCTCCTCAATATATCGGCGCTTGTCTTTTTCTGCTTCATCAATATACTTCTGTCCAAATATAGGAAAGAAACCTTAGTGGAAGCCACATCTATTATTGCAAAGTAAATTTATAAATATCAACAGGGTGGGGGTGGGAGGAGTAAAAAATCTGTTACGATCATAACTGGAAGTAAGAGGATTTGGAGTAGGAAAGACGAAGTAAGTTTTGTAAAGTGGTAAGTAAATAGTATCACAAGTATATCTGTGAGATCTGTATCTGACAGTATCAGTACGCTATGTAAATTTTTGCTTTGGGTCAGTCATGCGATTGATTCTTTCAATAAATTATTGTTATAATGATGGCAAGCCTGTTATCAGAAATCTCACTCCAGGGCCCAGACTATCTGTATGCAGCACAACAGGAGATCTATAGTACTTCTTCAATGTCAGTACTTCAAGAGTTAAGGTTACCCAGGTAAATTGGCACTTTGATACCATTGCAAACTTAAGTTCATCCAATATCCCATTTTTACTCCAATCAAGCTGATACAGTAAATAAAAACAGAAAATGCTGGGAATACTCAGCAGGTCAGGCAGCATCTGTGGAGAGAGATACAAAGTTAACGTTTCAGGTCGATGACTTTTCTCCAGTTCTGACGAAGGGTCATCGACCTGAAACTTTAACTCTGTTTCTCTCTCCACAGATGCTGCCTGACCTGCTGAGTATTTCCAGAATTTTCTGTTTTTATTTCAGATTTCCAGCATCCGCAGTATTTTGCTTTTGTATTAAGCTTATACAGTAGTTTGCCCATACACCCCCAAACAGTAGTTCCTGGTATGTGTTGATCCAGATGTAAGAAAACCGTGACCAATTACACTTTGAAATGCTGTGCAAAAAAACCCAACAGGCGTTTGCTTCTTTATAATCAAGGCCACGAGTTTACAATAACTGAAAAGTCAAATCATGTTTTATTGCAAGGTTTTTTTTAAAAACAGGTGTTTTAGGATCGCATTCTGCGATTCCGTCCAGTTTACAATGGAAATCACACATCAGTGGTCCGGATTATGATGGCTTTTACAGCTGAAATGAAAACTGCAGTCTAGGATTTTAGCCAGTGGATGATCTTTCTTCCTCTATCAGTTAGTGATAAATAGATCTTTGTCTACTGACAAGCTGTATTTGAGCGAATAGCCAGGACAACACCTATCTTAGTAGTTATACTAGTTTGCATTTCAGTAGCCAATGGCTCTATCTTTAGGGAAAGGTACAAGGGGAATCATTAAGTACACCTTTATCTGGTCCATTACTTGAAAGGCTGAAAATCCATAAACAAACACACTACCACTGCAACTAATTCTGTAAGTACTTTGGAGTGGTCAAATTTGTAAAGATTTATTGACTATCTTACTGCATCCAAGGATCTCAGCAGATTCCAGATTGTCCAGAAGTTATCACACAGTCCGTTTTGTTTGACTGCCTTGATTAGCCCTGCTTGATTTATTAAATAAGCTCAGAAAGAACAAACCTCAGAGCCAACACTTGAGGTACAAGATAGGGTTGAGTTTTCATGTTTCTTGGGGATAAAGGAAATCATTTGTCCTGGTGTGTATCCAGTGAAATAATATATGCCCAAATAAACCCAAGCACGTTATGGCAGGGATTTGAAACTGGTGTTTTTGTTTTGTAGCGGTGGGTCAGGTCACCTTATCAAATTGCAGTCCTTTAGTAAATGCAATTATCACTTCTACTTGTCCTTTTACATAGCAGTGACCTCCAATTAATGGGAACAGTCTACTGAGCGGCGCCATCTAGTGCATAGGTGTCCAACCTGCAGACTGAGGGCCATATGCAGCCCTTAAGTACTGATAATCCGGCCCTTAAAGGCTAGGCAACTCAGTCCTATTTGCACTTATACTTCTTATGTGTTAGTTAGTCCGGTTTGAATTTTGTATGTCTAGAGGTTTGGATAGGGCTGCTTTTAGTGCTGTTGTTTCATCGGTGGATAAATCCTAAATCAGAACACCATGGTTTGTTAGCATCACCGACGAGATAAATTATTGGGAACATGGATGTAAACTTTATATGTAACCCTCAAGGCTCCATGGTAAGCACCTATGTGAACCATGAAGGCAAAGTCTTGGGCACACCCACTTCTCCCCTCTCTTTCTGGGCGGGGGTAGGAAACAGAAGATTTATCTGGAAAAAAAATAACTCTCGCAACACCCAAACTCTTATTTCAAAACTATTTAGATGGAAAAAACAGAGTGCCCACAATAAAAGAGTAAAGAGGCATTTCTCACCTGTTTTCCCTCCTGAGAGAGCTGTGACCACTGAGTGCCCAGCAACTTTGTAATCTCGGTAAACGGGAGCTCCGGATGTTCAATTTTCAGCTTGGCTCTCTGTTCATTCAGGAATAACACATACCTGTCAGGCAGTTACAAGGGATTAAAGGAACAAATTCTTAAGAAACAGCGCTACCAGGCTTATTAAATTAAAAATTTCATGTTAGTGAAACGACAGAAAGAATAAATCTTATTACATTTTAACTACACACAGTGATTTAGGAATTTGTAAAGATCATGAAAAGTGGTAGTACATCAGAAGACAATCTCTGACGAGGTTATTCAATTATGCCTGAAATATACATAATGGAAATTACCCAACTGTTATTTTACATCAAGCACTTCAGAAACTGTACACTCATCACCAAACCTACTTGTGGTGCACTTACTGTACAAGTACTATTACTAAACATCTGGTTATTTATAATAAGCAACTATAAATTTATCTATGCTACCATAAACTTCATTTACACAACACCAAAACTGCTTTTTCAACAAGGATTGAGGAAGCAACAGATCTTTGCGATCTTATTGGCACAAATTATTCACTAAATGTATTTATTATATTTAAAATGTAGAAGTTGAGTTATCTATTCATAAGGTGGTTTATTATTTTTAAACATAAAGGGCTGGATTTTTCCAACCTCGGCGGGTCCAGGGCGAGCGAACGTCCGTGGCGTGTGGGGACCCCGCATCTGTCTTGATCCCGGCCTCCAACAAGATTTTCCGTTGATGGGGCTTGTTAAGCCCTGCCCTGCGAGGTTCCCGGCCAATTAATAGGAAGCGGGTCTGATGATGTCATTTGATGACGTGTCATCAGCCGGTTTCCTTAAAGGGACCATGTCCACATTCATTTTGACAGTTGTGCTGTCAGTGTTCTGCAGCATTGAGGTGCTGCAAACACTGCACAAAGGTGCACGGCTGCACCCAGGCTCTCCCATGACTCCCTCCATATACTTATGGAGGGGGTCACAGCACGCAGGGAGGTGCTCTTCCCTTCCAATGGTCAGAAGACACCTCCCCAGGACTCCAATGCAGCCTGGTTGCACATTGCACAGGAGGGCACAAGTAGGGATGTCGTCAGGATGACTAGGCTGCAGTGACGCAAACCTTTCAATTATCACAGTAGATCACAAAACATTACTGCAAAGCCACACTCAACCTCATCCTGTTATGCCACTCATCACATCCCCATCACTCTGCCTTCCCTACCCTATTCCTGCACATCCTTACTCCAACTTACCTTGCACCTCCACCTATCCCTCTCTATCTACGTTATCATTTCCCCATCTCACTAGCCACTCCTCACACTCACCCTCATCCTTGTCCAATCATTCAAAGTAACAACACACAAGGGTGTGCTTTAGCCAATGTTCGTGTAAAGTTTCTGTTAATGTGTTGGTCAAGCATTGAAATCTTTATTTTCAACACTTTGCCTTCTTGGACAGATTTGTGTGCACCTTTGGAAGTATCTTAGTGAGTTCCAGTGAATGGTGAGACATAGCGTCACGCCCCCTCCCCCCCCAATGGTGATGAGTGTGAAAGGAATGGCTTGGACATTGTCGGGATGCTTTATGGTGCTGGTGTGGGGTGGTGCCAAACTGGTGCTTCATGTGTCAGCCAGGGTATGCAGTGTTAAGTGAAGCAAATCTGGCTATGGTGAGGCCATCGCTGGCGTCCTGGGCAGCAATGTGCACGGGTGATGATGCCCTGGGTCCAGTGCAGCATCAGTTGATTGCGGAGAAGGTCGGTGTGGATGTTGGTGCTGCTGGTGTGCCCAGTGATGCTGGTGTTGGGGCTGATCGTGTTGGGATTCTGAGGACCAAGGTGAGAGTTTTTCAAGGGCACCGATGCTGATGGAATAGATGGCAGGTGAGGTTGAGATGACAGAAGCGATTGTCAATGGTGAGAGAGGTTGTTGCAATGAGGTGACACTGGATAGAGTTTGCTCCAAACACTTGCTAGCTGCATAAAGCTCAATCTGTCTTCCAAATGCAGTAAACAACAGCTTCTAATCTTGGAAAGTGAAGACCTATGAAATGGGAGCTTTCATAGACCATTTGCAGCCGTTAGGTTAGTAAATCATTCCATGCTGACACAACACCCGACCGACTTATCTGACGTGATGCCCACTCTCCGGGAACCTCGTTAAAAGCCTGGTAAAACGGTAAGTACATGGGAAAATGGTTCTTAACTACCTTTTAACAAGCTTTAAGTATCTAAATTGGCTGACCCGTCGCTTGGTGTCGCGTCTGTTCAGGGGTGACAGACCCGACACTTAGGAAACTGACAAGGAGGCGGGTTTACAGCGGGATACCGACCCGCTGTCAATCTTTGTGAATTTGACAGCGGACCCGCCTCCAAACCTGCACTCTGAGCGCCAATAAAATTCCGGTCAAAATGTGCATTTTTGGTGATTTTGTAAAATCAAATGAAGACGTTGCCCTAAGTTACAAACAGATTGATCTATACCACTAGTTAACACTCCATTTAAACTTTTTTTCCCAAAGATTTTTACTCAATTTAGCTTCAATCTTCACCATAAGCTCTAACATCATTCTTTTCCCATACCTGGTGCAGTAATTTGTTAAAATTGGTGTTTGTATCCGTACCTGCTAATTTAGTGCAGCTGCTCTAAATGCTTTTCTTTTCTTTAATTTTCATAATCGCAGGTTATGATTTGTATGCGTAGACTTTTTATTTTGACTGGGAAAAGTGGCGACACATGATGAAGAGGGCGTGGATTTGGATTACCAACATTTATTCCTGGGCATTGTGTGCACACAAATTAGCACTGGTGTGAGAACAACTTGCGAGTTCATACTTTTATTTAATATATTAAGAATGCTGGGTGCCAATTCAAAATTCAGGAATACATAGTAGTAAATCTGGTTGGTTTTCAATTAGAAACACACATCATCAGGGACTTGTCAATGACTTTGACACGAACATTATCCTTAAATTACAGGGGATGTGCTTTTTATCAGGTGAAGCAGGTGACATGTTTCGCTATACTACTTCGCAGCCAAACAGTCAAACATTGTTACAAGTGGTTATGGGACTGAAGAGTCAGCCACTATCAAAAGTTAGTCCCTCAAACATAAA
This sequence comes from Squalus acanthias, assembly GCA_030390025.1. NCBI lineage: Eukaryota > Metazoa > Chordata > Chondrichthyes > Squaliformes > Squalidae > Squalus > Squalus acanthias. Next base: position 195,002,624 of record CM059426.1, on the reverse strand, counting down.
TGTGTGTGGATACTGACATTCAACAGGAAACCATTTTCTTACCCTGTGGTCGGAGCCCGTGGTGCAGTAAAATCTTTTGGAGGTTTTCTCTTCTTGCCTTTGGGCCAACCACCTTTTCTTTTCTGAATTTAAAAGATGTCAGCATCAGGCTGGAGAGGTTTATGGATATCTCAGCTGGCATGATCACATTTCAATACATTAAATAATCACTGGGCAAAATCATAAGCTTGTTTTTAAGAAAATTCATTCTTCACTGTAACCTTGTCATTGATTACACCAGAGATATATGTATGTGTATATGCCTGAGGATACAATAAATGACTCAGAAAGTATGTACAGGAGAGCCAAAGTCAAATAAAACCCAAGCTTGGTGTCATTATTTTTCCTGACTTACTTCATCTTCGTGTGCTTTTCAACCTTGGTGCCCGGCATTACTGGTTTAACTCTAACTTGTTTTTTCAAAAATAAAATTATGGACATACACATGCCCTGGACTAAAATACATATTGGGGCAGAATGTGCGATGGGTATGACGGTGTACAGAGTACACCGTCATACCATCTTTGAAATTGACCGCAAGTTTGGGATTTCCGCATGCCTTGCGCATGTGCCAAATTCCGAACTTGCAATCTGTCAAAGTACGCCTTGACAGATAATCTGCACCGCCTTCGAAATCCCAATCGCTGGCGCAGAGTTGGGCTAATTGCCCACCAACTACGTACGAAAATTTTTACAGTTGTTGCATCAGCGTAAGGAGATTAGATAGAAACAGTTACTCGTTCTATTAGCTCCGGAATGTGATGTAATGAATTGTAAAACTGTTCGAAACACCTCCAATGATTAATGTACAGATTTTTCCGATCTTTGTTTGGGCTCTGTTGTATTTATGTTTGTATCAACTGTCCATGTTATTTTATAGGAAATTTCACAGAGCTTCAATGATTTATCAGAACTCTAATTCCTAAATTAGATTTAAGAATTAATTCCCAAATATTTTTTTTTAAGGTGGATCTGTGTGAGAAGAGAGCAGGTCATTTTGGAACTATTTATTCTTCTAGTCCTCATAATTATTCTGAAAATACATCGGGTGAAATGCAATATAAAGAAAATTACCAGCACTGGACGTGGACACTTTCCCTTCGGTGTACTGATTGGAGCAACAGACCCACGTGATCGCAGGTACGCTTCCGTACACGCTGCGCTCTTGGGATCCGTGGGCCATTAAGCTGCCCTGCAGTACGTAGCGTCAGAGAGCAAGTTCTCCAAGGAGGGCCCCCCCATCAGGTAAGATCGTATTCTTTTCGCAGGTCGGCGACGTACTCCATAGCTACGCCTCCGACTGCAATTTCTGAACCATTATTTTTCAGCAAAACTTGCCCATACTTATTTACCATAAACACTCCTTTGTCACGGAACGTGCCGTTGCACACCAGCCCGAAAGGTACCAGCAATACAAGATACAAAGTCGAGTGTGAAAGTTCAGACTGCATATTTGGATACTTGAGGACTTCTAGTGAGTTATAACACAGTAATTCGATCAAGCATTTCTAACTACCACCCCAAGCAAGGAGTGACACTGAAGCTGTTTATGAATGTCAGCAGACCTTGAGATCAAATTACTGCCTAAAGTCTCACTACCAGAAATTTCTTACTGTATCATATGTTCTATTTTTAAACGATGTAACTTTATTCATTAAATGCGGAAGTGCTGGCAATGTAAATGAAACAGTAACAATGATTGTGCCACAGGAGTTGAAAGGTTATGGCACTGTTACGAGTATTACAATATCAATTTGCTTTCCTAGCAGCATACGAGATATACTTACTATATGGAACAAGACATAGATGTCATGAGAATAACAAAACCTTAGGCTCGTACATATTCTAGAAACCACTCAAACTTCTTGTTCAGTTTTATGACATCAGAACCCAGTGTTGTAATCAAACTGTAATACTCTTATTTTTCAGTTAACCAAATCATTCTGTGCTTGCACAACATCTTCCCCAAGGTGCCCTAATTTAGCCATATAGTGTTCTTACTGTATTAAGCAGCTCCATTTTTGCGACTTAGCTCAATTTATCAGAGAATGTAGGAGAGCAGTGAAGGGAAATTGATTTTGTTTCCCTTACTTTGCACCAAGTTTTATCACAAAAACAGATGTTCTCTCTTATCTCGCAACAGATCAGAAGCAAAGCTGAACGCCCCTGTATCTGAAAACAGGAACTGACATCAACCGCAGACCATTCAGCTTTCCACGGTTTGATTTTTTTTCAAACCACCAAATTAACATTCTCTGTCTGGATTGAAAAGCATAGGGTGGTGCTTTGGGTAGGTCAATTCTGTCCAATGCATTTCATTTAAAAACCCTTAAAATCAACAAAAATTACTTTCCCTTTCACTTACAAGAAAGAAAATAATTCAACACATCAGCTATTTGCTGTGAAGATAGCAGCAGACAAGTGCCAATCTGTAACAATTTTATATCACTATTACCAAGCATGGCTGATATAATAGCACGAAGAAGCTGTACAGAGATAGCAGTCAACAACAACTAGCAATTATATAGCGCCTTAAATATAGAAAAACATCCTGAGGACCCTCACTGAGGCATATTCAGAAAAAAAGTGAATTGCTTTTTGGTGAAATAAGTCTCTGGGCTTGGGGTGGAGGATGTTGAATTACTTCCACCGATAAAATTAGTGAAAAGATCAGCACAACTGTAAAACAGGATTTGCACTCGTGCTGACTTTTCACCAAACTTAAATCGACAAGAGGAATTTCAACCGCAAGTGAAAGCAGACTTTCATCCGTGCTGGTCACAAGTTTTTACAATTCCAATGTATTATTCTGAAGAATAAACTGATTACTTCAAATTTCACTTTGTTGAAATACTTGCCTTGGTCTTTCATTTAAAGATGTGTCCTGGAGAAATATTAGTGTGGACACTATTTACCAACTTGATGTTGAATATTATGAGGAAACAATGTAATTATGTTCACACAGATCTGTAAGTAGGTCAGCTAAAAAACTAAAGGAGTCTGTGGCTCTGGTACCCTGTTGGTGCTCAGAGTCACAGACTGACTGCTGTTGGTCCTTGATGCCATTATAGTGGCAGGTTTAGTATTTGTAAGACTTCTACCTGTCTGTTGCTACCTCCACAGCAAATAGCTGATTGGTCATATTGTTTTCTTTCTTGCTAACGAAGTGGAATTGCATTTTGGGGGATTTTGAGTGAAACCCATTTGGACAGACTAGATCTATCCAAAGCAATAATCTGCCCGTTACTAATTATGCAATCCATACAGAGGTTGCCAGTTTGAGGTTTTAAAAAAAAAAATCAGACTGTGTAGTAAGCGGGGAATGATCTGAGATTTACATCAAACCCGGTTTTCAGATATAGGAGAGTTCAGCTCTGTGTCTGATCTATTGAGAGATAGAGAGAACATGAGTTTTTGTGATATCAATCGGTGCAAAATAGGGAAAATAAAATCAATTTCCCAGTTGAAAGTAACTCTAATTTATATTACAGGGCAGCTTCACCAATAGGACGAGGGAAAATAACACACAAATGCCCTCCTCTTAGTATCCACAGCCCTCCCTTTAAAAGAACACACATTTAGAATGAGACCTCCCTGCTTGACACAGTAAAATAGAGCTCAACTTAGAGAGGGGAAAGCAAAACCTGAAATAAATGTTCCCTTTTGAACTCTTCCTCATGATTCAACATGTGGAATAAGCTTTAGCTAGAGGAAGGGAGGTGAAAACCATGGAATCGTCTAAGAAACAATTGGATGCTACACTGGGGGGACTTTAGGATCTTTCTGCCTTCCTCGTCTGTAATTATCTTGTGACACTGAGGAAGAGTCCAGGCAAAAGTAACTCTCTTTTATGATAAAAACAGGGCAAGAGGAAGAGAGTGTAGGTAGATTTTCTGGCAGCACCAATGTTTCGTTGCTGCTGCAAACTGACCAATGTTAATGAGCTGTGGCTCGATGGTGGCACTGTCGCCTGAGTCAGAGGGTTGTGAGTTCAAGTCCCACTCCAGAGACTTGAGCACAAAAATCTAGGCTGACACTCCAGTGTAGTACTGACGAGAGTTGCACTAACGGAGGTGCCGTCTTTCAGGTGAAACGATAAACCGAGGTCACGTCAGCTCTCTCAGGTGAATGTAAAAGATTCTGTCGCATTATTTGAAAGAAGAGCAGGGGAGTTCTCCTGTGTCCTGTCCAACATTTATCCCTTATCACTAAAAACAGCTGTCCTGATTCACAGTTCCATTTCATCCTTCGCATCATCCGACGCTTCGATAAAAAACTTTTTTTCTTCCTTTTAGATGTCAAGGATCGCAAGCTCCAACAACTCTTGGACACCAACACCCCTCCGGAACCTTCTTCCCCTTCACTTTCCTCTGACCCCATCCCTCCTTCCAATCTCACCCCCTGCTGTGTTTTCACGATATCCTTTGACCTTCCCCTCGCTGACCCCGAATGATCAGTCCTCAGCAAAGGCCTGAGCTTCATCCCCTTACACCCCCATCTCAATGAATTTTGAGCGTGGCACAATGTCGAGCTCTTTTTCCGTCGCCTTCGTCTCCATACACGCTTCTTTGGCCAGGAGTCTTACCCCCTGCCCGCACAGCAGATCCTTTCTCCCGCTTTCAGAATTCGCGTTCTACCTGGACCCCTCCCTCAGGCCTCTTAACCTCTCTAGAACTTTTCATTGCTAACTGCCAGCGTGACATCGGCCATCTCAATTTCTCTGCTCCCCTCACTCACTCCAACCTACCTCCCTCTGAACTTGCAGCACTCCATTCTCTATGATCCAACCCTAACATTGTCATTAAAACTGCTGACAAGGGTGGTGCTGTTGTTGTTTGGCGAACCGACCTCTACCGTGCGGAGGCTGAACGCCAACTCTCTGACACCCCCTCCTACCTCCCCCTGGACCATGACCCCACTACCAAATATCAAGACATTGTTTCCAAGACTGTCACTGACCTCATCTCCTCTGGAGATCTTCCCTCCATGGCTGTCAACCTCATCGTCCCCCAACCCCGCACAGCCCGCTTCTACCTCCTTCCCAAGATCCACAAACAGGGCTGCCCTGGTAGACCCATTGTTTCAGCCTGTTCTTGCCCCACAGAACTGATTTCTTCCTATCTCAACTCCATTTTTTCTCCCCTTGTCCAGTCTCTTCCCACCTACATTCGTGACTCTTCCGACGCCCTCCGCCACTTTAACAGTTTCCTGGCCCCAACTGTCTCCTTTTCACTATGGACGTCCAATCCCTCTACACCTCCATCCCCCACCAGGACGGCCTGAGGGCTTTCCGCTTCTTCCTTGAACAGAGACCCAACCAGTCCCCATCCACTACCACCCTGGCTGAACTTGTTCTCACATTGAACAACTTCTCCTTTGACTCCTCACTTCCTCCAAATTAAAGGTGTTGCTATGGGAACCCGTATGGGTCCTAGCTATGCCTGCCTTTTTGTGGGATATGTGGAACATTCTTTGTTCCAGTCCTACTCAGGTCCCCTCCCTCACCTCTTTTCCTGGTACATTGATGACTGTATTGGTGCCGTTTCCTGCTTTCGTCCTGAACTAGAAAATTTCATTCACTTTGCTTCCAATTTCCCTCAACTTCACATGGTCCAACTCCGACTCTTCCCTTCCCTTCCTTGACTTCTCTGTCTCCATTTCTGGGGATAGGCTATCGACAATCATCCACTATAAGCCCACTGACTCCCACAGCTACCTAGACTAAACTTCCTCCCACCCCACTTCCTGTAAGGACTCTATTCCATTCTCCCAGCTTCTCCGTCTCCGCCGCATCTGTTCTGACGATGCCACCTTCCATACTAGTGCTTCCGATATGTCTTCCTTTTTTCTCAACCAAGGATTCCCCCCTACCGTGGTTGGCATGGCCCTCCACCGTGTCCGTTCGATTTCCCGCACTTCTGCTCTCACCCCTTCCACTCCCTCCCAGAACCACGATAGGGTTCCCCTTGTCCTCACCTTTCACCCCACCAGCCTCCATTCAACGGATCATCCTCCGCCATTTCCGCCACCTCCAGCGTGATCCCACCACCAAACACATCTTCCCCTCCCCTCCCTTTCAGCATTCTGAAGGGACTGCTCCCTCCGTGACACCCTGGTCCACTCCTCCCTCACCCCCAACACCCCTTCCCTTCCCACGGCACCTTCCCGTGCAAGCGCAGGAGATGCAACACCTGCCCTTTTACCTCCTCCCTTCCTACTGTCCAGGGCCTCAAACACCTCTTCCAGGGGAAACAGCGATTTACTTGTACTTCTTGCAATTTAGTGTACGGTTTTCGCTGCTCACGATGCGGTATCCTCTACATTGGGAAGTCCAAACGCAGATTGGGTGACCACTTTGCGGAACACCTCCGTTCAGTCCTGAGCGTGACCCTGAGCTTACGGTCGCCTGTCACTTTAATTCTCCGCTCCACTCACACTCTGGTCTCTCCGTCCTCGGCCTCTTACACTGTGCCAACAAAGCTCAAGGAACAGCACCTCATCTTTCGATTAGGCACTTTACAGCCTTCTGGACTCAACATCGAGTTCAACAATTTCAGACTATAACCTCGGCCCCTATGTTTTCTTTTTTCTCTCACATGGCAGCTGTTGATGATTCTGCCATTGCCATTTACACCTCATCTAGACTCATCTTTTGTTTCTTAACTTGTCCCATTACCATCTCCTTTTGCCTTGCACCATCATCCCTTTTATCTTTTAATCTCTCCTGCCTTCCAACCTATCACAGACCTACCCTTTGTTCTTTTCTCCCCTCCTCCCTTTCCCTGCCCCTACACTTGCTTAAAAATCTGTTACTTCCCCAACTTTTTCCAGTTCTGACGAAGGGTCATCGACCTGAAACGTTAACTCTGTTTCTCTCTCCACGATGCTGCCTGACCTGCTGAGTGTTTCCAGCATTTTCTGTTGTTGTTTCAGATTTCCAGCATCCGCAGTATTTTGCTACTGTATCACTAAAAACAGATTATATGGTCATTATCACATTACTGTTTGTGGGACCTTGCTGTGGCGCTAATTGGCTGCCATGTTTCCTACATTACAACAATGAATACAAAAGTACTTAATTGGCTGTAAAGCACTTTGGGACGTCCTGAGGTCACAAAAGGCACTACATAATTACATTCTTTCTTTATATTGGTGGGAACTTCACACTTAAGAGTACTTGGAATACCCCAAATGCATATTATTTATAGACACAACAGGAGCCAAATCACAATTTCACTGTTTAACAAGCTATTAGTTACAATTCAGTAACCAATGTAATTTTAGTTACCTCAAGCAAACAGATGCAGTGATGCAATGCATTACATTCGAACTAGAAAGGATGACTTCACAAGCTAGAAATCAAAATTGCCACAAGGTGGCATAAGAGGCAATTTCTACAATGGGGAAATCTAGTTTCTCGTTAGGTCAACCTTGGGGCTACAGTAAGTATAAGTGGCAAAATAAAGAACAAAATACTTTTCTACTGAATCCAGGACTAAGCATGAAAACAAATAACCATTCAATCTGTGGACAATTTTCCCTTGAACTGGCTGTGTGTGAATTAATCTTGATACATACATTAGTCAATCTCTAGTGCTGCGAGGGGGTGGAGGATAATGGAAGCAATGTGGGGGAGGGGGAAGGGAACCAAGCAAGAGAAAAGGCAGTGGGAGAAGAGACGATAGCAGTGGCGGGTGGGAGAGTCTGAGTGAGTGAGTGAGCTCGGGAGGGGGCGGAGCAAAGAAAGAAAGAGGAAGGGAAATACAGATCAGTGGAGGTAGGGGGAATGAGGCATGGAACAGCCAGTCATCGGGGAGGAGAAATACAGCTAGTGGGGAGGGGATGTATGTGTGCTGTAGATGGGAAATGCAATTGGGGGTAGGGTTACTCATATGGAAATTGAAGCAGGAGGCTGATGAAGGATTTGCAGATAGAGGGTGGCTTGTAACCAGAAACATAGCATTTATTTGGGGGGTGGGGGAGGGGCGGGGGGTGGGGTTGAAAGGGAGAGAAAACAGATGAACGTATTTGAAAAACAAAATCTACATGAAAAACCATTTTTTGTGCGCAGAATTTCTTTGCTACTAGCGCACACTCATATATAACCAGAGTGTATCTGTGAATGAGAGAGCGCAAGAGAAGGAAGAAGAGCCAGAGAAAGAGCGCAGAGAGTGAGCGAGAGAAAGAACGAGAAAGAGAAGGAAAGAAAGAGAAAGAGACAAAGAAAGAAAAAGCACCGTCTCCCACAGTGGCTCTTGGGATCCTATTCATCAGCCAAAATGTGGGCTAAACAAAATTGATCAAAGCTAAAATATAGTAACCTGCACATACACAGGAACTGTGCAAGAATATGGCAACACAATTACTATCCTCACATCTGTTAATACAAGTATGAACAATCTGTTAAATATCTTGTTTATTCTGCATTTAGTGGCAGTGTGTGAAACTGTACCAACATTACTGCAGGTCATCTTCAGAAACTTGTTGGGGGGGAAGGAATAAAGAGAACAAAGTAGAGCCACTGCCATCCTACCTAACTCCTACAACGAACCAGCCTCCTCCATACCAGGTTTAAAAAAACTGCTCAAATTTTTCTTGTAATCTGCACATGACCCAGCATGTAGGAAACATGTCACACCAAAACATTGACTCACCCAGAGATTTTTTTTTTTAAGTCACTCCCTTTACAAAAAATGATTTTGATATTACAAGAAAAATCCGACTGGAGATACTAATTAGGAGGGAAGAGGTGGCTGTGTTTCTCCCCTACCCCCACCTTGAATTCTGATGTGCAGCCCACTAGTGTTGAGAATTTGACATATGGTTTATTTGAAAAAAATTGAACCTACCATAAAAGGGAATTTTAATCTATTATAATTGAAGTAAATTCTGTAATTCTAGCCATAAGCAGGAATCAAACTGGCCAATTTTAGCAGCACAAAAGTATCAAAAGCAGTAACCACAGTGATTCATGCATTCAGTTTACTTAAGGTAACAATACAATCTGCAAATAGCTGCAACACAATCGGAGATTTAAATTTAACACCATTACCATAAAGGTGTTCAATTTAAATACACATTATGAAGTTAGCAACAAAGGATTTGATAACTTTTCTCTTCCACTCTTCCAATCCAAGAGTAATTTTCACTTTCATCCCCAGCTACAATTTTATAAGTTACACAAACACACAAAATTACCAGCACACTTATTCACTCACATCTGCCAACACACGCAAACATCGCATCAATAGACTGGAACTTATATTTACAAGATCTCATTGTTCCAGAATGCCAAGCCTGTGCAAATCAAACTTGCTGCTCAAATTCTACTTCACGTTGAAGTATCCTATAATGCCCATGCGATCATTTGTTAATAATCTAAGAAAAAAATCCACAAAGGTCATGAGGTACCAATTTGAATTCAATCCAATTACATTTCTCTTCAAATTAATTAAGCCAGTGTAAACAGTGCCCATACTGGAAACAAGATGATCAGGCCCTGCAGATTTTTGATAAATGCAAACGTGATCTAACCACAATTTCCCAGCATACTGATTCCCATTCACTCCTACTATACCGAATTCGAGACCCAAGCCAACTTCTCAATGTTTCCAGTGCTTAGTGCATGAGTCAATCCACTACCAGTTTTCACTGAGCCTGCAGGATTTTTTTTGTAAAGAAGTGTTGCTTTTGTTTCAGTTCAATCACATGAAGCACTGATTAAATGGAACATAGTGCAAAGTTAGAACATTTGCTACTTTCACCCCTTAGTTCGCAAAACTTCTGGCCGAAGTGTGCTATTTCGTAGCAAACCAGTTTCGCATGTTTCAGGATTCAACCATAACTGGAAAAATTGACACACCCTAAAATGTAAACCAATGGATTGGCACAAGAAGCTCACCCTGCAATCAAGTTGCTCTATGACTCACCCACCACTGTGTACATTTCCAAAATTAAAAAGAATTAATTACTTTCTTTGCCAACTATACAGTAATCAAGCTACCAAAAAAAATCCAAATAACCTTCCTTATTTAAAGCGTTCAAGCAAAGTTGCTGACATAGTAAGGCAGTTTACAGGCAACTTGTTAATGGGGAACAGATCCATTAGAAGGGTTTAAATTTCAACAGTTTACTCAAAAAACACAATTCTCTTTATAGTACTCTCAATGTGTTGCACTGCGTTGTTGAGGCAGGCTCCTTTGCTTCTTCATCCATTCAAACAACAGTCCTCAGTGAGGCTATGACTTCATGATGTTCTGAGAGGATTTTTTGGCAATTTTTACCCCAAAAATAAAATTAACAGTTCCTCAAAAGAAGAAATTCATCCCAAATTTTTACATACCACAAATTAAGTTCATCGGTTTGCTAACTTTTGACTTCTTTTGTGCTAACTTTTGACTTCTTTTGTGCAATTTAAACTATCACTTTAATGTCTTCTCATGTCTAATTCTGAATATGACCAAGCTGTGGGAAGCTATATAGCAAAGCCACAGAACCAATAAAAAGTCATATCATCACCCTGGGCAGGACTGGTACTTCCACCAATGCCACATTAACTCAAGTTAATATTTTAAGTTAAAATAGAAGTTCACAAGAAACAAATCTTTTATTTCTTTTTAAAAATAATATAAATCAATTACTTCACTTCGTGGAGTTTATCCTACTCCACAAAACCCACATAAGAACCTCATTTCACCAATCCTATGACATGAATACCTTTGGTTCATCATTCTCCAGCTCTTTTGTACCACTGCTACCTTCTACTTGTCCCTCCAGAATAACATTTTGCAGCTGTTGCGATCCTGCATCCAAAGGGTGAATCTGAAGCAGCGGATTGCCTGCTGAAATAGCACTCACACCATCTCGTTGCAGCAAAGGCTGTGGGGACACTGAAACACATTTATAAATTACATACATTGTGAAATACCTATATTAAAAATCTTACATCTGCACACACTTCCTGTAACACTTTTTGTCACTTACATTTTCACTATTACACTTTGTTGGTTGACTCAAAGTAAAACAGTAGCAAATCAGAATAGGTAGGGAATGTAAAAATCAAAAAGCGGGAAAACCAACTCGCAAACCGCTAAAGAGAAACTACTAAGGACTTTATCTAAACAGCTAATCTTGAATGACCAATCAGGATACCAATAAAAAATATTCAAGAAAAAACGGTGAACCAATTGAACCATACTTTACGGAAAAATAAAATGACCTGCCACTTGTCTCTGAAATTTCAATTGTCCAAATTTGGGATGTACTTGAAAGGCCTCAACCTCCCCCAAAAGCCTGGACATGAACTTGACATTTTTGCCAAGAGCTGTGATTGTGTTAGCTGAAAGCAAATCCTGCAGTCTGAGCGTGTGCATCGTGCACTATCTCCCTGGATGCATCAGTAGTATTTAGTCAGACCAACTGCTTATTTAGTTCTCTTCAGCTTACAACCATATCTGCTTCATTATTTTTCCAAAATAATTTGAAGATAAGCTAGGACGAAGTTCAAAAGTGTCATTCAGATAAAGTTTATATTGAGTGTTTAACACAGAAACTGCATGTGGGAAAGGATGAGAGTGAGCAAGTGAGAAAACAGAGATCCACTTCAAGTATGAAAGACCACACTGATACAGAACTGCTACAAATTTTGTTTATGTTCTAATTATGAACATTGTATTATTTATTTTCTTAGTGGAAGAGTCAAATTTTGTCTCTATCCAAAACCATATTTCAATTTTTCCCCACACATACAAATTCCAGTCTGACACATTTAAGATATCCCCGTCCACATTCTGCCAAATCCCAGGTTCCACCTCCACAATGGTACTAAGACTACAGGACCACCCCTTTTTGCTTCCAAAGCCCAGGATCATTCCTCACTGCTACCAAAGCCCAGGATCTCTCCATGCAGATAAACCCCATCGCCTCCTCAGTACGGCTAAATACTAGAGACCTACCTCCAATTGATACATCTTGCACACCATTTTTCTAATGTATCCTCATCTTTAAAATATGGTATGGGATAAAAAAATTAATTATGTAGGGAATGAAAGAGTTGTGGATTTCAAGCCCCAAATTCCTGAATACTGTGTAACAAAAATGAAATTTGATTATTTAGTTACCCTAAGTCAGTGGGCCTGATCCTATGCCCTATATGGCATGTCATCAGGCCCAATGATTTACAGTATAAAATAACATATCCTCAAACTCAATGTAAAATAACATGGGAGATTTGCCAATTACATATCAAAAGTCTTGCGTCTGCACGCAATTCCTGTTATACTCTGTCAGCCAGTCACATTTTCTTGATTGGCTGAAAGTAAAACAGCAGCAAGTCAAAACTGAAAAGACAGGGATCATATTAATCAAGAGTAAGGAAAATGGCTAAAAACTGCCAATAAGAAACGGAGGACTTATAACAACAACCAATCCTGAATGACCAGTCAGGAGAGCCAACCAATAATAGAAAGGAGAAAATGAACGAATTAAATCAAATCGCTTCTTGGAGGCATCTCTTGTTGGTATCTCTATTTCTTAGCAAAATCTGATAGTGATAGAGATTGAATTGATCACCCCAGGCCAGCCCTAGTGACACTGATCACCAGTAAAATGCTGGCGTGACGAGCTTCCAACACTGCTACTGCAGTAATGTGACATATGACACTAATCCATCATTACCGCTTTATTTAAATACGTGATACCGGAAGATGGTACTTCCATGCAGATGAAGAAATGGTTAGGGATCCAGCAGTACAATCTTGCACACAATAGCAGATAAATGGCATAAATCTGGCAGAACATTATGCTTCATAAGTCAATAAACACAGTAACAGTGCACTAAGTGTTTTAAGGCAGGAACAGGCTGACAGTAAAAACAGTAGTTTGGGGGAGGGGGGGGGGAGCCGGGGAAATGGCCCAAAAGGGTCCATGGATGAGTCAGTGAGCAGACTGACAGGTGGGGCAAGGAAGCTTGATGGATCAAAAGGGGTCAAGTGCAGTTGGCTCCATGCTCTTGGGTCCCTCCCACTCAAGATTGCAAACCTTGCTCCCCCAATTCTACCAGATGCCAAGAACCCCCAAATAATGACAGACAGTGGACCTCTCCCCAATCCTTCAGGATCCCTCAACCTTCAGTGGCAATAGAAAGACAGCCACTTATTGTCATGCTGCTTCCAATCTTAATATGTTAAATTTACAAAGTAGACCACACGATTTTATGACCTTTGTTTTTGACCCAGATTTTCTGCTGCTCCTGATCCTACAAATTAGCTCAGAGTTTTGATATTTTATGTGGTGTATCAGAATCCTTTCAGGAAGCAAGTCCTTTAAAACGATACAAATCACTTTTAGAAAAATGTGTTTGCAGTTAATTAACAGCAGAGACTCCACAGCCCAGATAACATAATGGCAGTAGAAAAAAGCGACACAGCTATCGGTAAGACAGAAATAGAATTCATGTGGATAGAGATAAAAGATAATAAAGGATCAATCACACTAGTAGGAGTAGACTACAGACCACCTAATAGTGGATGGGAGGTGGAGGAAGAAATATGCAAACAAATTCGGGAAATGAGTAAAAAACATAGAATAATCATGGGGGATTTCAACTACCCCGATATTAATTGGACAGAAGAGGTAGGTAAAGGGGATAAGGGAATGGAGTTCCTACAATGTGTAAAGGACTCCTTTCTAACCCAACATGTAAGAAGCCAGACAAGGAAGGATTCGCTACTGGATCTAGTAATGGGGAATGAACCAGAGCAGATAAGAGAAGTAAAAGTAGGGGAACATCTACGCAATAGTGACCATAATATAATACGCTTTAAGATAATAATTGAGAAGGACATAAGTATGACGAAGTTATGACCAGGTTACTCGATTGGAGAAAAGCCGATTTTGAGGGGCTGAGAATAGAACTTGGGAAAATAAAATGGACAACAATATTGGCAAACAATAATGTAGAAAAGCAATGGGAAACATTTAAAACGGTGTTCAACAGAGTCCAGGAAAAATATATTCCACTAAAAAACAAGAACCAGCTAAACACTAATGAGACACCATAGATGAATAAAGACATAAGGGAAAAATTGAGGGTAAGGAAAAAGGCATACACTAAGTACATGGACAGCAGGAGAGGGCATGATAAGGGAGAATACGAAGAAATCAAGAGAGATGTAAAAAAAAAAACAATTAGGAAGGCAAAGAGGAACTATGAAATTAAATTATCAAGGAACATAAAACAAGCACGCAAATAAAAAAGGAAAGTCGGGATGGGAATAGGGCCACTAAGGGAGTCAGGATAAAATCACAGGCAGCGATAGCGAAATGGTAGAAATATTAAATAATTACTTTGCTTCAGTATTTACCAGGGAGACAGATCAGGTGGACATGACATCAGAAGATGAGATTAGAAATGATATAATCGTACTTAAAATAAAAAGGAGGAGAAATATTAAATAAACTAATCAAACTCAAAGAGGATAAATCCCCTGGTCTGGACGGATTACATCAGCACATTTTAAAAGAATCTAGGGAAGAGATAGCAGAGGCAATGCTACACATATTTAATAATTTGTTAGAAAAAGGTGCAGTGCCAGAGGACTGGTGGATAGCTAACGTAATACCTATATTTAAGGGAGATAGAACATGCCCAGGGAACTATAGACTAGTCAGCTTAACATCGGTGGTAGGAAAAATAATGGAATCCCTACTAAAGGAGAAAATAGAACATCTAGAAACCAAAAATATAATGAATAGTCAGCATGGATTTTAAAAGGGAAAGTTTTGCTTGACCAACCATATTGAATTCTTTGAAGAGGGAACAGAGAGTAGACAAGGGTAATGTATTTATCTAGATTTCCAAAAGGCTTTCGATAAGGTACCACATAATAGTCTAATGAATAAGGTCAGAGAATGTGGAGTCAGGGGACAATTTGCGGATGACACCAAATTGCGGGGGACAGGAGAACAGCAACAAATGACAAGACAACATTAATAAACTTGCAGAATGGGCATATAATTGGCAAATGAATTTCAACACAGATAAATGTGAGGTATTACATTTTGGTAACAAAAATAAGGAGGTCACATATTACTTGGAAAGTAAGAATCTAAATGGGGTAGCGGAGTACAAATACACAAATCACTAAAAGTAGGCCATTAAAAAAAGCAAACCAAGCACTAGGGTTTATTTCTAGAGGGATAGAATTGAAAAGTAGAGAAGTTATGCTAAACTTGTATCGAAACTTGGTTAGACCACACTGTGTACAATTCTGGTCGCCATATTATAAAAAGGATATAGAGGCACTGAAGAAGGTGCAAAAAAGATTTACAAGGATGATACCTGAAATGCGAGGTTATACCTATCAAGAAGAAATAAACAGGTTGGGGCTCTTTTCTCTTGAAGAGAGAAGGCTGGGGGGTGACCAAATAGAGGTCTTTAAAATTATGAAAGGTTTCGATAGAGTAGACACAAAGAGAGTGTTTCCACTTGTGAGGAAGAGCAAAACTAGAGGCCATCAATATAAGATAGTCACCAAGAAATCAAATCAGGAATTCAGAAGGAACTTCTTTACCCAGAGAGTGGTGAGAATGTGGAACTTGCTACCGCATGGAGTGGTTGAAGCGAATAGTATAGATGCATTTAAGGGGAGGCTTAGATAAACATATGAGAGAGAAGGGAATAGAGGGTTATGCTGAAAGAGTTAGATGAGGAAAGACGGGAGGAGGCTCGAGTGGAGCATAAACGCGGACATGAACTGGTTGGGCTGAATGGTCTGTTTCTGTGCTATGTAATTCTATGTGGACTCCTGAAAACTTTTGCATTCTGGGCTACCAGTAACTGTGCCAGAATAATGAAATCTCAGGACTCAATGTTGAAGCCTACCTAATTAAATAATGGAAAGGTTCAGAGACCATGCCTAAGCCAAAAATGGTCATGATGTTGCACCTTTACCTGACGAAGGGGCGACAGCTCCGAAAGCTTGTAATTTTAAATAAATCTGTTGGACTATAACCTGGTGTTGTGCGACTTCTCATTTTTAAGCCAAAAATGATCAACAACACAATGGCCCTGAATTTGCGGTCGGAGGCTTCCTGCGGGGAAATGCCTCCGATCCACAAATAAAATGCCCGCGTAACTGGTGGTCCGGGAGATACGGAGACTCGTGGTCCTGGGCGCCTCTGGGTACCCACGGGTAGAGGCCCACGTATCCCAGGGGCGCAGGCGGTTCACAAGCACCCCTGGGATCACGTGGGCCGGCCCAACCAATAAAAGGGAATCCCCATTCATGCTTATGGGGATTCCGTATGTACGGAATCCCCATAAGCATGACTGGGAATACCCCAACAATTACATCTACACATCAAATAAATAAATAAAAAATTACATATTTAAAATTAATTAAAATGCCATTTTATGAAAAATAAATTTAAATGTTTTAAAGGGGCTAAAAATTAACTTAGATTATTGTACAGATTTTTTAATGTATAAATGATTGATAAAAATGTATTTTTATGTTTTTTAAAACTCTTACGCTGGTAAAATTTACCAGGCGCAAGAGTTTCACGGGCATTCGCTGGGCAGAAGTTGGGCAAATAGCCCAACTCTCCAGCCGCGGATGCACTTTTCCTGGGGATGCAGATGATTCATCAAGAAAATTCTTGACAGATCGCAACTTCCGGGTTTTCGCGCATGCGCTTCGCATGCCTAAACCCGGAACTTGCGAGGTCCTTACGGGCGCGTACACACCTCGAATGCACCCGTAGGGGCCGCAAATTACGGCCCATTAGGTCTCAAAGACTTTGCAAAGGCATTGGCCTCGGTTATCAAACTTCAAGTATTTGTTCAGCTAAACTAACAAATACTTGGAAACAAATTTTCATCGTCACTTCTGCACTACTGTTTTTATTCAATATTCTCACATTCTTATATTTATATTTGTGACATTTATTGAGTTCTTTCTATTGATTCCATTCTTTTTCTTAAAGCATCCGGTGTGTTTTACGTCTTTCTCTACCCTTTCTTCTTTCTTGTATGTTATAAGCTGAAGTCTTATGTTGCAAGCTGAAGTCTTATGTTGCAAGCTGAAGTCTTATGTTGCGAGCTCAACAATTCAAATGCTCACATCTTTTTAAACTTAAATCACTGCAGTGTGCTGAAGCACCGATATGCTGGGACAATGGTCTGTACCAGCAGTTTCTCTATACACCAAGTTCCCAATCTCAACCGTGCCATTGCAGCCAATAAAGTTCTACCATTCTAGCAAATGTTATATATTTTATAGGTACTTGTTATGTTTATTGTTCCTCAGAACTTTCTTCTCATGCTCCTTCTAAGTTGTAAAGTACCACCCTGCACATTCTTCTTCCTTCTACATTCAACTCACAATGTGCCAGTCTGAATCATTCTTTCCTTGGACATAAAAACTGTGGAACTCCTTATTTCTGGTAGATTTTCCTTTGTCTTACAACCTACAGGCTTTAAAGCTCAAACATACCATTGTCTAATTATTCCTTTCTGATTTAGAAATGAAGAACTTGCATCTGTATAGCACCTTTCACAACCTCAGGACGTTTCAAAGCACTTCACAGCCAATGAAGTACTTTTGAAGTGTAGTCACTGTTGTAATATAGGGAAATAAGGCAACCAATTTGCGCACAGTAAGGTCCTATAAACAGCAATGAAATAAATGAGATAATCTATTGTAGGTGTTGTTTGATGGATAATGGTGGCCAGGACACTGTAACAACCAAATAGTGCAGTGGGATCTTATACATCTACCTGAAAGGGAAAACAGGCATCTTATTCAAAAGACCTCTGACAGTGCAGCATTCCTCAGCACTGCACTGAAAGTGCCAGTCTAGAATATGTGCTCCAGTCTCAAATTGCACACTGGGCTTTATCCACTATTTAGCAAGTGAACAAACAAAAGTATTTATTGTAAACGTTATTTCCCCACCCAGAGACAGAATAAAACCACTTTGAAGTAAAGTGTATCTGCAGCAATCGTATACAAGACCATTACCTGCAGCCTGCAGTTCCAAATTCACATCCGAATTCAGCTGGCCTACGTAAGACAATGTACCTCCGTTAGCATCTGTAGTCACACACACTATCCTGAAAATAACAAAAATTGTGGTCAAAACAAGCCCCAGCAAGGAAACGGAAATTTAAAATCATGCTAACTATTTTGCTATTCAATACAAACAACAAATCTTTCAGTCAACTGTCCTCATGCACTAACACTTTTTTTTTACATCAAATATGGCAAAATAAAAGAACAGGTTTGTCATAGCTGTGGCATAAAATAAAGCAATGAAAGCAAATAAAATAATGTTTGCTTTCGCATTCAATTATCAGAAATGGATTTACTCCAGAATACTTAAACAGCTTAGTGATTAAGATAACCGTAGCTACAACAACTTCTCTGTGCTGAAAGAAATCAATAATTTGGATATCCTGACAATCCTTTCTTCCATATCTCTATCCAAGGTAAAACTTCATCAGCAGTTTGGCTTTGGTACAGCTGTACAGTGTGCAAGTTCTAAGGTTGTAGGCATGGGAATAGTATTAACTTTTGTGATTTTTAAAAATTTTATAAAGATCTTTTGCCTAATTTACTTTCTGAACCACAATATTTGGGGTATAAAGCT
The DNA here is from genome assembly GCA_030390025.1 of Squalus acanthias. Taxonomy (NCBI): domain Eukaryota; kingdom Metazoa; phylum Chordata; class Chondrichthyes; order Squaliformes; family Squalidae; genus Squalus; species Squalus acanthias. The sequence goes on along the minus strand of CM059426.1, from coordinate 194,983,934 downwards.
TTGTGTGCGATGTCCCTTCGCTGGGCAGCCGGCTGACACCAATCTTCTCCTGTCAGACATAAATCAACTGCACACTTCAAGATTCATCTCAAAAAGCAAAATACTGCAGCAGCTGGAAATCTGAAATAAAAAGAGAAAATGCTGAGAACACTCAGCAGGTCAGGCAGCATCTGTGCAAAGAGAAAGGTGGGGTTAACATTTCAAGTCGATGACCTTTTGTGAGAACCGGGAGATATTAAAGATTAATAGCTTATAAGGAGAAACAGAGAACGAGAACAAAGGGGCAGGGAGAAAAATTATTAATTGCAAGTTATTTGTCTGCAAATTGTCTTCATTCTCAAACCTAGGGTTTGCCTATACCAACAATATACACTGAAAATGCCTTTAACATTCCAAAGTGCTCCTCGAGGCTTGAGGGAGGTGGGGGGCAAGGGGTAAAGAGGGAAGAATCAGAACATCTAATAGTAATTTGGCGAAGAGTTAGGGAAGGCGACTGTTGGCCCTCCACTATTCTGTTGAACAATTGTAATTTAATTAATCTAATAAAGAAAGTGCATCTCAACAATGGAGAAGCCGCGCAGTAATGGGCAAGGTCCCGCGCAGGCCGCTCACCGGCTTCTCCATTGTAAATACCACGCATGCGTCGAAATTTAAAGGGTCTGCTCACTAAAAGAAACAGGCCGTGCAGAACAAAGCACAGCTTACAGGGAACATTGATCTCAACTGTGGCAACCAATTTAGCACACATCCTGGCAAAACACAGAGCTTTGTGTGTTTTTGTTTTCTAATAACGTACTTTCTGTTAGTGATTGTACCTTCTTGTTTTGATGCCTTTTGTGATTGTATACCGTCTACGAAGTCAACACAATTTCCAAACTGTATCTCACATCCTTGGCCAATGTGACTCCCTTGATGGGGAAAAAAATGCAAAGTTTTAGAATTCATCAATAAATTCTAAAACTTATTTTTCTCTATCAAAAAAGTTGCACTGGAGAGATTTTGCTGCTCATATGTATCTATAAATATCAGAACCACTTTTTTTTTTAATTAAAAAATATGCAGAATTAGGCTAATTATAAACATCTGTTGTACGTCAATGTATTTGAAAATATGTGGTGAAAATATTTATTTATTAGCAAAAATATGTTGAACGGACACAAGTATGTTTTTAGATGCAGGGACAAATGACATTTGGGTTGACTTGCACTGGGAGTGCAATTCAAATTTCTAATGGGTGATTTGTATTGCTTAAAAAAAAAATCAGAATTTTCATAATTGTGTGAAGAACAGATGTATCAACATACATGAACTGCATGCAGGTAAAGAACAATTATTTTAACTAGGAGAAACTGCTAACTTTAATAAAAACAGCTATGGTTTTAATTGTATGTAAAGAACAAACAATGAAGGAACTGTGCGAAAAACTGAATTCAGAAGGACATGTGAAATTCATCAAAATTCTGCTAAAATCAATGCAAAACACAAAACCATTCACACGATTCCCTTGACTTCAGTTTCCAAGCAACAACCAGAGCCTATGAAAAAACGAGCAGCTCTAAAAAGTTGATATTTTCAGTTATACTAAAGCAATCAAAACAAACACATCATTAGCATTCCCAGTTACTATAAAATGTACTGTAAAAACCCGTCCAAAAGCAAGTGTGACTTACACCCAGCAGCCAACTACCGTTCACATTAAAGCATAAAGTTAAACACCACATCTGATGGTTTGATTCATGCACAAAATTCTACAGTTAATAGTATTCCCCACTCAAACTTCAACAGAACAAGGGATCCGTTATTCCTGAAAACACTCCCTATTGATTTTGATGTTAATGCATCCTAAAGAAGATACTGTATTGGAGGAAGCAGTGTCAGCAGGAATTACTTCAGGCATTTCATCAATACCGTAACAAAATTCCTGACAATAACATGTGTACAGTCAAAAGATCTTAATTGAGAGAACCTGCAGAGAACCCAGTGGCAAAGCTTCCTGATGAGAAAGTTATGATAGATGTTTCCACACACTTAAAAAATAAAGATATAATAAAAGTGGGGATGAAAATAGAAATAAGTTGTGAAAAGAAAAGCAACATAAACTACACCCTTTCATATTTATTTTTAGCTACATTACAATTAATGTATCTAGTGATTCAGATATCAAAAATAGGAGGAAAGCTCAGTGATGTATTACCATCATTTGAACAGTGAGGTATTATTGGCTTGCGATACATTTCAAACAGTGAGTTATTTTACATATCACAGAGAAGCAATTATTTTGTCAACAGGGGTCCGTCATAATACAGTGTCAAACACAGGATTTTGCTACCTAAATACAATGATTATAACACAGAATTTCACGTGTAGTGGTCTTGCATGTGATTAAGGTCACGGATTTGCGGCTTCCACAGGAAAAAATGGATGCGTGTGATCCCGAAAACACCAGTAAAAATCCCATAAACCAAAGTACTCTGAATTTGACTTAGCCAGTTTCCAAAAATCAGTGGGTCAAATGCGGAGCTATATTTTCCATCCAATCGCCATGAATGGACTGAATCGCAAAAATGCAATCCCTCAAGTCACTGGTGAAATATATAAATGAATCTCATTAGAAACTAAATTTGTTCAGTGAATCACAGTAAACCAATGACTCTGCTCATGTTTTGAAGGTAAGTGGCACTATGACCAGCTCAGAGGCGGTCAGGGTATTTTGCACATATTTTTTGACATATCTCCAGAACATTAAACTCCAGCCCAGTTATAAGGGTTATTAAACATCAGTAGAAACAACCCCAACTGCCAGAATGAACATGATTGTGTCCTGGATATGATGAGCAATATCCCTAAACCTTTCGCCTCTCTCTTCCTTTAAGATGCTCCTCAAAATCTACCTCTTTGACCAAGTGTTTTGTCACCTGCATTAATATCTCCTTATGTGACTCTGTCAATTTTTTGTCTGATTATGCTCCCCTGAAGCGCCTTGGAACATTTTACTACGTTAAATGTGCTGTATAAATGCAAGTGGTTGTTGTTGAATCCAACCCCTGCAGTCAAAAGAGAACTGGTTGGTGTCTCAGCAGGGATGGATGGCTGAGTGATTCCCTTCCCACCAACAGTGCCATCTGAACGGTCTCTCCATTATTAACACATTCCCTGGTGCTTGTGGTTTTGAGACTGCACCATGACCACTCACGATCTAACACACTCTGCGCTCTCGCCTTCACCTCTCGTTTTAAGCAGTGACAGACAGTTCTGTTGGCTTGACCCTCTGCACTGACAGATATGCTGAAAGGCTGAGATGAGGTAGATGGAATGGGAGCAGACTCCTGTGGCGTATAAACACCAGCACAGACTGGTTGGGCCGAATGGCCTGTTTCTGTGCTGGATATTCTGTTTAATTCTATGTAGGTCCAGTGTGCTGGTCACTGTTAGCAGGTACGACACCCCCCACACACACACCGCCGCCAATCCCCCCAGTACCTGTGCTGACCGTCCACGTTCTCCAGGGAGACGGTGACGGGCACACTCTCGATGAAAGTGGCCGAGGCCCTGCCAGCACTGCTGCCGCGGTAGGCCGTCACGACGCCGCTTCTTCCACCTCCTCCTCCTCCTCTTCCCCCGCCAGAGCCCGTCCTTACCACAGCTGCCGCTTTCCGGCTCAGCTGAGCTGCGAAGGGAGACGAAGTGAATTCAGCCCGCGGCAGAGGCAGTAGCTGCGGGCCTCGGGCCCCGGAGATGCCGCCGGTCGCGTCCATCTCCGCCGCTTCCAGATCCATGTCCGCGCGGCGCGGCTCGGCGCCGAATGGAGCCCGGGACCGGCCGCGCGCCCCGCGCCAGCGAATGCAACTGAAATCCCGGGGGCGCGCGTGCGCGGGACCAAGAGGAACCGCACAGTGCGCCTGCGCGTGGGACCAGTCGGAACCGCGCTTGCGTGGAAAATCGAGCTCCGTTTAAACCGTTGGAATCTCGGCCGTCCAATTAGAACAACAGCTCGCATTCACTTGCAATTAGTAAACACTGAAAGCGGAGTTATTTTGCCAGCTGCAGTACGCAACTGGTTTGGTAGCCATTGAGGAGAAGTCCATTTGCTCTAGGCAGAGAACTCAATTGTGGGGGTGTTTTTTTTCTGAGCGGTTGGAGGCGCCGTTGCGAGTGAGTGGGAGATCGATTCGCAGGGCCGGCTGAAGCGCGGACTCCGGACGCCACGGCATTGTGACGTCACAGCAGAAGGGTTGGAATTCCGCGAGGCGGCAGATCCGCCAATCAGAGCGGTGGGGGGCGTGGTCAATGGCTGGGCTCTGCACCGTGCAGCCTGAGTGATCAGTTAGACTGCAGCAAGCAGCGGGCCGTGGAGGAGGTGATCGGTTCGAGGGACGAAATGCAGTCAGAGCTGCTCCCAGCTCCGCAGCAGGGCAAGTCGCAGCTGAACGCCGCCGCTGGTGATGCTGATGCGCAGAAGGACGGGCTACAGACTGCATCCCCCACCTATACGACGGCAGAGGACGGTCAGTATCTGCTCCGAACGTTAACCGCTTCGTCAACAGAGTTCGAGGTTACAAACATCAGGGGGGAAATCTGTCACTGCTTATCGCCTGTGTCACAGTGGCATCTGTGAAAGTCGGGTGTGTGGCAAATACTTTTTTCAGTGCACCACACAGTAGTCGGATTACTTTTTAAAGAGGTACTTTTTCATCATGAATAAGTGTTATGCAAATCTTTATTGCTTGTGGAGGTAGAAGAGCTGTGTGCCCTTTTCTTGTCGAGTCGAAGGTGTGGTATGTTTTAAATTATTTACCTTTATTTTATTGAGGGGGGATGTGCATTCAGTATGTACTGTTTATACATTTTTAATTATGCTTTAGGCAGATTATTTACACCATTAAATTGGAAAGTGGTTTTTCAAGTAACTACCAATTAAGGCTGCAGTTTTTTGAGCAAACAGTTTTGTTCATTGATCTAATTGTATTCTTGTTGTTTGATCATTATCATTAATCAGTTCTGGATTTTTAAATGGAAAAATAAGAGGAAGAACTGTGCAAACTAAACAGCAGAATTTTCAAAGCAAGTCATAATTGAGTTGTTCCAGAAATAGTCCTGTGTGAAACCCCACTTTTGTGCGTGGCCATCAGAATGTGACTTGTACTCAGAACTGAAAACAGTGAAAATACACAGCAGATCAGTATGGATCTGTAAAGGGATATGACTGATTATCAACCACAACAACAACTTTGTATTTATATAGCGCCTTTAATGTAAAACATCCCAAGGCGCTTCACAGGAGTATTATAAGACAAACAAAATTTGACACTGAGCCACATAAGGAGAAATTCGGGCAGGTGACCAAAAGCTTGGTCAAAGAGGTAGGTTTCAAGGGGCGTCTTAAAGAGGCGGAGAGGTTTAGGCAGGGAATTCCAGATCTTCGGGCCAAGGCAACAGAAGGCACGGCCACCAATGTTTGAGTGATTATAATCAGGGATGCTCAAGAGGGCAGAATTAGAGGAGTGCAGATATCTCGGCGGGGGGTGGAGCTGGAGGCGATTAGAGATAGGGAGGGGCGAGGCCATGGAGCACAGGGGTGATGGGTGAACGGGACTTGGTGCGAGTTAGGACACGGGCAGCCGAGTTTTGGATGACCTCAAGTTTACATAGGGTAGATTGTGGGAGGCCAGTCAGGAGTGCATTGGAATAGTCAAGTCTAGAGGTAACAAAGGCATGGATGAGGGTTTCGGCAGCGGATGAGCTGAGGCAAAGGCGGAGACGGGCGATGTTATGGAGGTGGAAATAGGTGGTCTTAGTTATGCTGCGGATATGTGGTCGGGAGCTAATTTCGGGGTCAAACATGACACCAAGGTTGCGAACAGTGTGGTTCAGCCTCAGACAGATGTCAGGGAGAAGGATGGAGTCAGTGGTGAGGGAACAGCATTTGTGATGGGGACTGGAAACAATGGCTTCGGTCTTCCCATTATTTAATTGGAGAAAATTTCTGTTCCTCCAGAACTGGATGTCGGACAAGCAGTCTGACAATTTAGAGACCGTGGAGTGGTCGAGAGAAGTGGTAGTGAGGTAGAGCTGGGTGTCGTCAGCGTATATGTGGAAACTGACGCTGTGCTTTTGGATGATGTCGCCAAGGGGCAACATGTAATGAGAAATAGGAGGGGGCCAAGGATAGATCCTTGGGGAACACCAGAGGTAATGATGCGGGAGCGGGAAGAGAAGCTGTTGCAGGTGATTATCCTACAGATAAACTCTTGAATGGAAGATAAGAAAGCTCATAATTAATGCTGGGCATAAAAAAGGGAGGGACCTTAGTTATTGCAATTGCTTGATGTAAAATAAATTGTTAGATATTAAAGATCATAAGCAATCAAGAGAGATTGAAGGGCTGACCTTGTGCTCCCAGTGAGGAGTGCATTGCAGGTGTACAGCTGTGATTTTTCTGTCTATATTTTAGCAGATGGAAGATCATTGGCTGGGGCTCTTTTCTCTAGAATAGAGAAGGCTGAGGAGTGACCTGATAGAGGTCTTTAAGATTATGAAAGGGTTTCATAGGATAGCCTAAATATAAACAAAACAGGAAAAGAAAGCATAGGAAAGATTAAAGGCAATAAATAGAGTTATAAAACAGGAGTCTAAAAATATGGTTAAACATAAGGTGAGAGGAAATCCTATTAAAAATTAGTTAAACTGTCTTTACAGCAATGCACACAGTGTCCATAATAAAACAGGGGAGCAGGAGGCAATCATGTGTTGTGAGCAACCAGACATAGTAGGGATTACTGAGACATGGCTGCAGAAATCAGGACTGGGAATTAAACATTGCAGGGTATAACATATTTAGAAAATATAAAGAGGGGAAAAAGGGGAGGTGGAGTAGCTGTACTTATTAGGGATAACATAATGGCAGTAGAAAAAAGTGACACAGCTATCAGCAAGACCAAAATAGAATCCATATGGATAGAGATAAAAGATAATAAAGGATCAATCACACTAATAGGCGGAGTCTACAGACCACCTAATAGTGGAAGGGAGGTGGAGGAAGAAATATGCAGACAAATTAGGGAAATGAGTTTAAAAAAAAAATAGAATATTAATCATGGGGGATTTCAACTACTCCGATATTAATTGGACAGGAAGCGGTAAGTAAAGCGGATAAGGAAGTGGAGTTCCTACAGCATGTACAGGACTCCTTTCTAACACAATATGTAAAAAGCTCAATAAGGGAGGATTTGCTATTGGATCTAGTAATGGGGAATGAACCAGAGCAGATAAGAGAAGTAAAAGTAGGGGAATATCTAGGCAATAGTGACCATAATATAATACGCTTTAAGATGCTAATTGAGAAGGCCATAAGTATGATGATAAACCAGGTTAATAGATTGAAGAAAATCCGATTTTGAGGGGCTGAGAATAGAACTTGGGAAAATAAGATGGGCAACAATATTGGCAAACAACAATGGGAAACATTTAAAACCGTGTTTAAAAGAGTGCAGGAACAATATATTCCGCTAAAAGGAAAGAACAAACTAAACACTAATGAGAAACCCGGTGAATAAAGCCATAAGGGAACAATTGAGGGTAAGGAAAGAGGCATACATTAAGTACATGGACAGCAGGGGAGTGCATGATAAGGGAGAATACGAAGAGATTAGGAGAGAAGTCAAAAAAACAATTAGGAAGGCAAAGAGGAACTATGAAATTAAATTACCAAGGGACATAAAACAAAATAGTAAAACATTTTACAGGCACATCAATAAAAAAAGGAAGGTTGGGGTGGGAATAGGACCACTAAGGGATAGTCAGGGTAATACCACAGGTAACGATAGAGCGGTGGCAGAAATATTAAATAATTGTTTTGCATCAGTATTTACCAGGGAGATAGAACAAGTGGACATGACACTGGATGAGATTATTAGTAACGAGATAAGTAAAGAGGGGATATATTAAATAAACTATTCAAACTCAGAGGATAAAACCCCTTGTCCGGATGGATTGCATCCATGCATTTTAAAATAATCTAGGGAAGAGATAGCAGAGTCATTACTACACGTATTTAATAATTCATTAGAAAAAGATGTAGTGCCAGAGGACTGGCGGATAGCTAACATAATACCTATATTCAAGAAGGGGAATAGAACATGTCCAGGGAATTATAGACCAGTCAGCTTAACAGGAAAAATAATGGAATCCCTACTAAAGGAGAAAATAGAAGAACATCTAGAAACCAAAAATATAAAAAGGAATAGTCAGCATGGATTTCAAAAGGGAAAGTCTTGCTTGACCAACCTCATTGAATTTTTTGAAGAGGTAACAGAGAGAGTAGACAATGGTAATGCAGTAGATGTAATTTATCTAGATTTTCAAAAGGCATATGGGCATATAATTGGCAAATGAAGTTCAACACAGATAATTGTGATGTATTACATTTTGGTAGGGAGAATAGGGAGGTCACTTATTACTTGGAGGGTGCGAGTCTAGGTGGGGAAGAGTAACAAAGGGATCTCTGAGTACAAATACACAGATCACTAAAAGTTGCGACACAGGTTAGCAAGGCCATAAAAAAAGCAAACCAAGCACTAGGGTTTATTCCAAGAGGGATAGAATTGAATTGAAAAGTAGTGAAGTTATGCTAAACCTGTATCGAACCTTGGTTAGACCACACTTGTGTACAGTTCTGGTTGCCATTATTATAAAAAGGGGTGGGGGGGGGGGGTGGGGGGAGGGAATGGGCTGACCTAATAGAGGTCTTTAAAATTATGAAAGGTTTGGATAGAGTGGATACAGAGAGAATGTTTCCACTTGTGGGGAAGAGCATAACTAGTGGCCATCAATATAAGATAGTCACCAAGAAATCCAATAGGGAATTCAGAAGAAACATCTTTACCCAAAGAGTGGTGAGAATGTGGAACTCGCTACCACAGGGAGTGGTTGAAGCGAATAGTATAGATGCATTTAAGGGGAGGCTAGACAAGCATATGAGGGAGAAGGGACTAGAGGATTATGCTGATCGAGTTAGATGAGAGAGATGGGAGGAGGCTCGAGTGGAGCATAAACGCCGGCATGGACTGGTTGGGCAGAATGGCCTGTTTCTGTGCCGTATATCCTATGTAATCCTATGATAGATGTAGAGAAAATGTTACCACTTAAGGGGGAGACCAAAACTAGGGTTCATAAATAGAAGATAGTCACTTACACATAAATTCAGTAGGGAATTCAGGAGAAACTTCTTTACCCAGAGAGTGGTTAGAATGTGGAACTTGCTACCACATGGAGTATTTCAGGCAAATAGCATAAATTAATTTAAGTGGAAACTAGATAAACACATGAAGGAGAAAGGAATAGAAGGTTATGCTGATAGGTTTAGAGGGGTGGGAGGAGGCTTGTGTGGAGCATAAACACCAGCATGGACCAGTTGGGCTGAATGGCTTGTCTCTGTGCTGTACATTCTATGTTATATGTCATGGAGCATAGAATTTGCCCTTTAAAAGAATGTGAAAATTGCTAAGGTGCTAAAAAGACATTGAGAGAGAAGCACACAGAAAGAAAAGGGGCAACAACAAAAAAACTGCAAATGCAGGTAGATGGAAATTCAAACAGTGAATGCTGGAACCATGCCCGAAAGCCAAGACCACCACACCTAGGGTGCAGACCCCACCCATCTCAGAATAGTGACTTTCAGTTACAGCACTTACACTTGTTGGGACGTCAATGCTTGTGAAACAAACATCGAGTACTTCATCAGTGCTGTGCTTTTTTGTGTATGTATATGCAATTACTTTTTGCTACATAAATAGAAAACAATTAGAAATGGTTGTCTGTCGATAGTGGTCAGAAAATGATCCATTTATGCAAATCTGCTATAAGGTCTCTCCTCCCCAATTACTAATGGAACTACTCTTTTACTCTGACATTTTTTTGCTACAAAATATGAAGTAAATGGGCCAAAAAACCCCCAAAAAATTGTTGTGGTAAAACTGAAATTATTCCAACGATGGGAGTGGGTAGAGCAATAGCAGAAAGGCTTAGCAACAACAACAATATTGTAATCGTTCTTTTGATTCCCATCCCTCACTTTGAAAATAAAAGTTATGATCTGGAAATGCATTATCAAATCTTTAAGAACCTATTATTATGATGGGAGCAACCTTGAGCCTTGCCCGTAGTGGCTAAAAACAGAAATTAAAAAGATTTGTGGTTAATTTGATCTTTGTCTTTCCAAGTTTTTAAATTTGCATAACAAGAAACACCGCCCTTTGGCCTGGGGTTCTGGCTGTGCTGAAATAGCTGCCGCATTTCACCACAAAACACTGAATACATTTCAAAAGTAATTAATTGGCTGTTAAGAGCTTCTGGGCATTCTGAAGATGTGAAAGGCACTATGGCAATGAACATTTTTTTTTTCCTCTTCTTTTCATCATTGTAATTGGCTTTGAGTGACTTGGACTATTGGTGGAACTAAGTAAAAGGCTCAGTTGCCAATTTGTATCCGTTTGTATACCAATGGGTTTGCTGCACTCATCAGCACAGCAGTAGTGTTTTCTGTTAGTGACACAATTTAGAGCAGTGTTTCTCGACCTTTTTCGGTTGAAGGACCTCTTTTCAAATAGATTAGTAACCACGGACCCCGCATCTAAAATTTAATTATGCTATATAATACTCATAATATGAAAGTGCCGCCTGTAAAGAGTGTTTAATAATGCTTTTAAGAGCACAGGTATTTCAAATACTTTTCCATTTGAAAGTAATTTACTCACCGATCAACTTCTTTTCAGGGTGTCTGTGGATTCGCCTTGGATTGACCCTCGCTGGTCTATTTGATGGTGAAATAGTTTGATTTTCCTGGGTTTGGTACTAATTGACCAGGAATAGGGGCCAAAACTGCTAACCCAAAAATAGGATTGAGATTAATGAGTTGAAAATTCCAACATTAAATGTGATAAGGTTAGTGATGTCCATATGGGGTTTGTAGGTGTAATTTTCAGCAATGTAACTGATTCTAATTTTTTACACTTCACGTAAAAACTCTATTTGGCCTACTTTTATGAAACATGCACATCTGTGGCTTCAAAGAATTCTGCACTAGTTAATCTTGGCAGTTTTAATATAAATCTATTACCTACAGCTTGAAAGGAACAGTAGAAATCAAGAATTATGCAATAAAAGTAGATTACTGGGGAAAAAGTCTGTGAAATGAGATGCAACTCAGCTGAACCTGGACAAACCTCTCATTCCACCTCTGATATTTTCAGCAGGATAACTGATGGCATGATTAATATTCAACAAACAATAGCAATGACATAATTCTGTCTCACCTTTGGCAACACGAGTGGCTCAATTCCAATTAGTTCAACCAAAGTGCAATTCCAATTTTGCAAATGGCGGGACTACCATACTCCCCCAACATTAATTTGTAACTGCTTTTATGATACCACAATAACCAGTGTGAAACAATACCATTCATCAACAGTAAACTATAAAACAATACAGAAAACTGCCAACAAAGAATATTTTTCAACTGAAAATGTCATCTGTTGCAGAGCACTGCCCTTGTGATTTTAAGGATTAACCGCTGTGATAATCGTATACGAAGATTGTTTGATTTTTATCTACCTGCCGATCCTCGTGCCACTCTCGGTGCTTCTCTACGTGTCCACTCTGCTCCCGCCTTGCACCAAGCCCGCCTCCGGCTGCCGTTCATTGGCTTACTGTGGTCCACTTCCTGTGGCCATTCATTGGTCTAGCTAGATAACAGCCAGTAAGCTGATTTTCCTTGATCACTGAAAAGACTTGCTACCAGATTGCGGTGGAACCTGCAGATCCAGACTGGCCCTTTGATTTGAAGGAGATGGATATTCAGATCTGCATCCCAGATGATTATCCTTTGGAGGTGTATACTGTGGATATCTCCGAATCTTACTCTTAATCTTCAGATTATTTTGCAGACCCCCTGGAACGCCTCTACGGATCCCAGTTTGCGAAACACCGATTTAGAGTAGCAACAACAACTTGTATTTATATAGCATCTTTAACCTAGTAAAACGTCACAAGATACTTCACAGGAGAATTATCAAACAAAATTTGACCCCAAGCCACATAAGGAGAAATTAGGGCAGATAAGCTTGGTCAAAGGTAGGTTTTAAGGAGCGTCTTCAAGGAGAAAATAGAGGCGGAGAGGTTTAGGGAGGGAATTCCAGAGCTTAGGGTCTTGGCAGCTGAAGGCACGACCGCCAATGGTTGAGCGATTAAAATTGGGGATGCTCTGGAGGCCAGAATTGGAGGAGCGCAGCTTTTTCGGAGGGTTGAAGGGCTGGAGGAGGTTACAGAGATAGGGAGGGGCGAGGCCATGGTGGCATTTGAAAATAAGGATGAGAATTTTAAAATTTAGGCATTGGTTAGGTCAGCAAGCACAGGGGTGATGGGTGAATGGGACTTGGTGCGAGTTAGGACATGGGGAGCAGAGTTTTGGATGACCTCAAGTTTACGGGGGGGGGGGGTGAGGGTAGCAAAAGAAGGAGGCAGAGCAAAAGATGTGGGGTCAAAGTTGACCAGACTAGAGCTGTTTTGCAGGAAGGGTGGGGTTAAGGATGGCTGAACAAGCCGAACAAGAATTGATGATCTGTTCCAGTCACTTGTTGAGTTCAGACTTGAATGGCTCTGTTTTTACAAATCCTGTCCCAGTCTTCTCGGCCTGGCCACGTATTCTCGCAGCATATCCCACTCAAACCTTACAATTCTACTAATAAGCCTGCTCCCTTCATCAAGACCTCTCCATATACATCTGAAATCTAATCTTGCCTATTTGGATCTTTTTTGCTAATTCCCTGAAGCTCTTCAAAGCTGGGGCTGTGTGGAGAGAGGAGATTGCCATTCTAGTTCACTCTTCAGTGCACAGTCCAAACTGCTGCGCAGCTTCATAGTCATTGTTTCTGTTTAGGTGATGTGGGGATTCCAGCCACATGACTCACTGGCTAGTGAACATTCCCAATTTGTACAGTAAAATCTGAGCTATTCCATATATGAAGTATTGCTAAAGCTACTCGACTGCTAACCCCGTTACAGACTTTGTTTTTCATGCAAGAGCATGAGACTGCTATTTGGTTCTGTTTTACTACAAATTTTTGACGTTAGTAATGGTCTTGTGGAGTTATAAATTCAAACTATTACAGCTGTATGTGGCCAAAAAGATTGCATTTACTGATCTTTTGAAAGCATGGTTTCAATTGTGCTGGTTATGCACTTGCTGTAAGACAGGTGGAATATATAGCTTTTTAAAACTTACCCTTTGGCAGATGTGAAGCATGGACAGGGTCCATTTCTGACGAGCGCAAAGGCATTGAAGGAGCCATTTGATGAGTAAGTGAGTTGAGTCATCTATTTCCGTAAATAGTCTGACATTTACCACGGTCAAAGTTCAGCACTTTCTCCTATTCAGAAACAATGGGACCTTCTCGAGTGTATTTTATTAGTCTGACTGCCAGTTTCTTTGTACAGATTGTTCTTAATCTATTTATAGATTATGATTAGTGAAATATTTAAAATTGCTCTGACACTTTTTCTTTCTGCCTCCATCTTTTGCATTTAACACTGGCTGTATAAACAATTTACAAACCATGTTCTTTCATTATGTCAAGGACCTGGAAAAAAAAATGTATGATTAAAATTACTTACTAAATAACGGTAATAACCTATAACCATCCCTCATACCCCGCCCCCATACTCAGTTGAAATTAAAATCCTAGGTGTGTTTCTCATTTCAACTTGTTTTCTGACCAATAATTATTAACTAGGGTTGCCAAATCCAGTTGCACATATTCCAGGAGGTTTCATCACATTGGGCCAGAAATTCAGCTTTCAGGCTTCCTGCGGGTGCAAGCATCGCGCACGTACTTGCCTACCGCGCCTGCAGTTGTGCTTTGGGCCCACGAGGACTTCGGGTCCTGGGCCTCCTGCAGCTGCCGGCGCGCAGTTAGTTCGAAGCGTCCCCTGGGATCACGTGGGCCATGGAGAGCCAATCCTAGCAGGGCATTTTCATTCATAGATTTGACAGGAAGACCTGTCAAATCTATGAATAGAGATCGGCCCCAAAACCACACTTAAACTTCAAATTATTTTTTTTTTTAAATAACTATAAGTTAAATAAATTAACTACTTTAAACAAAAATTTAAATTTTTGAAAAAATTATTTATACTTTGTAACGGTGCTAAAACTAAACTTACCTTTCTTTGAAGTATCTAAAAAAGATAAACCTGTTGAAAAAATGTTTAAATTGTAATTAATTAACCACTTACCTTTTTTAAAAACAGGCCTTGCACCTCCTTTTTAAAAGCGCAGCTTCTTCATACTTCCCTTCCCGGAGAAACCTTAAAAAAAAATCGAAGTTCGCTGCGAGTGCGCAGCCTCTCCCGCACACGCGTTCAACTTCTGAACCCCCCCCCCCCCTTTCAGGGGAACGGAAGTTCCGGTTTCCCGCGCATGTGCAGTGCATGCAGGAAACCGGCACTTCAGATGGCCTTGCGGGTGAGTACACAGCGCGTACTCACCCGACAACAGCCGAATTTCTGGCCCAGTATTTCCAGCCTCCCACCCCCACGTTCCCACCGTTGGACGCCTGGCCCATCCATCCTCGCGGTGCCCCGCCTTCTCATGCCAATTGGAAAGCGAACAGACTCTTTGTTACCCAATTGGATGCTTCTTGACTGTCCGTCAAACAGCCTTCTTTCCCATATCCAATTTTTTTTTAACGCCCCTACAACTTTTCTCCTGGGTTGCTCGTAGCAGTATCCAGGAGATTATAGCTTTAATTGCTGGAGATTTTAGGACAATCTGGGAGGGCTGGAAATCTTATTACTAACATTTATATGAGCAGCCATTAGGAAATTTAGAATGCACTGGATCAGGGTGAATCATTATGCAAGAGCCTAGTAAGGAGGCATATAAATAATCAAGATTTTTCCTATGCCAGTGATTGTTTTAGCATTTGACTTTGCCTCAGTGATGTAAAACTCTCATATAACTCACTTATTATTGCCAAGGCCACAAACGTTAAATTATCACAGAAAAATGGATGGAATTGTGGCTTGTGATCTCCAAACTGTTAAATTCTGGAATCCTGAGTAATAAACATTGAATTAAATTTATTGGACTCGCTGTTAACAGTGGGCCTGATTATCGCCTAACTCAAGTACTGATTTAGCATGGTAAAATGTGTTTATGTTGAACTGTGATAAGTGGAGCCAGCCTGAAGTTCATGTAGAGCATAAACGTCGGCATGGACTGGTTGGGCCGAATGGGCCGTATATCCTATGTAAATCATGCATGTTACACAGGGCTATGTGCAGTACAGTAATTGGTCAGTGCAGATTATGCTAGATAACTTACAGAAGTTTTTTTTGTAGGATGATATTGGGAGTGACAAACTTCCTTATTTTGTTGGAAAAGTTCTTTGGAAATCTCTATGTAGTATTTTGTAGTCATTTCTCATTATTCCATTCCAGAAAATTCTATTTAACGGGAACTTCATGCATCTGTAGGGGGGTTTTACT
Source organism: Squalus acanthias (assembly GCA_030390025.1). Lineage (NCBI taxonomy): Eukaryota > Metazoa > Chordata > Chondrichthyes > Squaliformes > Squalidae > Squalus > Squalus acanthias. Next base: position 194,968,394 of record CM059426.1, on the reverse strand, counting down.
ACGTTAAAGGCGCTATATAAATGCAAGTTGTTATTAAAACACATCTTGCTCATTTAAAGGAAGTTTTCCTGACCTAAACAATCATTTGGGAATGAAAATTTGTTGATGGTTTCTTTAAATCACCCAACATTTGACTCAAAGTCTTGCTGCTGTTAAACTTCTTCACCCAGAGAGTGGAGAGAATGTAGAACTTGCTACTGCACGAGTAGTTGAGGTGAATAGCAGAGATGCATTAAAGTGGAAGCTAGATAAGTACATGAGGGAGAAAGGAATAGAAGGATATGTTGATGGGGTTAGATGAAGTAAGGTGGGAGGATGCTCGTGTGGAGCTTAAACACCAGCACAGACCAGTTGGCCCGAATGACCTGTTTTTTTGTCCTGTACATTAGATGTAATTCTATGTACGGTCGTCTCTACTTCATAATGCAACCCTGTTTGAACTTTAAGGCTTTTAGATACAATAATCGCAATGGAATGAATGTCTCACTTGACAAGTTTAGTAACATGCATGATGAAAAGCTTGCTTCAGCTTGTGAAAAATGCAATACTGCTCAATTTCAATAGGCTGGGCTGGATTTTGCCGGCGCTCAGAGTGCGGGTTTGGAGGCGGGTTCGCTGTCAAAATAGCAAAGATTGACAGCAGGTAGGAAACCTGCTGTCAACCCACCTCCACGCGAGTCTCCCAGGTGTTCGGTCTGTATGCGCAGAACTGACCCGACCCCAAGTGGCGGGGGAGACAATTTATATAATTTAAATGGCTTGTTAACAGCCAATTAATGGTATTTTGCGCCTTCCTTGCAATTTTACGTGCTTCCCCCACGGGTTACCCACTGCTCGGGGAACACGCCAGCTCACCCTGGCGTGAGTTGAGTCTGCTTTATCTGATAGCCTGACGGCTGCAGAAGTGGTATAAAGGATGCTATGTTGCAGATATTTAGTTTCAGAGCTCAAACTGTTGGTTATTGCATTTGTAAGTCATCTAGAGATTTCTTTAGCTTGCAAGTGTTTCGAGCCAACTGTGTATCCAGCACCACCTCATTGGAACAACCTCTCTCACCATTGACAGATCGCTTCTGTCATCTCACCTGCAGCTGCCATCTATTCCAGCAAAAACATCAGTGCCCTCGGAAAAGATCACACCTTGGTCCTCTGAATCCTTCCACGATCAGACCCAACGCCAACATCACCTGATGCTGCATAGGACATGGGGCATCAGCCCCTGACAACATTGCTGCCCGGGAGGCCAGCGATGGCATCACCATGGCCAGATTTACTTCACTTGACGCTGTACACCCTGGCTGCCACATGATGTGCCAGGTTGACACCATCCCACACCAGCACCGTAAAGCATCCCTATAATGTCCAAGCCATTCCTTTCACACTCATCACTATAGTGGGGGGGGGTTTATGTCTCAACATTCACTGGAACTTAGTAAGACACTTCTCAAGGTGCGCACAGATCTGTCTAATAAGGTGAAATGTTGAAAATATAGATTTCACTGTCTGACAACACATTACCAGAAACTTCACATGAACATTGGCTAAACCTCTCAAGTGCCTACCCTTAGAGTCATAGTCATACAGTACAAAAAGAGGCCCATCGTGTCCGCGCCGGCCATCAAGCCCTGTCTATTCTAATCCCATTTTCCAGCACTTGGTCTGTAGCCTTGTATGCTATGGTGTTTCAAGTGCTCATCTAAATGCTTCTTGAATGTTGAGGGTTCCTGCCTCTACCACCCTTTCAGGCAGTGAGTTCCAGATTCGAACCACCCTCTGGGTGAAATTTTTTTTCCTCAAATCCCCTCTAAACCTCCTGCCCCTTACCTTGAAACTATGTCCCCTGGTTATTGACCCCTCTACTAAGGGGAAAAGTTCCTTTCTATGCCCCTCATAATTTTGTACACCTCAATCAGGCCCCCCCTCAGCCTTCTCTGCTCTAAGGAAAACAACCCCAGCCTGTCCAGTCTCTCTTCATAGCTGAAGCGCTCCAGCCCAGGTAACATCCTGGTGAATCTCCTCTGCACCCTCTCCAATGCAATCACATCCTTCCTATAGTATGGCGACCAGAACTGCACACAGTATTCCAGCTGTGGCCCAACTAGCGTTTTGTACAGCTCCATCATAACCTCCCTGCTCTTGCCTTCATCAGCCGAAGCATAGAATATAAGTATCCCATATGCCTTTTTAACCACCTTATCTACCTGTCCTGCTGCCTTCAGGGATCTATGTACATGCACACCAAGGTCCCTCTGATCCTCTGTCCTTCCTAGGATCCTACCATTTATTGTGTATTCCCTTGCCTTGTTAGTCCTCCCAAAATGCATCACCTCACACTTTTCAGGGTTAAATTCCATTTGCCACTGTTCTGCCCATCTGACCAACCTGTCTATCGTCCTGTAGTCTGAGGCTTCCCTCCTCGCTATTTACCACTCCACTAATTTTCGTGTCATCTGCGAACTTAGTGATCATACCTCCTACATTCATATCTAAATCATTAATGTACACTACAAACCGCAAAGGACCCAGCACCGATCCCTGCGGTACACCACTGGACACAGGCTTCCAGTCACAAAAACAACCTTCGACCATCACCCTCTGCCTCCTGCCACTAAGCCAATTTTGGATCCAATGTGCCAAATTGCCCTGGATCCCATGGGCTCTTACCTTCTTGACCAGTCTCCCATGTGGGACTTTGTCAAAAGCCTTACTGAAATCCATGTAGACTACATCAACTGCACTACCCTCATCCACACACCTAGTCACCCCCTTGCAAAATTCAATCAAATTGGTTCGACATGATCTCCCCCTGACAAAGCCATGCTGACTATCCTTGATTAATCCTTGCCTCTCCAAGTGGAGACTAATTCTGTCCCTCAGAATTTTCTACAATAATTTCCCTACCACTGATGTTAGGCTCACTGGCCTGTAATTCCCTGGTTTATCCCTACTACCCTTCTTGAATAATGGTACTACGTTAGCTGTCCTCCAGTCCTCTGGCACCTCCCCTGTGGCCAGAGAGGTACTGAAAATTTGTATAAGAGCCCCTGCAATCTCCTCCCTTGCCTCACACAGCAGCCTGGGATACATCTCGTCTGGGCCTGTGGATTTATCCACTTTTAAGCCCGCTAAAACCGCTAGTACCTCCTCCCTCTCAATACTAATTTGTTCAAGTATATCACAATCCCCCTGCCTGATTTCTATGCCTACATCGTCCTTCTCCATAGTGAACACAGATGCAAAATATTCATTTTAAAACCTCACCCACATCTTCCGGCTCTACACACAGATTGTCACTTTGGTCCCTAATGGGCCCTACTCTTTCCCTGGTTATCCTCTTGCCCTTAATATACTTATGAAACACCTTGGGATTTTCCTTTATTTTGCCCGCCAGTGTTTTTTCATGCCCCCTCTTCGCTCTCCTAATTTCTTTTTTAAGTACCCCCCTGCACTTTCTATACTCCTAGGGCTTCCACCGTTTTTAGTCCTTTTGTATCTGCCAAAAGCCTCCCTTTTTTTCCTAATCCATTCTTGTATATCCCTTGACATCCAGGGTTCCCTGGGCTTGTTAGTCCCACCCTTGACCTTTACGGGAACATGTTGGCGTTGTACTCTCTCTATTTCCTTTCTGAAAGACTCCCACTGCTCTGATGTGGATTTTCCTACAAGTAGCTGATCCCAGTCCACTTTGGCCAGATCCTGCCTTATATTAAAATCGGCCAACCCCCCCGCCCAATTTAGAACCTTTATTTCCGGTCCATCTGTGTCCTTTTCCATGTCTACCTTAAATCTCACCGAATTATGGTCACTGTCACCAAAATGTTCTCCTACTGACACTTCTACCACTTGCCCGGCTATATTCCCTAGAATTAGGTCCAGTACCGCCCCCTCTCTTGTAGGACTTTCTACATGCTGGCTCAAAAAGCGCTCCTGGATGCACATTAAGAACTCTGCACCCTCTAAGCCTTTCACACTCTGACTATCCCAGTTAATATTGGGGAAGTTGAAATCCCCTACTATTATTACCCTATTATTTCTACACTTCTCTGAGATTTGCCTACATATCTGTTCCTCTATCGCCCCCTGACTGTTTGGGGGCCTATAGTACACTCCCAGCAAAGTACTTGCCCCCTTTTTGTTTTTAAGTTCTACCCATATGGCCTCATTAGAGGAACCTGCTAAGATATCATCCCTCCTTACAGCAGTAATTGACTCCTTGATTAATATTACAACACCCCCTCCTCTTTTACACCCCCCTCTGTCTCGCCTGAAGATTCTATACACCGCAATATTGAGCTGCCAGTCCTGCCCCTCCCTCAACCATGTCTCTGTGATAGCAACAATATCATACTCCCATGTGTTCAACAACACCTTCAATTCATCTGCCTTACTCGCAAGACTCCTTGCATTAAAATAAATGCCATCCAGCCTTGCCATACTGCCTTGTGCCGTTACATATTTGCTCTGCCTTCCAGGCTGACTTGTTTTTTCCTCTATATTTGGCTGTGCATCACCCCCTACTATAGCTCCACTCTGTATCCCACCCCCCTGCCAAGTTAGTTTAAACCCCCTCCCTCCTCAACAGTACTAACAAAGCTCCACGGAAGGATGTTGGTCCCGTTCCGGTTCAGGTGCAACCCGTCCGACTTGTACAGGTCCCATCTTCCCCAGAAGCAGACCGTGATCCAGAAAACTAAAGCCCTCCCTCCTGCACCAACTCTTTAGCCACACATTCATCTGCTCTATCCTCCTATTCCTATAATCATTAGCACGTGGCACCGGGAGTAATCCAGAGATTACAACCATTGAGGTCCTGCTTTTTAATCTGCTACCTAGCTCCCTAAATTCTTGTTGCAGGACCTCATCCCTCTTTCTACCTATGTCGTTGGTACCAATGTGAACCATGCCCTCTGACTGTTCACCCTCCCCCTTCAGAATGCCCTGCAGCCGTTCAGTGACATCCTTGATCCTGGCACCAGGGAGGCAACATACCATCCTGGAGTCACGTCTGCGGCCACAGAAACATCTATCTGTTCACCTTACGATAGAATCCCCTATCACTATTGCTCTCCCACTCTTTTTCCTCCCCTCCTGTGCAGCTGAGCCGCTCGTAGTGCCACGGACTTGGCTCTTGCTGCATTCCCCGGCTGCGAGGAGGATGCCGAGAAACTCCAGTATGATTTGGACAGGTTGGGTGATTGGGCAGAAGCATGGCAGATGCAGTATAATGTGGATAAATGCGAGGTTATCCACTTTGGTGGCAAAAACACAAAGGCAGATTATTATCTGAACGGCAATAGATTGGGAGAAGGGGAAGTGCAACGAGACCTGGGTGTCCTTGTGCACCAGTCGCTGAAGGTAAGCATGCAGGTACAGCAGGCGGTTAAGAAGGCAAATGGTATGTTGGCCTTCGTAGCGAGAGGGTTTGAGTACAGGAACAAGGATGTCTTGCTGCAGCTGTACAGGGCCTTGGTGAGACCACACCTTGAGTATTGTGTGCCGTTTTGGTCGCCTTATCTGAGGAAGGATGTTCTTGCCATGGAGGGTGTGCAGCGAAGATTCACCAGACTGATACCTGGGATGGCAGGAATGACGTACGAGGAGAGATTGGGTCGATTGGGCTTATACTCGCTGGAGTTTAGAAGAATGAGAGGAGATCTCATTGAAACTTATAAAATTCTAACCGGGCTAGACAGACTGGATGCAGGGAGGATGTTCCCGATGGCGGGTGAGTCCAGAACAAGAGGTCACAGTCTAAAGATAAGGGGTAAGCCATTTAGGACAGAGATGAGGAGGAATTTCTTCACCCAGAAAGTGGTGAACCTGTGGAATTCTCTACCACAGAAGGCAGTTGAGGCCAAGTCAGTAAATCTATTCAAGAAGGAGTTTGATATATTTCTTAAGGCTAAAGGTATCAAGGGATATGGGGAGAAGGCAGGGACAGGGTACTGAGTTTGGATGATCAGCCATGATCTCATCGAATGGCGGAGCAGGCTCGAGGGGCCGAATGACCTACTCCTGTTCCTATCTTCTATGTTTCTAACCATCTCCCCAGCAGTATCCAAAACGGAAAATCTGTTGGAGAGGGAGATGGACCCAGGGGACTCCTGCACTACCTTTCCTAGTTCTTTTACTCTGTCTGGCGGTCACCCATTCCCTGTCTGCCTGTGCACTCTTTACCTGCAGTGTGACCACCTCGTTAAACGTGCTATCCACAAGATCTCAGCTTCGCGGATGCTCCACAGTGACTCCAGCCGCAACTCCAGCTCCGAAACACGGATTTCGAGTAGCTGCAGCTGGAGACACTTCCTGCACATGTGTTCGCCCTTGACAACGAAAGTGTCCCTGACTTCCCACATAGCACAGGAGGAGCACTCCACGCTGCTGAGCTGCCCTGCCATGTCCTACTCTTAATTTACTCCCTTTACTTCCTTTAAATTTAAAGAATATTAAATACACTAGGGACCTTACTTCCCTTTAAACACTACTTACTCTAAACTTGTGTTGTTCATTGGTATGCTTGCAGTAGGATGAGGGTGAGTGTGCGGGGTGGCTCGTGAGATGGGGAAGTGATAATATAGATAGAGACGGATGGGTGGAGGTGCAAGGTAAGTTGGTGTGAGTAAGGATGTGCAGGAGTAGGGTATGGAAGGCAGAGTGATGGGGATGCGATGAGTGGCAGAGCAGGATGAGGTTGAGTGTGGCTTTGCAGTAACGTTCGTGATCTACTGAGAGCATTGAAAGGTTGGCGCCACTGCAGCCAGGCACTTCTGATGACATCCCTGCTTGTGTCCTCCTGTGCAATGTGCAACCAGACTGCGTTGATCTCCTGGGGAGGTCTTTTCCGCCCATGGGATATGGAGTGAGTCTGGGTGTAGATGTGCACCTTTGTGCAGTGCTCGTCAGTGTTTGCAGCACCTCAGTGCTGCAGAACACTGACAGCACAACTGTCAAAATCAATGTGGTCGCGGTTCCTTTAAGGAAACCGGCTGATGACGTGTCATCAGACCCACTTCCTGTTAATTGGCCAGGAACCCCGCAGGGCGGGCTTAACGGCCAATCTATGGAAAATCTTTTTGAGTGCGGCTGCAGACGGGAGCGGGACCGGAAACCGCCAACCAGCTCTCCCGCCTCCGCAGGGAAAATCCAGCCCGCTGTCTTCAATTGACTGTCAATGAAACATAGTTATGTGAAGTGTAGACATTTATGCAAGGGGAAAAATTTGTTTTTGCTAAAACTCTAAATATTGAAGACGCGATGGTGGATTTTTAAAATTAACTTGATGTTGCCTTTAGTAACCACAATACATTGGTAAACTTACTTGCGAACATTTTGTACTTTCAGGACCCAAGAGGTGATGAAATATGTGGTAGAAAAGCTGAAACACTAAAAGTTGTGGAATTTAGTGTGCACTGCCCCTGCTGTCACTTCACCTGATGAAGGAGCAGCGCTCCGAAAGCTTGTGATTTCAAATAAAACTGTTGGACTATAACCTGGTGTTGTACGACTTCTCACAGGGGAAAAAAAAACACAGTTCAACTTTAATCAGCTTTGTTCCTTCTCTGTCTCTCAGCAGTTACACGTGATCTCTCCTGATGCAATCAGCTGCAGCCGCAAAGCTAAGCTAAGGTCAAGGGTGTATCTCAATCCAGTGCACTTTTTTCGCAATGCATCAATCTAGATAATGTTGGGTTTAAATTGATTTGTACAGAAGCATTCTGCTTGTGAGAAGAAAGAAATGAGAGGAAGGGGTTTTTGGTTTGAAGTACTGGTCTGAAATATTTGATTACATTTAGAAACTTGAGTGAAAGGCAAAACCCATGATGAAGGATGTCTCAAGTTGAAAAAGGGTAGGATAGATGAAGTAAATCAAGAAGCAGTAATTAGACAATGCCAACCTTGTTTGAAATGCCTGCAGATTATAGGAAAAAGGGAAAATGGAGGGAGGTTAGGAGTTTGAATAGGAAATGGTGGAGGGAGGTAAGGAGTTTGAATAGGAAATGGTGTAATCAGTCTTAATTTTAATAAAGGGAGTGTATTTGGAGCTTGACATGAACATCCGTTCAGGAGAGCACTAGCTGTAGTAGTGATCAAATAGAGAAGAGAATTTGAAACCAGATGTAAGAGAGGATGTCAACTATATGCTATTTTCAGATTGGGAAAGTACATAATGCATTATAATAAGCTGCAGGATGGTTTAGGTTATGATACCCCCATGAATAGCCTGCCGACACTCGCTGTTGCATAGTATTACATAAGAACATAAGAAATGGGAGCAGGAGTAGGCCATTTGGCCCCTCGAGCCTGCTCTGCCATTCAATAAGATTGTGGCTGATCTTCTACCTCATCTCCACTTTCCTGAACTATCCCCAATACCCTTAATATTCAAAAATCTATTGATCTCTGTCTTGAATATATGCAACGACTAAGCCTCCACAGCCCTCTGGGGTGGAGAATTTCAAAGATTCACCACACTCTGAGTGAAGAAATTTCTCCTCATCTCAGTCCTAAATGGCCGATCCCTTATTCTGAGACTGTGAACCCTGGTTCCAGACTCCCCAGCCAGGGGAAACATCCTGCCTGCATCTACCCTGTCAAGCCCTGTAAGAATTTTGTATGTTTCAATGAGATAGAAACATAGAAACATAGAAAATAGGTACAGGAGTAGACCATTCGATCCTTCGAGCCTGCACCGCCATTCAATGCGTTCATGGCTGAACATGCTACCTCAGTACCCCATTCCTGCTTTCTCGCCATACCCCTTGATCCCCTTAGTTGTGAGTGTTATATCTAACTCCCTTTTGAATATATTTAGCGAACTGGCCTCAACAACCTTCTGTGGAAGAGAATTCCATAGATTCACCACTCTCTGGGTGAAGAAGTTCCTCCTCAGCTCAGTCCTAAATGGCTTCCCCTTAATCCTTAGACTGTGACCCCTGGTTCTAGTTTTCCCTACCATTGGGAACATTCTGCCCGCATCTAATTTGTCTAAACCAGTCAGGATTTTAAATGTCTCTATAAGATCCCCCCTCATTCTTCTGAACTCCAGAGGATACAAGTTCAGTTGACCCAATCTTTCTTGATATGTCAGTCCGGCCATCCCAGGAATCAATCTAGTGAACCTTCGCTGCACTCCCTCAATAGCAAGAATGTCCTTCCTTAAGTTAGGAGACCAAAACTGCGCACAATACTCCAGGTGTGGCCTCACCAAGGCCCTGTACAACTGTAGCATCACCTCCCTACTCCTGTACTCAAATCCCCTTGCTATGAAGGCCATCATTCCGTTTGCTTTCTTGACTGCCTGCTGCACTTGCATTCCCACCTTCAGTGACTGATGTACCATGACGCCCAGGTCTCGTTGCACGTCCCCTTTCCCTAATCTGCCACCATTCAGGTAATAGTCCGCCTCTCTATTTTTACCACCAAAGTGGATAACCTCACATTTATCCACATTGTACTTCATCTGCCATACATTTGCCCATTCACCCAACCTGTCCAAGTCACTCTGTAGCCTCCCAGCATCCTCCTCATTGTTCACACTGCCTCCCAATTTAGTGTCATCCGCAAATTTGGAGATATTACATTTAATCCCTTCGTCCAAATCATTAATATATAATGTAAACAGCTGGGGTCCCAGCACCGAACCCTGCGGTACCCCGCTGGTCACTGCCTGCCATTCTGAAAAGTACCCATTTACTCCTACTCTTTGTTTCCTGTGTGCCAACCAGTTCTCAATCCACGTCAACACATTACCCCCAATCCCATGTGCTTTAACTTTGCTCACCAATCTCTTGTGTGGGACCTTGTCAAAGGCCTTCTGAAAGTCCAAATACACCACATCTACTGGTTCCCCCCTGTCCACCCTATTGGAAACATCCTCAAAAAATTCCAGAAGATTTGTCAAGCATGATTTCCCTTTCACAAATCCATGCTGACTTGGACCTATCATGTCGCCACTTTCCAAATGGTCTGTTATGACATCTTTAATAATTGCTTCCATCATTTTACCCACGACCGATGTCAGGCTGACCGGTCTATAATTCCCTGCTTTCTCCCTCCCTCCTTTTTTAAAAAGAGGGGTTACATTGGCCACCCTCCACTCCATCGGAACTGATCCAGAGTCTAAGGAATGTTGGAAAATGATCGTCAATGCATCCACTATTTCCAAGGCCACCTCCTTAAGTACTCTGGGATGCAGACCATCAGGCCCCGGGGATTTTTCAGCCTTCAGTCCCATCAATTTCCCCAATACCTTTTCCCGACTAATAAGGATTTCCCTCAGCTCCTCCCTCTTACCAGATCCTCTGACCCCTTTTATTTCCGGCAGGTTGTGTGTGTCCTCCACAGTAAACACCGAACCAAAGTACTTGTTCAATTGATCTGCCATTTCCTTGTTCCCCATTACGACTTCCCCTGTTTCCGACTGCAGGGGACCTACGTTTGTTTTTACATATTTATAGAAGCTTTTGCAGTCCATTTTAATGTTCTCTGCAAGCTTCCTTTCATATTTTATTTTCCCTGCCCTAATCAAACCCTTCGTCCTCCTCTGCTGAGTTTTGAAGTTCTCCCAGTCCCCGGGTTTGCTGCTACTTCTGGCCAATTTGTATGCAACTTCCTTGGTTTTAATACTATCCCTGATTTCCCTTGTTAGCCATGGTTGAGCCACCTTCCCTTTTTTATTTTTACGCCAGACCGGGATGTGCAATTGTTGTAGTTCATCCATGCGATCTCTAAATGTCTGCCATTGCCCTTCCACTGATAGCCCCTTAAATATCGCTTGCCAATTTAACCTCGCCAATTCACGCCTCATACCCTCACCTCTCATTCTTCTAAACTCCAGAGAATATAGGCCTAGTCTACTCAATCTCTCCTCATAAGACAATCCCCCCATCCCAGGAATTAGTCTGGTGAACCTTCGTTGCACTCCCTCTTACGTAAGGAGATCAAAACTGTACACAATACTCCAGGTGTGGTCTCACCAGGGTCCTATATAATTGCAGTAAGACGTCTTTACTCTTGTACTAAAATCCTCTTGTAATAAATTGCTTGCTGTACCTGCATGTTAACTTTCAGTGATTCGTGTACATGGACACCCAGGTCCCTCTGAACACCAACATTTCCCAATCTCTCTCCATTTTAAAAAATACTCTGCTTTTCTGTTTTTCCTACCAAAGTGGATAACTTCATATTTCTCCACATTATATTCCATTTGCCATGTTCTTGCCCACTCACTTAGCCTGTCTATATCTCCTTGAAGCCTCCTTGCATCTTCCTAACAACTTGCATTTCCACCCAGCTTTGTATCATCAGCAAACTTGGATATATTACATTTGGTCCCCTCATCCAAATCATTGATGTAGATTGTGAATAGCTGAGGCCCAAGCACTGATCCTTGTGGTACCCCACTAGTTACAGCCTGCCAACCCGAAAATGACTCGTTTATTCCTACTCTCTGTTTTCTGTCCGTTAACCAATCCTCAGTCCATGCTAGTATATTACCCCCAATCCCATGAGCCCTAATTTTGTTTATTAACCTCTTGTGTGGCACCTTATCGAATGCCTTCTGAAAATCCAAATGCACCACATCCACTGGTTCCCCCTTATCTATTCTGCTAGTTACAACCTCAAAAAACTCTAACAGATTTGTCAAGCACGATTTCCCTTTCATAAATCTGTGTTGACTCTGCCCAATCCTATTATTTTTTAAGTGCCCTGTTACCACGTGCTTAATAATAGATTCTAGCATTTTCCCTACTACTAACGTCACGTCGTAATTTGCAACACTGAAACATGGCCCAACAGGTTCATGCCGGAGTTTTTGCTCCACACGAGCCTCCTCTCATCCTTCTTCATCTAACCCAATCGCACATCCTTCTATTCCTTGCTTCCTCTTGTGTTTATCTAGTTTCCCCTTAAATGTATCTATGCTCGTCGCCTCAACTAGTCCTTGTGGTAGCGGGTTCCACATTCTCATCACTCTCTAGGTAATAAAGTTTCTCCTAAGTTCCCTATTGGATTTGTTAGTGACTATCTTATATTTATGGCCCCTAGTTCTGGTCTCCCGTGCAAGTGGAAACATCTTCTCTACGTGTACCCTTTCAAATTCTTTCATAATCTTATACATCTGTCAGGTTGCCCTTCAGCCTTCTTTTCTAGAGAAAAGAGCCCCAGCCTGTTCAATCTTTCCTGATCGGTATAACCTCTCAGTTCTGGTATCATTCTAATAAATCTTTTATGCACCTTCTCCAGTGCCTCTGTATATCCTTTTTATAATATGGCAACCAGAACTGATCACAGTACTCCAAATGTGGTCTAACCAAGGTTCCATATAAGTTTAACATAACTTCTCTGCTTTTCAATTCTATCCCTCTAGAAATTAACCCCAGTACTTTGTTTGCTTTTTTTTTATGGCCTTATTAACTTGCGTCACTACTTTTTAGTGATTTGTGGTTCTGTAACCCCAGATCCCTCTGCTCCTCTACCCATTTAGATACTTCCTTTCCAAAGAGTATGTAACCTCCTTATTCTTCCTACCAAAATGTACCACCTCATGCTTATCTATATTGAAGCTCATTTGCCAATTACATGGCCATTCTACAAGCTTATTAATGTCTTCCTGTATTTTGTTGCAGTCCTCCTCTGTATTAACTACCCCCCCCCCCCACTCCAACTTGATGTTGTCCCAAATTTTAAAATTGTACTTTCGATTCCTGAGTCCAAATCATTCATGTATATCGTTAATAACAGTGGTCCCAGCACCGATCCTTGTGGAACACCACTTCCTACCTTTTGCCAGTCTGAGTAACTACCTTTAACCCCTACTCTCTGTTTTCTGTTTTGCAGCCAGCTTGTTATCCATTCTGCTGCTTGTCCCCAGACTCCACATGCTCTGACCTTAGTCATGAGTCTACTGTGTGGTACCTTATCGAAGGCCTTTTGAAAATCCAAATATATTACATCTACTGCATTATCTTTATCTACCCTTTCTGTTACTACTTCAAATAATTCAATAAGGTTGGTCAAGCATAAACTTCCCTTTTGAAATCCATGCTGACTACTCTTTATTATATTTCCAGTCTTTAGATGTGTTTCTGTTACATCTTTGAGTAAGGATTCCATTATCTTTCCTACCACCGATGTTGAGCTGGTTGGTCTAGTTCCCTGGACTTGTTCTAAATCCCTTTTTTTTTAAAATATAGGAATCACATTAGCTGTCCGCCAGTCCTCTGGCACAATTCACTTTTCAATGAATTGTGTATGTGTATATATATATATACCTCTGCTATCTTTTACTTAACCTTTAATGCGTGCGGATGCAATTCATCTGGTCCAGGGGTTTTATCCTCTGTTTGTTTAGTTTATCAATTATCTTCCCCCCCCCCCCCCCCTTTCTATCTTAAATATCTTTAATTCTTTTTTGATCTCCTCTTCTAATGTCATGTCCACCATGTTAGTCTCCCTGGTAAATACCAAGGCAAAGTAATTATTTAATATTTCTGCCGTTTCACTATCATTATTTGGTGAGTTTATCGGGTGTATCTTTTAGTGGCCCTATCCCTCATGATTTTTTTTTCTTTTGTTGTTTGTGTTTATAGAATACTTTACTATTTCTTTTGATATTTTAATTTTGTATTTTCTCTTTGCCTTCCTAATTGTTGTTTTGACTTATTTCCTAACCTTTTCATTTTCACTTTTGTCATCCCCTCCTTCGTTGTCTGTGTTCAGTGTATGACTTTCTCTTTAGTTTCAATTTTGCCCTTATTTTTTTATTCTTTCATGGTGTGACATTACTGGCTAGTTCTTGCTTTTTAGTGGGACATATTTCTCATGGACTCTCTTGATCACTGTTTCAAATGTTTCCCACTGCTGTTCTATTTCTTTGTCAGTAAAATTTTCCAGTTTATTTTCCCTAGTTCCATTCTCATCCCCTTAAAATCAGCTTTGTCCAATTTATTATTTTGGTCTTTGTCTTACTTGTGTCTTTCTCGATCTTTATCTTAAGCCTTAATTTGTTGTGATCACTATTGCCTACAAATTCCCCTACACTTCTCTTATCTGTTCTGGTTCATATCCCATTACTAGATCCAGCAGTGCTTCCTCTCTTGTTGGGCTTTTTACATACTGGGTAAGACAAGAGTTCCGACTTGCACATGGAGGAAAGTCATTTGAGTGAGGTAGTGACGTGCTTCCAGGGGCTGTGCATCTGGATTGCATCTTCAGCTATAGCCTTTTAGGAGAGGAATTGCAAGGGGAGAAAAGATAAAATGTCTCCCAGAAATGAAATTTGCTATTTTTCAAATGCCATGCTATTTGATAGTTATTATTTGGGCATGTAATTTGTTTTCCTAACTGTTCAATTGTTTGTCTAATTCATGTGTGGCTTTGTAGCATGACATGAATATGTTCTGTGACTGTTAAACTGTTTTGTTAAATTTGTGTTTTGGGAGCCCCACAGCAACCAAACTCAATCTAGTAAAAATTTGTATCCTGTTATAAATTTTAAAGCAAGTTTTTTGTAACTAATGGTTTCTTTTGGTATGTTTTAATTTTTCAGCAGAAGCACTGAATGAGGAACAAGAAATATCAATAGAAGAACTAAAACAAAAAGCCAGAGATGGTGACGCAAAGGCACAGACTAAGGTAGAATTAGAACTTTACTGTAAAAATTCTTCAATGGTCCAAATGCTAATTTATTCAACATATAACTATATAAACTCATTCTTCCTCATGTAGTTATACTTTTCATATATCTTGAAATTGGGAGAAAAAACAATGTCACGTTCTTATAAGAACTTTGATTGTGGAAGCCTTAACCCATATGGTTTTCCCATTTATCACTCTGTGGATGTGCACAGTTCTTAGAATCCAATCAATTTTATGTATATAATTGTTAAGCATAGTAAATCAATTAACGTCAGGATACAGTTGATGTGATCAGCCTCGTCTATGTGACAGTGTTATCTCGAGCCCTGTACCAGGATACAGTTGATGTGATCAGCCTCGTCTATGTGACAGTGTTATCTCGAGCCCTGTATGTTGCAACGTTGTCTGACAAGGCAGACTGCCAATCCATTGCAGAAAAGTCCTGTGTCAGCGAATTTAAAGTTCATTAACTGGATGAGTTTTTCTTCTCCGACATTTCTTTAATAATTTTCTCCTCCAACACTCCCTTCTGTTGGTCCGGGGGCACGACCTTCTTGCCCCCAGGTAACCACTGCTCCGTGCCTCTTCACGGGGTCGACGCTACAGCCACTGGCTCATCTCTTGAGGGCTGGCTACCCCGGCGACGGTGTCATGCGTTTCCTCCATGGGCTGGAGATCGGTGTATCCTTCCTTTTCTTCGTCTTTGAGCAACGGCTCCTCTTCCCGTACGGCGCTGACTGACATTAGCTGGGTTGTGGCAATCTTACAACATGTCTTTAACAAGGTTATCAAGCAACATACAGCGACACATATCATCACTATCACAACCATTACGTGCATAATCCAGGGGCCCCATTCTGTTAGCCCCAACCATTCTAGCCATGACTGTGTCGGTTCCCGGTGTAATTTCTTAATCTCTTCCTTCATGTGATTTACCAAGTTGGTGATGTTTTCCGAACTATCAGGGATGTAAGTACAACACTCTTGCCCGATCACCGCGCAAGTGCCTCCTTCCTTTGCAAGCAGGTAGTCCAGTGCCATCCTGTTTTGCATGGCCACTGTCCTGAGGGCTACCATTTCTGCGCTTATTTCTGCAAGGGCTTCTGTGGTGTCGTTGGCTACCTTCTCGAGAATTTGGGCATTGTTAATGATTTCCCGTGCTAATTTACCCACCCCCCAGTGGGGGAAGGCGACGGTGAAGAATCGCTCAGTCTCCGTAATTCCTCGCCTGGTTCGATAACAATGGTGCTCCGTGAGGGATTTGAGATGGTATACATAAGGCATAACGTATCCCAGGTAACATGACCCGGTCCAATCTCTGGGCAGCCATGGGTACGCCTTGTGCCCGCATATAAAATATGTTCCATTGTAGGCCGTCATATCCATGTTTGCCCGAAAGATAGTGAAACCCATCTGACTATCTGTGGCCCGTCGGGTCCCATTCCACGGTTGGTTACTCGTTAAGTTTAGCAGACCAGTGGTATTAAACCACCAGCTTTCAAATGCCGTGTTCCCCTCCTCATATGTCACAAAGGTTTGGGTGCAATTACTATTTCCTGCCTCTAGGTTCACCTTCACCCCTCTACTTACACTCCTTGTCCAACATATTTCCCCGACGGGTCTTCCGACCCCGGTTGTGTTTGTTAGGGCGAAGAAGGGTGGATCTTTACTAGAGTTGTACTTGGGTTTGTAACATCCCTGAAATTGTTCCAATGGGTACCCTCCACCTCGGAACTCCTCCCTCGTGATGTCATGATAGCTGTTCTGGTCATTAAGCGCAAATTCTGCTAGTTCCGTGAGATTCAGGGGTATGGGCCGCAGTGGTATCCCACCCTTACTGTGGATCGGAATATGACTACACACCCAACAGCTACTTTGCCCTGTCTCCTTTACGTATTCATACGACATATATACAAAGGTATTCACCTGGAGCTCTCTTCGCTTACGGGAGCCCCTTTCCATTCCCGAAACAATGCATGTTAATGCTATTAAACACAGTGGTATCCCCATTTTTACTTGGAAGCAGGCACTGTCTATCACCGCGTCGTTGCCGCTTCTGGTAGCACTCTTGTATTAACATACAAACATAAAAACACAGTAGTTAGTACACCAAATGCAATAAGCCAAAGCACGAATGCAAACAGGTAAGGTAATTGGACATTTACGGGTCGCTTGATCTGTAGGTAAAAGAAACACAAAGAAGCGCCCATTAGTTCATCTTTTCTCCCAGATTGATCCTTGTTTCCCCCCCCCCCACCCCCCCGAAAAATTATTGGCAGGTTGTGTTTTGTCTGCGTTCCTCGAACAACTTTGAGTTCTCTTTTTAATTTCCTGAATGTTGGTTCTATTAGAGCCAACTTTTTTTTTTAAGCATCGTCCTCCAGTAAAATCTGCTTTAGATTCCATATTGGCACAGCTCCGGGGCTGTTGTTTTCTTCCCCTGTTCAGTTAATTTTTCCACTAATTTTACACGCCTGTTACTGACTTGTATCTTTTATTGCTTTCCCAGAGATTATGTTGAAAGTATGTCATTTTGTTTTCCTAACTGTTACATTGTTGGTGTAATTCATTTGTTACACAGCCTGGGAAGACTGTATTTTGCTAACTAGAGAACAGGCTAGAGAGATTAGCCTGATTGGTGCGGGGAGGGGCCATTGCAAGTGGCCTAAAGATCAAACTGACGAGCAATATTGAGGGAAACGCCATACTTGTTGAATTAGTGAAAGCATTGAGGACGTATCACCTGGTAGTGATCAAGGCCTGGGCAAAGCAGCTGGTGTCAAGATGGCTGCAGCACAAAAGCATCTTCAAGGTCCTCCGAGGGAAGGTTGGCGCTAATGTTTTGAGCAGCTACTAAGGCCTTCCAACTGGCCTCCTTATTCTTGTTAGAAGGGTGTCTGCTGGCGCTTGCACCTTCTGACACGATCTTTAAGTTGCCCTTTAGCAGTACCATTAACAGTCAATTAGGTTGCTATTTGTGGTGTGGCTACTTATTCTAGAGGCTTTAAATATCCAATTGGTTTTGACGAAATTGCAGGATGGCAAGACTACAGTAAGGTACAAAGTTTTCATCTTAGCTCTAAGAATTCTTCAATGAAGATTCAGTTTAAACCTTCAAATCCTGTTGCAGGATCTAAATCAGTTATAGGCCTCGTCATGGATGAATAAATATGGAAGAAGATCTACTTTTGGTATGGTCTTTATCCTTTGAATGGAGTTATTTCCAATACCACATATTAGACTTGAAGCCCATGGGATTAAAGGGGCAGTGGCTGAGTTGATACGAAATTGGCTAAGTGGCGGAAAGCAGAGAGTCGTGATGAACGGTTGTTTTTCAAACTGCAGGGAAGTGTGCAGTGGTATCCCCCAGGGATTGGTATTGGGACCACTGCTCTTTTTGATATATATTGATGGCCTGGATTTGGGATTACAGGGCATAATTTCAAAGTTTGCAGATGACTCAACTCGGAAATGTAATAAACAGTGAGAATAGTAACAGACTTCAGAAGAACATGGACAGATTGGTGAAATGGCAGCTGAAATTTAATGCAGAGAAGTGTGAAGTGATTCATTTTGCTAAGAAGGAAGAGAGGCAATATAAACTAAATGGTACAATTTAAGAGGGTGCAGAAACAGAGCGACCTGGGGGTATATGTACACAAGTCTTTGAAGGTGGCAGGACAAGTTGAGAAGGTTGTTAAAAAGGCATACAGGGTTTTTGACTGTTTAAATAGAGGCATAGAATACAAAAGCAAGGAAGTTATGCTAAACCTTTGTAGAACACTGGATCGGCCCCAGCTGGAGTATTGTGGCCAATTCTGGGCATCACACTTTAGGAAGGATGTCAAGGTCTCGGAGGGTGCAGAGGAGATTTACCAGAATGGTACCAGGGATGACAGACTTTAGTCACGTGGAGAGACTAGAGAAGCTGGGGTTGTTCTCCTTAGAGCAGAGAAGGTTATGGGATGATTTGATAGAGCTGTTCAAAATCTTGAAGGGTTTTGATGGAGTAAATAAGGAGAAACTGTTTCCAGTGGCAGAAGGGTTGGTAACGAGAGGACACAGATTTAAGGTAATTGGGAGAAGAACCAGAAGCGACATGAGGGAAAAAAAAATTACGCAGCGAGTTATGATGATCTGGAATGCACTGCCTGAAAGGGTGATGGAAGCAGATTCAATAATAACTTTCAAAAGGGAATTGGGTAAATACTTGAAGAGGAAAAATTTGCAGGGTTACAGGGAAAGAGCTGGGGAGTGGGACTAATTGGATAGCTCTTTACATAGAAGCATAGAAGATAGGAGCAGGAGTAGGCCATTCGGCCCCTCGAGCCTGCTCTGCCATTTAATCAGATCATGGCTGATCATCCAAATTCAGTACCCTGTCCCTGCTTTCTCCCCATATCCCTTTAGCCTTAAGAAATATATCTCTCTCCTTCTTGAATATATTTAATGAATTGGCCTCAACTGCCTTCTGTGGTAGAGAATTCCACAGGTTCACCACTCTCTGGGTGAAGAAATTCCTCCTCATCTCAGTCCTAAATGGCTTACCCCTTATCCTTAGACTGTGACCTCTGGTTCTGGACTCCCCCGCCATCGGGAACATCCTTCCTGCATCTAGTCTGTCTAGTCCTGTTAGAATTTTATAAGTTTCAATGAGATCCCCTCTCATTCTTCTAAACTCTAGTGAATATAAGCCTAATCGACCCAATCTCTCTTCATACGTCATTCCTGCCATCCCAGGTATCAGTCTGGTGAATCTTCGCTGCACTCCCTCCATGGCAAGAACATCCTTCCTCAGATAAGGCGACCAAAACTGCACACAATACTCAAGCTGTGGTCTCACCAAGGCCTTGTACAACTGCAGCAAGACATCCTTGCTCCTGTTCTCGAATCCTCTCGCTATGAAGGCCGACATACCATTTGCCTTCTTAACCGCCTACTGCACCTGCATGCTTACCTTCAGCGACTGGTGCACAAGGACTCCCAGATCTTGTTGCACTTCCCCTTTTCCCAATCTATTGCCGTTCAGATAATCTGTCTTCCTGTTTTTGCCACCAAAGTGGATAACTTCGCATTTATCCACATTATACGGCATCTGCCATGCATCTGCCCAATCACCCAACCTGTCCAAATCATACTGGAGTTTCTCTGCATCCTCCTCACAGCACACACGCCCACCCAGCTTTGTGTCGTCTGCAAACTTGGAGATATTACATCTAGTTCCCTTGTCTAGATCATTAATGTATATTGTGAATAGCTGGGATCCTAGCACCGATCTCTGCGGTACCTCACTAGTCACTGCCTGCCACTTGGAAAAAGACCCGTTTATTCCAACTCTTTGCTTCCTGTCTGCCAACCAGTTCTCTATCCAAATCAGTACCTTACCCCCCAATCCCATGTGCTTTAACTTTGCACACTAATCTCTTATGCGGGACCTTATCGAAAGCCTTCTGAAAGTCCAAATACACCACATCCACTGTTTCTCCCTTATCTATTCTACCAGTTACATCCTCAAAAAATTCCAGTAGATTAGTCGGGCATGATTTCCCTTTTGTAAATCCATGTTGACTTTGTCCGATCCTGTCACTGTCAAAGAGATGGACCAAATGGCGGCCTCCTGTGCTGTATCATTGTATAATTCTATATTTTCAGGTTACATTTTATGGCCACTATTGCATTTTACTGCTTTGTCCCAAAAATATAAATATATATATATATTTATTTAACACATTACTTTTGCATCATCGATATCATGTTTTCAAAAGTGCTAACTGAGTAAATTACTGTGTACATTATCCGATAACTCGTCTCTGAATTAAGTTGTTTGCAGCCTAGTTTGCATGTCTGATACAGCTCAATTAAGGCAAATAATGTTAGGATAACTGGGTCACGCATTACTGCCGATCAATTTGTGTGACATAATTTGAATACTACTGGCACTGTGGGCAAGAAGCTCAACTGATTCTATTTTAAGGGTTAGCTTTATTTTGTGTGTACTCTTTCTGCCTTGTTTAAAATGTTTTCCCCTATTCAAAGTATAAGCTAGGCTGACACTTCATTGTAGTACTAAATAAGTACTGCATTGTCAGAGCTGCAGCCTTTTATTTGAGGAGTTAAACCAAGGCCCTGCTGCCTTTTTTTCTGATTTTAGATG
The DNA here is from genome assembly GCA_030390025.1 of Squalus acanthias. Lineage (NCBI taxonomy): Eukaryota > Metazoa > Chordata > Chondrichthyes > Squaliformes > Squalidae > Squalus > Squalus acanthias. Next base: position 194,947,600 of record CM059426.1, on the reverse strand, counting down.
TACATATAAGATCCCATGGCACAATGCAAAGAAGAGCAGGAGGTCTTCATGTTGTCCTGGCCAACACTCATCCCTTAATTAAAACAAAAAAAAACCCAGATGAACTGGTCATTCAATTAATTCACTGTTTGCATGAACTTGGGGTGCACAAATTGGCTGCTGCATTTACCTACATCGGGGGTGTACTTCAAAAGAAGGTAATTGATTACAAAGTGCATTAGGAGGTCCCGAGGTTATGATATAGCACCCTTTTAATACAATTTATTCTTGTACTCTTATTCACTCTTTCAATCTTCTCTCTCCCTTCTTAGTTGGACATTTTTTCTGTTTGCAACTTTTTAAAATTGCTAACAGTGTAAACTCTTGCAGCTGTACTACTACAATATCTAATGGTCTTGATCACTTCCCCCCACCCTCCTGCCCCCCAAACTAATTTATTAACATAGTAAAACATCCCAAGGCGCTTCACAGGAGCATTAATAAACAACATTTGATGCTGAGCCATATAAGGAGATACTAGGACTAGGGGGTAAGTTTTAAGGTGTGTCTTGAAGGAGGAGAGAGATTTAGGGAGGGAATTCCAGAGTTTAGGGCTGAGGTAGCTGAAGGCATGGCTGCCAATAGTGGAGCAATGAAAATTGGGAGTGTGCAAGAGGCGAGAATTTGAGGAGCGCAGAGATCTGAGAGTTGTAGGGCTGGAGGAGGTTACAGAGATAGGGAGGGGTGAGGCCATGAAAGGATTTGAAAACAAAGATGAAAATTTTAACATTGAGGCCTTGCTGGACCGGGAGTCAATGTAGGTTAGCGAGCACAGGGGTGATGGGTGAACAGAACTCGGTGCGAGTTAGGATACGGGCAGCTGAGTTTTGGATGAACTCAAGTTTAAAGGGGGAACCAGGTGGGAGGCTGGCCATGAGAGCATTAGAATAGGCAAGTCTAGTGGTAACACAGGCATAGATGAGGGTTTCAGCAACAGATGAGCTAAGGCAGGGGTGGAGACGGAAGCAAGGATGAAAGTGGTTGGTAAAATTGCTCAATATATTTTTGCTTCCAGCTACTGTCTCTTGTCAATACTAAAAGTAAAATTCAGAACAAATAAATACACAAAAGCCACTAGGCCTGCTCCTCTTAGAAGCTTCAGGTTTGTGTACCATTTTATTAGAGTTCGATTCTACAGGATAGCCTTTCTTCTTTGGGCCTGGTGCGTGCATGTACTTGCTGCATATGCATACCACTGGGCCTGGCCTCAAATGATTGAGCAAACCACTCCACCCCTCCGTTCAGCAGCAACACCAGAGTCCAGTCTCCCAATCCCTACCCAGGTGAATCTACTTCAAGTGCACGGACTCTGATCCTGACCAGTGCCTCTTGTAGCATTCCTGCACACCAAGTGTGTCCAAACTACAACCAATGAGCCCTAGCAATTTGGCCCACAAAGCCCAGGCAACATAAGATAATAAATAGGAGCAAGAGTTGGCATATGGCCCCTCGAGTCTGCTCCACAATTCAATATGATCATGGCTGAATGTTACATGAGCTCAACTTTCCCGCCCTATCCCCATATTCCTTGATTCCCTTAGTGCCCAAAAATCTATCCATCTCAGTCCTGAATATACTCAACGACTAGGCATCCACAGCCCTATAGGGTGGAGAATTCTAAAGATTCACAACCCTCTTGAGTGAAGAAATTTCTCCTCATTTCAGTCTTAATTGGCAAACCACCTATCCTGAGATTATGACCCCTAGTTCTAGACTCGCCAGCCAAGGAAAGCAGCAGCTACCCTGTCGAGCCCTCTAAGAATTTTATACGTTTCAATAAGATCACCTCTCATTCTTCTTAACTCCAGGGAATATAGGCCCATTCTATTCAATCTCTCCACATAGGACAACCCTCTCATCCCAGGAATCAATCTAGTGAACATTTGTTGCACCCCCTCTAAGGCAAGTATATCCTTCCTTGGATAAGGAGATCAAAACTGTACACACAGTCCTATGTGCACTTATATTTCTGATTTACTGTTTTGCCCCTTGTGAATTTTGTCGGTCAGGAGATTTGGAAAAGGTTATTCTTTGCACTGGTGGGTAAATCAAAAAGCAGAACATCAAACATTTGCTAGTATCAACAACTTGAAATATATGCAAATTATTGGAACGTGGATTTAAATTTTTATTTGTGATACTCTATGTTCCACAGGCCTACAAAGACACATATTTGGGCATCCCTGTTGTAAACTGCTTCTGAACCTGTGTCCATCCCCATCCTTTACACTACCAGGTTCCATTTCGCCATTCCTTCATCGTCGCTGAGTCAAAATCCTGGAACTCCCTCCCTAACAGCACTGTGGGAATACCTTCACCTCTCGGACTGCAGCGGTTCAAGAAGGCGGCTCTCCATCACCTTCTCGAGGGCAATTAGGGATGGGCAATAAATGCTGGCCTTGCCAGCGACGCCCACATCCCGTGAATGAATAAATTAAAAACAATTCCCTCACATCTCCTCATCTATGCTTCCATGTTCCTGCATTCCATTCCCTCATGGGTCCCTCACTCAATTTCATTAATTTCCCACCCGAAGCAAACCAGTTTGAGTCTCTGCCCCATTTCCCACTTTGTCAATGCTGCCAAGCCCCACCCCACTCTGGCCATAACCCTAGCCTGACTCTGCAGGTGGATATCGGGCAGGGATGCAGGTTGGCATTGCAGACGTTGAGAGGAATCAAGGTAGACTGCAGAGTTAATGGGAAAGCAACATGAATGGGGTGGAGCTATAACCTCATTTGCTCTCCCAGTCACCTAGCTTGTGTCTTTCTCTGCCTGCACACTGGGCCTTCCCCTCTCCCTGTACCACATCTTTCCACTATCCCACACTGCATCTCCTTGTCTATATTTTCTGTTTCTCTACCCACTCCTGTTTCTGCTATTTCTTTGGTCCTCTGTATCGTGCCCTTGACCTCTCTGTGCTTACCCTGATCCTGCTCTCTCCTTCCTTCTCTCGCTCTGATCACTTCCACCATTTCATCACTCTTGTCGTGTACCTTACCATTTCCTTTTCCACTTCACTTTATCCCATAACGGCCTGTATCTTTCAGTTCACCTCCCTTCCCTATGAGGTCCTTCTCTTGTGCTGCGACTCTTCTTCATCCACTCTGCTCCCCCCATCCCGCCCCCCCCTTATCCCCCTATGATCCTTCCATTCTGCAACAGCCTTCCCTGAAAGCTGGCTTCCTTTGCGATTGTCTTTTGTAAAGCATTCATTGCACATTAAATTCCCTTGGCCTCTAGAGTCTTGCACTGCAGCTAATTTCTCGGTCGCCTCAGCTACCCTTGGTCCCGTGGAAGCATTTGCTTCCCCCCATTCCCTCAGATTCACTGCTTTCCCTCAGTGCCATGTCCTGACCCCTCCCTTAGCTCAATATGTTCTCCTGTATGCCACTTGATTTCCTGCCTATCCCATCTCCTTCCATCCCACACAACCCTATGCTCATTCTACCAGGCCTGCAAGTGGGTCCGTAGGCCCAAAATGCATGACGAAGAGAAGTAGGCAGGTATACAGGAACCAATTGAGGGCGCTGCAAGTGGCGCTGGCCAGGACTGGAGTCAGAACACTCGAGGTAGGAAAGAACTAATGCAGCAAAAAGTGGCAGGGGCCAGAATTTACTCCAAGATGGGCTGAAAAGAGCAGGAGAGGCTGCAGCTTGAACAACCGGTGGCAGAAGAGACCCCAGAGTGGTGGTGAAAGGCCGGGAGATGATGTGGAGCACAATGTGGCACTGGATAGGAGCGGGGGAGGATGATGGACGACAGCTACAATGGCAAAGATTCAGAGACTAGTAAGCTGTTGGAGGCAACAGTGGGGGAGTCAACGGCCTAGTATAAAATGAAACTTAATTTAAAACAAAACTTGCCTATAAAGTGGAAAATGGCGGGTGTCTCGGGGCCACAGCACCACTGTGGTGGGAGGACAGAATAGAACGCATTAGTGTTACTAATTAAAATAGGTGCAAAAGGAAATAGGCATGACGAGCAGGAAGACTCCAATTTTGGTGTATTATAGTAGTGCTAGTTGTACAGTAAATTGAAATTGCAGTTTTGTCTAAATTAAAAGCTGCCTTGAAGGCCAAGACCTTTTTCAACCCTTAAGATTATAGCTTCCCAAGCTTATGTCTATTTCAGACACATTCATGCTTCGAAGATGTTTATTTTTGAGATGTGACTTTGGAAAGTAATACAGGAAACTCTCTTTTAACCGGCACCCAAATAACCGGAAATCTCTCTTAACCGGCAAAATTCTTGAGTAGGTAACCGGGGTTTTCCTTCATCTCTCCTTTAAAAATAACTTTAAAAAAAACCCCGAGGCGTTGGCCTTGTATCGGAGCGTGTAGATTGGGAGGGGAATGTGCAGCCCTGGTAGGCAGCGGACACGACAGATGGTCAGCTGGCGGTCCCCGGGGAGACGGAGCTCCGAATGCAGGCGCATGTCAGTGTGTACGGGGCTCTCGTACGTTGGGAGATGTAACTCTCCGTTATCTGGACTTTTTGATTAACCGGCACCACGCCGGTCCCGTCAGTGCCGGTTAATAAAGAGTTTCCTGTATATATTTTGCTATTGAGAACGGGGAGTGACCATATTCTTTTCCTCTTGGGTAAATGTGTTTTGAGATCCCATTCACTGTGCTGTGATTGCAAATGATTATTCTGTTTTATGTCTTTATTTTAGCCTTGGTGCTACAATACACGTTGCCTCCTATTAAGCAGCAAGCAGCTGCAAAACTCCTTAGGGAGCCTTGCCTGGCAGGAAGCAGACCACTACTGCATTGCAGTGTCACATTACACACAGACTTGCTTTCTAAGATGTTTCTAGATTGCCGTGCTGTTTTGGATATTTGGTTTAGAGTCATAGTTATACAGCACAGAAAGAGGCCCTTCGGCTCATCGTGTCCACGCCAGCCATCAAGCCCTGTCTATTTTAATCCCATTTTCCAGCTCTTGGTCCGTAGCCTTGTATGCTATGACGTTTCAAGTGCTCATCTAAATGCTTCTTGAATGTTGTGAGGGTTCCTGCCTCTACCACCCTTTCAGGCAGTGAGTTCCAGATTCCAACCACCCTCTGGGTGAAAAAGTTTTTCCCTCAAATCCCCTCAACCTCCTGCCCCTTACCTTGAAACTATGCCCCCTGGTTATTGACCCCTCTACTAAGGGGAAAAGTTCCTTTCTATCTACCCTATCTATGCCCCTCATAATTTTGTACACCTCAATCAGGTCCCCCCTCAGCCTTCTCTGCTCTAAGGAAAACAACCCCAGCCTGTCCAGTCTCTCTTCATAGCTGAAGCACTCCAGCCCAGGTAACATCCTGGTGAATCTCCTCTGCACCCTCTCCAATGCAATCACATCCTTCCTATAGTGTGGCGACCAGAACTGCACACAGTATTCCAGCTGTGGCCTAACTAGCGTTTTGTACAGCTCCATCATAACCTCCCTGCTCTTGCCTTCATTAGCCGAGGCATAGAATATAAGTATCCCATATGCCTTTTTAACCACCTTATCTACCTGTCCTGCTGCCTTCAGGGATCTATGTACATGCACACCAAGGTTCCTCTGTCCTTCCTAGGGTCCTACCATTCATTGTGTATTCCCTTGCCTTGTTAGTCCTCCCAAAATGCATCACCTCACACTTTTCAGGGTTAAATTCCATTTGCCACTGTTCTGCCCATCTGACCAACCCTTCTATCGTCCTGTAGCCTGAGGTTTAGTGAAGATCTGCTGATGACACTAAGTTAGGTGGCATAGTAAATCATGTAGATGGGAGCAAAAAGTTGCAAAGGGACCTTGATTAAGTGAGTGGACAAAACTCTGGCAGGTGGAGTTCAATGTAGTGTGAGGTCCTCTTCTTTGGACCTAAAAGATAGATCCTAGTATCTTTCTAAATGGCGAGAAGCTAGGAACTGCGAAGGAGCAGAGAGATTTAGGGATCCAAGTACAGAAATCACAAAGCTGGTGGACAGGAACAATAAATAATTAAATGTTGGCCTTTATCTCCAGAGTGCTGGAATACCAAGGGGTGGAAGTTATGTTACAGCTGTACAGCACTCTGCAGTACTGCATTCAGTTCTGGGCACCGCATCGCAGCAAGGATATATTGGCCTTGGAGGGGGTACAGCGCAGATTAACCAGAATGAAACCAGGGCTAAAAGTTAAATTTGAGGACAAATTGCATAGACTAGACTTTTATTCCCTTTTAATATGGAAGATTAAGGGGTCTAATTGAGATGTTTAAGATGATCCAAGGAGTTGATAGGGCAGATAGAGAGCAGCAATTTTCTTTGGTGGGGGTGTCCTGAACAAGGGGGCACAACCTTAACATTGGAGCTAGGCTGTTCAGGGGTGGTCAGAAAGCACTTTACAGAAAGCGGAGTGGAAATCTGAAACTCTTTCCCCAAAAAAGCTGTTGAGGCTAGGTCAATGGAAAATTTCAAAACTGAGATTGATAGATTTTTGTTAGGCAAGGGTATTAAGCGTTATGGAATCAAGGCAGGTAGATGGAGTTAACATATAGATCAGCCATGATCTAATTGAATGGTGGAACGTGCTTGAGGGGCAGAATGGCCTACTACTGTTCCTATGCAGATCTTTCTGCTGGAAGATGCATTAGAGTAGTGTATTATTGTTCAGAGTAAATGGTCCAGGGGCTGACTTGTAGGAAAAATTGTCTAAGCAAAGTTGAAATTCTCCCTCACCCAAATGGGGCTCGTTTCCAAAGGTACAACAGGCCCAAAAAAGTGCCATTGGTTTTGCTAATACAGAATTCCAAAAATAATAGTATGTAGCATGAAAGGGAAGTGATGCAAGCACAACAATATCAAGTTGTCACTTCATGTCAGAGTACTGACCGAGTTAGTATACCATGTAAGGAATCTCAGCCTTTCACTTCAAAATACAGGCCCTTCTCTAGATCTTGTAATGATTTTCAGTCTTGACCATCTCCCTTCTGTTTGGCAATGCTGCTTGTGTATCCAAATTATTTACACAATACGTGCGCACACACACACTCTTTGGTTAAAGCATATGTAATGCAGTGCTTCTACTGCACCTTCGTGCCAACATCTTCAGAGAAACCAAAGGAAATGGGTGGCATGTTTTAGTTGGGAAAGATGAGGCTCTTCCAGCTTACCCGAGTTGTCTGGACACATCACATCCACTTGAAATGGAGTGCACTCCATTACCTTAACTGAGGCAGTCTCCAACAGGTAGTCTTGGATTGTTCTTGGTGTGAAATGCACTTTTTAAAACTGGCTTTCCTTTTCCAATTAGGGTAGCCCACTGTACTGCCAATCAGTTCCTAATGCTTGAAGTATGCTGACTCTCCTGTCAATTGTTCTTAATCGGTGGAAAGTAGATTGCATTATGCAGTAAATGATTGAGCTAGGTTGCCTGGGATACCATTACCATATCCTGACATGCACAAGCCATATGTAAGTGGGAAATGAAGCCAGTGCTCCCTACTCTTGTTGCGCCAGAACTGTATCTACAGTATATAGTACAATTCATAGAATAATTGTGCCGGCTCTTTGAAAGAGCTATCCAATTAGTCCCACTCCCCTGCCCTTCCCCCATAGCCTTGCAAATGTTTCACGTTCAAGTATTTATCCAATTCTCTTTTGAAAGTTATTATTAAATCTGCTTCTACCACCCATTCAGGCAGTGCATTCCAGAACGTAACAACTCGCTGCATAGGGAAAAAAAAGTCTCCTCATTTTGCCTCTGGTTCTTTTGCCAATTACTTTAAATCTGTGTCCTCTGGTTACCGATACTTCTGGCAGTGGAAACGGAGTAAATACGGAGAAACAATCAGAAGCCTTCATGATTTTGAACACTTCTATTAAATCTCCCTTTAACCTTCTCTGCTCGAAGGAGAACAACCCCAGCTTCTCTAGTCTCTCTATGTAACTGAATTCCTGCATGCCTGGTGCCATTCTAGTAAATCTCTTCTGCACCTTCTCTTAAGACCTTGACATCCTTCCTAAAATGCGATGCCCAGAATTGGACACAATACTCCTGCTGGGGCCTAACCACTGATTTATGAAAGTTTAGCAAAACGTCCTTGCTTTTGTACTCTATGCCTCTATTTATAAAGCTGAGGATCCAGTATGCTTTTTTCACAGCTGTCTCAGCTTGACCTGCCACCTTCAAAGATTTGTGTATGTACATCCCAATGTCTCTTAAATCAGCATTGCTGTGAGCTTCAGATTTAAAGAAAAAAATAATGGGCTTTTTCCCCTGTTACTGCTAGGTTGGTAAATATTACCTGAAGCTAGCTGGCGAAAAGGACGAAGAACTGAACAACTGTACAGCTGTAGACTGGTTTATCCAAGCTGCCAAACAGGGCAAGAAAGAAGCATCAAAACTGCTTAAAGGTTGCCTTGCAGAAAGGAAAGGTACATTTCTTTGTAGTTAGCATAGAAAGACTTGGAATGGGATGTGGGAGTAATGGTAACTTATCATTTTCAATGTCTTGATAATGTGGTGAAGCAGTTTTAAAAAAAAAAAAAAAATTGAAAGCTCATTGAATGGTTACATGACTAACACTATAGAAGCACAAGTCTACCAAAGCTACGCATAGCAAAATACTGACTACCTACTCAGACCACACTTTGAATTCTGTATTCAATTCTGATGCTGCAAAACTATATACATGCACTGGAAAAGGTCCAAAGAAGGGCAACAAAACTGAATGTAATCTGGTCTCCATATTATGAAATGTACTAGATAAGGTGCAAGAAAGATTCAAAAGGATGATCCCAGAACAGAGGATATGCATATCAGGAAAGGCTGAACAGGCTGGCGCTCTTTTCTCTAGAAAAGAGAAGCCCAAGGGGTAACCTGATCGAGGTCTTTAAGATTATGAAAGAGGTAGATAGGGTAGACATCGAGAAAATGTTCCTACTTGTGAGGGAGTCGAAAACTAGTGGCCATAAATATAAGATAGTCACCAATAAATCCAATAGGGAATTCAGGAGAAACCTATTTACCCAAAGCGTGGTAAGAATGAGGAACGCGTTACCACAAAGAGTAGTTGAGGCAAATGGCATGGATGCATTTAAGGGGAAGCTAGAAAAGCACATGAGGGAGAAATCAATAGACTTAAATGCTGATGGGGTTAGATGACAAGGGGTGGGAGGAGACTCGTGTGGAGCATAAATGCTGGCACGGTGCAGTTGGGCTGAATGGCCTGTTTCTGTGCTGAAGACTCTGTAATTCTATGTAATGGGGATGTGCTATGAGTGAAGATTGGGCCAGCTGAGGCTCTGCATTCTGAAAAGCAGACAGTTGAGTGACCTCACCAAAGTATCTAAAATATTAAATGTTATGGAATAGTCTAAGCTGTGAATGTAAGACTAGTGCACATAAATTTATATTGGTGAAAAGAAAAGAAAAACCTTGCATTAATATAGTGCCTTATTACATTTGTCAGAAATGGCCCAAAGCTACTTTGAAGTGTAAATACATTTTATAAAGGCAGAAAGTAGATTTAAAGGCAATGTCAGGAAGAACTACTTAAAGTACCAGGCAGGGTAGTAGAGATGATAAAGTTCAAAATGCAGTTGAATACTGAAATTAAAGAATTATGGTAGGAGAGAGGTGAGCTTTAATGAACAGCATAACCTTTTGCCATTCACTATTTTATTCTTGAGCTTTCCTAATCCCCACCACCAGAAACACTATGCCTTGCTATACAGCTCAGCAAGCACACTGGCAGACAAATGTGCAAATGAGATGAATTCTTCCCTCCCTCTGCATCCCAGTAAGACCATGGGGGGGAAAAGGGTGACAGATATTTAATGTGGGTATTGATACGTAAAGAGAGGACAGGAAATTGGGATTGAAAGAGGACGCTACCTTGGCTAACAAGATGGTAGAGCAGGCTTGAAGGGCCAGATGGGCTACTCCTGTTCCATTGTTCCTTTCCGATGAAATCTACCTGGCCTTAACTTCAGACATCTCCTGACAGCCTGATTACTTGGCTGAGATCAGGGAGCTGTTACTCAATGTCTGGCTGGTCCACAAAGATACACTTCTGACCAGCATTGGATGACTTGCAATTTCAGCTCATTTCATTTATTTATAAAGCTGGAAAATGTTTAAAGACTTCAGTGTTTTTAATAATTACTCATCCATTAATAATCTATGAATACAGTGTCAGTGGACTTGAATTCCAGGAGATACTTGGTACCAGAATTCACCTACATTTTAGGAATGAGTCTTGGTCTGATTAGTTTCTGTTCAGACTAGGAAATGGATCACGTGTAGACTGTCTGAATCTTCCTACTCCTGCATTCTCTTGGATATCTTTGTAATATTGTGAGCTGTAACATTTTTCCCCTCTTTTTCCAATCCAATACCATTTGCATCCCTGAAAGAGAATGGGAATAAATGGTAAATGTGACTTAAATGAACTGATGCTCGATTTATAGCCTGTCTTGAATCAGTTCTAAAATGGGTTGCCAGAGATTGAACGTGTATTTAAAAAGAAAATCATGTTATAGAATATGTGGTTGTGTAAACTTTTCTTGGTTTCATACAAGATACAGTAGTTGGTTTCCATTGCTAAAAAGTTTGAACACTTGACCCCTACTTTTTCCCCTAAAGGCATCACGTCTGAGAACGAGCAGGAGGTGAAACAGCTCACAGACGAGAGTGAGTTTGAACGAGTTGTGCGGAAGGCTACCTTAGTCATGTACTGGAAGCTGAATCCAAACCGAAAGAAGCAGGTTGCCGTCTCCGAACTCCTGGAGAATGTCGGCCAAATTAATGCTGAAGGTAGGACAAAAGAGAAGGTTAACGGCTGGGCCATGTCTGAGATGGTTTTGAAGACCAACGATGTAGAAGAGGTTACACATTTTCAAATCTGCATTGACCATGTGTTATGATAGCAAATTAACTTGCATTGGTTTTATTATTATGCAGGTAGCCAGGTAGAACCGGGCCCTGTCCCAAAAACACTGCAAAAAGAGAGGCGAGTGCTTGAACGACTGGTCAGCTTTCAAAGTAAGGACAAAACCTGCTAGCGCTTTTTCTGTTTTGTTACTTCTTAAAAACACACTTAGGTTTTTTTTTAAGTTCAATATTCAGTGTAACAGCAATTTTTTTAGTTTCTTATTTCAAGTTCATTCTGACCCCATTTTCCAAGAAAGATTGTCTTGCACGGTAGTGCATTTTAGTGCTATGACATACTAGGGGTGGGAAAATCAAACCGTGCAGAAGGATTTTCCACAGTTCATACAATAGCTTGTTAAAGAAAAGGGATACTTACGATCAGAGATTCATATGTGCTGCAGATAGTTTTATCTAGATTGCCAATTGTTTTCAAACAAATAGTTTCTGCTTTGAAGTTTTCTCTGTCGGAAAATCCCTTGAAACTAAAGAAAAGTTTAGAAGGAAAAGTGGGGAAAGAGGGAAGAACGCAAAGGGAAACCAAGGGAAAATTTAACTTGTGGTTATTCACCTCCTAGTAATAGCACAAACCTTCAGCAGTTCTCAAACAGGGCTGTTTTGAGCTGCAGAAATTAACCCACCTATAAACTCCCCAATAGCACAATAATACTGCTTAAAACTTGTACCTATGTCGCTGCATATGCTTTGTAGTGGTCTGAGATTCTCTAACATCTGGTGTGTGAGGCCAGTATAATGTGACTAGCACAGCTGAGATGCCTGACTAAAGTTACCCATTTGGAGGACTGGATGGCATAGTACTTTGGCACACTGTTTTGTTAACTCCTCGGTTCAAATTCAGGCCAGACTGATGGGTTAAATATGTCCTCTATTTTTGCCTGGGTTCATAGTGACAACGGGCATGAGCTCAATGCCTCCAGAACCAATATCCCTACAAATGCTCCCCCACCCACCAAGAGAAAAGCACCATAAAGACAAAACAAATGACCTAGTCAACTAAAAATGAGTGCAAATGTTAAATAATAATTCTATTGATGACCCTGTCCTGCGGTGCTCATTGATCACAGAAAGCTTCACTGGCTTTGTGGGTTTCATGTAGAATGAGTTTGTATCACACGGATGTGTCCATAACTTGGCAATAAAGTGGCAGTTGCTGTGACCACAAGGATGGCTGGTGTGGAAAAATGCAGTGGGATAATTCTTAAGGTTTGGGCTAAGGCATGTTTACAGAGCTTAACAGAGTAAAGTTCACTTTGATGTACTTAGCTGGAAGTGTTCAATGCAAATCAAGTACCTAAAATGCTAACATGTTCTGTCACTCAGTGCTAACACCCTCCCCTCGAGCACAAAAATAAAATGCGGCAGCATGTGGGACCTCTGCTGCGTTGGTGCAGCATATTAGTGGCATTAATGATGCAGTGGTGTTCCTGTTAATTAACATTGTTGCTGCTATTTCAGGTAACAAGGACATGATGTTGAATGATTTTGTTGACCTCACAAAGAAGTATGCCAAGGGCATTATCCCATCTAACTTGTTAATGCAGGGAGAGGATGATGGGCCTTGAAGGGAAACCACCTGAAGATATGCCATTGCGGCAGAAGGTATAGTTAAGAGTATGAACAGTTTATTCTATGGACTGGTGCAACATGCAGCAGTTTCAGTATAGGTCACTCTTAAAATCATACTTTGACATATTTAACTTAATATTACTGGGCTTTGTTACAGATGGTAAATGCATTAAATTATTTATAAGTTACCAGAATTGTGGGTTTATAGAGAGAGAAAAAATTCACTGATTGATATTTATCTTAACATTATATCAATTCTTGTTCTTGCAAAGATTGGGGAGCTTAAGCATAAATAAATGATTCTGCTATATGTAAGTGGCTGCTAATAGTTGTAACTTTTCCAAAACTTGAAATATTTCTATACCAAAAGAACTAAATAGGCCTGTAGCTGTGTCCTTCCAGAGATTTCTTGCTGGCTGTTGTTTACAATGCTTATCAATGGGTTCTCACTCATTTTTTGGCTTGATTACACTGCATGTATAGTACTACCTTTTTATCTGTCAACAGTGACACTAGTTTGCAAGCCTGTGCAATATGCTAATCTATTTTATAATTTTTTGATGGTTTTAACGCGATCATAGTTTGAGATTTTTTTTTTTACCTGAGTAGTGTAAAAGTTAACTTTTTTTTTAATATACTAAACACATATTTTGTATGTCTTCTGCAGATCCTGAAATACCCACTTCATGCCTTAATAGAAATAAAGGAACACCTAATTGAGATAGCCTCCAAAGCTGGAATCCACTGGCTACAGACAATTATTCCACTCCACCATGTAAATGCCCTCATCTTTTTTTTCATAATCAGCAACTTGACAATCAACTTTTTTGCTTTCATCATCCCTCTAGTCATCTTTTACCTTTCCTTCATTTCCATGGTGATCTGTACTTTGAAAGTCTTTCAGGATAGCAAAGCATGGGATAATTTCAGGACAATGACTGACTTGCTGCTCCGCTTTGAGCCAGATCTAGATGTAGAACAGGCTGAGGTGAACTTTAGTTGGAGTCATTTGGAACCACACATCCACTTCATGCTCTCTGTGTTTTTTGTGATTCTTTCCCTTGCCATAGCAGACAAAGAGTGGATTCCTTGTTCAGAGCTGGCAGTCGTTGCAATTTTCTTTATGATAACATCGTACATGAGCCTGAGTACATGTGCAGAACCATACACACGAAGGGCTCTCATTACAGAGGCTACATGTTCAGTAATCGGGTTCTTTCAATCTCTTCCTGATAGCTGGTCCTACTTGAGGTTCTTTGGGGAATCCTTTATGTCTATCCCGATAGGTAATATCTTTATGTTGAACATAGGCATTCCCTGTCTCTTGTACTTTTTCTTGTTTTACTTGTTCTTCAGAATGGCGCAATTGAGGAACTTTAAAGGTACTTACTGCTACTTGATTCCTTACCTTGTCTGCTTTATGTGGTGCGAACTGGCCGTAGCTCTCCTGAAAATGTCCACAGGATTAGGTCTTCTTCGGGCATCAGTGGGCTATTTCCTGTTTCTCTTTGCCCTGCCAATCCTAGTTCTAGCTATTGCATTAATGTTTGTGATCCAATTAATAAAATGGTTCATTTCCATGGATTTGATCAAGATAACGGTCACCCTCATTTTGTGTACTATTCCAGTTGCCCTCCACATGTGGAAAAAATCGACTGGCACTTTGTTAGGACTAGTCAAGTCCCTGACCAGCAGCTCAATTGTCAAGCTCATCCTGGTGTGGCTCACTGCTATCATGATGTTCTGTTGGGTATACGTATACCGATCGGAAGGTATGAAAGTGTACAATTCCACTCTGACTTGGCAGCAGTACAGCTTTGTTTGTGGGCCTCGTGCCTGGAAAGAAACTAACATGGCTCAGGTTCAGATCCTTTGTGGTCATCTTGAGGGGCATAGAGTCACATGGACTGGAAGGTTCAAATATGTCCGTGTCACCGAGATTGACAATAGTGCGGAGTCTGCAATAAATATGCTTCCGTACTTCTTGAGTGATTGGATGAGATGCTTGTACGGTGAGCCGTATCCTGAGTGTGATCCCAAGAATGTGACTGTGGTGGAGGAAGATCTTTGTCGGCTGAAATTCCTCACCAAGCACACCTGTCATCTTAAAAAGTTTTGTCGCTATAAATTTGAAATAACTGTGGGAATGCCTTATGGTAAAAATGGGAGCGAGACTCTTGAAGATGACGCAACCAAAGATATTGTACTAAAAGCTAGTAATGAGTTCAAGAATGTTCTGCTGAACTTGGGGCAAGGAAGTGTGGTGGAATTCAGTACCATTTTGGAGGGCAAGTTGGGCAGTAAATGGCCAGTCTTTGAACTGAAAGCCATCAGATGCCTTAACTGTATGTCGAAGTTAACACCAGCAACAGCAAGGCACGTCAAAATTGAACATGACTGGAGAGGTACAGTGAAGCAAGCTTTCAAATTTGCATTCAATTTCTTCTTTGCGCCATTCTTGTGTGCTATATAAACCCATGTTTTGCTTTGAAGCAGGGGCTGTTGACATAGATATATTCTTGCTGGATAAACTCCTACCTTTTGGCTCCTTTAAGAGGTACTCTGCAGCATATTCATTTAACAACCCTGGAGTTCTTCCCATTGAAAAGTATGGGAACATGTTTAGGGCAATAGAAATGTGCATTACCCAGTCCAATTTAAACGTTATCTGGACCAAACCATTCTGGTCACATTTAGTGGGGAGCAAGAGTTACCAGTGGATTTGTGGTTTACAGTACCTGGGGCACATGCTTCATTTGATCCTGAATGGCCTTGGTGCAGATACCAGCTACTGTTTTAGTCCAGTCTTATTTTGCTAAGAAAATGGGAAGTTAGATGGTTAGCTAAATGTGGCTAGCATTTACAAGATATTTAAACTGTTTAAGTATTCTTTAAGTAAACCTGTATTAACATATTCAGTATGCATTGAACAGGTGGTTAAACAAGAGCTAACAATAAATGGTGAAGCATGTATTTAACATGATATATGATACAGTGCCACGGATTAATCTGCTTAAATGTACATGTGCATCCATCCATTTACTGAAGAAATAATTTATAAATAAAAGGCCCATTCTCAGTAATGCGGCATTTTGGGCCTGTTCAGCTTTTGCCTTTATATGAAAGGAGAGAGTGCATGAGACAAGACTAAGTATCGACAAAGTGCTGCCACCTGGGTAAAGTTCAGAGGAAGGGTTCAGTCACTACTACTTTGTTTTGTAAGCTTAATTGCAATTCCTGTTTGTGGATGTGAGGTAAAGTGATAATGCATTGTTTCACTTTTGTTTTTAAATTGGAGATTAATTTAGGTCTGAAGCTATGCCTATGTATGTGCTACTGAATTAACACTGAACTCTAAAGAAATACTTAAATATACGTTTTAATCTGGAATGTATTTTAACTGTTTAATTTTAATGAATGGCCTAAAGTGGTATGGTCATCATCAGTGGTGTTGGTGCGTCACTGGAGACACTCGCAATGGCCAGCACTTTAAATTTATTTAATGACAGCAAATTGAGGTAACAATTTTAAGACTTGAATTCCAATATAAATCTGATTGCATCAGTGATTGGATATGCAGATTGGCTTCTGTTTTAAAATGTGTATGAAAATTAATGATATTTAAACAAGCTGTGGTGTATTTCCACCCCCCCCCCCCCCCCCCCCCCCGGCTTCTGTGATCATATAAATACATGGACACAATATTATGATCTCGTAGCATAGCTATACTTAAGCTTTCACCAAAAACATGAAAAGGCAAAGTAGTCCAGAATTCCTTTGCAGTACATTCATCCTTTGATGATTTCACTGCATATATTTTTTTCTCCCATCAACAGCAGTGTTGGATCATTTAAATGCCATATGGAAGTTCCATAGTGTACGACTCCTGATTAGTTTAGTGTTTACTTTGTTTCAGCAGCCACTATCAGAGGGCAGTGATGTCTGTGTAAAAATAGCATAGGTTGTGACGGTGGCCAACTTAAAGGTTGTTATCACGGACAAGAAATTGTGCTTCCTGCTTAGTATAGCACTTTAATTCTCTAATGTCTGTCTGGAAAACTTGACTAAGATTGGACCTTATTTAATGGGCAATTCTTAGCTTGGCAATCTAAAAATATCAATGTAGTGCTAGTTTAATAGCAGTTTGATTTTTGTGGTACTATTAGCAATGGGGGGGAAAAAGTGTGGGTAGTATTCTTTTAATCACTTTAGATGTTCAAGAGAAGGAGCTTGATCTTATGAGACTTTGTAAGTAGAGCTTCATGAAATCTTGCCTTAAGGGCTTCTGACCAAATAGTACAATGCAGTGCAAATAAAAAGATGCTACCTCTAGTCATCTAGAAGTGTTGCATACCCTTGTCAATTTGGGCAGGGGCGGGGGAGGAGGAGGCGGCATGGAGGTTTTGAAGGATCACTGTTTTAAAAAAAAAAAAAATGCCATAACTTTTTTTTCTTGCAGGACAACACTGCAATTAAAAAAAAAAGTTAAAATTTATCAAGCTTTTTATAGATTAAGATGAAATGCGGTTAAAAACCGCAGAGGAACAGGAGTAGGCCAGTCAGCCCTTCAATCTTGTTCCTAGGTTCACTGGTAAAGTTTCTGAATATAAAACTAAATGTTAAAGGAGCACTTTAGTTGGTATTAGTGGTAGAATCATTTTTTCCCCCCAAGAATATCACCTTTTTGAGGTTTGCTTAGCCAAGGAGTGGTTTGAAAATCAAATCTCAGGTTTTTTTTTTCCACAAAACAATGATAAAGCAGAACTTGGATCTAATTGAGTGTGAAGCATTTTTCTTCAATCAAATGGTACAATTTCTTTAATGTCAATTCTGTAATGCAAGTTGCATATCTGTAAGGCTTTAAGTTTTTTGGGGCGGGCGGTGTTGGCATTTGCAATAAGACATTTAATGCGTCCTACATGATACTGTGTGCAGTTAATCGTGGCTTGAATCTTGATACTTCAAGAAGCTGCCATCACTCACTGGTTACGTAATTAAAACCCAATAGATATGTTTCTGCCAAACTTGCCAACTCTCAAGAAGGTGACGTAAGTGCTATGAATAATTCAAGAACCTTCTCCGTATTTTTCAAAATACATCGTACATCATCTGATCAACCAAAGATGTTTTACTGGAAATTAAGCATGTTTACCAGTATATTAAAAAAAATGAAGCCACTGCTGTTCATTGATTGCATTATTCTTGATTTGAGTAGTGATCAGTTTCTACTTTAATTAAGTGCCTGACTGTGACCCTTCACTGTGACTGTATAACCCCTTGTGTGGTGCAGTATTCAAAGGTTTGAACAGTGGCAGTAAGCAAATGTAGCATTGTGAGTAAAACTTTGAATGAAGTGTGCATTCTGTAAAGGGTAGAAGCTCACTGATATGATCCTGAATAATGGAATTTGGTCAGTACACAGAGTTGGTATTCAACCAAACTATTTCTTTAAATTAGCTGCCTTACATGAACCCCCTCACATGCTTAGCTGCCGGTTCACATTAGCTATTCTGATTTGAGCACTAATTGTCATTTAAAGATCTGCTTGTATTAAGTGCCTGATTGTGACACTCCATGGTGGCTGTATCGCCAAATGTAACGTTTCCACCAAAACTGGTATTTACCTTCTGTATTAAACACTTGTATTGATGCCACTACCGTACAAGCCTTCAACTGCATTTAATCAGTTATGAATTTTGTCTTTGAATAAAAAGGCTGCTTCCATTATTTGTGCCAGTGTTTTATTCTTGTCTCATTAGAAATCTATCTAAGGGTTCAGTAGAAGGAATGCTGTGATTTTTGAATTGTATACTCGTGCCTGGAAATTCAGGTGTGCCCATTTTTGGGCGCACGGGGAAGGAAAGGGCACAGGATTCAATCCCTGCACCAAAATGGTGAGGTTCGAGGATATTGATCTTGGGCCTCATTTCCTTGAAGCTGGCGAGCTGCGCAGAACTGCTGGTGAATCATAATTAAAGATCGGGTGACAGCAGCCCTCACTAAGTGAGAAAGGGTGGGCAATGGGGCCGGGGCTTGAGTGTTTGGGCGATCAGGTCTCTTTTTTGGGTGATCAGTGGCCTGAGGGGGGGAGGGGAAGGGATAGTGGTGGGAGAGGGAGAGCGGCCTGCATTCCAATTTTAAAAAAAAAAACCAAACTTAAATAATTTATTTTGCCCTTTCAATGATCCTAATGTGCGCTCATGCCCACCTTTTATACAATATCAGGCAGCGCACCTCTGGCCAGAAATGTGCACGCACTTCCTGCCTGCCATATTGCGAGCTTAGTAGGCCAAATTTCTAGGCCTCTATGCCTCACTGATATCAGTATGTCTTGATCACATGCCTCACTTTTGTTCCCCCTGCCACCTTTGCCCTTCCCATTAGGGAGAGAGCACATCTAAAGGCAACTTGTCTGACTTGCACACCTCCTGGCGCCTGGATCAAGACTGGCATTGGCAGACGCTTTTGAAGCAGATGACTGTCTATCCTCGATCTGGGAATGTAATAGGTGAAGACGACAACTGGGAACAAGAAAAAAGGGTTATGGTCTTTTATTCAATGTTATAAAATTTACCAAATCCTGGGGAAGGAGTCATTTGAATAGGGTGCCCATCACATGGTAACATTGGAATCTTGGACCTTCACCTGTCGCTCCACCACAGCAAGCCAGAAGCTGGATTGTCCAGAAGAAAAAGATTTGCCAGTTATTTCTAACTTGCTCCTGAACAGCCAGCCCAGTTTGGAATGATTTCCCAGAGTGACCGGGGAATACCCCCAGACATGCCCTCAAACTGTTGCCAGGATGCAGGGGAGGTTAGGAAGAAGTTGGGGTTTGGGGTTTCCTCTCCAGTGGCCAATGGAGTGCATTTTCATTTATCTTTGTGAATGATTGACTTTTTTATTTTGAAATGAAAATTTCATCAATGCACTAGGGTTTTTAGTTTTGTCTCAATTTATTTTGTGCGTCTTGTAATTGCAAGGAAGGTTACTGTATGATGTCAAATATTGTAGTTTGAGTCATTTAATAGGGAAGATACTTCAGTACCATGGAAGCAGCCTTGTGTCCCTTTTGTACTTTACAGTAAAAAAAATGTTGCATTTATATAGTGCCTTTCACAACCACCGGACATCCCAAAGCGCTTTACAGCCAATGAAGTACTTTTTGAAGTGTAGTCACTAATGTAGGAAAATCCATAGTAATAGTCAATATATAATCATACTTTCATTTTTTAATGTATTCTGGCGGGTGTTTTTGTAATTTTTTTCTGGCTTTTTTTAAACCAAGCTGGAAAATATTTGATTCCCTGTTTTTTTTTTAATGAAAATTACTGAGCAATTGGGAGCCCAAGCTATCTCAAAAGCTGCAAAAGGGAGTATATTTTGGGCAATTGTGGACTTCAGTTTTGTTCTGTGCTGTTGTGCAAACGTCTGTTGAATTCAACAATGATGAGAAGTCGCACAACACCAGGTTATAGTCCAACAGCTTTATTTGAAATCACAAGCTTTCGGAGCGCTGCTCCTTCGTCGGGTGAAGTGAAGAAATACATATGGGCACAGCATAAATAGTCAGAACAATGCCAGATGATTACAGTTAATCTTTCTAACTGCCCTTTATCACACCTCGGCAGAGAGACAATCACGGCAATCAAAGGTGTGGATGGTGTCCAACCAGTTCAGTCAGGAAGACATTACATCAAAGACTATAGCAAAATACAACAAAGACAATGAGGTGGGGTCACAAGGGGTCAAATGTAGCAGCTGCTGGAGTCTGTATGGAAAACAACATTTTTTTAAACTTTTTTTGCTGGAAATTACAGCAGGCCGCATCTGTGTAGAGAGAACAAGCCAGCGACGACTCGAGTCTGGATGACTCTACGTCAGGTGGGGTTACATGTAGCGTGACATGAACCCAAGATCCCGGTTGAGGCCGTCCTCATGGGTGCGGAACTTGGCTATCAGTTTCTGCTCGATGATTTTGCGTTGTCGTGTGTCTCGAAGGCCGCCTTGGATTCAACAATGTTCTGGTGTTTCTTTTTCTATTCTCTCACGGTCTCGGATCTATTTATAGTCAGGATTTCTTCTGCAGCACTTTACAGCCACAAGATGGCACTGTAATGCTTGATATGGTCACCATAAGAATAGATTCTGAGCTACTGTAGTAAAGTGCATTGGCACACCAGTCACGGAGACCACCAACAGTGTCTCCTAAAGCTCTTCTACCTGTAATTTGTCTTGACACTAGCATAGGGTGTAGCTTCTGAATTCAATTACATCGCACACAAGGGTGTAACCTGTGAGCTTTTATAGTACTGATTAAAACGTGACTCCATACTTTCACTTAAATACAGACTTTCATAGTTTGTATTTCTCCCTTTTACTTTTAAGTGTATCAAAAGGCTAGACAGGCGGGTAACTTCCTCCCACTCACCCAGTGCTTTCCATCACACAACTGAGATCATTAGCTCAGTCAGGCCAGCAATACAATCCTCTGCTTCAGTAACAGCTGTGCAAGCTCACTGATTGTTTTAGGGGCTGAAGCCTGAGGCCTATTGTACTCCCGTTGCACACAACATGTTATCATGCAGTGAAGGAGTCACTGTGATGCTGTGGATTTGCACATAAGTGATGAACATGCCTCATTAAGTTTTGAAACAGCATGTAGCACAAACACCACATTATGGTGCTGGCTTTGCTCTATTATTCCTTGGAATGGGAGCAAGGGAAGCTCCATGGGTGCAGCATTTTTTAATGTGGCAAAAGCTGTTTTTTTTTTAAATGTTCTATTTCAATATTTACAGTCTACTTCAGTATATTAGATTTTTCATATTTAATTTTTTTAATGCAAGTATTTTAAAGTGGCTGTATTCATGGTTTAGGTGGTACAAAATGAATGAGGGATATGGGAGATCAGACATGGGAAAGGCAGACAAATATTATCAAAGAAATTAGAAGATTTTAAAAATAGTGTAAATTTAAAAGTATTCTTCCTTCAGCCACTTTACCTCCTGAGGCGCTGCATTACTTTAAGTTTTTCGACTGCATTCTGGGGCTGGTAGCCTCCTACATCAAGCATTCTAGGATCTTAAGAACAAGAAAGGTCCAGAGATAATTCACACTTTAAACGTTTCTAATTAGACACAATTTTCCAGGATCATACCAACTCATTTAAAGTAAACTAAAACTTGTATTTATATAGTGTTTTTATAATAGAAAAGCACCCAAAGAAACTTTACAGAAACATACTCTGACAAAGATAGAGGCCGAGGTAAGAATTTGGAGAGCTGACTAAAATGGTCAGAGGTGGATTTTAAGGAGGCGTCTTAAAGGAGGAGACAGACGTTGCCAGGCCAAGAGGTTTAGGGAAGGAATGCCAGAGCATAGGGTCCAGAAGGCTGCCAATGGTGGGGTGAAGGGAGCGGGCGATGCACAAGAGGCTAGAGTTGGAGGAACGCAGAATGCTCTGAGGGTTGTAGAGCTGGAGAAAGTTACAGAGATAGAGCAGAGCGAGGCTATAATGGGATTTGAATACGAGGATGATAATTTTAACTTGGAGTGATGATGAGCGGGACAGGGTACGAGCAACAGAGTTTTGCATGAGTTGCAGTTTATAGAGGGTGAAAGATGAAAGCCCGACCAGAAGAGTAGTCGAGTCTGGAGGTAAAAAAGGCACAGATCAGGGTTTTGGTTGCAGATCGGCTGAGACGGGCGATATTATAGAGGTGGCAGTAGGTAGTCTCTCCAATGGAGAAGCTATGGGTCAGCTCTGGGCCAAATAGGACACCGAGGTAGCAAATGGTCTGGTTCAATTTGAGACAGTGGCCAGAGAGGGGGAATTGAATCGATGGAGAGTGTATAGAAGTTGTAGTGGGGGCTGATGATAACGGCTTTGGTCTTCCAAATGTTTAACTGGAGGACGCTGGATATTCCAGAGGACGTCTCTCCTAATCTTTGCCATACCTATGTAACCTAAGTTCCTTCTGTGTCCATTTATGTGTGCATATTGGCTGTCCCTCTGGACCCGAGTCCATTACTTCTATTTTTCTTCTCTTGACCCCTTTTGGGGCCCTTGCCTCCTGTCTCCTCCCCTTCCAGTCATGCCACCTTTTATTTCTCTCCTCAAGTACTTTGCTCCCCCTAATCCCAACCCTAAGCAATCATTACTCCTCTGTCTTCCTACGCACCATCCCAAGCTTAAATCCCCCTTCGATAAGCCCATGCCTATTCTCTGTGCCTCTCTATTCTCCAAAGGGCAGGCAAATGGACACAGAGGTAAATTAGGTTTCATAGGCATGGCAAAGATTAGGAGAGATATGTCCTGATTGGATAGGGAGGAGACAATGAGAGAGGTTAAAGTTTGAGGTCCTGTGGTAGGATGAAGTTGACTTGTAGACAAAGTGAAGTCAGCTTGGAGTATCAGCGAACCAGTGTCCAGGTTCGGACACAGTTGTAGAGAGCGAGTGAGTTCAGGACTGTTCAAGGGGTAGAGTATCAGTGGACACATTGCTTGAGGTTGTCCAGTGGAAAATAGAGCATCGAGGAGGCATGGAGATACTATGTGTCAGCAGAGGTGAGGCGTGGCATCAGTGTTAGTAATGCATGGCAGCAGATCCAGTATACTAGCAGAGGAGCATTGGGAGTGAAACCCAAGGATGGAGAGCAGTGAAGCCCAGGAAGCCAGGGGATCAGAGGTGTAACTGAGGAATCGCTACAGGGAGGTGAAGAGTACACAAGATTGGGAGCAGTAGTAGGACCTGGCCAACTCAGTCCAGTGAAGGGTGATTGAGGAGTGCTGAAGGATGAGTGGAGTCAGTAGTCACAGGAACGAAGTGGAAAGCAGCAAAGTGAAGGTCATGGGGCAGCAATGGAGCAGAATCCAAAACAAGATGGGAATCAGCAGGAACAGATCAGAGTTAGCTCAGCCTAGAGTGAAAAATTCCCAGCAGCGGAGCAGAAAACGGAGGACGCAGGAGCAGAATATGTACTAAAATAGAGGCAATCCAGCAGAGAATACCGTCTCTGTAGAAAGCAGTGACAAAAGTGGTGGTCACTATAAAGCCCAGAACCCAACCCAGCAGCACAGTACAGCTGAGAAACCAGCAGTGCATTGAAGTGCAGTCCTGAAGCTCAACAGTAGGAGGTGGATGGGCACAAAAGGCTAGAACAGTTTATCTTGTAACTTGAAGCGACTGAGTGGCAGAGTAGAGCAGGTTTACCCCAGAAGGTTCGAGTTCGATCACTGGTGTGTGCAGAATTAGCTGATATCACCCAGGGGGTAGTGGTAGGAATGCTACAATAGGCCTTACCAGCTCTGTGCCTAGGGAAGGGGTAATCAGCCACAATTCCTGCTCCTGAACACTATTCAGCAACCCATGCTGGAAGTGAATTGTGTGGGCATCCATGTTGGGCAGGATCGCACGCAATTGTGATGCTCTTTGCAGTTGAATACCTGCTAACACCGTCAAGGCTTACACAATATGATCAGTTGGGTGAGATACAAGGGGAAAAAAATGATGGCAGTACTGTAATGCGGAAGGAGTGAAACAAGGGGATAAAAACTGATAGAAGAAAACTGAGAAAGGGAACTCAAACAAACTTACATTTGTAAAATGCAGTGCAGGTATTCAAAAAGAACCCTATTACAGTCTGTAACTCCAAGCAGTGCAATGCTCACTGTAGTGATAAGAAGGTTGAAACCTAATTTGTCAACTTGAGTCCACAGCAATACACTGTCCATTAGAAGGAAGGTGCTCAATGGATTGAATGGGCTTTGTTCATGATATACCTTTATTTATATTAGGCGTTGGGCTGGGTGTTAAAGGATTACACCCTCTTTTTGCTTTTTTGGCATGAACTGCAAAGTATCCTTTCAGCGCTAGTAAGTAGTCGTCTCAGGCTAAGGATCCCCCCCCCAGGGTGAAGCATCAATTTTATAACCAAACCACAGTGGGTGGCTTGTTAGCGCTAGCGATAAAGCATTAGTATCCCAAGCAGAAGGTAATGTGTTCAATGTCATCCTCTAATGACATTTGAGCTCACCTCCCATAGGACAAATCCTCACCACTTTTCAATTTGGCCATTAGATGGCGCACTCTGTCTTGACTGCAGGTGAATAAAATTGTCTGGGCCAATCCCACCCCTCAAAACTGGCCCTGCCGTGGTACAAGATTGACACTGTACGCTGAGATGCTCTTGGCAGAGCGCATGCTGCTTTCCTCACCCAGGAAGGAAAATATAAAACTGGAGAAATCTTAAAAAGGGAAAAGTAGTATTAAAATGTAATTAAATTGCTGACCTGTTTTGGGACTTTTTCCTTAAACAATCGTGGCTGCAAGTGTCAGCTAGCAGTTAGCTTGAAAGGTGATGATGATGTAAGCAATCTTTCAGATGTATTAGTTAAAAATCTCCTCTGCCTCTACAACTCTATTAGAATCACTGCAATCCCTGCTAGTCCGATAGGAAATCCACTGATAATTGCTCTTTGTATTTGCTTTCAGGCATATGGGTTGCCATCAGTAAATTGGTGGCTGCAGCATCGATGTTTAGCTGTTCTGGGTCATGTTAACTATTCCAATAACATAACCTTTACTTGATGTTTGTTATTTTCCCTTTTATTGTCCATAACTGAAAATGTAACTTTAAAAAATATATATATAAATAATTCAGTTCTCTGGTTTTGTAGCTTATATTAGAAATTCAGTCCAAGAACAAAGCTATGAATTTTAGAATAGTTGCATACTAACTCCCACTCTAACTTAATCATTGAACCAGTAACATTGATTCATGGATGTAGTATTTACTTGATATGAGGTAGCTGTGAGGAGGTTTTCTTTTTAAAGTGCAGCCAACTTGTATTAAAATTTAAACCACTTCATTATTTAAATACAGTGATCAATGTATTTAATTGATAGTGAAATCCATTCGGGGCGGGCCGGGGGGGTGGGAGGAGCATAATTTTAACTAGATTGGCCGCCTTTTTTACACCCCTGTCTGATTTTACTTTCCATTGCAGAGGTGTAAAATGGTTGGCCAATCCGATCCCTGTGGGGTTTTTATTATGCAACTGTATCAGTCATTTCAGGGAAATTATTATTACTTCATTGGCTGTGAAGCGCTTTGGGAAGTCCTGAGATTGTGAAAGGTGCTATATAAATACAAATTATTTCTTTACTGTTAAGATAATCATTTGTTAATTTATTGTTCAATAAATGTACTTGTTACTATGGGGGGGAGAAATTCGGTATCGCCCCGTTCGGGGCGCAATTATCGGCCGGGCGCAAAGTTTAGCGCCTGCCGCTAATTATTGCCTCCGACTGCAAACTTGGCTTCTATCGCCCCTGGAGGTGATTGGAGCGCTAAATCAGGCGCTACACACCTCTCAAGGCGCTAATGCTGAGGAATGAGGCACTATCTCAGAGCGCTGGCGAAGCTCATGTGATGTCAGTCAGCAATGGAACACAGACACACTGGCGCTGGCCAGTTCTTAAAGGGGTGGGTCAATCTTGCTCTCCATCCACGCCTTGCTCATTGCAGCCTTGAATCTCAGCCTGGAGAGACATGTACATCAATTCTACTGGAAAGACCAATGGACAGGCCCAGGGAAAGATGTCAGAGTGCAGCCCCCATAGTCTCTTCTAAATTGATGCAAGGAAGATCAAATCAAAATGAACCTGCAAAGTACTGCTCAGTACCTAAAACTCCTCAACACAGCGTTGAATATCTCCAGAAGTCTCTCTCTCTCACTCAATGCGTGGTGCAAAAATGTCACCGAGAAAAAAGGCAGGAAGCGGTCGCCTTTAAATAGCGCTCCCCCAGTCCCTTCCCGACTGCAAAATGCTCCCCTCAACCTGTCATTGCTAGCGGCAGGCGGTAAGGCAGGGGGCGCCACTCAATATCCGGTCCGGGGCGTTGCATGCTTGACTGACGTCACGATCTGCGGGCGCAGGAGATCATGGCGGTAGTGTTTAGCACCACCGTAAAATGTCTGGTCAATTTCGCGAGCGGCGCAAAC
This sequence comes from Squalus acanthias, assembly GCA_030390025.1. Taxonomy (NCBI): domain Eukaryota; kingdom Metazoa; phylum Chordata; class Chondrichthyes; order Squaliformes; family Squalidae; genus Squalus; species Squalus acanthias. The sequence goes on along the minus strand of CM059426.1, from coordinate 194,921,076 downwards.
ATTACTGCACCCGGGCGCTAGTTGCTTTGCGCCCCATTAGCGTCCTCTTAAGGCGCTAACGGGAGGCGCAAACCAACCGAATTTTTCCCCCTTAAAGTCTGAAACTAGTCTAATGTTTTTACTTCCTTTGGAAGACATGAGGTACAAGATAGATATAGTAGCTAAAGTTACAGGAAGGTTTTCTGTTTGTTATCAAAAACTTACCTCGATATTGTGCCCACTTAGACCCTCACTGATAGATAATTAGGACCTTAATGTAATTATTACTAGCTAATGTACACACCATTCAAACCTCTTCAGAGACACTAAATCTAGAAGCCAAAGTATTTAGAGTAAAAAGGGTAGAAAATACTCAAATACAACTGCTTCCAAATACCATGGGTTACGAAGTTCTTATTCTATAATTTTATCCACTTACCACACAAGTCAAAACTAGAACTTAATTTCCACTATGTAGACTCCATGTTGTCCCTCATACAAAGCAAATTGGTTACTTATTTCCTGTGGTGCAAGGACTCGAGGGAGGCCAATGAAACAGCCAATTGCCAATTGGATGATTGAGTGCGTCCTACACTGCTAACATCTTGCAGCGAAGTTGTCCAATGGCAGGTTAAGAATCATTCCACAGCTGCTTCTTGTGCAAGTTCCAATTGATAGCATATTGCAGGGACATCATATTTACTGAACGTTACAGTCTAGATTAACTGCAGCACATGACATCAGCCCAAAAATTGCTGTCAAAATAACGGCCAGGCTAATGGCGCTCGCTGTTATGTATGAGCAAATGCCACAGCAACCTCAGGCGAGGGCAGACGAGCGATTAAGCTTGGAAGTCAAAAAATTGCTGTTGGAGATGTGCTGTTCCGCCATTAGCTTTGCAAAAATGGCATCTCGCTATCAGCCTCACCCTTCAAATGCATTGAGCACCGTGGTAGATACAAAGTAAACTCACCACAGAAAGTTAAGTCATTTCAGTCCAAGTACCCTTTTAGCAATGTGATGTGTTAATTACTGCCACTCAACCTCTCTGACACTGAAAATTAGGTGTTAATTATTATAGGATTAAAAAAAAATTAAATTATATATTTTTTACATTTCTTTTTCTCTTTTTGCTTTCTTAATCCAATCTTTCTTTCCTTCTCTTTATTTCTCTTTCTGTACTTGATTTGACATTGAATTCACCATTCTAAATTACACTTACTTGTTCAGACTTTGTGGTGTTTCACGATGGGAAAACGATAGCATAGTGGTTGTGTTACTCTTAACTGCCCTCTGCTAATGGCCTCAGTTAAAAAGCAATAAAATGAATAAAACCAGACAGATCCACCTGACATTGGCTTTGGACACGACAATGGCACACCCAGCTCAGTCGACCCTGCTTAAGTCCTCCTACACTAACATCTGGGGTCTTGTGCCAAAATTGGGAGAGCTGTCCCACAGACTAGTCAAGCAACAGCCTGACATAGTCATACTCACAGAATCATACCTTTCAGCCATTGTCCATCGCTGGGTAGGACAGACCCACCAGAGGTAGCGGCACAGTCGAGAGGGAGTAGCCCTGGGAGTCCTCAACTCCTCAATCATCAGCAAAGTGATGGAAGGTGTCGTCGACAGTGCTATCAAGTAGCACTTACTCACCAAAAATCTGCTTACTTATGCCCAGTTTGGGTTTTGGCAAGACCAACTCGGCTCCTGACCTCATTACAGCCTTGGTCCAAACATGGACAAATGAGTTGAATTCCAGAGGTGAGGTGAGAGTGACAGCATTTGACCAAGTGTGGCATCAAGGAGCCCTAGTAAAACTGAAGTCAATGGGAATTGAGGGGAAAACACTCCACTGTCTGGAGTCACACCTAGCACAAAGAAAGATGGTTCTGGTAGTTGAAGGTCAATCATCATCACTGCAGGAGTTCCTCAGGGCAGTGTCCTAAGCTCAACCATCTTCAGCTGCTTCATCAATGACATTCCCTCCATCATAAGGTCAGAAGTGGGGATGTTCGCTGATGACTGCACAGTGCTCAGTGCCATTCGCAACTCCTCAGATAATGAAGCAGTCCATGCCCCCATACAGCAAGACCTGGACGACATTCAGGCTTGGGTGATAAGTGTCAAGTAACATAAGTGCCAGGCAATTACTATTTCCAACAAGCGAGAGTCTAACCACCCTTGACATTCAACGGCATTACCATCGTCGAATCCCCCACCATCAACATCCTGGGGGTCACCATATACCAAAAACTTAACTGGACCAGCCACATAAATGCTGTGGCAACAAGAGCAGGTCAGAGGTTAGGTATTCTGCAGCGAGTGTCTCACCTCCTGACTCCCCAAAGCCTTTCCTCCATCTACAAGGCACAAGTAAGGAGTGTGATGGAATACTCTCCACTTCCCTGGATGAGTGCAGCTCCAACAACACTCAAGAAGCTCGACACCATCCAGGACAAAGCAGCCGCCCACTTGATTGGCACCCCATCCACCACCTTAAACATTCACTCCCTCCACCACTGGCGTACCCTGGCTACAGTGTGTACCATCTACAAGATGCTCGGCAGCACCTCCCAAACCCGCGACCTCTTCCACCTAGAAGGACAAGGGCAGCAGGTGCATGGGAACACCTTCCCCTCCAAGTCACACACCATCCTGACTTAGAAATATATCGTTGCTAGGTCAAAATCCTGGAACTCCCTACCTAACAGCACTGTGGGAGTACCTTCACCACACGGACTGCAGCGGTTCAAGAAGGCAGCTCACCACCACCTTCTCAAGGGCAATTAGGGATGGGCAATAAATGCTGGCCTTGCTAGCGACACCCACATCCCATAAACGAATATTAAAAAAAACATTGACTTCGGACCCCATGAAGTCTCATGGCTTCAGGTCAAGCATGGGCAAGGAAATCTCATGCTGATTACCACCTACCGCCCTCCCTCAGCTGATGAATCAGTACTCCTTCATGTTGAACACCACTTGGAAGAAGCACTGGAGAAGCAAGGCACAGAATGTACTCAGGGTGGGGGATTTCAATGTCCATCACCAAGAGTGGCTCGGTAGCACCACTACTGACCAAGCTGGCCAAGTCCTGAAGGACATAGCTGCCAGACAGGGCCTGCGACAGGTGCTGAGGACGCCAACATGAGGGGAAAAACTTACTTGACCTTGTCCTCACCAATCTACCCGTCACAGATGCATCTGTCCATGACAGCATTGGTAGCAGTGAACACCACACAGTCCTTGTGGAGACATAGTCCCATCTATCACACTGAGGACACCATCCATCGTGTTGTGTGGCACTACCACTGTGCTAAATGGGATAGATTCAGAACAGATCTAGCAGCTCAAAACTGGGCATCCATGAGGCGCTGTGGGCCATCAGCAGCAGCAGAATTGTAAATCTGCAAGATGCACTGCAGCAACTTGCCAAGGCTTCATTGACAGCACCTCCCAAACCCGCGACCTCTTCCACCTAGAAGGACAAGGGCAGCAGGCTCATGGGAACACCACCACCTCCAAGTTCCCCTCCAAGTCACACACCATCCTGACTTGTAAATATATCGCCGTTACTTCATCGTCGCTGGGTCAAAATCCTGGAACTCCCTCCCTAGCACCACTATAGGAGTACCTTCACTACACGGACTGCAGCGGATCAAGAAGGCGGCTCACCCCACTTTCTCAAGGGCAATTAGGGAAGGGCAATAAACACCCACATCCCAGGAACGAATTTTTAAAAATGCTTCAATCTGATTGGTTCAGGAGATACGCAGTTGTTTGGCCGGTTCACTCAAATCCCAGATGCCCTGTAGAGGGCGCTGCACCATTTCCATCTCCCACTTCCAGCAACTTGCAGGGCAAAATATCGTCAACATTAAATGGACACGGGCAGGTCTGACATCGAGCGCCATTTGTTGGGCCATCATCTTTAGCAGATCGGTTCTGACAACCAATAATATGGATCCTATGCAATGCACTCCCCCTAAATTTGTAATACTTTGCTGTTCTCCTATAGTGTATGTAGAAGAAGATGGAATGAAGGATAGATTACCTACCTAGCAAGCTCTACTTCATTCTTCAAATGATACGTCTCCTTCATACATCATGATCACACCCATCTGTCCTCGCAGGTCCTGTATGGGCTGAGTTTTATGGGAGGGGGGAAAGGGGGTTAGTGTTTATGTGGTTAGTTAGTTTCAGGCAAAAATGAATTAGGGTGGGCCACCACATGCCGCACTGCCTATCCGCAAACTCTGCTAACATTTTCACACGTGCGCTCAGTATGTGGTTTTCTGAGAGCCTTTTAAGTTAGGCTATACTCCTACGGTATATGGAGGACACACAGCATTCAAAGAACAAAGATGACATTACCAGATAAGTTCATCTTTTTGATGTATATATTCACGGGTGTAGGAAAATTAGCCAAGTTTAATAGGCTAAACAAAGAGTTTGTAACCAGACACTGGCTTCATATTAATTTCTGACCTACCTTAAATAATTTTTGTGCCTAAATTTGTCGTCATAGGATTTCATTATAAGATGGATGAAAAAATAGAATATCAGGCCCATAAATGCTTGTTCTCCACTTGATGGTGTAACTGGTGCAGTGCCTTCCCAAACTCTCTTATGCTAATTCCTGGGAGAGGCACAAAGAACCTGTGGCGAATTTCAAGTAAAACTCTGGAAATTCTTCCCCAACTCTGTAAGGCAATGAAGTCAGCTCCAGGAGACAATGGTGACCACCTATGATACATCACTGGATGAACTTAAGCCTATCCTCCCTCCCCCACACCCACTGCCCTGTTCACTCACAAACCTGTCAAGTCCCTTCTTAAAGGACAGTAGTGGTAGTCTGTTCCAGAGGGTGACAACCCTCAGAGAAGAAATATTTCATGGAATTTAACTGACTCTCTGCCTAAATTATAGATACGTCCTGTAACCCTTTCAAATCGCCTCTCTAGCCCTCCCTGATTATCTATAGCTGCAGACCATATTTTTGTTCGGAGGAGGGCTTTAGTTTTGACTATCCCTTGATGGCCGATATAGGCGAGGCATAGCACTTGATCCTGTAGCTCTGTCTGTGTGAGTAAACGCTCTCATGATAGGAGTATATCATCCAGTGTGACAGATAGATCATGACGAATCAGCAGTAGCTACTAATAGTCAGTCTTCAAGTTGTGCCATTGAGTTGTGTGGAAACATACTGTATGGCTGCTCTCAGTGTAAGATACTTCCACATAGCTTGCTTGGTATGAACTAGAGAGATTGCCTTACATGTAGAACATTGAGCTACAAAATTAATAAAATCCTCACATCTCTCCACATGATTAGTGGTAACATCTGGATCTGGGTGTTGTGTGGTCAGGATCATTAGATCCTAGACTGGATGTTCAGTGACAAGCACTGAATCTGAGGTTCAGACCATGGCTTGGAGAATATGGGGATCAAAGTTTTGAGATCCGTAAACATAATAAGCTATCAATCATAGATGTACAAGTGAAATCATTGCACAGCCCAGGTAATTGGTAATGCTTCATGTCTAATGTGACTGTGGCATTGCTGTGTGGAATTGAGTGAATGATTGGCAATTGATGATCGGTCTAAATGCACTAAGATCAGTTGTTCATATTGGATTGGTTCTGAAACCCCACCGGACTCGCACCACCCTCGATTCCCATTGGCATATTCGGATTTAGCAATTACTTGATCTGAAGCAGATGATCATATGCATCTTCGCACTTGAATATGCTACCTTTACTTGTTAGTTCTCATAAAGACTCTATAATTGTAACCATATTGGTACAATTAGCAGTCTGCACAGAGCGGGATTGAACAGAGTGTTTTATTTGGGAATTTGGAAAGAGTGGGAATTTGGAGAAGAGGGGGAAGGAGTTGTTGCTTTTTGCCTACACTACTTGTAGTGCTTTGTGTTATAGGTTTAATTTCAGTACCCTTAACTTAATCTGATCAAGTAAGTAGTCAAGAAACTACACTGTAAACTAGGTTATCTAATTACAAATTTAATTAAATAAAACAAGGCCATATAGGAATGGCAGTGCAGGTGGTGTGTCGCAACTGCAGCATGTGAGAGTTTGCGGAGAGCATTGTGATCCCGGACAACCACGTTTGCAGTAAGTGCCTGCATCTTGAGGAACTTCAGCTCAGAGTTTTTGAGCTGGAGTCTGAGGTGCAGACATTGCATCAGGGATGGGGAGAGTTACCTGGACACTTTGATCCAGGAGGCAGTCATACCCCTTAGGTTAGATAGTGGTACAGGTCTGGTTAGTGATCAGGGACAGGAGGGTGTGACTGCAACTCAGGCAGGTAAGGGGACCGCAGGTGCAGTGCTGGAAGAGCCTCAGCCTTTGCCCTTGACCAACAGGTATGAGGTTCTTGCTGCCTGTGTGGATGAGGGAAAAGCCTGCAGGATGGATGAGCAAGCTGACCATGGCACCATGGTGCAGGAGGCCATTTAAGTGGGGGGAGTGAAAGAGAATGTAGTTATGGTAGGGGACAGTATAGTCAGGGGGATAGATACTGTTCTCTGCAGCCGTGACCAAGAGTTCCGAAGGTTGTGTTGCCTGCCCGGTGCCAGGGTTAAAGACATCTCCTCGCGGCTGGAGAAGAACTTGGAGTGGGAAGGGGAGGATCCAATTGTCGTGGTCCACGTTGGAACCAAAGACATAGGTAGAACTAGGAATGAGGTTCTGCTGAGGGAGTTTGAGGAGCTAGGATCCAAATTAAAAAACACCTCAAAGGTAATAATCTCTGGATTATTACCTGAGCCACGCGCAAATTGGCACAGGGACAAACAGATTAGAGGTTTAAATGCGTGGCTCAAAGAGTGGTGTGGGTAGAAGGGGTTTCAGTTCATGGGGCATTGGCACCAGTACTGGGGAAAGAGGGAGCTGTTCCATAGGGACGGGCTCTATTTAAACCAGGCTGGGATCAGTGTCCTGGCGAATCGAATAACTAGGGCAGTAGACAGGGCTTTTAACTAATGAAGGGGAGGATTCAGGAAAAAGTAAATTTAAAAGCAGCGAGAGAAATGTCAAGGCTCTAGAACAGAGTTTTGGGTAAAAATAAGCAGAGTGGGTCAGGAAGGGACAGAGAGAGTAACAAAGGTAATGGAGACATCAAGGAAAAATAGAAATAAGTCAAAGCTAAAGGCACTATATCTGAATGCGCGAAGCATTCGTAACAAAATAGATGAATTAATAATGCAGATAGAAATTAACGGGTTTGATCTAATAGCCATAATGGAGACGTGGTTGCAAAGTGGCCAAGGTTGGGAACTAAATATTCCAGGATACTTAACTTTTAGAAGAGATAGGCAAAATGGAAAAGGGGGTGGGGTAGCCCTGATAATAAAGGATGGGACAAAGACAGTAGAGGGAAAGGATCTTAACTCTGAAAATCAAGAAGTAGAATCAGTTTGGGTGGAGCTAAGAAACAGCAAGGGGCAGAAAACATTGGTGGGAGTTGTTTATAGGCCCCCCAGCAGAGTATAAATCAGGAAATTAGAGGCGCATGTAACAAGGGTAATAGAGTAATCATGGGGGACTTTAATCTATGTATAGACTGGGCAAACCAAATTTGCAGTAATAGTGTGGAGGACGAATTCATGGAATGTATGCAAGATGGTTTTCTAGATCAGTATGTTGAGGAACCAACTAGGGAACAGGTTATTTTAGATCTAGTATTGTGCAATGAGTAGGGTTAATTAATAACCTTGTAGTAAAGGGGCCTTTAGGGAAGAGTGACCATAATATAATAGAATTTTATATTGAGTTTGAAAGTGATTTAGTTAAATCCAAAACTAGGGTCTTAAATCTAAACAAAGCAAACTACATAGGTATGAGGGGCGAGTTGGCTAAGGTAGATTGGGAAACTACATTAAAAGGTATGACAGTTAGACAAGCAATGGCTAGCATTTAAAGAATTAATACATAAATTACAACAAATATACATTCCTTTAAGGCACAAAAACCCCACTGGAAAAGTGGTCCAACCGTGGCTAACAAGAGAAGTTAAAGATAGTATTAGATCAAAGGAAGAGGCTTATAATGTTGCCAAAAATCGTAAGCCTGAGGATTGGGAGGATTTTAGAATTCAGCAAAGGAGGACCAAGAAATTGATAAAATGAAGATAGAATATGAGAGTAAACTAGCGAGAGACATAAAAACAGACTGTAAAAGCTTCTATAGGTATGTAAAGAGGAAAAGATTAGCGAAAGTAAATGTGGGTCCCTTACAGGCTGAGACTGGAGGAATTATAATGGGGAATAAGGAAATGGCAAAGAAATTAAACAAATACTTTGGGCAGAATTTTCATTGACCCGTGGAGGCGGGTTTGGAGGCGTGTGGGGTGGGAAAATAGCAGATTCGGGGGTCCCGTTCCCATCCCGCCCCCATGCCAGTTTCACTGGAGGCGAGTACCCGACCTATGCTGGGAGCCGCCTCCCCAAGGTGGGAAGGGGATTAGTGACAATTAACTGCCCGTTAACAGGTAGTTAACAGGCAGTTTGTTACCTAATCCCTATTTTTAGCCCTGAAGTGTGGGCTACCCGACGGCTCCAAACCACGCCATTTTAGCTAGGCGGACCGTGGGTCTGCAGGGGTCAATATGTCCGGTGGGCAGGTGAGTGATAGGTGCATGTGTGCAGAGGTAAGTGTGTAAGGTAAGTGTAAAGTGTGGAAAAAAAGTTTTACTTACCTTAACTTCCTCCTGCAGGTGTCAGCCCTTCAGGTCTCGGGAGTCAGAAATCTCATCGGCACAGAAAGCAGAATGGCCGCGGAGCTGTGAAAAACTGCAGTCTCTGTTTTCTGTGCTGGATTGATTTCTAACGTGAGTCTAAGTACAGGGACTCACGTTAGAAATCATATTGTCAGTGTTTGACAGCTTCACAGAGCTGTCAAATGCTGAAATTTCATCTGTCAAAAGCTCTTGACAGATGAAATTTCAATGGCTGACGTCACCTGTATCCAAGGGACCCTTGATTGGCCTGCTAAGCCCGCTGGGCGGGCTTAACAAGGTCAATCAAGGGAAAATACAGTGGGTTGGCCACAAGTCGATGGAGGCGGGACTACAACCCAAAAAGTGGGATTTTTAGTATTTTTAAAATGGTGAGAGATTGGGAAATGTTGATGTTCCTCAGGACCTGGGTGTCCTTGTACACGAATCACAAAGTTAACATGCAGGTACAGCAAGCAATTAGGAAAGCAAATGGTATGTTGGCCTTTATTACAAGAAGATTTGAGTATAAGAGTAAAGACGTCTTACTGCAATTATATAGGGCCCTGGTGAGATCACACCTGGAGTATTGTGTACAGTTTTGGTCTCCTTACCTAAGGAAGGATATACTTGCCATAGAGGGACTGCAATGAAGGTTCACCAGACTGGTTCCTGTCCTATAAGGAGAGATCGAGTAGACTAGGCCTATATTCTCCAGAGTTTAGAAGAATGAGAGATGATCTCATTGAAACATACAAAATTCTTACAGGACTTGACAGGGTAGGATGTTTCCTCTGGCTGGGAAGTTTAGAACCAGGGGTCACAGTCTCAGAATAAGGGGTCAGCCATTTAGGACTGAGATGAGGAGAAATTTCTTCACTCAGAGGGTGGTGAATCTTTGGAATTCTCTACCCCAGAGGGCTGTGGAGGCTCAGTCGTTGAGTATATTCAAGACAGAGATAAATAGATTTTTGAATATTAAGGGAATCAAGGGATATGGGGATAGTTCAGGAAAGTGGAGATGAGGTAGAAGATCAGCCATGATCTTATTGAATGGCGGAGCAGGCTCGAAGGGCCAAATGGCCTCCTCCTGCTCCTAGTTCTTATGTAATACAACAGGAACAGTAAGCAACCATGCCCAACTGACAGCAAACTACTGATATGTTACTTGGAGCTGCAGCATTCTGGATTATGTTAACCTTCTTGGGGTATGGTAACATTCCTTGCTTTGTGAAGACTAGGGCAAAATATTCCAGGTATTCCTTACCAAGATCACACGTCTATGTGAACATAAGACCATTTTCTGTGACGAACTCTGCAAAAATACACATTGAGGAAGATTTAAGTTGGGCCCAAAACAGGTGCAATATCGGCAGTGCCCACAGTCAGGAGGCCTGCACCTTTTTCAGGTTCAGGCCTCATTGAAATTTTGCAGTCGAACTGCAGGGGCCAAACGGGCACCGAGTATTCCTCCTTGACCAATAAAAAGATTTTTTTTAAACTTGCCTTTACTGAGCAGCCTCCAGTGGTCCCTTTAAGGACCGCTGGCTAGGTCGCTCAATGCCTAGAAAAACTCAGACTTGCGTGCATTGCGCATACTCCACCCATTCCTCCCTGAAAACTGCAATCGGGATAGGACATTTATTTGTGTATTTCAACAACCTCCCACCTGTTTTGGGTGGGAATGATGGGTGTCCATTTAAAGTCCTGCCTGATAATTGAAACAACCGGGCAAATGGGTGCCCAAGGCCCCCCACCAGATTTTCCTCTGCTAAGCACCGATTTTTCAGGAGAGAAATAGTGGCCATCAGTTGAAAACCACCACCCCCTCCCCCCCACCCAATTGTGTTCTGCTTAGTTGCGTGCATGTATCAGAGCATCATCGCTTACATTCAAGAATGGAATTCCTTCAATACCTTTTAGTATGGTACATGGAAAATCTCTGCTCATGAAGATATTCTGAACTTTGGCCTTTTCCATCATTTCAGACCAACGTGTTGCAAACATTGTAATATTGCAGCTCTTTGTCGAACGCGAGTTGGCAATACCCAGATTTCAGGTCCAGCTTTGAGAAAACGTCACCTATTTAACTCTAACATCAGCCATGGTTGAAATATCATGTTGCTTTGTTTGCTGCTTGTATATCAATGAAGAGAAATATATTGGAGGATCATTATAAAAGGTAAGATCCAAGATGTAGGACTATCATCATCTTCAATTATTCCACTATCTGCCAATGTATTTTTAGCTTTGCCTCAACTTTATTCTGTACAGGAAATGGCATCTTTTGATTAACAGGAATAAAAGACCTGGCAATTAACAGTTTGACCAGCTTGCCTATATTGTGGAATGTCTTGAGGATATTTACTAAATAGTATCCTCCAATGTTGCTATATTGATGTTACATACTGCCAAAGCTAGACTAATGAGACAACCAGACTTTCTCTTCACAACAAACACATCCGCTGAGATTGCTTTTTAAGAGTCTATGAACAAAAACTACACCATGCACTGGGACAATGTATTTGTATTAACTGGATGTGTGTGGGTGAGCTTCACGCAAGATTTAAAACCAGCAACGTTAGATTGGTAACTGGATTCATCAATAATATTCTGTGGGCACACGGAAACAAAAATGACTTGGATTGGCACACCTTGCATCCTCATCTCTAGAGCTGCAGTCAGTTCTGTTTTAGTAACTTGCTGCACATTGTGCTGTTTTGACTGGCTGAAATTCTGTGAATATGCATTTGGGGCCACCGTGTTTCATGCATGTTTTTACACAGGTCTATGGTTGGATGACTGACAGCACTACGAGAAATGATTTAGTTTGTCACATGCACAACATTTGCTGTCCTTTGCTGGACAATTACCAGGAGAGAGATAATTTCTAACAATTTTAATACAATTGGAGTTGACCTGCTCGTTGACATAAGTGCGTGCAAAAAGCATCTACAGATTCATTCTTGTATTGCGCAGCCTTACAAAATATGATTGATTCATGGTATTTTGCTTGGGAGTGAAATGATCAGTTAGGGCTTTCCTAGCTTCATCATATCCAGCATCAAACTGCGTGTTCAATATATATGGCAAGTGTTCTACCTATAATGCAAAAGCAAAGCTCTCTTTTTGCATTGTATTGGTAATATCAAAATCTGTCATGGCACACTCAACCATTTCATCTATTTCCCTACCTGAAGAGACTGAAGTCAAATCTTTGTGTAGCTTGAATGAGGGTTTGAGGCAGCCCAGGACCATATTATTGGTTCAACTGTATTGTTACTTAAACAAACAGATATATGGGATACACTGGATCTGTGGTCATTGACTCATTCCAGACATACACAGACCTATAGCTAAGCAAAACCTGCATAACCTACAGAAGTTAATCATAGTCATAACCCCTGAACCAAACTTGCTTCAGCCCATTTGTTCCTGAAACGCTTATCTATGCTTTTCTCACCCCTAGACTAGTCTATTCCAGTGCTCTCCTGGCCGGCCTCCCATGCTCCAACCTCCATAAACTTCAGCTCATCCAAAACTCTACTGCACGTATCTTATCCCGCACCAAGTCCCGCTCACCCATCGGCCTGGTGCTTGCTGACCTGCATTGCTCCCAGTCCAACACCTCCAATTTAAAATTCTCATCCTTGTGTTTAAATCCCTTTGTGGCCTTGCCCCTCCCTTTCTCTGTAACCTTCTCTAGTCTTATTTTGACCTCGTGTAACCCCACTCCCTTCGCCTCACCATTGGTGGCCGTGCCTTCAGCCATCTCGTCCCCGAGCGCCAGAATTCCCTCAATAAACCCCGCCGCCTCTTCACCTCCTTTAAGATCTCCTTCTATGGCTTGGCATCACTTTTTGTCTGATTAGGCTTTTGAGACACGCCTTGGGTTGTTTTTCTACGCTATATAAACACAAACTGTTTTGTTATCAACTCCTCTGAAATTAGCCTTGAGCTTCATTAATATTCTTGATCTCATCCTTGTTGTTAAAATATCATGTCTGTCTTTATCAACCTGGATCATTTATTGACAGGGAATGTCCTTGTTTTTTTTTACAAGTTATACAATTACACCATGGTCTGTGTTCCAACGGAAAACTCCCAGTTTCCCTGCATACACTATTAGGACCACAAGAGCTACCTTCCAGTCCTTAGGAACCATCCCAGACTGAACTATGACATTTTACTTTTACATTTTATTACACAAATTTATTTTTTTAAAATTATGACTAATTCTGATTGCTGTCAATATTTCCTTATATTGAAATCATAAATACAACTTGTAATTTTAAATATAAATTTCATAATTGGGGCTGACATTCACGAAGAAGAAATGGTACAGAATGATAAGGGAGCAGACAACATTCATCATATACATCAACACAGCTGAAGCAAGGCACATGGGACAGTTTACAGGTTCTCTCAATGGTGAGATATTATTCTTTACAAGTAGAAACTATTCAATAGCACTGGGAGAAGGTTTGATGGAAATACGGATACAAGACAGTACAATTTCATGCTGTAATAGTTTGTGCAAATTGTCATCAAATGGCATTAGTAAAAGGTCTGATTTTCTGCGTTGCTCGTGAGCTTCAAAAGAACATTGCGGCAGTACGTTTTGTACCTCAGGCCAACATAAACAAAGATACTCTTAAGTATGAAACATATGTGCTAAAAGAATGTCAGCCCAAAACAGCAAAATACACCTTTAGGCAATATTAAAGGATGCAAAGGCTGATATTAGATTTTATTTGAAAACCTGATATTAACAAACCTGATAACCTTTCTGTCTTTGACAAACATTTTTACCAACTTTACATCAGAAGTAAAAAGCATTGGTCAGGTATAGATAAGCAACAGGTCCAATAGACACCCCTTTTCCCAAGCAAATTTCAAAGTTTGTCCTCAAAATAGCTAAAGTTGAAGATAGCTCATATATAGGCACCTCCTGCAGGTTTGAATTTTAATACTCAATACAATTGCCTCAAATTTATACTTTTCTTTTGTTTAAGTCTTTCCCCCAATAAGTCAAAAATCCGTGTCAGTGTCTAGCCTTCAATGAAGCTGCTCAGTGAACGCAAAAGCCGAGGGAAGAGCAACTCTAAAGATGCACTTAATATTCAGACATTCATTGTGTTTTGACAACACAGATTAACTTACTAAAACTGTATTGTGCTTTATGAATCAGAGCTAATTCTCCAGATGAAAACACTTCTTGTATAAATTGGGGTAGAATCTCTCTAAACTCAATGACAGATCAGAGTTTTGGACAAAGACATAGGTGTAGTTAAAGTACCCCCCACCCCCTCTTATGACACATAATTTTGGGTTACTAGGAAACTCAGCAAAAAGTGAGAAAATACAAAAGGTCTTCCGACATTCATCAGTGCAGAAATGATGGGTGCAAGAATTAAATCGTGTTCAGACTGTAAAGGCTATTCTAGCAAACCTTTTATCCCGTTACTAAATATTTCCACGAAATCATTAACCTTCAAAACGCAAAAAACAAGGTATTGTCAGCATACATGACAGGTTCTCAAGAGGCAGTGCGTCTTCTGATGTTTTATTAAAAGTAGCAGCAAAATCAAACCTGTGTAACGTTACCTTCCTGTAGTCCTCAGCCTCCTTACAAAAAAAACCAATGGTTTTATTAGGGATGTTCTAATTAATGATAAGTGATACGTTTTTAACAGCCTGTAAAAATTATGCTCAACATTCCAAGTAAATTTTTAAAGGCTGTCTTAAATTTTGCAATAGGCCATGAACAATTCAGTTCCATAAACAGTTCAAATAGAATCCACCTTTTCCTCAATTTGTGCAAGTTTTCAGTTTGACGGTTCTGTTTGGCACAGTGATATGAAACTGGGTAGGACCACTGCATTTTATCTGTTCTAGAGAATTATTGATGCAAGGCCTTTCTTTTACAATCTGGAAGATATTCTTTGAAAAAAAAAATTGCATAACCTTTCTGTTAGTTTTCTTTACAATGGCAGTGCTGGGTTATGGACTATTTCCCCCACTTTGCAGCCAGTGACCATGTCAAAAGGTTTCAGGTCAGGTGTAAAATTGCTTAGATTCAATGAAAAGCTCCCACACCATTATTCTGAAAATCCCCAACTTCAGAAGAGCGCTCTACTCTACTGTGTCAGTTTTTAACGGTCCTTAATGCCTTTGAGTCAAACTGCCAAGTTACTATCAATTGTGCCAAATTAGACAGCAGTTGTATTTTTTTGGGGCAATTCTTTATGGGCTTGGAATGCAAATGCTCAAACCCATTTTGCTTCCAACAATTCTCAACGATCATAAAAGGAAAGATAGATTTTCTATCTAGCCAGTGGCAAGAGGACAATAGCTGAACCAACTTGAGTTGTCTAATAACAGGGTAAACCATTGTGAAAAAGCATTGCGTAGATGTGATTAGCGATAGATTAAAATTACATTTTGGGCAGGCTGACACAACAAACAAAGACAGTAGCTTTTTACCTTTCAGGTGCCTGTTGAAGCTATTTACTGATGCAAGGCCAACTGAATCCACCACAAAGACCGAAAACGAATCAGGAATGAATAGGTAGAGTCAGATCTCAAGTAACCGTTCTATTTAAGTCCTCGTGTATAAATTCAGAGATCTTAGGTGAAAAGTTTTAAACAACCAGTAAAATTTCTAAGATGCCTGAACCATAAAAATTTGATTGACTTGAGAAGAGGTGTAACTGTGTAGATGGTAGCCATGTGTGCCCTTCTGTGTTCCACTCTGAAGTGCTGAGCTCACCCCTGGTGACTGACAAAAATCAATTCTTACTGACAAGTGACACACACTAATGAGAAACCACACTTCACAATTCCACTAAGATGAATACAACCTTGTGAAGATCATTGGCAGAAAGGTCAGAAAAAAGGCCGGTTTATAATTACACCAAGGTATTTATAAACCTAGTGCATCTCCGAGTTCACTTTATCCTGAAATATGTAGAGATTGTTTGTCGCTGCCACTGCTATTATGTTCTCTGTCGGGTGCCAGGCCATGTGCAGGATCTTCTTGTTAAAGTCTAAACTATCAACACTAATTTCATCTTTTCTCCTCTTGCCTCCTGTGCAGACTTTGCGTGGTTTAAGCACAGCCCGTGGCTTACTGTTCTCCCTGGAAGCTTCCAGTGTGACATCTCGCTTTGTGTTGCGGTCAAACATCCTGAAGAAGTTATTGTAGGCACCGGTCATAATAACACTGTGAAGAAACAGACATTGAAGCTTTAGTCAAGGGAAATACATATTAGATAATCAATCATCACGGTCACATAAATGTGTCAGCTTGCCACAAGTCAGTCTGAATTATATCCATGAATGTACATGTTTTCAAAATACAAAGCCAATGGCGAGTTGAATTTTAAAGCATGTGGGTTTTCAAACACCAACACATATTTGTCATTTCCTTCAATTTGTATATTTCCATTGTGAAAGCATCTATTTCACATCCAGATATACGCCAAAATAGCAAAACGCAGCTTTCCCTTATGGCACCTTCATGAGTTGAGTACCCCCAACAATCTTAGCTCAAACTTTGGTTTGTGTTCAATGTTACCGACAGAGATTGGCTTTGCCTTCACTTTTGAACACGAGGAGGGGGCAACATGTGTTCCAGTCCGAGAGGCAAGGACACAGTCATCAAGCTTCACGAATCAGATTCTGCATCTATGCTGCAGCCACTGGTCTCAGGCGATAGCTGCAGTATGGATTCCAGCTTAGCTCAAACTGTTACTCTTCTGCCCGGGAAAATACACATGTGCAGAGTTCCCTCCCGGAGTAAAGTAATTAAAAAAAATTTTTTTAAGAGAGTGCAGGCGGCAGCATCTGCGCTAAAATTTTAAATTTATCCCAACAGTCTTGAAAAAAAATCCCCCAGAGGTCCAACAGACCCCATGCACTTTTTTAAACCCAGTTTGATACTTGCACTGCAGTTATCTACCACCTAGGATCAAACCTCCTACCCAGGGGAGGGGGGGCTCACACCGCTACGGTCTGCAATGAGGTCAGGTTCAAATTCCAGATTTATACGGTAACTTATAACTGAATCGGGCTGGAGGAAAATCACAGCCAATCTTATCCTGACCTCGTCAGATGTGCACACAGGTTCAATTCCAAAAGAGGGCACTGGAGGGAGAACCTTGGCTAGTTTTTCTCTGCTTAATCGAGGTGTGCAGGGGCTCACAGTAGCCCCCCCCCCTTTTGCTAACTCAGCACAGGCCAAAGATTGAGCTGCCCGAGGCCATCCTGACCTGCGCACCTCAGCTATTTATGAGACAAACCTGAACCATCAGGCGTGCCGCCTTGCGCATTTTGAATTGTGTCTTATTTCAATTTTGAGTGTATGTGATGGTGAAATTAATATCTCAGTTGATGATAGAGACAAATATTAATGTACGTTACAGTTCATTAAACCACATTGTTTCATTTTTTTTAAATAGCATCTGGAACCACATTTTTCCTGAAGGGAGAAACTCATGCTGTAGTGCAGCTCTACCAGTGCAGGTGACCCTCTGGTACAGTCCCGACCGCTTAGAGGAGGAGCGTTCGCGCAAACGCAATTTGCCTGCTCTACGCGATGGCCGGTGTAACCTGACGGCTGAGATCCTGTCTTGGGAGGATAATTTATCCTTTTTAATAACAGATTCGAAACAGTGATATGTCTGGCAATTATCTACATAGAATCAGAGAAATTTACAGCACAGAAGGAGGCCATTCAGCCCATCTTGTCCGTGCCGGCCGACAAAGCTATCCACCCTAATCCCACTTTCCAGCACTTGGTCCGTAGCCTTGTAGGTAACGGCACTTCAAGTGCATATCCAAGTACTTTTTAAATGCGATGAGGGTCTCTGCCTCTACCACCCTTTCAGGCAGTGAGTTCCCGACCCTTTCAGTATTACGGTTTCAAAACATTCATCTTAAGACTTCCTACAGAGCAGTACACACAGTCCCACGTCTAGAAACATACATGTAAGGAACAGCTTGGAACTGGAGCTGATGCAGCCATCTAACGACATGTTCCTGAAGGGAGATACCCAGTTTCTGCTCCATTGCAGGAGTTGGGATTTAACTAGTCCTTTTATACTATGATCAACAGGATCAATCGCGAGTGTGCCTGTTCACCTAGCTTTCCTTGAAGGAAGCTAAAGTTCCGACTAAGCTTCAGTGAGATGCATTCTGATACGTTTCATTACTAGAACAAATGTGTGTATCATATATCATCAGATATCCTGTTGACACAACCGCTGTCATTCAGTTTATCAGTTGTTACCTCCTGTTGTGCGCACCCTTATCTCTTCCAATCATTATTGCAAAAGAAATCTTTACTCTTATCTACACTGGCAATCAAAATTCCTTCTTGAAACTCCCCCCTGCTGTGATAAAAAGCCTGTCTGATTCAGCACAAAGTTTAAACCAATTTGGCCTCTCTCTATTAAATAATGTAAAAACAGGTCTATATTCTTACATCCTGGAGGTGGCCAGCAACACGGAGCGACACATGAAATCCGTAACAGCAGTTAAACATTGCACACACAATTCCAAAAATGTAGAACCATTTAAAAGCTCATCAAAATAATTAAACCTTAACTGACACAATTTGCATCTTACTTATTTGAATGGTTAAAAGCAGAGACACTGTTGCTATTGCAGCCGAGTGCGGTTTCTGTGTATTTACCCAGATGAGTTACCGAAATCAACCTTGTGTCTAAATGGAGAGACGGTAAGCTTGACTTGTTGCTGTCAGTGTCCCATCACAAGGACAGCGTGAGACCCATTTTTCTTTCAAGGCAGTGCTGCGCTATGAAGGGAATGACACACGCCAATGTCTATGCTTGGAGCCCCTCCCTATCTCTGTAGTCTCCTTCAGCCCTACAACCCACCACCCCGCCAGATATCTGCGCTCCTCTAATTCTGCCCTCTTGAGCATCCCTGATTATAATTGCTCAACCTTTGGTGACCGTGCCTTCCGTTGCCTAGGCCCTAAGCTCTGGAATTCCCTGCCTAAACCTGTCCGCCTCGCTACCTCTCTTTCCTCCTTTAAGGCACTCCTTAAAACCTACCTCTTTGACCAAGCTTTTGATCACCTGCCCTAATTTATCCTTACGATAGCAAAATACTGCGGATGCTGGAAATCTGAAATAACAACAGAAAACGCTGGAAAAACTCAGCAGGCCAGGCAGCATCCGTGGAGAGAGAAAGAGAGTTAACGTTTCAGGTCGATGACCTTTCGTCAGAACTGTGAAGAGCCGGAAATCAAATAGATTTAAGGCCAGAGTAAAGCTGGGAAAAGGGGGAGGGGATAAAAGAACAAAGGGGGAGATGAAGAGACATTAAGAGACATTAAGAGATATGCAAGGCTAGAGGTGGTGTTAATGTGACAGATTAAGGCTGAAAGAAGTGTGAAATCCACTGGCAGAATGAAGGACAGCTGCCAGCTTCTAGGAGGAAAAAAAAGGTGGGGGGGGGCAAATAAAAGGATGGAAAAAATAAAATATAAATGTGATTGGAGCTGAGGTTATGATCTTCCAGGTGAAACAGCGATTTACTTGTACTTCCTGCAATTTAGTATACTGTATTCGCTGCTCACGATGTGGTCTCCTCTACATTGGGGAGACCAAACGCAGATTGGGTGACCGCTTTGCGGAACACCTCCGTTCAGTCCGTAAGGGGGACCCCGAGCTCCCGGTGGCCTGTCACTTTAATTCACCGCTTCACTCCCACTCTGACCTCACCGTCCTCGGCCTATTACACTGTTCCACGGAAGCGCAGCGTAAGCTCGAGGAACAGCACCTCATCTTTCGTTTAGGCACGCTACAGCCCTCTGGACTCAATATCGAGTTCAACAATTTTAGATCATAACCTCAGCTCTAATCACATTTATATTTTATTTTTTCCATCCTTTTATTTGCCCCCCCCCACCTTTTTTTTCCTCCCAGAAGCTGGCAGCTGTCCTTCATTCTGCCAGTGGATTTCACACTTCATTCAGCCTTAATCTGTCATATTAACACCACCTCTAGCCTTGCATATCTCTTAATGTCTCTTCATCTCCCCCTTTGTTCTTTTATCCCCTCCCCCTTTTCCCAGCTTTACCCTGGCCTTAAATCTATTTGATTTCCGGCTCTTCCCAGTTCTGATGAAAGGTCATCGACCTGAAACGTTAACTCTCTTTCTCTCTCCACGGATGCTGCCTGGCCTGCTGAGTTTTTCCAGCGTTTTCTCTAATTTATCCTTATGTGGCTCGGTGTCAAATTTTTTGTCTTTTAATACTCCTGGGACGTTTTACTACATTAAAGGCCCTATATAAATACAAGTTGTTATTGTTGGAAGGCTCAGACTTTCACAACTTAGTGACTTTGTTCAACTACTTACTTGAGGTTTGTTAGCAACCAGCCTGGGATTTCTGGCAAATAACCGGCATTGTGAAACATAGAAACATAGAAACATAGAAGATAGGAGCAGGAGCAGGCCATTCGGCCCCTCAAGCCTGCTCCGCCATTCGATGAGATCACGGCTGATCATCTAAACTCCGTACCCTGTACCTGCCTTCTCCCCATATCCCTTGATACTTTTAGCTTTAAGAAATATATCTAACTCATTCTTGAATATATTTAATGACTTGGCCTCAACTGCCTTCTGTGGTAGAGAATTCCACAGGTTCACCACTCTCTGGGTGAAGAAATTCCTCCTCATTTCTGTCCTAAATGGCTTACCCCCTATCCTTAGATTATGACCCCTGGTTCTGGACTCTCCGACCATCAGGAACATTCTTCCTGCATCTAGTTTGTCCAGACCTGTCAGAATTTTATATGTTTCGATGAGATCCCCTCTCATTCTTCTATACTCCAGCGAGTATAAGCCCAATCGACCCAATCTCTCCTCATATGTCATTCCTGCCATCCCAGGTATCAGCCTTGTGAATCTTCGCTGAACTCCTTCCATGGCAAGAACATCCTTCCTCAGGTAAGGCGACCAAAACTGCACACAATTGCATTTTAACTGCCCAAAATAGTCGGCGCGCTTCATGCGCTTTACGCAGCGCCTTTGCAATTGACGCCAGTTAGAACCATTTGCCCGATATAGGCGGCTGTCCGGGATAAGCGGGATGGGGTATGTGGTGGAGACTGTGCCTAACCTAAGTGGCAATTCTTAATGCGAGAGATCCTGAGCAGTGATCAGCACTGACTGCAGGAGCCATCCCAACTAAGCTTGACTTTGTCCCCACAGATACAGAAGAGAAAACTGAAGTAATACAAAAAGAATGCACAAGTCGGTCACACAAGTAAGTAAAATGAGAAGCAGATTAAAACATCAATTCAGAGAGGACATTTCACCAACAGAATGACCCTGAACCTATTAACGCAGAACTGACTTCATTCATTCTATAGCTACTTTTACCTCATCTGTTTTCATCTTAAGATTGTAAACTACAGCAAAAACATCTGCACTTTGCCCACAAGAACATAACCACATACTCGCTCATCAAGTCGACACATTTCACCTTCCAATTTTTCATTATTAATCTTTATGTAGTGTTATCTGTTTTTAGTACATCTCCATGCTTGCTTTATTCAGTCACTTTCCCCATCCTGGTATGCTGTAAATTTGTGTACGTCACTCTGCATGTTTCATGCCAGCATTCGTACCTGCTACTTCTCTCATTCTTGATATTACGATAATTAGTATAATGGCCATAAATATTCCCACCCCAGATATGAACCAATTTTAGACATTTAGGAAAATAAATGTCAATTATCTTGTGATAATAAAAGACAATCTAGTGAAGTCCCAGCATTATCAATACCTAATAATTTTAACATCCAATAAGTTTCAATAGAAATAACACTACGCCTGTATAAAATAGCTTTGTATGGGAAAAATAAACTGCTATTCAAAGCAGCATTAAGCAACTAAACAGTGAAATACAGTGCCTCTGAAGTACTTGTACCTGAAGAAGGAGCAGCGCTCCGAAAGCACGTAATTTGAAATAAAACTGTTGGACTATAACCTGGTGTTGTGCGACTTCTCATTTTTGTCCACCCCAGTCCAACACCGGCATCGCCGCATCTGAAATACTGTGGCTTTGACTGGTTTACTTCTAACCCTAGTAAATACTAGCCAGGCCTTAAAAGGCATTTTACTTCTCTCACAGGACTACTAACTTCCACCAATCACAAATTGAACACAAGAATCCTTAAGCAGATTCCTTCCTTTAAAAAAAAAATCACGTTTCCCTTACGTCAGTAACAGAATGATTAATGAGAAACATCTTTGCGGAACACCTCCGTTCAGTCCGCAAGGGGGACCCCGAGCTCCCGGTGGCCTGTCACTTTAATTCTCCGCTCCACTCCCACTCTGACCTCACCGTCCTCGGCCTATTACACTGTTCCACGGAAGCGCAGCGTAAGCTCGAGGAACAGCACCTCATCTTTTGTTTAGGCACCCTACAGCCTTCTGGATTCAACATCGAGTTCAACAATTTTAGATCATAACCTCGGCCCCCATCACATTTATATTTTATTTTTTCATCCACCCTTTTGTTTGGCCTGCCCCCCCCCCCTTTTTTTTCCTCCCAGAAGCTGGCAGCTGTCCTTCATTCTGCCAGTGCATTTCACACTTCATTTAGCCTCAACCTGTTACATCAACACCTCCTCTTGCCTTGATTATCTCTTAATGTCTCTCAAGGTCTCCTAATCTCTCCTTTTGTTCTTTCATCCCCTCCCCCTTTTCCCAGCTTTATACTTGCTTTAAATCTATTTCATTTCCTGCTTTTTTCCAGTTCTGACGAAAGGTCTTCGACCTGAAACGTTAACTCTGTTTCTCTCTCCACGGATGCTGCCTGGCCTGCTGAGTTTTTCCAGCGTTTTCTGTTGTTATCTCCCTCACAATGCCAGGCTCAGGAGGCTCCAGTCACTTCTCCAACTACCAGTTGAACATTAAATAGAATCGACAAAGATAATGGCCCAGAATTTGTGGTCAGGATGACTTCGAACTGGCAGCGTTCGCCGTCATTCTTCCTTTGAAACTGACCACAACTTTGGGATTTGGCGCAAGCGGAATTCCTGAAGTTGCGGTCAGTCATTGACAGCTCCGAAACAGGCTGCGCTGTGACCCCTCCCCCTCAGAGCCGGCAATCTGTGTAATCAGCCAAGGCATTGAAACTGATGAAAACTTCCGCAGTAAGTACACTGTTAAATTCCCCACTGAAAGTTGGACCCAAAGGGAGTAAGTTTAACTGGGGTTTTGACAGCATTATTACCGCTAAACAAATGTTAAGGGTCTGGAAAACTAATTTTTATTTTGTGCAGTGTGAAATTTGTCCATTTTAATAAAAATTGAAATTTTTTACTTTTTAAAAAAAAATTTGTCCATCTTTATTTCAGGTTTGCTTTTTCCCCATCCGAGAGCTCCAATCTTTCTTTGGCTCTCCCTAACATTTTTAACAAGTTAGAATTTTAAGGGCTTACTCAGTTCCCCGTTCACTGTGAGAATTCTGTCCTTTGGCTGCTTAGACAGCTTGTTGATGCCACAGCAGTTCGCACAAGGGAATCCCCATTAACTTCCGTTGATTTGAATTGAAGGTCGGAAAACCTGAAGTTCTCGACACAGGGATTGCAAGGTCCTTGTGCAAAGTGTATTTTGGGGCCAGCAGCAAGCGCCTTCACTTCGCCGCTGACTGCAAATTCCGGGCCAAAAAAAATAAAGATCGCTGACTATGATATCCTCTTTCTTTTTTCAGTTAAGGTGATGTAAAAGCCACTATATTGTCTGTGACCAGATTACCAACGCTGACTGCACTTCCTCCATGCTATGAATAATCCTCTCCCCCCTTTAAAAGGACTCCTGTCTATAATTTATAACATTAGCTGAACAATCAGATTTCTGCATTTTTCTGGTTTGCCGGGATCAGCAGTACACTGCATCATTGCAAGGTTTAGTTGTGTGTGAAAATATGTGATGGAATCCCGTTGAACTGTAGCCATGTGAGAGATACGAAATTTGCTGAAAACTGGATTGTATATCACTGCTGGCAGAAATTTCTGAGATGATGGAAAGAAGCCAATGATTCAAAATAATTTAACAAAACCAGCATCATCTATTGCTCCAGAGAATTATAAATAAAATACATGAAAACTCTATTGACCCTGAAGGCAAATAATCAGCACTTATTTCACACAAAAAAAATATAAAGATACCGTCACTTAGCGACAAAAAACGCAGTCTTTTTTATTAGCCTGATCAGCACTCCACAAGTATGTGTACACCAGTATTAGCACTGAGTGAAGATAGAAACACCAATAAGAAAGCGCTCTGTATACCTGTTTGGTATTCTGCACCTATAGGTTATATTTTGAATATGACGCCAGTAGCTTTACCCCACTCATATTTTCTCAAAGATGAGAGAAGTCTCGTCTATTAGAATGGGCAGCTAACTATTGTAGAACCAAAGTGAGAAGTCGCACAACACCAGGTTATAGTCCAACAGTTTTATTTGAAATCACAAGCTTTCGGAGCTGCTGCCCCTTCGTCAGGTGAAGTGAAGGAGGACTATAACCTGGTGTTGTGCGACTTCTCACTTTTGTCCACCCCAGTCCAACACCGGCATCTCCGCATATTGTAGAACCAAATATGTTTGGTCGTGGGTTTACCACAGTACAGAACTGAGGAAAACACAGAGTACACTATCATTGAAAGATCTAGTTTTATTTACAAATTAGATTCATCACGTCTACCAACTAACCAATAGTAAATCTTTTACCCATCTCAAAACACTATAAAGTAACAGTTACTGTAACCAGTAGTATAGGTTGCAGCTGCTCACCAAAACCAGCGCATGTTCACTTAAAAAGTATGTTACTTTGCTTTAGTAAAAAGAAGTGGTTGAATGGCCACTTCCATTGACTAACTTCAGAGCCCATTCTTCCTCAGGAGCTGGACTAAAGGGTCAGTTTTAGTGTCTATAGTTTGAATACATTAATTACACTCGATTACACCCCCAAATGAACAGCCACATGTTCATTGGAAAGTTGCAATCATCTGGGCTCCAATATAGTGACCATGGAGTTGGCATATAAAATATAATTTGAGTTAACAATTTTCATCTCTATGAAAATGAAAAGAGGAGGTGTTTCTAAACTAGATAAAAGTAAAGGGTGGGGGGGGGGGTGGCACGAATTCCCTCAGCTGTTTTGCTGAACTCCCACAACAGCTTGAAAAATGGATGCGACCCGTATTATGCAGGGTCCAATCTTCTTTGGGAATTTCACTTGGCTTTTGTAAGGGGCAGAGCCTCGGCCTGCCCCCCTGCCCCTTACAGGGGCACATGCAGAGGGGGCAAGGCCAGAGACGTCATATGTTGGGAATTCCATCTTCCAGCGAACCATCATGTACCCACGATGATGCCAGCACACCCAGTGACACGAGTCATACTATCCTCAAGATGGGTGGCTTTGGGCCCCCCACTGGGATGGAGGAGGGTGTGTCTGGGCTAGGAAAGCGGTCTAGATTCCTGAAGACGGTGAGAATTAGTTATAAAGTTTTATGCATCAACTACTTTGAAGGGGACCAAGGGGAAGAATGTGTGGAGTCTCTGGAGGTGGGGGGCTGAGTAACTCCCTGACCGCAGCCAGGTGCCGGAGGTGCCCAAGATGTGCTCGTACAGAAGCCAGGTAGGCCCCATGCAAATGAGATGTCTTCCTACTGACTGCAAACTCCAGCAGGGTCAGTGCAGGAGGGCACCAGCAGGCATGATCCTGGTGTAATTGCCAGGATCATGGACTGCACATTTTTAGGATCACAAAGTTGACATGTTTGTTGGGGTTTTTTTTTTTTTAAGAAGAATGATCACATACTGTGTATTTTCACTGATGCACCGTGCACTCACTTCTGGCCTATAGTTCTGTCACTGGGATAAGAGAGCTGCATTTAGTCGTGTAAATGCACAGAGTCAACTCATGGATGCTGGCCTTCCAAAATCCATCTGACCAAGTTGAAAAGCAGCCACACATTGGACAAGAATGAACCCAGACCATTCTTGCTCACCTATAACGGAAAGTAAAATAGCAAGACTTGTAGGAGTTGGGAGCAGGTCATTGCTTCCCAATGTATAATAGATGGTACAAGATGAACAGAGTTTAAGCAGGAAAGCACTAAAGTATCGTGCAACAAAATAAGCATTAATCTGGAAAGACAGCAGAGTCTACAATAAGATAATACAGCAGCTAAGAATTATCCACATCATATTTGACAACCTTCCCACAGTTCATGAAAGGTGAGTATTTATGAGTAAGCTATTAGACTGAATGCCTGCTCTTCTTGTGACTTTTGGCTGCCAGTTGGTGTAATACATTGGTTCAGTATGCTTTTCTTTTCTGTAATTGCTTTCTATATTTAACACTAACCTAATTTTCCACAATTCTAATTTGGTGATAAATATACTGCGGTGATGGGTTTCATGTTCCGACACTGCAGTAGCATAAGATTAAAGTTGCAGTTGCTCGTATCTATGCCCAGATGACAAATGTATCCCATGTGTGCCCAATATAAATCACTTCTTAAGATCTGTATTCAGTCTGTTGATTACAGCTAGAGTACATCAATCAAATTCTAATCACAATTGCTATGGACTTATTTAATAAGAAACCTTTGCTGCATAGTTCTGTCAGAAGCACTTAATGTACTCTTGTCCTCAGTTATTCTAATATTTCTGCACCAATTTGTCTCCCATCTCCATTTAAAAAAAATTTTTTTTCTTACCCTCTTACGGCTCTCCTCCACCCTGTTCCCCTACACATCTGGCAAGCTGCTTCCAGGCCTCTGTCATTTTTGGGTCAACAACTCACCTCTGCTGAATGAGTTGCCCTCTGCTACAGCACTTGCATTTATACATCTTTTGCGGTTTACCAATGCTGAACATGGAAGGAAATGACCGATTATTGAATTTCATCATCGGCCATTGCAAAGCTGAATTAAAATCAATTTCACTGTATAAATATTTAAGTACTTTTAGTTGTGTTAAAGACATTTAAAAATGTTTTCTGCAGCTATAGGTGGTTATGTCTGGGAGTTAGTGAGCCTAAATCAGCAGAAGACACGAGTACAGAAGCTTACAGGATTCAAATCTACCTTTTCAGTCATTTTTGTTAGCCTGGTAATAAGAACATAAGAACTAGGAGCAGGAGGAGGCCAATTGGCCCTTCGAGCCTGCTCCGCCATTCAATAAGATCATGGCTGATCTTCTACCTCATCTCCACTTTCCTGCACTATCCCCGTATTCCTTGATTCCCTTAATATTCAAAAATCTATCGACCTCTGTTGAATATACTCAACGACTGAGCCTCCACAGCCCTCTGGGGTAGAGAATTCCAAAGATTCACCAATGGCCGACCCCTTATTCTGAGACTGTGACCCCTGGTTCTAGACTCCCCAGCTAAGGGAAACATCCTCCCTGTATCTACCCTGTCCAGGCATGTAAGAATTTTGTATGTTTCAATGAGATCGCCTCTCATTCTTCTAAACTCTAGAGAATATAAGCTTAGTCTACTCAATCTCTCCTCACAGGACATAGAAACATAGAAAATAGGTACAGGAGTAGACCATTCGGTCCTTCGAGCCTGCACCGCCATTTAATGCGTTCATGGCTGAACATGCTACCTCAGTACCCCATTCCTGCTTTCTCGCCATACCCCTTGATCCCCCTAGTTGTGAGTATTATATCTAACTCCCTTTTGAATATATTTAGCGAACTGGCCTCAACAACCTTCTGTGGTAGAGAATTCCACAGATTCACCACTCTCTGGGTGAAGAAGTTCCTCCTCCCAGGACAATCCCCCCATCCCAGGAACCAGTCTGGTGAACCTTTGTTGCACTTCGTATTGGCAATCAAAGACTGAGTCAGACTAGGCTGAGTAAATTTCAGTGTAAAATCACTGAATGATAGCTTACCACTTAGTTCTTCCTCCAAGTTCTTTATTAGTTTCATCCAAGGGTGCGAAGTAGTTTCGACCTCACACCAACACTGAACTGGTATAGTGTAAACCGGGTGTTAAGGCCTGATCGGACTCTGAAGCAAAGCAGCATGAAACGCCCTTTTCCAAGGAGTCTCACCCCACTTTGCTGTAGCATCAGGCTGGGCCCTGATTCCATGTTCATGTTGCATTTACATTATTAATTGCAACATTGGTGCGACTGAAACCACTTCGTACTGAAGCTACAGTTGTAGTGTAAAGGCATTCATTTTACGCCAAAGCAGTATGACATGGTTTAGCAAGGTTCAGATTCTCTTAAGCTCCTGATAAAGATTCCTGAAATTGCAGGTTTGAACCAACCAGGTATTCACTACAATTTTGCTCTTCAATTTGGATTCAGAGTCACCCCTGCTGCAGAAAAGGATTTCACCCACTATCCAAAGAACACTCAAGATCAATGCACAATGCTACACCACAGATACTGAAACCTGAGGGACTTAGCAAGTCACTGCTTAGAAATGGGATTATTATAATATATTATATTTTTAAATGAGTTAAGTTTTCTCTGTACGTGAGGCGGCCCTTTTTCATTATCACACTGTCATCCCTAAATATGGGCAGGGAGGAGAAAGTGACGAACAATGGAACTGAACTCCCCACACTGGCTCTCCCTACCCTACCCCTGAACCTATGTTTCTCTTCCATTTCCCCCCATGTCCTCTCTAAGCTCATCTTGTTCATGAGCGCCATCTCCTGCTCCCTTGACTCCATTGCCACTAAACTGCTGACCACCCAACTTCCTTACCTGATCCCCATGCTAGCGGGCATCGTAAATGGTTCCTATCTCAGGCACTGTTCCCTCCCTTTTAAAACTGTCACCATCATTCCCCTCCCACACAAAAAAAAACCTTTGATCCCTCCGCCCCATCTCCAATTTCCCTTTCCGCTCCAAAGTCCTTCAACGTATTGTCGCTTCCCAAATCTGTACCTATCTTCCCGCAACTCTATGTTTGAATTTCTCCAATCATGTTTCCGCCCCTGCAAAGTATCAAAACGATCCTTACCAAAGTCACAAATGACATCCTGTGTGACTCAATGTGGTGCATAATCCCTTTTCAACCTCTCTGCAGCCTTTGACATGGTTAACCACACCGTTCTCCTCCAATGCCTCTCCTTCATAGCCCAGCTCAGCGAGACTTCCCTCGGTTGGTTCCACTCTTGCCCATCGGATCACAGCCGCAGTATCTTCCCACCCCATTACTTCCGGATCTGTCCTTGCCCTCTCCCCTTCCTCATCTACATGCTGTCCAATGGCAACATCATCTGCAGACATGGGGTCAGCTTCTACATGTACGCTGACGACACCCAGCTCTACTTCATCATCATCTCTCTTGACTACTCCACTGCCTCGGTGTTCTGCCACAAACTCTGTACCCTTTTCCATGAAAAGAAAGAACTTGCATTTACATAGCACCTTTCATGACCTTAGGGCCTCCCAAAACTCTTTACAGCCAATGAATACTTTTGAAGTGTAGTCGCTGTTTTAATGGAAATGCAGCAGTCAATTTGTGCACAGCAAGCTCTCACAAACAGCAATGTGATAACGGTCAGGTAATCTGTTTTAGTGGTGTTGATCGAGGGATGGATATTGGCAGGACATCGGAGAGAACTCACCTGCTCTTCTTTGAATAGTGCCATGGGATTTTTACGTCCGCCTGAGAGGGCAGATGGGGCCTTGGTTTAATATTTCATATGAAAGACAGAACCTCCGACAGTGCAGTGCTCCCTCAGTACAGCACTGAAGGGGGTCATTTTAACCCCCAGAAACGGGTGGGGTCGAGCCGGGTGGGTTGTTAAAATTTTTAAATCTCAAACCCGAACCCAACCCGCCTACTTCCGGTTTTAACGGAGGCTGGCAACAAACCTGCTCCCAAATGGCAGGTTGTTCATGTAAATATTTGAATGAGGCTGTGTGCCTCAGATTTTATCTCTCTTCCAGCTCTAATGCTGGTCGGCCGGGTTTCCCAGGCCTTGGGAAACCCGGCAGTAAAGGGAGGCGAGGACTACTGCATGGATGAGGTAAGTGCCTTTCCAGCACCACTTGTGGGCCAGGAAGAGCAAGAGTGATCCACCGCACCGCCACCCCATCAGCTAACCTGCTTCGCTTTCCATGATAGGAAACCCACCACCCCTGCACGATCACCGACGGCACACACCCCGCCCCGATCACCGACCCCCCTCCCCACGATCACCGACAACCCCCTCGCCCCCCGATCGCCGACACCCCCTCCCCGCGATCACCGATAACCCCCCTCCCCGTGACCACCGACCCCCCCTCCCCGCGATCCCCCTCCCCCGATCGCCGACCCCCCTCCCCGCGATCGCCGACCCCACTCCCCCGATCGCCGACAACCCCCCCGCCCCCGATCGCCAACCCCGCCCCCGGTCGCCGACCCCCCTCGCGATCGCCGACACCCCCCCCGCCCCGATCGCCGACAACCCCCCCCCGCCCGATCGCCGACACCCCCCCCCGCCCGATCGCCGACACCCACCGCCCGATCGCCGACAACCCCCCTGCCCCGATCGCCGACCCCCCCCCCCTCCGCCCCGATCGCCGACCCCGCCCCCGGTCGCCGACACCCCCTCGCGATCGCCGACACCCCCTCGCGATCGCCGACAACCTCCCCGCCCCGATCAATGACCCCCCTCCCCCCGATCGCCGACCCCCCTCCCCCCGATCGCCGCCACCCCCTCGCGATCACCGCCACCCCCTCGCGATCACCGCCACCCCCTCGCGATCACCGCCACCCCCTCGCGATCACCGCCACCCCCTCGCGATCACCGCCACCCCCTCGCGATCACCGCCACCCCCTCGCGATCACCGCCACCCCCTCGCGATCACCGCCACCCCCTCGCGATCACCGCCACCCCCTCGCGATCACCGCCACCCCCTCGCGATCACCGCCACCCCCTCGCGATCACCGCCACCCCCTCGCGATCACCGACACCCCCTCGCGATCACCGACAACCCCCTCGCGATCACCGACAACCCCCTCGCGATCACCGACCACCCCCTGCGATCACCGACCACCCCCTGCGATCACCGACCCCCCTTCCCCCGATCACCGACCCCCCTCCCCCCGATCACCGACCCCCCAACCCTCCCCCCCCATCTATGCCACCAATCTCTCTCTGACCCACGGGTTTACCCCCCAATCCTTCAAACCACAGTGCACCCAGCACACCCACCCCTGCCTGCTTGCATCTACACTATCTGTGTCTCAACACTTTCAATCTCTGCATCAGGTCTCCTCTCAATCTTCTTTTCTGTATTGAAAACAAGTTTGGTTTATTAATTCTGCCTCATAACTTAAAGCCTCAAGTTCAAAAGACCCCTTTTGGCCTTCTTTTAGCGAGTTTAGAATAACTTGTTTGATTTACAGTCAAATGCTATTAAGGTGCAGCCAGTACATTATTTACAGCAGCCTCACATTGACTTGATACAGGCAGTGAATTGTTAACTAACCCTCAAGCCTTTTCCTTCTTCACTAGTGTACGTCCCTTCAATGTATACAGGTTTTCAGTTTCCTATTCCTACCTACCACAGGTGCTACAACTCTTAACTGATGTTGTTCAAATACTTACAACTCAAGCTGAACATAGAAACAACTGCATCCATTGAAGTTAAAGACAGAATGCGGAGAGGACACATTTTTTATAATCATACATATGAACTTTTAAAAATTTTTGAGTCTTCTTCCAAGTAGAACAAAAATTATCAAGCTTATCAAAAAAAGTGGCTGTTTCTGAAGTAAAGAAATCTCATTTAGTCCTTTGAAAAAAAAAATTCTGAAAATTGGTACTACAACACTTGAAGCAATGCTGGAACCCGTCAAGATGTGTGCACGTATTAGTTGTAAAGACTGCAGACTGACTTACATAAAAAGAAAGACTTGCATTTCTATAGCACCTTTCATGACCACCAGACGTCTCAAAACGCTTTACAGCCAATGAAGCACTTTTGAAGTGTAGTCACTGTTGTAATGTGGATATGCGGCAGCCAATTTGTGCACCGCAAGCTCCCACAAACAGCAATGTGATAATGACCAGATAATCTGTTTTTGTTATGTTGATTGAGGGATAAATATTGGCCAGGACACTGGGGATAACTCCCCTGCTCTTCTTCGAAATAATGCCATGGGATCTTTTACGTCCACCTGAGAGAGCAGACGGGGCCTCGGTTTAACGTCTCATCTGAAAGACGGCACCTCCGACAGTGCAGCGCTCCCTCAGCACTGCACTGGAGTGTCAGCCTAGCTTTATGTGCCCAAGTCCCTGGAGTGGGACTTGAACCCACAACCTTCTGACTCAGAGGCAAGTGTGCTACCCACTGAGCCACAGCTGACACTGCATGAAGTTGCACAAGCACTGCAGCCACTTGATGTAGCAGGAAATCAATACAAAAGGAATGCTGTACAAGACCTTCACACATCAGGGTTTCAAAACAACTCCAAGCTGTTGGAATGCCTTAGCTATTCCACCTCAAGTTACATATCAGGCCAACCTATCCATTCATGGAATTTGAGATATTTCACAGTGGATGAACATCCAACCATGTCAGTGAGCTTAACACAATCACATTTGCTTGCTTCAGTCCTTATGCACAAGCAGAGCTGTCTACATTAGACAAACGCTTGCCACAAAATTTTCAGTTGTCAATACCTGGGGCATTTCCTCGCGTCAAAAATAATAAGCACAGTAAAAAGCAGTAAGCAGTGATGATTACATGGGCCACAGTGACCATGATAGAGGCTGAGGCCAGTCAGCAGTTTGTCAGTCTGCTCTCGGAGCTGGGAAATGGTTCACATCCTGGTTAATTTAATGATGCGGAGATGCCGGTGTTGGACTGGGGTGGACAAAAGTGAGAAGTCGCACAACACCAGGTTATAGTCCAACAGCTTTATTTGAATCACAAGCTTTCGGAGCGCTGCTCCTTCGTCAGGTGAAGTGAAGAAATACCCACATCTTCACTTCACCTGACGAAGGAGCAGCGCTCCGAAAGCTTGTGATTTCAAATAAAACTGTTGGACTATAACCTGGTGTTGTGCGACTTCTCACATTGGTTAATTTAAAGCAGAGAAGGGGAGAAAGCATTTACACAAAAAGTAGGCTATTATATACCCAAATAGAGCACATGTTTATGGCAGGTCACGGAGCTTATTTTATTTTTAAAACCAGTAGTATTTCCCAAATTGCAAATAAAAATGTTAATTGAAAACGAGTTCTGTATTTTATGTTTTTGAACATTATGCGCAGGTGCATTGTGGTCTGAGTTGTGTCCTACTGTGCTGTAATGGTCTCGCTAATGAATAATTTAGCTATAGCTGAACTGAAGTAATTGTTTAACAACTTGAAGCAGATTCAAAGACTATTAAGATAATAGTATACCAGCTTTTCATTCCAATGCTGTGAATTACATCATCACAGGTTCAACAATATATGTCTTCCTTATTAGTCAAGCAAGGAACCCAAAAATAAGTTTTGCATTGCAGTATTTGCCTTGCAAAATAATTGCTTTTCTTTAGTGATTTTAATGAAGAGAAGCCAAAATGGAATGTACACTTAGATATTCTGGATTACGTTAATACTCTTCAGTGTCTATTCCGTCTTCTCCTCGATGCCGCCAACTTGAATATTGCTCCTGTTTGAGAGTCTTTCTACACACGCGCATTGCCTTGCACATACCTCCCATAATGCAGAGTAGCCCATTCAGTGATTGAGATTTTTCTGTACTACTGTACAAGATTAGAATTCTTGGCTGGGGCTGGGTGGGGTGGGGGTGGGGAGAAATACTGACTGTGAGAATGAGATCTCCATTCCATACAAGAACAAGCAAATTCACTTGCATTTATATAGCGCCCTTCACATTTTCAGGACATCTCGAGGTGCTTTACAACCAATGAATTACTTTTGAAGTGTGGTCACTGTTGTTTGGTAGGGACACAGGGCAGCCAAATTGGCACACATCACGGTTCCGCAAACAGCAATAAGATGAATGACCATTAATCTGTTTTTGGTGGTGTTGATTGAGGGATAAATGTTGGCCAGGACACCAGGAGAGCACCCCTGCTGTTCTTCAAATAGTGCCATGAGACTTTTTATGTCCTCGAGGGGGCAGATCAGGCTTTAGTTTTCATGTTTCTGCCGGTTGGCAGCACCTTGGACAATGCAGCAGCCCCTCAATGCAGCACTGGAGTGTCGGTCTAAATTACGTGCTCAGGTCCTGCAGCGGGACTTGAACCTACTGCCTTCTGACTCAGCCAAGAGTGCCACCAAACACGTGAGCAATCCACTGAATGCTGCAGAATTGGTAGGCCTGCACGTGCATGAAATAAAAGCAGATAACCCCCCCCCCATCTCTTCCCCCACCCCCCCCCCTCCCGCCCCCACTCCACTCCACAAATTCTTGTAGATCATGAAAAATTCTCCTGATGTAATGTTGTGACTCTACTTGGATTTTTACAGAAGTCTGATGATAATAGAGAATTCAGAGTTACCTTACAATTGAGGAAGACTGTCAACCTGCACTGGAAGATCAAAGCAATCTGTTTATATCATGGTCTCTAGAATTAAACGAAGAGTCAGAGCTACTGACCTGTCTGAGCCATTCCATGCACATTCAAATTTGTCAAAGATGCAGTCGTTCTCATAGAGAGAGCAAAGCTTACTCCGGAGGTAATCATGAACCTGTTTAAAAAAAAAAAATTAGCAACATTAACATTAAGCAATTGAAAGAATACCATAGCAACAGTAAATTACTAGTAATTAGCAACATAATTTAAGCACAGATTTTAAACCAATTACAATTAACACAATGAAAGCATAATCAATATATTTCTTCCCACATGAAATATATCACTGCCAAAATCAGTGTCCAATTATATGAATGCTTCAAATTGACCATCATAGCATTTTTAGGCAATCCTTTCTGTGCCAAAGTATGCAATTACCATTAACTGTTCTGCTCATGTGGCATTTCCTGAAAATGTAACAATACTCTTAAAATATTAAAACAGCTTTTTATGACTGTAAATGTACATAAGCCACACTGTGACAGCAAATGACCATTAGATATAAGGTACACTGACAATGAATGTGCATTAGATCGGTCAGGCTGACCATGAATGTATAGTAGATAGAAACTAGACCAACAGTGAATATGCTTTAGATGTAAGCCAGGTTGTGGAAGTGAATGTACATTAGATAGGATGCAGACTGTACTAGTGAATGTGTGTCAGATAGATTGCAGACTGTACCAGTGAATATGCATTATGTAGAATGCAGACTGTACCAGTGAATGTGCGTCAGGTAGAATGCAGACTGTACCAGTGAATGTGCGTCAGGTAGAATGCAGACTGTACCAGTGAATGTGCGTCAGGTAGAATGCAGACTGTACCAGTGAATGTGTGTCAGATAGAATGCAGACTGTACCACTGAATGTACATTAGATAGGATGCAGACTGTACTAGTGAATGTGTGTCAGATAGAATGCAGACTGTACCAGTGAATGTGCATTAGATAGAATGCAGACTGTACCAGTGAATGTGCATTCGATAGAATGCAGACTGTACCAGTGAATGTGCGTCAGGTAGAATGCAGACTGTACCAGTGAATGTGCATTAGATAGAATGCAGACTGTACCAGTGAATGTGCATTAAATAGAATGCAGACTGTACCAATGAATGTGCATTAGACAGAATGCAGACTGTACCAGTGAATGTGCATTAGATAGAATGCAGACTGTACCAGTGAATGTGCATTAGATAGAATGCAGACTGTACCAGTGAATGTGCGTCAGATAGAATGCAGACTGTACCAGTAAATGTGCATTATTCAGTTTGCTTGAAATGTATTCACAATGAAAACACACCAGAACAAAAATTCCATTGCATGTACAAATGACGCAAGAGATGATCAGTCTTTTCTCTCCATTCAGCAACACCACATCTCCATTCAAAACCACTATTCATCTACTGCTCTTAGAAACTCACTGGGAAAGACCTAACAATGTAGTTTTAGAAGTGTATCCCTGTAAATAAGAAATTAATGTTTTCCATGCAGACTGTACCAGTGAATGTGCATCAGATAGAATGCAGACTGTACCAGTGAATGTGTGTCAGATAGAATGCAGACTGTACCACTGAATGTACATTAGATAGGATGCAGACTGTACTAGTGAATGTGCGTCAGATAGAATGCAGACTGTACCAGTGAATGTGCGTCAAGTAGAATGTTTACACACCTCATCTTACAGACACCAGATACAATATACTGTCTGCATACCATGGAATGACATCTCATTTTCACTACTACCAGAGCTGTCAACAGCAGGGAAAGATTAGCAGTGACATTCATTCAGCAACAATAACAGAACTTCCTTCACTGTTTATTTTGTAAGAGTGACCTGCATTAAAATAAGTCATTTTAAATCCAAAATGAGTGGCTGTCATTCCTAAAGAGTGGGACTTGGCAGATCTGATTTGGGGCTGATTGATTGGGGGTGCGCTATGCTGCAACAGTGAAAGGGTATGGAAGAGGGCAATAGTGTAGTACAGAAAAGGGCAGGAATGCAGAAGAAAGCAAGTTCAGGTTTAGTTACGACAGACAGCATCAGGATCAGGCTATCCTGATAAAGTAAGCAATTAGTTTCAGGTGAATGATTCTGATGTGGTTCGGACTGAATTCTTCATGGTAAAAATGGTGATCATTCACCAACCAGCTCCTGCGGCTACAAAGCATTAATTCAGATCTAAGTGTGGCCCGTTAGAAGTGGTGGGCGTGCGCCATGATTTGACGCATCACTCTTAAAAATTAGCACAATCATAATTTAAAGCAAGTCTGCAATCGTTGTTACATTTCCTGATGGAAAGTATAATTTCTAGCATCTCTGGTTAATTCTTTTTAAAGGATATAAATATAACAGGAATGCGGCCTAAGGGCTTTTTGACAGAATGAGTCTGTTGGGAATGATTACTCGGAGCATATTATATCAGAATTTTTTTAACCAACTAATTTACTAATTAATGATGATTTTAAACTGGTAATATAGGTAATAGTGCTGTTACACCAAATGCATGCTGAGAAAGCCTAATTGTTTGAGTGTACACATTTCAGAATGACAGGCCTGCACTAAAAGCACTTTGGACAGTTTTGGAGTGATACTTCATGGACTTATTTCCCACATTTCAGAACAGAGCATCTTACTTTGTCCCCCCCCCCCCCAGGTTCGAGCCCAGCTTGTCATCATAATTGGGATGTAATTTTGTAACAAACAGCTGATGTCTATTCACTGGAGCTTCCCGCCCTCCCCATTGTAAGTTTCACAATATCAGAGTTCAATATAAACAGTTTTCACTGTAAATTTGTGTTTAGGGAGCAATGCAAAAAACGTGCTGTGACAAAAAGATTGTGTTCCAAAGATTTTTTTTCTGTTAAGTGGTTTGCCTATTAGGAGAGCTCGCTACAACCACAGCATGATGCAAGAGACAGTTCCACTGAGGCACCACTGTGCACGTACTCGCATGAACACAAAGCCACTTCAGGACCGAAATGAGGAGAATTGAGCTGGTCCAGTGAACCAATCCATTCCAACCCACTCCCTGCAAAACCTACCATCAGAACAAAAAGGCTCATCTTCCTTCCAGCATTTATCGATGTCTAAGCATTATTGGTTCATTTACTCGCTCCGTGTCAACTATTGACTTTGTAGAGGAAATCAACAGAATCCCCTAAAGGATAAAATAAGCTCCTGACTTTGGAGAAAAGTATCTAAACAGATCTCGCGCACACCCCACGTGTCTTGCAGTAGTTTGCACGTGTGCCTTTTTAATAGGGAATCTTGGGAGGCACAGGTGGCAAGGAAGACAAAGGGCAAAAGTAAAATTAACAAAGGGAGAAATGAGAGACTCCAGCTCAAAATGCAAATGGTGGCATTCTTTCTCCCAGTGTGTGGGGACCCCAATTGTATATCTGTGTATTTGTCAATGATTAAATAAATGTCATTTCAATTGCAGAAATTATGATGGCTACGGTGTGATTTTATATTTTAACTAATATTTAAGTTGCATGAAACTTTTGTTACCCATAAATTCTTAATAAAACCCAAAATTCCAGAGAAAGAGGAAATTTTTTTTTTTAAAACTGGTTTCAAACAAGATCTCCTGGTTTATCTACAGGTCCAGGATGCATGTGACCCACAGGGAGGGTCATTCTTCCTGCCTACCTCTCTTTCGCGGTCTTGTCAGCTTCTGAGTGGCCCTGGAGCAATGCTCACTCTAATTTTTTTCCGGGCTGCGCGGCGCATGCGTGGTTTTTCCCTTTAAAAGCCGGTGGAGCCGCTTCAAGGGAACATTGCCCTGGAGAGTGACCATGCGGTGCCTGCCGGTAGGCTCGGGGTCTTCCACGACTTGTGGGCACCGTGAGATGAACACTGTATAATTGAGTGTGACAACAATATCCTGTTTTATCTTATTTGTAACACATAGATTGAGGCCTGATGATTTGGAGACCCTTGTGGCAGAGGCCATGGTTTGCACAAGGCAGACAGTGTGGCAGCTTCCTCGCATTGTTCTCTGTCCCTCCTAAAAGCTCCCGGCAGGCAAAACATCATCTTCCAAATGATTCTGCAGTTGTTGCTCATTGAAAACCAGAGAGATGAGCCAGCACATCGCTGCAAAGTTGATTCTAATTGATTTTACTTCTGTGCACTGACTTTATTCAACACTTTGATTTTTTGAAATGTTTTATTACGAGCAAGGCTGCATATACAGAACTAAAATGATAAAGACTGAAAGCAAAGTAGCAAACAATTCAATGCAAGATATTATTGAAACCAAAGTAGAATCCTATCAAACTAATTCCTTTCAAAAAACTTCAAGTATTGGACTTTATTCAAACTGTGCAATGTCTTAAAAACATAAGAATAAATTAAACAATGATGAGAATAGATCGCTTGTCTTACTGAAGCCTCTCCCCTCCAGTACTCCAATTCTGGCATGTAATTTAATTTCAAATTCCCCTGTCTATGACTTCACTTCCTTACCAGGTACGGGTAGCATAGTGGTTATGTTACTGGATTAATGATCCGGACACTTGAGTTCAAATCTCACCACGGCAGCTGGGGAATTTAAATTCAGTAAATTAAATAAATCTGGAATAAAAAGCTAGATTTTCATAAAAACCCATCTGGTTCAATAATGTCCTTTAGGGAAAGAAATCTGCCGTCCATACCCAGTCTGACCAATATGTGACTGCAGACCCTCAGCAATGTGGTTGACTCTTAACTGCCCTCTGAAATGGCCTCGCAAGTCACTCAGTTTTATTCAAGGAGGCGGTTCACCACCACCTTCTCGAGGTCAATTCGGGATGGGCAATAAATGCTGGCCTTGCCGGCGACGTCCACACCCGTGAATTAATTAAAAAAATTATTTCAAACATTTATCACCCTGAAGAAATGTTACCTGGGATCTATTTTGCATTTCCCTTCACTAATTTAAATATAGTCCCCGCTTGCTTACTGCATTTAGAAGTAATACGCTGGATTCACTATTACTTTATACCTTTTATTACTTTATATACCCCAATGAGACCACCCTTAACCTTTCGAGACTGGAAGTTAATCATCTCCAATCTTTCATCACAGCTCATTCCCTTTACACTTGGGTTTATTCTTGTTGCGCTTATCTGGACCCTCTCTAATGCATCCCTCTTGAAGTTTGTTCATGAAAACACACTCCAAATATGGTCTGACCAGCCGATTACAAAACCTCAGCATAATCGCTGCGGACTTGTACTCTACTACTCTGGCTATGTATCTCAGCAATCTGTTGTCTTTTCTTAACTGCTTTCTCCACAGGGAAGGAAAATTGGAGAGCAAGTCAGCTGGGCTGCTCTCATGCACACCCCACTTGTCTTGCAGTAGGTTGCCTTTATTAATGAGGATTCTTGGGTGGCACAGGTAGATGCAAGAAAGACAATGGGGAGAAAAAGTGTTCTGCGGTTCCACGTACAATTATAAGCTGGAATGTTGTGATGAAAAGAAAAGGATCCCATTTATCAGCTTGTCACCATTATACCACACATCTGCACTGGAGTTACCATCTTGTAAATATGACACAATGTCAACATTTTATATTTTGCTTTCTGCGTTAAATTAGTGCTCACCAAGGTGAGAGTGGGCAGTGCGGGAGAATGGAATGGTTCTCTGCTTTGTATCCCATCTCAGCATCAAGGTATAGCATGCTTAGATGCAGAGTAAAGTTCTCTCTGTTCAGCATCCACAAGATGTCGAGGGTCCAACCTCAGAAGGTTGCTGTAAATGCTTCAATTTCTCATGGCAGCCATCTGTGTATTCTATCTGAGGATGACTGCTGACTGCACCATTTGTAAACCCTGGCGGTCATTGCCTAAACTCATTTCACACAGGGCGCTTCCAACCAGCAGAGAGAAGAGATTTTCGACCCATCAGTCTGCGCTGGATTAACACGCAGGTCGGTCCGCAAGGTGACAGCACAGAACGCTGACATACTGGAGTACCAATGTCTTTTCAAGTATTTGGGGAGATTTTCCTGGGATAGGAAAAATCGGGCGGCTTATTTCACAGGCTTGTGCTCCAACCCAGTACCCGGGTGATCCAGTGCATGTGGACGCAGACTACAGGAAACTCTTCCTCCTTCATATTTCTAGCTCCTGATATTGGAACACATGTTACATTTCACAGAAATACTTGAGGTTTTGTACCCTGGCCGTGAAGTTTTTAAATCGTGGATAAGCACCAGGATCATTGTCGTCAGGATAGAATTCTGACTTCTCTCAGCAGAATGCCTGCTGCAACTGATGGGCTCACCCACCCCGGGATGGAGCTGCTCTTTTCCGGCTCAGAGACCCCAAACTGTCAGTACTTTAGCAGTTTCATTTCTTCTCAAAAGTAGGATGCTTTTTTAAAACTATTTATGGGGTTGAGGAGTCGCAATATTGTTTTCTTTGAAAATGTCAATGGGGGTTCAGACTGTAATTTTTCCACCTTTTAGAAATGTTTTGCAGTGTTGGTTTTCTTTCTGCTAAATACCACATTGTCAAAATATTTTGTCAAGGTTTTGGAAATTGTGTTCAATTCTGGGCACCACACTTTAGGATGGATATCAAGGCCTTGGAAAGGATGCAGGGGAGATTTAATAGAATGGTAGCAGGGATGAGGGACTTCAGTTATGTGGAGAGACTGGAGAAGCTGGGGTTGTTTCTCCTTAGAGAGCAGAGAAGGCTAAGGGGAGATTTAATAGAGGTGTTCATTTAATGAGGGGTTTTGATAGAGTAAATCAGGAGAAACTGTTTCCACTGGCAGGAAGGTCAGTAACCAGAGGACACAGATTTAAGGTAATTGTCAAAAGAACCAGAGGGGAGATGAGAATTTTTCTAGGCAGAGAGTTCTGATGATCTGGAATGCACTGCCTGAAAGGGCGGTGGAAGCAGATTCAATAATAACTTTCAAAAGGGAATTGGATAAATACTTGGAGGAAAAATTTGCACGGCTATGGGGAAAAGGCAGGGGAGTGGAACTTATTGGATAGCTCTTTCAAAGAGCTGGCACAGGCACAATGGGCTGAATGGTCTCCTTCTGTGCTGTATAATTCTACGATTGTGGAACTCAAATAAAAACAAGTTGCACCCACAACTTCCGTCACATGGCCAGTTGGCAAAAAGACAACTTGCACCAGACACACAGATGCAGTTCATCCAGTGGATGTTATGATAAAAGAATGCAACTGCCTTGAACTTCCGAATCTTGAACACAGAGTACCTGATATGTTTCTATAGGCTTGGTTTCCATGTTCAGATCCCAGACTTTGACAGTGAGGTAATCTCGTGTCATCATGTACCGGCCGCTGTGACTGAACTTCACATCAGACACTGAAGAGGTTATCTCTGAGAAGAAGAATCTGTTACTGGGATCCTCTGGCTCCTCAAACACTGCAGGGCAAAATAAGGAAAGTAATATTAAAAGTAGTTCCCTGAAACAGACAGGACCATCTCCAATTCACATAACAGAGATATTAAACGGAATGCCATATATTCACTGTTAATTCGTGGTACAGTAGTATGAACTGCCTTCTTGATGCATACAATTCATTACAGCGCAATGTGGATGTAAAAAATCCACCCGTAATATTAACAAGCCAGTTTCTATGGCAACAGGAGCTGCAGCCACTATTGCAGAACCATTTCCAAAGTTCTTCTGCAACATAAATGCAGCATTATACAAAATCTTAAGGAAACAACACTCATCCCTTTGGCTGTAATATAATTTTCAATAAACTATTAGGTTATATCTTTTTTAATGGATTTAATAAATCTACGCGACTATCAGCTAAGCTAAACCACTGGATACATTGTCATAAAACAGAGCATTCTATGGTTATCATGTGCCCACTGGTAGCTTTTCTTTCACGATGCTTTAAATGAATATTTAGTAGTACATCAATGGATGCAAGTCAGTCACTTTATTCGTATCATTATACAATGCATCCATGTTAGGTCATTTACAAAACTATTTCTTATTGGACACTATGAAGCAACAAGCAATCACGTTTAATTGTTATGATATTACCGTCAGACTATTTATTAGCAGATATCTTTCCTGGGTTGTTTCACCCAGCATGGTGCTAATCCAATAGGATGACAAAAAAACATTCTGAGCACTGAAGGCATGATCTCAGTCTCTTTTACATTTCTGAAAAATATTTTGTCTGTTTTCAAATTCAACACATCAGTGTGTGCTGTCCAGTTCTGCAAAATGATGGCAAGTATAGCAAAAAGGAACAGAAGATAACATTCTGATGAAAGGTCATCGACCTGAAACGTTAACTCTCTTTCTCTCTCCACGGATGCTGCCTGGCCTGCTGAGTTTTTCCAGCGTTTTCTGTTGTTATTACAGAAGATAACATGTTCAGGGTCACCTTTTCAAAAGAATCACAAATTCCAACACGCAGCCAAGGCCGACCTCTGAACTGATTCCAAAGTGATCAGGACTGATCCAAACTGTACCGCCTCAAAATGATTTGCACTGATCTAAATTCGAATCAACTTGGACTTGCTGTTTTGGCAAGGTTCAAAAGTACATATGTCTGAATCATTAAAATACTACGAAATGAATCGAAGGGTCAGTTTCAGATAT
Source organism: Squalus acanthias (assembly GCA_030390025.1). NCBI lineage: Eukaryota > Metazoa > Chordata > Chondrichthyes > Squaliformes > Squalidae > Squalus > Squalus acanthias. The sequence goes on along the minus strand of CM059426.1, from coordinate 194,878,140 downwards.
CTGAAGAACAGCATTCCAAATCTGAATTTAGACAAATTCATTTACCTGCCTGCGCTCGTCACGGTTTGTGATACTGCATTTCAAGCCAGCTGAAAGAAATCCAGTCTAGCACTTGGAGAAACATTGCCATCCTTTGTGAGGACAGTTTCATGCAGATTTAGTTCATGTCTGAAAATGATGTCACAATTTTTGCAGTTGTCCCAATTTTTAATTTAAACAAAATAATCTTTTGACCTCAGGAACAATCACAGCCTCAAATCACATCATTCACATTAGATCCTGTGAAAATGAAAAAATGATCAGCTGAATATTTCACCAAGCAAACAGCGGCCCTGCCCAATGATGACAAAATGCGAGAAATACATAGATCTGTCAGAAACTCCTTACCTTCACAATTATTTTGGGGAAAAAACTGTTTCAGCGCATACACTGCCAGATAGCAACAATGTACTGAATAATCTAGAGTCCAGTGTGGAAACAACCAGCATCAGTAAGACTTACATGAAAATACAATTTAGTTTGAATCTAACCAAGGAGAGAACTGGGAACACTAATACTGGCTTTTCTTCCTTCTCTAAAGTTTATACTTTACGAGGGGTTCATCAATCTTTCTTCCCTAAATTGGTTTGAATTCTATATAATCTCAAATGAATGGAAAAATCAGCACTCTGATTGACATCCCCTAATACAGTGGGTCCTGATCATACTCAATCACGCTACTGCTTTGTTGCTGTTATAGTTTATTATATTAGACTGGACTACAAGCAATTTGTAGGAGGATAATACCTCTTTAAAAAAAAAAATTCAAATCCCTTCTTTCCAATAACAAAGTGAAGGAAAACCAGAAAAACATAGTACAAGGAACCTGCAAAATGCTAATTGCAGCAAATCCCAATGACAAACATGCTGCTGGTCAGGGAGACTTAGACCCTGATTTTAACTGCCCCCACCAGGCTGAAACTGGTTGTGGGGGCGGGACAGTTAAAATAACAGGTGCCCGTTACCCCCACCGATCTTGCTTCCTTCCCGGTGTGTCCCCATATTAACCTGCTCTTTTGAGCAGGCGAACAGAACACCCACAGGAAGGAAGCGGGGTCCTGTTTTATATATGCAGATCGGGTCCGATGATGTCACAACAACAACTTGTATTTATATAGCGCCTTTAACGTAGTAAAACGTCCCAAGGTGCTGCACAGGAGTATTTTAAGACAAAAAATTTGACACCGATCCACATAAGGGGAAATTAGGGCAGGTGACCAAAAGCTTGGTAAAAGAGGTAGGTTTTAAGGAGCGTCTTAAAGGAGGAAAGAGAGGTAGAGAGGCGGAGAGGTTTAGGCAGGGAATTCCAGAGCTTAGGGCCGAGACAACAGAAGGCACGGCCACCAAAGGTTGAGCGATTATAATCAGGGATGCTCAAGAGGGCAGAATTAGAGGAGCGCAGATATCTCGGGGGGTTGTGGGGCTGAAGGAGATTACAGAGCTAGGAAGGGGCGAGGCCATGGAGGGATTTGAAAACAAGGATGAGAATTTTGAAATCGAGGCGCTGCTTAACCGGGAGCCAATGTAGGTCAGCGAGCACAAGGGAGATGGGCGAACGGGACTTGGTGCAAGTTAGGACACGGGTAGCCGAGTTTTAGATGACCTCAAGTTTAAGTAAGGTGGAATGTGGGAGGCCAGCCAGGAGTGCATTGGAATAGTCAAGTCTAGCGGTAACAAAGGCACGGATGAGGGTTTCAGCAGCGGATGAGCTGAGGCAAGGACGGAGATGGGCGATGTTACGGAGGTGGAAGTAGGCGGTCTTTTTTATGCTGCGGATATGTGGTTGGAAGCTCATTTCAGGGTCAAATATGACACCAAGGTTGCAAACAGTGTGGTTCAGCCTCGGACAGATGTTAGGGAGAGGGATGGAGTCAGGGTGGCTAGGGAATGGAGTTTGTGGCGGGGACTGAAAACAATGGCTTCGGTTTTCCCAATATTTAATTGGAGAAAATTTTTGCTCATCCAGAACTGTATGTTGGACAAGCATTCTGACAATTTAGAGACCATGGAGGTTGAGAGAAGTGGTAGTGAGGTAGAGCTGGGTGTTATCAGCGTACATGTGGAAACTGACGCTGTGTTTTCGGATGATGTCGCCAAGGGGCAACATGTAGATGAGAAATAGGAGGGGGCCAAGGATAGATCCTTGGGGGACACCAGAGGTAATGATGCGGGAGCGGGAAGAGAAGCCGTTGCAGCTGATTCTCTGGCTACGATTAGATAGACAAGGAAGCCTTGGGTCTGCCTTGTACCGGGTTACCTTTCCTCCCCCTGATCACTGACAAATCGCAGCAAGAGGCCCACTTTCCCCCAGCCCCGTTCACAGCCCTCACCCCACCCACACCCTCCCGACCGCGACCCTGAACCCCGCAAACTGCAGGGCTCTCAATCTGGCTGGTAGTCAGGTGGGAGACTGCATTATTTTATTTAAATGAGGCTGTACTGTTGCAATCGGCAGGGCCTCCACGTCACCAGCTTTTTCGGCCGATTACGGCCACCCCCACACCCTCCCTCCGTAGATATCGGGGCCCTAGCTTCCTAACAACAAGGTACTCTATGAATATCACTATTGGTACTGCTGACACACATCCTAACAAGGTTCATTTCACTGTGTGGAGTTAACCTAATGACATGTAATGTCGAATAAAATAGATTTCAAACCTTAAACTCTATAGGTACCAATTCTGCATTATGTATCATGCACTATGCACATGTATCAATTTTATTTTATAATATAGACTATTGCAGTACCATATGCCAGTCTGCAACATTTGTATTGATTTTGGCTCCCTAAAGTTTACACTGTTCGCAGTTGTACATCAACCTTGCTTCTATAAATCTGTTTGAATTCTCTATAATCTTAAATTACTGTTGCCTTTTCTGGGCAGTAGTCTCTAGTGGTCTTTTTTATGGGCAATGCTACATCACTATAAGCATAGAAAATATAGCTCATTACTATTAGACTGTCACTCAGGAGCTACTATTAGATTTATGAAGTAAAAGTCATCAAGTTTGTATTAGAACATGTATCTGATGTTATATTGCTGCAACAGGATTTATAGCATCATTCTTCATGTCAAAATCGGCAAGGCTTTGCAATTATAATCTATGGCTTGAAACAGGACCTAAGATCTCTATCACATTACATACAATTTTGACTTTTAATCTACTGGATGTCGTGATGGAAATAAGGGTTTCTATGAAATGAATGGTTTCACATCGTGAACAATCTGAATTTATTTTGTTATGTTTGCAAGTTGGTGGTGCTACTTTTTTTTTTAAACTCATCTTTCTCCCTCCAATTTTTTCCACTTGTTTCTCCTCTCCTGAGGACTCTGATTTTTCACTGGGTGCAGCTCCACAGATGCTGGCGACACTTTGCTACCTTGCACAAGTGGCCATTTGTTAATGAGAGAGCCTTGATCGTGAAGATCAGTCGGCTAATCATTCATGGGGGAGGTCACAACCGAGACCCTCACAAGCACTTTCCAGCCGTGGTTACCAGATCGCAATCAAATGTCGGAAACCCTGGCTGAGTTTTCCCCCCATTCCAGCACAAGGTGCTGAGGGCAACTGTAGTGTCCCGACTGCTGCCCCAGCTCAGCGCAGAGGAGGACGCGAGCTTGGGACGATCCTGATTTGTTTGGTTCAATATCAGACCAGGCCTTTGCAAACTAAACAATCTGGAGACCTACAGTATTTCTAAATCTATCCTTAAAGGATTCACTTCGGATGGATCTAATCGCTTTAAAAAATATTGGTTGCACCACATGGAGAGGAAATGTATACCACCATTTTCCACAAAGCTTCATGTGCAGAAACACCACGTAATCCTTGTACATGTCTAACGCCATTTGTACCTGCCTGACTGCCGGAGCTATTCTCGGTTATCACTATGCAGAAAGCAGGTGTTTGACATTGGAATCACAGCATCAGACATTTTAACTGTAAGAAATACTCCGTACTTTTGGATTTGAGTCAAATAAGATACAGTCCCTCGCAGTCTAGATAGGAGGGGGGGGGGGGGGGGGGGGGGAAGGTAGAGGTGAGAACGCATAATTGATTTTATATGCATTTGAGATTGTTGGTGTTCCAAACACAATGTGGCTTTGTGACTATCCTCGCTCTCTGATGTGCTACGTTTGTTTATTTATTTTAGGGGTGCGGCATCATATAATGTGACTCACACAGCACCACCTACAGGTGCAATGCCTATGGACTGTTGCAACCACTCACCATTTTTAATATATTACTAGTCAATGTCTTGTGATGTTGCAAGCTGGGAGTTAAGACTAAGTCCAATCTACAGGTCGAGGGTGGTGGAGGAAAGGAGATGGGGATATAGATATATATCTATATCCACCATTAACAATGTTGAGTGGCTGCAACATTCTCTGGGTATGGCACCTGTGAGGGTCATTTTGTGTGACCGAACGTTACTGTGACTGCCCTGCTATAAGTAGCTCCAGCTCCCCCACCACTGCACACACAATCCTTCCTGGGCGTGCCCGATTTCCAGCCTTCTCTGTTCCCCTCTCCTCCTACTCCACTCACCCCTCCTCCTCCTCCTAATTCTCTTCCTCCCCTCATCTCCATCTCCCACTCTTCCCTTCCCCCACCATGATCAACTTGTGGACTGCACTTAGTCTTAACTCCCAGTGGAATCCACCTTCCAAACCTTCTCAGAGGAGTCCCCATCATAACTTTGGTGGGACATCGGTGGAAACATTGCGCAAACAATGTAAACAGCCATTTTCAGCCAAAGTTGCAGCAGGAGAGCGAGAGAAACTTTGTGGAATTTCAGAGGGCTAGAAATTCATTATAGCCCAGGAATGGGCGGTATATTTAGAAAAGTTTGAGAATTAGCGCCAGGCGCTAATGCTTTAGACTGCACACAAAATTCATTCTCTCTGCTCAAAGAAATGATTGGGGTGCTAAATCAAGTCTTAAAGGCCTAGCTCAGTGGCGTTACACTCAAAGGGTGGACCAATATCGGGTGCAGTCTAATCTCAACTCATCATTGCCACAGGCTTTTCCCAGTACTTAAAGGGGAGGTTCATTGATACTGCAGCACCTCATTCTCAGCATTGCTGGCTGTGCAGCTGCCTCAGCAAGGAGAAGCACAACAAGGAGAAAGAGCCAGAGGACTGAAGCAAGTGGGCTCATGGCAGATCCACCTCAGTCGGGTGGTCAGGGTGATTGAATGCTTCAACAAATGCTACATACCACCATTGGTACCACAAGCTTCATACACTTGCCCAAAGCACCAGACCCCCAGCGCTCACCCACCAACAATCTCTACCTACCAACACCCACACCCATATCTCACACCTTGCACACAATGACAGCTATTCAACTATGGCAGGCACAAGGGTCATTAGTTATTAGAATGATTGAGATATATTTATGCATAAATTTATTCATGGAGTTTGCAATAGTTTGTGGTCTCTCTCATTTCACCTTTGCACCCAGGAGGACGCTGCGATATGGCATGACACAAGGATGGTATGATGGGCATGTGGTGAGCAAAAGGGGGTTTAAGTCATCCTGGTGTGAGGCTGGAGGTCTGTTTGGAGGAAGTGGCAGAGTTCTGTAACCACCACCTTGGTGATGCAGAGCCATTTAATAAAATGCTCTTCGCTTAATTGAAGGTAGGAGAAGTGCTGTCGGAATACCCTCGGAGGGTAAGGCCTCCTGGCGAGAGCCCTAATGTCCCTCCTCATCCTTCTGCGCACATGTTCACGTATTTCTCGCTGCCTACGCTCCCTCCGCCATAGATCCTGGAGGGCGAGGTGGCGCCAGTACAGCCCCCATTAATGTTGCCAAGTGTAGCAATTTGAATCTTTGAGCAATAAATGTAGCCACTTTGCGCTTGCCAGAAGACCGCTGATAAAAAAGCTTGAAATTACTCAAAGTGATCCACTGGCTGAAATTGACAAGAAGCCACTGAAACTAACCTGCCATGATAGCTGCGCGTGAATAATGCTGATGGCTTTAAATAACATCGCTGGAGCCAACTTCCGTCAGCTGTGCACCCGCTCTCCCTGTTGCTGCCTGGTCGAGGCGCAAAGGTAAGTGGCAACAATGAATTTTGCAGATCGGGCACCCAGTGAGAGTTGCACACTCACTGACGTCACGATCTGCCTGGCATTGAAGTCCCCGGCGGTACCTCGTACCAGCGGCGCAACGGGGGGGCCGGATTTGCCTTGCCCCGGCGCGACTGCAGCAGCGCTTCATTACCGCCCTCTGCAGGCGCTAACGGGAGGTGCTAACCAACCGAATTTTTACCCCATAGTCTGTATTCTATTTTAAAAGGCCATGTAATTAATTTTAAGTAACTATGTTCTGGATTTAATACTTTTTAGTATGCCTTTGGTATTTTCATTTTGGTGATTCGTGCAACATGAGGTATTTATTTGCTCCCTTATTTTTTCAAAAAGATTTTACATAGTAAATGTAAGCTTTTTTTTTAAAAAAAACCACTGTTGTACTGTGCAGTTCAGATCGCACTTAAAATACATCGGTTGAGTTTTCATCCATTCATAGGCAATGGAAGGAAAATCAAGCACTGTATTCCATTTTGAATATTCTTGCATTTGAAATGATACAGCAGCAATATTGATCCCAAGTGTAAAGGGGCTGTGCTATTAAAATGAGAGAATCTTAAGCTTTACAGTTTAGAAAGAGGAAGGATAAGAGCGTGAGAAATTTTGAAAGGGCCAGTTTACAGGGAATTAGCTAATCTGTAAAAAGGAACAAGAGCCACTCTACAGGAATGGGTTTAGCAGGGTCAAGTAGGATAAAAGATGAATCTAGACACAAGCTGAAATTACAATAATTGTGAATGCAGCCATTTTCTATACTAAATTCAATTAAGGTCTGTTTGGCTTTAGTCCAAAGTCAGATAAATTATATTCTACAATCATATTGAGGTTTACATAGGATTACATAGGATATATGGCACAGAAACAGGCCATTCGGCCCAACCAGTCCGTGCCGGCGTTTATGCTCCACACGAGCCTCCTCATCTAAATCTGTCAGCATAACCCTCTATTCCCTTCTCCCTCAAATGCTTGTCTAGCCTCCCCTTAAATGCATCTATACTATTCGCTTTAACCACTCCGTGTGGTAGCGAGTTCCACATTCTCACCACTCTCTCGGTAAAGAAGTTTCTTCTGAATTCCCTATTGGATTTCTTGGTGACTATCTTATATTGATGGCCTCGAGTTATGCTCTTCCCCATCAGTGGAAACATTCTCTCTGTATCCACTCTATCAAAACCTTTCATAATTTTAAAGACCTCTATTAGGTCACCCCTCAGCCTTCTTTTCTCAAGAGTTTGCATGAAACAAGTTACATTATCTGAATTTAGTTTCAATGCACATTGCCACTTTTATACAACTTGCATTCATATAGTATCTTTAACATAATAAATGTCCCAGACAAAAGCAAGACATTATTTTTTAATATTCATTCACGGGATGTGGGCGTCGCTGACAATGCCAGCATTTATTGTCCATCCCTGATTGCCCTTCAGAAGGTGGTGGTGAGCCGCCATTTCAGAGGGCAGTTGAGCGTCTGCTACATTGCTGTAGGTCTGGAGTCACATATAGGCCAGACTGGGTAAGGACGGCAGATTTCCTTCCCTAAAGGACATTAGTGAAACAGATGGGTTTTTACGACAATCCAGTAGTTACATGGTCACCAGTACCGATACTAGCTTTACTTTTTATTCCAGATTTATTTAAATGAACTGAATGTAAATTCCCCAGCTGCCATGGTGGGATTTGAACTCATGTCTCCAGATCATCAGTCCAGGCCGCTGGATTGCTAGTGCAGTAACATAACCACGATGGCACTGTATCCTGTAAATCAAGGTAATGAGGAGAAAAGTTAGCAAAAGTGACTGAAGGGTTGGTCAGTAAGTTTTTGCAAGGCTTTTGAAGCTATGGAGACAGAAAGTAATGCGGAGAGGTTTAAGGAGAGAGAGTTTACCATAGAGTAGGGACAAGACTCTACCATTGGAGGTCAGACCAAGGGACGGGATATTGAGGTCGCCAGGGTATAGAGTGCTCATTGGCATGCAGGGTTGGAGAAAGTTGCATTGATACGGTAGTGCAAGGCCCTATAGGGATTTGTAAATGAGGAAAAGGATTTTGAATTCAATGTGTTGGCGGATGCAGAGCCAATGGAGATCAGGTTCCACTGAGCATAAAGACAGCATCTCAAATGGAAAAGCTGAAAGCACCATGGCCTACTAACATGGGGAAGGACTCCAGCTCAGAAATTTGATCTGGTTTCTCCTGATGTGTAGGAACCAATTTGTCACAGCATGAACTGAGATGACAACACAGCTCCTCTTCGTTCACTAGGATGAGGTTAAAGCAGAGACTTTGCAGATTCAGCTACTAATCAATGTACTGTGGAGGCGGGTTTGGAGGCGTGTGGGGGGTTAAAATTGCGAAAACTGGCGGGCGGGCACAAGTCCGCCTCCACGCAATTTTCATTAAATCGTGTCTGCTGGTCCCGACTCCGTCCCGCCTTTAAGAGGCGGGATAGGCTGTTAAGGCCCTTAACAAGCACTAAATTGGCTCTATAATGCCATTTTGAAAGGCCTTTGTGATTTTAACCCTTGTTCTACGTGAAGCACGCCTGTTCTGAACCACGATTGTGAAACCTGGCGGGAGCACATTTGGGGCTGGCTGGCTGTGGCGATGCATATATGGATGGATAGAGAGGAGACATATCTGGGAGTGGTGGTGTAAAAATATCTGGGAGAAGACTTAGGGCTGCTGCTTATTTTGCAGGTCCTCTCACAGCAAAGGCCAGGCAGTCTTTGAAGGCCTTCAATGCAGCAGCAATGATGACATCATCAAAGGCGACTTTCAGACTGAAAACACTAATTGGGTCATGGGTTCCCACATGCTGGAACTCAATTGCCCAATTAGGTGAAAATTGCATCAATCTCCCACATCCAATAGCAGTCGGGTGGATAACACGAAAAGTGGATGACACGACCCCAACCCGCCCCAGTATCAAAATCCAGCCCTTAGTGATTCAGGGGTTTAATATTTATGATATTTAATTATACTTACTGCATAACCAATTCATACAATTAACATGCTGAAGCAAATACTTTTGATATTTGAAAAAAATCAGATTGGAGACTCTCAATCAGGAAGTAACTTCCTCCCGCCCCATAATTTTCTTTTATTGTTCTGCACATCAAGATGAGGGATGTCGAAGCTCGAAAATGGAAAAGCACCCACTAGGGTTGGATAGGCTGACTGTGTCTGAGCTCTCACAGGACGATTGGCCACTTGAGCGAGTTAGAGAGGCTGTCCCGACTGCACCAGTGTGGCTTTATCTTCCCTCATTTCCCACTATCCTTAGACCTGCCTGAGTGACTTAGGCAATTAGAGGCCCACTTGGAACTCGACTGAGATTGTTCAAACTCATTTCGCACAGAACTCTGACAGCCAATAGATATTCATTCCATCCATGTGTATTAGATTTGAACCCTGCTCCCAGAGGTGATTGGCCAGTGTCTAAACCACTGCACCACTCATAGTCATAGAGTCATAACGGCACAGAAGGAGGCCATTCGGCCCATCGAGTCCGTGCCGGCTCTCTCTAGAGCAATCCAGTTAGTCCCATTTCCCGCTCTACCCCCGTAGCCCTGCAAGTTTATTTCTCTCAAGTGCCTATCCAGTCTCCCCTTGAAAACATGAGTGTCTCCGCTTCCACCACTTCCGTCGGCAGTGAATTCCAGGTCATCACCACACGCTGCATAAAAAAGTTTTTCCTCACATTCCCCCCTGTATCTCTTGCCCAAAACCTTAAATCTGTGTCTCCTAGTCCTTGTACCATCAAGTAGTGGGAACAGCCTTTCCCCGTCTAGCCTATCCAAACCCGTCATAATCTTGTACACCTCTATCAAATCACCCCTCAACCTCCTTTGCTCCAATGAAAACAAATCCAGCTTCTCCAACCTATCCTTGTAACTAAGATCCCCCATCCCTGGAACCATTCTGATAAATCTCTGCACCCTGTCAAGGGCCTTCACATCCTTCCTAAACTGTGGTGACCAGAACTGGACACAATACTCCAGTTGTGGCCTAAGGTTCAGCATAACTTCTCTACTTTTGTACTCAATACCTCTATTTATGAAGCCCAAGATCCCATATGCTTTGTTAACCACTCTCATGTCCCATCCGGTGAGTAGCTGAGACACATTCCATGTTTAGTTCTCCAATCTTTGAGTTGGTTGATGTCAGCCAGGTGAACAAGAGTGCAGCAGCTAGCTTCAGTGTCCCTTGGTTAAGGCAAGAAAAATCTGCCACTTTGGTTTGCTATCCAGTGACCTATTTGAGTATTCGATAAGGACAGATTGGAGCTCACCTGTGGTAACCTGTGGTCATCGTCAAGTATTATACATAATGGCTGATTTTACAAATGTGCGCCATCGGCAGGCAATCTCGCCATTACGGATGGGAGGCCACACACAATTTCTTGAAATGTGCTCTCCGTGAGTTAGAGGCCCCAAAGCTCTCATTCAGACATTTCACATAAAGCTTTCTCTTGTTTGACCTTTCATGGATTTGAATCTCCCATTTATCACCAAGAGGATGATGACAGCTGCAAATGGTGTGACTGTCATGTTGTTATAATTGAGCCCTGCTCGGAGTGTTACTTAACACTCGTAACGTATATCACCTAGAATTTGAAATTTGAATCAGGACTTAAATTAATGGCATTTGTCCCACTGATTAACGAAGTTGATGGTTTTAGTCTCCTTGCACGAAGACATACAATGCTACATTAACCTATGGTGGAACTTCAGAACTGGTGTTAACACCAGCCACAGTAACCTTAAAGCCTAAGCAGCCATTTTACACCTGGAGGCAGGTTTCATAAAAATTAATAAGTTGGGATACCATCCCTAAAATTAGCAACTTGTACATTATTCTCTTTCTGCTGTAAACAGAGTACCTAAATTTTATACAGGTTGAGCGTCCAAAATCCAGCAACCTCGGGACCGAGACCGAGCTGGCTTTCGTGTTTTTCCAGACTTCGGAACGTGTTTCTGATGTCCGAAGTCCGGAAATATCGCAACCTGGGCTTGGGCGTTTCCAGACTTCGGACATCAGAAACACGTTCCGAGTCCGGAAATGCCTGGGCCGCTCCGCGTAGCGCTGACACATTTCTCCGCCCCGCCCCTTCTGTTAAAGGGGAGGGACGCTGTGAGCTCTGCAGAGCATCCGATGGCCCACACTAGGCCACCAGGGCGGCGTGGTGTCGTGGCCGCAGCCTGGCGCAAACACTTAGTGGAGCTGTGCAGATTAAGGAGGATAAAACACAACACTAAAGTTTTATTGCATCACTCGCATTTTTCATAGGATTTTTCAAAAATAAGGCTTTTTGAAGTACAGGTTGAGCGTCCAAAATCCGGAAACCTCGGGTTCCGGACCACCCTGCCACCAATCGTCCCAGAGTCCGGATTCCGGAACATTCTGGATTTTGGACGCTCAACCGGTACTATTAAATACTATATAGTATATTTTAATTTAGCAATTTTTAACTGTTAAAAAAAATGCAGCCTATCACTACTGTTTGGGGAAAATGAAATAAAATCCAAATCATGTGCAGTACAGCTTATAGATGGCTAAAGAAACGACAACACCCCCAGTAAGTATTATCAATAATGAGAAATTAGCCTGGTTTACCAGACACCTCTATGGTACTCTGTACTTATCCATTCCAGGCAACACGTACAGGGGCCAGATGCAAGATGTAGGGAAAGAGGATCTTCCCCATCCGTGACAATGGCTCTTCTCTGAATCACTGACATCAGCTAGGTAGAAGCAGATTACGGGCAGAGACTAGGACAAGAAATTGGCAGATAGCCGCTGAGGGGACTCGAATGAGACCTAAATCCAAAGTGGATGCTCTGCAAAGAGTCCCTTTGTCCTACTCAACTGCAGTGCATCCAGGGGACTGCTTTATGAGTTATACCTGTGGAGCTTTAATCGTGGCCTCTCTGTGACGCCACTGAAATGATACCACATCTTTCCAACTGACAGAAATGGGTTTTTTAAGCAGCTGCAGAGACAAGACTGATTTCTTGACAACAAACTGGGCAAAAATCCGACTCATGCTATTCACCCTCAGGCATCCACTCACTATATGCAAGAACTTCTTGAAGCCCTCGCTACCACAGTATGGTAGCCTTATTTATAACTCAACACTAATAAATAATCTATCAAGTTTCCTAACCTCTATGGAAGAACAAAGAAAGACAACATTTCCAGTACATTCACTGATATTATAAAAGATTTGAAGTTATATTTCCAATACTCAGTAAAATTACTGAACAAGTCAACCTGAACCGGAATTTTCAAAATGTTTTATTTTTCCAATTTTGTCAAACTCCATCAGGTTACTGCCAGGTTTGTTATATTTGCTCCCCTGATGGCTCAACATGTTTAACCAGCGAGTAGCTGAGCCATAAAGACCGCAGGGGGAAATTTTCAGGGGGGCAGCGGGCGTGATCGGTGGCGGGTCGGGTGAGAAATTGTTTTTTTTTGACAGCGGGTCGGGACCCCGCTGTCAACCCGCCACCACGCGCCTTTCCCAAATGTTGGGTCTGTCAGGGCTGAGCAGACCTGACACGCAGCGGCGGGGGAGGCAATTCAGGTCATTATGACCTTGTTAACAGCCCATTAAGAAGTATTTTGAGCTCACCTTCGGAGTTTACCGGGTCGCCCACGGGGTCTACACTGCTCGGAGATCACATCAGGTAAGCAGGTCGGGAGTTGAATGGCCATGCAATCATCTCATTGCTCGACAGCTGCAAATGTGCTATAAAAGCTCCCATCTCACAGCTGTTCACTTTCCAAGCTCAGAAGCTGTTGCGTACTGCATTTGGAAGACAGATTGAGCTTCATGTAGGTTGCAAGTGATTGGAGTAAACTCTCTATCCAGTGTCACCTCATTGGAACAACCCCTCTCACCACTGACAGATCGCTTCTGTCATCTCAAGTTCACCTGCCATCTACTACATCAGCATTGGTGCCCTTGAAACTAGCTCATCTTGGTCCTCAGAATCTGACCACGATCAGCCCCAACACCAGCAGCACCGGGCACACCAGCAGCACCAACATCCACACCAACCTTCTCCGCAATCAACTTATGCTGCACAGGAGAGAGGGTATCAGCACCTGACCACAATGCTGCCCGGGACACCAGGCCAGATTAACTTCACTTGACGCTGTACACCCTGGCTGACACATGATGTGCCAGGTTGGCACCACCCCACACCAACACCATAAAGCATCCCTTTAATGTCCAAGCCATTCCTTTCACACTCATCATCATTGCGGGGGGTACCGTTATGTATCACCATTCACTGCAACTCACTAAGCCACTTCCAAAGGTGCACACAAATCTGTCCAAGAATGCAAAGTGTTCAAAATAAAGGTTTCAATGTTTGACAGCACATTAACAGAAACTTCACATGAACATTGGCAAAAACACACAAGTGGCTACCCTTGTGTGTTGTTAGTTGGTATGATTGGACTAGGATGAGGGTAAGTGTGAGGGGTAGCTAGTGAGATGGGGATGTGATGATGTAGATAGAGAGGGATGGGAGGAGGTGCAAGGTAAGTTCGTGTGAGTAAGGATGTGCAAGAGTATGGTAGGGAAGGCAGAGTGATGTGGATGTGATGAGTGGCACAGCAGGATGAGGTTGAGTGTGGCTTTGCAGTAACGTTTCGTGAGCTACTAAGATCATTGAAACATTTGCGCCACTGCAGCCTAGTCTTCCTGATGACATCCCTGCTTGTGCCCTCCTCTGCAATGTGCAACCAGGCTGTGTTGATCTCCTGGGGAGGTCTCTTCTGCCCATTGGAAGGGAAGAGAACCTCCCTGCATGCTCTGACTCCCTCCATAAGAATCTGGAGGGAGTCATGGGAGAGCCTCGGTGCAGCCGTGCACCTTTGTGCCGTGCTTGTCAGTGTTTGCAGCACCTTAATGCTGTAGAACACTGACAGCACAAATGTCAAAATCAATTTGCGCATGGTCCCATTATGGAAACTGGCTGATCACGCATCATCAAATGACGTCATCAGACCCGCTTCCTTCAATTGGCTAGCAAACACGCTGGGCGGGCTTAACAAGACCAATCAAGGGAAAATTATTTTGGACGGCAGGCTGGAGCTGGCAACGAGGCCGAGACCTGCCACCGACGTCGCCCGCCACGGACCCGCCGAGGTTGGTAAAATCCAGCCCCAAGAGGTCAATGTTTGGTCTGTATCCAAATTAACCAATATTAGGAAGGGTGCTGCAGTTGGACTGCGTGTTCCTGGATTAGGGAGGAGTAACTTAACTAGGGTTCCTGACTCCCACTCCTGATCACTATCCACTGCGCCCTGCTGGAAGTGTGCTGTGAATCGCCTGAAGAAAATAACCTATCGGCATTAACTATCAAGGCTGGTACAGGAATAATGGCCACGTGTGCGAGGTACCAAAGGGCGCCTACCACCCATGGAACTGTGCGCTAGTAAAGAACCAATATCATAAAGAGAGGAGGGGAGAAAACTGTCTGAGAAAGGAAAAACAGTTAGTTACACTGATCCCGTACAAAATACATTCCTAAATAACAAAATTTTAGTTCCACAATTTCTTGCATGGTTTTAATTGAAATGGAAATAATTTCAGACTTTTAATTAATTTGGTCTCATTTGGTAGACCGTAGAAATAACAAAATTGTGCGAAACATCAACTGTGGGTTGTTACACCATAAACAAATATTTAACTTCGGAGGGGGTTAAGTATTTGCTCAAGAATGTATCGTTAACGTTATTGCATTAAAAACCCTGAATGCAATGTGTGATTTTCAGTTTTGCTATCACAGCAGAAAAAAAATGCTTGGTAGGTGGCACAGTTGCTTTATGGAGCATTTCCCCTTCACCCAAGACCTAGGTTTACATCTAGCCCATTGTTGGAATGAGAAGTCTCCCCTGCCGATTGTCTGGAAAGGTCCTTTGTGAAATGATGGTTTGGGCAGCCTCCATCTAGTTCCCAGTAAGCATGGATCCACAGCGGGGGAAAAAAAAACGATTTTGACACTAACTTGGTGATCTCACTCAGAGAAGCCACAGGATGGCCGGCATGGAAAATCTCTCAGACATGTAGAAAGGGATGCTCTTGTGAGGTTGGAGCTAAGGCTCACTGTTTGGAGCAGAATAAAGGGAGCTCTACTCTTGATGTAACAGTGATGTCAACTTGATGGTAACACAGAATGCCCAAACTGGGAAAGTTTTCAATTTCCACTTGCTAAAATTCTGCACCTTGATGAGCACAACATTTACCAAAGATAAAATATATGTTTGCACATCAGGTATGCACGAAGAGTAAGTTGTGGTTGTTGGAAGCCAATCATCACAGCCCAAGGGCATCGCTGCAGGAGTTCCTCAGGGCAGCGTCCTAAGCCCAACCATCTTCAACTGCTTCATCAATGACCTTCCCTCCATCATAAGGTCGGAAGTGGGGATGTTCGCTGATGATTGCACAGTGTTCAGTTCCATTCGTAACTCCTCAGATAATGAAGCAGTCCTTGCCTGCATACAGCAAGACCTGGACAACATCCAGACTTGGGCTGATAAGTGGCAAGTAACATTCGCACCACACAAGTGCCAGGCAATGACCATTTCCAACAAGAGAAAGTCTAACCACCTCCCCTTGACATTCAATGGCGTTACCATCGTCGAATCCCTCACCATCAATATCCTGAGGGTCACCATTGACCAGAAACTTAACTGAACCAGCCACATAAATACTGTGGCTACAAGAGCAGGTCAGAGGCTGGGTATTCTGTGGCAAGTGACTCACCTCCTGACTCCCCAAAGCCTTTCCACCATCTACAAGGCACAAGTCAGGAGTGTGATGGAATACTCACCACTTGCCTGGATGAGTGCAGCTCCAACAACACTCGAGAAACTTGACACCATCCAGGACAATGTAGTCTGCTTAATTGACACCCCATCCACCACCTTAAACATTCACTCTCTCCATCACTGGTGCACCGTGTCTGCAGTGTGTACCATCTACAAGATGCACTGCAGCAACTTGCCAAGCCTTCTTCAACAGCACCTCCCAAACCCACGACCTCTTCGACCTAGAAGGACAAAGGCAGCAGGCGCATGGCAACACCATCACTTCCAAATACCCCTTCAAGTCACACACCATGGCTTGCATCCCAGATTGCGAAGGGAATTGGGGAGGAGATAGCGGAAGGGCTAACCACCTCCCCTTGACATTACCATTAAAATGGCGGTTAACATAAAAGGGAACCCAAAAATCTTCTACCGGCATGTAAACAGTAAGCGGGTAGTAAGAGGCGGGGTGGGGCCTATTAGGGACAAAGAAGGTGATATATGCTTAGAGGCGCAGGGCAAGGCTAGAATACTCAATGAGTACTTTGTATCGGTGTTTACTAAGGAGGTGGATGCTGACAAAATATTGGTAGAAGTGGAAAAGGTAGAAGCAATGGAAGGGGTGAAAATTGATAAGACAGGATGTACTAGAAAGGCTGGGTATGCTTAGAGTGGATAAGTCGCCTGGTCCAGAAGGCTTGCATCCCAGGTTGCTAAGGGAATTGGGGGAGGAGATAGCGGAAGGGCTTGCCATAATTTTCCAATCTTCCGTAGATGCAGGGGAGGTGCCTGAGGATTGGAAAGTGGCAAATGTGGCACCATTGTTCAAGAAAGGGTGTAAGGACAATCCTAGTAACTACAGGTCGGTCAGTCAGTGGTGGGTAAAGTTTTAGAAACAATAATCAAAGAAAAAATTAATGGGCACTTGGAGAGGTTTAAGCTAATTAAGGAGAACCAACACAGATTTGTAAAAGGCAGATCGTGTTTGACTAATCTAATTGAATTTTTTGATGAAGTAACAGGGAGGATTGATGAAGGGAATGCAATGGATGTTGTCTACATGGATATTAGGAAGGCGTTTGACAAAGTACCACATAGCTTTTTGAGCCAGCATGTAGAAAGTCCTACAAGAGAGGGGGCGGTACTGGACCTAATTCTAGGGAATGTAGCTGGGCAAGTGGTAGAAGTGTCAGTAGGAGAGCATTTTGGTGACAGTGACCATAATTCGGTGAGATTTAAGGTAGTCATGGAAAAGGACAAAGATGGACCGGAAATAAAGGTTCTAAGTTGGGGGAAGGCCGATTTTAATATGATAAGGCAGGATCTGGCCAAAGTGGACTGGGATCAGCTACTTGTAGGAAAATCCACATCAGAGCAGTGGGAGTCTTTCACAAAGGAAAGAGAAAGAGAGTACAACGCCAACATGTTCCCGTAAAGGTCAAGGGTGGGACCAACAAGTCCAGGGAACCCTGGATGTCAAGGGATATACAAGAATGGATTAGGAAAAAAAGGGAGGCTTTTGGCAGATAAAAAGGACTAAAAACAGTGGAAGCCCTAGAGGAGTATAGAAAGTGCAGGGGGGTACTTAAAAAAGAAATTAGGAGAGCGAAGAGGGGGCATGAAAAAACACTGGCGGGCAAAATAAAGGAAAATCCCAAGGTGTTTTATAAGTATATTAAGGGCAAGAGGATAACCAGGGAAAGAGTAGGGCCCATTAGGGACCAAAGTGGCAATCTGTGTGTAGAGCCGGAAGATGTAGGTGAGGTTTTAAAAGAATATTTTGCATCTGTGTTCACTATGGAGAAGGACGATGTAGGCATAGAAATCAGGCAGGGGGATTGTGATATACTTGAACAAATTAGCATTGAGAGGGAGGAGGTACTAGTGGTTTTAGCGGGCTTAAAAGTGGATAAATCCCCAGGCCCAGACGAGATGTTTCCCAGGTTGCTGTGTGAGGCAAGGAAGGAGATTGCAGGGGCTCACACAAATTTTCAGAACCTCTCTGGCCACAGGGGAGGTGTCAGAGGACTGGAGGACAGCTAACATAGTACCATTATTCAAGAAAGGTAGTAGGGATAAACCAGGGAATTATAGGCCAGTGAGCCTAACATCAGTGGTAGGGAAATTATTGGAAAAAATTCTGAGGGGCAGAATTAGTCTTCACTTGGAGAGGCAAGGATTAATCAAGGATAGTCAGCATGGCTTTGTCAGGGGGAGATCATGTCGAACCAATTTGATTGAATTTTGAGAGGGGGTGACCAGGTGTGTGGATGAGGGTAGTACAGTTGATGTAGTCTACATGGACTTCAGTAAGGCTTTTGACAAAGCCCCACATGGGATACTGGTCAAGAAGGTAAGAGCCCATGGGATCCAGGGCAATTTGGCACATTGGATCCAAAATTGGCTTAGTGGCAGGAGGCAGAGGGTGATGGTCGAAGGTTGTTTTTGTGACTGGAATCCTGTGTCCAGTGGTGTACCGCAGGGATCGGTGCTGGGTCCCTTGCTGTTTGTAGTGTACATTAATGATTTAGATATGAATGTAGGAGGTATGATCAGTAAGTTCGCAGATGACACGAAAATTGGAGGAGTGGTAAATAGCGAGGAGGGACGCCTCAGGCTACAGGACGATATAGACGGGTTGGTCAGATGGGCAGAACAGTGGCAAATGGAATTTAACCCTGAAAAGTGTGAGGTGATGCATTTTGGGAGGACTAACAAGGCAAGGGAATACACAATGAATGGTAGGACCCTAGGAAGGACAGAGGAACCTTGGTGGGAATGTACACAGATCCCTGAAGGCAGCAGGACAGGTAGATAAGGTGGTTAAGAAGGCATATGGGATACTTGCCTTCATTAGCCGAGACATAGAATATAAGAGCAGGGAGGTTATGCTGGAGCTGTACAAAACGCTCGTTAGGCCACAGCTGGAATACTGTGTGCAGTTCTGGTCGCCACACTTTAGGAAGGATGTGATTGCATTAGAGAGGGTACAGAGGAGATTCACAGAATCACAGAATCCCCACAGTGCAGATAGAGGCCATTTCGGCCCATCGAGCCTGCACCGACACATATCCCACCCTATCCCCGTAACCCCACGTATTTAATCCCCCTAACATTAAGGGTCAATTTTATCATAGGAAATCAACCTAACCCGCACATCTTTGGACTGTGGGAGGAAACCGGAGCACCCGGAGGAAACCCGCGCAGACACGGGGAGAATGTGCAAACTCCACACAGACAGTCAGCCGAGGCCGGATTCGAACCCGGGTCCCTGGCGCTGTGAGGCAACAGTGCTAACCACTATGCCACCGTGTTGCCCAGGATCACCAGGATGTTGCCTGGGCTGGAGCGTTTCAGCTATGAAGAGAGACTGGACAGGCTGGGGTTATTTTCCTTAGAGCAGAGAAGGCTGAGGGGGACCTGATTGAGGTGTACAAAATTATGAGGGGCATAGATAGGGTAGATAGAAAGGAACTTTTCCCCTTAGTAGAGGGGTCAATAACCAGGGGGCATAGTTTCAAGGTAAGGGGCAGGAGGTTTAGAGGGGATTTGAGGAAAAACTTTTTCACCCAGAGGGTGGTTGGAATCTGGAACTCACTGCCTGAAAGGGTGGTAGAGGCAGGAACCCTCACAACATTCAAGAAGCATTTGGATGAGCACTTGAAACGCCATAGCATACAAGGATATGGACC
Organism: Squalus acanthias; assembly: GCA_030390025.1. Taxonomy (NCBI): domain Eukaryota; kingdom Metazoa; phylum Chordata; class Chondrichthyes; order Squaliformes; family Squalidae; genus Squalus; species Squalus acanthias. The sequence continues at coordinate 194,858,477 of CM059426.1, read as the reverse complement.
AAGTGCTGGAAAATGGGATTAGAATAGATAGGGCTTGATGGCCGGCGCAGACACGATGGGCCTCTTTCGGTGCTGTATAACTCTATGACTATGAGAAGGCTGGTTAACAAAATGGAGGCTCATGGAATAGGTGGGTCAGTGGCCGTTTGGATAAGGAATTGGCTTAAGGACAGAAAACAGCGAGTTGTGGTAAATTACTGTTTTTCAGACTGGAGGATGGTAGACAGTGGTGTTCCCCAAGGGTCAGTGCTGGGGCCACTGCTTTTTCTGAGAGAGATATATATATATATATATATATATAAATAAATAAATGACCTGGATATTGGAATACAGAATAGAATTTCTGAATTTGCCGATGACACCAAACTTGGGGGTGTGGCAAACAGTGAGGATGATACCAATCGACTGCAACAGGAAATAGAAAGGCTAGCAGAATGGGCAGACAAGTGGCAGATGGAAATTAATACAGAGAAGTGTGAGATGATGCATTTTGGCAGAAGGAACAGGGAGAGGCAATATACACTTAATGGCACAGTTTTAAAGAGTGTGCAGGGACAGAGGGACCTGGGAGTTAATGTGCATTGATCCCTGAAGGTGGCAGGACATACTGAGAGAGTGGTTAGCACAGCATATGGGATCTTGGGCTTCATAAATAGAGGTATTGAGTACAAAAGTAGAGAAGTTATGCTGAACCTTTATAAAGCACTGGTTAGGCCGCAACTGGAGTATTGCGTCCAGTTCTGGTCACCACACTTTAGGAAGGATGTGAAGGCCCTTGAGAGGGTGCAGAGGGGATTTACCAGAATGGTTCCAGGGATGAGAGATCTTAGCTACAAGGATAGGTTGGAGAAGCTGGATTTGTTTTCATTGGAGCAAAGGAGGTTGAGGGGTGATTTGATAGAGGTGTGCAAGATTATGACGGATTTGGATAGGCTAGACGGGGAAAGGCTGTTCCCACTAGTTGATGGTACAAGGACTAGGAGACACAGATTTAAGGTTTTGGGCAAGAGATACAGGGGGAATGTGAGGAACAACTTTTTTATGCAGTGAGTGGTGAGGACCTGGAACTCGCTGCCGACGGAAGCGGTGACACTCAATGTTTTCAAGGGGAGACTGGATAGGCACTCGAGGGAAATAAACTTGCAGGGCTACGGGGATAGAGTGGGGGAATGGGACTGACTGAATTGTTCTACAGAAAGCCGGCACAGACTCAATAGGCCGAATGGCCTCCTTCTGTGCCGTTATGACTCTATGATCATCCTGACTTGGAAATATATCTCCGTTCCTTCATCGTCACTGGTTCAAAATCCTGGAACTCGTTACCCAACAGCACTGTGGGAGTAACTTCACCACACGGACTGCAGCAGTTCAAGATGTGGCTCACCATCACCTTCTCCAGGGCAATTAGGGATGCAATAAATGCTGACCTTGCCAGTGACGCCCACATCCCGTGAATGAATTTTTTAAAAATAGGAAAAAGAGTAGGCCATTCAGCACCTCAAGCTTGTTCTGCTATTCAATTAGACCAAGGCTGATCTGTACCTTAACCTCCATTTTCCCACCTTTTCTCCATATTTCTTGGTATCCTTACCTAGCAAAAACACATCAATCTCAGTCTTGAAAATTTCAAATAAACCAGCATCCACAGTTTTTTGGGGATAGATTTCTACATTTCCACTACCCTTTAAGTTCTTCCTGATTTCACTCCTGAATGGCCTAGCTCTAATTTTAAGATTGTGACCCCCTTGTTCTGGATTACCTTACCAGAGGAAATAACTTCTCTGTATCGACCCTATCGAATCCTTTCTTCATTTTAAAGACCTTGATTAGAACACCCCTCAACCTTCTACACTCAAGGGAATACAAACCTAGTTTATGCAACCTGTTCTTGTAATTTAACCCTTTAAGCCCTGGTGAGACCACACCTGGAGTACTGCGTACAGTTTTGGCCTCCTTATTTAAGGAAGGATATACTTGCATTGGAGGCAGTTCAGAGAAGGTTCACGAGGTTGATTCCGGAGATGAAGGGGTTGTCTTATGAAGAAAGGTTGAGCAGGTTGGGCCTATACTCATTGGAGTTTAGAAGAATGAGAGGGGATCTTCTTGAAACATTTAAGATTCTGAAGGGGCTTGACAGGGTAGATGCAGAGAGGATGTTTCCCCTCATGGGGGAATCTAGAACTAGGGGGCATAATTTCAGAATAAGGGGGCATCCTTTTAAATCGGAAATGAGGAGGAATTTCTTCTCTCAGAGGGTCAAGAATCTTTGGAATTCTCTTCCCCAGAGAGCTATGGAGGCTGAATCATTGAATATATTTAAGGTGGAGATAGACAAATTTTTGAACGATAAGGGAGTCAAGGGTAGGAGAGTGGAGTTGAGGCCAAGATCAGATCAGCCATGATCTTATTGAATGACGGAGCAGGCTCAAGGGGCCAAATGGCCTACTCCTGCTCCTACGTCTTATGTTTTTATGGTATAATTCTAGTGAATCTGCACTATACCCCCTCCAAGGCCAATATATTTATTTACACTTCATCTAGAGCCATCCTTTTTTTCTTAACCTGTCCCATTACCATCTGCTTTTGCCTTGAATATCTCTTAATGTCTCTTAACCTCTCCTGCCTTCTATCCTATCACAGACCTTCCCTTTTGTTCTTTCATCCCCTCCCTGCTTTCCCAGCCCCTACACTTGCTTACAAATCTGTTCCATTTCCTGCTTTTTTCCAGTTCTGATGAAAGGTCATCGACCTGAAACGTTAACTCTGTTTCTCTCTTCACAGATGCTGCCTGACCTGCTGAGTGTCTCCAGCATTTTCTGTTTTTATTTCAGATTTCCAGCATCTGCAGTATTTTCTTTTTTTATTAGTGTTTAATTCACTGCCCCCTCTCTTCCAGGAATGCCCACCTTGAAGAAGTTCTGCTCTTCTCTCCGACGGGATTTCTGTTTGTCGCTTTTACCTTGTTCATCTTCATTGCTTTCTGTTCCCTTCTCGTGTTTGATCAGGTATTTACCTAAACTCGCTTTCACAGCCACATATCTTTCCTCAGCAACTGTCTCCGGCTCCAACTTACTCCACGTGGATTCCAACTGAAATTCCACCCTTCGTGTTTTGGATCCACCCAGGACTACAAATATCTCTAAGATATTCAGCATTCCTCAAACCACTGCTCTCGCCATATCCTGAGATCGACGCTGAATGCCATGTGCCGCCACATGAACACTCTCGACCTCTCTCTTCAGCAGCACCGACTCACTCTATCTCAAAGCTGTCCTGGTCCGCAGTTCCATTTCATCCTTCGCCTCATCCAGCGCTTTAACAAAAAACTTTTTTTCTTCCTATTCAGGTGTCAAGGATCGCAAGCTTCAACAACTCTTCGACACCAACGCCCCTCCGGAACCTTCTTCCCCTTCACTTTCCTCTGACCCCATCCCTTCTCCCAATCTCACTCCCTGCCGCATTTTCACTATCCCCTCTGACCTTCCCCTCTCTGACCCCAAACGATCAGTCCTTAGCAAAGGTCTGAGCTTCATTCCCTTACGCCCCCACCTCAATGAATTTCGAGCTCGGCATGATGCTGAGCTCTTTTTCCACCGCCTTCATCTCCATGCCCACTTCTTTGGCCAGGAGTCTTCCCCCCGCATGGCTGACCCTTTCTCCCGCTTTCAGAATTCTCATTCTACCTGGACCCCTCCCTCTGGCCTCTTAACCTCTCTAGATCTTTTCATTGCAAACTGCCGGCGTGACATCGGCCGTCTCCATTTCTTTGCTCCCCTCACTCACTCCAACCTACCTCCCTCTGAACTTGCAGCACTCCATTCTCTCAGATCCAACCCCAACATTGTCATTAAACTTGCTGACAAGGGTGGTGCTGTTGTTGTTTGGCGAACCGACCTCTACCTAGCGGAAGCTGAACACCAACTCTCCGACACCTCCTCCTACCTCCGCCAGGACCATGACCCCACTACCGAACATCAAGCCACCGTTTCCAAGACTGTCACTGACCTCATCTCCTCTGGAGATCTTCCCCCCCATAGCCGCCAACCTCAGAGTTCCCCAACCCCGCTTCTACCTCCTTCCCAAGATCCACAAACAGGACTGCCCTGGTAGACTCATCGTTTCAGCCTGTTCTTGCCCCACGGAACTTATCTCTTCCAATCTCGACTCTATTTTTTCTCCCCTTGTCCAGTCTCTTCCCACCTACATCCACGACTCTTCCAACGCCCTTCGCCACTTCAACAGTTTCCAGTTTCCTGGCCCCAACCACCTCTTTTTCACTATGGACGTACAATCCCTCTACACCTCCATCCCCCACCAGGATGGCCTGAGGTCGCTCCGCTTCTTCCTTGAACAGAGGCCCAACCAGTCTCCATCCACCACCACCCTCCTACGCCTGGCTGAACTTGTTCTCACATTGAACAACTTCTCCTTTGAGTCCACTCACTTCCTCCAAATCAAAGGTGTTGCGATGGGAACCCGCATGGGTCCTAGCTATGCCTGCCTTTTCGTGGGATATGTGGAACACTCTTTGTTCCAGTCCTACTCAGGTCCCCTCCCTCACCTCTTTTTCCGGTACATTGATGACTGTATTGGTGCCTCACCTTCCCATGGTCCATCTCTGACTCTTCCCTTCCCTTCCTTGACTTCTCCGTCTCCATCTCTGGGGATAGGTTATTGACAAACATTCACTACAAGCCCACTGACTCCCACAGCTACCTGGACTACACTTCCTCCCACCCTGCCTCCTGTAAGGACTCTATTCCATTCTCCCAGTTTCTCCGTCTCCACCGCATCTGCTCTGACGATGCCACCTTCCATACCAGTGCTTCCGACATGTCTTCATTTTTCCTCAACCGAGGATTCCCCTCTACTGTGGTTGACACGGCCCTCGACCGTGTCCGTTCTATCTCCCGCACATCTGCCCTCACCAATGCCCCTCCCTCCCGGAACCACGATAGAGTTCCCCTTGTCCTCACCTTTCACCCCACCAGCCTCCACATTCAACGGATCATCCTCCGCCATTTCCGCTACCTCCAGTGTGATCCCACCACCAAACACATCTTCCCCTCACCTCCCCTTTCAGCATTCCGAAGGGACCGCTCCCTCTGCGACACCCTGGTCCACTCCTCTATCACCCCCAACACCCCTTCCCCTTCGCCCGGCACCTTCCCGTGCAAGCGCAGGAGATGCAACACATGCTCTTATACCTCCCCCCTTCCCACTCTCCAGGGCCCCAAACACCCCTTCCAGGTGAAACAGTGATTTACTTATACTTCTTGCAATTTAGTATACTGTATTCGCTGCTCACGATGTGGTCTCCTCTACATTGGGGAGACCAAACGCAGATTGGGTGACCGCTTTGCGGAACACCTCCGTTCAGTCCGTAAGGAGCTTCCGGTCGCCTTCCACTTTAATTCACCGCTCCACTCCCACTCAGACCTCACCGTCCTCGGCCTCTTGCATTGTTCCAATGAAGCTCAACGTAAGCTCGAGGAACAGCACCTCATCTTTCGATTAGGCACTTTACAGCCTTCCGGACTCAACATTGAGTTCAACAATTTCAGACCATAACCTCGGCCCCGATCCTATATATATTTTTTATCCACACCTTTTGTTTGTGTCTTTTCTTCTCTCCCACATGGCAGCTGTTTTTTATTCTGCCAGCACAATTTACACTTCATCTAGAGCCATCCTTTGTTTCTTAACCTGTCCCATTACCATCTCCTTTTGCCTTGAATATCTCTTAATGTCTCTTAACTTCTCCTGCCTTCTATCCTATCTCAGACCTTTCCCTTTTGTTCTTTCATCCCCTCCCCCCTTTCCCAGCCCCTACACTTGCTTAAAAATCTGTTCCATTTCCTGCTTTTTTCCAGTTCTGACGAAAAGGTCATCGACCTAAAACGTTAACTCTGTTTCTCTCTTCACAGATGCTGCCTGACCTGCTGAGTATCTCCAGCATTTTCTGGTTTTATTTCAGATTTCCAGCATTTGCAGTATTTTCTTTTTATATTTTTCCTGGGGTTCGGTGCAAAGAAAACCGAAAGCAGTACTCAAAATGGTGTGACCAAGTTCTCTGTACAAATGAAGCATCACTTCCTCATTAAACATTCTCCTCACTACTGGGATGATTAACTATCACATTGAGGCTAAACTGAGCTGAGAAATTCGAAGTGCATAGTTGAAGAGTTAAACAATTTATTACATTTTTGTGCAAAACAGCTATTACTTACAACTCAAAAGACACAGTGCAGAATTTAATAGTAATAATCAACTTGAAGATGTTCACATATTGAGGAGGCCCCCGTGTATACACACCTCATTTACTTTACCCGAATAAATTACTTCAAAGCATTTTAAATTCCTACATTACAGCATCCTTGAATCATGTTGAACTTTTGAGTAAAGCGGTTTTGATTCCCAGATTCTTCACAGGGCAGCTATACAAGAAAAGCAGGTCACCAAACAGTATCCACAAGGCCTCAATGTTGTTGCAATTTTACTGATCAGAAACTACAAGATTGTTCAGACAACAGTATTGAATACTCAAGTCATGCGCATAACCTGGGTTTTACAATGTCAGTGTCTTTCACACAAGGTGAAGCATACAGATGTAACAATTTTCACTACTGTAAGTTGATTAACATTCTCTTGTATATTGAAAAATATATCGTCGAGCCCCAATAAACTTTAAACTAAAAGCAACCATTATTCTGAGCAGCAGTGGAAGCAGGAAGTGAACTGAGCCAGCAACTGAACTTTCAGAAGAATGGTTTGAGTGGGTGTGCTCACAGGACTTTTCCCGATACCGGGACCATTCATTTACTTATTGATACATCATTGTGTTTTATTCCATTGATGGAAAAGATATTTCTAAATTGCATTGCTTTTGAACTGCTGTTCAAAAAAAACAATCCCTAAAAGTGAACTGAGTCCACATTCATAAAACCAGAGCTATTACAGAGCTAGTGTGGAGTCCGTGACAAGGTTATAAATGGTATCCTTGCTGCTATAATTACTCCCCAGAGACCCAATACACCATTCTCTCAGAAAAGTAGGAGAACATACTTACAATTGTGTAAAAGCTCCAGCATGTAACTCTCCTGCATGACAAGATATGAAACATGCAAAAAGCAAGTTGTACATGAGATTTTATAGTAAATTACTTGAATGATGGTTATACAACACCATGTATAAGTTGCTTTGTGCAATTTTCCTATCCTTTAATATGAGAGAGTTATATAGGGGATTGTGCTGTGATGGAGGTCTCTTACATAATTCATATTAGCACCATCTGGTGTGGAAAGCTTATGTGCACTAAACATTTATAACAGGTAAAAAGCAGCGAGAGAGGGAGAAGGAGAAAAAAGTAATTATCTTGCATCACAGTGAAGATTTATGTCACAAATGTTAAATTTATAAACTGTGAAAAGTAAGGGGCAAAACTCATTTCAACTCAACAAAAACGAAATTCAGTCCAAGCTGCTTGGAGACTTGAAACAAAATAGATGAAAAAAGTAATTACACTATGAACCGACATCAAACCCTTACTTCGCGCAAAAGGTGACATTCAAAAACCTACCTTATCTTATACGGGAGCAATACTTAAATGGTAATGGACCTTTTTTTTCTTTGAAACGTGGCATTCAAAGCCGATCTGAAACTTTCTTCTTCCATCATGTAATTTTCTCGTCACATTTCAATAGGGACTATAATAAGCACAGACCAATTATCATCTCAAAGAGCCCTATTACTGGAGGCAATCAGGATGTAAGCGTGTCAGAAATAACAGTCATTCAATTGGACAAATTGCAACATTCGCGAGACACTAAAAGTACAGGTGCCATCAGTCCACATTTGCAGACTTAATTGCAGATTTTCAAAACAAAAGGAACTGAAAAAGATAAAATGCTGCCCAGTTCTTTGCCACTTGGTTTCTATTTAAATCACAAATATGGAAACTTGAATAAGCTCACTGCTTTAAACGTAGGTGAAACCTGTCTGTAGTCTCCTGGGGGCTACCCACAACACAGCCTTCAACACTGTAATCAAAAGAAAAGATAATGTAGCAATGCACAAGGATCCCTGGAGTTCATCTCTCTATGCTGGCACTTAGAATTAATTAGTTGGCAGTTGCTGCAAAAAATGACTGCTTTCTGTATGCAACAGGACGAATGCAGCTTACATTCAAGGTAGGGTGAGGGGAGGTGGACTGCAAGTCATGGGCTCCTCTCAGATGGACACTCTGGAGACCAATAAAAGGAAGCATACGGAAAAAGTGTTTTGGGAGCCGTTTCTAATTGACTGTTCCCACGGGGGTTCTGATCAGAGGGCCAAGCTCCAAGCAGTGTCTGTACAGAAATGAAGTATGATTCATAGAATTCTGTAACAGCCAGTATAGATTTCCAACAAACATGTGTGTTTAAATACATACAACAGTGATCCAATGTACTACACATCTAGGCAGCACTTAATAACTGCTTCAAATTTGGTCACCTTTGAAGGATTTTGTACTTTTCACTATGGACTTTTAATACTTGTTTTAAAGACTAAAAGAATGGACTTGAAATCTCGATTATTTGGTAAAAGAACACAGAACTGTCAACTTGAGCAACATCAGAAAGCTGGCAAATTAGGCCATTCACATGCCCTGCAAAGAATCATGGATGTCTTTACTACAAGACTGGTCTTGGTAAACTGCACGACCTGAGTAACTGTTAAGAACAATGCCAACAATGACAGAGATAAGGACACAAGGCCTGTGGATCTGATAAGAGATTCTTTAGTGTGAAAACAACCCACATTTGGTATGATGGTCAAACAGCAGATTTTGAAGAGAAAAAAAATAGACAACCCATCCTACAAGGGTTTTTAGGAGGACCACATGTGACGTCAGGACAAGACGGCGTGGAAGAGGAACCTTCATTCTCCCAAGAACAAAGAACTTGATCAATCCTTCGTCTTGAATTCTGGTCACTAGAAAAAAGGTTGTATGAGAGGCTACTACTTTCTTTCTGGTAAAAACTGTTACGTCTGTATGTCAAATTAAATTCTTTAAAGTTAAAAAATAACTGCAATGTCTCGCTTGATCCTTGGCCTTGTGTATTCTGCACAAGAGAGATAAGAAACTCTACACTTTTACTTCTCAATTTTTTTGAAAATTCTAATTTTTATCTTTTCTCATTATCATTTTATTTCTATGTTAGAATTTTTTTCTTAACTTCATTTTCCTTCCTCTCACATCCACTCTTCATTAAAACCTAAAAATATATTACAGAGGAACTAAAATTATTACACAGCATGTTGTGCCTCAGAGTGGTCGGGCTTGTACTTACACCCAACACCTGCAATTCCCAACACAATAGGGCAGATTTGTAACTTGCCGACTCAATAGAAATGAAAAGCGAGCGGTTTCTAGAATGGGCGAATGATCTACGATGCCAGTTTTATGCCCAGGTGGCAAATTAAAAATCTACCCCCAGAGATTTCTCGATCTCTGCAGCAGAAATGAATCTGCATTCACACTGCGTCTTTGGTGACCTCAGAATGTCCCAAAATGCTTCACAGCCAATGAATTACTTTTGAAGTGGAATTAGCTGCAAAAGTTCCAGTCAATTTATACACAAGGGCCCAGAAATTGATCTCGCTCTGTTCCCGCGGGGGTAAGCCTTTCCCGCGATGTCTCACCTCGCTTATGCTTTTTCTGATCCAGCTCGCACGAACTTGATGTTCCAGACATCAGCTGTGCTGGGCTTGCGTATCCCAGCGGCGTAGTGAATTCGTGCGAGCTGTGGGATCACGTGACTCAGTTAGAGCCAATGGCAGCACACCATCTTCCATTCATAAGTCTCACAGCATGGCTGAGAGACTTATGAATCTTACACCCCCCCAAAATAACAGCTAAACCTCAATTAAATTTAAAAAAAAACCCATCACATTAATAAAATAAGTATAGTTAATTAAATTAACCATTTTAAATAAAAAATTAAATTTTTGAAAAAATTTAAAATCTTTTAAAAAGTTATAAAAATAAACTTACCTGTCTTTAAAGTCCATAAAAAAGATATACCTGTAAAAAAAAATTCAAAAAAATACTTAATTCACTACTTACCTTCTTAAAAGCGGGTCTTACTCCTCCTTTTTACATTTCCAAAATCTTCAGTACTTACCTGCGCGTCCAAAGCATGAAGTGCACAGCGTGCGCGCAGCCTGTAGCGCGCACGCGATGCACTCCGGCCCCGCCCCCTTTTCGGAAGAGCAATTGCCGGTTTTCAGCGCATGCGCAGGGCATGCAGAAAACCGGCAATTGGAGTGGGAATACGCGAGAGTATGCGTCTCACAAACAGTAGTGAGATGAATGACCAGCTAATCATTACTGGCTGCTGACTGAAGGAGGAATATAGGCTTGGAGACCAAGAAAACTCCTTTCCCTTCTTCATAAAAGTGCCATAGGATCTTTTACGCCCACTTCAACAGGTAGACAGGATCTCAGTTTAATGGCCCGGATATTCCGATCCCTACGGATGGGTACGCGCATGCACAGCGCATGGGCTGAAAACCGGCATTTCCGATCTGTCAAGAATGCTCTTGACAGATCCTCCGGCTGCCCTGGAGAAGGGCCTCTGCGGGCGGACAGTTCCGCTTTTTGGAGACCCTCCGCCCGCAGAAAACCCTTACAATTCTTACGCCTGGTAAAAGCAGGCGTAAGGCCTGCTTTTACCAGGATAAGAGTTGAAAAAAGTTAAAAAAAAATCTTTTATCACTGATTTAAAAAAAAGTAAGTTTATTTTTAGCCCCGTAAAATAAATTTTTGTTTAAAACACATAGGGGTAGAAATTAGGTCGCGCCCCATTTGGGGCGCAAATATCGTCTGGACGCAAATATTAGCGCCTGGCGCTAATTATCGGCACTGACTGGAAACTTCACTTTTACCGCCCCGGGAGGTGAGTGGAGCGTTAAAGCAGGCGCTGCACACCTGTCTTAAGGCGCAAAGGCCAAGGAGTGAGGCGCTAACTCAGAGCGCTGGCGAAGCTCATGTAATGTCAGTCAGCAATGGAACACACACACAATGGCACGGGCCAGTTCGTAAAGGGGATGGTTAATCTTGCTTTCCATCCACATCCTGTTCATTGCAGCCTTGAATCTCGGCCTGGAGAGACTTGCACATCAAATGTGCTGGAAAGAACAATGGAGAGTACCAGGCAAAGAGCTCAGAGTGCAGCTCCCACAGTCTCTGCTAAATCGATACAAGGAATGGCAAATCAAAATGAACCTGCAAAGTGCTGCTCAGTACCCAAAACTCCTTCACACAACGTTGAATCTCTCCAGAAGTGTCTCCCTCTCTCTCTCAGAATGCGTAGTTCAAAAATGCCACCAACAATAAAAGACAGGAAGAGGCCCCCTTTAAATAGCGCCCCCCCCCAGCCCCACAGCGATTGATAGCGTTCCAGTCTTCTGGTCGTTGGATGCGCCAGGCGGTAAGGCAGGGGGCGCCACTCAATTTCCGCTCCGGGGCGCCACAAGGGCGTTGCACCATGGAATGACGTCACAATCTGCGCGCGCAGGTGGTCGCAGCGGTAAGTTTTAGCGCCACCGCACAATCTCAAGTTAAGTTCTCGAGCGGCGCAAACATCGCTGCGCCCGGGCGTTAGCGGCTTTGCGCCCCATTAGCGCCCTCTTAAGGCGCTAACGGGAGGCGCAACCAACTGAATTTTTACCTCTTAATTTATAGTAATTTCAAGTCATTTTAAAAGTGTGATTAAAAAAAATGTATTTAAAGTTTTACTATGTTTTTTCATTGATCTCCCCATTCATATATTTGACAGGCCTGTGATCAGAAAATACGGGCCAATATCTCATCTGAAAGACGACACTCTCGACAAAGCAGTGTTCCCTCAGTACTGCACTGAAATGGCAGCGTAGATTATGTGCTCAAGTTCAAGAATAGGTCATGAACCCATACATTCTGATTCAGGGGTGAGAATACTCCCACTGAGTCAAGCTGATCCTGAGGCACCAAGTGGAGGCTGGGTTCATCCCTACAGGGAGGGGAGTCCTCCTGGGCCACTCCTGTGTAACCTTCTATCAGCTGGCTATAGAAATCCATTGACTGAAGCAAGGAAACAAGTTCCCAGCCTATTTTTTTTTAATAAAGATGTGTATATAGCACAGAGAAATTGTGGCAGGGTAAAGGTAAATAGGGGAGAAAACTAAGATAATAAAAATTATTCTGTAAAACATATTCTGCACAGGGTAATTCTGCTCTCTTTTCAAGTTGTTTTGAAAAAAACTTGATTGAGTTCTTTGATGAAGTAATGGAGAGGATTAATGAGGGTCGTGCGGTTGATGTTGTGTATATGGACTTTCAAAAGACATCTGATAAAGTACCACGTAATAGACTTGTTAGCAAAATTGAAGCCCATGGGATTAAAGGGGCAGTGACTGCATGGATGCGAAATTGGCTAAGGAGCAGAGAGCAGTGGTGAATGGTTATTTTTCAAACTGGAGGGAAGTATACAGTGGTGTCCCCCAGGGGTCAGTGTTGGGACCCTTGCTCTTTTTGATATATATTAATGACCTGGACTTACAGGGCATAATAAGGACAAATGCAGCAGGCGCATGGGAACACCACCACCTCCAAGTTCCCCACCAAGTCACACACCATCCTGACTTAGAAGTATATCGCCGATCCTTCATCGTCGCTGGGTCAAAATCCTGGAACTCCCTCCCTAACAGCATTGTGGGAGTACCTTCACCACACAGATTGCAGCAGTTCAAGGCAGCGGCTCACCACCACCTTCTCAAGGGCAACTAGGGATGTGCAATAAATGCTGGCCTTGCCAGCGACGCCCAGATCCCATAAGCGAATAAATTTTTTTCCCAAAGTTTGCAGATGACACGAAACTCGGAAATGTCGTAAACAGTCAGGAGGATAGTAACAGACTGCAGAAGGACATAAACAAACTGGTGAAATGGGCAGACACATGGCAGATGAAATTTAACGCAGAGAAGTGTCAAGTGATTCATTTTAGCACGAAGAATGAGGTAAACTAAATAATACAATTTTAAAGGGCGAGTGGTAACAGAGACTTGAGGGTGTACGTGCACACGTCTTTGAAGGTGGCACAGCAAATTGATAATGCTGTTAAAAAGGCATACAGGATCTTTGACTTTATAAATAGAGGCGCAAAGAGTACCAAAAGCAAGGAAGTTATGATAACCCTTTAAAAAACTGGTTAGTCCCCAGCTGGAGTTACTGTGACCAATGCTGGCCACCACAATTTAGAAGGGATGTCAAGGCCTCAGAAAGGGTGCAGAGGAGATTTACTAGAAGAGGACCAGGGATGAATAACGTCAGTTACATGGACAAGCTCGGGTTGTTCTCCTTAGAGCAGAGGAGGGTAAGGGGCGATTTGATAGAGGGGTCCAAAATCTTGAAGGGTTTTGATAGAGTAATTAAAGAGAAACTGTATCCAAGTGGCAGAAGGGTCAGTAACCAGAGGGGACAGATTTTAGGCAACTGGCAAAAGACCAGAAGCGACATGAGGAAGAAAAATATACCCAGGGAGTTATGATGATCTGGAATGCACTGCCTGAAAGGGTGGTGGAAGCAGATTCAATAATAACTTGCAAAAAGGAATTGGATAAATACTTGAAAAGGAAAAGAAAATTGCTGTGCAATGGGGAAAGAGCAGGGGAGTGAGACTATTTGGATAGCTCTTTCAAAGAGTCGGCACAGGCGTGATGGGCCGAATGGCCTCCTTCGGTGCTGTATCATTCTATGATTCTAAAACGCCATTCAGGTCCAAGCCCAGTTTCATTTGTGGTGCAGACTAACCTTTAAATCAGTCTTCTTGTTCCATGTCCTATTTGCAACAAGAGTGGGCCATTTCTTCGACAGGAGGACTAATCAGTAGCACTGTATGATTTACAATAATCTTGTGCAAACTCCAATTATACAGCATCACAGTGATCTTTATGAAATTTCTGCCCTTTGCTGTCATCCATTTTTCTTTAATAACATTCCTCTAGCAGACCTGACATACATGTATCACTAAAATCCATTTGTTGTACCGAAATACAGTAATTAACCAAGCTTACTGTGATTGATGACAAGGTTCTAACATATAATGATAAGAGAATGAAGTCAAAATGTGGATTTCATTGCCATCAATCCATGGTTTCTGGAAATCCAGAGTTACGGTAGAGAAAATCATTTACGTAGAATAAAACAGGAGCTTGAGAAAGCTCCACGGCTAGAATATAACCAAGCACTCGGATAATATGATAACATTAGGAAAGCAAAAGAGATGTAAAGAAGTTAGCGCAAACCTGAGAGTGCAGTATAGCAGCATCATCTAATTTATATCCTATATACTTATTGTCATTGTTCTGTGATTGTAGTGCCGTACCCAAGATGCTTTTTGCCCTGGCACTATTGAGGCTCCTGTTACATGCGGAATTAATTTAAACAGTATTTGCACAAGGAGGGTCCTGCTCCCCTCCCCAAACAATACTACGATTAATGGTTACGTGACAGGAAGAAATGATTTAACACACCAAGTTGCTAGGTGTTCTATAGAAGGTATTTATTTTATTTCACAAAAGAACTGACTGCCCAGTTTTCTCTACAGTGCATGTAGGAAGTAATGATTAAGTAACCACTTGTATACTGGAATTGGTTCAAAAGCAATGCCAGTTTATATCCAACCCATGGATGCTTCCTAAACACCAAAATAACCCATTTCACTTTGAATTACGATGGAGTTTCAGGTAAGCTGCTGTGGTGCATGGAGAACAGCTCCTGCAATACTGGTAGATCCAGTCCTCTTCCATGATGTTTAATATCTTCTCCTATCTTTGAGATAACATATAGTACACACCACACTCCCTACTCAGAAAATGGACAGTCAATGTGCTTCTAGGCATCTGCCATTGTGGTTTGATAATTGGCTCCTACAAAATGTGTCTGGAGAACCTGAGGTGATTGATCCTTTGACTTTCCCCTCATGGAATATTACTGTGTAGAAGGAGGCCTTTTGTGCCGGCTTTCAAAGAATTATCTACTTCGTTTTATTCCTCTGCCTTTTTAATTTTTTTTTTCAAATGTTTATCCACTTTGTTTTTAAAAATGATTATGGATTCTGCTTCCACCACTGCATTCCATATCTTATCTCTGTAAATTCTCCGAACACCTCCTCGGGATTTTTTGGTGACATAATCTTAAATTTATGTCCTCCAGTTACCAACTCATGAACCACTAAAAATTTTCCTAATTTATCTCATCAAAACCCCTCGTAATTTTGGGCATCTCTATCAGATCTCCTATTAACCTTCTTCATTCTGATATAAAAAAAAAAGCCCCAGTTTATCTAGTTTCTCTCAATAAGTAAAACTTCTCATTCCTGGTGTCATCTTAATTAATCTCTTTTGCATCCTGTCCATGGTCCTGACATCTTGGTAAGGCGCCCAAAACTGGACAAAGTATTCTAACCGATGATTTGTATAGGTTTAGTATTGCCTCTTTGCTATTGTACTCTATACCCCTATTGATAAAACCTAGGATCACAGATTTTTTTGCTGTTAAAAGGAACAGTTTTATTAACTTCTCCTCCTCTCCCTGTGCTGAAACGCATGGCCTCTGCAAGCAAGTTGTGTTAAGAAAGTGGTCCCAAAGCATGGGGCTGCAATGCTCTAAGGGGTGAGAAGATACTGCGTTTGCCATCCTTGAAACTTTTTTCCTCAACAGGGATAAAGTACTTCGTGATTACCTGGCACTGGGTTATGAAACTGTCACAAGCACAAACACATTAAACTCTTCAAAATTGTAGCTGCAAGTAGCCTTCGCTCCTGATATTTGCAAGCAAAGCACATCCACCATTTCATGAGAACTTTGTGGCAACAGTGGACAAAAATCAAAGGTCAGCCATTCAAACATAAAATATTTAACGAGAAAATGCCATTTCACCCACCAAGCCCATTCTCGCCACAACCCAGAGCCAATTTTCCCCATTGTGGTTTCTACTCAACCCAGTCTTCTGAGGGAGACTTCATTCACAGCTACATTTTTGAGCTCCAGAAAACTTATTCAACTCTTATTCATAACAGCGCAGCAACATTCCAAACTATGAATCCAAATTTAGAACCCATAATTGTGTTACACAAGTGCCGCATTCATGGTGCCATCAATAAAGAAAAGAAAGAACTTGTATTTGTATAGTGCCATAGCAGGACATTTACTGTGATTAATTGTTTTCCCACAGTAGAAGGAAACTTGGTGCCAAACATACAGCCAGGAATCCTATCAGCTTCCAAGATTTTGGTCATAATTTGCTAGTACTGAAAGGGGAGATAAACATCGGCTGATTTGCCGCTAGGCTCGCTGCAGCATCTTCTAATTAGAAATGCACAATATGGAGGAAGTTAGCACCGGCGATGCCATTGCAGGAAAATCAGGGCCAATGAGTCCTTGATTTTCTATGTGCTATTTTGGGTGGGGTATTAAAGTGTACATGTGGAACCTGATGTTGTGTTTTTGGATAATGTTGCCGAGGGGCAGCATGTACATGAGAAATAGGAGAGGGCCAAGGATAAATCCTTGGGGGACTCTAGAAGTAACAGTGCAGGGGGCAGCAAGAGAAGCCATTGCAGGACATACTCTACCTACAACTGGATAGCCAAGAGTGGAATCAGACAAGCGCAGTCCCACTCAGCTGGACCACGGAGCAGAGGCGTTGGAGGAGGATGGTGTGGTCAACCGTGTCAAAGGCTGCAGACAGGTTGAGAAGGACGAGGAGGGATAGTGCACCATGGTCACAGTCACATAGGATATGATCTGTGACTTTGATTAGGGCCATTTCATTGCTGTGGCAGGGGTGGAAACCTGATTGGGAAGGTTCAAACATGGAGTTGCGGGAAAGATGGGCACGGATTTGGGAGGCGACAACACATTCAAGGGATTTGGAGAGGAAAGGGAGGTTGGAGATGGGGCGGTAGTTTGCAAGAATAATGGGGTCAATGGTGGAATTTTTGAGGGGGGGTGGTGGTGATGCTGACAGATTTGAAAGCAAGGGGGACAGTACCGGATGAGAGGGAATCATTCACAAGGTCAGCTAACATTGGGGCCAGGAAGGGAAGTTGGGCAGTCAGCAGTTTAGTGAGAATAGGGTCGACAGAGCAGGAGTTAGGTCTCATGGACAAGATAAGCTCGGAGAGGGCATGAGGGGAGATAGGAGAGAAACTAAAGAAAGATGCAAATTGTGGGCGAGAGCAGGGGAGAAACATCGGGGACATTTGGCTTGGTGGGCAAGGGAAAGGGAGAGATGTGGCATCGACAGGTGAACGGATGGTCTCAATCTTAGTGACAAAGAAGTCCATGAGCTCGTCACATCTGTTGGAAGCAAGGGTGGAGGAGGCTGGGGAGAGGGGTTTAAGGAGACGGTTGATAGTGTACAAAAGATGCCAGGGGTTATCTTTGTATTCCAGGATGATCCTGGAGTAGTGAACGGTTTTGGCAGAGGAAAGCCGGGCCTTGATATGATCCAGTCTGATCTGGCGGTGAATGGCTAAACCAGTTGTACACCATAAACATTCAAATCTGCGTCCCGTGGACTTAAGGGAGTGAAGAAGGGGTTGTACCAAGGGGAACGACCAATATGGGAGAAAGGGTTTTACTAGGGACAAGGGCATCAAAGGTGGATGTGAGGGTGTGATTTAGCAGATCGGTAGATGCAGAAATATTGTGGCGAATGGATAGCTAAAGGGTAGACAGTCGGGAGTTTGAAAGTGCCATTGTAAGTGACCTGGGGGAGAGTTTTTTCCAAGGCTGATGCAGAACGAAGTGAGATTTGCAAGGCAGATGTGAGTGGTGAGGGATACAAGGAAGTGATCAGAGATGTCCTTTTCTGTGATTGAGGCAAAGGGAATAGATAGGCCATGTGAGATGGAAAGTTTGAGGGGGTGCTGTGACTATGGGTAGGAGAGTTTATATGGAGAGGGAGGTTAAGAGAGGACAGGAGGGCAGTGATTTCAAAGGAGAGGGCAAGGTGAGTTGAAATGGATGTTAAAATCACCGAGGGTGAGAAGTCGTTTGGTGCAGAGGCTGAGGGAGGAAAGCAGTGAGGATATCTCGGCAAACTTGTCATGGGGCTCGGGTGGGTGGTAGAGATCGAGGATTTTAAGGGAGATGTGAGTGGGATGGAACAAGGTGATGTGCACAAAGGAGGTGAATTTGCCAGAAGGAGTAGGGGGACAGACCAAGGTGAAATCACCAATTTCAAAACATGAACAGGAACAAAGGACACTAATGCCTTTAGTCAGTAACAAAACACTCCTTACTACATTTGCAACATCATGTCAACCATTCAGCAATTACTGCCAGCATCTCAAATAATAGTTAATTATTCACAATGGCTTGTGAAGACGATTGAGGGAGCACATTCTCTGCTGTCATAGAAAGAAAGTACTTACCCTTTTTGTGCATCTAATCTATGGAAATTATCAATATTATAATCAATATCAATTAGAAAACTCAGTTACTACGACCTGTCTGATTTTCTACTTGCACAGACAGCAAATCCATACACTGTGTCCTGTCTGCAGTCACATTCTATCCATCACGATTTGAAACTGTACTATTTCTTTTGTCAGGCTCGATTTTGCTGCTTCTTTCTACCATGAGCATGGATTCCAGTGATGGCTCAATTCTGTGTGGAGACAATACTGGAATGGTTTCCAAGCAGTCATCATTGAGTAGTGAAATATGATCACACCCTCTGTTCCTTCCATGCTATCCTATTTTTTGCAGATGAAGTATTGTAAGAAAATATTTCAGAAAAAAAATTACCCTCTTACCAAATTGATCAGGAGCTGAGCTATAACTTAAATCATATTGACTGACTTCCTCCCTACAGTCAAACCTTTCTACAGGTCTAATTGTGTCTCTGCACTCCAGTTATCAGACTCTGCAAAATATCACCCCCACAAAATTGCAATTGATCTTGTGTGAACTCATCTGCTATTAAAGTGAAGATTTTTGCTGAATAAATTTAGAAAATACTTGTTTTCCCCACTTTTTTTTGTAAGTGTTCTCCCATCTCCCTCTTTGCGGTCATATACATTTCCATCTATTTCAGTTGGCTCTGGTATTTTGCCCAAGTGGCCATTCTTGAAAGGAGGGTTCTTCTGGTCTCCCGCTAGAGACTGGCAGAACCTCCAGGAAAATGGCGTAAATGGCCGTTGTCAGACATTTCAATGTTTCTCTGGGGGTTCCACTCTGGCAATATCCCAGAAGAGGTGTGGAATTTCAGTGCCTATGTGTCAGTAGATTATTCACCCACAGGGGCATCCAAGCGGAGCCTGATCCCGCCTGTCCCCAATATCCGCACGTGCTGTTGTAACAGGAATAGCAATCAGGAGCAGGAACCCTGGACAATTTTCTCTTCCTTAACTCAGAGTACAGGGCCCCTTTCCCCTTAAACATCAGCTAGAATGCAGCGTGGATAGACAGTGCTTCTGTTGCTACATCACAAACAGAAATGCAAAATACAAATGCCAAGCCAAAAGCCCCGTAAAAAGGTTTGCCACATTTAGCAAAGATCCACTACTTGGCAAATATGTTTGGGGCCTGAGAAATCCATTTGTTAAGAACTTGGTGCAAACTAAGGGGTTTTTATAAATAAAGGAAGATGTGCAACACTGCCCCAGACAGGAAAATACCACAAGCTCCCTGAAAACTTGCAGTTCTACTGATTTCAGAGATTATATAAAGTCGCTATAAAAATTCACAGCAGAGGGCTGCAAATGGCATGGTAACACTGAAAAAGTTTTTAAAACATCAGCACCTCGATTACTGCATTTAATTTGCCTAGGTTTCTTCAAACTGTTGGAAGTTTATTGCTGTTTTCACTTTGCAGTATGCGTTCAAACTCTGCCAGAGGAAATTTATCACTGAATGGCATATTTTAAACTCCCTCGAAAGCTAGTATAAAAATTGCATCTTTATTCAGGTTTCTGTGTCTTCTCAATATAAGGGAGCAACTTACACACCAGGCTTGACTTTTAGGGGCAAAAATTCAGTATCGCCCCATTTGGGGCGCAATTATCGGCTGGGCGCAAAGATTAGCGCCTGGCGCTAATTATCGCCACCGACTGCAAACTTGACTTTTATCGCCCCTGGAGGTGATTGGAGCGCTAAATCAGGCGCTTCACACCTGTCTTAAGGCGCAAAGGCCGAGGAGCGAGGCGCTACCTCAGAGCGCTGGCGAAGCTCATGTGATGTCAGTCAGCAATGGAACACACACACAATGGCGCCGGCCAGTTCTTAAAGGGGAGGGTTGATCTTGCTCTCCATCCACATCCTGCTCATTGCAGCCTTGAATCTCGGCCTGGAGAGACCTGCACATCAAATCTGCTGGAAAGAACAATGGAGAGTACCAGGGAAAGAGCTCAGAGTGCAGCCCCCACAGTCTCTTCTAAATCGATACAAGGAAGGGAAAATCAAAATGAACCTGCAAAGTGCTGCTCAGTACCCAAAACTCCTTCACACAGCGTTGAATCTCTCCAGAAGTCTCTCTCTCTCTCTCAGAATGCGTGGTTCAAAAATGTCACCAACAATAAAAGGCAGGAAGCGGTCGCCTTTAAATAGCGCTCCCCCAATCCCTTCCTGACTGCAAAACGCTCCCCTCAACCTGTCGCTGCTAGCGGCAGGCAGTAAGACAGGGGGCGCCACTCAATATCCGCTCCGGGGCGATACCGGGGCGTTGCGCACTCGACTGACGTCACGATCTGCCGGCGCAGGAGATCGTGGCGGTAGTGTTTAGCGCCACCGCAAAATGTCTAGTTAATTTGGCGAGTGGCGCAAACATTGCCGCGCCCGGGCGCTAGATGCTTTGCGCCCCATTAGCGTCCTCTTAAGGCGCTAACGGGAGGCGCAACCAACTGAATTTTCCCCCCTTAGGCTATTTATTAAAATGAGAACTTGACATCCCCCCCCCCCACCCCGCCAATGTTCTTCATTATTTTGAGGTACCAGTGAAAAATATAACACTTTGTTCTGCATTCCATCGTCGGAATTGAACACTCTTGGGTCAACATAGCTAGAAAGAGCATGAAGCTCCCTATACAATGCCCCCAACAATAAGCCTTCATTCCCACCTTGGAAAAGCACCCTTTTCCACACCAGCGTGAATTATTTTCTATTTCCCGCAAATAGCCATTCTTTTAAAATTCTCCGCATGAGACTGCCAATTTACCAAGTGGTGGGTATTTATCTGCCATTGGAAACTGGATCGATACTGCCCAACTCAGTTCATGTAGGTCAGTCAACAAAGGGCTTTCATCCCTTAGTCAAGTCAGGATTCAGACACAGGTCTGAGCTGAAAAGAAGCACATTAATTTCACCCAGCCCTGGCAGTTTTAATTTTTGATAGTTGTGTTTAAATTGGCAATTTTTTCATTGGTGACTTGTACACTGGATTTTATAGGAATGAGCACACCTCAATAATCACTGGAAAAGGGAATGGTGCATCTACCATTTCTTAATTCCAAGATCATAAACACCAGAGCACCTCGACAAATCTGTTCTTCGTCCCTCCCCAAAATACACATTGGCCCAAAAATTTGTGTTGATACGCGAGAGTACGCACTGTGTACTCTCGCGTATTCTGTCTCCAATTGCCGGTTTTCTGCATGCACTGCGCATGCGCTGAAAACCGGCACTTGGTGAATGGAAAAGGGGGCGGTTCCTAGGTGAACCGCGTGCGCGCTACAGGCTGCGCGCATGCAGTGCACTTAGTGGTTTCAACGCGCAGGTAAGTACGGAAGATTTTACACATAAAAAAAGGAGTAAGACCCACTTTTAACAAGGTAAGTAGTGAATTAAGTATTATTTTGAATTTTTTTTAACAGGTATATCTTTTTTAGAGACTTTAAAGACAGGTAAGTTTATTTTTATAACTTTTTAAAAGATTTTAAATTTTTTCAAAAATTTAATTTTTTATTTAAAATGGTTAATTTATTTAACTATACTTATTTTATTAATGTGATGGTTTTTTAAAAAAATTTAATTGAGGTTTAGCTGTTCTTTTGGGGGGCTATAGTATTCATAGCTTTCACAGCACTTATGTGAAAGTTATGAATGGAAGATGGTGTGCTGCCATTGGCTCTAACTGAGTCACGTGATCCCACAGCTCGCACGAATTAACTGCGCCTGTGGGATACGCAAGCCCAGCACAGCAGCTGTCCAGAACATCAAGTTCGTGGGAGCTGGAACTGAAAAAGCCAACGCGCAGTGAGAGATCGCGGGGAAGCCTTACCCTCGCACGAAGGCTTCCTCACGAATTTTTGGGCCAATTATCTTAAACTTTTTGTGTAATGTTCTTGCTTATTTGCAACATGCTGTTTAACATTGCATCTAAAGGATTGTTAAGCATTTGAATTTTGTTTGCACCTATAATAATTTGTATATTAAATCTGTATTCTGTTTGTGTATAGAAGTAAAATCAAATAAATTTCTGTTATTTTCAGTTCCAATCTACTCACAATGGTTTAAAAAAACTCTTAATTACAGATCTATTTCTACAGTACACATGTTCTACATGATTAGGGATGGATTTTTGCGCAATTTTGAATATTCAAATATGCTGTTTCAAAGATTGCACTTCTGCGTGATTTCTGACACAATTGAACTACGAGACATCTTTCATTATCAACCCTCACTCCAACTGATTGACAATAAATAAAACAAATTTTGTGTTACTTCATCTCTGTAATTAAAGCAAACTGGAAGCAGGTGCTTTTTTCCCCTTCCTGCTCAGGTTAATTGGGGTCCGTCAGCTTTAAGAGGATCGCTGCCTCAAATATGGTAACTAGGACAATATCTTCCATAAAACAGCTTGAAAAAGCACTTTTCTGAAGTGTGGCACAATCCAATAGCTTCAGTCTTGTCTGTGCCAGAAATATAGTCAAGCAAAACCATTGATTTGCTACTTTAGTTAAAAATGGACACTGATGTAAAGTGGTGCTTCCTGCTTTATACACACATCTACTTTTTCCCCAATTGAATTAGCAAACAAATGAAAATTTAACACCGAATTATTTCCGTCTCCTCTCAATTTTAAATACATTTTACCCGCATGGATCCCCCCCAACCCCCTCCCCCGATGCCATACACTATTCTCTTGTTAAGATGATGCATGGATAACTGTTTTCAAGTCCTCTGATAACACTACTCTTAACCTAATTGCTGGAAGGTGAACAGATCTGGTCTGTGTGAATCACATTTTGAACCAATTTTGTCTGATTACGCTCCTGTGAAGCGCCTTGGGACATTTTACTACATTAAAGGTGCTATATAAATGCAGGTTACTGTTATTGTTGTAACATGAACTCCATAGACCATCAGACGACTGAGCTGCATTTATAACAAGTCAAATTGAGCAGTTTCCAGGGTATAATTCTGATTACAATGGATTATGACGGAGTCAGAGCCACGTCATCATGTGTGTTGAAGTTTGATGGGGATTATTAGTTCTTGTAAGAACCAATAAAACCAAGCAGGAGGAAGCAGTAAGTGACTATGACAATCATCATTCTGCTCTCAACATGATCCATATATTGTTTTAATGGTACAGAAAACCAGGACAATATGAAGAGAAATGATACTGTGTATTGACAGCATAACTAGATGACACATTAATTTAAAAAAAAATACATATTAAAATAAAACCCAATGAGCCACTGGGTGCCATTACTATACAAGTGTTTAAGTGTGGCAAAGAGTTATTCAGCCTCAAACATCTAAATGTCTCTGCCAGCCTGACCCCTTTTCATTAACCACTTTCAATCTAGTTTCTCAAAGCTGTATCCGTTACCTAGGTTTGACAAGATGCCTAAAGTTCAGATTGGTCACTGAACCATTTCCACTGATTCAACATGATTCTTGTCATCCCGAGTCTCCCGCACTAATATTCAGGTTCTTTTTTACCAAGGCAGAAAGTCAATTAGGTTAATCACAATTCACAAGCAATAAGCTCAATTTAACAGCAAATATGGACGAGCCTGTTGTAAAACTGTCAGCTGATAGGCATGAATATGCAAAGAATAAAATGTGTCCAGTGAAAATGAACGATTACTTGAAGTGTTATTTTTACATTCTCTGCCTTGTCTCATACTCTTATTGAAACCGACACACATGTGCTAATGATATTTACATGGTCACTCATTACTGCTATTTTTTCTTTTGTCACCATACAGCATCAGTCAGATGTTGTATACATTGCTTGGCTGCATGAACTCTGCACTGGCTCAGTGAAACACTGCGACATTAAATGGCTATTTTCCAACTCACAGATCTGGAAAATGGACTTTAATCAATGACTACAAGACCTTATTATACCTCAAGGCACCAAATGGGGCCTACATACCAAAGGATGTTGTATTTATGGCCATCTAAATCGTCAGGCTAGTTGAATCTCATTGTAATTCCAAGCAGCACAGTAGCCTGTGTGTGATTCACATGTTGATGATTTGCTTATTGTATTCTTGTGCTATTTGTCTGCGTGAAATCAATGCTGTACTACAGAACTGGAAACGCTAAAATGTTTGTCTGATAATGAAAACATTTTCAACAAACAGTATTGAATTTTGCTTTTTTTTTAAATCAAGAAAATAAATTTCATTTTGCTGAACTATGAACACTGTGAAATATAAATTAGATAAGGAGGACAATTCTCCTTGTTGCTGGATTAGAAGGCAGAATGTCTATCAGGAAAATGCCCCCACAAATAACTGTTTGATGTGCCTTTTCCATCTAAAGCAAAACATAGAAGTGCTATTAAAGAATTGGGGGACCAACGAGCAAAATCAGTCAAAGATAAAAAAATGGAAGATTGCTCTCCCACACTTCAGAACAGGATGCAAAAACAAGCTCGAGGACAAAAAAAACCCTTAAATATGAAATATAGACTGGAAATATACAGCTGGACTGTTAGTTCTGACAAAGGGCCTCTGCCTGAAATCACTTTGCTCCTCCACACTTCCTCGTCTCTTGGCATTTAGAAAATATTCCGATTTGTCATCCGTGGATCCAAAGCGGATGACCTCAACGTTCCCACATTGAATTTATTGATATTACTATTGTCAGTGCTCCTCTAAACTGTCCTCTTTTGTTCTCCCTAATCTGTGAATACAGCATATTCCTTGAACTTCTTCCTCTATGCACTGTGTTGAAAATCAAGACTGATTGCGTTGTCTCCTATTCTAATTCTAAGGGCTGAAATTGCCACAGTAGATGTAAGCATGGGTGAGAGATTGTAGTCCTGATTCTGTGCCCCACACTAGAGTCGAGTGAGAGCTGAGGCTCTGCACCAGCAGAAATTTCTACCCTATTCTTTCCTAGACCCTTAGAACTGTGGAATTCTTCACCTCCCTCAGTCTTCTCCTCATTGAAGCTATAGGCTTTTAAAACCAAACTTGGTGTCACCTAATCATTACTTCCTGGTTTAACCTCATTTCTCCTCTGCTCTTTTCAATCTTACTGTTGACCTGAATGAGCTTAGCCCTTCAACTTGGTTTAACAATACACAGAATATTCTTGGGTGTTCAGTACTACTGTAATTAAAATTTGGACATATAAAGAAAGTTTCATTTACACGGCACTTTTCACATCCTCAAGATGGCCCAAGGCGCTTCACAACAAAAAATTACTTTTGAGATACCAGTCACCGTTATGTAGGCAAATGAAGCAACCAACTTGCGCACATCAAGATCCCGCAAACAGCAATGTGACAAATCATCAAACTGTTTTGGTGTTCTAGGTTGAGGGGTAAATGTTGCCAGGGCACTGACAGAACTCTCCTGCTCTTCTTCAAATAGCAGTATGGTATCTTTTAGGTCTACCCGAGTTGACAGACGGGGCTTAGTTTAGCGTCTCATCCGAAAGACAATGCAGTACCCACGGTTATATTTGCTCCAAACTTCACAGTTAAAATATCTCATGTTTTTACCATGTGGAAAACAGAATGGCCTCATCTGAAATCTTAATTAAAAGAATATCCGGGCCTTTAGTTTCACATCTATTATTTTAGGTTGGTAACGAGCACATATCAGTCCTAGTCAAAAAAGAACGCAAGTGACATCGTAATCGCAGGCCTTTACCAATATCTCTGTGAAACTGGTTGCTCGGAGGTGTGGAGCAGTGACCAAGGCTCTAATGTGCTCTGACCTTGTGGCACAATATCCAACAATAAAAGAACCTATTCCACCAATTGCCAACAGAAAACAAAAACAAAAAGTCACACAAGTTCTTGCCACATTACTACCAACATTTTCTCATGCCAAATGGTTAAAAAAAAAAGTTATACAATAAATAGGCAAGTCCCCTCAAAACAAATCATTCGAAGTGGACCAAATTTCCGAATTTTTCAGTATGAAGATAATTTGGATCATATCAGATTACATATTCTATTCAGAACTCAGTTCCAAGTATTATTTTACATTTTCTGCACTCACACTTCCTTTAAGTACAATGGGGTCAATATTAATGTAGAAGCGGGATCTGATGGGGGGGTGCGATAGCAGGCGGGAAGCACGGAAGATCATGGGACGTGTGGGAATGTCTGATTTCAACAGCGGCGAATCATTATCATTTTACTTTTGGGTTTCGTGTCTCCAACGCGCGTGAGCGGGCGTGATGTGCACCCGCATGACGCGATTTCACCTTGACTATTGAAAGGGTCAATGCACAGGTGGAAGTTGGTGGAGTTGGCAGCGTTGTAGCAGAGAAAAGTATTTTGAGATGCAGTCAGGAAGGGCAAAGGCTGGCCAGGAAACCTGTGCAGGAGGTGTTGATTTTAAATCACTGCCAACATCTCAGGCAAGGAGCCTCATTTAAATATTATAATTATGGACCCGCCTCTCCAGAGCGGGTTACTCAGACGCGGTTAAAACAGGAACAGGTGCTTTCGTGGTGGGTTGGGATTTGCGAATTTGATGACCCTCTCCTACCCGTCGTTGGGGGGGGGGGGGGGGGGCGGCGGCGGTTTAAAATTCCCCCAAAAGTCTCT
The DNA here is from genome assembly GCA_030390025.1 of Squalus acanthias. Classification (NCBI taxonomy): domain Eukaryota; kingdom Metazoa; phylum Chordata; class Chondrichthyes; order Squaliformes; family Squalidae; genus Squalus; species Squalus acanthias. The sequence goes on along the minus strand of CM059426.1, from coordinate 194,831,418 downwards.
ATTATTTTAGTACTAACCCAGTCTCTCTCAATATTTATATATTTGGCAACATTCTCCAAATGTGATCAGCTGAAGTCAAGGTCGGTTTCCATCACAGCGCAGTGAAAATACAAACTCCTAATCGCTAATTTCTCAATGCAGTTCAACAATTAACCACTGCTGGCTGGCGCATGAACTGTGACAGAAGACATGCAAGCATGGAGAATGGTTCACATGGTTGTGTTTACAGTAGAACACAAGGTTGTGAAGAGAGAAAGTCGCCCAGCTCATTTGCTTGAATACTGAAGCAGGAATTTGCCCATTTTGGATCCTTCGACCCGAGTTGGAATTCACAAATAGCAATCCATTACATACTGTAGAACTGTTTATATTAACAATACGAATATCTCTGTACCTTTTGTGTGTAAACCCAACCCATGAAAGCATTGACCTCCATCCAGTGCATGGGGGCAGAGTACAGAACCCAATTTGAAATTTCCTGCGAGTAAGCAGATGGCCATCTCATGCCAGCATTCAGAAAGATATTGAAAACCATCAAATGGATCTATAGGTCCTGTAGTTTTAAGATCTTTCCAACCATGATGGATGTGGACACAGCTCTCCTCCATGGATTCTCTTGTTTTCCCTGGCCCCCTAAGTGAGAGAAACCAAGAGAAACACTCAAACAACTGGGATAGCTAGAACGGGAGATGATCATCCTCAGGCGGGAGGCTCGGAGATCACGTTCTGCCAAATGCAGAAGAGTTGGTTGAGAGACCCGTTTGATAGGCAACATGATTTTGCCTGAACTGGACGACTGGAACTCCCCTCCACACACAGTTGGTCAAGCTCTTGACTGAACCATAATGCGAGTGACCGCAAGTCAAAATTTCAGCTGAGCAATTGCAAACTAGCATTCTGCTGTGGGGACTCGGAACATTTCAATTGAGAACCTGCAGCTGGAATTCGCGCGCGAACAAATGCTTACGTTTGGCGTGTTTGTCACACAGTGCAGCTGCCCTCATGTCGCAGAGCCGCAACGTTCCTTTGCTGCTGCTGTAAACCAAGAGGTTACAGTGGTGGGGGTGGAACTCGGCCGCTGTGATCACTTCGGTTAATTCTTCCATGTCTACAGGTTTAATATCTACAATGTCTGGGTTAAAAACTTCATTAAGGAAAAACACAATGACGTCGAAAGATACTGGTTACATTAATATTTCACACGGGAGCATAAAAGTAACGCAGCATGTTACATGCACAGCGATGTTAACGTTCTTGATTTACTCGACACCGTAAGCACCTAATTGGAACTTCTGACCTAATTGTTCTGAGGGAAAGACTGGCTAATAATACAAGCGACAACCTTTATCAAGAAAATCCATTCAATTAAGTTACTGGGGTTCGTCTACTTCCTGGTTTACCTCCGCTTTTCTTCGTGCATCAGTCGACTACAAAAAATAACGAGGGCCACAAAAACACAAGCAAATTATGTTGGTTCCAGCAGAATCACAAGCTGTGGGTTTATCATAATGTGCTGCTTCCCAATGTGTTTTACCTTCGTGTAACATGTTCACTTTGGAGAAAAATCCTGCTTTAAAAAAAAAATTAGAGCCATTTGCTTGTCACATCCTTTTTCCTCCTTTCCAGAGATGGGATCGTTTCTGGCTTTACACCTTGCTGACATGACCTAACAGAATCCTGTGGATTGTTGGATTCTCAGTCTTTGTTCAACGACTGAAAGAGTGCAAAATGCCACTGTGTCTCTTGACAACACATTCCACCACTATTATTTTCCAGTTATCCCATACAATTGAAAAATACACTCTTCACTTAAGGCAATATAGTAGCTCCAACAGGCTTCGTGTGAAGCCTTAAATGCACATGATTCACCACTGTATGCATGACAAGTTACCAAAAGAGAAGAGTAACAGAAATCAGTGAAAAGAAGCTGGGCAGACCTGGGAAGGAGATAGAGATCATTGAGGCTCATCAGCTGAAGATAAAGTAGTACTGGAGACCTGTAAACTTCTCCCGAATTTACTACTGAAAGCATTGCATGTGTGACATAAGAATCTGTGTACTATCCTTGGTATCAAACAAAATGCATTGGAAAAACTTGAGTAATATCAGCCAAAATGCAAATAAAAGAAAAAGTAGTTTGTAATCAGAGTTTCTTGATTTGTTTATTTGGAATCCTATAGAAATATTAGACTTTGCTAAGTAAATTTCGATGCATAGTACTCATTTGATTCTCATTCTTCATACCTATAGTCACTGCTATCTACTTCATAACAAAGCTGAGCAAAAGGCAACTGTTTCCCTTTAAGGGAATGAAGGATATTCGGACAGCAAACTTGCCTTGGAGGTGGTGCAATGAAGGTTCACTATATAGATTCCTGGGATGAGAAGGTCGTCCTACGAGAAGAGATTGTGTAGAATGGGCCTATACTCTCTGGAGTTTAGAAGAATGAGAGGTGATCTCATTGAAACATACAAGATTCTGAAGGGGATTGACAGGGTAGATGCTGGGAGGTCATTTCTCCTGGCTGGAGTGTCTAGAACTAGGGGGCATTGTCTCAGGATAAGGGGTAGGCCATTTAAGAATGAGATGAGGAGGAATTTCTTCACTCAGAGGGTTGTGAATCTTTGGAATTCTCTGCCCCAGAGGGCTGTGAATGCTGAGTAAGGCTGAGATCGATAGATTTTTGGACTCTAGGGGAATCAAGGGATATGGAGATCGGGCTGGAAAGTGGAGTTGAGGTCGATGATCAGCCATGATCTTATTGAATGGCGGAGCAGGATGGCCTACTCCTGCTCCTATTTCTTATATTCTTATGTTCAAATGACTCTCAGCTACTTTCAGATGCTTATTAGTGACTGGCATCACCACAAAAATTTGCAAGCAAGTCAAACATCTTGTTTTTGAGGTCTTAATGTCATACACCATTCCTCACCCAAGAAGGAAGAAAATAAATTACAAATGGGACACAAAAAACCCTCATTTTATACGACGTCAGCTCCTCACAATAATATACAGCTGCCCAAGCTCTTTCAGCAACAGGTCAGATGTGTGTGCTGCAACTCTGTGGGCCGAGCATAACTCAATAACTTTTGAGTCAGGGAGAGTCAGTCAGGCAGAATCACGATTAAACACTACTTTCAACTCCTAAACCACTTTAAATTTCTTGGATTATTTTGGATTCCATCAGACAAGATGTTGAGTGTATGAAAAGATCTTGACAATTTATATACTGGAGTACTAAAAACTTCCAACAATGATGCACACAAGAGACAGAGCTCCAAGCAATGATACTGGTACTCTCTGTGGACTTGTTGGATAGATACAGAGTGCCAAAGTGCTGCTGTCTCAGTTCTTGTGTACATGGCATAAATATGGAGGTCAGACTTAAGTGGTAGCAGCTCTTACCGTGCTGTTCCAAAGATCGACAGCCCAGCCACATCTCATCAATGTTGTAGGATGCATTCTAACATAAGCAAGCTTTTAATAAGGATTCCATAACCAGTGATCGACATAGAATCTTGCTGTGTTTCCGTTACCTCTAAAAAAGCACCACACCAATACCTATTCAGGACCTTCCAAACCTACCAGACCATTTGAATGACATTAACATTAATTTAAAAGAATTATTATCCTGGGATGGTAGGACTGTCGTACGAGAGGAGATTGGGTCGACTAGGCCTGTATTCACTTGAGTTCAGAAGAATGAGAGGGGATCTCATTGAAACGTATAAAATTCTGACAGGGCTGGACAGACTGGATGCAGGGAGGATGTTTCCCCTGGCTGGGGGGGTCTAGAACGAGGGGTCACAGTCTCAGGATACGGGGTAGGACATTTCGGACTGAGATGAGGAGACATTTCTTCACTCAGAGGGTGGTGAACCTGTGGAATTCTCTACCACAGAAGGCTGTGGAGGCCAAGTCACTGAATATATTTAAAAAGGAGATAGATAGATTTCTAGACGCAAAAGGCGTCAAGGGGTATGGGGAGAGAGCGGGAATATGGTATTGAGATAGAGGATCAGCCATGATCATATTGAATGGCGGAGCAGGCTCGAAGGGCCGAATGGCCTACTCCTGCTCCTATTTTTTTTCTATTGTAATGCAATATAAGTTGACCAAATAATTTTGCACTTAACAAGTACAAATTATTTATCAATAAACATTCAATGACATGACAGTTGCAAATCCTGTAGAGTCAACACCTTGACAGCAGTTAGCACACTGCTGGAACCCAGGAACACAAACTGCACCATAACAAAATCAAGCCACCATAAAAGGAATTAAAAAGAAAAGAAAGATTTACATTTATATAGCCCCTTTCATGACGTCCCAAAATTCATATATTTATTATGAAAACACATCTGGCAGTGACTTCAAAGCAGTAATCTAATCTCAGGGTTTTAGAAACAGTTATTAACTGCTCAAATCTTTGCTCAGGAGTTGGAGAGCCAGCTGAATTCAAAGCTATTACCATTTTGTAAATATCCATTGCTCTCTGGATTAAAATTTGAAATAACCTTGCCCCATTGTAGTAACACGATCAGAAAGCCATGCCAACATACTATTTGTAATACTACATGCCCCGAAGCCAATGTAAAATTTTGAGGAAAAAAAATTAAATGAACATATCCAGTCTCAACGAGTGATATTTATACCGACAATATACTGGAAACACAATACCGCTAACTGATAGATTTCAATCCATACAGGTTGCAGCCATTTGAAGGGATTTACTGACAAATGTGGGATAACTGGTTCAGCTGCAAGACTCGCACACAATAGGAAAAATATTGCATTAGTTTTTCCATTTGTGGCTGTAAGATTTTCACTGCAAGGTAGCGCACCTTGGGCGCCCATAGCTTCCATGAAGTTATCCAATTAAACTGTAAGAGCATATAATGGATTTCTTCCACTCTAATGTATTTCAGTCAATACCAATCACTGCTTTGTTTTATATAAAGAGTAAGGAAGCATTTACAGATTTTTTTTTGGGGGGGTGGGGGGAGAAGAATGGTTAGAGGATGAAACATTAAACAACTGCTTTCTAAATAATCACATCATTCCTCAATCAAATACCAACAAATCCATAGTGACCATTTTCCATCACCAATTCCCCACAGGAATTAATTAAGATGTTCTTCATGGAAGATAATAATTATTTCAACAATTAGGAAGCGAGATAATTGAAAAATTGGTTTGTAAGAAAGCACGTTCTGTACAGAGTCACCTGTGTTGCCAAACTTAGCTGGACACCGCTGCAATGAGGAGCAGTCAATTAAGATTAATTGGAATAATTGTATGACCACATGGTTTAATATTTATATTTTTTTAAAAACCCGTAGCATCTTAAAATACACAATTTAACAAGTTTTATAAAAGCAGGATGAATTAATTGTCAAAAATTGATTTTATGATTCTTCAAAGCACAAAAATTGCTACTTGACCAAGTTACCTCATGACGCAATGATAGAGCACAACAAACTTACTAAATTACATCCTCATAGGACAACCCTCTCATCCCCGGAATCAATCTAGTGAACCTACATTGCACTCCCTTCTAAGGCATGTATGTCCTTTCTCATATAAGGAGACCAAAACTGTGCACAGTACTCCAGGTGTGGTCTCACCAAAGCCCTGTACAATTGTAGTAAGACTTCCCTACTCTTGTACTCCAACCCCCTTGCAATAAAGGCCAACATGCCATTTGCCTTCCCAATTGCTTGATGTACCTGCATGCTAACTTTGTGTTTCCTGTAAAAGGACACCAACATTTAATAGTTTCTCACCATTTAAAAAATATTCTGTTCTATTCTTCCTACCAAAGTGAATAACATCACATTTCCCCACATAATACTCCATCTGCCACCTTATTGCCCACTCACTTAGTCTATCTATATCCCTTTGCAGGCTCTTTGTGTCCTCCTCACAGCTTACTTTCCCACCTAGCTTTGTATCGTCAGCAAACTTGGATACATTGCACTCTGTCCCTTCATCTAAGTCATTAATATAGGTCGTAAATAGCTGAGGCCCAAGCACTGATCCTTGCGGCACCCCACTAGTTACAGCCGGCCAACCTGAAAATGACCCGTTTATCCCTACTCTGTTTTCTGTCCATTAACCAATCCTCTATCCATGCCAATATATTACCCCCAACCCCATGGGCCCTTATCTTGCGTAGCAGTGTGACTGGAGGATGGACGAATGGCGGGCGTGCGGGGGCAGGGTGGTTCGCGGCAGGAGGTCATGTGATGAAACCTCCAAGAATACACCCAACCAGAGTTGGCGACCCTAACGGACTGCCACACAGTGATGGCATCATGAAAAGCACACTCAGCATTTTAATTTCAAACTTTTCAGACACAGCTCTGCCCATTTGTGTATCCAGGCATGCATAAAGCTCTCTCCGAAACAGTAGATTTAAAATTCCAGCCACGCAGTAGCTCTAATTAATTAGGTACGTGCTGGCTGGAACCTGCAGATACTGGACTCAAACTGGTAGCTGCACCCAAAGAAAATAAACTACCTTGTTCTGATGCTGATACACTTCCATCTTTAACAGTTGGGTCTTTTGAACAGAAAACAAAAGTGGGAGAGGCCAGTAAGCAGCACACGATGTGTGTGTGTATGAGCATATATATATATCTGCCAATAGCTCATATTAAAAGGGATGTGACAGGCAGTGTCACAGCTCCAAACTCTCATCACTACACAGGTTAGTGGTCAACATCTGTGTTTGATGCAAAGCAGCTTTATGTTGTTCATTGGTGCCAACTGTCAGCTACCTCAGCTCATGTCTGAATGAAAAACCAACCACAATTACAACTAGAAATGTAGAAACATTTTTTATTTTAAAAAAAACACAAGAATTTCTAAATGCAACCACCTCGTCACAGCTGAAAAAACCCCATTGGACACACCTCCATATTTTCTCAAAATTATATTCGCAAATTACAATTTCTGAAAAAGCAACGTTGCATAACTAGACATTAATGAGATTTTTTTTAAAACAGCAACGGTGGAAATTTTCTTTAAAGCTGGAAATGCACAGGTCGATTGGCATCTGAAAGAAAAAGACAGGTTCAAAATTTGGCCGTGACCCTCACCAAAACTGATGAAGCATCTGTTATAGGGTCATAGCTGAATGCTTAACCTGCCTGTCGATTTCAAATGCTGCTTTGCATTGCCAGCCTTTGCGGAGGCAACATTAACATTATTTGAACAGTAAGTGTTCTTCCAGGTTATTCGGATTTATAATTGTGGAAGAAATATCCTTTAACAGAGCAGCCAACACTAGGAGACCTCTGTCTGCTCTCTACAAGTGAGACTTGACCTGAATATACGCAAGTGAAAGGCAGTGGAAAAATGCAATGTGTTCGCCATCTGCACGACTTAACCCTGGCTCAACACTTAAATGGCAAACTGTGCTTTTATGATTGAATATCTGATTAGGTATAAAATCAAACAGACCACACCATTTATAATTTACCGTGTCAAATGTCTCCTTCCTGCCAAGGGACTGAGCGGTGAGCAGTCTTGCATATTGACACAGTGGCCAAGGAGCAGCAAAGTCCATGATCCCAGGTATGAAGTAAAACTACAGCAATTATCACCCTGCTGCATTGCAAATTCTGCAGCCACATGCACTCATTCCCACTGGGACCTGCTTCCGCTGTCAAAAAGAATAAAACATTAAAAAAAAGGACTTCTATCTTTTCTTTTTACTAATCATTTCACAACTAATGTCAAAAAAAAAATGAGCCAGGCTTTCATTTCCCAGCCATCATTTTGTTCAACTATAATCTCCCAACACAAGATAATGAGGTTGTGTTATAAAGCACCTTGGGTTTTCTTCAGATGTGATGTGCAGATTCTACTGTGCTGCTTGCTAGTAGGGGTAGTTCTGCTTTAATAAATTGTAGGCAATTTGGACACAGATTTGTTACTCACTCAGAATCCAGTCATCTGAAAACACATCCTTCCAAACCTCTGGAGGTGCAAATGTTGTCATGTTCTAAGCACGAGGGGTTGAAATAATAAATAAGGTATTCAGTGTTTGATTACTAATCAGCAAGGGTCAACGAGGGGAAAAAAGCTGCTGCTATTTCAGTCTCCAGTGGAGGCCTAGCCTATCCAAAGTGGATGTATAGTGTAATGCTAAACAGTGGGACTGGATATGATCAGAGCTGTAACACAGATTTACTATGACTGTAAGTAATTAAGACAAGGTTAATGAAATATATGGTGGACATAGGATTTCTCAGTGACTAGCCACCAACCACTTCTCAATAAATCAGCAGTGATCACAGTAAATCCTGATCATACATCAAACTCACGGAGAGTAATAGCAGCATTCAGCACCAGCACAGACTGCTACTGATGCACAAAAAAATAAACCTAAAAATCACACACACAGCAGATGATGGGCTGATCACAAGCATACATTCTACTCTAAGGTTTAGGAGGATTATGTTTATCTTGTCTTGCCAATATTCTCCCATCTTTTGAGGGGACTGACTGATGCTGGAGCAGGTTTCCACGGGCATTAGGGGTCCAAGTGGTATTCTTCATGTGCGGGCATACATTCCGCTACATGGTAAGTGACTGAACCATGGGGGAACGTTATTACTCAGCCCATTCCTATCGTCATCTGACACTCACATGAACACTTTCCAGAAGGGATTACTGCAAAGTGAGCAGGAGCACAATCTTGGCTGGTTTTCCCCTCCTTTCAGATTTATGCAACTATAGAATAGAATATGCTGTCCAGTCAGTGAATAACTGGAGAACAACTGCTGTGGCTTAGAGAAGACAAACATAATATTTGGTGGTGGATGTGGTGTTAGTGAATGGAATAATGCAAGGTCTCTACCTCAACAGGTTTCCTCACCTGGAGAAGCAGTACACGTCTACCCCAGAGTAAAGTTAACAATTTAAGAGCATAACTAGAGGCCATCAATATAACATAGTCACCAAGAAATCCAATAGGGAATTCAGAAGAAACTTCTTTACCCAAAGAGTGGTGAGAATGCGGAACTCGCTACCACAGGGAGTGGTTGAAGCGAATAGTATAGATGCATTTAAGGGGAGGCTAGACACGCATATGAGGGAGAAGGGAACAGAGGGTTATGCTGATAGATTTAGATGAGGAAAGATGGGAGGAGGCTCGAGTGGAGCATAAACGCCGGCATGGACTGGTTGGGCCGAATGGCCTGTTTCTGTGCCGTATATCCTATGTAATTCTATGTAATCATAGAACACAAAGAATGCATCAATCCCGTGAGGCAAGTACTGAAAGATTCCAAGTGTACAGTACAAAAGCCTCCAGTTAAGTGTATTTCTCTGAATGTATTAACATTAATATTTAGAGTAAAGCTTCCAAAGTCCCCTCTAATCTCGCCAGTTTAGAGGAATCAACGAAGGCGAATTTTTCCTGTTGCAGCTACCACTATTTAGATTTAGTGTACACACAATCTGCAAAACAGAAAACTGCAGCTACCTCTATCACCCAATTTAGTGAGGTAGCTTATTTTCTCCAAGTTAAATTTCTTGAGAGTTCTGCTTTTATGGGTACTTCTACAGAACCCCATACATAGACTAGCCTAAGGTAATAGTCGCTGATCGTAGCTCTTCCCGAGGTGATTCAGCACACAGCTCAGAAGCCTGGGGTGCATGGATGCCATGGCAACTTTCATGAACTCTCAACAATTATAGCAGAATTCGCCAACATTCTCCTGAAAAATATATTTAAGTGACACTTATGAAAATAATCTCCTCGGATTTATCACTAACCGTGCCTAATTTAAAATGCCCCAAATTGTACAAATCAAACTTATACCAACATGAAAGCAGCCTTTCAGGACAGGACTCAGACCAAGTTATTTTTCTGGCCAGTATTAGACACATGCAGAATCCCATAATGCCAAGACCATCCAAACCAAATTTGCAGAGCTATGGGGAATGAGCGGGGGAGTGTGACTAATTGATAGCTCTTTCAGAGAGCCGGCACAGGCACGATGGGCCAAATGGCCTCCTTCTGTGCTGTGAGATTCTATGAGGAAATGTGACCGAAAATAGCCTGTAATGCTTTGCTTACTCCTAAAGTGTGGTCTAACATTGCTTCAAATAGTGTTTATAACTTTTAATGGCATACTGTCTTATTGGAAAAGCATTTGGCAAATCTGATTTTATTTGCTTCCAAACATACAATAAAATGACAAAAACCCCACTGAAATGCATCACTGTTATTTCTTGGGTGCTATACATTCACAGTAAAATTAATGCATGACCTTTCGGCTTATTTTTATACAGACAGTCCCACTTTAAGAACAGCGCACAAAGGCTCATAAAACTGGCTACTAAAGTAACTAAAAAAATCCGTTAAACCTACGCAGTTCCGCTTCAAGACTGGCTCCATAGAATTACTGTGCCAAAAATCAATGCTCCCACAATTGGCAGCAAATTTATTCCCACGTCAAGAATCCTGACCCCAGATTTTGATACAATAGTTCAATTATATTTTAGTGACATGAGTAAATGGTCTAAAATACATAATCCTGCTTAGCTCCTTTCTAAAGAACCGTCATCCTCTCAGCTCATTTTAATGCGCACTGTGGCTCACTTCCACATAACAAAATTAATCTCTCGGGAATATTGGAAACTACAGTTCACCATTAATGGATGCTACGAAGGCCAGGTCCACATTCATCAGAATATAAAATGACCACTTTAGACTTTCAATGGTTTAGGATGAGTACACAGTGGGAAGAGTAACATGATTGCCATGGAAACACAGTACTTTTTTTGCCAGTACTCTGAAAGCAGCACTTATCAGTGCATTGCCAAAAGTGTAATTTTACCAACACTCAATTGATAATGACCTGCATTCTACGACAATGCGGCTTTGCTGCAAGCCATTTTAGATTGAACAGTAGTAATGAGACCTCAGTTCCAAGCTCTCTTCTGGGCATTCTTATGCAGGAAAGCCACTGCCACACTGTACTTACCAGTTATAGTAGTTTTCAACACAAAAGTACGAGGATGGAATAAACCAGCCTCCACTTAGATTTTCAAGTTGATATGATCCAAGGTGACTCTAGCTTGTCAAACTCAGACTTGAATTTCACCTCTATCTCTGTAGAATCAGTGAAAAGGCGATAGTCTGTCTTAATGGCAAGTTGTTTTTGACAGGGCTGAGTTTAGCTTTCATGAAAGTAAAATTTGCCTCTTCCTCTCTTACTACCAGACAAATGTAAGAAGTTGATTAAAAATATAGTTGCCGTTCAACCCAATTAAACTAGCTGGACCACCCATGTTCAGGTGTCAACAGTCCCTACATCCCTAAAAAAAAATTCATATACTGGTAAGCCTAAAAAGGATTGTGAAACAGAGGGGGGACTTTTAACCCTGCAAAACAGGTGGGTTTGGGTCGGGTGGGATGTACAAATGTTAAAAATCTCAAACCCGAACCCGAACCCAACCCGCCTCGAAGGGAGGCAAGGACTGCTGCGTGGAACGGGTAAGTGCCTTTACCCCAGCCCACCAAATTAACCTGTTTTCCCCTAAATTTGGCAGGACCCGAGATTGCAAAACTGCCCCCCCCAGCCCCCGCTCTTTCTCCGCCTCTCCATTAATATCGGGGCCAGAATCTCTGGTAATAGCAACTTATCAATTCTAATATACTACTACCAGGCACATGAATATAGATTTTATTGAAAAAAGTGAATTGTTCAATTACATTTATTCTTGCTTGCTTGTCTTTTAAATACTTTTTTTTTAATGATGACTACAGTGCAGCAGATTGGCAATCAATCCATTTGCTCTGTAGTAACTGACTGCATTGACAAAGCAACCACTTTTAATGCTGAAAAATACACAAGCATTAAGTGGTGCAGCTAATTAGGTCTACGGCTTCGCACAAGCATATTTGTGAGGATAGTAGTTTCTTTGAAAGACCTTCTCTGTACACAACACGTACCTGATGATCATGATTCAGTAAAGGAAGCAGAATTCCTGATGGGACTTCACCTTTGAACAGGGGCATTTCGATCTCTATAAACTCCTACACTGTGTCCAACTATATTATACCAGTGGCCTTAGATTTTCAAATGGTTTCATGTTATATTTTTTGGATGGCAAATCGATTAGTCATAAAGCTTTACGGCAAGAAATTGGGTGCCTTTGCACCTCCTGTTAAGGGCGCTAACGGGGCGCAAATGGCTTTGCGACCGGGCGCGGCGCTGACATTGACTCCCGCCATATTCGGCGGGAGTTTTGAAGTGGCGCTATGGCGTTGCGCCCCGATCTCCTTCGCCTGAAGATCGTGATGTCATCACCGTGCGCATCGCCCCAGACCCGAAATTGACTTTCGTCCCGTGCAGCAACGCAGGTTGAAAATACCGACAGCTGCAGGAGGCGTGCATCGGGCGGCCGGCCGCTTGGGGGGGCGATGATTAAAGGCCAGGTGGCCGAGCTAAGTAAAAAAAAACGTATCTTCCCTGTTGAAGTTTTTTTCGCGGGTTCCTGCCCGCGATCAATCAGCCCGGCACTCTGCTCGAGTGCCAGGCTGATCATGCAGGATGGCGGCTGCCTTGGTGGTCCAGGTAGGTACTTTTTATATTGCAGAGCCTGCAGCGATGGCCCTTCCCTTTAAGGGAGGGATGGAGTCTTTGAACACGGTAGCGCTGCACGGCCCAGTGTGGAGTGCTGCTGGAGTCTCCGCCCCGCCTGCTGCCGATTGCGCTCCACGAAGGAAGTGGAGTGCTGGTGCGCAAACCCGAATTTTTGAAAAGTTTAGAAACATTAACGCCTGGTGCTAATTTTATCACCTTTTCAAGTGTTAGCGCCCCAAATGGGGCGATACCCAATTTCACCCCCTTAGGGTCGAACATACCTTACCTGATAGACCCCACCTCATTCCTTTCCTTTCTCTAAAATGTTGTTATACCTTTTCATTCTAACAACAATAATGACAGACAAAAACAAATCTAATAAAGAAAAAATAAAACTGCATCTGGAAAAATTATCTGGTTTCCCTGCCAGCCCCATCAACATGCACAATTGGGAAGGTGAACATTTTATTACAATTGTTAATAACTACATTTTCTGTTTAAAAGAAAAGTTCTGAGCTGATCTTTGGTGTAGAATTAACATGCATGTTTTCTAAATGGTTAATGGAACATTACAGTACACAAGGTCCTGCAGAGGAAATTACATTCGGATGAACTCCCAGATTACCGCAGGAAGCATTTAGTGGTTAGCTGTGGCTCAGTGGGTAGCACACTCGCCTCTGAGTCAGAAGGTTGTGGGTTCAAGTCCCACTCCAGGGACTTGAGCACATAAAGCTGGGCTGACACTCCAGTGCAGTGCTGTGGGGGTGCTGCACTGTCGGAGGTGCCGTCTTTCGGATGAGACGTTAAACCAAGGCCCCGTCTCCTCTCTCAGGTGGACGTAACAGATCGCATGGCACTATTTCAAAGAAGAGCAGGGGAGTTATCCCAGGTGTCCTGGCCAATATTTATAACTCAACCAACATAACAAAAACAGATGATCTGGTCATTATCACATGGCTGCTTGTGGGAGCTTGCTGTGCGCAAATTGGCTTCCGGTGTTTTGCACATTACAACAGTGACTCCACTTGGCTGTAAAGCGCTTTGAGATGTCTGGTGGTCGTGAAAGGCGCTATATAAATGCAAGTCTTTCTTTTTTCTTTTAAAGTGTACCGCAGTGTATAGCCAGAAAACTCTTATCCTCTCCTGAAACCACTTCCAGTACACGGATCAATGGATGACACAGCTGCTTAAAAGACTCTAATCAAGACAATAAGCAGAAATCTGCTGTAGCATCACTCAAGATCAGCGGTACTAATTTTCTTTGAGTTGACCCACTGCAACTTCAATCAGCAGGGTAAAATTGATTAATTTGGGCATTTCCATAGAGACCTGCAATCTGGAAAAAACCCCAAACATCAGCAAAGATCGGGATTCAAGCTCAGGTCTCCTAATGGAGAATCGACTTTGACGGAAAAGAAAATCAGGCGGGGCGTGTCACGGGTGCCCGATCCATTACCACCTGTTTTGCGCAACCGACAAAGTTGAATTTTAACCCCTGCACGTCTGTTATGTTCCTGAAGGTTAAAAGGCCAGCACTCTGCCTCATCAATACTGTCGCTGACACTACAGTCAGCAGCAGAAGCGAGTAGTGCTTGCACAACTTCAGTGCTTGACGGAGTTTTCTCAGCGATTGATTTTGCTGGTGTCCACTTTCAGCATTGAGTGTTTAATTTTGAATAAAATATGACAGATGTAATCAAAAGGTAAATGTGATTCAAAATCAAATCTGTAGCAACAAAAATGAAAATACTGCAAAAAGAAAATGGATTATTGAGCTACTGTTATCCACTACCATCTTATGTTATTACAATCCTTCAGCTTCAGAGGGGCCTCGACCTCAGCCCCAAAGTAAATTTTCACACTTTTAACACCAATCATTTTAGATCTGTGAATGTAAAACATGATTTTGAAATTAAATCTATCAGGAGCCTGAGAACTCACTGCACGCATGACCCTTAAGGATGAATGGCAACCATTTCTGTAGTAGAGACTGGACAGTGCACTTAAGACTATGTTTATTCACCTCCAAGACCTGGATTCAAAATCAAACCAGACCACTAGGATAAAAAGTCTCTGGCCCAGAGATTGGAGTAGGCCGGAACCCTGCTGGTGCCACCGCAGGCCGAAGTTAACGGCCGCCCGAAATGTCGCAGGTAGCGCTGGTATTTTGGTGCTGCCTGCTAATTTAAATTAGCGCAACGCAATACCTGGAGAACCGGTGGTAGACTCAGCAGGAGGCCCAATGTACCATGGGCACAGCGTCCCTGGAGCAAGAGCACCTGTTGTCTTAAAGCTAGCCTGTCATTTTAGAAAGCCGTGTCGATCCCTTCTAAAATGAAAAAAAATAAAATAGGCAGCCTTTAGCTCTTGGAGCTCAACTGCCTTCTAAAAAAAAAATTAACATTAAAAAGAATATGGGGGTCTTCAGCTCTTAAAGCTGAACTGCCTTCCACACATAGAAAAATGGTAAAGGTGCTTCAGCACTAAAACAAATGGCTCAGCAAGCCAGGGAAGGGGCACCCAGGGTCTCACATGCAGCACTCCAGCTTTGTGCAGGGGGTCAACACTGCAAGAGAGGTCCTCTACTCACAGGGGCAGGAGGCTCTGCAGAAAGAATGATGTGGGACCAGATCACCGAGGCTGTCACTGCCAGCAGTGTCACCCCCCACAACCTGGCTTCAGTGAACAAGAAGCTTCATGACCTCAGAACAGTGGTCAAGGTCAGTGAATGCATCTTCAAAAGCCATCTCCTACCAACTGCACTACTAGTCTCACACACTGCTCATTGCATGCGCCGTCCCCAGCCCAAATCACTCACCTACCAACAATCTGTACCAAACATGAGGCACACCTCCCATTCCTAGCTTCACCTCACCCACTTGGAGGAGACGGTGCAGGCCATTCTTGGCAGGGGCATGGTTGAGCCCGTGGCCAGAGGCGGGCCAGCAAGGATACAAGATGCTGGCATCCTCATACGTTATCCTCCTTCTCACATGCCACAATATCTTCTGATTTACAAGGTGAGCATGGTGTAAGCATGCAGCTCTTGCTTTCCTGCCCTCCCCTCACCACAACTCTACACCCTTGTGCCTTCCTCATTTCACACACCCAAGAAATTCAGCCTGCCCAGCCAGTGGGTGACCAAGAAGAGGGCGAGGAGA
This sequence comes from Squalus acanthias, assembly GCA_030390025.1. NCBI lineage: Eukaryota > Metazoa > Chordata > Chondrichthyes > Squaliformes > Squalidae > Squalus > Squalus acanthias. Next base: position 194,815,648 of record CM059426.1, on the reverse strand, counting down.
GGGAGAGAGGAGAAAAGAGAGGAGAAGAGAAGAGAAAAGAGATGAGAAGAGAAGAGGAGAGGGGAGGAGGAGGAGAAGAAGAAACAACACCGTCACTTGATTTGACACTGCCAGCCACCAGCTCCTCGAGATCGTCCTGCAAGGCCATCTGCAATGTCCCCTACTGAAAGTCAGCAGCCTTCCATCAGCCATGCTGCAGCCACTGGGGTAGCACTGCGTGACATCAGTAGGATAGGCAAAGGCACACACAAGACAGTCACTAAAGGACTGCACAAGGGTGGTTAAGTTGATTTCTTGATGTCATATTGGATGGATTGATGTATAAAGTTGGATTGGAAAGTTTGCTTTGTGGTGGCTTTTATTGTAGCAATGTGGCCAAGAGGACACTGTGATGGTCAGTAGCAGAGGGAAGGTAAAGTGTGGGACAAATGTTGAAAGGGGAATTGGGGTTGCGATCACTGGTACCGCAGGTGGAAGATTCCATCCCGGATATCCCGGCCAGAAAGGGGCTGTCTGCATTGCGTCCTCCTCTTCCGCATCCTCCTCTTCCCTCTGTGAGCGGATGCTGGAAATCTGGAATAAAAGCATAAAATGCTGGAAATACTGAACAGGTCAGGCAGCATCTTGACCTGAGATGTTAACTCTGTTTCTCTCTCTCCATGGATGCTGTCTGACCTGCTGAGTATTTCCAGCATTTTGTGTCTTCTCAGAGGCCTTCCTTTACCATCTGAAGCCTTGCAAGCATCCAGTAGCACTCCCTGCACACTTTAAAACCTTTTTACATTTATTGCACCAAGCCACTACTTCAATAAAATATTTTTAAAAGTTCAAAAGCTTAAATCCAAAATTACCTGAAAGATGTGTGTGCCCCTTTAAGAAGCGCTGACAGCGGCTCTGCAGGGCTCCTTTTCTCAGCGTGCTTCGGACTCGGTGATCAACAGAGCGAAAACGTCCAAGTCTGCAGACGTGGAGTCAAGTCAGGCATTGCACGCCGATTGACGTCACGATCTGCTCATTTACATTTCAGGGGCCACGCTATCAATGGCAGTGTTGTGGCCTTTACCAAAATGGCAGCTGCCGTGTCCCGCGCCAGAGGCAGGCGGAAGCGGGGCGGCTGCCATTTTTTTGCCGCAAACCAGCGTTAACGGCCGTGCACAGGTATGGAATTTCTTGGCCTCTATGTGTTGGCTGTAGAAGGAAATGAAATGAATCTGACCAATCTGAATTCAGTTTCTACTCGTTCCGAGTGTGCATGGGCCCAATGTGGAAAATTGCTCTTTACTGGCAATCTCACCTCCACAGCTCATCAAGATGGTTGATGTGGAAAAGTGATACTACTGCAGCAGAGATGCTCTTATGAAATTGGACAAAGATATCTTTGTCACTAATTGTGCGATATCTGACCTGGGAGTGCTTGTTGCCGACACAGGGTACCTCATCTTGATCAGCATTTACTTTTAAAAAAACTTCAACAAACTCTGGAAAATTCTCACGACACAGGGGCAGCAATTCCTTTGTTTTAAAATATTCAATAATTACATCCATTTTATTAAAACAAATGTCATAGCTGAAGTTTCTTTGGTAGTTATGAGGAAAAGCTTCATGTCTGGACCAGCTGCATTCTACACAACACCAGCATGGTGCACATGACTGACGGAGAGATGGATGACTGAATGCTGTTGCTCTCTTATCTGCTTTAAACAGCAAATGTTGTAAAAGTTCACATTACACACACACTCAACGACTGCAGTATCACTTCAGGAAGCAGGCGGGTCATCTGCATCGATTTAAAATAAATGTAATCGTTATCAGCACTTACATGGTTCTTTGCTGCGACAACAAGACATCCTATGAGTGTTCTGAAGTAAGCGCCGTTTTGTCCTGGGGGGATGAAGGATGGGGGAATGTGGGGGATTTTCAAATTATGACGCTTACGTAGCCTGAATTAAATTATTTTGATTCACAGTGACTCTACTTTAAACGGTCACCATCAATAACTGGGCAAAGAAGTCAGCAACAAGTGCATAACCCACTTGTAACTCAATTGCAAACTAAATATACATATATTTGAGCTACAGGGGGGGTCAAGGGTTATGGGGAGCGGACAGGAAAGTGGAGTTGAGGCAAAGATCAGATCAGCCATTATCTCATTGAATGGCTCGAGGGGCCGAATGGCCTACTCCTGCTCCTATTTCTTATGTTATGTTCTAAATTAGCATTAACCATGCGAATGAATGAACACATTTCCCATAATAAATGGAGGTGGTTACACTGTACATTATATGTACTTATGCATTACACACGCATACACACACAAAATAGTAGTAGGCTGAAATTCTACCGGAAAGACTTTTATTTATACAGCAACGTTGATGTCCTCAGTGGCCCTGATATTTACGGGGCAGCGTGAAGGGTGCAGGAGAGCGCGGTAGTGTGGTAAAGGCGGGGACGTGGAGGTCCTGCTGAATATAAGGCAGGACCTCATTATAAATTTTTTTTCTTCCGTTTCTTGTCCGGCAGCCGGCCAAATCGACAGCTGCCGGACAGGAAAACCAGCGTCAAGGAGGCCGCAACCAATTCCCCGGCAATTAGAAGGGGGGGAGGAAGCGAGTGATTGAGGTTTTTGGTGGCGGGGGAGGGGGAGAGGAGGAAAGAGAGAACATTGCGGGAGGAAGAGCTCGGGGTTTGTAGTGGGTGGTGGCGGTGGGGGGGGGAGACAGAAAGAGGCCGCGATCGGCAGAAGACTTCCTTGAGGGGCCGGGGGGAAGCACTACTGCTCCTACTGGCCCACAAGGAGAGCTGTAAAAGGCTTTCCTCATATCTTTCTTGAGCCGGCAGCTCCCACCTACCTTTTACTGCCGTGTTTCCCGAGCCCTGGGAATTTCAATTTAAATCAGGCTCCCAATTGCCCGGTGGGAGCCTAATTTAAATGTGTTAATGAAGTGTCCCACCTCCTGCCTCTCGAGGGTGGGATACTCGGACGACATGAAACCCGCCGTCGTAAAAACGGCAATGAGCACGTACGCAGCCGTTTGCGGACATGTTCCCAGTTTTAACCCCACCTACCTCGATCCCCTCCCGCCCGTCATGGCGGGGGGGGGGCGGGCGGGGGGAGGGGGTTAATATCAAGGCCAGTATGTCTCAAACTACTTCACAATCGATGAATTTCTTTTTGAAGTATATTCCCTGCTGTTTAAGCAAATGCAACTGCTAATTTGTGCAACATAAGGGCCCATAAACAGCAATTATGATAAATTTCCAGTTAATCAGTTCTTTTTTGGTGATGTTGGCTGAGGGATAAATATTGGTAAGGACACCGGGGAGAACTCCCCCTATTCTTTTTCGAATAGTGCCATGGTGTCTTTCAAGTCCACTCGAACAGGCAGATGGGGTCTTGGTGTAACATCTCATCCAAAATACAGCACCCGCAACATTGCAGCAGTCTGAACTGAATTATACGCTTCAATCCTGGCGTAGGGCTTGAACCCACAACCTTTTGGCTCAGAGCTAAGAACACTAGCACTGAGCCAGGCTGAAGAGGCAAGACCATTGAGCAAAGTTTTGTTCACTAACTGGTGCTAATGTACAGCGAGTGAAGTCGAGCAGCAACAGAACAGAGACCATTACCTGCAGACTTTCAACAGCTGAGTTCCTTTCGTGGGCAAAACGCTATAATGTACCAACACAGGCCCCTGGTTCTACTTGGCTTATAACGCTGAATCTGGTGTTAGCTTAAGGTACGTTTTGCTACATTAAAGGCGCTATATAAATCCAAGTTGTTGGTGTTAGTTTAAGCACTTGCTGCTCTACGGTTAAATGTGTGGGCTTTTTAAACCAGTCACAATACAGGAGAATAATAATATTGACCAGTAAGAACATAAGAAATAGGAGCAGGAGTCGGCCATTTGGCCCCTCGAGCCTGCTCCGCCATTCAATAAGATCATGGCTGATCTTCGACCTCAACTCCACTTTCTTGCCCTATCCCCATATCCCTTGATTCCCTTAGTGTCCAAAAATCTATCGATCTCTGTCTTGAATACACGCAACGACTGAACGTCCACAGCCCTCTGGGGTAGAGAATTCCAAACATTCACAAACCTCTGAGTGAAGAAATTTCTCCTCATCTCAGTCCTAAATGGCCAACCCCCTTATCCTGAGAGTATGACCCCTAGTTCTAGACTCTCCTGCCTAGGGAGGCAGCCTCTAAGCAACTACCCTGTCAAGCCCTTTAAGAATTTTATACTTTTCAATGAGATCACCTCTCATTCTTCTAAACTCCAGAGAATATAGACCTAATCTATTGTCTCCTCATAAGACAACCCTCTCATCCCAGGAATCAATCTAGTGAACCTTTGTTGCACCCACTCTAAAGCAAGTATATCCCTCCTTAGGTAAGGAGACCAAAACTGTACACAGTTCTCCAGGTGTGGTCTCAGCAAAGCCCTATATAATTGCAGCAAGACTTCCTTACTCTTATACTCCAACCCTCTTGCAATAAGGCTAACATATCACTTGGACTTCCTAATTGCTTGCTGTACCTGCATGCTAACTTGCTGTAATTTGTGTACAAGGACACCCAAATCCCTCTGAATACCAACATTTACTACTCTCTCACCTTTTAAAAAATATTCTGTTTTTCGATTCTGCCTACCAAAGTGGATAATTTTACATTTCTCCACATTATACTCTATTTGCCACCTTCTTGCCCACTCACATGTCCTTTGCAGCTTCTTTGCGCCCTCCTCACAGCTTACTTTCCCACCTAGCTTTGTATCATCAGCAAACTTGTATACATTTCACTGAGTCCCTTCATTGAAGTCATTGATATAAATGGTAAATAGCTGAGGCCCAAGCACTGATCCTTGCGGCACTCCACTAATTACAAGCAGACAATGCGAAAATGATCCCTTTATTCCTACTCTCTGTTTTCTGTCCATTAACCAATCCTCAATCCAAGCTAACAATATTACCCCCAATCTCATGAGCCCTAATCTTGTGCAACAACCTCTTGTGTGGCACCTTATCGAATACCTTTTCAAAATCCAAATATATTACATCCTCTGGTCCCCCCTTATCTACCATGCTACTTGCACCCTCAAAAAACTCTTAATAGATTTGTCAAACACGATTTTCCCTTTCATAAAACCGTGTTGACTCTGTCTAATCATATTATGATTTTCTAGGTGCCCTGTTACCACGTCCCTAATAATAGATTCTAGCATTTTCCCTACTACTGTCAGGCTAACTGGCCTATAGATCCCTGTTTTCTCTCTCCCTCCTTTTTTAAAAAGCAGGGTTACATTTGCTACCTTCCAATCCACGAGGATCATTCCAGTATCTAGGGAATTCTGGAAGATCAAAACCAATGCATCCACTATCTCTTTTAAAACCCTAGGGAGGTAGGCCATCAGGTTCAGGGGATTTGTCAGCTTTTAATCCCATTAATTTCTCCAGTACTTTTTCTTGACTAATATTAATTACTTTAAGTTCCTCACTCTCATTAGACCGTTGGTTCCCTACTATTTTTGCTATGTTTTTGTGTCTTCGACTGTGAAAACAGATACAAAATATTTGTTTAACGTCTCTGCCATTTCCTTATTCCCCATTATAATTTCTCCTGTCTCTGCCTCGAAGGGACCCACGTTTACTTTCGCTACTCTCTTCCTTTTTAGATACTTGTAGAAGCTCTTACAATCTGTTTTTATATTTCTTGCTAGTTTACTCTCATATTCTATTTTCTCCCTCTTCATCAATTTCTTGGTCATCCTTTGCTGATTTCTAAAACCCTCGCAATATTCAGGCTTACTGCATTATTTGGCAACATTGTGAGCCTCTTCTTTTAATCTAATAGTATCCTTAACTTCTCTAGTTATCTATGGTTAGACCACTTTTCCTGAGGAGTTTTTATTCCTCAAGGGAATGTACATTGGTTGGTTCAACAAGAATGAGGCCAAAAAAAGTGAATAAAGAACTTGCATTAATATGGTGCCTTTCACATCATCAGGATGTCCCAAAGCACTTCATAGCCAATGAATTACTTTTGAAGTGCAGTCACTATTGTTATATGTACTTCACTTACTTGAATCAGTGGTCTGATGAGAACCAAACAATTAATAACAATATTAATGGAGTGAAAAATTGAAACAAAGATTTGCCTTGCCCCTAAAAGAACTGCAAAATGGCATGAAGCAGAAAAGTCAAAGACACCAAAAACAAAAAGCAGGATAGTTGTTTACTGCGACAATACTATTAACAGAAAATATTGTTCCTTTTCATTTGCCTAACCGTAATATTTCACATTAAAAATTTACAAAAAAACAATTTGTGTAGGATGTGAAATTTATGCAGGTCTTGGAAATTTCAATGAACTTCCAGAACTCAGGTGGTACAAGATCCATGTTTTGTTTATGAACAGGAAGAGAAATTAATCTCAGTAGATTTAGTTTCAGCGGCACTCACAACTGTTCTTTGAAATCACACACGCATATTACATCAAAGGATACTGAAACTCCTGTCTGTTATTCCTAAATGCCAGAGGTTTATCCTGAGGTCATCGGCTGACATATACGTCTCACAGTCACTGTTGACAGAAACGGAGTTGATGTGATAGGTGTGAGCGTTAGCAAAGATCTTCCGTGGAGTCACCTCCACCATCAGATCCATGGGCTTCAGTACTGGCACCTGGAGAGAGAAACAAATTAAAATTATTGTACAGCTGGTTCTATGAATTCATGGCCAACTAGTGACTATCCTTATTGAAGGAGGCAAGCCCAATTTCTTTGGGATTGAGTTGGCTCCAAGATGACATCTGCTGCGGAAGATTGTAACCGAATCGATCCTCTTTGGCAGAGTTAATTCCTGATAGAGCAGGTCTGAATTACTCAAGGGCCTTGTTGATGTCAGTCAGGCAGGTGCACTGGTGGGACCAGGAGCAATAAACATGTCACTGCGGCGAGAATTCTTAATGCTTAGCTTCAAATAACTCGACATAACAATTCCCTCAGAGGTAGTCAGTCCCAGCTGGAAAAGCACCGGGAATGCGATCAGTGCTGTGTTCATGACCTGCACATTTTTAGCTGGTTAAATTTTAGCACTACCATGATGTACACTTAGATGTCCCTAAACCTCACCTCTTCACAAACCGTGCTGAAGTTGTCTGGGTTTCAGTTAGTGGGGTTATGTCCCTACAGGGAGAGAGTACACACCCCATATCAGTTAAATAGAAACTGTGCCGATGTGGATTTCTCAGTAGTTTAGTTTGGAGACTCAAACATAGTGAATGGTGTCTGCACCTGTCAGACATTCAGTCTGCCAAAAGAAAAACTGTGCAACATAGTACAGCATAGTGATATGCTATGTAAAATATGCACCGGGAATACAAATATACTGCACATAAAAAAAACTGTTCATTCTGCAACAATTCTCTATACACAACAGGGTTGCAAAAAGATATAGTGGTGAAATTGGTCTTGCGCTGTAATGGGCGATAGTGAATCGATAGCTTGTTTTACACTTTTACTTCGGCCTATTTTCTTTTCCTTTTAAGCTAATGGAAATGAAAATTGTGCAGGGTGCAAGAAGGACTGCCAATGGGTTACCACCCATTTTGTGCTTCTGCCAAAGACCAATTTCATCACCATATCTTTTTTTGCAAACCTTTTGCATATAGAGAATTGTTGCAGAATAAACAGTTTTTTTTATATCAGATGGAAAAAAAACTGTGCGGAGCTCTTGCTCGAATAAATCTAGTTAAAATGCACACCCATACGCTGCCAAATCATCTGTGATTCCGAATGAGCCACTGATCAAGAGGGTGTAGGTTGGTTGCAAGAGGCAGCTTGTTCCTGGGGAGAAAGAGAGAGCCAGCCACCATGGATTGGGTCCCATCTATCTACCCAGCACTCAGTTAGAAAGCAGTAGAAAGAAGAGAATTAGTAGCAGGTCACCTGCCCTCTCCACTCTCCCAGACAGAAATGCATGGCACGGAGGAGCCTAGATAGGAAAAAAAAATAAACAGGTAGGGGATCATCCATATTTACAAAAACAATCTACATAACCCAGTTCTGACGAAGGATCATCGACCTGAAACATTAACTCTGTTTCTCTCTTCACAGATGCTGCCTGACCTGCTGAGTATTTCCAGCATTTTCTGTTTTTACGACATAACCCATGTTTATTTAGTTTTTACTTGGCTTTCTTCAATTTCTTTGCTGTAACGTAGTTTATCTCTTATCCTAGCTAACTATCACAAATTAGGTGGGAGTCCTACCATCTTCACACTTCTATGGGAAAGAAGAAATATCTCAGACATTGTTACGGATGCGTTTAAACTATTTTCTGGAAATATCGTACAAGAAAAAATGAGGTAACAATTCACATTTCCTCAAGAACTTTTCCACTGGCATAGTTTATGTGCGCTTTACTTGCAATGCAATTGCGCTGTGGTTGTCAGTAGGAGATAAATCGCATCATCTGAAGCTTTTCTACAATGTCATGCAGACACGTTATCAGTCAATGTTAACAGGTATGACCTTTTCTCCAAAATGCATTGACAGGCACTCTATTTTATACAGCTACATATCCCCAGGAGCTTTGCTACATCCTTAGTGATCACTCCTGCCAACATCTGGCTTAAAGCCTCATTCCTGCACAAACTGTATTGTAGAAATGAACAGTATTCAGCCAAACATTTCACCCTCCCATTAAAAAAATCACCCAAAACAGACTTTTGGCCTAAGTACAGGAAACTCTTGTTTAACCGGCACCTAAATATCCGGAATTCTCTCTTAACCGGCAAAAATCATACTCCGAAAACTCCTCTCAAATAACCGGCAATGTTGCCGAGTCCGAGTCCGAGTCTCCCGCGAACGCCGAGTTAGTCAGTGGGGATAGTTCTCCAAAGTGCCACTACTCGGCCTCCTGGCGCTGTCGGAAGTCTGTATACTGCACATTTCTTGATTTTTTTATTTTTGTTTGTTAAAAATAGCCTCGGTAGATATAACTCTCTGTTATCCGGAACTTTTGATCACCCGGCACCACGCCGGTCCCGGATACCAAAGAGTTTCCTGTACATGAGAAAGCTTAGTGTTTTATCTAAAAAGCGATCACTGTTGTTTCTCCAGACGTGGAGATGATGCCTTTAATGAATGTTTTTTTGCCACCTGCTGGTTGAGAGGTGATGGGGCTGAAGTTTCACTCTGCAGCAAAGAATAAGATGGTGCCAATTAAAGAAACATTTGCAATGATTATTCTTCACTTCTATTTTAATAGTCTAACATTTCTACATTCACTCACCACCTGCACCATTTCTGAATGTGACCAATGGGTGTACATGACAGAGGCTCAGTAAACGCTCCCTTGCTAACTTTCCCTCTCTCTACTGAGCAGCATGATTCAAACCCACAACTGCACAGTGGGCAAACCAAACATTGGTTCTTCTCCTTAGTAACACTGCCATTACACCAATTTCCTTTACATTTTTATCATGTTTACTGAATTACTCTTACTTACATAATTAAAATATTAGGTTAATTGTTCATTAATCCATTTTTTTTAAATAAAAAGGGTCATGACGAGGGTCACTGATTTACAGTGATTGAACAAATCAAATTCTGTTTTCATTACTTGGGATTGTTTTGGGAATCAGATTCTGCAATTCTGTCCATTGTTCCATGAAAACCATAGATCAGTGGCCTTGGACATCGAAATAACAGTTACCCATGAAAAGAAACATTTTGAATAAATTCAACCACGTACAAACTCATGGTACCGACCAAATGTGGAATCATTTGACCACCCTATCATACAATTAAGAAAAGCTGAGGGGAAAGCAACATCCAAGGGTCAGATTTACTAAGGGAGGGAAGGCAATGGGGGGGAAGAGGGGAGATGTGCCTGCCTACCAGTACCGACTTGACACACTCTGGATCGTAGATGATGTAAGGTCCGCTTACGGGAGTGGCCGGTAACTCGAGGAAATATCTGGGAAAAAAACCCCAAAAACAGTAGCACTTCTGCTCGTTTGTATTGGGGAATAAAACAGAGTCCTCTGAGTAGCCACAAAGCTCCCCTCCCCAAAATGGGTAAAAGCCAATGCAAAACTGGCTTTAACTAGAAGGTCCATAAAAACAAACACCATTTTGGATTTGAGAGTTCCAACAACACCACTCAGAGTTCAGGAAAGTGGCATTCAAGGCGACTTTGCCTCAGCCTATCCATTCAGACGAACAGTTCTCAAAACTTAAGAATTCCAAAGTTGGGTAAATATTTAATATATAAATCATTTTTATTCACAATGGAAGATGGTGTTAAGGATCCAGAGGGGAGGTATGTTGTAGCAACAGCTCTGTTTTGTTTAACACAGGCAGATATACCCTGGTTGACATATATGCCCCGAATAGTGGTCCACACAATTCTTGGAGGTGGCCTCCTCTAAAGTTGGAGAGTTACTGGAAATGGTGGTTGGTAGCCCCCAAGGCTGTCTCATGGAAAGCTCTCAAGCTGGTATAGAGGAACATATTATAAACGGTGCTCCAACCAAAAAGAAAATAAAAAGCACAGGGGCTATCCATGCTGCAGGCTCGGGACCACCAGCTTCTCATTCAGAAGGAACATTAGAAAGCTAATAAAAATTAAACATAACCTTTGTGAAAAGAGCAAGTAAAGGGGTAGAAATTGGTATGCATTGCGCCAGTTTTTCAGGCATAAAATGGGCTCAAACATATCAATTTAGCAGCGGGACGGCCTGCGCCAAATCTGCGCAGCCATTGGTCCCACTGCTAAATTCATGGTGCCACGATTTTAGATGTTCTAGGCATATTGAGAGCCTAACACCTGTTGAAGGACCCCATCCGGAAATTAGTCAGTGATGAGAAAGGCAAAGGTCAGGCCTGCCCTGCTCAGGATTCTTCAGCAGCCCCCATGGCCGCCAACAAAAGGCAAGTTAATTCTTTTTATTCAGGAAAGAAATGCTCCTGTGGAGCCAGAAGGAGCAGGAGTGCTACTCCAACTACACAGGAGTCGTGATCGGCCACCCTCCGGAGCCCGCTCCAATCCTCCGTCAATACCCCAGAATGTACATTGCTTCAGGTTAGGCAAAGATTTTAGATCAGGGAAAAAAAAGACTTGCATTTATATAGCGCCTTTCATGACCATCGGACGTCCCAAAGCGCTTTACAGCCAATGAAGTACTTTTTTGAAGTGTAGTCACTGTTGTAATGTAGGGAGATAAAAGGTGGAAGGTTGCTGGTTCGACAGCTGAAATAGGTGGAAGAAGCTGCAGAAACCTCACCATGGCCCTGCAGAAATTCAACTTCAACCTTGGATTAATCAAGTGGATAGGAATTATGTATGCGACTGCTTTAGCGTCAGTGACATGAAATAGTATCATCTCCCCCTTACTTATTTGGCAAGGGACACAAAGAAATAATTTCCACTCTCCAAATTACTACTTGTCACAGTCTAGGGTTTAGAATTAAGGGATAAAGAATATAAGCTTTACTTATGTGTATGGGCTACATGGACATAATCATTGTCACAAACCTTTATCTATTATTTGAGGTTAACATGTCCAAAGTAGGTAAATCTATATAAAATCTTACCAAGGCCACAGTTGGAGCACTGCATGGAATTTTGGGTTCCATACTATTGGAAGGATGTTGAGGCAATAGAGAGGATATAGTGCAGATTTACTAGAATGCTGCCTGGTATGAGGAAATACAATGAGACACTTGAAAATTAAGCTTTTTTTTTGATAGAACAGAGGAGATTACAGGGTGATTTGATAAGTGTTTAAAATTATGAAAGGCTGGGACAGAGTAGATAGAAACAATTGTTTCCAGTAATTGAGGGGTCCAGAATGAAGGGACATGAGTGACAGTCTGAGCAGGAGAATCCTTTTTATATACACAGAGGGTTGTGAGGCTGTAGAATACACTCAGTTAGTGACTGAAGCAGAGACTATGTCAACATTTAAGAATAGGTTAGATAGGAGGTTGAAGGAAAGAGGAAGACATGGAAATGGGAACAGAGTGGACACACTGTTTATGTGAAGGATAATTACCAATACAGACCGTATGGACAAAATGGCTTGTTTCTATGTTGTAATTTCTATGTAAAGTTACTGGCTGGTATTTGGGACAAAATTGAGAGATAGAAAGTTCTCCCCTTCTTATTACCTGAAAATTGGACATAATAACCAGGCTGAACTGTATTTGTAATATAATTCTTCTGGAGTGTGAGCACACTAGTTCAAGGAGATCAAACAGATGTGACTGAACTTTCATTGGGAGGGGTACGGTAGCATCGTGGTTATGTTAGTGGACTACCAATCCAGAGACCTGGACCAACAATCCTGAGACATGAGTTCAAATTCCACCAATGGGGAATTTAAATTCAATTAAATAAATCTGAAATACAAAACTAATATCATTAATGGTGACCATGGAACTACCGGACTGTCGTAAAAACCCATCTGGTTCACTAATGTCCTTTCCTTTAGGGAAGGAAATCTGCCGTCCTTACCGGTCTGGCCTGTGACTCCAGACCCACAGCAACATGGTTGACTCTTCACTGCCCACTGAAATGGCCCAGCAAGCCACTCAGTTGTATTCCAGAAGGCGGCTCACCACCACCTTCTCGAGGGCAATTAGGAATGGGGGGCAATTAGGAATGGGCAATAAATGCTTTCAGTGCCGGCGACGTCCATATCCCGTGAATGAATAAAAAACTCCAATATTAAATTTAGCCAGACTGCAGAAGGACAAAATGAAGGGTGGATTAGTCCTGCCAGAGCAAATATTATAACTGGGGTTGAAACTTTGATGCATATCACAGTAGATTTGCTCCACGACAAAGGTTTTGGACCAGTTTGAGCTGGAGAGGGCTGCAATACTTGAAAGTCATAGCTTTTAAGAATTTATTTTACACCTAACACAGGTGTGAAGTCTCAAAATGAAATAATACACTGCTTTTCTCAATGATCTCTGGTTTATGACTGACTTAACACATTCTCTGGCAGCTGCTTGATGGGAGAAGTCGTTATTTTAATATATAGGGTAATCATTTTCAACACTGGGTGAAAGCAGGACTCAACAGTGCTAGGGATGTATATAAAGGCAGGTTTCTTGAATCATTTCAGTAAGTCAGGAATTCAAGCCGTCTTAAACAATTCGATGCTGAGCAGAATGTTAAAGGATTGCCTTTGGATCCTCTGAGCTCAACAATGTTAGCCAGCAAGAAACCAACAAACTGCATCTTGTAGCAAAAGACTGTAGGGAACAGGTGGGGAACAGTAGAATTTACAGAGCCCAAAAGCTCTCGGAGAAGGATCCTGGGCTTGAATTCACACATGCCAACTGGATAACAATTTGGTTTCATGCACATAAAGCATCGAGCACCATGAAGATAAAGTTGATCCAGTTGAAGATCATTCACAAATTCTACTAAATTCCATACCGAACGGCTACACTAGACTACTCATTAGTATTGGTATTATGTCTTAGAGGGCAACTTTTTCATCAACTGTGGCAATACCTTAAACCGCTCCTTTCTGGGGGTGGGGGCAGGGGCTATGGTGTTGCCTTAAGTAGGCTAGGGAGCACAGTTGACCCTAAAATACATACATTGGGTTTAATATCAAGAGTAAAAGTTCCACTGTGTTATTACAGGTGATTCTAGCAGCACTGTTGGTGACAAAGAAGTGTGTTCTGGCATGGTGTTCAAGGAAGCTACTTACGTATTCATAATGGGTGAATGTAATCCTTGTAAATATGGATCTCAAAATGCTTTACATTTTGTAATATAGGGAAAGTAGAACAACAAGATTAAGGGACCTGACATCTAAGTGAATAGGACGAAGCGATGATAGGGGATGCTGGGCCACTCCTGGGCTGGGGTACAACACCTCTCTTGTTTTTTTTCCTCTACCTTTCATTCTTTCCATTCTCATGGTTTCTTTCTCGTTTTTGTTTAGTCGAGAAATTGGAAGGGGGCGGGGTAAAGGGATATAATAAGGATTGATTGGAATTATTGTGCCATACCATCGTGTTGACATTTTACATGCTGGATTGGATGTCAGTTTGTGTTCCTATTACTGATGGTGCCGTTTCTCATTTGTTTCGACTTTTTGTCCCCAATAAAAGCAACCCCCAATCAATTTTATTTTGCAGCTTTAATTAAATCAATATTTCTAATTAATTTAAATGATCATTAAGTAGGCATTTCCACCAGCCTCTTTGACTTATTGCTGGTTTGTGATGCATCGATTTCTAAACGCGCAATTTCCATTCTATCTGGAACTATAATTGGGCGATTGCATGCCGATTTCTTTTGAGAACCAAATGAGTTACACTGTAGCAATTTACTTCATGACTGCTGTAAAAGTCGCTGCATGAATAAAATCCAAAAAAATCTACTCGCATCCTTGTCTCACTTTCTACTGACTCCATGAAAAAAATATCTGGCTCTTAGTAAGATCAATGTGAGTAAGTGGATCTCGCCTGAATATAATTGAGGAGTCCTGATCAGCATCTAAACATTTAACAACATCTGGATCTTGGAACAAGGATTCAGTAAGTCTCCACAAAAGGAGTACATTAGACCAAATGCCAAATCAATTCCGGCAGAAACATGATCTGATATGGTAATGTTAATAGAAGCATCCAGTAATGGTGGTATTTTGACGGGACAAGTGCAACTAACCTAAAACAACTGTTGTAGGGAGTTGTGAAAAATTAGAATAATCACATCCCTTGGGATGTCTCAGCCTCCAGACATTCTTTGCTTTTCCTCCCAAACCTATCCTGAAAGTCAATATAATTAAAAGGAAATTAACTTACTCAGTTACCTTGGCGCGATGGCCTTGGTCATAGACCTTTATTCAGGGCTATTTTTCAGTTGTATGCTGTTTTTTGAGTGGTCAACCTTTTTTGAAGGTGCCCGTCAGCTTTACTGATTTTTTTTAGGTTGACATGTAGATTGACATGACATGCATGACCTCACACTTCTCCACATTAAGGTGCATCTGCCACCTGTCTGCCCATTCCACTAACCTACGTCCTCCTCGAGTATTTTGTAGTCCGTATCCTCCTCGCTTTTGGCCAATGTCCCTACTTCTGTGTCTGAAGCAAATTTTAATGTTGCACTCCTTATGCCCAAGTCCAAATCATCCAAATTTAGCAAGAACAAAATTGGACGCAGCACTGACCCCCCCTGGGATACACCAGTTCCAAAACCCTTCTCCAATCCCAGCAACCCCCATTAGGAGTTCAGGAGCCACTAAGTGAAAGGGGCACATGCGATTCGGAGAAGTAATCCGCTTGCTCCGAATGTAGATGGTTGGCAACTATGCATGAAGCACTGGGTCAAGTACTGATTTCCAATTCCTCCCCCAAAAAATGTTTTCCTGCAAGGCCAGCTCTGCAGCCAACCTATCCAGGAACATCAGTACTGATGTAAGAGTGTTTACACTGGAGATAATACAGTTTGTCTTCTAATAGAATCAAACTTACACAGTACAGGAGGGCCATCATGCCTGCACTGGCTTGTTGAAAAAGCTGTCCACTTAGCTTCAATTCCATACCCTTTCCCTGTAGCCTGTCAAAAATTATTTTTAAATTATTTATCCACATCCTTTCTAAAAGCTATTATGAATTTGGCATCCACCACTGTTTCTGGGAGGACATTCAATGCCCTAGCAACCATATATACGTCCCCCCACCCTCTTCATTTTGATCTTCTCAGAAATATAGCTACCTTCAACCTCTTCATTCTGATCTTCTCAGAAATATAGTTACCTTCAACATCTTTATTCTGAGAGAATATGGATAGTGTGGGACCCAATGGACCAAAACAGCAATGCACATTTTTAATTATACCGAAACCTGCAGAGCATGGGCACCCCACCTTCTTTTCAATTTTGCAGCTTCATGACCCGTGAGATGGGTTTCCTGGTGAAACGTTGCATTTGAATGTTTAACATGCAGCTTGGCTAATATCTTGGCTCGTTTAATCAAAATTAATTCCCGTCACGCTCAAGGAAGTGAATCTAATAGTGATCTGCATGGGGGCCGTCATCACTGCCTAGCTATGTAATGAAAGAAAGGGCTCTATCCTCCAAGATTCCAGGCAAAAATAATCCCCCTCCAACTACAAAAATGACCATGTATTAAGCTGTAAAGGAGCAGACAAAGGCAGTTTGCTGCATGTCATCCAAGTACTACATTAAAGATACACTAAATGCAACTAAAAACTGTCTAACTTGATTAAAAATACAAGAGTTTTTACATTTAAACCACGTCATCCTAAATGCCCCTAAACTGCAGACTATCTAACAGTTACAAATATAAGTATCCCCAACCATCTACCCCTTCCCACTGTTGCTCTAAGATGGAATAGGCCCAATTTTTCCTAAAGCCTGATTAACTTGGACATCTTGGGTGTCAGGAGGAATCCAGCCTGGGGAAAGCGTTGGAAAACAACCTCCTCACAAAAGGACACAAGAACACTACAAGAGAATGAGCACCAGGAATCCCATAAAGGAGAGGCATCTGGGAAGGAAAATAAAAAGAGGAAAAATTATGAAGGACAAAGAGCACAGAAAAGACATATTTCACTTCACCCAGTAGTTTGTGTTAAATTTAACAGCTCAAAAATCAATGGGCGGGTTGGGAACAGGTAGGTTGGGGTGGGTGGGAGGTTAAAGTGTTAAAAAACGGAATCGCAAACCCCAACTCGCCTACTTCCAGTTTTAATGGAGGCGGGCAGCCAACCCGCTCCCAGGAGGCAGGTCCCTATTTAAATATTATAATGAGGCTGGCATGCCTCAGATTGAACCAGCACTTCAAAGTTAACTCTGGCTGGTCGGGTTTCTCAGGCGTCAGAGAACCCACCAGCTAAAGTAAGGCGAGGTCTGCTGGAGCCAGGAGGTGACTGCCTTTACACTTAGCTCCTGGATCCAGCCTCACCCACTCCCTGCGATCAGAGACTTCCCCCCCCCCGCCCCCCCACCACCCCGAGGCCTTCGATTTCCCCCCACAAGGTCTTCCCGGACTCCCCTGCCAATGCTGCTGCAGCCCCTGACCAACCCCCAGACCCCAATGCTACTGTGACTCCTGACTCCATTCTCCTGGCTTTCACGACCGCTTTCTAGCCCCCGCTTCCAACCCGCCTCCCTATTAAAATTTCGACCAATAAGTCCAATTGGTAAAGCACAAGCCCAAAAATAAACCAGCCCTAATATCCTTACACGACCACTACACAAGAACAGTAACGATACCCTCTAAACCATTAGCCTAAACAACAAACAGTGGGGAACAATTCCACTCATTGCTATTTGTAGTGAAATCCCAAAATATGCATAGAAATAATGCATTTACAATTTTATCACAACAACATTTCTAGTGTTATTTTTCTAACACCTTTCACAGAACAAAACATTCCAAAGTGCTTTACAAAGGAGTCTAAGGGGTCCCAATAGAAAGAGGGAGCACAACAACCTTGTAAATCGAGGACTTATTCCTCCTTGGTCAACAAAAGAATACAGTATTTGTAAATAACTATATGGAGACAAATCCTGGCATAGGATGAAATCATAGAATGGTTAAAGCACAGAAGGAGGCCATTCGGCCCGTCGAGCCCATGCCGGCTCTCTGCAAGAGCACTTCAACTAGTCCCACTCCCCCGCCCTTTCCCCATAGCCCTGCAAATTTTTACCTTCAGGTACTTATCCAATTCCCTTTTGAAAGCTATGATTGAATCTGCCTCCACCACCCTTTCAGGCAGTGCATTCCAGGTCCTAACCACTCGCTGTGTAAAAAAGGTTTTCCTCATGTCGCCTTTGGTTCTTCTGCCAATCAAATCTGTGTCCTTTGGTTCTCGATCCTTCCGTCAATGGGAACAGTTCTCTCTATCTATTCTGTCTAGACCCCTCATGATTTTGAACACCTCTATCAAATCTCCTCTCAACCTTCTCTGCTCTAAGGAGAACAACCCCAGCTTCTCCAGTCTATCCACGCAACTGAAGTCCCTCATCCCTGGAATCATTCTCGTAAATCTTTTCTGCACCCTCTCTAAGGCCTTCATGTCCTTCCTAAAGTGCGGGGATGAACAGTTCAAACCTTCTATGTCCATTTGTATCTTGGGTAAGGGTGTCATGCTTGGCTATACAAACATCCAATGTCTATATAGCACATCTAAAATAGTAGTCAGACTCATTTAAATACAAGGTCACGTAAATATGAAAGATCAGCTCATTTCTGCCACAAGTCCTTCCTAATGAATCCAGTGATGATTACATCCAGTGCCTGAGAGAATTGAAGTAAATTCGATAAAACTTGCTGAAACTTACTCCAATGGGCTAAGTTTTCACAAGTGATCTAGGAAGCTTTCAGCATCTGGTTGAGGAATTCTTATTTAGAATTATTTAGAAGAAATTTGAATGTTTGACAGGAAGCCTTGACTGGTGCTCTGGGGATGTTTGAGGATTTGACAGTTGAATTGTCCACGTTCTGACAAAGGGTCTCAATATAAAACATCGACTTATCTTCCCTTTTCAGATGCTGATTAACCTGCTGTGCTTCCAACATTTTCTGCTTTTAGTTCAGATTCACAAGGTTGCAGTTTTCTTTTCTTTTTGTGTGAATTGTTAAACTTTTGCCCAAGAGGCCTTAAACCATCGTCCAAAAGCCCTGCCGCATGAGAGCAGATTCAAGCACATCAATTCAAGAAATCAGCCTTCAGGTTATCTCGAAAAGATAGGATCCTTCAATTTGCTTTGAAGATTAAACTCAGGGAGGAGGACCATAGAGGAAGGGTAAACAGCTTTATTTGTTGCAACAATTATCGCTGTGGGTTTTATTGCTTCGGGCGTTTTTAATAGTAGTGGGAATGGGTATTTGAAAAATACTGTTTGGTCTCAGTCTAGTGGAGGTGGCCTGTTGTGATTTATACCAAGGTCCAAATCTGAGCAGTTCTTCTCATCCTCAATTTAAAAAAAAAACAGAATATATTACAGCAGGTTCTTTAAATCTGCTTACACTGACTAATCAGGAATTCAATACGGTCTTAAAAATATTCCCAAAGCTTTAAGTATGACGGACTCACCCTGTAGCAGTCACAGATAGCCATTAACACCTGCAGCGTTCTGCTGCTAGCCACCTTTGGATTACTTCAGTTTGATTAATGGGGACATCACTCTATCCCAGGTCCCACTGCACTCCAGTACAGGCACAATTAGCACCAGCTTGTCCAACCTGTCCTGCTTTTCGACAACTATAAAGAAGGAGCAGCAGACAGGTGCCCAAATCTACCACAGACCAACAGATAAAACAGTTTTCTTCTGCCTCAGTTCAATGGCAAACAAAAGCAGGTTAGCTGGCAAGGTTTTTTCCCCCCCCTGTTCGGTTATTTAACGCTGCAGCAAAACAAAAGCGCAAACTATACGTACCGGCACTTGGTCTGCACAAAGTTAAATGTCACATCCACTTTAAACATGGCCACGCACAGTATATGACTTTTGACATACCGAAATACTAAAAACGACAATGTTTCTCATAAGATGTGGAAAGTTCTACCATATCAACGTTTGGAAAGTCTGGGCTTGGCATCCACCTTTCTAAGGCAGCAGTTCTAAGTTCCCTGCATGCTTCCAAGTACAGGAAACTCTTTATTAACCGGCACCCAAATATCCGGAAATCTCTCTTAACCGGCAAAATTCTTGAGTAGGTAACCGGGGTTTTCCTTCATCTCTCGTTTAAGATTAACTTTAAAAAAAAACCCCGAGGCGTTTGCCTTGTATCGGAGCGTGTAGATTGGGAGGGGAATGTGCAGCCCGGGTAGGCAGCGGACACGACAGATGGTCAGCTGGCGGTCCCCGGGGAGACGGAGCTCCGAATACAGGCGCATGTCAATGTGTACGGGGCTCTCGTACGTTGGGAGACATAACTCTCCGTTATCCGGACTTTTTGATTAACCGGCACCACGCCGGTCCCGTCGGTGCCGGTTAATAAAGAGTTTCCTGTAGTACGTTTTTCACTAAACCCAGGCAAACTTTTGTAACATTTTTAAATAAGAAGTTTGTATTAATGTAAATACATCTCATCATACAAAGGGCATTAAGAATAGTACCAACCACTGCATCTTGGAGCTGCATAGATCTACAATTATTTTGTGCCGCTTCTACAGTGCTCCCTAAAATCAGGACCATTTTGGAAGAACTGAAATAAAATACTTCTTCACTGGGATGTGGCTTCAAAAACTCCGGGACCCATTGTTATTTTCCAGTAGTCGTCATGGACAAGAGTTTGAGGGGGAAAAAATCTCTAACAATACTAGTGCAAGCTATAATATTCTAAAGGTGAAGAGCCTTTTCTTGTGGAAGAACATTTAGGGCGCGAAATTCGGTTCCGTCCCATTTGGGGGCGGTAACTGAGTTAAGGCCGGACATTTAGCGCCCGGCGCGAAGTACCGCCCCGGCCGCTAAATTCGGCTTACTGCCCCGCACAGGAAGTGGAGCGCAATCTCGGGCGCTCCACTTCCTGTTAGGGCGGTAACCGAGGCTCCGCGGAGCGCTGTCGCGTTTCAACGCCCCTCCTCTTCAGTTAAAGGGGAGGGCCGTTGCGCACTCTGCAGGGCCTCCGATGGCCCATACTAGGCCACCAGAGTGGTGTGGTTCCGCGGCCGCAGCTCGGCACCGAGATGCCAGGACCACGCCACGGCACACCACAGAGGGCCGACCTAGTGGTTGGCCAGAAAAAGAAAATGGCGGCGCAGGTCGCGGCCACAACTCCCCTTTAAATAACGACCCGCGAGCAGGCCTGTGGCAGCCTCGCGGGGCACAGACGAATTTCTGCTGCGGGGCAGTAAGGGGTCACGTCGCACATCGATAACGTCATCGCCGGTGGCGCAGTGGCTCGGGGCGCTACCGGCGGTGGTGCGGCACTATCAGGTAGTACCTCAGCAATGTCCCGGCGAATTTCCCAGGAGGCGCTTCTTTCGCCTCTTTCCCTCCCCCCCCGCCCGGACGATAAGCCCTTTGCGACCTCCGGAAGCACTCAGAAGAGCAGAGTTGCTTGCCACCCTCTTTAAAACATATAGGATATACATAATAAAAACAGAAAATGCTGGAGATACTCAGCAGGTCAGGCAGCATCTGTGAAGAGAGAAACAGAGTTAACGTTTCAGGTCGATGACCTTTCGTCAGAACTAGTCATCGACCTGAAACGTTAACTCTGTTTCTCTCTTCACAGATGCTGCCTGACCTGCTGAGTATCTCCAGCATTTTCTGTTTTTATTTCAGATTTCCAGCATCTGCAGTATTTTCTTTTTGTATTAGGATATACATAATCTTGGTTCAAAACTGTCTCAATCTCTTTCGTTCCATGTTTTATTTATCCAGGACTACATCCTTGAACGATACTGCCAGGAAATCCCCAAACCACTCAATAACAACCAATCTCATTTTCCAGGTCTTCGAGATTGAATGCTTTTTTGCAGTAATTCTTGGGTCGGAATAGCACTGCAATTCTTATACAATTATGACCATCACAGGCTCTCCTCAAGTTATTTAAGCTCCACCAGAGGTAAAAATCTGCCAAAGAGAAAATTCTGTGAAACGTCTCCACTACAATCTCCAGATAATGTGGAAAATCAACCTACAATAAAGTTGGCTGCATTTCTTGCACCACTGAGAATTTATGCTTCATCTATATTTTTGTGAATCTCAGCATTTCACAAACTATGCTCCTTTCCTCACATATAGAAAATGACGTTTAAAAATATTAATCGGATCCATAGCCATTTCCTGTCTCATTTCATTCACGAAACTAGGTGCATTCCTGGCCCAGACCCCATTGACATTTAACGTCTTTTATAATCTTTGCTTTATTATCCTACACGTAGGTAAGATTACCGAGCAAGTTTGACTGGAGCTGGAGATTATAGAGAAAGCTGAATGCTGGAAACCTGAAATAAAGACGGAAACATAATGCTCTAAATATGCAGCAAGATCATCAGCATCATTAAAAAGGTGGAGTCCTTACAAAGAGTCACTCCCAAAACACTAACCTATCATTCTCTTTCAGATGCTAATTAACCTGCTGTACATTGACACAATTGACTTGATCACAATTGCCCAGTCT